>CM051235.1:168718210-170114238 GCA_027917425.1 Gastrophryne carolinensis | reverse complement strand
TTACTGGGAGCAAATCAACTATATGCTCAACATGGTTAACTTTTTTATATTGTATTGATCATACCAACAGGCTCTTTACTGTTTGTATTCAACAGGGTCTGCATTTATTCTTATTAGCACACTTAGGTTGGGTTTTGTGATTCATTTGCACGTGACACTTTATTGTATATAATTGATTTGTTTAAGAGGGGTTTCTTTACTCTTATTTATTATTATAGTTAATGGAATTTTGAATATATACGCACTTAGCACTTCTATGGTATTATATTTAGTAGATTGCTGTTCATAGTTTGTTCATTTGTTCTCTTATGTGCATATTTTACTTCCATGTTGATACTTCTATTTGGCCATTAGGGGGCGCCAATATACCATTCTTTGTTAATAGACAGTGACTTTAATATGTTCAGTTTATGATACATAGTATTGGATTAATTTAATATTTAATATTTATTCATATATCAGTTTGATATTCAGCAGTTCCCGGGTACCCACCAATTGTTCTTTTTAATTTTGTCTTGTTCTTATATGGTGTGTATATGTTTTTTATCGTGTCTTTAGTACCTTTAATAAATTTTGTATTCTATTTGATACATACCTTCAGAGTGAGTGCCCATTTCTAGATCCCCCCCCCTTTTTTCTTTTTTCCTTATATCGGTTTGTTATTTGTTCGGGGATCTAAGGGAGCACCATCTGCGTTGCATTATTGTTCTTTATATTTAAGTGGTGCCCTTACAGGTTAAATGTGTTCTACAAAAACACACTGTACACAGCAAAATACACAACACCACTGGCCGTCACCCCCCCCCCCCCCCCCCGAACATAAGTCAGAGAGGGGGTGGAGGGGAGAGAGACGAAAGACAGCGGCAAGTATCCAGGCCAGGGGGGAGGGGGGGCCCCCTGAAGGAAAAGAAAAAGACACAGTCCCCAAAACTCACCCCCTCAGAAGCCAGGACAGGAACTCCGCATCCCTAGTAGGCTCACCATAAAGCCTATGGCCGGCTACCCTTTGTGGAACAGTGGCTTGGAGCAGCACTCCTGGAGCACTTGACCCTAGTGCTCTTCTACCTTCACCCGATCTGTCAGCCAAGGCTGGGAGGCAGTGAGGGTCCAGAAACGGGTGGAAATAGACTTGCAGGGCCGCAGGCTTGGTTGCCCCGCTCACCTGCGCATAGAGAGAGAGACAACTTCTATCTTCGCAGTTTCACTGCAGAGGAAACACTGGGAACTCTATGGTTCATCCCGTTTTTATAGGGGGCCGGGAAATGCCACAGCTCTTCTACAGTACACTGCGCCACCTTGTGGCGGAATAACCCAACTGTTATGAATACTGAAGCAGGCCGTGCCATGCAATAAGAAAAACGATTCCCCAGCATCTAAAATAAATATATTTTAGGTTTTTAGTCACTTATTCTTTCCCCCACTGGGCTGCAACTCTGTTCAGGACTCTAAGATATGGGCGCCGCCATCTTGACTCAGAAGCATCACACTTACTGAGGAAAGGAGAGGAGAGTAGGATAAAGTACAGGAGGTCGGGTTATAGCTATGGTTTGCTCAGACAGAGCAGATCTGGGGTCAGGAAATGGTCAGCAGTCCCAGAATGCAGAGCAGCACAGCCAGAAGACACTTCCCTTTGCAGGCTGCCTGATATTCCATGAGCCGCCATCTTGGATGTTTAACCCTTTAAATGCCAAGCACGTAGTTTCTTCTCCTACCGTTAAAGCGGACCAACACCCTCCAAAACAACATCATTCTAATCACTTAAATATAAAAAAAACACTTACCTTTTGATGACTTTTGCAGCCTTCTGTCCCTCGCAGCGCCTGAAATCTTCATAATTCTTCGCCGGAAGTCCCGCCCTCCATCTCTTGTCCATTCATTAGCATCTTTTCAATCACGCTTGTGGGTTCATTTGAATTTTTTGTCCGTGGAGCAGGTCTCTTCAGCTGTCGCGCGATTTGGCATTCTGTTCGTCACGTCTCCGCGTCATCGGGGGGGGGGGGGGGGGGGGGGGGGGGCCTCAGCCCCTCAGCTTCTCCACAGCACTGAGAGCGCGCCGATACCTTACCTCACAGACTCGCGCATGCCCAGTAGTGTTAGGTGAAGCGCCGCTCGCTCCCGACGGAAGCGGCACTTCACCTAACTACTGCACATGCGCGAGATTCAGCTAGCTAGAGGTCAAATGATCTCTTCCCATATGACGGAAATCCAAGATGGCGGCCGGAACGAAAACGGTTAGTGACGTGGCGAGGGAGGATCGCAGGTAAGTTTATTTAACATTAATGTTGAAATCGGGTCATGCTGCTTTTGATGCAGATTTTTAAAAGGGAAAAAAAAAAAAGGGCTGGGTGTTTGTCCACTTTAAGTGGCAAGCACGAAGAAACTACGTGCCTGGCATTTCCCCCTGCTAGTTAAAAAAATAAAAATACTCACCTGACCCCTCGTTGGATCCGGACGGGTCTCCTCTTTAATTTGGTGCCATCCGATCCCCCGTGGGGGCTCAGATGGCTTCAGAAGAGCCCCCGGAATAGCCCCCCCCCCCCCCCCCCCCCCCACTTCTACAGCTAACTGTAAAAAAAAAAAAAATTAAAAATGAAATGTACTTATCTGTGGTCGTGCTGCCTCCCGATGGGTCGCCTCTTCACTGGGGGTGCCTCCGATCGCCATCTCGCTGTTAAGCCCCACCCCTTTGGAGGCGGGGCTTATGACATCACTCCCGGGTGTCGTCCCGGCTCTCCTCGGCTCAGCTGTCAGATGCCCTGGTGATCGCTGGGTAGAGCAGTGGAGGGGCAGGGGATGCTCTGATCCCCTGCCCCCCCTCCTCTGGCCAGCGATCACCAAGGCATCTGACAGCTGATCAACACAGGAGCTGACAATCGGGTGCGGTGCGTAAAATGTTTTTTTTTTTAATAAATGACATTTTTGTGTCTTTTTTACTGTTAACCCTTTGTGAACTGGTAAGGGGTCCATGAGACCCCTGTACCAGTTCACAAGGCTGGGGGCTGGCAAGTCACCCGCTCCCCCAATTACCTGTCTCCCCAAAGACCGGGGGGGGGGGGGGGCAGAAGAGCCCGGGCCCACACAGGGTATGTGGGCTTGTAGGCTGCAGGGTGTGGGGGGGACCCTACGTAATTTTTTTTTTTTTTTTTTTTTTTTAAGGGTTAGCCTAACCCTAACCCTTAAAAAAAAAAATGACGAAGGGGCCCCCTCCCAGGGGGGTGGAACCCATTTTTTTTTTTTTTGGAATAACCCTAACCCTTAAAATTCCCCAAAAAATGGGTTCCCCAGGGCAAGAATGGGGGGGCTACCGATACATATGTGGTACCGATGTAATCGGGAGAAATGGGGCTAAGACATGCAATATGGTTTTCATTAAAAAAAAAAAGCTTTTTATTAAAAATAAAGGAGACCATTTTCTAAAAAATATTTAATTTTTTTGTTTTTTTACGCAAAAATATTCAGAAAACAGTAGAAAAATAAGACATTTCATGTTAAATCCTAAACTCTGCTGCTAAAAATATGAATATAATTTTTATGGAAATTCCAGCAAAAATCACGGTTAAACATGGCGCAAAATGGGGAAAAATGACCTGTCAGAGGGTGACAAAACTTCAAGTAGGCTGGCAATAAAAGGGTTAATAATACAATTCTGTGATTACTCACCTGTAGAATTGGTATTATGAGTATACAGTACGTCCTGCTCCAAATCTAATACTTACAGTTGGGATAAACTCCACCAGATGGCGCTGGACTACAGAGACATCGAAAATAGGCTCCTCCAGGCCCATCAAATACCCAGGGACCTCCCACAAATCCCAGCATTGAAAAGCAGTTAAGGAGAAGCCGGGAGAATTAAACAATCCAAACTATCAATTATAAAAATGATAATCACCATACAGGGGATCCAAGAAAATGCAAACCAAGGGTGGGTTGGAGCAGGACGTACTGTATACTCATAATACCAATTCTACAGGTGAGTAATCACAGAATTGTATTATTCTTAGCATACAGTACGTCCTGCTTCAAATCTAATACTTACAGTTGGGACATCCAATAGCAGTGTCCATAAAGTAGGGTGGGATCCCCAAGAAAAATCAGCAGCAGGCACCTGCAGAACCTTGCGGCCAAAAGCAGCATCAGCTGAGGCCCTAACATCAACCTTGTATAACTTTGAAAAGGTATGAACAGAAGACCAAGTAGCGGCCTTGCAAACTTGTTCAACAGAAGCCTGGTGCTGAAAAGCCCAAGAGGCACCAATAGCACGAGTGGAATGAGCAGTAAGGCGGAAGGGAGGATTCTTCCCCTTAGCAGAGTAGGCCTGAATCACAGCCTGACGAATCCACTTGCTGATAGTAGACTTGGCAGGAGCCAAACCCTTCCTAGGACCAGAAGGGACCACAAAAAGAGCATCAGTTTTCCTGAAAGGTGCAGTAGCCACCAGAGTACTTCAGACACCTAACCACATCCAAAGAGTGCAAAACTCTCTCCTTAGCATTGCTAGGATTAGGGCACAAAGAAGGAAGAACAATATCCTGATTCAAATGAAAGGCAGACACTACCTTAGGCAGAAAATCAGGTTTGAAACAAAACACCACCTTGTCCTGGTGCCTCTCATAGTAGGGGGGCTGAATGGACAGCGCCGCCAACTCAGACACACGCCTGACAGAAGCGATAGCCATCAGAAACACAACCTTGAGCGTAAGAACGGCCAAGGCATCATCCTGCACAGGTTCAAAGGAGAACCCTGCAAGGCTGACAGAACCAAGTTCAAATCCCTAACAGGCACCATAGGTTTACGTGGGGATGCACATGAGTGACCCCCTTAAAAAAAGTCCTGATCAGAGGGTGCCGAGCAAAGGACTTCTGGAAAAAAATAACCAGGGCAGAAACCTGACCCTTCAGAGTACTGAGTTGGAGCCCCATCTCCAACCCATGCTGCAGGAACTCCAGAATCCTGGGAATAGAGAACACACGATAGGGAAGAGACCTAGACTCACACCAGTCAATGTAGGCACGCCAAACCCTGTCATAAATGGAAGAGGAAGACTTCTTCCTAGCTTTAATCAAAGTATCCACAACTGAGGAAGACAGCCCCTTCTCCATCAAGATAGAGGTTTCAGCAGCCAAGCCGTCAAAGCCAGAGTTTGTAAATTGGGACGGCGTAGCGAGCCCTGAGTGATCAGATCTGGCACCAAGGGCAGAGCGTACTGATCTACTGTCAGCTGTACCACGTCTGCGAACCACACTCTTCTTGGCAACCTGGGGGCCACCAGAATTGCTGGCACCCCTTCCAGAGGAATCTTGCGCAGAACCCTGCCCAGCAGGGGAATTGGGGGGGAAGACATACAGGAACTGAAAGTCCTTCCATGACATTGCTAGCGCATCCGAGGGCAGGGCCAGAGGATCCCTGGACAGAGAGACAAAAGCTGGAAGCTTGTGATTGTGGCGGGACGCAAACAGATCCACATCTGGTTGGCCCCAAAGGTGACACAGAGATTGAAACACCCTGCTGCATAGGGACCATTCTCCCTGGCGAGAGGTCCCCCTGCTCAGCGAGTCCGCCAGGTGATTTTCCACCCCCGGAATGTACACAGCTGAAATGCAGGGGACATAGGCCTCCGCCAAAGTCAAGATCAGAGACGCTTCCTGGAGGGCCGCCTTGCTCCGGGTACCTCCCTGATGATTGATGTAGGCAACTGCTGTCTGGTTGTCCTAGCGCACCTGAACAGGCCCTGAAGATGAGTAGTCAAGCGAGCCAGAACTAACCTGATCGCTCGCAGCTCCAAGACATTGATAGGTGTGTGGGCCTCCTGAGGGCCCCACCTCCCCTGGAACCGCAGGGACTTCCAGAAACCCCCCCAACCTGACAGACTGGCATCCGTGGTGACCGTCTCCCAGGAAGGGACAAGAAAGCATCTGCCCCCCAACAGGTTCCTTGAGTCCATCCACCACAAGAGGGACCTCCTGACCAGGGGGGAGAGCACTCACAGACCCTGTCCAGGGACGCTGGGTCCTTGTCCCACACAGACAATAAGTGAAGTTGCAGAGGCCTCAAGTGGAACTGAGCACAAGGGAGCGCTTCGAAGCACGCCACCATCAGGCCCACCAGCTGCATCCCCTGCCTGATGGAGGGATGGGGACAAGCTAGGAGGGACTGGGCCTGTGCAATCAGACTGTCCACCTTCTGCTGAGGAAGGAAGCTCCTTGCCTGAACTGTATCCAGATTCATTCCTAGGAATGGAGTTACCAAGGAAGGGGACAGTGAGGACTTGGGGTGGTTGATCACCCATCCAAATGACTCCAGAGTGGACACCACTAACTGAGTATCCAACTCTGCCTGATGTAGAGACTGGGAAGTGATGAGGATGTCGTCCAGATAGGGAAGCACGCGGACGCCCTGACATCTGAGCAGAGACATCACACCAGCCAGCACCTTGGTGAACACCCTGGGAGCTGAAGTGAGACCAAAGGGCAAGGCCACAACTTGGTAGTGTTGATCCATTAGAGCGAACCTGAGGAACCTTTGATGACCTGGGAACACAGGAATATGAAGGTAAGCATCTTTGATGTCCACAGAAGTCATTAAATCCCCTTGGCGCAGGGAACTGATGGCAGAGCGCAGAGTTTCCATGCGAAAGTGCCTGCCCCTGACAAATTTGTTGAGGATCTTCAAGTCCGGGATGGGCCTGACTAACCATCTTTTTTGGGTACTGTGAATAGGTTGGAATAAAAGCCCTTGCCTTTTTCTCTTAAGGGGACCTGGCAGATGACCCCCAGCTCCAGGAGGCCTTGCACTGCTTGCACTAGCTCCCGAGCTGACACAGGGTCTTGAGGAATCCGGGATCTGATGAATCCTGGAGGGTGACAGGCAGCAAACTCCAACTTGTAACCGGAGGACACTACCTCCTGAATCCACCGGTCTGAGACATGAAGCCTCCAGACGTGAGCGAAGTGCTGCAGCCGTCCCCCCACCTGGATGGGTGAGGGCGCCCCATCATGCCTGAGGGGGCTTGGGAGAGGATTTTGCTTTGGGACCCCAGGAGGAGCCAGGACGTCCACGTCCTCTGCCTCTACCCCAGAAATCTCCCCGGGCCCCAGGAAAAGACACCCCCCTTCCCTGTCTTGCACCGCGGTAAGGGGAGGAGAAGGAACCCTGAACGGGCCGAGGTTGCCGCCTGCGCTGGGGTAACCTGCCTCCCTTAGCAAAAAGGTCCAGGCGGTCTCCAAACAGACACAGTCTTTTAAAGGGAAACTCAGTGAGGGCCTTCTTGACAGCGTTGCCAGCAGCCCACTGGCGCAGCCAAACCGAGCGGCGTATAGCCACCACGAGGGCAGAAGTTCTGGCACACATTCTGATGGTGTCATCCAATGATGATAGGACAACATTTACAAAAACATCACAACTGGAGAGTGCATTAAACACCTCAAAAGGCAAATAATCAGGGGCACTAAAAACAGGCCCAGGAGAAGCCAAGAAGGGTTCGTCCCGCCTGAAAGACATAAGCAGACAAGACCTTAAGTACATCGTAACAAAAGTGAAGCAGATCAAGCCTCCCGCGAGGGCACTTACGGACCGCGGTAGGTAGGGGTAAGTCGCGCATAGGCCCACAAAGTCAGAAAAGATGGCGTCGGTATACCTCGAGGGGCGGGCCAGTAATAGCGATGACGCGGAACGCGCCAAAGACGGGCCCCCACCGAAGAGCCCGAAGCCAGAAAGGCCAACAGCCAATGATGGCGCACCCGCGCCTAAGGAAATGCCGTCGCCAAGTGCGGAACCAAGTCAGCGTGCGGCGGCGGTAAATTTAAAAGCAATAAAGACAAGTCAGCCTGGCGGCTGACACAAGAATAAAGACGTGAAAAGTGAAAGCACAGACTGCATAACATACATATCTATACACATACACCCCCTCTTTTCCCCCAAAGACTACAAGGAGGACGAGGGAGGACAGCAGCCACTTAAATAGGGCCCACCGATATGCAGGGGCAAGGGGCAATAGTGCGGGAGGGGCATCCCATAGAGGCTCACCATAAGCCTGAACCGCCTACCCTTTGGTGGGGGATTGCGGTGGAGCAGCGCTCCTAAGCACCAACGGCGGTGCTGCCTACCTTCACCCGACCAGCGCAGCCAAGGCTGGGAGGCATATTACTAGTGGAACGGGTGGGAATAGTCCTACAGGGCCGCAGGTTAATAACCCCGCTCACCTGCGAGTAGAGCGCCAATTTCTCGTCCTTCGCAGCCAGAATGCAGAGAAATTCTGGGGGATTTGTGGGAGGTCCCTGGGTATTTGAGGGGCCGGGAGGAGCCTATTTTCGATGTCTCTGCAGTCCAGCGCCATCTGGCGGAGTATACCCCAACTGTAAGCATTAGATTTGGAGCAGGACGTACTGTATACTAAGAATAGTACCTATGCATGTGGGGTATTGTTCTCCTCGGGGGACCTTGCGCTTTTAGATTTAGCTTGTTTTTTCTTGTTTGCATATTGATATTTTAGGAAAACATGGTTTTTATTCTGCTTTTTTATAATTTTTTTTAGGGAAACCCTGTGCAACGTAAGAATTCTTCAATGGATTACTTCCAGAAAGATGAGCCCACTACAACAAGCTCAGTACGCTTAGAAAGCTTAACGTGTACTTTCAGGGAATATATGGTTTATGGGGGATATTCTAAATGTAAAGGGTTGTTTTGGTTGAAAAATCGCAAGGTGCGCACTTTGTCTGCAGAGCTGAAATTTTCAAGTAAAAGTACCGTTATGCGCATGCTTTACTTTGGGGTGTTTGGCAACTCTTCCCTTGACAGTACCTATGCATGTTGGGTATCGTTCTGTTCGGGAGATGTTGCTTTTTCAGATTTTACTTGCTTTTTCTTGTTTGCATATAGTTTTTTTTTTAGGAAAATGTGGCTTTGATTCTTCTTTTTTATTCTTTTTTAGGGAAACTCTGTGCAACCAAAGAATTGATTGAGGGATTACTTCCAGAAAACTGTGCCCATGTCAACAAGCCTGGTACGCCTAGAAAGCTTGAGGTGTGTACTTCCAGAGAATATATAGTTTGTTGGGGGTATTTCAAATTTAAAGGGTTGTTTTTCCAGAAAAACAGCAAGGTGCACTTAGCGCGTAGCATAGTTGTATTTTATCTGAAAATCTCCTAAAGCGCTGTTTCAGTTTGGGGGAGACTCCTGGGCAGGAAAGGGTGTCTACCTATACATATGTGGTAACGCTGTGAACGGGAGAAATTCGGGTTTCACACGCAATAAGATTTTATTGACAAACGTACATTTTTTATAACAAAAAACACTACAAATTACAAAAAATACAATTCTGTGAAGTACTCACCTGTAGAATTGGTATTATACGCATACAGCACGTCCTGCTCCAGATATAGTAATAACGTGGGTAATCCTCCGCCTCTGGCGCGGTGCACTGCAGACATGTAGAAAACAAGCTCCTCCCGACCCTACATATACCGAGGGACCTCCCACAAATCCCCAGCATTGAAAAGCAGTGAGAAGGAGAAGCCAGGAGGAACCAACCACCCAGAAACAGGCAATAATATCAATGATAATAATCACCATACAGGGGATCCAGAACAAGTGAAACCAGGGTGGGGTGGAGCAGGACGTGCTGTATGCGTATAATACCAATTCTACAGGTGAGTACTTCACAGAATTGTATTATTCTAAGCATACAGCACGTCCTGCTCCAGATATAGTAATAACATGTGGGACATCCAATAGCAGTGTCCATAAAGTAGGGTGGGATCCCCGTGAAAAAAGGGCACAGCCAACAGTAAAAGCGCTGTCACCCGCAACCATGCTACCAAGAGCAACGAGAGCAAGGCTCTAACCTCAACCTTTGAACCTGTAAAGGGAGAACTGAACACAAGCAGCGGACAAGCCAGCAGGCTCAACAGAAGTTAGTGCTGAAAGGCCCAGGCCAAGCACAGGTAGTAAGAGAGCAAAACAACCGAGAGAGAAGAGTAATCTTCCCTTAAAAGAACAGGCCAGAGAAAAGGCCTAACCACGCTCATGCAAGGAGAGTAGCCTTATAAGTCTTCCCGGCAGGGAATATGAACCCTGGTCTCAAGCGAGACCTGCAGGAATCCTGAAAACACCACTCAGCACGAGCCGAAACGTTTACTCTAGGCTCAGAAGGACAAAACCAACCAAGCGATGCCTATCCGAGGGCACCTACACCCGTGGAGGCAATCAGATCCAGTACTAAAGGATGAAGACCAATAAGCCCCAAGGGCATAATCCCTACCAGGGACAAGAAACGGACCAGGAATCTCCAACACCTGGAGGGGAAGACAGATCCCCTTAGCTCAAAGTATATCAAGACAGTAGCCCCGAGACCGGAGGATCTTGGATAAGGGAGAATCAAAAAACACCGCCTGAAGCCGAACACGGAGTAGTGCGGAGCATCCCCCTCTCATGGAGTACATGACCGTTAACAGAGTCATCCTTTATGGCCCATTTATGACTGGAGCAACCGCCCCAGAAGAGCGATATGGTTTAAGGAACAGGTCAGAAGAACCTGAATAAGACCCAAGGCAACCCTTAGCAGGGCATCAGATTAAGTAAACCCCCTAGAGGAGGCAAGAATTCCTCAAGGAATGTACCTGAGCAAACCCTGATGAATGCTCAACACAGAAGATTGGAATATACCTCTGTAGTAGGCCAACAGGGCGAGCCCTGAACCTTCACAGAACTAAGTTGGGGAGCAAACACCAACCATGCTGTAATAATTCAAGAACCCCGGGAACAGAGTGCTCAGCGTCTGAAAGACATAAATGGGAAAGATGTCAGGGCCATGCGCAGCTAGACAGAACATATAAAAAAGGGAGTCGCCCGCGAGGGCACTTACAGATCAAGTGGAGAGGAGGAGACCGCCACCACGCGTGCGCGCGAAGCTCAGCAAAATGGCGCCCAGCGAACCTCGAAGGGCGGGCTCGAAGCTCTGCCATGACGCGGAGCGCGCCGAACCAAGGCCCCGCCCACTCCAAAGAGCGCGAAGCTCTGAGGTAAAAGTAAAAGCAAGGATACAACCACACGCTTAAGGATTCGTAGAGAACCGTTTCATCCAATAAAGTAATGGCACCACAGCATCTAGACGACGTAGCAAACTACGTACAAGCATACGGCGGCGGGCGAAGAAGACGGAGTAAGGAGCAAGCAGCGCGGCTCTGACATCGCGGTTAATAAAGGGCAGAAATAAGGCCATAAGCATGACATACCGGTATGCTGGGACCGTCACACCCCCCCCCCCCCCCCCCCCCCCCCGCTTTCTTTTCCCCCTACTAGATGGGGAAATGAGGAAGGATGGCGACCCTCATACAGGGTCCAGCGCTACCCGGGGTAGGGGCAAAAATGCGGGAGGGGCATCTACAAGAGGCTCACCATCGGCCTAAACCGCCTACCCTATGGTGGGGGATTGCGGTGGAGCATGGCTCCGTTAAGCACCAAGGTGCTGCCTACCCTCACCCGACCAATGCAGCCCAGGCTGGGAGGCATATTCTTACACAAGAGGACGGGTGGAAATAGTCCCGCAGGGCCTCGGGCTGTAAGCCCCGCTCGCCTGCGAGAGCGTGAAGCATCATGTCTTCGCAGTTCCAGCACTGCAGAGAAATCTGGGGGGGGGGGGGATTTGTGGGAGGTCCCTCGGTATATGTAGGGCCGGGAGGAGCTTCTTTTCTACATGTCTGCAGTGCACCGCGCCGGTGGCGGAGGATTACCCACATGTTATTACTATATCTGGAGCAGGATATGCTGTATGCTTAGAATAATACCATTTTGTGAGTACTCACCTGTAAAATGGTTACTACGAGTATGTCACACACCCCACTTCCAAATATTCATGACACTTGGGAACCCGGCCTGTAGAGGGCGATCTTGCAGAGATGACATGGAAAAAGGAGCCCCTCCTGGTCCATAAGTACTGGGTTCCTCCCACTATTCCTCAGTCTTTTTAAAAAGCAGTGAAGAACCAGGAAGAGCAAATTATATTCGATAATTGAAAAATAGTTTGAAAATAATAATCACCATATAAAAGGATAACTTAGAACAAAAAAGGGCGGGGGAAGTGGGGTGTGTGACATACTCGTAATAACCATTTTACAGGTGAGTACTCACAAAATGGTATTATTCCTAGTATGTCACACACCCCACTACCAAATATTCATGACACTTGGGACATCCAATAGCAGTGTCTATAATGGGTGGGGATCCCCAAGGAACAATGCATAACTTAAACTACTGCTGCTTGCAGAATTTTGCGGCCAAAAGCAGCATCCGCTGAGGCCCGCACATCAACCTTGTAAAACTTAGAAAAATACAATTCAGTGAAATACTCACCTGTAGAATTGTTATTATACGCATACAGTACGTCCTGCTCCATCTATAATACTTACACATGGGTAATCCTCCGCCAGATGGCGCTGTTCACTGCAGACATAGGCTCCTCCCGGCCCTTCATATACCCAGGGACCTCCCACGAATCCCCAGCATTGAAAAGCAGTGAGAAAAGAAGCCGGGAGAAACCAACCACCAAACTGGTAATAATAACAATGATAACGATGGTAACAATCACCATACAGGGGATCCAGAACAAGGTGAAACCAGGGTGGGGTGGAGCAGGACGTACTGTATGCGTATAATACCAATTCTACAGGTGAGTATTTCACAGAATTGTATTATTCTAAGCATACAGTACGTCCTGCTCCATCTATAATACTTACACGTGGGACATCCAATAGCAGTGTCCATAAAGTAGGGTGGGATCCCCAACAACAAAGGCAACGGCACGTAGTTCAAACTACAACCGCCTGTATAACCTTACGGCAAAGGCAGCATCAGCTGAGGCCCGAACATCAACTTTGTAAAACTTTGAAAAGGTGTGAACAGAAGACCAAGTAGCGGCCTTGCAAACTTGTTCAACAGAGGCCTGTTGCTGAAAAGCCCAAGAGGCGCCAATAGCACGAGTGGAGTGAGCCGTAAGGTGGAAAGGAGGAGGCCTCCCCTTAGTAGAATAGGCCTGAATCACAGCCTGACGAATCCATTTACTGATGGTAGACTTGGCGGTAGGCAAACCATTCCAAGGCACAACAAAGAGAGCATCAGTCTTCCTGAAGGCCTTGGTGACAACCAGGTAATACTTCAAGCAAGGAATGCAGAACACGCTACTTGTCATTGCGAGGATTGGGACACAGAGAAGGAAGAACAATATCCTGGTTCAAATGAAATGCCGAAACCACTTTTGGCAGAAAGTCCGGTTTGAAGCGGAACACCACCTTGTCCTGGTGTCGCTCATAGTATGGAGGCTGAATAGATAGAGCGGCCAGCTCTGACACACGCCTAACCGAAGTAATAGCCACCAAGAAGACAACCTTGAGAGTGAGAACGACCAGAGCAGCCTCTTGAATAGGCTCAAAGGGAGCATCCTGCAAGGCAGACAAAACCAAATTCAAATCCCAAACAGGGACTGTAGGCTTTCGAGGGGGATGCACGTGAGTGACCCCCTGGAAAAAGGTCTTAATCAGGTGATGCTGAGCAAAGGTCTTCTGAAAGAAGATAGATAGGGCAGAAACCTGACCCTTCAGAGTACTACGTTTGAGACCTAAGTCCAAACCATGCTGTAAAAACTCCAGGACCCTAGGGACGGAGAATTCTCGGCAGGGAAGAGACCTGGACTCACACCAGTCAATGTGGGAACGCCATACTCTATAATAGATAGCAGAAGAAGTCTTTTTCCTGGTCTGCACCATAGTAGCCACCACAGAGGCAGACAACCCCTTCTCCATCAAGATGGAGGTTTCAGCAGCCAGGCCGTCAAAGCCAGCGTTTGTAAATTGGGATGGCTTAATGACCCTTGGGTTAGCAGATCTGGTACGCTTGGCAGATTGTACTGATCTACTGCCATTTGAACCACGTCTGCGACCCACACTCTTGGCCACCTGGGGGACACCAGGATCACAGGTACCCCTTCCAGAGCAATCTTGCGTAGAACCCTCACCAGAAGGGGAAACGGTGGAAACATACAGGAGTCGAAACTCCCTCCAAGAAATGGACAGGGCATCCGTGGCCAAGGCCAGAGGATCCTGAGACAGGGAGACAAAGGCCGGAAGCTTGTGATTGTGACGGGAAGCAAACAGATCCACATCCGGTAGACCCCAACGGTGGCACAGGGACTGGAATACCGTGTTGCAGAGGGACCACTCCCCCTGACGGGACATTCCCCTGCTCAGGGCGTCCGCCAGCAGGTTCTCCGCCCCCGGAATGTAAACAGCCGTAATGCATTGAACATTGGCCTCCGCCCATGTCAGAATCTGAGACACTTCTTGGAGAACACCCTTGCTCCGGGTCCCTACCTGATGATTGATGTAGGCAACCGCCGTTCTGTTGTCTGAGCGAACTTGGACCGACAGACCCCTCAGGTGTTGGGTCAATCGCTCCAGTACCAACCTGACTGCCCGTAATTCCAGAATGTTGATGGGCAAATGGGCCTCCTGAGGGCCCCACATTACCTGGAAGCGCAGAGACTTCCAGAATCCTCCCCAACCTGACCGACTGGCATCCATTGTGACCGTCTCCCAGGATGGGGTCAGAAAGGACCTGCCCCTTGTCAAGTTCCCGTGGTCCAACCACCACGCAAGGGACTGTCTGACCGAGGGGGGAAGCACACAGAACCCGTCCAAGGACGCAGGGTTCTTGTCCCAAACTGACAGAAGGTGAAGCTGCAGAGGTCTCAAGTGGAACTGGGCAAAGGGCACCGCCTCGAAGCTCGCCACCATCAGGCCCACCAACTGCATTCCCTGCCGGATGGAGAACTGTGGGTTCGAGAGCAGGAACCTCACCTGCGCTGTCAGAGCTTCCACCTTCTGTTGAGGAAGGAAAATCCTTGACTGAACCGTATCCAGAATCATTCCCAGGAACTGAGTCACCGAGGAGGGGGACAGGGATGACTTGGGGTAATTGATCATCCAGCCGAAGGACTCCAGGGTGGACACTACCAGCCAAGTGTCCAACTCTGCCTGTCGCAGAGACCGAGAGGAGAATATCGTCCAGGTAGGGCAGCACGCTTATGCCCCTTAGCCTTATCAGGGACATCACCCCTGCCAGCACCTTGGTGAACACCCTGGGAGCCGACGTTAGGCCGAATGGCAGGGCCACAAATTGATAATGCTGATCTTTTAGTGCAAATCTGAGAAACCTTTGGTGTCCCGGAAACACCAGGATGTGCAGGTAAGCATCCTTGATGTCTACGGACGTCATGAAGTCCCCTGGGCGCAGTGAGCCAATGGCCGAGCGCAGAGTTTCCATGCGAAAGTGCTTGTTCTTCACAAATTTGTTGAGGATTTTTAAATCCAGAATGGGCCTGACTGACCCATCCTTCTTGGGTACTGTGAAAAGGTTTGAGTAGAACCCCGTGCCCCTGTCTCCAGTGGGGACCTTGCAAATGACCCCTAGGTCCATGAGACCCTGTACGGCCAGCAACAAGACCTGAGCTGAGGCAGGGTCTTGAGGGATTCGAGACCCAATGAATCTGGTTGGGGGCCGTACAGCAAATTCTATCTTGTAGCCGGAGGACACTACCTCCTGAATCCACCGGTCTGAGACGTGGTGCCGCCAGACGTGCTCGAAGTGCTGTAGACGTCCCCCCACCCTGACGGCTGAGGGCGCCCCCTCATGCCTGGGGGGCCTTGGGAGGGACTTTGGGTTTGGTTCCCCAGGAGGAACCTGAACGGTGTCCTCTGTTCCTGTGCCAGGAATCAGCGCGGGCCCCTGCGAAGAACGCCCCTCTACCCTTCTTGGCCCCACGATAGGGGGTTGATAGGGAGCCTTGGCCACGAAAGGGCCGAATCTGTCGCCTGCGCTGCGGTAACTTGCCTCCCTTGGCAAAGAGGTCTGATCGATCCCCAAACAAGCGCAGACCTTTAAAATGGCAGCCCCGTGAGGGCTTTCTTGGCGGCATTGTCTGCGGCCCACTGGCGCAACCAGACCGCGCGGCGTATAGCAACTACCAGGGCAGATGACCTGGCACACATCTTAATAGCATCGTCCGATGCAGACAGGATAAAGTTCACAAACGCATCACAGCTGGACAGAGCGTTGACAGTATCAGGAGGTAACTCATCTGTGCCATCGAGAGCACTCCTAACCACGGCCCTGAGCTCTACCGCCGTAATGGCTAAGGCACAAACCGGGCGCAGAGTCGCTCCTCCAAATGCAAAGGCATGACATGCCAGTTGGTCAACACGCCGGACCTCAGAGTCCCGTAACGTAGTAGTGTCAGGGGAGTGCATAATAGAGGTGTTGGACAACCCAAGAATAGGAGCATCGACCTCGGGCGGCGATGACCAGCACTTAACCAAGTCAGCAGGGAAGGGATATTTCCTATCCACGCTCTTAGGGACCCCGTGAAGTCTGCTGGGATGTTCCCATTCTTTAAGCACGAGGCTATTGAAATGGGTCTGCTCGGGGAATTCCAAGCGAGCTTTAGCAGTATGAAAAAGATCACCCCTTTGGCGGGGAGCCGCAGCAGGGGGAGAGAGGGACAGAACCTCAAAGATCTGAACCAGCAGTCTATCGACATCATCCGAGGACCAATGCTCGGAGCCAGACTCTTCCTGACCCCTGGACTCATCGTCATATGACCCTGAGTCAGAGAACAGGTCCCCTTCGTCTGAGGGGATATGGGCATAGGAATGCAACAAATCATCAGGTTCTACAGGGAAGAGGGTCGATTCAGGGTTCAAGTGCCGCCTCTTGGCGGTGGCTTTACGCGCTAGGGAATTAGCAAGTAAGTTTTCAACACTAGCCAGCCTCGTGGCCAGATCAGGATGAGAATCCCCACTGGTATTGGGGGTTAAACTCAGGCTTGGGGGAGTAGGTGAAGTGCAGCGGGGCGCAGGCCCTGCCTCAGAGGAGACGGGAAGCACCGATAGCGCCTGCTGTGCACAAGGAACACAGACCCATGCATTGTCACCACTGCTAGGTAAGACCCCACAAGCTACACACAGCCGGGCTTGTCCCGAAGGAACCCCGTTATCCTGAGATGCCTCCATATGGTGATTAAGTCGGCACAATATGCCCGTAGGGATTGACGCTGTAAGCTACCCTGGATGCCCCAATAACCCGCTGGGAAGTGGGAGTACGTTTTTATGGTCACGACCGGGAGCAGCCACTTGAATCCGCGGTCTGAAAGACATAAGGGGAAACGGGATTGTCAGAGCCATGCGCAATGGGGATAAGAGTAGAGAAAAGTCGCCCGCGAGGGCACTTACATACAGAGAGGAGGGGACAATCTTCACCACGCACGCGGGAGAAGAAAATGGCGCCAAAAGAACCTCGGGGGGCGGGCCTGAGCCGATCGTGACGCGTAGCGCGCCAAGCCGAAACCACGCCCCTCTCCAGCGAGCACGAAGCTCGTAAGGCAACCAGCCGATGGTGATACAGACAGGAGAAGTAAAAAGCAGAAGGCCTATTAAAAATGGCGCTCGGAGCCGTGGCAGGTACAGCCGAGATCCGTACTCGGGCTCTCCTGCGGCTCCCCGTCGGGGAAGAATCCCGGTCTGTGACAGTGACACTGTTATTAAGACAGGCGCTCAAGCCAGCGCAACCTATGAAGGGCTGATAAGGCTAAGAAGGGAAGGAGGGAAGAAGGAGACGCCAGGGCGTCCGCGAGCCGCCACCGTACGTGCGGTGCGAGCGGAAGGCAGAATACTAGTGCTGCTTAAACAGTAAGGTAAGAGCGCGGCTCTGATCCCCGATCCCAGTGAAAACAGTTAAGCCATAAGCGTGTAAGTATACACTAAGGCCGCTATACACAAACCCCCCCCCCCTTTCTTTTCCCCCTGACTAAGGAGGGAACGAGGGAGGAAGGCGACCCGTTAACATAGGGTCCACCGCTCCATGGGGCGTGGGGCAATGATGCGGGAGGGGCATCCCCTGAAGGCTCACCATCAGCCTTGAGCGCCTACCCTGTGGTGGGGGATTGCGGTGGAGCGTCGCTCCGTAAGAACACATGGTGCTACCTACCTTCACCCGACCAGCGCAGCCCAGGCTGGGAGGCACATCTTGTCGAAGAGGACGGGTGGGAATAGTCTCACAGGGCCGCAGGATGTAATAGCCCCGCTCACCTGCGAGAGAGTGATACTTCATGTCTTCGCAGTCAGCACTGCAGAGAAATCTGGGGATTTGTGGGAGGTCCCTGGGTATATGAAGGGCCGGGAGGAGCCAGTTTTTGCATGTCTGCAGTGAACATCGCCATCTGGCGGAGGATTACCCATGTGTAAGTATTATAGATGGAGCAGGATGTACTGTATGCTTAGAATAAGTATGCACAGAAGACCAAGTCGCAGCCTGCAAACCTGTTCCAACAGAAGCCTGGTGCTGAAAAGCCCAGGAAGCTCCAATAGCACGAGTAGAATGAGCGGTGACACGAAAAGGGGGAACCTTAGCCATATAGGCCCCAATGATGGCCTGACGTATCCTCTTACTAAGGGAAGATTTGGCAGGAGCAAAACCCTTCTTGGGCCCAGAAGGCACAACAAAAAAGGCATCCGTCTTGCGGAAGGCCGAGGTAGTAACTAAATAATACTTCACACAACGAACTACATCCAAAGAATGTAAGACCCTTTCCTTGTCGTTACTAGGTTTAGGACACAAGGAAGGAAGAACTATATCCTGATTTAGGTGGAAAGCAGACACCACCTTAGTAAGGAAATCCGGTTTAAAAAACGGAAAACAACCTTATCTTGAGGCCTCTCAAAATAAGGGGCTAGAATAGACAAAGCCGCCAGTTCAGAAACTCGGCAGACAGAAGTAATAGCAACCAAAAAGGCAACCTCCTGAGTAAGAATAGGAAGAGGAATATCCTGCAAAGGCTCAAAGGGAGCGGGCTGCATAGCTGAAAGCACTAGGTTAAGGTCCCAAACAGGAAGTATAGGCTTTCTGGGAGGCCGCACATGCGTGACTCCTTGGGAAAAAAAAAGTCTTAACCAAAGGATGAAGAGCAAACAACCTTTGAAAGAAAATAGCCAAGGCAGAGACTTGCCCTTTCAAAGTACTAATCTGGAATCCCATATGCAGACCTTGTTGCAGATATTCCAGAATTCTAGGAATAGAAAATACTCTACAGGGCAAAGCCCTGGATTCACACCAATCAATATAGGACCTCCAAGTCCTGCAATAAATGACAGAGGAAGACTTCTTCCTAGCTCTAATAAGAGTCTGAATAACCACATCAGGACGACCTTCCTCTTTCAAGATGGAGACTTCAGCAGCCATGCCGTCAAAGCCAGCGTTTGTAAATTGGGATAACAAAGTTGACCCTGAGTGATGAGATCTGGAAGAAGAGGCAGATGGAAACGATCCACTGCCAGCCTTACGACGTCTGCATACCACAGACGTCTTGGCCACCTTGGCACCACCAGAATCGCTGGCGCCTCCTCCAGTGCTAACTTGCGCACCACCTTGCTGACCATGGAGAATGGGGGAAACAGATATAGGAACCCCAGATCCTTCCAGGCCAGAGATATGGCATCCGGAGACCATTCTCCCTGGCGAGAACATCCCCTGCTCAGGGAGTCTGCCTCCACATTCTCTATCCCTGGAATGTAAACTGCTGATATGCAGGGAACATTGATCTCTGCCCACTGAAGGATCAGAGACACTTCCCGGAGGGCACCCCAACTGCGAGTCCCTCCCTGGTGATTGATGTATGCAACAGCTGTTCGGTTGTCTGACCGAATCTGAACTGGCAGACCCTGTAAGAAATGGGTCAGTCGAAGTAGAACAAGACGTATGGCCCGAAGCTCTAATACATTGATTGGAGAATGAGCCTCCTGAGGCCCCCACAATCCTTGGAACTGATGCTTCCCAGCCCCCCCCCCCCCCCCAGCTGGCATCCGTGGTAACCAGTTCCCAACACGGAGTCAGAAATGACTTGCCCTTCTGGAGGTTGAGCGATATTAACCACCACTGAAGGGACTGCAAAACGTGGGGAGACAATAGACAAGTCTGATTTCATGATAGTGGGCACCTGTCCCACTTTGCCAAGAGGAAGAGCTGAAGCGTCCTTATGTGAAACTGGGCAAAGGAGACTGCCTCGAATGCAGCTACCATCAATCCCACTAGTCTCATCCCTAGACGGATAGACTGACGAGGGTCGGGCAAGAATAGACGAATCAAGTCCTGAATCAGAACCATTTTGGACTGAGGAAGAAAAACCTTGGCCTGAAATGTATCCAGAATCAGGCCTAGGAAGGGAATTTCCCTGGACGGACAGAGAGAAGATTTGGGGTAACTTATTACCCATCCGAACCTCTCTAGCCTAGAGACCACCGTCCTGGTGATTCTGATTGTTCGAGGGAGGAGGCCGCGATAAGAAGATCGTCCAGAAAAGGCACAATGCGGATGCCCTGGACCCTGAATATAGCCATCACTCCTGCCAGCATCTTGGTAAAGACTCTTGGGGCCGAGGAAAGGCCGAATGGCAGGGCCACAAATTGATAATGCTGGTCTTCTATTGAGAACCTGAGAAATCTCTGGTGACCCGGAAAATTAGGAATGTGCAAATAAGCATCCTTGATGTCTATGGATGTCATGAAGTCCCCCCGACGGAGAGCATCGATCGTTGATCGCAGAGACTCCATGCGGAATTTTGTGAAACTGATAAATTGATTGAGTCTCCTTAGGTCTACGATAGGCCGAACAGAGCCGTCCTTTTGGGTACCGTGAATAGGTTGGAGTAAAACCCCAAACCCCTTTCCGCTGGAGGCACTAGGAAGATGACAGCCATGTTTAACAGATTCGCTACTGCTGCCCGCAGTCCCTGCGCAATTGCCGGATCTGACGGCATCCATGACATGAAAAATCTGGGAGGAGGCCGGGACTCGAATTCCTGTTTGTAACCGGAGGAGACTACTTCCAGAACCCAATTGTCTGATACCTCCTGACCCCAGACCTGGAAGAAGAACCGCAGCCGTCGCCCCAACCGGAAGGGTGAGGGCGTCCCCTCGTTGTTGAGCAGGCTTAGTGGCAGATTGGTTTTGGACCCCCCAATTCTGACTTGGACGGCCACGCCCCTTTCCTCTATTCCATGCATTCCCTCCAGGGGCTGAAAAGGCTGATCCTCTACCGGATCTAGACCCCCGAAAGGAAGGGCTAAAAGCAGCCACTCCACGAAAGGAACGACGTTGTTTCTTACGCTGAGGTAGTTTACCTCCTTTAGTGACAGAATCCAACTTTTCTCCAAAGAGGCGCAATCTCACAAAAGGGAGCGCCGTAAGCGATTTCTTGGCTACAATATCAGCTGCCCACTGCCGCAACCATACTGACCGCTGAATGGCGATTAACAAGGCAGAGGTTCTGCTGCACATGAGCAGAGTATCATCTAAGGCAGAAAGTACAAAAGATGCAAATATCTCGCATCGCTTAAGAGCGGCGTACTCATCAGAGGCCGGATCAAGCCCTGAGTAATTCATTAGGTCTCTCACAACAGACCTAATAGCCACCGTCATGAGTGCTGAAGCACCAACAGGCAGCAAGGCCGAGCCCACACTGGAAAAAGCGTGGCACGCCATTTGATCAATACGCTTATCCTCTCCATCTTTAAGTGTAGTGGAGTCAGGAGAATGCAACACAGAAGAATTGGATAAATTAAGCACAGGGGCATCCACCACAGGTGGTGATGACCAACGCTTAACAGTATCAGCTGGGAAGGGATATTTCTTGTCCCAGCCCAAGGGAATGCCAGGAAGCCGGCTTCTCCCATTCTTTAAGAATAATTTCATCAAAATGCTTTTGATTTGGAAATTCTAAACGAGGTTTAGAGACTCCAAAGAATTCCCCTTTTTGAGGAGGGACTACTTCAGGAGGAGTGATAACCAAAACCTCAAATAACTGAGCAAGAGCCTTTGGGGTATACACAACACTAGCTTCACCCTGCTCAATCACAGTACCAACAAATTGCTGTTCATCAGAAACATCTGAATCCTCATATAATTCTCCTTCTTCTAACTGAGAAGGATCAGACCAATAAAGCATTTCACAATTATCCAACTCACTTACCGTAACGGCCTGAGTCAAATGTTTCCTTTTAGCTGAGGCCTTCTTGGCCACAAAGCTAGACATTAATGTTTCAATATGAGCCAATCTGGCACATAAATCAGAATGCGACTCACCACCCATGACAATATCACTGGGGGTACGGACAAGACATGGCGGAGTAGGAGATAAGGAAGAAGCCGCAGACTCCGAAGCCTGGGCCCCAGTTTGCTGCATAATAGTTAATTGAGCACAAGGGACGCAAAGAATTGCGTTATCCCCAACAAGGGATGCCCCACATCCAAAACATTGCCGAGTCTGTGCAGAGGGAACTGCATGCCCATTGTCCTGAGATGCCTCCATATGGTGTTTAGTATTATACTATAATTGATTATAGTCGCCAAGTATATGGGATTTACGCAATTGCTACCCGGGATGCCCCTTTAAATAGTCCCAAGTGGGAGGAAAACACAAATGGACCCCCAAATAAGGCTTTAAGGGCTAAAGACCAGGAGAAACCCCTTTAAAATAAAGAGTTTCCACCTACAAAGAAAACAAACAGTCACCAATGCACACAATACAATAAATGACAAAGCATGAAAAAAATGGCAGAAACTCCCTTCAGCAAGCTGAGGGGTACTCACAGCACCTTTAAATATGGAACGCTTCACGAATTTGCGTGTCATCCTTGCGCAGGGGCCATGCTAATCTTCTCTGTATTGTTCCAATTTTAGTATATGTGCTGCAGAAGCAAGCACAATGAGGGAAGACCATAGGGAAGCAGAAGGAGCCAAGCAGACAAAGAGAGCACCCAGGTGCTCCGAGAATGAAATGATGCTGTGTGCCTAAGCCCCGCCCACCCCCAGAATCACATGACCAAGAATGGAGGGAAATTCAAATCTGAACATAGCAGAAACAGAGAGCTTTAAAAGGTATGCAAAAGAATGCTGCCTAGACAGAAATAGGAAAATCTAAATAAAGCATATCCTATTAAATAGTATAGTAAACATACATAATAATATATATGTAATAAAGATTATTTTATATATCTTTTTTTTTTTTTTTTCATTATTTGTGTGCATGATGACAAATAAACCCAGATAACGACCCCCCCCCCCTCCATTTTACCCCAGCAGGGTAAAGGAGAACTAAAGGGGAGAGGATAAAAATGCACCCATAAGGCACAATGGGATTATAAAGGGACAGGGGCATCCCATGCCGAGAGCACAAACCCGGAAACCGCCTACCCACATTTGGGTCTCACGGAGGAGTAAAACTCCTGTATACACCAGAAGGTGTATGTATCTCCCTTTGCCTGAATCATACAGCCAGGGCTGGGAGGCATACAATATAACCAAACAGGTTTAAAGATTATCAGACAGAAATAGAGAAAAAAAGGGGTCGGGAGCAAACTAGCTACCTGCAGCTTGAAGGAGAGTCATCTTCTGAATGCTTCGCCGACTGCAGAGACGAAAAGACTGAGGAATAGTGGGAGGAAACCAGTACTTATGGAACCAGGAGGGGCTCCTTTTTCCATGTCCCAAGTGTCATGAATATTTGGAAGTGGGGTGTGTGAGATACTAGGAATAATAGATTTTTTTTTTGCACATATTTCACCCAAAAGTATTGAGAATACACTAAAAAAAAGGCCAAACAAGACATTGCATGTTGAAGCCCAGGCTCTGCTGAAAAAAACAATATATAATTTTCCTGGAAGATCCCCGGAAATCCCTTCAAAAATCAAGGTTTAACATATGTAGCTCAAAAATACAATTCTGTGAAATACTCACCTGTAGAACTGATATTATTTGTATACAGTATGTCCTGCTCCAGATATAATACTTACACTTGGGTTATCCTCCGCCAGATGGCGCTGCACTGCAGAGACATGCAAAAACAGGCTCCTCCGGGCCCTTCAAATACCCAGGGACCTCCCAGAAATCCCCAGCATTGAAAAGCAGTGAACAAGAAGCTGGGAGAATTAAACCACCCAGAACAACTGGTAAAGATAACAATGATAATAATCACCATACAGGGGATCCAGAAAAATGCAACAGGATGGGGTGGAGCAGGACGTACTGTATACAAATAATACCAATTCTACAAGTGAGTATTTCACAGAATTGTATTATTCTTAGTATACAGTACGTCCTGCCCCAGATATAATACTTACACTTGGGACATCCAAAAGCAGTGTCCATAAAGTAGGGTGGGATCCCCAACAAAAAACGACAACAGCAGACAGTTTAAAGCACTGTCACCTGCAGAACCAGACGGCCAAGAAAGTATGAGCTGAGGCCCTAACATCAACATTGTAAAAACCTTGCAAAAGGTATGAGCAGAAGGCCAATGGTAGTGGCCTAACCAATCAGTTCAACAGCAAAACCGGTGCTGAAAGCCCAAGAGGCATCAAGCACGCGTAGAAAGGAATCAAGGCAACAAGGGAGGTTCTTCCCCTTGCCTGAATAGGTCTGAGTAATAGCCTGACAATCCGATAGCTAATGAATTTGGCAGAAGCAAAGGCCAAAAATACCATTTTGTGAGTACTCACCTGAAATAAGGATATTGACAGTGTGCCACACACCCCGCTTCACCTTTAAATTCTTCACGATTGGGTTACTCACCGCCAGGTGACGCTGTTGCAGAGAGGAAGTCTTGTAACGAGCCCCCTTCCGGCCTATATATACCTGGCACCTCCCATTTATCACCAGTGATTTAAAAAGCAGAAAGACAAGGTACCAGTAATCTACCGGTAACCTCAAAATAAATAAAAGCTTCACCATATGAAGGATTCGGGATACCGAAAAGGGTGGGAGTGAAGCGGGGTGTGTGGCACACTGACAATATCCATTTTTCAGGTGGGTACTCACAAAATGGTATTATTCTCAGTGTGCCACACATCCCGCTTCACCTTTAAATTCTTCACGATTGGGACATCCAAAAGCAGTGTCCACAAGGGATGGGTATCCAAAGGCAAGGTGAAGCATAACTTAAATGACTGCAGTCTGCAGCACTTTGCGGCCAAAAACAGCATCCGCTGAGGCTCGCACATCAACTTTGTAAAACTTAGAAAAAGTATGAACAGAAGACCAAGTGGCGGCCTTACAAACTTGTTCAACAGAAGCTTGGTGCTGAAAAGCCCAAGACGCTCCAACGGCGCGAGTAGAATGAGCAGTGATACGAAAAGGGGGAACTTTCCCCTTAGCAGCATAGGCCGCAATAACGGCCTGACGTATCCATTTGCTAATGGCAGATTTGGCCGGTGCCAAACCCTTCTTAGGCCCACAGGGCACAACAAAAAAGGCATCCGTCTTACGAAAAGGAGACGTGATAATCAAGTAGTACTTAACACAGCGTACTACATCCAAACAATGGAAAACCTTCTCTTTGTCATTCTTAGGATTAGGACACAAGGAGGGAAGAACAATATCCTGATTCAAATGAAAAGCAGAAACAACCTTAGGAAGAAAGTCTGGCTTGAACCGAAAGACCACTTTATCCTGATGCCTCTCAAAGTAGGGTGCCTGGATAGACAAGGCCGCCAACTCCGAGACACACCGGACCGAAGTGATAGCTACCAAGAAGACAATCTTCTGAGTCAGGGTAGACAAAGCAATATCTTGCAGAGGCTCAAAAGGAGGAGCCTGCAGAGCAGAAAGAACCAAATTCAAATCCCAAACCGGGAGTAATGGTTTCCTGGGAGGCCGCACATGCGTAACCCCCTGGAAAAAAGTTTTAACTAAAGGATGAAGCCCAAAACGCTTCTGAAAAAAGATAGATAAGGCAGAAACTTGCCCTTTCAACGTACTTAGCTGAATACCAGAGTCTAGGCCAGATTGTAAAAACTCCAGAATCCTGGAGACCGAAAAGACCCTACAAGGAAAAGATCTACTCTCACACCAAGCGATATAGGCTTTCCAAGTCCTATAGTAGATGATAGAAGAAGACCTCTTCCGGGCACTGATCAGAGTCTTAACGACTGAGTCAGAAAGACCCTCCTCCTTCAAGATGGAGGTTTCAGCAGCCAGGCCGTCAGCGCTGGTAAATTGGGGTAACACAACCGACCCTGAGTGAGCAGATCGGGCCGAAGAGGCAGAACGAACTGGTCCACTGCCAGCCGAACGATGTCTGCGAACCACACTGGCCTTGGCCACCTTGGGGCCACGAGAACGGCGGACACCCTTTCCAGAGCCAACTTCCGAACCACCCTGCCCAGCATGGGTATCGGAGGAAACAGGTATAGAAATCCCAGATCCCCCCAGCTCAGGGACATGGCGTCCACTGCCAGAGCCAGAGGATCCTGGGAGAGCGACACGAAGTTCGGGAGCCTGTGATTGTGACGAGAGGCAAACAGGTCCACCTCCGGTGTCCCCCATCGGAGACACAGTGAGCGAAAAACCTGAGGATGGAGAGCCCATTCTCCCAGACGTGGAGAGCCCCTGCTCAACCGGTCCGCTTCCTGGTTCTCCACTCCTGGAATGTATACCGCCGAGAGACAAGGAACATGGGCCTCTGCCCAGGTCAGGATCAGGGACACCTCTCTGAGAGCAGACAGCGAGTCCCTCCCTGATGATTGATGTAAGCAACCGCTGTTCGATTGTCTGAACGCACCTGGACCGGAAGGCCCAGAACGTGTTGAGTCAGGAGAGCAAGCACCCGACGGATGGCTCTCAGTTCCAGAACATTGATGGGTAAGTGGGCCTCTTGAGGTCCCCACTGCCCCTGGAACTGAAGCTCCTTCCAGAATCCGCCCCATCCCGAAAGACTGGCGTCTGTGGTGACAATTTCCCAAAGAGGGGTCAGGAAAGACCTGCCCCTCACGAGATTGGCCGAGACCAACCACCACTGGAGGGACTGCCGGACCCGGGAGGATAACTGGAAGGGCTGATCCAGCGACCGAGGCTGCCGGTCCCAGGACGCCAACAGATAAAGCTGAAGCGTCCTCGTGTGAAATTGAGCAAAAGGAACTGCCTCGAAAGAGGCGACCATCAACCCTACCAGCCTCATCCCCAGACGGATGGACGGCCGAGGATTGGAAAGAAGGACCCGAGCCAACTCCTGAATCAGATGAATTTTGGACTGGGGGAGAAACACTCTGTGTTGATGAGAGTCCAACTGCATCCCCAGAAAGGACACCACCCTGGCCGGAGCGAGGGAGGACTTGGGGAAGTTGATCACCCAACCAAAGCTTTCCAGCGTGGAGACCACCATCCTGGTGTCTGTCTCCGATTGATTGAGTGACGGAGCCATGATGAGAAGGTCGTCCAAATAAGGTACGACACGAATGCCCCGAGATCTGAAAATGGCCATCACCCCTGCCAGCACCTTGGTGAACACTCTTGGAGCCGAGGTAAGGCCAAACGGAAGTGCCACGAATTGAAAATGCTGATCTTTCATCACGAATCGAAGAAAACGTTGATGAGCCTGGCAGATGGGAACATGAAGATAAGCATCCTTGATGTCTATGGACGTCATGAAGTCCCCCTGCCAAAGGGAACCGACGGCCGTACGCAAAGTTTCCATGCGAAACTTCCGAATACGGATGAACATGTTGAGTAATTTCAGGTCCAGGACGGGACAAACCGACCCGTCCTTTTTGGGGACTGAGAAAAGATTGGAGTAGAAACCGAGGCCCATCTCTAAGCGCGGTACCGGCCGGATTCTTCTTTACCGACGCCAGGAGCCCCTGTGCGGCCAAAGGATCGATGGGCACCCGAGACCGAAAGAACCGTGAAGGAGGGCGAGACTCGAATTCCAGTTTGTAACCGGACGACACCACCTCCCGGATCCATCTGTCCAGAACCTCCTGGCCCCAAACCTGGGAGAAGTGTCACAATCGTCCCCCCACCCGCACGGGTGAGGGCAGCCCCTCATTGCTGAGCGGGCTTACCGGCAGGCTTGGGGCCCCAGGACTGAGTGGGACGGCCACGGCCCCTCCCCCGAGTCCAACCTGCACCTCTGTTAGCAGGAAAGGAAGCCCCCCTACCCGCTCTGAATCCCCGAAAGGAAG
Organism: Gastrophryne carolinensis; assembly: GCA_027917425.1. Classification (NCBI taxonomy): domain Eukaryota; kingdom Metazoa; phylum Chordata; class Amphibia; order Anura; family Microhylidae; genus Gastrophryne; species Gastrophryne carolinensis. The sequence goes on along the minus strand of CM051235.1, from coordinate 170,086,189 downwards.
GCCTAACCGTACCTGCCCCCCGAAAGGGACGACGATGCATCTTGCGTTGCGGCATTTTACCACCTTTTGCAACTGAATCAATTTTATCACCAAACGGTCGCAAGCCCAAAAAGGGAAGTGCTCTGAGCACCCTTTTAGAAACTAAGTCCGCCGACCACTGGCGCAGCCACACTGCCCGACGAATAGCCACCAGCATTGCCGCTGTCCTGCTACTCATAGCCAGCGCATCGTCCTGAGCGGTCAGAACATAGGAAACAAAAGACTCACACTGCCTGAGAGCAATAAGCTCCTTGCAAGTGGGATCAAGATCCACACACAGACCCTGAATTACAGATCTAACCGCCAATAGAAGAAGCACCGAAGCACACACCGGGCGCATCGTTGATCCGGCACTAATAAAACCATGGCGAGCGTACTGGTCAATCCGACGATCCTCACCATCCTTAAGGGCAGTGGTCTCAGAAGACTGCACCATAGCCGTGCTAGAGAGCCCTAGCACAGGGGTATCGACGTCAGGGGGAACCGACCAAAGCTTCACCAATTCTGGCGGAAAAGGATAACGTTTCTCCCAACTGGAAGGAATTCCAGTTAACCGCGTGGGATGTTCCCATTCCTTAAGCACAACCCTCTCAAAGTGTTGTTGTCTGGGAAAAACCAAACGCGGCTGAGGCACATTAAACAACTGACCCTTTGGCAGGGTGACAGCCTCAGGCGGATCTAAATTCAAAATTTCAAACATTTGAGCCAGAATGGAGGGGGTGTCAAGGGAAACCCCCGCAGCCAAATCGCCAATAGCATCAACCTCAAGCTGATCTGCAGGCTCATCTGACTCCACCAGGAATTCCCCCTCCTCGTCCAGGGAGCAAATCGGACCAATCCACAGGCTCACATACCTCATCCTGTGAAGCCGGAGGTACAGGAGAAAGGTGCTTCCGTTTCGCAGTGGCCTTCAACCCTGCTTTGACGGAAATTATCTTCTCGAGGTTGGATAATCGTGCAGACACCTCGGATTGCGAATCCCCACCTTTGACAATGTCACACGGGGTCCGGAACAGGGAGGGAGGGGTAGGGGATGATGGAAGTTGCGAAGAGCCAGCAGCCGGAGCGACGGACTGACGCGCAATATTCTGCTTTGCACAAAGAATGCATAATATAACATCATCGCCTGGGAGCGGAGTCCCGCAGCCCCCACACAGCCTAGATGGCCCAGAAGAACCATTTCCGGTATTATCGGAAGCCTCTATATGGTGATTTATGGTATTCGCAAAACCATGGGTTTAAGGCATAAGCCACCCGGGATGCCCCTTTATGTTAATGTCCCGGGAGGGAGGATTTAATTTATAATGATCCCCTTTTAAATTAATTTTTTTTTTCAATATATATATATATATATATATATATATATATATATATATATGTCCCAATTTTGAGAAAAAGGACTAGCCAGGTATAATAGAACCGGGAGGCCCCTGTATTGAGGGAATCCCAGGATCTGTGGGGGAAGAAAAACCAACAGTAAGACCCCCAGAAAACAAGTGGCAGCATGCAATACACATTCATGCAACAAAGTAACACATAATAATACACACACCAGAGTGCTTTAAAGAGGCCAAAGAATCTTGTCCTTTGTTTTTCCTCCTTTATTTTTTTTTCAAATAAAAATCAGTCATGCTTACCTGCCCAAGTAAGGCTGAATAGCCAAGGCACCCGACCAGCAGTAATGGCAGTAATGGCAGCAATGGCAACAGTAGCAGCAGTAGCCGCAGTAGCGGTAGTAGCGGCAGCAGCGGCAGCAGCGAAAACACAAATGTGGCTGAGAGCCCCGCACCTGTCCTCCTAATGAAAGGAAGGAAGTGCGGCTGGGGCCGGGTTGAATGACGCCGCCGCAACTACGCCCCCCTCTGACATCATCCGGGCCCCGCCCCCCTCCAGATTCAAACAGTGCGGCCCGCCAGACGGCGGTGCCGCAAAACGAGAGGGCGCACAACGCCCTCAGTAGATGGAGGGGGGGAAACGAGAGCTTGCTAGGCAGCCTGCGCTGCCCACCGATAGTGCTGACAACGCAGCCCGCCGAGCGGCGGTGCCGTTTCAAAGAGGAGACAAGGGGGGAGGGGGAGGGGAGCTGTGGGGACCTAAGAAAGGACGCAGGCAGCCTCAGGCATGCCTGCCACAGCGCGGCCCGCCCCGGCCGCCCTAAAGCTGACCCAAACTCTAGCCATACAGGCCAGCAGCAGCCCGCCAAAATGGCAGAACTGCCAGTGGAGATAACCAACGTGCCATGTAAGGAAGAATCAGCCAGGCCAAGTGCACCCTTGCTTGCGGTGCAGCCTGACAAGTGTTAAATAAGTAAAACACATACAAGTAAACATACAAGTAAAACACACATGCAAATACACATCCCTCCACCACCCCCCATAGTGAAGGGAGAAGGGACCAAGGGGAACCTCGGGACAGGGGCATCCCAAATCCGGATCACCATGCGGGTAGCCGCATTGCCCCCAAAACAGGGGGTCGAGCGGAGGAGATAAGCTCCTAGGCACCTATAGTGCCATCTACCAATTGCCCAGTGAGCAGCCTAGGCTGGGAGGCTTCCATTTAACCACAAGCAATCAAAACCGGCCAGAAATAGACCAAAGGGGGTGCCGGGGTAAGACCCCGGCTACCTGCAAGCAGGAGACTTAATTCTTCTGTCTTGTCGTCATGCAGAGAGAAAAACACTGGTGATAAATGGGAGGTACCAGGTATATATAGGCCGGAAGGGGGCTCGTTAGAAGCCTTCCTCTCTGCAACAGCGTCACCTGGCGGTGAGTAACCCAATCGTGAAGAATTTAAAGGTGAAGCGGGGTGTGTGGCACACTGAGAATAATACCATTTTGTGAGATACTCACCTGTAAAATGGTTATTACGAGTATGTCACACACCCCACTTCCTGATATCCATAACACTTGGGAACCCGGCCTGTAGAGGGCGATCTTGCAGAGATGACATGGAAAAAGGGAGCCCCTCCTGGTCCATAAGTACTGGGTTCCTCCCCCTATTCCTCAGTCTTTTTAAACAGCAGTGAAGAACCAGGAAGAGCCAATTATATTCAATAATTGTAAAATTATTTGAAATAATATTCACCATATTCATCCCTCAAACAAAAAAGGGCAGGGGAAGTGGGGGGTGTGACATACTCGTAATAACCATTTTACAGGTGAGTATCTCACAAAATGGTATTATTCCTAGTATGTCACACCCCCCACTTCCCGATATCCATAACACTTGGGACATCCAATAGCAGTGTCTATAATGGGTGGGGATCCCAAAGGAATAATTCATAGCTTAAATTACTGCAGCTTGCAGAACTTTGTGGCCAAAAACAGCATCCGCTGAGGCCTGCACATCAACCTTGTAAAACTTAGAAAAAGTATGCACAGAAGACCAAGTCGCAGCCTTGCAGACTTGTTCAACAGAAGCTTGGTGCTGAAAAGCCCAAGAGGCTCCAATAGCACGAGTAGAATGAGCGGTGACACGAAAAGGGGGAACCTTCCCCTTAGCCATATAGGCCCCAATGATAACCTGACGTATCCACTTACTAAGGGAACCTTGGCAGGAGCAAAATCCTTCTTGGGCCCAGAAGGCACAACAAAAAAGGCATCCGTCTTGCGGAAGGCCGAGGTAGTAACTAAATAATACTTAACACAACGAACTACATCCAAAGAATGTAAGACCCTTTCCTTGTCGTTACTAGGTTTAGGACACAAGGAAGGAAGAACTATATCCTGATTTAGGTGGAAAGCAGACACCACCTAGGAAGGAAATCCGGTTTAAAACGGAAAACAACCTTATCTTGATGCCTCTCAAAATAAGGGGCTTGAATAGACAAAGCCGCCAGTTCAGGAACTCGGCGGACAGAAGTAATAGCAACTAAAAAGGCAACCTTCTGAGTAGGAATAGGAAAAGGAATATCCTGCAATGGATCAAAGGGAGCAGCTTGCATAGCCGAAAGCACCAAATTAAGATCCCAAACAGCAAGTAAAGGCTTTCTGGGAGGCCGCACATGCGCGACTCCTTGGAAAAAGGTCTTAACCAAAGGATGAAGAGCAAACGATCCTTGAAAGAAAATTGCCAAGGCAGAGACTTGCCCTTTCAAAGTACTAATCTGGAATTCCATATCCAGACCTCGTTGCAGATATTCCAGAATTTCTAGGAATAGAAAACACTCTACAGGGCAAAGCCCTGGATTCACACCAATCAATATAGGACCTCCAAGTCCGGTAATAAATAACAGAGGAAGACTTTTTCCTAGCTCTAATAAGAGTCTGAATAACCACATCAGAAAGACCTTCTTCTTTCAAGATGGAGACTTCAGCAGCCATGCCGCCAAAGCCAGCGTTTGTAAATTGGGGTAACAAAGTTGACCCTGAGTGATGAGATCTGGAAGAAGAGGCAGAAGGACATGATCCACTGCCAGCCTTACGACATCTGCGTACCACAGACGTCTTGGCCACCTTGGCGCCACCAGAATTGCTGGCGCCTCCTCCAGTGCTAGCTTGCGCACCACCTTGCTGATCATGGAGAATGGGGGAAACAGATATAGGAACCCCAGATCCTTCCAGGCTAGAGACATGGCATCCGCTGCCACTGCCAGAGGATCCTGGGATAGAGACACAAAAGCTGGCAGCTTGTGATTGTGACGAGAAGCAAACAGGTCCAACCGTGGAGTCCCCCACTTGTGACAGAGGAACTGAAAGACCCTTGGATTGAGAGACCATTCTCCCTGGCGAGAACATCCCCTGCTCAGGAAGTCTGCCTCCACATTCTCTATCCCCGGAATGTAAACTGCTGATATGCAAGGAACATTGATCTCTGCCCACTGAAGGATCAGAGACACTTCCCGGAGGGCACCCCAACTGCGAGTCCCTCCCTGGTGATTGATGTAGGCAACAGCTGTTCGGTTGTCTGACCGAATCTGAACTGGCAGACCCTGTAAGAAATGGGTCAGTCGAAGTAGACAAGACGTATGGCCCGAAGCTCTAATACATTGATTGGAGAATGAGCCTCCTGAGGCCCCCACAATCCTTGGAACTGATGCTTCTTCCAGAAGCCCCCCCAGCCCACCAGGCTGGCATCCGTGGTAACCAGTTCCCAACGCGGAGTCAGAAATGACTTGCCCTTCTGGAGGTTGTGCGATATTAACCACCACTGAAGGGACTGCAAAACGCGGGGAGACAATAGACAAGTCTGATTTTAATGATAGTGGGCACCTGTCCCACTTTGCCAAGAGGAAGAGCTGAAGCGTCCTTATGTGAAACTGGGCAAACGGGACTGCCTCGAATGCAGCTACCATCAATCCCACTAGTCTCATCCCTAGACAGATAGACTGACGAGGGTTGAACAAGAATAGACGAATCAAGTCCTGAATCAGAACCATTCCAGAATCAGGCCCAGGAAGGGAATTTCCCTGGATGGACAGAGAGAGGATTTGGGGTAACTTATTACCCATCTGAACCTTTCTAGCGTAGAGACCACCATCCTGGTGTCCAACTCTGATTGTTCGAGGGAGGAGGCCGCGATAAGAAGATCGTCCAGAAAAGGCACAATGCGGATGCCCTGGACCCTGAATATAGCCATCACTCCTGGCAGCATCCTGGTAAAGACCCTTGGGGCCGAGGTAAGGCCGAATGGCAGGGCCACAAATTGATAATGCTGGTCTTCTATCGAGAACCTGAGAAATCTCTGGTGACCCGGAAAAATACAACTCTGTGAAGTACTCACCTGTAGAGTTGATATTATATGCATACAACACGTCCTGCTCCAGTAGTAGTAATAACATGTGGGTAATCCTCCGCCGCCGTGCACTGCAGACATGTAGAAAACAAGCTCCTCCCGGCCCTACATATACCGAGGGTCCGCCCACAAATCCCCAGCATTGAAAAGCAGTGAGAAAGAGGCCAGGAGAAACAACCACCCAAAACTGGCAAAAATATCAAAGATAACAATCACCAACAGGGGATCCAGAACAAGGTGAAAACAGGGTGGGGTGGAGCAGGACGTGCTGTATGCATATAATATCAACTCTACAGGTGAGTACTTCACAGAGTTGTATTATTCTAAGCATACAGCACGTCCTGCTCCAGTAGTAGTAATAACATGTGGGACATCCAAAAGCAGTGTCCATAAAGAAGGGTGGGATCCCCAACAGAAGGCAACAGCAAACAGTCTAAACTACTGCCGCCTGCAGAACCTTGCGGCCAAACACAGCGTCAGCTGAGGCCCGAACATCAACCTTGTAAAACTTTGTAAAGGTATGTACAGAAGACCAAGTAGCGGCCTTGCAAACTTGCTCCGCAGAGGCCTGGTGCTGAAAAGCCCAAGAAGCCCCAACAGCTCTAGTAGAATGAGCAGTAAGACGAAAGGGGGGAGTCTTCCCCTTAGTAGTATAGGCCTGAACAACAGCCTGACGAATCCGTCTTTCTAAAGGCCTGAGTGGTAACCAGGTAAGACTTGACACACCTGACCACATCCAAGGGTTACTAGGATTAGGGCACAAGGAAGGAAGTACAATATCTTGATTCAAATGAAATGCAGACACAACCTTAGGCAGGAAGTCTGGCTTGAAGAGAAACACCACCTTATCCCGGTGTCTCTCAAAGTAGGGAGGCTGAATAGACAAAGAAGCCAACTCAGACACAAGTCTAACCGAAGTGATAGCTACCAGGAAAACAACCTTGAGCGTGAGCACAGCGAGAGCGGCCTCATGAATAGGCTCAAAAGGAGCCCCCTGCAGGGCCGACAAAACCAAGTTCAGATCCCAAACAGGAACCATAGGTTTCCGAGGAGGACGCACATGAGTGACCCCCTGAAAGAAGGTCTTGATAAGAGGGTGCTGGGCAAAGGTCTTCTGAAAGAAGATAGACAGGGCCGAAACCTGGCCCTTCAAGGTACTAAGCTTAAGACCTAAGTCTGGCACTCCCCAACGGTGACACAGGGACTGAAATACCCTGTCGCAGAGGGACCATTCCCCCTGACGGGACGATCCCCTGCTCAGAGCATCTGCTAGCAGATTCTCCGCCCCCCGGAATGTAGACATCCGAGATGCATTGTACTTTGGTCTCTGCCCATGTTAGAATCAGAGACACCTCCTGGAGAGCACCCTTGCTCCGGGTTCCTCCCTGATGATTGATGTAGGCAACTGCCGTCCTGTTGTCCGAGCGTACCTGAACCGCCAGACCCTGCAGGTGCTGGGTCAATCGTTCCAGCACCAATCGGACCGCCCTGAGTTCCAGGACATTGATAGGAAGATGGGCCTCCTGAGGGCCCCACCTCCCCTGGAAGCGCAGGGACTTCCAGAATCCCCCCCCCAGCCCGAAAGACTGGCATCCGTTGTGACCGTCTCCCAAGAGGGAGCCAGGAAGGATCTGCCCCTTGTCAAGTTCCTGTGGTCCAACCACCACGCAAGGGATTGTCTGACCGAGGGGGGAATCACCCAGCTGTCGTCCAAGGATGCTGGGTCCTTGTTCCATACTGACAGAAGGTGAAGCTGCAGAGTTCTCAGATGAAACTGGGCAAAGGGCACCGCCTCGAAGCTTGCCACCATCGAGCCCACCAACTGCATTCCCTGCCGGATGGAGGGATGAGGGTTCGCGAGCAGGGATCTCGCCTGGGTTGTCAGAGCTTCCACCTTCTGCGGAGGAAGCAATATCCTTGACTGAACCGAGTCCAGAATCATCCCCAGAAACGGGGTCACTGAGGAGGGGGACAGAGAGGACTTTGGGTAATTGATCACCCAGCCGAAGGACTCCAGGGTGGACACCACCAACCGAGTGTCCAGCTCTGCCTGCTGCAGAGACCGAGAGGTGATGAGTATATCGTCCAGGTAGGGCAACACGCGTATGCCCTTTAGTCTTAATAGAGACATCACCCCTGCCAGCACCTTGGTGAACATCCTGGGAGCCGACGTAAGGCCGAATGGAAGGGCCAAGAACTGATAATGCTGATCCAACAGCGCAAATCTGAGGAACCTTTGGTGCTCTGGGAATACCGGAACGTGCAGGTAAGCGTCCTTGATATCCACAGATGTCATGAAGTCCCCTGGACGCAGCGAGGCAATGGCCGAGCGCAGAGTTTCCATGCGAAAATGCCTGTTTCTGACAAATTTGTTTAGGATTTTCAAATCCAGAATGGGTCTGACTGACCCGTCCTTTTTGGGGACCGTGAACAGGTTGGAATAAAACCCCATGCCCCTGTCTCTTAAGGGGACCTCGCAGATGACCCCGAGCTCCAGAAGGTCCTGCACAGCCAGCATCAAGATTTGAGCTGGGGCAGGATCCTGTGGGATCCGAGACCCAACGAACCTGGTAGGGGGCAGTACAGCAAATTCTATCTTGTAACCGGAGGACACTACCTCCTGAATCCACCGGTCTGGGACAAGGCGTCTCCAGACATGCTCGAAGTGCTGTAGACGTCCCCCCACCCTAACGGGCGAGGGCGCCCCTTCATGCTTGGGGGGTCTTGGGGGGGGGGTCTTGGGGGGGGGCTTTGGGCTTGGGCCCCCAGGAGGAGCCAGGACGGCGTCCTCTGTTCTTGTTCCAGGACTCTGCGCGAGACCCAGCGAAGGACACCCCTCTACCCTGCTTGGCCCCACGGTAGGGGGTCGAATGGGAGCTTGGGCCACGAAAGGGCCGAATCTGACGCTTGCGCTGGGGCAACTTGCCACCCGTGGCAAATATATCTAACCTTTCTCCAAACAGGCGCAACCCTTTAAATGGAAGCCCCGTAAGGGCCTTCTTGGCGACGTTGTCAGCAGCCCACTGGCGCAACCAGATCGCGCGGCGTATGGCCACCACCAGAGCAGAAGATCTAGCGCTCAGCTTAATAGCATCGTCCGATGCAGATAGGATATAATTTACAAAGGTCTCACAGGTGGTCAGAGCGTTGGCGGCCTCAGAGGGCAAGTCATCCCCCCTTCCAGGGCAGTCTTAACCACCGCCCTGAGCGCCACCGGGCGGAACGATGCTCCCCCAAATGCAAAGGCATGACATGCCAATTGATCAACTCGCCGATCCTCTAAGTCCCGCAGCGTAGTAGTGTCGGGGGAGTGCATAATATAGGTGTTGGACAGACTCAGAATCGGGGCATCGACCTCGGGCGGCGATGTCCAACACTTAACCAGATCGGCAGGAAATGGATACTTCTTATCCACAGCTTTAGGAATCCCCTGGAGTTTGCTGGGATGTTCCCATTCTTTCAGCACTAGGCTATTAAAATGAGTTTGTTCGGGAAACTCCAACCGCACCCTAGCGGTATGAAACAGATCACCCCTCTGCCGAGGGGCCGCGGGAGGGGGAGAGAGGGATAACACATCAAAGATCTGAGACAGCAGTCTATCAATGTCGTCCTGGGACCAATGATCAGAACCAGACTCCTCCTGACTCCTGGACTCGTCCTCGTAGGATCCTGAGTCAGAGAGCAGTTCCCCTTCCTCTGATGGGGACTGAGCATAGGAAAGCAGTAAATCATCAGATTCTACAGGGAGAATAGTAGATTCAGGATTCAAATGATGCCTCTTGGCAGTAGCCTTGCGCGCCAAGGAGCCAGCGATGAAGCTTTCCATACTAGCCAATCTAGAGGCCAAATCAGCGTGAGAATCCCCACTAGTATTGGGGGTTAGGCTCAAGCTTGGGGGAGTAGGGGAAGTAAGGCGAGGTGCGGGCCCGGCCTTGGAAGAGGTGGGGAGACCGGCTAGCGCCTGTTGGGCACAAGGGACGCAGACGCGTGCATTGTCACCGCTGCTAGGTACAACCCCACAAGCTGCAAACAGACGGGCTTGTCCCGGGGGGACCCCGTTCACAATATCCTGGGATGCCTCAATATGGTGATTATTAAATTCAATATGCCAGTAGGGATTGACGCTATAAAGCAACCCTGGATGCCCCAATTACCCGCTGGGAAGTGGGAGTAATTTCTGAAAAATGGTCTGGACCGGGCGCTACGTCGGGCCGGGAGAAGCCACCGAGGACCGCTGTCTGAAAGACACAAGGGGAAAAAGGGGTGTCAGAGCCGAGCGCGAAGAAGCAAGCTAGGGAAAAGATCGCCCATGAGGGCACTTACAGGTCTGCGAGGGGAGGACCGTCTTCACCACGTGCATGCGAGAAGGAAAATGGCGCCCAGCGAACCTCGAAGGGCAGGCCAGAGCGGGCGATGACGCGGAATGCGCCAGACCGAACCACGCACCCCCCCCCCCCCCCGGAGAGCGCGAAGCTAGAAGGCGCGCAGCCAATCAGGGGAGAATAGTAGATACGTCAGCATCACTTCAGAGAAGAAGTCTGACAGAGTGAGTAAGGAGATTGAAAAACGCCGTAGCTTCCCCGAACGGTGCTGCCGTATGCGCCATAGAAAATAGTAAAAACGCTGCGGTTAGTTGAAAACTAAAAGGTGAAAAGCGCTCTGACAACCGGTAGCGGTAAAGCTATCTATAGTGAATAAAGGCAAGGATAGGCCATCAAACACAACCCCCCCCCCTCTTTTTCCCCCCTCTAACGGGGGAATCTGGGGAGGAAGGTGACCCGAATAGAGGGTTCACCGTTAGATGGGACATGGGGGCACTGGTGCGGGAGGGGCATCCACTGAAGGCTCACCATTCGCCTTAACCACCTACCCTATGGAGGGAGATTGCGGTGGAGACTAGCTCCTTAAGCACACTGGGTGCTGCCTACCTTCACCCGACCAACGCAGCCCAGGCTGGGAGGCATAAATTCAATGAGGACGGGTGGAAATAGTCCCGCAGGGCCTCGGGCTGTCAAGCCCCGCTCGCCTGCGAGAGTGTGATACTTCATGTCTTCGCAGTTCCAGCACTGCAGAGAAATCTGGGGATTTGTGGGAGGTCCCTCGGTATATGTAGGGCCGGGAGGAGCTTGTTTTCTACATGTCTGCAGTTCACGGCGCCGGAGGCGGAGGATTACCCACATGTTATTACTACTACTGGAGCAGGACGTGCTGTAAATATAGGAATGTGCAAATAAGCATCCTTGATGTCTATGAATGTCATGAAGTCCCCCTGACGGAGAGCATCGATCGTTGATCGCAGAGACTCCATGCGGAATTTTCTGAAACTGATAAATTGATTGAGTCTCCTTAGGTCTAGGATAGGCCGAACAGAGCCGTCCTTTTTGGGTACCGTGAATAGGTTGGAGTAAAACCCCAAAACCCCTTTCCGCTGGAGGCACTAGGCCGATAAAAGCCATGTTTAACAGATTCGCTACTGCTGCCCGCAGTCCCTGCGCAATTGCCGGATCTGACGGCATCCGGGTCATGAAAAATCTGGGAGGAGGCCGGGACTCGAATTCCAGTCTGTAACTGGAAGAGACTACCTCCAGAACCCAATTGTCTGATACCTCCTGAACCCAGACCTGGAAGAAGAACCGCAGCCGTCCCCCCACCCATAAGGGTGAGGGCGTCCCCTCATTGTTGAGCAGGCTTAGTGGCAGATTTGGTTTTGGACCCCCAATTCTGACTTGGACAGCCACGTCCCTTTACTCTATTCCATGCATTCCCTCCAGGGGCTGAAAGGGTTAAAAGAGGCCATTCCACGAAAGGAACGACGTTGTTTCTTACGCTGAGGTAATTTACCTCCTTTAGTGACAGAATCCAATTTTTCTCCAAAGAGGCGCAATCCCACAAAAGGGAGCGCTGTAAGCGATTTCTTGGCTACAATATCAGCTGCCCACTGCCGCAGCCATACTGACCGCCGGATGGCGACTAACAAGGCAGAGGTTCTGCTGCACATGAGCAGAGTATCATCTAAAGCAGAAAGTACAAAAGATGCAAACATCTCACATCGCTTAAGAGCGGCGTACTCATCAGAGGCCGGACCTGAGTAATTCATTAGGTCTCTCACAACCGCCGAAGCACCAACAGGCAGCAAGGCCGAGCCCACACTGTAAAAAGCGTGGTACGCCATTTGATCAATATGCTTATCCTCTCCATCTTTAAGTGTAGTGGAGTCAGGAGAATGCAACACAGAAGAATTGGATAAATTAAGCACAGGGGCATCCACCCATGAGCAGAGTATCTATTAAAAATCCAGTCTCTCGATTAAATATTAATGCATAGATGGCCATTGTATGCTTGCGCACACATAGGAATTTGTCCTCCGCATTTAACCCATCCGTGCAGTGAGTGTACACATGCCCAGAGCGGTGGGCACAGGTGGTGATGACCAACGCTTAACAGTATCAGCTGGGAAGGGATATTTCTTGTCCCAGCCCAAGGGAATGCATGAAGCCGCGCAAGCTTCTCCCATTCTTTAAGAATAATATCATAAAAATGCTTTTGATCTGGGAATTCTAACGAGGTTTAGAGGCTCCAAAGAATTCCCCTTTTTAAGGAGGGACTAATTCAGGAGAAGTAATAATCAAAACCTCAAATAACTGAGCAAGAGCTTTTGGGGTATCCACAACACCTGCTTCACCCTGCTCAATCTCAGTACCAACAAATTGCTGTTCATCAGAAACATCTGATTCCTCATATAATTCTCCTTCTTTTAACTGAGAAGGATCAGACCAATCAAGCAATTCACAATTGTCTGACTCACCTGCCGGAGCGGCATGAGTCAAGTGCTTACTTTTAGCTGAGGCCTTCTTAGGCACAGAGTAGACATTAGTCTTTCAAGATGAGCCAATCTGGCACATAAATCAGCATGCGACTCACCACCCATGACAATATCATTGGGGGTACGGACAAGACATGAGTAGGAGATGAGGCATTAGCCGCAGGCCCTGAAGCCTGGGCCTAGTTTGCTGCATAATAGTTAATTGTGCACAAGGGACGCAAAGAATTGCGTTATCCCAACAAGGGATGCCCCACATCCAAAACATTGCAGAGTCTGTGCAGAGGGAATTGCATGTCCGTTATGCTGGAATGCCTCCATATGGTGTTTAGTATTATACTATAACTGATTATAGTCGCCAAGTATATATGGGATTTACGCAATTGCTACCCGGGATGCCCCTTTAAATAGTCCCAGGTGGGAGGATTGAAACACAAATGGACCCCCAAATAAGGCTTAAGGGCTTTATATATATATATATTTTTTTTTTTTTTTTTCTTAAGAACCAGGAGAAACCCCTGGTTTCCACCTACAGAGAAAACAAAACAGTCACCAAATGCACACAATATAAATAAAAGACAGAAAAAAACTACTCACAGCCCATGCGATAAGCTCACCTCATGAGGTAAGGAAACAGGAAGTCAAACAGAGCATACCAGGTGCTCTCTGAATAAAAGCATGCCAAGCCCCGCCCACTTCCAGGATCACATGGCCAAAAATGGAGGGAAAATTCAAATCTGAAAACAGCTAGAAACAAAGAGCTTTAATAGGTAAGCAAAAAATGCTGCCTAGACAGAGATAGGCAAATCTAAATAAAACATTTCCTATTAAATAGTATTGTAAAACATACATAAGAAATAAAGACTTATTTTGTCTTTTTTTTTTTTTTTTTTTGTGTGTGCATGGTGACAAATAAGCCCAGATAACGCCCCCCTTTCCCCCCTCCTTTTTACCCCAGCAGGGTTAAAGGAGAACTAAAGGGGAGAGGATAGAAATGCACCCATCAGGTACAAGGGGATTTTAAAGGGACAAAGGCTATCCCACATCGGGACACACCAACCCGGAAGCCGCCTACCCAAATCTGGGTCTCACGGAGGAGTAAAAAACTCCTGTATACACCAAAGGTGTATGTATCTACCTTTGCCTGAACCATACAGCCAGGGCTGGGAGGCATACAATATAACCAAACAGGTTTTAAAAATTTCAGACAGAAATAGAGAAAAAAGGGCCGGGAGCAAGCCCGGCTACCTGCAGCTTGAAGGAGAGTCATCTTCTGAATGCTTCGCCGACTGCAGAGACGAAAAGACTGAGGAATAGTGGAGGAACCCAGTACTTATGGACCAGGAGGGGCTCCCTTTTTCCATGTCATCTCTGCAAGATCGCCCTCTACAGGCCGGGTTCCCAAGTGTTATGGATATCGGGAAGTGGGGGGTGTGACATACTAGGAATAACAAGGTACCAGGAGCAACATCCATTAAGGTAACAACCAGGACCAAACCGCCCAACTCCCGAGAGCAGACGAGATCGAGCACAATCAGGATGTAATGACCACAAGCCCCAAGGAATCTCAGTTCCCTTAAAGGACACAGTGACTTCTAAAGAAAAAAACTGCCAACACCTGTATAAGGAATGCAGAACCCCTTCCTCAACGTTGCAAGGAAGGGGGACAGCTGTGGAAAGCAATATCTCGGATAATTGAACATACGACACCTACAGATGTAGAGAATCCGTCTTCAGGCGGAACTCCACCTTATCCTGGTGTATCTCAAGGAATGAGGGCTAGGTAGACCGAACCGCCCGTTAACACACGCCTGACCAAGGTAACAGTCACCAGAAGGACCACCTTAAGGGTAAGGACATCCAGACAGTGTCCTGAATAGGACCAGGAGACAACCTGCAAGCAGACGGAATGAAATCAATTTCAATCCCAACAGGGGCCATAGGAGTACATGGAGGGCGCACATGAGCACCCCCTGAATGAAGTCTTAACCAAGGAAGACTGAACCAGAGACTGTTAAGGCAAGGTGGACAGGGCAGAGCCTGACCCATCAGAGAGCTGAGCTGGGGGACCAACTCCAATTTATGCTGAAGGCCACACTAGAGCCCTGGAAACCGAGAACGTCCAACAAGTAAGAGGACTAGACTCGTCCCAATAAATGTGGGTATGCCATACCCTACAACAATAGAAGAAGACGCAGAAGAGGCTCACTCCTAGCCATCCCATAGTCACAACACCGAGACAGCTAAACTTGTCTCCATCAAGATGCATGTTTTAGCAGTCAGATCTACTAGGCCAGGGACCATGAACTATAGTGATGTAAAGGGGCCCTGAGTGATCAACTGGCACTCCTGGCAAGGTGCAGAACTACTGACCACAGTACGATATCTGCAACCACACTATACTAGGTCAACTGGGGGCCACCAGCATGTTCATCCATTTTCAAGAGAAAACCGTCATACAGGAGGGAAGGCCCACAGGCCCTGCTCCAGGGGTGCTGGATCCCTGTCCTATGTTACCACTAGAAGTCGCAGACGGCTCAAGGGGAACTGAGCATAAGGGACCTCTTTAGCTGCTCGGGCTCCTGCCGAGCAAGTTAACAACGGCCCACCAGTTGCATCCCTGCCTGGTGTTAAGAAACCGGGACAGTAGTGAGGGACTGGGCCCATGAGACCAGAATGCCCACCTAATTGCTGAAAGGGGGAGAATCTGGTTTGAACCTGGTCCAGAATCATTCCTATTAATGGAGTTAACACTTTAGGAAAACAGCGAGGGACAGTAGTGAGGGACTGGGCCCATGAGACCAGAATGCCCACCTAATTGCTGAAAGGGGGAGAATCTGGTTTGAACCTGATCCAGAATCATTCCTATTAATGGAGTTACCACTTTAGGGAACAGCGAGGACTCGAGGTGATTGAACACACATCCAAATGACTCCCAATGGCCCACCAGCCGGGTATCCAACTATCCTGACGCAGAGACAGGGAAGTGAGGAAGGGCGTCTGGGTAAACATCGTGCGGACGTCCCTTGGTCTCATCAGAGACATCACCATCGACAGCACCTGAGTGAACACTCGGGAAATTGAAGAGAGGCCAGATAGCAGGGCCACAATTAACAGTGTTGGACTTCCAACACGAACCTGGAGAGCCTCTGAGATCTGAGGGCACAGGAATGTAAACATAAGCATTGAAGAGTGCCCCAGATGGCAAGACGCCCACTGGGCGCAAGGTGCTGATGGCCAAACTCAAGAGTATCCATGCAGGAAACTGCCTGTAATTAGAGAATTGCTGTGAATCCAGAATGGGCCACGTGACCCATCCTTTGGGGGGCTGTGGGAGGTGGTATAGCGGCCCTTGCCTCTGCCTATTACAGGCAATCTGCAAGAGACCCTCAGACCTTGCAGGCCTAACATGGCCTGTGCCAGCAACTGAACAGGGGCAGGGACCAGGCGTACCTGGGGTCTGATAAAAACTGGGGAAGGCAGTGCAGCAAACTCTATCCTGTATCTGGAGGACACAACCTCCTGAATCCGCCAGAGTGAGGCGAAATGCCTCCTGATAAGAGCAAGGTGCCCTCACCCAGCCGGGCGAGGGCGCCCCATCATGCTTGAGGGGGTTTGGTGTAAGATTTGGGCTTAGCCCCGCCGGAGGGGCCAGAGCATTGCCTGCTGCTCGTGGGGTAGGAGTCTGCCCCAAAAATCCGGAAAGACACCCCTGGTTCCTGTTTAAAACTAAGGTAGGGGAGAGGGGGGGTGCTCCTGCCTCGAGGGGGCCGGGACGGCAGTCTGCGAAGGGGTGATTTGCCCTTTTTACCGAACAGGTCTAGACGGGCCCCAAATAGGCGTTGCCCTCTGAAGGGGAGCCCAGTAAGAGTCTTTTTAGTAGCATCATCAGCACCCCACTGTCGCAGCCAGAGCAAGCGACGAATAGCCACCGCAAGGGCGGAAGTTCTTGCACACATTCTAATCGCGTCATCTAGTGCCAATAGAATAAACTTCACAAATACATCACAATTGGAGAGTGCATTGAACACCTCCCAGGGGAGATCCTCGGAATGATGATCGAGCAATTTTTTGATGAGGGTTCTAGCGGCCACCGCAGTAATGGCTGCGGCACAGGCCGGACGCAGCGCCGTCCCGGCACAAGAAAGGGCATGGGAGGCCAGCAGCTCAATGTGCCGGTCCTCAGCATCCCGAAGGGCGCTATAGGCAGGGGTTGTAATAAAGGGGCGGTTAGGGACCCCTATGATCGGCGCATCCACCAAGGGGGGTGACGACCAGCAATTAACCACCTCAGGGGGAAAAGGGCATTTCCTATCCCAGTCCCCTGGAAGTTTACTGGGGCATTCCCATTCTTTGAGGACAAGAGCATGGAAATGAGCCTGCTCTAAAAATTCCAAACGTTCAGTCGCAGTATGGAAACGCTCCCCTCTAGGCTTGACCTGACCAGGGGGAGAGATAGACAGTGCCTTAAAGACCTTAAGCAACAGGTCGTCAGTGTCACACTGGCCCCAGTATTCCGGGCCAGAATCATCGTGACTCCTCGTCCTCTCATCAGAAGAGCTTGAGTCAGAGAACAACTCCCCTTCTTCAGAAGGGGTATAGTCACACGGAGTAGCAAACCCCTCAGTTCTCATAGAGCATACAGAAACATGGGGCGACAGGTGCCGCTTTCTACCAGGGCCCATACGCTCTGACAACCTAGCAATAATCTGTTCAGCCGTAGGCAGCCTGGAAGGGCCGGCAGGCTGCAATTCCCCACTTGTAGGCGACTCAGCAGGAGAGAGATTTAAGCCTGGGGAGATAGGTGAATTGAAGCTAGGTGTAGCCCCTGGCCGACCAGATTGCAGGGCCAGGGCTTGCTCGGCACAGGGTACGCAGACCCGTGCCCTGCCAGCATCAGCATGGGGTTGTCCACACGCTATACACCGCCGGTCTTGTCCCGGAGGGACCCCGGTCACATAATTCTGAGATGCCTCCATATGGTGATTAATCAAGGCACAATATGCCAGTAGGGATTTACACTCTAAGTAACCCTGGGTGCCCCAAAGACCCGCTATGGAAGTGTGAGAATTTAACAAGGCCCGCTATAATTTAACACCGGGCCGGGAGAAGCCAATGGTGTTCACCAGTCTGAAAGACATAATGGGAATAAAGAGTGTCAGAACCATGCGCAGTAAACACAGATCATGAAAATCGCCCGCTAGGGCACTTACAGACCCAGGGAGGAGGAGGACCGCCACCACGCGTGCGTGCGACCAGCATCAAAATGGCGCCAAAGTGAACCTCGAAGGGCGGGCCAGAGCGGCCAGTGACGCAGAGCGTGCCAACCTATGTCCCCGCCCGTGAATGGGACACTTAGAGGAGATGATTTGCCAATGACGCCGCAGCGTCTGATTTGCCCGGCGCCCAGTAAAGGAAGAAGTGCGCGCGGCGGCGACAATTACACAGTAAGAACTAAACAGCGTGGTTCTGACCCCAGGGATACTAGTCGGGGCAGACTAAGGCCATAACGTGTAAAACATACACAAGACCTTACTACACACACCCCACACCCCCCTTTCTTTCCCCCCGGGCTACGGGGGGGGAATGAGGGAGGATGGCGACCCTTTGTACAGGGCCCACTGCTACACGGGGCATGGGGCAATAGTGCGGGAGGGGCATCCCCTAGAGGCTCACCATCAGCCCTAAACCGCCTACCCTTTGGTGGGGGACTGCGGTGGAGCATGGCTCCGTTAAGCACGCAAGGTGCTGCCTACCTTCACCCGACCAGTGCAGCCCAGGCTGGGAGGCACATCACAGGGAGGACGAGTGGGAATAGTCCAACAGGGCCGCAGGCTTTGGTAGCCCCGCTCACCTGCGAGAGAGTGATACATCATTTCTTCGCAGTTAGCACTGCAGAGAAATCTGGGGATTTGTGGGAGGTCCCTGGGTATTTGAAGGGCCGGGAGGAGCCTGTTTTTCCATGTCTCTGCAGTGCAGCGCCATCTGGCGGAGGATAACCCAAGTGTAAGTATTATATCTGGAGCAGGACGAACTGTATACTAAGAATATAGTGAAACGTGGTCTGGCAACAAAGGGTGACAAAAGCTGCAGGTAGGCTGGCACTTAAAGTGGACCAACACCCAGGATTTTGACTATCCTGGGTTTTGGTCCACTTCGGTGGGGCACCCCGATCGGGGTGCCCCACCACTGTGTGAAACCCCCCCAGAACGCCTGTAAACACTCACCTCCCCACACTCCTACACGGGCACTCGTCCAATCAGAGAGCTCAGAGCCGCTGTGGTATGCACGTACAAGCGGCTTCCAACCACAGTGGCTCTGAGCGCTGGAGGCCGAGTCTCGCGCTTCCTTCTAACAGGGAGCGCGCCCGCGCCGGCCATTCACAAATGGCCGGCGTGAGTGCGCGCCCTGCTAGAGGGAGGCATGAGACACGGGCGCGGCCCGCGCATGCGCCGTTGGGACGGGGTCAAGGTAAGGTTTGTGGGCGTCCTTAGGGGGGTTTCACCCCGCGGGACATCCCGATTTTGGATGCCCCGCGGGGAGGGATCTGATCGGCCCGGGAATCTTATAGATTCCCGGGCCGATCCCCCCTGGGTGTTGGTCCACTTTAAAGGGTTAAAGGCTCATAACATGCAGTAGATACAGGTAGGATGAGTTTTAATGTGAGCAATCTGTATGTACAGGGTGTGGGAAACATATAAGATAGACTCTTATTCAGAGTGAAGGACCACTTTAAATGTTGCCATGGTTCTTAAAGAAGAACACCACACATGAATTTGACTTTCCTGTGTGCTGTTCCTGTTTGCATCGGAATCCCGAATTGGGATGCCCCGCTGTGTGTACCCCCCCCGGGCACCCCATATCACTCGCGTTCCTTGCACTTCCATGGTGCAGACTCAGCCGAGAACATCAATTGGCTGATCTAACATTCAGAGCACATAAGCATTACAGATGAAGAACACTCTAAATTTACTCACGTCCAAGGTCTGATTTTTCTGTGCTTCGTTCACCTTTCCAGCCAGGCAGCAGTGGGATATCGCATTGTGGATGATTGGTTTGTTAGACTTGCTGCTTGGCTCCTTATAAAGTTTTGGACCTAGATAACCAACAAGAACAAGGTTATACTCCAATACAGAGTTTGTTTTTACGAGAACACTCAACCACTATGTAGGCAATAATAATAAAAATGGGCAAAAATACAATTCTGTGATTACTCACCTGTAGAATTGGCATTATGAGTATCCAGCATGTCCTGCTCCAGAGTTAACTCCTTATGTTTGGTTAAACATCCACAAGATGGCGCTGGACTGCAGAGACAGCAAACAAGTGGCTCCTCCTGGCCCCTTATATTCCAGGGACCTCCCACAAAATCCCCAGTATTGACAAGCAGTTAGCAAGAGGCCGGGAGAATAACACCCATAATCAAACAAATTTAACCATGATAACAACCACCATACAGAGGCACTAAGAATAGTGATAACAAGGGCAGGGTGGAGCAGGACGTGCTGTATACTCATAATACCAATTCTACAGGTGAGTAATCACAGAATTATTATTCTATGTATACAGCACGCCCTGCTCCAGAGATAATTCCTTACGTTTGGGACATCCAATAGCAGTGTCCGTAAGGTAGGGTGGGACCCCCAAAAGCAACATGCAGATTAAACCACTGCCGCCTGCAGAACTTTAAGGCCAAAAGCAGCATCAGCTGAGGCCCTAACATCAACCTTGTAAAACTTAGAAAAGGTATGAACAGAAGACCAAGTAGCGGCCTTGCAAACTTGTTCAACAGAAGCCTGGTACTGAAAAGCCCAAGAGGCACCAATAGCACGAGTGGAATGAGCAGTAAGGCAGAATAGGCTTGAACCACAGCCTGACGGATCCACTTGCGGATAGTGGGACCAGAAGGGACCACAAAAAGAGCATCAGCCTTCCTGAAGGGCTCAGTAGCCACCAAATAGAACTCCAGGTTCCTGACCACATCCAAGGGATGTAGAGCCCTCTCCTTATGGTTACTAGGATTAGGGCACAGAGAAGGCAGAACAATGTCCTGATTGAGATGAAAAGCAGACACAACCTTTGGCAGAAAATCTGGTTTAAAGCGAAACACCACCTTGTCCTGGTGTCTCTCAAAGTGAGGGGGCTTGATGGAAAGCACCGCCAACTCAGAAACACGCCTAACAGAAGTGATAGCCACCAAAAATACTACCTTAAGCGTAAGAATGGACAAAGCAACCTCATGTACAGGCTCAAACGGAGGCCCCTGCAAGGCAGATAGGACCAAGTTCAAGTCCCAGACTGGTAACATAGGCTTACGTGGGGGGCGCACATGAGTAACCCCCTGGAAAAAAGTCTTGACCAGCTGATGCTGAGCAAAAGATCTCTGAAAGAAAACAGCCAAGGCAGACACATGACCTTTCAGAGTGCTGAGTTGAAGTCCCAGATCCAAACCATGTTGGATAAATTCCAGAATCCTAGGAATAGAAAACACACGACAGGGAAGAGACTTAGCCTCACACCAGTCAATGTAGGTAAGCCAAACCCTATAGCAGATGAAAGAAGAGGACTTTTTCTAGCCCTGATCATGGTGTTAACAACAGAGGCAGGCAGCCCCTTTTCCATTAAGATGGAGGTTTCAGCAGCGAGGCCGTTAAAGCCAGCGTTTGTAAATTGGGGTAACATAGCCGCCCCTGAGTGAGCAGGTCTGGATCCCTGGGCAGGTTGTACTGATCTACCGCCAGCTGTACTATGTCTGCGAACCACACTCTTCTTGGCCAACGAGGGGCCACCAGTATTGCTGGCACCCCTTCCCGATCTATCTTTCGCAGAGCCCTGCCCAACAGGGGAAACGGGGAAAAGACATCCAGAAGCTGAAAACCCTGCAATTGTCAGAACATACATGGCTAAGGCAAGAGGGTCCTGGGACAGAGACACAAAGACTGGAAGCTTGTGATTGTGACGGGACGCAAACAGGTCCACATCTGGCTGACCCCAACGGTGACAGAGAGCGAAACACCCTGACATTGAGGGACCATTCCCCCAGGCGAGAAGTCCCCCTGCTCAGAGAGTCTGCCTCCAGATTCTCCACCCCCAGAATGTACACAGCTGAGATGCAGGGAACATTGTCCTCTGCCCAGGACAGGATCAGAGACACATCCTTGAGGGCCCCCTTGCTCCGGGTCCCTCCCTGATGATTGATCTAGGCAACCGCCGTCTGGTTGTCCGAGCGTACCTGAACAGGCCGGCCCCCAAAGGTGCGGGGTCAAGCGGGCTAGAAACAACCTGATCGCCCTCAGTTCCAGAACATTGATAGGGGTGTGGGCCTCCTGAGGGCCCCACTGCCCCTGGAATGATAGGGATCTCCAGAAGCCCCCCCAACCTGTCAGACTGGCATCCGTGGTGACTGTCTCCCAGCAAGGGGCCAGAAAGGATCTGCCCACCAACAGGTTCCTTGAGTCCAGCCACCACAAGAGGGACCGCCTGGTTAGGGGGGACAGAACCAACGCCTGATCCAGGGACACAGGGTCCCTGTCCCATACAGACAAGAGGTGGAGTTGAAGAGGCCTCATGTGAAACTGAGCATAAGGGACCGCCTCGAAGCAAGACACCATCAGGCCCACCAGCTGCATTCCCTGCCTGATGGAAGAATGAGGGCAGGACAGAAAGAGCTAGCGCTTGCAGACTGTCCACCTTCCGCTGAGGAACAAAAATCCTGGCCCGAGCTTTATCCAGATTCATGCCCAGAAAAGGCTTCACCAAAGAGGGAGACGGAAGATTTGGAATGGTTTATCACCCAGCCGAATGACTCCAGTGTGGTCACCACCCGCTGAGTATCCAGCTCTGCCTGTTGGAAGGACGGAGAAGTGATAAGAATGTCGTCCAGATAGGGAAGAATGCGAATGCCCTGAGCTCTCAGCAGAGCCATAACACCCGCCAGCACCTTGGTGAATACCCTGGGAGCCGAAGTAAGACCGAAGGGCAATGCCACAAACTGGTAATGCTGATCCTCCAGGGCGAACCTGAGGAATCTCTGATGGCCTGGAAAGACTGGAACATGGAGGTAAGCATCCTTGATGTCCACAGAGGTCATGAAGTCCCCTGGGCGTAGTGAGCTTACAGCTGAGCGCAGAGTCTCCATGCGAAAACGCCTGGATCTGACAAACTTGTTGAGAAGCTTTAAGTCCAGGATGGGTCTGACAGACCAATCTCTTTTGGGAATGGTGAAAAGGTTGGAATAATAGCCCTTGCCCCTTTCCCTTAAGGGCACTTGGCAGATGACCCCCAGCTCCAGTAGATTCTGCACAGCAAACAACAGGCCCTGAGCTGACAGGGCGTCTTGAGGCATCCGGGATCTGATGAATCTCGGGGGGGCGGCCAGGCTGCCAACTCTATCTTGTAACCGGAGGACACTACCTCCTGAATCCAACGGTCTGAGACATGACGCCTCCAGATGTCAGCAAAGAGCCAAAGCTGTCCCCCCGCCCGGATGGGTGAGGGCGCCCCTTCATGCCTGAGGGGGCTTGGGGGAAGACTTAGACTTGGAACCCCAGGGGCCAGTGCGGCCGCGTCCTCTGCCCCTGCCCCGGAAATCACCCCGGGCCACTGCAAATTAAGCTCCCCTTCCCAATCTGGACCCGTGGTAGGAGGGAAGAAAGGAGCCTGAACACCGAAAGGGCCGAGACTGTTTCCTGAGCTGGGGTAACCTGCCTCCCTTAGCAAACAGGTCCAGGCGATCCCCAATTAGACGCAGTCCTTTAAAGGGGAACCCAGTGAGGGCCTACTTGGCAGTGTTGTCAGCTGCGCACTGGCGCAGCCAAACCGAGCGGCGTATAGCCACCGCCAAGGCAGAAGCCCTGCCACACATTCTAATGGTATCATCCAAGGCAGAGAGGACATATGCAACAAATTCCTCACGACGCAGAAGGGCTCTATACTCCTCACTAGCTGCATTAGAAGGAGCCCCATCTAAAATACTCCTGAGCAGAGTCCTAATAGCCATAGCTGTAATGGCAGAGGCACAAACTGAACGCAGCGTGGACCCCACACAGACAAAGGCATGGGAAGCCAGCTGATCAATGCGCCGGTCCTCAAGTAGAGAGAGAGTCAGGGGAATGCATGACAGAAGTGTTGGACAACCCCAGAATTGGTGCATCCACTTCAGGAGGGGACGACCAACGCTTAACCACTTCAGCAGGAAAAGGGTACCTCTTATCCCAACCCTTAGGCACCCCAGGGAGCTTGCTCGGACGCTCCCACTCTTTGAGCACAAGATTATTAAAGGGAGTTTGCTCAGGAAACTCCAAACGTGGCTTAGCAGTGTGAAACAACTCCCCCTGCTGCTGAGGAGCCGCGGCAGGAGGAGAAATGGAAAGTACTTCAAAAATGTGAGCCAAAAGCCTGTCAGTATCATCTGGAGCCCATGGGTCAGAGCCAGAATCAGCATAACCCTTAGGCTGCTCATCAGATGATTCTGAATCAGAAAACAACTCCCCCTCTTCCAGGGGGGTATAGCCGGCCAGGTCAAAGAATTCCTCCATAGGAAAAAGATTAACGCCAGGAGCCAGATGCCGCCTCTTAGCAGAGGCCTTACGCGCCGTAGAGCCAGCAATCAGCTTCTCCATGCTAACCACCCTGGTGGACAAATCAGGCTGAGACTTCCCACTGGTATCCACCTCACTGAGAGTCAGATGTAAGCGTGGGGGAGTGGGCGAAGCCACACGGGCACAGGCCCAGCCACAGGGAGCCCAGATTGCAGGGAGCCAGCGGATCCCGCGAGAGAGACACAAATGCCGGAAGCTTGTGATTGTGACGAGAGGCAAAGAGGTCCACCTCCGGAGTCCCCCCACCGGTGGCACAGCGACTGAAACACCTTGGGGCTGAGCGACCATTCCCCCCGGCGAGATGACCCCCCCGGCGAGATGACCCCCTGCTCAGGGAGTCCGCCTCAGTGTTCTCCACTCCCGGAATGTACTCTGCCGAGATGCATGGGACATTGCCCTCTGCCCAATCCAGGATCAAAGACACTTCCCTGAGGGCATGCCTGCTGCGAGTCCCTCCCTGGTGATTGATGTAGGCGACCGCCGTCCGATTGTCGGACCGAACTTGAACCGGTCGGCCCCATAACTGACAAGTCAAGTGAGCCAGAGCCAATCTGATGGCTCTCAACTCCAGAACATTGATGGGATCGTGAGCCTCCTGAGGCCCCCACAGTCCCTGAAACTGAAGATCCTTCCAAAATCCCCCCCAACCTGACAGGCTGGCATCCGTGGTGACAGTCTCCCAACGAGGGGTCAGAAAAGACCTGCCCCTCGTCAGATTGCTTGGTTTTAGCCACCACCAAAGGGAACGCCGCACCCGGGGAGACATCAGAAAGGACTGATCCAATGACAGCGGGGACCCGTCCCAGGCCGCCAAGAGATGGAGCTGGAGCGTCCTTATGTGAAACTGGGCAAAGGGAACCGCCTCGAACGATGCCATCCTCAATCCCACCAGTCGCATCCCTAGCCGGATGGATGGGCTGGGGATGGATAGGAGACGCTGAGTCAATTCCTGAATCAGAAGAACCTTGGCTCGGGGGAGGAACACCCTGGCCTGAGAAGTATCCAGAGACATTCTCAGGAACTCCACCACCCTGGAGGGAGAGAGGCAGGACTTGGGATAGTTGATCACCCAACCGAAACTCTCCAGAGTGGACACCACGGTCCTGGTATCCAGCTGCGCCTGACTGAGGGAAGACGCCATGATGAGAAGATCGTCCAGATAAGGCACGATGCGGATACCCCTGGCTCTGAGGATGGCCATCACTCCTGCCAACACCTTGGTAAAAACCCTTGGAGCCAAGGTAAGGCCAAACGGAAGAGCCACAAACTGAAAAATACCATTTCGTGAATACTCAACTGTAAAATGGGTATTATAAGTATGTCACACACCCCACTTCAAACATTAATTATTACACTTGGGTTATACCACCAGCAGGTGGCGACGTTGCAGAGAAGTCATGAAAAACGAGCCCCTCCTGGTCTATACATACCTGGTACCTCCCACTCATTCCCCAGTATTCAAAACAGCAGTAAAGACAAGGTACCAGGAAAAAAACCCATTGGTAACCCTCAAACTGTAAACGAAACTTCACCTATAAAAAATCCGGGATACCAAAAAAGGGCGGGTGAAGTGGGGTGTGTGACATACTTATAATACCCATTTTACAGGTGAGTATTCACAAAATTGTATTATTCTAAGTATGTCACACACCCCACTTCAAACATTAATTATTACACTTGGGACATCCAAAAGCAGTGTCCAGAAAAGGGCGGGTATCCAACAAGGCCAAAAAGCAAAACCCAAACCACTGCAGCTTGCAGAACCTTGCGGCCAAACACAGCATCCGCTGAAACCCGCACATCAACCTTGTAAAAACTTGGAAAAGGTGTGAACAGAAGACCAAGTAGCAGCCTTACAAACTTGTTGCACAGAAGCCTGGTGCTGAAAAGCCCAAGACGCTCCAACAGCACGAATAGAATGAGCAGTGATACGAAAAGGGGGAACCTTCCCCTTGGCAGAATAGGCCCCAACAACAGCCCGACGAATCCATTTGCTAATGGAAGACTTAGCGGGAGCCAAAACCTTTCCTAGGCCCACAAGGCACCACGAAAAAGACATCAGTCTTACGAAAAGGAGATGTAGTAAACAAACAATACTACACACAGCGTACCACATCCAAACAGTGCAAACCCTCTCCTTGTCATTCCTAGGCTTAGGACCCAAGGAAGGAAAAACAATGTCCTGGTTAAGAAGAAAAGCAGAGACCACCTAAGGAAAAAAGTCCGGTTTGAAGCGGAAAAACCACTTTGTCCTGATGTCTCTCAAAGTGAGTAGCCTGAACCGACAAGGCAACCTTCTGAGTCAGAGTAGAAAGAGCAATAACCTGCAAAGGCTCAAGGAGGAGCCTGAAGAGCAGAGATAACCAAATTCAAAACCCAAAAAGGGAGAAAAGACCTCCTAGGAGGCCGCAATGCGAGACCCCCTGGAAGAAGTCTTGACCAAAGGAGGAAACGCAAAGGACTTTTGAAAAAACAGTCAGACAAGGCAGCAACCTGCCCCATCAAAATACTCAGCTGAAGACCAGAGTCCAGCCCCGATTGAAGAAATTCCAAAATCCTAGAAACAGAAAAGACCCGACAGGGCAAAGATCTAGCCTCACACCAATCAATATAAGATCTCCAAGCCCTATAATAGATGGAAGAAGAGGATCTCTTCCTGGCATTAATAAGAGTCCGAATGACCGAATCCGAAGACCCTCCTCCTTTAAGATGGAGGTTTCAGCAGCCAAGCCGTCAAATCCAACGATGGTAAACTGGGGTAGCACAGTTGACCCTGAGTGAGGAGATCCGACCAAAAAGGCAAATCAAACTGATCCACTGCCAGACGAACGATGTCTGCGAACCACACCCGCCTTGGCCACCTTGGAGCCACAAGAATGGCGGGAACCCCTTCCAAAAACCAACTTTCGCAGCACCCTGCCTAGCATGGGGATCGGAGGAAACAGACAAAGAAACCCCAGGTCCCCCCAGCTCAGGGCCATGGCATTCGCCGCCATAGCCAGAGGATCCAGGGAAAGCGACACGAATGTGGGAAGCTTGTGATTGTGACGAGAGGCGAACAGATCCACCTCCGGCGTCCCCCACCAGAGACAAAGCAACCGAAACACCTGGGGGTGGAGAGACCATTCCCCCCGGCGGGAAGAACACCGGCTCAGAAAGTCCGCCTCCGTGTTTTCCACTCCTGGAATGTACACTGCCGAAATGCAAGGAACATGAGTCTCTGCCCAAACTAGGATCAGAGACACCCCTCTGAGGGCTCCCAGACTGCGAGTCCCTCCTTGGTAATTGATGTAAGCAACCGCCGTCCGATTGTCCGATCGAACCTGAACAGGCAAGCCCTGTAAATGCTGCGTCAAGTGAGACAGAACAAACCTGATGGCTCTCAACTCCAAAACATTGATGGGCAAGTGGGCTTCCTGAGGACCCCACCGCCCCCGGAACCGAAGATCCTTCCAGAAACCTCCCCCTCCTGACAAACTGGCGTCCGTGTTGACAGTTTCCCAAAGCAGGGTCAGAAATGACCTGCCCTTCAAGAGATTGTCCGAGACCAACCACCACAGTAGAGACTGCCGAACCCTGGGGGACATCCGGAAGGACCGATCCAACGACCGCGGTCGCCGGTCCCAAGATGCCAACAGATGAAGCTGAAGCGTCCGCGTGTGAAACTGCGCGAAGGGAACTGCCTCGAAAGAAGCTACCATCAGCCCCACCAGTCACATCTCTAGACGGATGGACGGGCGAGAATTGGAAAGAAGAAGCTGAGCCAATTCCTGAATCAAACGAACCTTGGCCTGAGGGAGAAAGACTCTGTGCTGGCAAGAGTCCAAGGACATCCCCAGAAAGTTCACCACCCTTGCCGGAACCAGAGAGGACTTGGGGTAGACGATCACCCAGCCGAACATCTCCAGAGTGGACACCACCGTGCTGGTGTCCCCATCCACTTGACTGAAGGAAGGAGCCATGATGAGAAGATCGTCCAGATAAGGCACAATGCGAATCCCCTGAGCTCTGAGCAGGGCCATCACACCCGCCAACACCTTGGTGAAAACTCTCGGAGCCGAAGTGAGGCCGAATGGAAGAGCCACAAACTGAAAATGCCGATCCTCCACCACAAAGCGAAGAAACCTCTGGTAAGCTGGAAAGATCGGAATGTGAAGGTATGCATCCGTGATGTCTATGGACGTCATAAAGTCCCCCTGCCGAAGCGAATTGATCGCAGACCGCAGAGTTTCCATGCGAAACTTCCTGGGACAAACAAACAGGTTGAGAAACTCCAAATCCAGGATGGGACGGAACGACCCATCCTTTTTGGGCACTGTGAAGAGATTGGAATAATACCCGTGCCCCACCTCCGAAGGAGAGACCGGGCAGATGACTGCCATTTCCAGAAGATTCCTTACCGCCGCCAGGAGCCCCTGCACGGCCAAAGGATCTGAAGGGACCCGAGACCTGAGAAACCTTGGAGGAGGGCGGGACTCGAACTCCAGCTGATAACCGACCGACACCACCTCCCGGATCCATCTGTCCGAGACCCCTGGTCCCATACCCGGGAGAAGAGTCACAGCCGTCCCCCCACCCGTAAGAGTGAGGGCGCCCCCTCATTGCCGAGCGGGCTTGGCAGCTGGCTTGGGCTTAGCGCCCCAGACGTGAACGGGACGGCCGCGGCCATTACCCCTGTTCCAGCTGGCACCCCTGGAAGCCAAGAAGCCCGCACCCCTGCCGGCTCTGGCTCCCCGAAAGGAAGGATTGAAGGGGGCCGCCCCCCAAAAGGAGCGACGAAATATCTTGCGCTAAGGTAACTTACCTCCCTTGGCAACAGAATCAAGCTTCTCACCGAAAAGTCTCAAACCCCGAGAGGGAAGAGCCGTGAGCGATCTCTAGAATTAAAATCAGCAGTCCACTGCCACACCGAGCGGCGGATAGCCACCAACAGAGCCGTAGCCCTGCCACACAATAACATGGCATCATCCTGAACGGCAAGAATAAATGAAACTAAGGATTCACAACGCTTAAGGCAAGAAAACTCATCGCGAGTAGGATCAAGATTCACACATAAATCCATGACAATAGACCTAACTGCCAACAACAAAAGTGCCGAAGCACAAACAGGCCTCAAGACCGAACCCGCACAGACAAAACCATGTCGGCCAGCTGATCAATCCGGCGTCCTCGCCGTCCTTAAGAGAAGTCGTGTCAGGAGATTGTACAACCGCCGTATTAATAGTCCCAAAACCGGAGCATCAGCCTCGGGAGGGACAGACCAAATCGTTCACCAAGTCCGCCGGAAAGGGATACTTTCTATCCCAGCTAGGCGGCACCCCAACGAGACGCGTAGGTTGCTCCCATTCTTTAAGGACAACAATCACGAAATGCTGTTGACTGGGAAACTCCAAGTGCGGCTTGGACACCCCAAAAGGCTGACCCTTTGGCCGAGGAGCAACATCAGGAGGGTCCAAATCCAAAACCTCAACATTTGGGCCAGAATGGAAGACGTGTCGGGGACCGACCCCGTGGCCTGGTCATCCTCAGCACCCAGCAGCAGCTGAACCTTAGAATCATCTAGATCCTCAATAAGCTCACCCTCTTCAAGGGGACGATCTGACCAGGCCAGAGCCTCAACAACCTCATCATCTGAGTCCGACGGAGGCGGGGACAAATGTCTCCGCTTAGCCGGAGCCTTCTGAGCGACCACAGCGGAAAACATTTTCTCGAGGCTGGCCAATCGGGCGCAAACCTCAGATTGCGAATCACCCCCAATGACGTCACACGGGGTCCGGAACAGGCGAGGAGGGGAGGGAGATGGCGCGGCCGAGGAAAGACCGGGCACCGGGGTGCCGCTCAATGTTCCGCTGTGCACATGGAATACATATAATGACATCATCCCCTGGGAGCGGAGTCCCACACCCCCCGCACAACCTGGACTGCCCCGAAGGACCGTTTCCGGAATCTTTGGTAGCCTCCATCTGGTGAATTTATGGTATTCGCAGAACCCAGGGATTTACACAATAAGCGACCCGGGATGCCCCTTTAATATTATTTATTTATTTATTATATTTCAATAGCCCTGAAAATTGCAATTAACCAATAAAGGGAATTGTAAAGGCCACCCAACTAGCCAGGTATCTAGGACCGGGAGAGCCCTGCAGCGTGGGATCCCAGGATCTGAGACAAGGAACAACAGTCACTCTAGAAACTAACCATAACACGTGAATACACAAGTATATACAATGCCATGAAATAAGGCGGGTCAGGCAAGAACCCACATGGAGCAGCGTAATGAAAAAAATTTTTTAATAAAAAACCTGTGGAAAGCCAGGGATGCCCAACGAGACACCCAGTCACGCGTCACTAAAGAGGGCTGAAAGGACCCTGACACCACCCCCACACAAGGGGGGACAGAACGCTAGAAGCCCCCAGCCCATAGGCCACTATAACAAAGGTAGTAACCAGCCTACCTGAAACACCGTGGCGCGGGATGGAAACCAGCGAGAGGAGGAATAGAGAAGAAAGGCGGGCCCAGCCAAACGCGAGACGCTGCGGCCCGCCCCTCTCCACCAATCCGGACACAGCGCGGGCCGCGCACGACGCGGCCCCGCCCCCCCCCCCCCTCCTCATCCAGAAACCGCTAAATAGCGGGCACCATAAGAGAATGGCGCTCGCACATACCGCCAGGCGGGCCGGAGGCACACATGCCGCCCGGCCCCGCCTCCAGGGGACAAGCAGAGGACGCCGAGAGCTGATCCCCGGCGCCCGCACAGACAGGCAGGCCGGCGGCACAGCGCGCCACCCGGCCCCGCCCACAGCCAAACCCCGGAGATGCTGCAAGAACCAGCGGGCGCCAGAACATGGCGCCCGCCCCTAACAGAGCAAGCACAAAGCGGCGGGCCGGCGGCACCCACGCCGCCCGACCCGCCCCCAGCATCTCTAACAAACGCAGTCCAGGGGGCTCAGGGAGCCCCCCAACCAATAAATAACCAGGCAGGCGGACGGGCCGGCGCCACACGCAAGCCACCCGTCCCTGCCACAAACGTAAAGACACTCAAACAGTATAAAAAACACAACCCATCACACATACAACACCCCCCCCCCCCCCAACTAGCGCAGGGAGAAGGGACCAAGCGGGAAAGGGCAAACCTAAATCGGGACATCAGGGCGGGGCATCCCAAATCCAGATCACCAGGCCGGATAACCACTATGCCCCATAATATGGGGTCGAGCGGAGGAGCTAATCTCCCAGGCACCTTAAGTGCCGTCTACACTTTGCCTGGCCGACAGCCTAAGCTGGGAGGCTACCATTCAATAAGGGACTAATAAACAAAAAAGGCCGGGCAGAAATAGACCATGGGGGGGGGCCGGGGTCTGACCCCGGCTACCTGCAAGCAGGAGACTTCTTTCTTCTGTCTTGTCGCCATCTTGCAGAGAAGAAACACTGGGGAATGAGTGGGAGGTACCAGGTATGTATAGACCAGGAGGGGCTCGTTTTTCATGACTTCTCTGCAACGTCGCCACCTGCTGGTGGTATAACCCAAGTGTAATAATTAATGTTTGAAGTGGGGTGTGTGACATACTTAGAATATGTCGATTTTCCACGACAAACCTGAGAAAACTCTGGTGTGCCGGAAATATTGGAATATGCAGGTAAGCATCATTGATGTCTATAGACATCATGAAGTCCCCCTGATGAAGTGAGTGGATGGCTGAGCGCAGAGTTTCCATACGGAACTTCCGGGGACGAACAAACCTGTTGAGCAACTTCAGATCCAGAATGGGACAAACGGATCCGTCCTTCTTGGGCACCGTGAACAAATTGGAATAGAAGCCCAGGCCCCGGTCTGAGGGAGGCACCGGACAGGTGACAGCCATGTCCAAGAGACTTGCTACTGCCACCCGAAGCCCCTGGGCGGCCAGAGGATCTGATGGCAACCGAGAACTGAAGAATCTGGGAGGGGGCCGGAACTCGAACTCCAGCTTGTAACCGGAAGACACCACTTCCTGAATCCACCTGTCCGAGACCTCTTGGACCCAGACCCGGGAGAAGAGTTGCAGCCGTCCCCCCACCCGCAAGGGTGAGGGCGCCCCCTCATTGCTGAGCCAGCTTGGCACCTGTTCTAGGCTTGGAGCCCCAACTGTGTACTGGACGGGCCCGACCCCTGCCCCTAGGCCAGGAATCACCTCTGGACGAGGGGAATGCCGAACCCCTGCCAACTCTAGCCCCACGAAAGGACTGAGAGAAGAAAGCCGCCCCCCGAAAGGGGCGACGCTGCTTCTTACATGGAGGTAACTTACCTCCCTTTGCCACCGAATCCAATCTCTCTCCAAAGAGCCGCAACCCCACAAAGGGAAGGGCCGTAAGACTTTTTGGACACAAAATCAGCCGCCCACTGGCGTAACCAAACCAACCGCCGGATAGCCACAAGCAAGGCCGAAGCTCTGCTACACATCACCAATGTGTCGTCCAAGGCGGACAGCACAAAGGACAAAAATAACTCACAGCGCTTAAGGTCGGCAAACTCCTCACTAGCCGGGTCAAGCCCGGAAGAGGTCAACAGTCCTCTAACAACCGACCTGGCAGCTACCAATAAAAGCGCTGAAGCACAAACCGGCCGCAAGGCCGACCCAACACTGGCAAAACCATGACAAGCCATCTGGTCAATGCGTTTATCCTCACCATCCTTGAGGGTAGTGCACTCCGGAGAATGCAGGATTGAGGAACTGGACAACGCCAAAACAGGAGCATCCACTTCGGATGGGGGGGGGGGGAGGGACGACCAGTGCTTCACCGCGTCTGCCGGAAAGGGATATTTTTTGTCCCACCCCGGGGGGACACCCGGAAGCCTAGTCGGCCTCTCCCATTCCTTGAGAATGATACCATCAAAATGCTTTTGATAAGGAAATTCCAAGCGCGGCTTGGTCACCTCAAAGAACTCCCCCTTCAGTGGTGGAGCCGCCTCGGGGGGAGAAATAGCCAGGACCTCAAACATATGAGCCAGGACCCTAGAGGTATCCAAGGAATCCCCCTGGCCCTGCTCGGTATCAGCACCCACAAACTGCTGGTCATCGGAGCCCTCAGACTCCTCATACAGCTCCCCTTCCTCACGCAGGGAGACCAATCCAGGGAGTCAAACTCCTCCATATCAGAGGCCTGCGTGGCTGTATACAAATGTTTTCGCTTTGCCGTGACCTTTTTAGCAACGGCACTGGAAAAATACAATTCTGTGAAGTACTCACCTGTAGAATTGGTATTATAAGTATACAGTACGTCCTGTTCCAGATAGATTACTTACACTTGGGTTATCCTCCGCCAGACGGCGCTGCACTGCAGAGACATGTAAAACAGGCTCCTCCCGGCCCCTCAAATACCCGGGGACCTCATACAAATCCCCAGCATTGAAAAGCAGTGAACAAGAAACCGGGAGAATTTAACCACCCAAAACAAAACTGGTAACTATAACAATGATGATAATCACCATACAGGGGATACAGAATAATGCAGCAACAGGGTGGGGTGGAGCAGGACGTACTGTATACTTATAATACCAATTCTACAGGTGAGTATTTCACAGAATTGTATTATTCTTAGTATACAGTACGTCCTGCTCCAGATACCGACAGCAGACACCTTGCGGCCAAAAACTGCATCAGCTGAGGCCCTAACGTCAACCTTGTAAAACTTTGAAAAGGTATGAACAGAAGACCAAGTAGCGGCCTTGCAAACTTGTTCAACAGAAGCCTGGTGCTGGAAGGCCCAAGAGGCACCAATAGCACAAGCAGAATGAGCAGTAAGACGGAAGGGAGGACTCTTCCCCTTAGCAGAATAGGCCTGAATCACAGCCTGACGGATCCATTTGCTGATAGTAGACTTGGCAGGAGCCAACCCCTTCCTAGGACCAGAAGGGACCACAAAAAGAGCATCAGTCTTCCTGAAGGACGCGCTGACTACTAGGTAATACTTCAGACACCTGACCACATCCAAGGAGTGCAAAACCCTTTCCTTAGCATTGCTAGGATTAAGGCACAAGGAAGGAAGAACAATAACCTGGTTCAAATTAAAAGCAGACACCACCTTAGGCAGGAAATCCGGCTTAAAGCGGAACACCACCTTAACCACCTTATCCTGGTGTCTCTCAAAGTATGGGGGCTGGATAGACAGAGCCGCCAGCTCAGACACACGCCTGACAGAAGTAATAGCCACCAGAAACACAACCTTGAGGGCAAGTACAGCCAGAGCAGCATCCTTAATAGGCTCAAAGGGAGCACCCTGCAAGGCAGACAAGACCAAGTTCAAATCCCAAACAGGGACCATAGGTTTTCGTGGGGGACGCACATGAGTAACTCCCTGAAAGAAAGTCTTGACCAAGGAATGTTGAGCAAAGGACTTCTGAAAGAAGACAGACAGGGCAGAAACTTGACCCTTCAAAGTACTGAGTTGGAGACCAGACTCCAACCCTTGCTGTAAGAGCTCCAGAACCCTGGGAACTGAGAACACCCGACAAGGGAAGAGACCTAGACTCACACCAGTCAATGTAAGCACACCAAACCCTATAATAGATGGAAGAGGAAGATTTCTTCCTAGCCTTCACCATGGCCTCAACCACGGAGGCAGACAAGCCTTTCTCCATCAAGATGGAGGTTTCAGCAGCCAGGCCGTCAAAGCCAGAGTTTGTAAATTGGGATGGCGTAGGGGGCCCTGAGTGAGCAGATCTGGCACTGCTGGCAGGACCTACTGATCTACTGCCATCTGCACCACGTCTGCGAACCACACTCTTCTTGGCCACCTGGGGGCCACCAGAATCACTGGCACCCCCTCCAGAGCAATCTTGCGCAGGACCCTGCCTAGCAGGGGGAATGGAGGAAAGACATACGGGAGCCGAAATTCCTGCCATAATATGGACAGAGCATCTGTGACCAAGGCCAGAGGATCCTGAGGCAGGGAGACAAAAGTCTGGAGCTTATGATTGTGACGGGATGCAAACAGATCCACATCCGGTAGCCCCCAACGGTGACACAGGGACTGGAATACCCTGTTGCAGAGGGACCACTCTCCTTGACGAGAGGTCCCCCTGCTCAGAGAGTCTGCCAGTAGATTCTCTACCCCCGGGATGTACACAGCCGAAATGCATTGAACGTTGGCCTCTGCCCATGTCAGAATCCGCTACACCTCCTGGAAGGCCCTCCTGCTCCGGGTCCCTCCCTGATGGTTGATGTAGGCAACCGCCGTCCTGTTGTCTGAGCGCACCTGCACAGACAGACCCCTCAGGTGATTGGTCAACTGCTCCAGTACCAACCTGATTGCCCGCAGTTCCAGAATGTTGATGGGTAAGTGGGCCTCCTGAGGGCCCCACCTCCCCTGGAACCGCAGGGACTTCCAGAATCCCCCCCATCCTGACAGACTGGCATCCGTGGTGACTGTCTCCCAGGAGGGGGCCAGGAAGGACCTGCCTCCCAGCAAGTTCCTGTGGTCCAGCCACCACGAAAGGGACCGTCTGACCAAGGGGGGAAGCACACAGATCCCGTCCAAGGACGTTGGATCCTTGTCCCATACTGACAGAAGGTGAAGTTGAAGAGGCCTCAAATGGAACTGAGCAAAGGGCACCGCCTCGAAGCACGCCACCATCAGGCCCACCAACTGCATTCCCTGCCTGAGGGAGGGCTGGGGGCACGATAGCAGGAAACCTGCGCAGTTAGAGCTTCCACCTTCTGCTGAGGAAGGAATATCCTTGACTGAATCGTATCCAGAATCATTCCCAGGAATGGGGTCACCGAGGAAGGGGACAGGGAGGACTAGGGGTGATTGATCACCCAGCCGAAGGACTCCAGGGTGGACACCACCAGCTGAGTGTGAAATTCTGCTTGCTGCAGAGACCGAGAGGTGATGAGTATGTCGTCCAGGTAGGGCAGCACGCGTATGCCCCTTGACCTCACCAGAGACATCACCCCTGCCAGCACCTTGGTGAACACTCTGGGAGCTGAGGTGAGACCAAAAGGCAGGGCCACAAATTGGAAATGTTGATCTTCCAACGCGAATCTGAGAAACCTTTGGTGTCCAGGGAACACAGGGATGTGAAGGTAAGCATCTTTGATGTCCACCGACGTCATGAGATCCCCTGGGCGCAGGGAGCCAATGGCCGAGCGCAGAGTTTCCATGCGAAAGCGCCTGTTTCTGACAAATTTGTTGAGGATCTTTAAATCCAGAATGGGCCTGACTGACCCGTCTTTTTTGGGAACTGTGAAAAGGTTGGAATAGAACCCCTTGCCTCTTTCTCTTAAGGGGACCCTGAAAATGACCCCCATATCCAGAAGGCCTTGCACGGCCTGCATCAAGACCTGAGCTGAGGCAGGGTCCTGGGGGATTCTGGACTTGACGAATCTTAGGGGGGGGGACGCACAGCAAACTATCTTGTAACCAGAGGACACTACCTCCTGAGACGTGATGCCTCCAGACGTGCGCAAAGTGCTGTAGCCGTCCCCCCATCCTGATGGGCGAGGGTGCCCCATCATGTCTGAGGGGGCTTGGGAGAGGGTTTTGGCTTAGACCCCCAGGAAGTGCCGGGACATCGTCCTCTGATCCTGTGCCAGGAATCTGTACGAGCCCCCGCGAAGGACACCCCTTTTCCCTGCTTAGCACCGCGGTAGGGGAGTGAAGGGGGCCCCTGGCCCCGAAAGGGCAGACACTGCCGCCTGCGCTGGGGTAACTTACCTCCTTTAGCAAAAAGGTCTAGGAGGTCCCCAAACAGGTGTAGCCCCTTAAATGGAAGCCCAGTAAAGGCCCTCTTAGCAGCATTGTCAGCAGCCCACTGGCGCAGCCAAACCGCACGGAGTATAGCTACCGCCAAGGCAGAGGTTCTGGCACACATCCTAATGGCATCATCCAAAGCAGATAGGATAAAGTTCACAAAAACATATCACAGTTAGACAGTGCATTAAACGTATCAGGTGGCACTTCATCAGAACCATCAAGTACACTTCTGATCAGGGCCCTGAGCGCCACAGACGTAATAGCCGAGGCGCAAACCGGGCGCAGCGCCGCCCCCACAAATGCAAAGGCATGACACGCTCATTGGTCAATGCGCCGGTCCTCAGCGTCCCGCAGCGTAGTAGTGTCAGGGGAGTGCATAATAGAGGTGTTAGACAACCCTAGAATAGGGGCATCGACCAGCACCTGACCATATCAGCAGGAAAGGGATACTTTCTGTCCCAACTCTTAGGTATGCCGGGAAGTCTACTGGGACGTTCCCACTCCTTAAGCATGGAGGTTATTGAAATGGGTTTGCTCAGGAAATTCCAAACGAGCTTTAGCAGTATGAAAAAGCTCCCCCCTTTGCCTGGGAGCCGCAACAGGGGGAGAGATGGACAAAACCTCAAATATTTGGACCAGCAGTCTGTCAGTATCATCCGGGGTCCAGGGGTCAGAGCCAGAATCGTCATGACCCCTGAGTCTCTCATCAGATGACCCTGAGTCATAAAACAGCTCCCCTTCGTCTGATGGGGTGTAGCCATACAGATGCAACAACTCCTCAGATTCCATAGGAGACGGAGTGGCATCAGGAGTTAAGTGACGCTTTTTAGCGGAGGCCTCACGCGCTAAGGTATTAGCGATCAATTTTTCAACACTGGCCAGTTTAGCAGACACATCAGGTTGAGAATCCCTGCTTGTATGTAATTCAATGGGGATGAGACTCAAGCTTGGGGGAGTAGGTGAAGTGAGACGAGGTGCAGGCCCAGCCACCGGAGGGGCAGGTTGCAACGTTAGCGCCTGCTGTGCGCAAGGGACACAGACCCGCGCGCTGTCACCACTGATAGGTGAGACCCCACAAGCTACACACAGCCGGGCTTGTCCCGAAGGAACCCCGGTCCCAATATCCTGGGATGCCTCCATATGGTGATTATTAGGCACAATATGCCAGTAGGAATTGACGCTATAAAGCAACCCTGGATGCCCCAATGACCCGCTAGGGAAGTGGGAGTACTTATACTAGGCCCAACTACAATTACACCGGGCCGGGAGAAGCCACTGGATTCACCCGCCTGAAAGACACAATGAGAAGAAGGGGTGTCAGAGCCATGCACAGTAAAAATGAGTATCAAAGTCGCCCGCGTTACACACGCGCACGCACGACTGTACAGGGAAAAGGCGCCAAACGAACCTCGAAGGGCGGGCCAGAGCGAGCCGTGACGCAGGGCGCGCCAGGCCCTGCCCCCCGGAAGAGCGCACCGGACAAGCAGCCAATGAGGACGCAGGAGCGTCTAAGGCGCCGCCGCGGCTCGGCGTGGGACATCCAATGAAGGAAGAGGCGCGCACGGCGGCGGCGTTTGCAATATTACCATTTTGTGAATACTCACCTTGTAAAATGGGTATTATAAGTATGTCACACACCCCGCTTCAAGATATTCATAACCTGTGGGTATACTGACCTGAAGAGGGCGATCTGCAGAGATGATTGGAGGAAAGTAAGCCCCTCCCGGTCCATAAATACCTGGGACCTCCCACTCATTCCCCAGTATAAAGAAAGCAGTAAGGTAAGGGACCAGGAAGAGCCAAACATAAGTCATAACAACGCAAAGTTCACAAAATGAAGAATCCAGAATAAAAAAGGGGCGGGTTGAAGCGGGGTGTGTGACATACTTATAATACCCATTTTACAAGGTGAGTATTCACAAAATGGTATTATTCTAAGTATGTCACACACCCCGCTTCAAGATATTCATAACCTGTGGGACATCCAAAAGCAGTGTCCATAAGGGGTGGGGATCCAAAACAAGGTATAAAGCACAACTTAAACTACTGCAGCCTGCAGAACTTTGCGGCCAAAAACAGCATCTGCTGAGGCCCGAACATCAACCTTGTAAAACTTGGAAAAAGTGTGAACAGAAGACCAGGTAGCGGCCTTGCAAACTTGCTCAACAGAGGCCTGGTGCTGAAAAGCCCAGGAAGCCCCAACCGCACGAGTAGAATGAGCTGTAACGCGAAAGGGAGGATCTCTCCCCTTAGCAGAATAGGCCCCGACAATGGCCTGACGAATCCACCTGCTGATGGTAGACTTTGTGGGTGCTAGACCCTTCTTGGGCCCAAATGGCACCACGAAGAATGCATCAGTCTTGCGAAAGGCAGACGTTACCACCAAATAATACTTCACAACACGAACCACATCCAAAGAATGCAGGGCCCTCTCCTGGTCATTGCTGGGATTAGGACACAGAGAGGGCAGAACAATATCCTGA
Organism: Gastrophryne carolinensis; assembly: GCA_027917425.1. Taxonomy (NCBI): domain Eukaryota; kingdom Metazoa; phylum Chordata; class Amphibia; order Anura; family Microhylidae; genus Gastrophryne; species Gastrophryne carolinensis. The sequence continues at coordinate 170,046,778 of CM051235.1, read as the reverse complement.
TTTAAATGAAAGGACGAAACCACCTCAGGAAGGAAGTCCGTCTTAAAACGGAAAACCACTTTGTCCTGATGTCTTTCAAAATATGGAGCTTGAATAGACAGAGCCGCCAACTCAGAAACACGTCTAACGGAAGTGATAGCTACCAAAAAGGCCACCTTCTGCGTAAGGGAAGACAAAGGAATATCATGCAAAGGCTCAAAGGGGGGACCCTGGAGCGCCGAAAGAACCAAATTCAAATCCCAAACCGGAATCAAAGGCTTCCTAGGAGGCCGCATATGTGTAACCCCCTGGAAAAAAGTCTTAACCAAAGGATGAAGCGCAAAAGACTTTTGGAAAAACACCGCCAGGGCAGACACCTGCCCTTTCAGAGTACCGAGTTGGAGCCGTAGGTCCAGACCATGTTGCAAGAACTCCAAAATTCTATAAATAGAGAATTCCCTACAAGGGAAGGCCCTAGTTTCACACCAATCAATGTAAGACCTCCAAGTCCTATAGTACACAGACGATGAAGTCCGAATCACAGCATCAGAAAGACCTTCCTCCTTCAGGATGGAGGTTTCAGCAGCCACGCCGTCAAAGCCAGCGTTGGTAAATTGGGGTAACGAAGAAGACCCTGTGTGAGTAGATCTGGCAGCAGGGGCAGAACGAACTGATCTTCTGCCAACCTTACCCCGTCTGCGAACCAGACCTGTCTTGGCCACCTTGGAGCCACCAGGATTGCTTGCGCTCTCTCCAGAGCAAGCTTGCGCACTACTCTGGCCACCATGGGAAACGGAGGGAACAGGTACAGAAACCCCAGATCCCTCCAGTTCAGAGACATGGCATCCGTTGCAAGAGCCAAAGGGTCCTTCGTCAGAGACACAAATGACGGAAGTTTGTGATTGTGACGGGAGGCAAAGAGGTCCACCGCCGGTGACCCCCACCTGCGACAAATTGAGTGAAAGACCTTGGGATTGAGAAACCACTCCCCTTTGCGGGCTGACATCCTGCTCAGAGAGTCCGCCTCCGTGTTCTCCACTCCCGGGATGTAAACTGCCGAGATGCACGGGACATGGCTCTCCGCCCAGTCCAGAATCAGAGACACTTCCTTGAGGGCATTCCTGCTGCGGGTCCCTCCCTGGTGATTGATGTAGGCCACTGCCGTCCGATTGTCCGACCGGACCTGGACCGGCAAGCCTCGCAGTTGATGAGTCAAATGTCAAAGAACCATCCTGATGGCCCTCAATTCCAAAACATTGACAGGCTCGTGGGCTTCCAGGGGACCCTACAAACCCTGAAATTGCAGATCCTTCCAGAAGCCCCCCCATCCCGAGAGGCTGGCGTCCGTGGTGACTATCTCCCATTGGGGAGTCCGAAAGGATCTGCCCCTCAGCAGGTTGGTTGAGTTCAGCCACCACCGAAGCGAGCGGCAAACCCGGGGGGACATCTGAAAGAATTGATCCAGCGACTGAGGAGACCTGTTCCAGACCGACAACAGATGGAGCTGTAGTGTCCTTGTGTGAAATTGAGCAAAGGGAACTGCCTCGAAGGAGGCCACCATCAAACCCACCAGTCTCATCCCTAGCCGGATGGACGGTCGAGGAATGGACATAAGTGACCGAGCCAACTCCTGAATCAGAAGAACCTTGGACTGAGGAAGGAACACTCTGGCCTGATCCGTATCCAGAGACATCCCCAGAAAGGATATTAACCTGGACGGGTGGAGGGAGGACTTGGGGTAGTTGATCACCCAGCCGAATCTCTCCAGAGTGGATAGAACCGTCCTGGTGTCCAATTCCGCTTGGCTGAATGACGATGCCAATATGAGGAGATCGTCCAGATATGGCACTATGCAAATTCCTTGAGCTCTGAGAAGAGCCATTACCCCAGCAAGTACCTTGGTGAAAACCCTTGGAGCTGTGGTGAGACCGAAGGGAAGAGCTACAAATTGGAAGTGCCGATCCTCCAGAGCGAGCCTTAGGAACCTCTGGTGCGCGGGAAAAATGGGAACATGGAGGTAAGCGTCCTGGATATCTATGGACGTCATGAAGTCCCCCTGACGAAGAGAGTGGATAGCGGAACGCAACGTTTCCATGCGAAATTTTCGCAGCTTGATGAATTTGTTGAGAATCTTTAGATCCAGGATGGGCCGCACGGAGCCATCCTTTTTGGGAACCGTGAACAGATTTGAGTAAAAACCCCGACCCCTTTCTAATGGGGGTACTGGACAAATGACCGCCATTTCTAGAAGGCTCGATACCGCCGCCCGGAGCTGCAATGCAGCCTGTACGTCCGGGGACACCCGAGACGTGAGGAAACGCGGGGGGGCGGGACTCGAACTCCAGCATGTAACCGGAAGACACCACTTCCCTGATCCATCTGTCCGAGACCTCCCGAATCCAGACTTGGGAGAAGTGTCGCAGCCGTCCCCCCCACCCGCGCGGGTGAGGGCGCCCCCTCATTGTTGAGCGGGCTTGGCCGCGGGCTTGGGTTTTGAACCCCAACTGTATCCTGAACGGGCACGACCTCTGCCCCTGTTCCAGGAGTCTCCTCTTGTAGAAGGGAAGGCAAACCCTCTTCCCGCTCTAGCTCCCCGAAAGGAAGGGGTGAAGGAAGCCGCCCCTCGAAAGGGGCGACGTTGCTTCCTACGTTGAGGTAATTTTCCACCTTTAGCTACTGAGTCCAATTTTTCTCCAAAAAGCCTTAGACCAACAAAGGGAAGAGACGTCAGAGACTTTTTAGACCCAAAATCTGCCGCCCACTGGCGCAACCAAATTGAACGCCTAATGGTAACCATAAGAGCAGAGGCCCTGCTGTTCATCATCAATGAATCATCCAGAGCAGTTAAAATGAAGGAAAGAAAAGACTCACAACGTTTCAGTCCAAGAAATTCATCGCTGTCTGGTTTCAAGCCGGACGAGGACAGTAAATCCCTGATCACCTTTCTAGCAGCCACCACCAACAGTGATGAGGCACAAACTGGCCGTATAGCTGCCCCAATACTGGCAAAACCATGACAAGCCATCTGGTCAATGCGTTTATCCTCACCATCCTTGAGGGAGGAACAATCAGGGCTATTCAAAACGGCAGAGTTGGATAACCCCAAAATTGGGGCGTCCACTTCGGGGGGGGGAAGCCCAGCGCTTAACCGTGTCCGTGGGGAAAGGATACCTTCTTTCCCAACTCTGAGGAATGCCTGAGAGCCAAGCTGGTCTCTCCCATTCCTTGGAAATAATATTATCAAAATGCTTTTGATTAGGAAATTCTAAGCGCGGTCTGGATTCCTCATAAAACTCCCCTTGTTGTTGGGGGGCCTCCGCCGGAGGCGAGATTGCTAAAACCTCAAACATCTGAGTCAAAACGTTAGGGGTGTCCAAGGAACCTCCTGACCCCCTATCAGAATCAGCGCCAACAATTTGTTGATCCTCAGAATTATCCGAATCCTCATACACCTCCCCTTCCTCTGGAGGAGAATAATCTGACCAATCCAGACCATCCGTATCATCATATTCATAATGAGAAACCGTGGACAAATGTTTTCTCTTAGCCGGCGCCTTCTTAGCTACCGTAGAGGAAATAAATTTTTCAATACTGGCTAATCTGGCACATACATCAGATTGCGACTGCCCCCCCATGGTAACATCGCATGGAGCACGGGTTAAAATGGGAGGGGGAGAGGATGAAGCCGGCGGTGCTGACCCAGAGGCCTGGGGTCCTGACTGCCGCGTAATAGTGTGTTGTGCACAGGATATACATAAAAAGAAATCATCCCCAGTTAGGGATACCCCACACCCCAAACACTTCCGCGACTGTCCCGAGGGGAGCCCGGATTCCTGGGATGCCTCCATAAGGTGAACTTAATGAGTCGCTATGACAGAGGGAATTACGCTTATGAAGCAACCCGGGATGCCCTTATAGTGTCCTTTTTAAATGGGAGGAATTTTGTAGGAAAGAACCCAGTGAAAGTACCCAGGGACTTAGGACCAGGAGAAACCCCCTTATAACTATTCCCTGAAGAATTCACCTAAAACACAGATAAAAAATAATTAGAAACCAAAAGCTATATTTGGATACTAATAAAAATGACAAAAGGCCCACAGGGCCACTCACAGAACCTCCGGACCAGACCAGAGCCCAGCAGCATGCAGCACAGATGCGTGAGGTAACTATATTCAGCACAGCAGTGAGAGACAGAGAAGAGGGGCGTGGCCTGCGCGGATCGCACGCTTTACCGGCCCCGCCCCCCTAGAGATAGGCAGATAGGAGCCAAAGCTCCTCAGCGGTGCCCGGGCAAGATAGGGGGCGGGCCGCGGCGACGCGCCACAAGTCCGGCTCCGCCCCCAATGACAGCGCGTGAGGGGAGAAAGCTCCCCTCCGCTGACCTACAAACCGCCGGAGACGCGGGGTAAAGCTGCCCCCGTCTCCTCATAGAGCACATGAGAAAGGCAGCGGCCCGCTGCCTGGCTAGATAGAGACAGGGCGCGGGCCGCGGCCTCTGCAAGAGGCCCGGTCCCACCCCTGACAGAAGAGCGTGAGGGGAGAGCCCCTCCCCTCCGCCTTCTGAGGTAAAACATTGCCGCCGCGGTGTATTAAGAACAATGTTACCAGTAAAAGTTACATTTAAAACAGACACACACATACAACAAATAGCAGTGTAACCAAATTAATGAGGGATTACTCCTATACGTTCCTCAGAATCTAAGAAAGGAGGGCCCCCAGCCTAACTATGAGGGAGGAGGTAAATGAGGGAAATTTTTGAGGTAAAATTTTTAAGGACAGGGAATCCCAAACCGGGGTCACCAACCCGGCATAACCGCCTACCCTCTAAATAGGGTCTCGCGGCGGAGCCTAGCTCCTAAGCACATGTGTGCTAAAATACCATCACCCGGACCGCAGTCAAAACTGAGGAGGCATGTGAATATTAAATATATTAATCAGGGATAATAAGTCCGAGTGGGAATAAAATAATATAGGCCGGGGGTAGACCCGGCTACCTTGGAAAACCCCCTTGCAAGGAGGAGAGATCATCTTCTGCTTGCTCGCCGTCCTGCAGAGATGAAGACTGGGGAATGAGTGGGAGGTCCCAGGTATTTATGGACCGGGAGGGGCTTACTTTCCTCCAATCATCTCTGCAGATCGCCCTCTTCAGGTCAGTATACCCACAGGTTATGAATATCTTGAAGCGGGGTGTGTGACATACTTAGAATAGTAAAAAGACAAGTCAGCACGGCGGTTGACACACATATACTAGTCCCAACACACATGCCAAAAGGCGGTATTCACGAATCACGATACATGCTCAACCACACCCCCCCCCCCCTCCTTCTTTTCCTCCCGAAGGCTACGGGGAGAATGAGGGAGGATGGCGGCCCTTTGTACAGGGCCCACTGCTACCGGGGCATGGGACAATAATGCGGGAGGGGCATCCCATAAAGGCTCACCATCAGCCTATACCGCCTACCCTTTGGTGGGGGACTGCGGTGGAGCAGCGCTCCTTAAGCACACATGGTGCTGCCTACCTTCACCCGATCAGCGCAGCCCAGGCTGGGAGGCACATCACATCAAGGACGGGTGGGAATAGTCCAACAGGGCCGCAGGCTTTAATAGCCCCGCTCACCTGCGACAGAGTGATAATTTCAGGTCTTCGCAGTAAGCACTGCAGAGAAATCTGGGGATTTGTGGGAGGTCCCCGGGTATTTGAGGGGCCGGGAGGAGCCCGTTTTAAATTTCTCTGCAGTGCAGCGCCATCTGGTGGAGGATAACCCAAGAGTAAGTAATCTATCTGGAGCAGGACGTACTGTATACTAAGAATACAATATTTCAAGATTGGCCAATCTAGCACACACCTCAGATTGCGACTCCCCGCCAATGACCACATCACATGGGGTACGTGCCAAGCGGGGGGGAGACGGAGAGGAGACTGGCAGAGAAGAACCAGACGCCTGAGATCCGGACTGCCGCGTAATGGACCGTTGCGCACAAGGTACACAAAGAAATACATCATCCCCCAAAAGGGATACCCCACACCCCAAACACAGCCTGGATTGCCCCGAGGGGGGCACAAGCCCAGTATCCGGGGAAGCCTCCATATGGTGATTTTTAATATATATATGTACAGTGTCCCGAGGGAATTACGCAGTAATGCAACCCGGGATGCCCCTTTAAGTCCCGAGTGGGAGGAATTTTAAGCCAACTAAATTTAACCAGGGACCCTAGGACGGGGAGAACCCCCCTTTAATAGGATCGATGGTCCACCTGGAACACACAAACAACACACAATCAGGCACACCAGTACCCAGGTACCCGGCCGCCCCCCCCCCCCCCCTCTAAGGGTATCCGGGAGAGGGGGAATGCATGCTAGGGTAGGGGCCAAGGGACGGGGCATCCCAAACCGGGGTCACCAACCCGGTTAGCCGCCTACCCCTTGTTATGGGGTCTCACGGCTCCTGAGCACCTAGGGTGCCATCTACCATTGCCCAGACCAGCAGCCTAGGCTGGGAGGCAAGTAATGTAAATAAAGGGATCCGGGCAGGAATAGAACAATAGAGGGCCGGGAGTCATCCCGGCTACCTGCAAGGAGACGACATCCATCTTCTGACTTGCTCGCCTCTGCAGAGATGAAAGACTGGGGAATGAGTGGGAGGTACCAGGTATTTATGGACTGGGAAGGCATTCCTTTTTTTATTGACATCTCTGCAAGATCGCCATCTACAGGTCAGTATAACCCAAGTGTAATGACTATCGGACGCGGGGTGTGTGACATACTTAGAATAGTGGTTAATTCGGTATACAGAGATCAAAACACGGAATGTTATTACTTCAGTATACCTCACCAATATAAACCAGATCATATTCAACCTTCTAAACTATTCCACAGGCCTACAAACATGGCCAAGAAAAGGCCAAAGAAACATGTCCTAGCAGTGAAAACACTGGATGCATTGTGGTTTTACTCTGGTTCCTGATTTACAGAATCTGGGCTTTTAAAGAATCCACCCATAGGGTGCAGCTTGTACTTACCTACATGTACCACAGGGTCTCTCTCACCAACATTATGGATATTCACCATAGATGCTCATCAACATTTCACACATGAATCTTGTAAACGCCCTCATATGTAATGCGGGGTCTTGGCAACAACAGGCAGTACAGAGTCATGCCAACATTAAAGTTGCACACCATAAAGTCTTGCAAACGTTATCACTATATATCCCAGGGGTCACCTTAAGCCTCACCTGAATATTCTGCCACCGAGGCAATAGAAGATGCTGTGGATGCATTTTCCCAGTCCCGCTCTAGGTTTCTGCTCTGGTGCCTGCTTGCCAGTGTCAGGGCTTCCACTGAATCCACCCTGCAAGGAGATACATTCTCACCATACTGTTTACTGCAACATACATTTACAAAGTCCCAGATCAGAGAGCATTTTTAGTAACAGACCAGAGAAAGGTCTCAGTACCTGTGAGATGGAGTTCCTCCAGAATGGACACTTTCAGCCTCTGTAGTTGCACCAGAGGCCAGTGATAGGCTTGACCCAGACTGTGCGCTGCTCAAGTTATCAGCTATAAGAAGAAAGAAAGAACAAGTGCTCACAAAGAATGAATCCAAAACCGACTGGTTGTTTAGGTGCTCTGACATTAGAAGGCAAAGAGTTTCATGGCTGTAAAGCATAATCTTACGTGTAGATGAATATTTTGTTCCTGAGTCGCTGTAGGATTCTTCCCGATGAACAGATTTGGGCCGGGACTTTTTTGGCTTAGGCTTGGGTTTGGGTTTAGGTCTTCCAAGGCCTTGCTCCTCTAATATTTGTTGCTGCTTTCGTCTTAGATATTCCTGTTTAATGAGCTCCCTTCTAGCCTTCTCCTCATCTTTTCGTATCCGATCTTCCTCAGCTTTTCGCCTTCAAGTGCAAAAATAAAACCGTTAGCATGGGGACCTGTAGCATGTATGTGTAAATAAAGCAATTCTGCGAGTACTCACCTGTAGAATAGTTTTTGTTCTTGCATGGCACGGTATTCATAACAGTTGGGTTATTCCGCCACAAGGTGGCGCAGTGGTACTGCAGAAAAGCTGTGGCTTGTCCCGGCTCCCTATAAAAACGGGCTTAACCATAGAATTCCCCAGCGTACACAAGCAGTGAGACAAGAAGCCGGGAGAGAATAAGTAAAAAATGTGAAAAAGGTAAAAGACACCAATTGACTTAGAACAATCACCATACAGAGGCAACCAAGAATAACGATAACAAGAGTGGGGTGAAGCGGGGCGTGCCACGCAAGAACAAAAACAATTCTAAAGGCGAGTACTCACAAAATTGCTTTTTTCTTTATTGCATGGCATGGCCCGCTTCGGTATTCATAACAGTTGGGACAACCAAAAGCGGTGTCCAGAGTAGGGTGGGATCCCCAAAGAGTAAAGGCAAGTAGTTCAAGTCACTACCGCCTGAAGCGCCTTGCGGCCACAAAAGCAGCATCCGCTGAGGCCTTAACATCAACCTTGTAAAACTTAGAAAAAGTATGAACAGATGACCAAGTAGCGGCCTTGCAAACTTGTTCAACAGAAGCTTGCTGCTGAAAAGCCCAAGAGGCACCAATAGCAGGAGTGGAATGAGCAATAATCCTAAAGGGAGGTTACTTTCCCTTAGCAGAATAGGCTTGAACCACCGCCTGACGGATCCACTTGCTGATAGTGGATTTAGCCGGAGGCAAACCCTTTCTAGGTCCAGAAGTGAGAACAAAAAGAGCATCAGACTTCCTGACAGGCTCAGTGGCGACCAAATAAAACTTCAGAGCCCTGACCAAATCCAGGGAATGCAGAGTACGCTCCTTGGAATTAGCAGGATTAGGACACAATGAAGGCAAGACAATGTCCTGATTAAGATAAAAGGCAGACACAACCTTTGGCAGGAAGTTCAGCTTGAGCCGGAACACCACCTTATCCTGATGTCTCTCAAAATAAGGAGGTTTGATGGAAAGTGCCGCTAGCTCAGAAACTCGCCTTGAGACACCTCGCACATGAGAAACACCCTGAAAAAAGGTTTTACCAACCGGTTTTTGGCAAAAGATCGTTGACCTTTTAGGGTACTAAGTTGAAGGCCCTGATCCAAACCATGTTGCAAGAATTCCAAAATCCTGGGAATAGAAAACACCCGACAGGGAAGAGACTTGGACTCACACCAGGCAATGTAAGCATGCCAGACCCTGGGGGGCGTGGCCAAGATGGCAACCTGATCGGATGTGCCTGTGCTCCGTCATAGATCCTGAAATACCCCATTACCTTGGTGGCTGAGCAGCGTTTTCTTGGCTCCTGGAGGTCTCTCCCTTCCGAGGGATTGAGCCGCGGTGTTGTGGAGGCGGCGGAGGCCCCCCGAAGGCGGCTGTGAGAGAGCGGGGAGAGGGTGGCAGTCCCGGCCACGTGTGTCCCCGGCGTGAGGTGCCGGCTGCTGCGGATCTGCAGCACAAGACTGCTCCGGGCGGCGGCGGTGAATTGAGGCGGAGGAGCGGGGAGGAGGCGGCTGTCCCTGGTGTGAGGCAGCTGAAGTAGCAGCGGGCAGGAACGAGACTGCTCCGAGCGGCGGAGTTGGAGTGGAGGAGCGGGGAGGAGGTGGCTGTCCAGGCCACGTGCGCCTACTGTGTGCAGTGGAGACCAGGCGGTGAATCGATCGCAGCACAGTCCTGCAGTGATAGAAGGGGGGACGCCTGAAAGTGTGGGCACGCACCTCTGAATTGGCTGGCTGACAGTGCAGGGGGAACAGGGCGCCATCTTACCCTGCTGCACGTGGTGTGGGGGAGGTGAAGAGCCCAGAAAAAAAATACAATTCTGTGAAGTACTCACCTGTAGAATTGATATTATTTGTATACAGTACGTCCTGAGACATGGAAAAACAGGCTCCTCCCGGCCCTTCAAATACCCAGGGACCTCCCACGAATCCCCAGCATTGAAAAGCAGTGAACAAGAAGCCAGGAGGATTAAACCACCCAGAACAACTGGTAATGATAACAATGATAACTATCACCATACAGGGGATCCAGAATAATGCAACAACAGGGTGGGGTGGAGCAGGACGTACTGTATACAAATAATATCAATTCTACAGGTGAGTACATCACAGAATTGTATTATTCTTAGTATACAGTACGTCCTGCTCCAGATATAATACTTACACTTGGGACATCCAATAGCAGTGTCCATAAAGTAGGGTGGGATCCCCCAACAAAAGGTGACAACAGGCAGTTTAAACTACTGCCGCTTGCAAAACCTTGCGGCCAAAAACAGCATCAGCTGAGGCCCTAACATCAACCTTTTAAAACTTTGAAAAGGTATGAACAGAAGACCAAGTGGCAGCTTTGCAAACTTGTTCAACAGAAGCCTGGTGCTGGAAGGCCCAAGAGGCACCAATAGCACGAGTGGAATGAGCAGTAAGGCGGAAGGGAGGATTCTTCCCTGTAGCAGAATAGGCCTGAATCACAGCCTGACGAATCGATTGCCAATAGTAGATTTGGCAGGAGCCAAACCTTTCCTAGGACCAGAAGGGACCACAAAAAGAGCATCAGTCTTGCTGAAAGCCGCAGTGACTACCAGGTAATACTTCAGACACCTGACCACATCCAATGAATGCAAAACCCTTTCCTTAGCGTTGCTAGGATTAGGACACAATGAAGAAAGAACAATATCCTGGTTCAAATGAAAGGCAGACACCACCTTTGGCAGAAAATCTGGCTTAAAGCGGAACACCACCTTGTCCTGGTGTCTCTCGTAGTATGGGGGCTGAATAGACAGAGCAGCCAGCTCAGACACGCGCCTGACCGAAGTAATAGCCACCAGAAAAACAACTTTGAGGGTAAGTACAGCCAGAGCAGCATCCTGAATAGGCTCAAAGGGAGCAGGTTCAAGTCCCAAACAGGGACCGTAGGCTTACGTGGGGGACGCACGTGAGTGACCCCCTGAAAGAAGGTCTTAACCAAGGGATGCTGTGCAAAAGACTTCTGAAATAAGACAGATAGGGAAGAAACCTGACCCTTCAGAATTCTAGAGATTAAGAATTCCCTGCAGGGGAGAGACCTAGACTCACACCAGTCAATGTAGGAACGCCATACCCTATAATAGATGGCAGAAGACGTTTTCTTCCTAGCCTGTACCATGGTATCCACCACTGAGGCAGACAAGCCCCTTCTCCATCAAGATGGAGGTTTCAGCAGCCAGGCCGTCAAAGCCAGAGTTTGTAAACTGGGATGGCGTAAGGAGCCCTGAGTGAGTAGACCTGGCTCCTCTGGCAGGACATACTGGTCTACTGCCATTTGTACCACGTCTGCTAACCACAATCTTCTTGGCCACCTCGGGGCCACCAGAATCACTGGCACCCTTTCCAGGGCAATCTTGCGCAGAACCCTGCCCAGCAGGGGGAACGTGGGAAAGGCATACAGGAGCCGGAATTTCTTCCATGACAGTGACAGAGCGTCCGTGGCCAAGGCCAGAGGATGCTGAGACAGGGAGACAAAGGCCGGGAGCTTGTGATTGTGACGGGATGCAAACAGATCCACATCCGGTAGGCCCCACCGGAAACACAGGGACTGGAATACCCTGATGCAGAGGGACCACTTCCCCTGACGGGAAGTCCCCCTGCTCAGAGAGTCTGCTAGAAGATTCTCTACCCCCGGGATATAAACAGCCGAGATGCATTGAACATTGGCCTCCGCCCATGTCAGAATCCACAACACTTCCTGGAGAGCACCCTTGCTCCGGGTCCCGCCCTGATGGTTGATGTAGGCAACCGCTGTCCTGTTGTCTGAGCGCACCTGCACAGACAGACCCTGCAGGTGATCGGTCAGCTGCTCCAAAACCAACCTGACCGCCCGTAGTTCCAGAATGTTGATGGGTAAATGGGCCTCCTGAGGGCCCCACCTCCCCTGGAACCTCAGGGATTTCCAGAATCCCTCCCAACCTGACAGACTGACATCCGTGGTGACCATCTCCCAGGAGGGGGCTAGAAAGGACCCGCCCTTTAGCAAGTTCTTGTGGTCCAGCCACCACGAGAGGGACCTTCTGACCAATGGGGGAAGCACACAAACCCCGTCCTTGTCCCATACTGACAGAAGGTGAAACTGCAGAGGCCTCGAATGGAACTGAGCAAAGGGCCCTGCCTCGAAGCTCGCCACCACAGCCGCATTCCCTGTCTGAGGGAGAGCTGGGGGCATGAGAGCAGGGACCGCACCTGCGTAGTCAGATCTTCTACCTTCTGTTGGGTAAGGAATATTCGTGACTGAACCGTATCCAGAATCATCCCCAGGAATGGGGTCACCGGTGAAGGGGACAGGGAGGACTTGGGATGATTGATCACCCAGCCGAAGGAGTCCAAGGTGGACACCACCAGCTGAGTGTCCAGCTCCGCCTGCTGTAGGGGCCATGAGGCGATGAGGATGTCGTCCAGGTAGGGCAGCACTCGAATGCCCCCTGACCTTAGCAAGGACATCACCCCCGCCAATACCTTGGTGAACACTCTGGGAGCTGAAGTGAGGCCAAAAGGTAGAGCCACAAATTGGTAGTGTTGATCCTTCAACTCGAATCTGAGAAACTTTTGATGCCCTAGGAACACAGGGATGTGAAGGTAAGCATCTTTGATGTCCACAGACGTCATAAAATCCCCTGGTCGTAGAGAGCCAACGGCCGAGCGCAGGGTTTCCATGTGAAAGCGCTTGCTGTTGACAAATTTGTTGAGGATCTTTAAATACAGAATGGGCCTGACTGACCCATCTCTTTTGGGTACTGTGAAAAGGTTGGAGTAGAACCCTTCTCCCAATTCTCTCAAGGGAACTTTGCAAATAACTCCCAGCTCCAGAAGTCCTTGTACTGCCTGCATCAGGACCTGAGCTGATACCGGGTCCTGGGGGATCCGGGACCTGACGAATCTTGAGGGGGGCCGCACAGCAAACTCTATCTTGTAGCCAGAGGTAACCACCTCCTGAATCCGCTGGTCTGAGACTTGGCGCCTCCAGACGTGCGCGAAGTGCTGTAGCCGTCCCCCCACCCTGGCGGGCGAGGGCGCCCTATCATGCCTGAGGGGTCTTGGGAGGGGCTTTAGGTTTGGTCCCCCAGGAGGAGCCAGGGCGTCGCCCCCTGCTCCTTTGCCAAGAGTCTGCGCGAGCCCCCGCGAAGGACACCCCTTTTCCCTGCTTAGCGCCTCTGTAGGGGGCTGAAAGGGGGCCCTGGCTGCGAAAGGGCAAAGGCTGCCGCCTGCGCTGTGGTAACTTACCTCCTTTAGCAAAGAGGTCTAGGCGGTCCGCAAACAGGCGTAGTCCCTTGAATGGGAGCCCAGTAAGGGCTTTCTTAGCAGCATTGTCGGCCACCCACTGTCGCAGCCATACCGCGCGGCGTATAGCCACCGCCAAGGCGGAAGATCTGGCACACAGCCTAATAGCATCATCCGATGCAGACAGAATAAAGTTCACAAATACATCAGTTAGACAGTGCATTAATAGTATCAGCAGGCAACTCGTCTGGGCCGTCAAGTGCATTCCTGACCATGGCCCTGAGCGCCGTAATGTCCAGAGTGCAGACCGAGCGCAGACCGGGCGCAGTGCCGCCCCTCCAAACGCAAAGGCATGGCACGCCAATTGGTCAATGCGCCGGTCCTCAGAATCCCGCAGCGTAGTAGTGTCGGGAGAGTGCATAATAGAGGTGTTAGACAGCCCTAGAATAGGAGCATCGACCTCGGGGAGCGATGACCAGCACTTGACCATGTCAGCAGGAAATTGATACTTCCTGTCCAGACTCTTAGGGATCCCGGGAAGTCTACTGGGATGTTCCCACTCCTTAAGCACGAGGTTATTGAAATGGGTCTGCTCAGGAAATTCCAATCGAGCCTTAGCAGTATGAAATAGCTCACCCCTTTGCCTGGGAGCAGCAACAGAGGGAGAGATGGACAAAACCTCAAAAATCTGAAGCAATAGCTTATCAGTATCATCCGGGGTCCAGTGATCAGAACCAGAATCGTCATGACCCCTAGACTTCTCATCAGATGACTCTGAGTCAGAGAGCAGCTCCCCTTCGTCCGAAAGGGTATGGTCATATAGATGTGTAAACTCATCAGACTCCGTAGGGAAAGGAGCAGAGTCAGGGATTATGTGCCGCTTTTTTGCGGTAGCCTTGCGCGCTAGAGTACTAGCAAGCAATTTTTCAACACTGGCCAGTCTAGTAGCCACATCAGGATGAGAATCCCCGCTTGTATTGGGGGTTAGACTCAGGCTTGGGGGGGGGGGGGGGGTAGGTGAAGTGAGGCGAGGTGCAGACCCAGCCCCAGAAGGGGCAGGAAGTACCATTAGCGCCTGCTGTGCACAAGGGACGCAGACCCGAGCATTGTCACTGTTGTTAGATGAGACCCCACAAGCTACACACAGCCGGGCTTGTGCCGAGGGGACCCCATTTACAATATCCTGGGATGCCTCCATATGGTGATTAATGGGCACAATAGGCCAGTAGGGATTGACGCTATAAGCTATCCTGGATGCCCCAAAGACCCGCAGGGAAGTGGGAGTAATTATACTAGGTCCAACTGGCAATTACACCGGGCCGGGAGAAGCCACTGGATTCGACCGCCTGAAAGACATAATGGGAATAGGGATGTCAGAGCCATGCGCAGTAAGCAAGACAAATGAAAATTGCCCGCGAGGACACTTACAGATCGAGGGAGGAGGACCGTTACCACGCGCGCGCGATGAGCATTGAAATGGCGCCAAGCGGACCTCGAAGGGCGGGCCAGAGCGGGCTGTGACGCGGAGCGCGCCAAGCCAGGTCTCCGCCCCCCCGAAGAGCGCGAAGCTCTGAAGACAGTAGTCAGCGCAGACAGTAAAGTGAATGACACACTATAGAAGTAAAACGGGGATTACTTCCAGATGCGCCCGACAACATATAACAATGAAGACGCTGCAGCGTCTGAGGCGTCCGTCCAATAAGGGCAAGATAATCGCGCGGCGGCGGCCGATAGACAATAAAGACAGCGTGGCTCTGACACCAGGTGTATGAGTCAAGGACAATACTAAGGCCATAACGTGTACTGAATACACTAAGACCACCACACCCCCCCCTTTCTTTCCCCCCCGAGCTACGGGGGGAACGAGGGAGATTGGCGACCCTTTGAACGGGGTCCACCGCTACACATGGTATGGGCAATAGTGCGGGAGGGGCATCCACAAGAGGCTCACCATCAGCCTAAACCGCCTACCCTTTGTGGGGGACTGCGGAGGAGCATGGCTCCATAAGCACACGTAGTGCTGCCTACCTTCACCCGACCAGCGCAGCCCAGGCTGGGAGGCACATCACGAAGAGGACGGGTGGGAGTAGTCCAACATGGACGCAGGCTTTAATAGTCCCGCTCACCTGCGACAGATGTCTTCGCAGTCGGCACTGCAGAGAAATCTGGGGATTCGTGGGAGGTCCCTGGGTATTTCAAGGGCCGGGAGGAGCCAGTTTTTCCATGTATCCGCAGTGCAGCGCCATCTGGCGGAGGATAACCCAAGTGTAAGTATTATATCTGGAGCAGGACGTACTGTATACTAAGAATATAAAGGCCGCAGTCTGGAGAGGAATACGTGTGGGGGGTTGCTCTGGCCTGAGTTGGCTGACAAGCACAATAAGACAAACCTATTATCCTGACACACCAGACCCCCGGAGCTACATGCACTAGCTGGGGTGCTCCCCCTGTGAACATACAGCCCTGGTAGCCAATCCGGCAAAGGAGGAACCTCTTAGGCAAGTCTCCCAGCAGAGATCTTCTGGGGAGGCCCTGGTTTCCCCTCTTTACCGCCTGCTGTGGACGTATTTCTATAGCTACATTTTTTTTGGGGATGTTGAGGCCCGCGGCTCTGGTTCAACACTTATATGGGATGCCCCTCTGAACCCTGATTGGAATTCACGGCCACCTCCCCAGATATCTGGGTTTTGGCATATATATATATCTGTTTGCTGTCTCAAGTTTAAGTCCTCCCCTCCCCCCGGTGCAATTCGAAGCAGATCCATTCGGGGTCCCCTACACATGAGAGGAAATAAAAAGCGCAAGTCAGCGGTGGTCACCTGTAGCACGCAAACAATGGAGCCCCAGAGAGGGGCTGGGCAGGAGCCCTCTAATGCTGATACCGCATCTATAATGGCAGCTATTGCCTCATGTCAGAGTGCCCTCACAGCCAAATTTGATACCCTCCAAGAGCAATTTAATTATGTCCGCCATGACCTGGATAAAATTCGGGACCGCACTGGTGAGGCGGAGAGAAGGATTGGAGAGACGGAGGACCGGCTCACCGCTCAGGCGGGGGAACTTGCAGCACTGAGAAGACAGGTGACCACCTTGACGGGGAGGGCCGAGGACGCAGAAAATAGAAATCGGAGAAATAATGTCAGACTTCTGGGTCTACCCGAAAAAGCTGAGGGTCCCTCCCCAGAGCAACTTCACTGTTGAAAGAGCTCACAGAATTCCAATGAGATCCCTCCCCCCTGGAGCCCCACCGAGACCCTTCATATTTAAAGTCCTCCACTACAGGGACAGAGACGCTATCCTGGCCGCCGCCAGAATGAAGGGAGTGGTGAATTTTGATAATGTGCGGCTGTCCTTCTTCCCGGACTTTACCTGGAGTAAGAGAGAGGCTCAGGAAAAGGAAGATCGAATACCCCATGTTGTTCCCAGCATGGCTTCGCGTTCAAGATGGGGAATCCACTAGATTTTTTGCCTCTGCCGAAGAGGCCAGTGCGTGGCTGGACTGGGCCTCCGGGTCGGTGAGGAGTTGATCCTTGCCAATTCAATGCTGTATCTGATCTGATAGCTGCTTGCTGGTGGGGGCGCCTGCCTCCGTCGGGCTTCTTGGTGGTTCGCCTGAAAGTGCCTCCCGGCTCAGCCCAAGGCACGGCTGCACCCGTGGTACCAAGCTGGAAAGTTTGGAAGTTGTTATCGTTGTTAAGCCTTGATTTGCGGCTAAAGTCACCGAAACATCCTGCTCTGAATATTACAGGAGAGCTTGTGGCTCTGAATTCCCAGGGTGTGATGGCCCTACCCTCCCTCCACCCCTTCTCTCTTCCTTATCCTTAGCCCCCCCCCCCCGGTCCTCCTTTCTCCCGGTTTCCCTTCCCCCTAATCCCCCTATCAATTGTGCCCGTCCCCACCTCCCGATTGTTTCCATGCGACCCTAGGAACCCAAGGACCGGCGCAGGCCACGCCCACCCGCTGCCCGGACCTTCGTGATCGCATGTGGGGGAGCAGATGGAGGAGCGGCAGGGGCTCTGTCTCTGGCCCCGCCGCTGTCATCGCTGCCTGAAAAGACAGCGATCGCAGCGGCGGGGCCGGGACAGAGCCAGCTCGTGAATGGGGTGGGCGTGGCCTGCGTCGACGCTGTGCCGCAGGCCACGCCCACCCCATTCACGGAGCCGGCCGCTCAGCGCAGCGGTGTCAGCCGACAGGTGAGTTTAAGTTTTTTTTTTTTTTTTACTATGGCGCCTGCATATACTAACGGGGGGAGGGGGGTGGGAATGGGGGGAGAGGGGCTACACAGCCTATGGGAATGGGGGGAGGGGTATGCCACACAGCCTATGGGAATGGGTGGAGGGGTATGCAACACAGCCTATGGGAATGGGGGGATGGGGATGCCACACAGCCTATGGGAATGGGGGGATGGGGATGCCACACAGCCTATGGGAATGGGGGGATGGGGATGCCACACAGCCTATGGGAATGGGGGGATGGGGATGCCACACAGCCTATGGGAATGGGGGGATGGGGATGCCACACAGCCTATGGGAATGGGGGGATGGGGATGCCACACAGCCTATGGGAATGGGGGGATGGGGATGCCACACAGCCTTTGGGAATGGAGGGGAGGGGTATGCCACACAGCCTATGGGAATGGGGGGAGGGGTATGCCACACAGCCTATGGGAATGGGGGGAGGGGTATGCCACACAGCCTATGGGAATGGGGGGAGGGGGATGCCACACAGCCTATGGGAATGGGGGGATGGGGATGCCACACTGCCTATGGGAATGGGGCGAGGGGGATGCCACACAGCCTTTGGGAATGGGGGGAGGGGTATGCCACACAGTCTATGGGAATGGGGGGATGGGGATGCCACACTGCCTATGGGAATGGGGAGAGAGGGATGCCACACAGCCTATACTAATGGGGGGAGGGGGAAAGCCACACAGCCAATGGGAATGGGGAGAGAGGGATGCCACACAGCCTATACTAATGGGGGGAGAGGGAAAGCCACACAGCCTATGGGAATGTGGGGAGAGGGATGCCACACAGCCTATACTAATGGGGGGAGAGGGGGATGCCACACAGCCAATGGGTATATGGGGAATGGGAGGGGGGGATGCCACACTGGATATACAGGGAATGGGATGGGGGCATGCTACACTGTCTATGGAATGGGGGCATCCCACACTGCCTATGGGAATTGGATAGGGGAATGCCACACTGTCTGTAATGGTGCGTTTTTGGTTTAAAATTTTTTTTTCTTATTTTCTTCCCCCAAATCCTAGGTGCGTCTTATGGGCAGGTGCGTCTTATAGGGCGAAAAATACGGTAGATTCCTCTCCTGAAATGTCCGGGGGCTTAACGATAGAATTAAGCGGGCCACGGTCCTCCAATTTGTCAAGAGATATAAACCTAATGTGGTGATCCTGCAGGAGACTCACCTGGTGGGGCGGAGAGAACTTGCACTTAAGAAACCTTGGATTCAGTGCTCTTACCATGCTTCTTTCTCGGCCTACTCCAGGGGGGTCTCCGTACTGTCTCCAAGGGGACGCTATTCGTGTTGTATTCTGTGCAGACGGACCGGGAGGGCCGCTTTGTGATCCTACATGCCAAACTCACGGACATGGATGTGATCATAGTTGGCGTGTATGTTCCTCCTCCCTTTTGTATTCAGGTACTGAACCGGGTCATGGAGAGAGTGGTTGGCCTGCCACCTGCGCCAGTTATCCTTATGGGGGACTTTAATATGGTGCTGGATTCGGCTTTAGATCGCCTGGACAGGAATTCGGGCCCCAGAACGCATCTGGCCTCCTGGGCTGAGGCTCTGGGTCTGCGGGAGCTCTGGAGATGGAAACATCCCAGTGACAAGGCGTACTCCTGTCACTCGGCCACTCACAAATCCCTGTCCAGGATTGACCTGGCATTTTCATCATCTGACTTACTGGCCAAAGTAGAGGCTTGCAACTATCTTCCGAGAGGTATCTCGGATCACTCACCACTGTTCGTAGTGATTGGGTTGTCACAGGTGCGGAGTAGTAGAGTGGCGTGGACCCTGAATCCACTATGGTTAGAGAACCCTGTAATTAAAGATAGTCTGTCATCTTCGGCAGAGATGTTTTGGGAGCGTAATTTGGATGAGACATCCATGGGGGTAAGATGGGATGCTTTTAAGGCAGTTACCAGAGGTTGCGCCATAAGTGCCATTAAAGCGGTTAGAGAGAAGAAAGGGAGGGAGAGGGTCAAGCTTGAAAATAAACTTGTGGCCGCGGAGGAGAAATTTGTGGCCTCGATCGACAGTGGGGACTACTCGACGCTGATGACTCTTAAGAGGGAGGCAGGCGACGATCTTTGATAAAAGGGGGCAAGAATGGGAAAACCTTAGCTTATCTAGCAAGGGCCAAGGCACAGTCCAATTGCATTGCTGGAATATCAGATGGGAGGGGATTGGCAACGGAGGGGACTGAAATTGCTCAGCGGTTCCATGAGTATTATTCGGCCTTGTATTCCTGGGGTCCAGTTACCGGGTGGAGGAATTGGAAACCTATCTAGACCGGATCGACTTCTCGGTGCTGGCCCCAGAGGTGCGGGAGTCCCTGGACGCCCCCATTACTGTGGAAGAGGGCACGAGTGCAATTGGGGCACTCCCTGGAAGGAAGGCACCAGGCCCCAACAGAATGCCGTGGTACAGACTGGCGCAGGAGCAGATAGCGCCTAGACTATTAGACGTATTTAAAAATGGCGTTAGGAAATGAAAACCTCCCCGCCTCTTTTTGCGAGGCACATATAGTTCTTATATACAAGGATGGGAGACCTCCCCATGCCTGTGCTTCATATAGGCCCATATCCCTTTTAAATCAGGATGCCAAAATATTAGCCAAATTGTTAGCCATTAGATTAAACCGAGTCATACTACAATTAATTGGGCCTGATCAGTCTGGCTTTATGCCAGGTCGCACCACGGGGATAAACCTGCGAAGACTGATGTCGAACCTTCAAATTGTGCACGATAACTGTGGTGATTGTTTCGCTTGACAATGAGAAGGCCTTTGATTCGGTGAAATGGACCTTTCTGTGGGCGGTGTTGGCTAGAGTTGGGCTCTCCGAGAGTTTCGTAAAATATATCAAACTATTATATGGGCGTCCCACGGCCCGCGTGCGGGTCAACGGATGTTATTCCGACCCCTTTACACTGAGCAGAGGAACCAGAAAGGGGTGCCCACTCTCGCCGCTGCTATTTGCATTGGCCATTGAACCGTTGGCAATTCTGGTTAGGAACTCCCCGGCCATCACGGGATGGAAACTGGGTGCGGTGGAAGAGAAAATTTCGCTGTACGCAGACGATACCCTGCTATACTTGGCTGACTGCCACAAGTCCCTAGAAGCAGCCTTAGACATAATCGATACATTTGGGAGATTCTCAGGCCTGAAAATTAATTGGGACAAATCCAGTCTGATGCAGGTTGATTCCTGTGACTCTTTGGGTATCTCTCCGAGATCCCAGCTAAAAGTGGTACGGCAAATTAAGTATCTCGGAATCATGATTGGGAAGCAGCCTAGTCAATTTAGGTCTCTCAATATATCACCAGTCATTGCGAAATTGAAACAGAGGGTCAGTCTGTGGGCAGGTCTGCCACTGTCGGTCATGGGTAGGATCAATATATTCAAGATGATCTTTCTTCCAAAATTATTGTACATTTACCAGGCCTCACCCATATTGCTCCCCGCTTCTCATTTTAAGGCGCTGGAAGCAATTATTTTTGGATTAGGGGGCAGTCCCCTCCTCGGTTAAATAAGCAAATTATGAAGGCGCAGATAGCCGTCGGAGGACTGGCTGTTCCGCACATGAAAATGTACTTTTATGCTGCCCAACTACTGTATGCCCATTGGTGAATTAGCCGACCGGGGGATAATCCGGTGGTGCGTCTGGAGGAGGCGGTGCTGGGGTACCCCGTGCGGCTGTCCTCCTTGGCCTATAGGGGTACAAGGGGACTCAGGGAGGCGACCACATGTATGAGAACAGTCTGTAGTATTTGGGAAAGGGTGGCCAAATTATGTGCGGATCCAGACGGGAGTGGGGCGTATTCCCCATTCACCCCCCTTTGGGCTAACCCTGGGCTTCCGGAACTCGGGACTGTGCAGGATCTGTAAGCGACTTCTTTGCCACCGTGTCAGCCGCCCGCTGGCGTAGCCAAATAGACCGCCGAATCGCAACAAGCAAGGCAGAAGTTCTGCTACACAAGACCATGGAGTCATCTAAAGCAGAAAGTACAAAAGACACAAATAAATCACATCGCTTGAGAGCGGAAAACTCATCAGAGGCTGGATCAAGCCCTGAGGTATTCAATAGGTCTCTAATAACAGACCTAATAGCGACTGCCATAAGTGCCGAGGCACCCACAGACCACAAGGCCGAGCCAACGCTAGCAAACGCATGGCAAGCCATTTGTTCACTACGTTTGTCCTCCCCATCCTTTAAGGGAAGTAGATTCCGGAGAATGCAAAACAGAGGAATTGGACAAACTGAGCACAGGTGAATCCACCACAGGGGGGATGACCAACGCTTACAGTGTCTGCAGGAAAGGGATATATTTTTATTTTTTTTTATATCCCAGCCCAAAGGAATGCCAGGAAGCCTTTCCCCATTCCTTAAGAATGATATCTTCAAAATGTTTCTGATTAGGAAATTCAAAACGAGGCTTGGAGGCTCCAAAGAACTCCCCTTTCTGAGGAGGGACTGCTTCTGGAAAATCAAGTCAAAATTCTCCCCTTCACCTTGTTCAGCGTCAATACCCACAATTGCTGAACATCTGAAACATCAGATTCTTCAAAGAATTCTCCTTCTTCAAACGGAGAACAATCGAAAATGCTCGCTACAATCAAGCTCATTTGCCTCAACGGCCAGAGCTAAATGTTTTCTTTTAGCTGAGGCCCTGTGGCTTGGCCACAGAGCTATACATTTATTTTTTCAATGTGAGCCAATCAGGCACATACATCAGAAAGCGACTCTCTACCCATGACAATATCACTGGGGGTATGAACAAGACAAGGCGGTGTGGGGGAAGAGGCAGGAGTCTCCTACCCTGAGGCTTGGGCCCCTTACTGTTGCATTATAACCAACTGAACACAAGATACACAAAAAAAAATGCGTTATCCCCAACAAGGGATGCCCCACATCACAAACACTGCCGAGTCTGTCCCGCAGGTACTGAAAAGCCAGTATCCTGAGATGCCTCCATATGGTGTTTATTAAAATACTTAATTTTTTTATAGTCGCCAAGTATATGGGATTTTTACAGCCGAAGCTACCCGGGATGCCCCTTAATAGTCCCTAGGTGGGAGGATTTTAAACAAGGACCAGGAGAAACCCCTATTAGGAGAGTTTCCCCCTGGAAGATAGAGAAAACACAATGAGCCTTATGCATATGCAAGAAAGAAATGACAGTAAATAAAAAAGATTTCCCTTTAGTATAACTAAAGGGTACTCAGTGACCACAACGGCCCAGTGACAGCCCTGCGACCATCGATATAAGAAAAGCCCAGCAGCGGCACCAACGCAGCAGCCAGGACCAGTGGAGGCCAGCACCAGAACAGGAACCAGCAAACCACATGTCAAACAGGAAGAGGAAGCAGAAATGCGACGCCGACACGAAGCCCCGCCCACCACCTAGCACTGCTCAGAGAGTAGAGGGCGGGTCAGCCAAAGACAATAGCATGACATCATAGAACGGGGCCGAACGAAAAAAAGAGGGAAATTTGAAAAAAAACCAAAACAGGTATGTCACTTTCTTATCTTTTCCTATTTTTTTTTTTTTTTTTTTTAAACAAATGCATGGGCCAAAAGATACTCCCTAAATAAAAATCCCCCCCCCCCTTTCACCCCAGCAGGGTCCAGGGCCAAAAGGGGGAGAAAACAATAAGCACCCAATAGGCACAAGGAGATTTAAAGGGACGGGGCATCCCATGCCGGGGGACACCAGCCCGGATTCCGCCTACCCCTTATTTGAGGTCTCACGGAGGGAGCAAGCTCCCATATACACCCAAGGGTGTATCTACCTTTGCCCGAGCCCATCAGCCAAGGCTGGGAGGCATAACATACATATCACAATACAAAGATGTGGCTTCAGGCAGAAATAGAAAAAGGCCGGGTGTAACCCGGCTACCTGCAGGAAGGAGAGTCATCTGCTGAATGCTTCGCCAACTGCAGAGAAGAAAAGACTGAGGAATAGTGGGAGGTCCCGGGTATTTATGGACCAGAAGAGGCTCCTTTTTCTCATGTCATCTCTGCAAGATCGCCCTCTACAGGCCGGTATCCCAAGTGTCATGAATGTTGGAAGCGGGGTGTGTGACAAACTAGGAATATACCGATTTGTGAGTACTCCCCTTTAAAACGGATATTATGAGTGTGCCATACACTCCACTTCGATCTTCATGACATGTGGGTAATCTCCAGTAGAGGACAGGCGAACTTCTGCAGGGATGAATATGCAAAAAAGAAAGCCCCTCCCGGTCCATATATACCTGGGACCTCCCACCAATTTCCCAGTGTAAAAAAGCAGTAAGGGGACCAGGAAGAACCAATTATAACCTTAACAATCAAAACCAATAGTTCACCATATAAAAGCCCCAGAATACCTGAAAAGGGGTGGGGCGAAGTGTAGTGTATGGCACACTCATAATATCCATTTTAAAGGTGAGTACTCACAAAACGGTATTATTCTAAGTGTGCCATACACTCCACTTCGATCTTCATGACATGTGGGACATCCAATAGCAGTGTCCGTCATGGGTGGGAACCAGAAACAGTAAAGAACGCACCAACAGCACGAGTAGAGTGCGCAGTGACCCTAAAAAGGGGGAGTCCTCCCCTTAGCAGAATAGGCCCCAACAATCGCCTGACAAATCCATTTGCTAATTGTAGACTTAGCAGGCGCCCGCAGGGCACCACGAAAAAAGCATCCGTCTTGCGGAAGAAAGAAGTAGTCACCAAATAGTACTTCACACAGCGAACAACATCCAAATTGTGCAGAACCCTCTCCTTGTCATTGTTAGGCTTAGGACACAAGGAAGGGAGAACAATACCCTGATTGAGGTGGAAAGCAGACACCACCTTAGGAAGGAAATCTGGCTTAAAACGAAAAACCACCTTATCCTGGTGTCTCTCAAAGTAAGGGGCCTGAATCGACAGAGCCGCCAACTCAGAGACACGCCGAACAAAGGTAATAGCCACCAAGAAAGCAACCTTCTGAGTGAGAACCGAAAAAGCAATATCCTGTAGCGGCTCAAAAGGAGGACCCTGCAGAGCCGAAAGAACCAAATTCAAATCCCAAACAGGAACCACAGCCTTCCGAGGGGGCCGCACATGCGCGACCCCTTGGAAAAAGGTCTTAACCAGCGGGTGTAAGGCAAAAGACCTCTGGAAGAAAACAGACAGAGCAGAAACCTGTCCTTTCAAAGTACTACGAAGAGACTCCAAAATCCTGGGTATCGAAAACACCCTGTAAGGCAAGGCCCTAGCCTCACATCAATCAATATAGGACCTCCAAGTCCTATAGTAAATGCCAGAAGAGGACCGCTTCCTAGCCCTAATCAAGGTCTGAACAACTGCCTCAGACAAACCTTCCTCTTTCAAAATGACGGTTTCAGCAGCCAAGCCGTCAAAGCCAGCGTTTGTAAATTGGGGTAAAGTAGATGACCCTGAGATAGCAGATCCGGCAACAAGGGAAGCCGGTACTGATCTACGGCCATCCTTACCACGTCTGCGTACCAAACCCTTCTTGGCCACCTTGGAGCCACCAGAATCTCTGGTGCCCCTTCTAGAACCAGTTTGCGAACTACCTTGCCCAGCATGGAGACGGGTGGAAACAGGTACAGAAAACCCAGCTCCTTCCAAGCAAGGGACAAGGCATCCACTGCCAGAGACAGAGGATCCTGAGAAAGAGACACA
The DNA here is from genome assembly GCA_027917425.1 of Gastrophryne carolinensis. Taxonomy (NCBI): domain Eukaryota; kingdom Metazoa; phylum Chordata; class Amphibia; order Anura; family Microhylidae; genus Gastrophryne; species Gastrophryne carolinensis. Next base: position 170,021,628 of record CM051235.1, on the reverse strand, counting down.
AAGGCCGGAAGTTTGTGATTGTGCCTCGAGGCAAAGAGATCCACCTCCGGAGTCCCCCACTTGCGGCAAAGATCCAGAAAAACCTCGGGGTTGAGAGACCACTCTCCTTGGTGAGAGGATACCCTGCTCAGGGAATCCGCCTCCGTGTTCTCCACTCCCGGAATGTAGACTGCCGAAATGCAAGGAACATTGCTCTCCGCCCAGTGCAGGATCAAAGAGACTTCCCTGAGGGCACTCCTGCTGCGAGTCCCTCCTTGGTGATTGATGTAAGCTACCGCCGTTCGGTTGTCGAACGGGAACCGGTAGACCCTGTAAAAAACAAAAAACAAAAAAAAAAAAAAAATATTATATATATATATATATATATATATATATATATATATATATATATAAATGTAAATATATATATATATCTATATCCCAGCTCCAGACATGCGATAACCAAAAAACAATATAGACACACACACATGCCCGCAAATCAGTCCCTTACCACCAGGAGTGCAGCTCAGCAACAGCAATCCAAAATGGCCCCCGAGAAGTGCCTTGCAGAAAGACAGGAAGAGAAGGGGGAGGGCGGGCCAGCCCAGAACGCGCACGCGCCAGGCCACGCCCCCCCTCCCAGCAACGCGGATCCCAAGGATTGAGCCACAGAATCGCGCCAAAGAAGGGGGCGGGGCCCCCTCCCTGAACACAGCCTGAGGGGGAGAAGCTCCCCAGGCTAAATCAAAGCACCAGATATGGTCGCAGAAGTGAAAAAACATCCTGTCAGTCACACACACACAGGGGCATAGGAGAACGAAACAGAAATAACGCCCAGGCAACCCCCCCCCCCCCCCAGGAGGGGAGTAAGGGACCCAGAAGGGGGGGAACCCTGCCAGAATCCGGCCATAAGCATAGAGGGACGGGGCATCCCACACCAGGATCACCAAAACCTGGGTAACCGCCTACCCCTGAATGAGGTCTCACGGTGGAGCAGGGCTCCTACCTTCACCAGGACCCGCAGCCTAAGCTGGGAGGCTCAAATAGGTGCAATTTAGAAAGGGTCCTGCCAGCAGCAGGGACAATAAACGGCCGGGCGCGAGCCCGGCTTACCTGTAAGTAAAGAAGTCTTCATCTTCTGTCTTGTCGCCTTCCCTGCAGAGAAGGAACTGGGAAATTGGTGGGAGGTCCCAGGTATATATGGACCGGGAGGGGCTTTCTTTTTTGCATATTCATCTCTGCAGAAGTTCGCCCTCTACTGGAGATTACCCACATGTCATGAAGATCGAAGTGGAGTGTATGGCAGGGAACTCTAGACGCTGTTTACCAGGGCAAAAAAAAAACCCCCTGCTTTCTTTTAGCTACCTTAGGGGCAAAATTTAAAAAATATGTGACAGCAGACTATCAGTGTCCTCAGGGTACCATGATTCCTCTACGGACGCAGACCCAGGGTCACTATCGCAACCCTCCTGCTGGTTCCCAGAGGAGTCAGAATCCTGGGAGAGCTCCCCCATCTCAAGGGGGTGACAGTCACCAAGCTCATCAATCCCCACATACATCTCAGTAATGGGAGCAGGCCTGGGGTCCAGGTGTCTCTTCTTGCCAGAGGCCTTCCTAGGAGCATTCCTGGCAAGCTGCTTTTCAATGTTAGCCACCCGCAGAGCCAAATCAGAATGCGACTCCCTGGCAACATTCTTGTCCACTGCAGAGGAAACACTGGGGAACTCTATGGTTAAGCCCGTTTTTATAGGCAGCCGGGACAAGCCACAGCTTTTCTGCAGTACCACTGAGCCAACTGTTATGAATACCGAAGCGAGCCGTGCCATGCAATAAAGAAAAAATGACCAAAAAGCAATGGGTGGCACCTAAAACTAGGGCTCTCTAGTAAGTTTAGTTTCCCTGGCTGCAATGGGTGGGAGGAAATGCCGTACCCTGGCCGCAGGGGAGGGGGGAAATGCCGCACACTGGTCGCAATGGGGGAGGGGGGAAATGCCGCACCCTGGCCGCAATGGGGGAGGGGGGAAATGCCGCACCCTGGCCGCAATGGGGGAGGGGGGAAATGCCGCACCCTGGCCGCAATGGGGGAGGGGGGAAATCCCACACCCTGGCCGCAATGGGGGAGGGGGGAAATGCAACACCCTGGCCGCAATGGGGGAGGGGGGGAAATGCCGCACCCTGGCCGCAATGGGGGAGGGGGGAAATGCCGCACCCTGGCCGCAATGGGGGAGGGGGGAAATGCCGCACCCTGGCCGCAATGGGGGGAGGGGGAAATGCCACACCCTGGCCGCAATGGGGGGAGGGGAGGAATGCCGCACACTGGCTGCAGTGTTGGGGATTGGGTGCAATCCGCACACAGGCAACGATGGGGGGAGGGGGGAATGCAGCACATTGGCAGCAATGGGGGGGTAGGGGATGCTGCACACAATTAGGGGGAATGTGGCCCACTGCCCGCAATGGGGGGGGGGGGGGGGTTGCCGCACATTGCCCATAATAGGGTGATGGGGGTGAGATTCTGTACCCTCCCTGTAATGAGATCGACAGTTTCACTATGGTAAAAACGAACGACCAAAATATCCACACTCAGGCCTGCTCCAGGCCACAGCAATTTCAAAACTCTAAACAGATCAGCTGCAAGTCAGGATGTTGAAGGGACACCCAGTGAAGATTTTCATACAGCATTGGTCAGCCCAAATGTAACACATGTCCATCCCAGGGACATCAAAACCACTCTGCATATAGTTACCGAGCTTCATCTCTCTTCATCTCCACTTCAGCCTCCAGCTGCTGCTTCCTGAGACGAGCCTCCTCAGCCTTCTTTTGCTGCTTCAACAGAAAGGCGGCTCGCTTCTTAGCCAGCTCATCCTCTGCTTTCTGCTCATCCTGATAAAATAAGAAAAAAAAGTGTCCAGTAACGAAAAAAAAAAAAAAAATGACCCTTATTTTATACACCATATTGATTTGCCATCTGTATAAAGCCTTATATATCTGTGATGTTTTCTGTGACTGCAGGAATATTCCGAGACCTTTGTGTAACCAGTCACTTAGGCTGAATGTTTTATTACAGACTTCAGTTAAGCCACATGCTGAAGCTGTGAGTAACCAGACTGCCAAGACATTTATTACCAAGTAAGGCAAAGGGCCCATCAAGATAAAATGATTAAAGCATTTGTTCTATTTGAAATTTTGGATCATTTTGTGAAAGCAGGGAAGAATAGTACAGTTGCATTACAGTAAAGGAATGTACTGTATACCTACAAACAATATAAAAGATATTCTAAGACGTAGCGTTTTCTTTGCCTCAATTTCTGGGTTGAAGCGGAGATGGGAAGGGCATGTCATGGCACAGCTTTATGAGTCTTGAGCATGCTCTGCTGAGGTCAGAGACAGCTATGGGCCATTATTGGTCTCAAGCTGAGAGCACCTTGGCACAGTGACTGTTAGACCACCTTTTTTGCAAAGAGGGCAAACTTTGGAGCCCTGCTCCAGTTTCTACCCAATGTTGCAGGAGATGCACATGAGACAGATATCAGGTGAGCTGCTTGCTGCACAATTTCTGCTGTTGGTTGTACAGTACCTGTAAACACACAGGATATTGTAAATATTGCGTTGCTAGGGTGCGGGTGCTAATTAAGAGATTGTTACTGTGATTTACTAAGACGCCCCCAAAATAATTTTTGTACACTTGCATTAAAATTACTTTTACTGACACACAGAGGAACATTCTTTACTGGGGGGAAGGGGGGTCTATTTTTGTTGTTAAAGCCAGACATGGCCTGGAAGATTATGGAAGGCTTAAAGTGGACCTTCACCCAGAATAAAAGCATATGTTATATGTTCCCCACACCCTGTACATACAGATTGCCCACATTAAAAATCATCCTACCTGCATCTACTGCATGTTATGAGCCTTTAAACATTCAAGATGGTGGCTCATGGAACATCAGGCAGCCTGCAAACAGGAAGTGCCTTCTGACTGTGCTGCTCTGCATTCTGGGATTGCTGACCTTTTCCTGACCCCAGCTCTGCTCTGTCTGAGCAAAGCACAGCTATAACCCACCCCCTGTACTTTATCCCACTCTCCTCTCCTCGGTAAGTGTGATGCTTCTGAGTCAAGATGGCGGCGCCCGTATCCTAAAGTCCTGAACAGAGTTGCAGCCCAGTGGGGGAATGAATAAAAAGTGACTAAAAACTTAAAATATGTTAATTTTAGATGCTGGGGAATAGTTTAAGGGTTTGGGCTTTTCAAAAAATCATGGTGAAAGTCTGGTTTAAGCCCCCAATAACAGTGAAGCTAATGGTGAAAAATAACAATGTGCGTATACTAAACTTCCTCTTCTCATTCTTTCACTTGGCACTTCAGAAAATTACCTTTTTTACTGTAGGGATGCCCCAAAGCAGTAAATAAATTGGATGGGAGACCACTCTAATCTGGACAGTAGCTGTTCAGCAAGACATGCTTCCAAATGTAGCATCAGCCAATGCTCAGTCAACCAAAAGTTTAGGAAGGAGTGAGACGACCAGCTGGCCACCTTTAGGATCTGTTCTGACAACACTTGAGTACAGAATAAAGAACCGATGGCTAGTAAAGAGCTGTGGCTCTGAATGATGGTACATTAGGGAAAGACAGTCTTTCAACACCACCTGCCGACTGAGAGGGTCAAAGCTGCCAAACCTTTGTGTGGGCCAGTAGTCTTTTCGGGGCTGGAAGCAGTGGTACTACATCTCCTCCACTATTGCAGGATTGGTGGGGCCTGGGGGGGGGGGGGGGGTGCGACAGGGGGTCTGTCCGTTACCATCTGCTCTAGTTAGGGGTTTCCATCTATGGTTAAAGTGAACCAATCACAACTCAGGCTGGCTGGCTAGCTCCTCCTGGTGCCTCCCGTTTCAGACTGCCCACAAGCACCTTTCCAACTGTCCCTTGCCGCGATCACGGCCCTCCGCAAGCAAACCGGGGATGTGGCCGGCGGCGACATGCTGACGCTCAGTCCAACCAACTGATGTACGCTGTGTATTAGTATGCACGGCATAAATTGCAGATTGATGGAGCGGCCATACATTGCACTGTGGGAGCGGAGTTGAGTGAGAGATCTCGAGACTTTCACACAGGGGGGCATCCCAAGGTAGGGACCAATCACCAGGATAGTAAAAAAAAAAAATACAATTCTGTGAGTACTCACCTGTAGAATTGATTTTGTAGTATACAGCACGTCCTGTTTCACCATATTCTTTATGCTTGGGATATCCACCACAAGGTGGCGCAGTGGACTGCAGAAGAGACTTGTGGCGTCTCCCGGCCCTATAAAAGGACAGGAACCTCCCACAATTCTCAGTGTTACAAATCAGTTAGACAAGAAGCCGGGAGAATAATAATGAAGCAAACCCCAACCAAACATCTGAACAAATCACCATACAGAGGTAACCAAGGATAACAAGGGAGGGGTGAAACAGGACATGCTGTATACTACAAAATCAATTCTACAGGTGAGTACTCACAGAATTGTATTTTTCCAAGTATACAGCACATCCTGTTTCACCAAATTCTTTACGCTTGGGACGTCCAAAAGCAGTGTCCGTAAGTAGGGTGGGATCCCCAAAGAACAACGGCGGGCATATTAAACCACCTGCCGCCTGAAGAACTTTGCGGCTAAAAGCAGCATCAGCTGAGGCCCTAACATCAACCTTGTAAAACTTGGAAAAAGTATGAACAGAAGACCAAGTTGCGGCCTTACAAACTTGTTCAACAGAAGCCTGGTGCTGAAAGGCCCAAGAGGCACCAATAGCACGAGTGGAATGAGCAGTAAGGCGGAAGGGAGGTTCTTTCCCCTTAGCAGAATAGGCTTGCACCACCGCCTGACGAATCCACTTGCTGATAGTGGACTTAGCCGGAGGCAAACCCTTCCTAGGAGCAGAAGGAAGAACAAAAAGAGCATCAGTCTTCCTGAAAGAGTCAGTAGCTACCAAGTAAAACTTCAGAACCCTGACCACATCTAAAGAATGCAGAGTCCTCTCCTTGGAATTAGCAGGATTAGGACACAAGGAAGGCAAGACAATGTCCTGATTGAGATGAAAGGCAGACACAACCTTAGGCAAGAAATCTGGCTTAAACCAAAACACCACCTTGTCCTGGTGTCGCTCAAAATAAGGAGGCTTGATGGAAAGCGCTGCCAACTCAGAAACACGCCTGACAGAAGTGATAGCCACCAAAAAGGCTACCTTAAGAGTCAAGATGGGCAAAGCGGCCTCACGGAGAGGCTCAAAAGGATGACCCTGCAGAGCAGATAACACCAGATTCAAATCCCAAACTGGTAACATAGGTTTACGTGGCGGACGCACATGAGAAACCCCCTGGAAAAAAGTCTTAACCAAACGGTGACTAGCAAAAGATCTTTGGAAAAAAATTGCCAGAGCTGAAACATGACCTTTGAGGGTACTAAGTTGAAGGCCCAAATCCAACCCATGTTGCAAGAATTCCAGAATCCTGGGAACAGAAAACACCCGACAGGGAAGAGATTTGGACTCACACCAGGCAATGTAAGCATGCCAGACCCTGTAGTAGATCGAGGACTTCTTCCTAGCCCTAATCATGGTATCAACAACAGAGGCAGGCAACCCCTTCTCCATCAAGATGGAGGTTTCAGCAGCCAAGCCGTCAAAGCCAGCGTTTGTAAAATGGGATGGCACAGCTGCCCCTGAGTGAGCAGATCTGGATCCTTGGGCAGGACATACTGATCTACTGCCAACTACACGATGTCTGCGAACCACACCTTTCTTGGCCAACAGGGGGCCACCAGAATGGTTGGGCTACCTTGCGCAGCACCCTGCCCAACAGAGGAAACGGAGGAACACATACAGGAGCCGAAACCCCTTCCAAGGCATTGGCAGCACATCCGTGGCAAAGGCCAAAGTATCCTGTGACAGAGAGACAAAGAATGGAAGTTTGTGATTGTGACGTGAAGCAAACAGGTCCACATCCGGCAGACCCCAGCGGTGGCACAGAGAGTGAAACACCCTTACGCTGAGGGACCACTCCCCCAGCCGAGACATCCCCCTGCTCAGAGTCTGCTTCCAGGTTCTCCACTCCCGGGATGTAAACTGCGGATATGCATGGAACATTCTCCTCCGCCCAGGACAGTATCAGGGACACTTCCTTGAGAGCTCGCTTGCTCCGAGTCCCTCCCTGATGATTGATGTAGGCAACCGCCATCTGGTTGTCCGAGCGGATTTGAACAGCCCGACCCCGAAGGTGCGGAGCCAACTGGAAAAGAACCAACCTTATCGCCCGCAGTTCCAGAATGTTGATGGGAGCATGGGCCTCCTGAGGGCCCCACTTACCCTGGAACTTCAGAGACTTCCAAAAGCCCCCCCCAACCAGTCAGACTGGCATCTGTGGTGACAGTCACCCAGCACGGAGGCAGAAAGGTCCTGCCCACTAGGAGATTCCTTGAGTCCAGCCACGACGAGAGGGACTGACTGACCAGAGGGGACAGAACAAATCTCTGATCCAGGGACACAGGATCCCGATCCCAAACTGACAAGAGGTGCAACCAAGAAGTCTCATGTGAAACTGAGCAAAGGAGACTGCCTCGAAGCAGGACATCATCAGGCCCACCAGCTGCATCCCCTACCAAATGGAGGGGTGAGGGCAAGAAAGTAGAGACTGTGCCAGTGTCTGCAGGCTCTCCACCTTCTGCTGAGGCAGAAAAACCTTGACCTGAGAGGTATCCAGAGTCATGCCCAGAAAGGACCTCACCAAGGACGGAGACAGAGAAGACTTGGGGTCGTTGATCACCCAACCGAAGGACTCGAGTGTGGAGACCACCATCTGGGTATTCAGCTCGGCTTGATGGAAGGATTGAGACGCAATCAGAATGTCGTCCAGATAAGGAAGGATGCGAATGCCCTGAGATCTCAACAGAGCCATCACCCCCACCAGCACCTTGGTGAAGACCCGAGGAGCCGAGGTAAGACCGAACGGTTGGGCCACAAATTGGTAGTGCTGATCCTCCAGAGCAAACCTGAGAAATCTCTGATGGCATGGAAAGATTGGAACATGAAGGTAAGCATCTTTGATGTCCACAGAAGTCATGAAATCGCAAAGGTACTGACCGCCGAGCGCCAAGTCTCCATGCGAAAATGCTTGAACCTGACAAATTTGTTGAGGCGCTTCAAATCCAGGATGGACCTCAGGGACCCATACTTTTTGGGGATAGTGAACAGATTGGAATAGAAACCTCTGCCCCTTTCCTGGAAGGGCACCAGGCAAATGACCCCCAAATCCAAAAGACCTTGGAGCGCAAGTCGCAAGCCCTGAGCTGACAAGGGATTTTGAACCATCCGGGATCTGATGAATCTTGGGGGCAGCCAGGCTGCAAACTATCTTGTACCCGGAGGACACCACCTCCTGAATCCACCGGTCTGAGACGCGCAGTCTCCAAACGTGAGCAAAGAGCCGCAACCGTCCCCCCACCCGGATGGGTGAGGGCGCCTCCTCATGCCTGAGGGGGCTTGGGGGAAAATTTGGACTTGGGACCCCATGAGACACCGGGGCGACCACGGCCTCTACTCCGGCCCCAAGGGTCTCTACGTGCGCCCGCAAATGTTGCACCCCGACCAGACCTGGGAGCAAGGAAGGAGGGGAGGGAAGAAACAGCCCACGAAAGGGCCGCGGCTGCCTCCTGCGTCCTCCTGAGGCAGCCTACCATCCTTGGCAAACAGATCCAGACGCTCCCCAAAGAGCCGTAGCCCAGTAAAGGGGAAGCCAGTGAGAGCCTTCTTAGCAGCATTATCAGCCGCCCATTGACGCAGCCAAACAGAGCGGTGTATAGCCACCAAAAGGGCAGAAGTCTTACCACGCATCCTGACCGCATCATCCATAGCAGAAAGAATAAATGCCACAAATTCATAGCAAAGCAGGAGGGATCTATACCCCACCCCTATTGGCATCCGAGGCATTATCCAGAAGGCACATGAGTAGCCCTTTAAGAACAAGAGCCGTGATGGCAGAAGCGCACACAGGGCGCAGCGAAGTCCCTGCACAAGCAAATGCGTGACAGGCCAGCTGATCAACACACCGGTCCTCACCATCCTTCAGAGTAGAAGTGTGAAGGGAATGCATGACAAGGGTATTGGACAACCCAAGCACGGGAGCATCCACCTCGGGTGGACACGACCAGCCCTTAACCACATCAGCAGAAAATGGATACCTCCTGTCCCAACTCTTAGGCACCGCGAGCAATCTGCTAGGACGTTCCCACTCCTTGAGCACCAAATTATTGAAGTGGATCTGCTCAGGGAACTCCAAGCTTTGTTTAACAGTGTGAAAAAGCTCACCCTGCTGCCTAGCCGGGACAGGAGGTGTAATACACAGTACTTCAAAAATGTGAGACAACAGCCTATCTCAATCCTCAGGAGACCATGGGTCTTCTCCAAAAGGAGACCCAGTACCACCATAAACCTCCTGCTGCACATCAGAGGACTCAGAATCAGAGAAAAGTCCCCCCTTCTACGGGGTACAGGCCAGGGAAAGAAAACTGTCCCTCATCCTCCTCAAGAAAAAAAGGAAACAGCGAGTGTTAAATGCCGCTTCTTTCCAGAAGCCTTACAGGGGACCGGCCCAGCCATATGCCTTTCCAGGCTGGCCACCCACAAGGCCAAGTCATAGTTTGATTCCCCACTAGCATGCCCCTCACTAGGGGTCAAATGCAAGCCCGGGGGGGGGTAGGTGATGTAGAAGGGGGCGGAGAGCTGGGCAGCGTAGCAGGCAACCCAGACTGCAGCGCAAGTACCTTCTGGGCGCAGGGCACACATACCCTGACACCGTCACTCACAGGGGATACCCCACACGCGACACACAGCTGGGCTTGTCCCGAAGGAACCCCAAGCACATTATCCCCGGAAGCCTCCATATGGTGATTAAAAATACAATTCTGTGATTACTCACCTGTAGAATTATACGTATACAGCATGACCTGCTCCAGAGATACATCCTTACATTTGGGTTATACATCCACAAGATGGCGCTGGAGTGCAGAGACAGCAAAAAAGTGTCTCCTCCCGGCCCCTTATATTCCAGGGACCTCCCACAAATTTCCCAGTATTGACAAGCAGTTAGCAAGAGGCCGGGAGAATAACAACCATAATCAAACAATTTTAACCATGAAAATAACCACCATACAGAGGCACTAAGACTAATGAAAACAAGGGCGGAGTGGAGCAGGATGTGCTGTATACATATAATACCAATTCTACAGGTGAGTGTATTATTCTAAGTATACAGCACGTCCTGCTCCAGAGATAATTCCTTACGTTTGGGACATCAAATAGCAGTGTCCGTAAAGTAGGGTGGGATCCCCAAAAGCAACAACATGCAGATTAACCACTGCCGCCTGCAGAACTTTGCGGCCAAAAGCAGCATCAGCTGAGGCCCTAACATCAACCTTGTAAAAAAGTATGAACAGAAGACCAAGTAGCGGCCTTGCAAACTTGTTCAACAGAAGCCTGGTACTGAAAAGCCCAAGAGGCACCAATAGCATGAGTGGAATGAGCAGTAAGGCAGAAGGGAGGACCCTTCCCTTTAGCAGAATAGGCCTGAATCACAGCCTCACTGATCCACTTGCTGATGGAAGACTTAGCTGGAGCCAGACCCTTCTTAGGACCAGAAGGGACCACAAAAAGAGCATCAGCCTTCCTGAAGGGCTCAGTAGCCACCAAATATAACTTCAGGTTCCTAACCACATCCAAGTAATGTAGAGCCCTCTCCTTAGGGATTAGGGCACAGAGAAGGCAGAACAATGTCCTGATTGAGATGAAAAGCAGACACAACTTTAGGCAGAAAGTCTGGTTTAAAGCGAAACACCACTTTGTCCTGGTGTCTCTCAAAGTAAGGGGGCTTGATGGAAAGCGCCGCCAACTCAGAAACGCGCCTAACAGAAGTGATAGCCACCAAAAAGACTACCTTAAGCGTAAGAATGGACAAAGCAACCTCATGCACAGGCTCAAAAGGAGAACCCTGCAAGGCAGATAGGACCAAGTTCAAGTCCCAGACTGGTAACATAGGCTTACGTGGGGGCACACATGAGTAACCCCCTGGAAAAAAAGTCTTGACCAGATGATGCTGAGCAAAAGATCTCTGAAAGAAAACAGCCAAGGCAGACACATGACCTTTCAGAGTGCCAAGTTGAAGCCCCAGATCCAAACCATGTTGGAGAAATTCCAGAATCCTAGGAATAGAAAACACACGACAGGGAAGAGATTTAGCCTCACAGCAGTCAATGTAGGTACGCCAAACCCTATAGTAGATGGAACAAGAGGACCTTTTCCTAGCCCTGATCATGGAGGCAGGCAGCCCCTTTTCCATTAAGATGGAGGTTTCAGCAGCCAGGCCATTAAAGCCAGCGTTTGTAAATTGGGGTAGCGTAGCCGCCCCTGAGTGAGCAGGTCTGGATCCTTGGGTAGGGCGTACTGATCTACCGCCAGCTGCACGATGTCTGCGAACCACACCTCTTCTTGGCCAACGGGGGGCCACCAGGATTGCTGGCACCCCTTCCTGAGCTATCTTTCGCAGAAACCTGCCCAACAGGGGAAACGGGGGGAAAGACATATAGTAGCTGAAAACCCTGCCAGGGCATTGTCAGAGCATCCATGGCTAAGGCCAGAGGGTCCCGGGACAGAGACAAAGAAGCTTGCGATTGTGACGGGACGCAAACAGATCCACATCTGGCTGACCCCAACGGTGGCACAGAGAGCGAAACACCCTGTTGCTGAGGGACCATTCCCCCAAGCGAGAAGTCCCTCTGCTCAGAGAATCTGCCTCCAGATTCTCCACCCCCGGAATGCACACAGCTGAGATGCAGGGAATATTGTCCTCTGCCCAGGACAGGATCAGAGACACTTCCTTGAGGGCCCCCTTGCTCCGGGTCCCTCCCTGATGATTGATGTAGGCAACCGCCGTCTGGTTGTCCGAGCGTACCTGAACAGCCCGACACCGAAGGTGCGGGGTCAAGTGTGCTAGAACCAACCTGATCGCCCTCAGTTCCAGAATGTTGAAAGGAGTGTGGGCCTCCTGAGGGCCCCACTGCCCTTGAAATGTTAGGGATTTCCAGAACCCCCCCCAACCTGTCAGACTGGCATCCGTGGTGACTGTCTCCAAGCAAGAGGCCAGAAAGGATCTGCCCACCAACAGGTTCCTTGAGTCCAGCCACCACGAGAGGGACCACCTGGCTAGGGGGGACAGAACCAAAACCGGATCCAGGGACACAGGGTCCCTGTCCCATACAGACAAGAGGTGGAGTTGAGGCCTCATGTGGAAATGAGCATAAGGAACCACCTCGAAGCAGGACACCATCAGGCCCACCAGCTGCATTCCCTGTCTACTGGAAGGATGAGGGCAGGACAGAAGGAGCTGAGCTTGCGCTTGCAGACTGTCCACCTTCTGCTGAGGAAGAAAGATCCTGGCCCGAGTTGTATCCAGATTCATGCCCAGAAATGGCTTCACCAAAGAGGGAGACAGGGAAGATTTGGAATGGTTTATCACCCAGCCAAATGACACCAGTGTGGTCACCACCCGCTGAGTATCTAGCTCTGCCTGCTGGAAGGACGGAGAAGTGATAAGAATGTCGTCCAAATAGGGAAGAATGCGAATGCCCTGAGCTCTCAGCAGAGCCATAATGCCCGCCAGCACCTTGGTGAATACCCTGGGAGCCGAATTGAGGCCGAAGGGCAATTCCACGAACTGGTAATGCTGATCCCCCAGAGCAAACCTAAGGAATCTCTGATGACCTGGAAAGACTGGAATATGGAGGTAAGCATCCTTGATGTCCACAGAGGTCATGAAGCCCCCTGGGCGTAGTGAACTTACAGCTGAAAGCAGAGTCTCCATGCGAAAACGTCTGGATCTGACAAACTTGTTGAGAAGCTTTAAAGTGGACCAACACCCAGGGGGGATCGGCCCGGGAATCTATAAGATTCCCGGACCGATCAGATCCCTCCCCGTGGGGCATCCGAAATCGGGATGTCCCGCGGGGAGGAACCCCCCAGGAGGCCCACAATCCTTACCTTACCGGCGATCCAACGGCGCATGCGCGAGACGCAGCCGCGTCTCTCGCTTCCCTCTAGCAGGGCGCGCTCCCGCACCGGCCGTTTTGTGAATGGCCGGCGCAGGCGCGCTCCCTGTTTGAGGGAAGCGAGAGACGCAGCCAATGACAGCGCTCTGGTATGCGCGTCCAAGCGGCTTTGGACGCGCATACCAGAGCGGCTCCGAGTGCTGTCATTGGCCGGACGAGGTCACGTGGGAGCGGGGAGAGGTGAGTTTTTGCGGCGATCGGGGGGGTTTCACACAGCGGGGCACCCCCGATCGGGGTGCCCCACCTAAGTGGACCAACACCCAGGATAGTCAAAATCCTGGGTGTTGGTCCACTTTAAGTCCAGGATGAGTCTGACAGACCCATCTCTTTTGGGAATGGTGAAAAGGTTGGAATAATAGCCCTTGCCCCTTTCCCTTAATGGCACTTGGCAGATGACCCCCAGCTCCAGTAGATTCTGCACAGCAAGCAACAGGCCCTGAGCTGACAGGGCGTCTTGAGGCATCCGGGATCTGATGAATCTTGAGGGCCGCCAGGCTGCCAACTCTATCTTGTAACCGGAGGATACTACCTCCTGAATCCACCGGTCTGAGACATGACGCCTCCAGACGTGAGCAAAGAGCCGAAGCCGTCCCCCCACCCGGATGGGTGAGGGCGCCCCTTCATGCCTGAGGGGGCTTGGGGAAGACTTAGACTTGGAACCCCAGGAGGGGCCAGGGCGGCCACGCCCTCTGCCCCTGCCCCAGAAATCTCCCCGGGCCACTGCAAATGACGCTCCCCTTCCCATTCTGGACCCACGGTAGGAGGGAAGAAAGGAGCCAGAACCCCGAAAGGACCGAGACTGTCTCTTGCGCTGGGGTAACCTGCCTCCCTTAGCAAACAGGTCCAGGCGATCCCCTAATAGACGCAGTCCTTTAAAGGGGAACCCAGTGAGAGCCTTCTTGGCAGCGTTGTCACTGCCCACTGGCGCAGCCAAACCGAGCGGCGTATAGCCACCGCCAAGGCAGAAGCCCTGCCACACATTATAATGTTATCATCCAAGGCAGAGAGGACATATGCAACAAATTCCTCACAACGCAGAAGGGATCTATACTCTTCACTTGCCGCATCATTAGCAGCCCCATCTAAAATACACCTGAGCAGAGTCCCAATAGCCACAGCTGTAATGGCAGAGGCACAAACCGGACGCAGCGCGGACCCCACACAGGCAAAGGCATGGGAAGTCAGCTGATCAATGCGCCGGTCCTCACCATCCCTCAGTGTAGTGGAGTCAGGGGAATGCATGACAGAAGTGTTGGACAACCCTAGAATTGGTGCATCCACTTCAGGAGGGGACGACCAACGCTTAACCACTTCAGCAGGAAAGGGATACCTCTTATCCCAATTCTTAGGCACCTCAGGGAGCCTGCTTGGTCGCTCCCACTCTTTGAGCACAAGATTATTAAAGTGAGTTTGCTCCAAACGTGGCTTAGCAGTGTGAAACAACTCCCCCTGCTGCCGTGGAGCCGCGTACTTCAAAAATGTGAGCCAAAAGCCTGTCAGTATCATCTGGAGCCCATGGGTCAGAGCCAGAATCAGCATAACCCTTAGGCTGCTCATCAGATGATTCTGAATCAGAAAACAATTCCCCCTCTTCCAGGGGGGTATAGCCAGTCAAAAAATTCCTCAGCCTCCATAGGAAAAAGTTTAACGCCAGGCGCCAGATGCCGCCTCTTAGCAGAGGCCTTACGCGCCGTAGAGCCAGCAATCAGCTTCTCAATGCTAGCCACCCTGGTAGACAAAGCAGGCTGAGACTTCCCACTGGTATGCACCTCACTGGGAGTCAGATGTAAGCGTGGGGGAGTGGGCGAAGCCACATGGGGCGCAGGCCCAGCCACAGGTAACCCAGATTGCAGCGCAAGCGCCCGCTGGGCACTGGGTACACAAACCCGCACATTGTCATCACTTGTAGGGGACACCCCACACACAGCTGGGCTTGTCCCGAAGGAACCCCAAGCACATTATCCTGAGAAGCCTCCATATGGTGATTATCGTGGCCACCGGCCAATAGGGATTTACGCTATAAGGCCACCCGGGATGCCCCAATAGCCCTCTAGGGAAGTGGGAGGTAAAGGCAGAATAGGCCTCTAATAGCAACTAAATAGAGGGGATAGGCCGGGAGAAACCACAATTAAGTTTGACCCACCTGCAAGACAAACAGAAAAGTCCCGTAAGCGGTATGCATACATAATATATATAAAAAAATAAGCCAACCCACAGGGGCACTTACAGACCACGGTAGGTAGACGCCAGCCACGCAGCACGAGGAGAGCAAAATGGCACACGCAGATATCTCGAGGGGCCGCGGAGACAGTGATGCGTAACGCGCCATCCGCAAGGCCCGCCCCCCCGAAGAGCGCGAAGGGCGCCCACGTGACCATGTCAGCCAATGATGGCGCAGCAGCGCCTGAGGTAATGTCGCCGCCGACCGCGGAACGCCGTACAAGCGCGTGTGGCGGCGGTGGCATTTTTAAAGGAGCAACCAGTGCAACCAACACACGCGGCAACACAAGCCAAGCATACCACGGAATACAATCTCAAGGAGTGAAGAATACACATACACCCCCTCCCGAGAACTGCCAGGGAGAGCGAGGGAGGGCAGCGGGCAAACAGGAGCCCACCGATGGACAGGGGCGAGGGGCATCCCATAAGGCTCACCATTGGCCTATACCGCCTACCCTTTGGTGGGGGATTGCGGTCGGAGCAGCGCTCCTTAAGCACCTGACAACGGTTCTGCCTACCATCACCCGACCAGTGCAGCGAAAGCTGGGAGGCAGAATAAAGAGGAACGGGTGGGAATAGTCCTACAGGGCCGCAGGCTAATAGCCCCGCTCACCTGCGAGTAGAGAGAGCCATCTTCTTGCCTTCGCAGCGCCGACTGCAGAGAAGAACTGGGGAATTTGTGGGAGGTCCCTGGAATATAAGGGGCCGGGAGGAGCCACTTTTTTGCTGTCTCTGCAGTCCAGCGCCATCTTCATCTCTGGAGCAGGACGTGCTGTATACTTAGAATATGGGCACAGTGACCAGTATAGGGTTAAGGCTAACAAGAGCCACCCGAGATGCCCCAAAACCCGCTAGAGAAGGTGGGAGATGCAAGGGGAAGAGGGCCGGGAGAAACCACAGTCACGTTAATCCCGCCTGAAAGACAAAATAAAACCACACATAACATCCCCATAATGTGGTGACAAGAGCACAACACAACGATCGGCTTCATGGACCAAGAAGCCGATCGCACAACCAGGCAGGCCAGCAGTGCGCCGCAGTACCGCAGGTCAGGAGAAGACAAACTTCAAACAAAATGGCGCCCGCAAGGACCTTGAGGGGCGGGCCGCAGAGGTATGACGCAAAAAACGTCATCCGCGGGATCAGAAAGGAATTCCTCCTTTAAGATGGAGATTTCAGCAGCCACGCCGTCAAAGCCAGCGTTGGTAAATTGGGGTAACAAAGTTGACACCGAGTTTAAGAGATCTGGAAGAAGAGGCAGAGGCAACAGATCCTCTGCCAGCCTTGTGACCTCTGCGAACCACAGGCGTCTTGGCCACTTTGGAGCCACCAGAATTGCTGGTGCCCCTTCCAGAACCAACTTGCGCACCACCTTGCTTATCATGGAGAATGGGGGAAAAGGATACAGGAACCTCAGATCCTTTCCAGGCAAGAGACATGGCATCCACTGCCAGAGGATCCTGGGATAGAGACACAAAGGCTGGAAGCTTGTGGTTGTGGCGAGATGCAAACAGGTCCAACCGCGGTGTCTCCCACTTGTGACAAAGGAACTGAAAGACCTCGGGGTTGAGAGACCATTCTCCCTGGAGAGCGCATGCTCTGCTCAGGGAGTCTGCCTCCACCTTCTCTATCCCCGGAATGTAAACTGCTGCTATGCAGGGAACATTGATCTCTGCCCACTGAAGGATCAGAGACGCTTCCCGGAGGGCACCCCAACTGCGAGTCCCTCCCTGGTGATTGATGTATGCAACTGCTGTTCGGTTGTCTGACCGAATCTGAACCGGCAAACCCTGCAAGAGATGAGTCAGTCGAAGCAGCACACGACGAATGGCCCGAAGTTCCAATAAATTGATTGGGGAATGAGCCTCCAGAGGCCCCCACAACCCCTGAAACCGGTGTCTCCTCCAGATGCCCCCTCCAGCCCGTAAGGCTGGCATCTGTGGTGACCAACTCCCAACAAGGGGTCAGAAATGATTTGCCGTCCCTGAGATTGCTCGAAATCAGCCACCACTGGAGGGACTGCAGGACGTGGGGAGACAACAGACAAGTCCGATTCAAAGACAACGGGCGCTTGTCCCACTTCGCCAGGAGAAAGAGCTGAAGCGTCCTCATGTGGAACTGAGCAAAAGGAACCGATTTGAGCGTGGCCACCATCAACCCCACTAATCTCATCCCCAAGCGGATAGGCTGATGAGGATTGGACAGGAACAGATGAATTAAATCCTGAATCAGAACAATCTTGGACTGAGGAAGAAATACCCTGGCCTAAAAGGTATCCAGAATCAAGCACAGAAAGGGAATCTCACTTACGGGACAAAGAGGATTTGGCATGGTTTATCACCCAACCAAACCGCTCTAGTGTAGTCACCACTGTTCTGGTGTCCAGTTCCGTCTGATTGAAAGATGACGCTGTGATGAGCAAGTCGTCCAGCAATGTCACGATGCGAATGCCCAGGACCCCGAGAACAGCCATTACTCCTACCAGGACCCTGGTAAACACTTGGGGATGGAGTGAGACCGAATGGAAGAGCCGCAAACTGAAAATGGTGGTCTTCTACTGCGAATCTGAGAAACCTTTGGTGAGCGGTAAAAATAGGAATGTGCAGATAAGCATCCTTGATGTCTATGGACGTCATAAAGTCCCCCTGGCGGAGAGCGTCGATCGTTGAACGCAACGACTCCATGCGGAACCTTCGGAAACGTATAAACTGATTGAGTCGTCTCAAATCTAGAATAGGCCGAACAGAGCCGTCCTTTTTTGGGAACCGTAAATAGGTTGGAGTAAAACCCCAGACCTCTTTCCACTGGAGGAACCTGGTGGATAACATCCATGTTTAAAAAGTTCGCCACAGCTGCCCGGAGCCCCTGTGCGATCACCGGATCTGCGGGCATCAGAGACCTGAAAAATCTGGGAGGAGGCCGAACCTCGAATTCCAGCTTGTAACCGGAGGAAACAACTTCCAGAATCCATCTGTCTGATACCTCTTGACCCAAGCCTGGAAAAAAGAATCGCAGCCGTCCCCCCACCCGTACGGGTGAGGGCGCCTCCTCATTGCTGGGCAGGCTTGGAAGTGGACTTGGGCTTAGATCCCCAACTCTGACCTGGACGGCCACGTCCTCTTCCTCTGTTCCATGCAGTCCCACTTGGGGCTGAAAAGGGCCGATCCTCTGCCCGTTCTGGAACCACGAAAGGAAGGGTCAAAAGGAAGCCGATCCCCACAAGGAATGACGTTGCTTCTTACGCTGAGGCAATTTGCCTCCTTTAATGACAGAATCCAACTTCTCACCAAATAGGCGTAATCCCCCAAAGGGAAGCGCTGTAAGCGACTTCTTTGCCACCGTGTCAGCCGCCCACTGGCATAGCCAAATAGACCGCCGAATCGCAACAAGCAAGGCAGAAGTTCTGCTACACAAGACCATGGAGTCATCTAAAGCAGAAAGTACAAAAGACACAAATAAATCACATCGCTTGAGAGCGGAAAACTCATCAGAGGCTGGATCAAGCCCTGAGGTATTCAATAGGTCTCTAATAACAGACCTAATAGCGACTGCCATAAGTGCCGAGGCACCCACAGGCCGCAAGGCCGAGACAACGCTAGCAAACGCATGGCAAGCCATCTGTTCAATACGTTTGTCCTCCCCATCCTTTAAGGGAAGTAGATTCCGGAGAATGCAAAACAGAGGAATTGGACAAACTGAGCACAGGTGAATCCACCACAGGGGGGATGACCAACGCTTACAGTGTCTGCAGGAAAGGGATATTTTTTTTTTATATCCCAGCCCAAAGGAATGCCAGGAAGCCGCGCAGGCTTTTCCCATTCCTTAAGAATGATATCTTCAAAATGTTTCTGATTAGGAAATTCAAAACGAGGCTCCAAAGAACTCCTGCTTCTGGAAAATCGATAGCCAAGACCTCATATAATTGAGCAAGAGCTTTAGGGGTGTCAAAATTCTCCCCTTAACCTTGTTAAGCGTCAATACCCACAATTGCTGAACATCTGAAACATCAGATTCTTCAAAGAATTCGCCTTCTTCAAACGGAGAACAATCGAAAATGCTCGCTACAATCAAGCTCATTTGCCTCAACGGCCAGAGAAAAATCTTTTCTTTTAGCTGAGGCCCTCTTGGCCACAGAGCTAGACATTTATTTTTTCAATGTGAGCCAATCAGGCACATACATCAGAAAGCGACTCTACCCTTGACAATATCACTGGGGGTATGAACAAGACAAGGCGGTGTGGGGGAAGAGGCAGGAGCCACCTACCCTGAGGCTTGGGCCCCTTACTGCTGCACTATAACCAATTGAACACAAGATACACAAAAAAAAATGCGTTATCCCCAACAAGGCATGCCCCACATCGCAAACACTGCCGAGTCTGTCCCGCAGGTACTGAAAAGCCAGTATCCTGAGATGCCTCCATATGGTGTTTAGTAAAATACTTAATTTTTTTATAGTCGCCAAGTATATGGGATTTTTACAGCCGAAGCTACCCGGGATGCCCCTTAATAGTCCCTAGGTGGGAGGATTTTAAACAA
Source organism: Gastrophryne carolinensis (assembly GCA_027917425.1). Taxonomy (NCBI): domain Eukaryota; kingdom Metazoa; phylum Chordata; class Amphibia; order Anura; family Microhylidae; genus Gastrophryne; species Gastrophryne carolinensis. The sequence goes on along the minus strand of CM051235.1, from coordinate 170,001,772 downwards.
GGACCAGGAGAAACCCCTATTAAGAGTTTCCCCCTGGAAGATAGAGAAAACACAATGAGCCTTATGCATATGCAAGAAAGAAATGACAGTAAATAAAAAAAGATTTCCCTTTAGTATAACTAAAGGGTACTCACAGTGACCACAACGGCCCAGCGACAGCCCTGCGACCAATAGATATAAGAAAAGCCCAGCAGCGGCACCAACGCAGCAGCCAGGACCAGTGGAGGCCAGCACCAGAACAGGAACCAGCAAAGCACATGTCAAACAGGAAGAGGAAGCAGAAATGCGATGCCGACTCGAAGCCCCGCCCACCACCTAGCACTGCTCAGAGAGCAGAGGGCGGGTCAGCCGAAGACAATAGCATGACATCATAGAACGGGGCCGAACGAAAAAAAGAGGGAAATTTGAAAAAAACCAAAACAGGTATGTCATCTTTTCCTTTAAAAAAAAAAAAAGTAAGAAACATATGCATAGGCCAAAAGATACTCCCTAAATAAAGATCCCCCCCCCCCCCCCTTCACCCCAGCAGGGTCCAGGAGGGCCAAAAGGGGGGAAAACAATAAGCACCCAATAGGCACAAGGAGATTGAAAGCGACGGGGCATCCCATGCCGGGGGACACCAACCCGGATTCCGCCTACCCCTTATTTGAGGTCTCACAGAGGGAGCAAGCTCCCATATACACCCAAGGGTGTTTCTACCTTTGCCCGAGCCCATCAGCCAAGGCTGGGAGGCATAACATACATATCACAATACAAAAATGTGGCTTCAGGCAGAAATAGAAAAGGGCCGGGCGTAACCCGGCTACCTGCAGGAAGGAGAGTCATCTTGTGAATGCTTCGCCGACTGCAGAGACGAAAAGACTGAGGAATAGTGGGAGGTCCCGGGTATTTATGGACCAGGAGGGGCTCCTTTTTCTTATGTCATCTCTGCAAGATTGCCCTCTACAGGCCAGTATCCCAAGTGTCATGAATGTTGGAAGCGGGGTGTGTGACATACTAGGAATACATGACCTTTGAGGGTACTAAGCTGAAGACCCAAATCCAAACCATGTTGTAAAAATTCCAGAATCCTGGGGATAGAAAACACACGACAGGGAAGCGACTTAGACTCACACCAGACAATGTAAGCATGCCATACCCTATAGTAGATGGATGACGAGGACTGCTTCCTAGCCCGAATCATAGTATGAACTACAGAGGCAGGCAGCCCCTACTCCATCAGGATGGAGGTTTCAGCAGCCAGGCCGTCAAAGCCAGTGTTTGCAAATTGGGATGGCGTAGCTGTCCCTGAGTGAGTAGGTCTGGATCCTTGGGCAGAGCGTACTGATCTACTGCCAACTGCACAACGTTTGCGAACCACACCCTTCTTGGCCAACGGGGGGCCACCAGAATGGCTGGTACCCCTTCCTGAGCAATCTTGTGCAACACCCTGCCCAGCAGAGGGAAAGGAGGAAACACAGAGAAGCTGAAAGCTCTTCCAAGACATTGCTAGAGCATCCGTGGCCAAGGCCAGAGGGTCCTGTGACAGAGAGACAAAGACTGGAAGCTTGTGATTGTGACGGGACGCAAACAGATCCACATCTGGCTGACCCCAACGGTGGCACAGGGAGTGAAACACCCTGCTGCTGATGGACTATTCTCCCAGACGAGAAGTCCCCCTGCTGAGGCAGTCTGCCTCCAGATACTCCACCCCCTGGATGTACACGGCTGAGATGCAGGGAATATTCTCCTCCGCCCAAGACAGTATCAGGGACACTTCCTTGAGAGCCCTCTTGCTCCGAGTCCCTCCCTGATGATTGATGTAGGCAATCGCCGTCTGGTTGTCCGAGCGGACCTGAACCGTCCGACCACGAAGGTGTGAAGTCATTTGGGCGAGAACCAACCTTATCGCCCTCAATTCCAGAATGTTGATAGGGGTGTAGGCCTCCTGAGGACCCCACTGACCCTGGAATTTCAGGGATTTCCAGAAGCCCCCCAACCTGTCAGGCTGGCATCTGTGGTGACCGTCTGCCCACCAACAGGTTCCTTGAGTCCAGCCACCACGAGAGAGACCGTCTGGCCATGGGGGATAGAACAGCACCTGATCCAGGGACCGAGGGTCCCGATCCCAAACTGACAAGAGGTGAATTTGAAGGGGTCTCATGTGAAACTGAGCGTATGGAACTGCCTCGAAGCAGGACACCATCAGGCCCACCAACTGCATCCCCTGCCGGATGGAGGGATGAGGGGAAGACAGAAGATGCCTGGCTAGTGTCTGAAGATTCTCCACCTTCTGCTGAGGGAGAAGGATCTTGACCTGATATGTATCCAGAGTCATGCCCAGAAAGGACCTCACCATTGACGGTGACAGGAAAGACTTGATCACCCAGCCGAAGGACTCCAGTGTGGACACCACCAGATGGATATCGAGCTCGGCCTGCTGGAAGGACTGAGAAGTGATGAGAATGTCGTCTAAGTAAGGAAGGACTCCAGAAGGTATTGGACAGCAAGGCACAGACCCTGAGCTGACAGGGGGTTTTGAGCCAGGCAGCAAACTCTATCTTGTAACCGGAGGACACTACCTCCTGAATCCACCGGTCGGAGACGTGAAGCCTCCAGACGTGAGCAAAGAGCCGAAGCCGTCCCCCACCCGGATGGGTGAGGGCGCCCCTTCATGCCTGAGGAGGCTTGGGTGAGGATTTTGGCATGGGACCCCAGGAGAGGCCAGGACGGCCACGTCCTCTGCCTCTTTCCCAGTGATCTCCTCAGACCCCAGTAAAGGAGACTCCTCGGCCAGTTCTGGAACCACGGAAGGATGGGAGAAAGGCACCCATCCCCCGAAAGGACCAGGACGGCCTCCTACGTTGAGGTAACCTGCCACCCCTGGTAAACAAATCCAAACACTCCCAAAAGAGACGCAGACCCTTGAAAGGGAAGCCAGTGAGGGCTTTATTAGCAGCATTATCAGCTACCCATTGATGTAGCCAGACAGAGCGGCGTATAAGCCACCAACAAGCAGAAGTTCTACCACACATTCTAATGGCATCATCCATAGCAGACAGAATATATGCAATACATTCCTCACAAAGCAGGAGAGATATATACTCTTCTCTACCCGCATCCTCAGATGCCCTGTCCAAGAGACACTTAAGCACCCCTTTAATGGCAATAGCCATAATAGCAGAGGCACAAATCGGGCGCAGAGCCGTCCCCACACAGGCAAAGGCGTGACAGGCCAGTTGGTCCAAGCGCCAGTCCTCCCCATCCCGCAGGGTAGTAGTATCAGGAGAATGCATGACAGATGTATTGGACAACCCGAGAACGGGCGCATCCACCTCGGGAGGACATGACAGCAGGAAAGGGATACCTCTTGTCCCAACTCTTAGGCACTCCTGGCAGCTTGCTAGGTCGTTTCCATTCCTTGAGCACTAGATTATTAAAGTGAGACTGCTCAGGGAACTCCCAGCGTGGCTTAACCATATGAAAAAGCTCGCCCTGCTGCTGCGGGGCCACTGCCGGGGGAGAGATACAAAGCACTTCAAAAAATACAATTCTGTGATTACTCACCTGTAGAATTGGCATAATATGTATACAGCACATCATGCTACAGAGTTAATTCCTTACGCTGGACTGCAGACACAGCAAAAAAGTGGCTTCTCCCGGGCCCCTTATATTCCAGGGACCTCCCACAAATTCCCCAGTATTGACAAGCAGTTAGCAAGAGGCCGGGAGAATAACAACCCTAATCAAACAATTTTAACCATGATACCCACCACCATACAGAGGCCCTAAGAATAATGAAAACAAGTGCGGGGTGGAGCAGGACGTTCTGTATACATATAATACCAATTCTACAGGTGAGTAATCACAGAATTGTATTATTCTAAGTATACAGCACGTCCTGCTCCAGAGATAATGCCTTACGTTTGGGACATCCAAAAGCAGTGTCCGTAAGGTAGGGTGGGATCCCCAAAAGCAACAACATGCAGATTAAACCATTGCCGCCTGCAGAAATTTGCGGCCAAAAGCAGCATTAGCTGAGGCCCTAACATCAACCTTGTAAAACTTTGAAAAAGTATGAACAGAAGACCAAGTAGCGGCCTTGCAAACTTGTTCAACAGAAGCCTGGTGCTGAAAGGCCCAAGAGGCACCAATAGCACAAGTGGAATGAGCAGTAAGGTGGAAGGGAGGATCCTTCCCTTTAGCACAATAGGCCTGAATCACAGCCTGACGGATCCACTTGCTGATGGAAGACTTAGCTGGAGCCAGACCCTTCTTAGGACCAGAAGGGACCACAAAAAGAGCATCAGTCTTCCTGAAGGGCTCAGTAGCCACCAAATATAACTTCAGGTTCCTAACCACATCCAAGTAATGTAGAGCCCTCTCCTTAGGGATTAGGGCACAGAGAAGGCAGAACAATGTCCTGATTGAGATGAAAAGCAGACACAACTTTAGGCAGAAAATCTGGTTTAAAGCGAAACACCACTTTGTCCTGGTGTCTCTCAAAGTAAGGGGGCTTGATGGAAAGCGCCGCCAACTCAGAAACGCGCCTAACAGAAGTGATGGCCACCAAAAAGACTACCTTAAGCGTAAGAATGGACAAAGCAACCTCATGCACAGGCTCAAAAGAAGACCCCTGCAAGGCAGATAGGACCAAGTTCAAGTCCCAGACTGGTAACATAGGCTTACGTGGGGGGCGCACATGAGTAACCCCCTGGAAAAAAGTCTTGACCAGCTGATGCTGAGCAAAAGATCTCTGAAAGAAAACAGCCAAGGCAGACACATGACCTTTCAGAGTGCTGAGTTGAAGCCCCAGATCCAAACCATGTTGGAGAAATTCCAGAATCCTAGGAATAGAAAACACACGACAGGGAAGAGATTTAGCCTCACACCAGTCAATGTAGGTACGCCAAACCCTATAGTAGATGGAAGAAGAGGACCTTTTCCTAGCCCTGATCATGGTGTTAACAACAGAGGCAGGCAGCCCCTTTTCCATTAAGATGGAGGTTTCAGCAGCCAGGCCGTTAAAGCCAGCGTTTGTAAATTGGGGTAGCGTAGCCGCCCCTGAGTGAGCAGGTCTGGATCCTTGGGCATAGCGTACTGATCTACAGCCAGCAGCACGATGCCTGCGAACCACACTCTTCTTGGCCAACGGGGGCCACCAGGATTGCTGGCACCCCTTCCTGAGCTATATTTCACAGAACCCTGCCCAACAGGGGAAACGGGGAAAAGACATACAGTAGCTGAAAGCCCTACCAGGGCATTGTCAGAGCATCCATGGCTAAGGCCAGAAGGTCCCAGGACAGAGAAGCAAAGACTGGAAGCTTGTGATTGTGACGGGACGCAAACAGATCCACATCTGGCTGACCCCAACGGTGACCATTCCCCCAGGCGAGAAGTCCCCCTGCTCAGAGAGTCTGCCTCCAGATTCTCCACCCCTGGAATGTACACAGCTGAGATGCAGGGAACATTGTCCTCTGCCCAGGACAGGCAGGAGCAGACACACTTCCTTGAGGGCCCCCTTGCTCCGGGTCCCTCCCTGATGATTGATGTAGGCAACCGCCGTCTGGTTGTCCGAGCGTACCTGAACAGCCTGACCCCGAAGGTGCGGGGGTCAAGCGGGCTAGAACCAACCTGATCGCCCTCAGTTCCAGAATGTTGATAGGAGTGTGGGCCTCCTGAGGGCCCACTGCCCCTGGAATGTTAGGGATCTCCAGAAGCCCCCCCAACCTGTCAGACTGGCATCCGTGGTGACTGTCTCCCAGCAAGGCGCCAGAAAGGATCTGCCCACCAACAGGTTCCTTGACTCCAGCCACCACGAGAGGGACCACCTGGCTAGGGGGGACAGAACCAAAACCTGATCCAGGGACACAGGGTCCCTGTCCCATACAGACAAGAGGTGGAGTTGAAGAGGCCTCATGTGAAACTGAGCATAAGGAGCCGCCTTGAAGCAGGACACCATCAGGCCCACCAGCTGCATTCCCTGCCTGATGGAAGAATTAGGGCAGGACAGAAGGAGCTGAGCTTGAGCTTGCAGACCGTCCACCTTCTGCTGAGGATGAAAGATCCTGGCCCGAGCTGTATCCAGATTCATGCCCAGAAATGGCTTCACCAAAGAGGGAGACAGGGAAGATTTGGAATGGTTTATCACCCAGCCGAATGACTCCAGTGTGGTCACCACCCGCTGAGTATCCAGCTCTGCCTGCTGGAAGGACGGAGAAGTGATAAGAATGTCGTCCAAATAGGGAAGAATGCGAATGCCCTGAGCTCTCAGCAGAGCCATAATGCCCACCAGCATCTTGGTGAATACCTTGGGAGCCGAAGTGAGGCCGAAGGGCAATGCCACAAACTGGTAATGCTGATCCTCAAGAGCGAACGTGAGGAATCTCTGATGACCCGGAAAGACTGTAATATGGAGGTAAGCATCCTTGATGTCCACAGAGGTCATGAAGTCCCCTGGGCGTAGTGAACTTACAGCTGAGCGCAGCGTCTCCATGCGAAAACGCCTGGATCTGACAAACTTGTTGAGAAGCTTTAAGTCCAGGATGGGTCTGACAGACCCATCTCTTTTGGGAATGGTGAAAAGGTTGGAATAATAGCCCTTGCCCCTTTCCCTTAAGGGCAATTGGCAGATGACCCCCAGCTCCAGTAGATTCTGCACAGCAAGCAACAGGCCCTGAGCTGACAGGGGGTCTTGAGGCATCCGGGATCTGATGAATCTTGGGGGCGGCCAGGCTGCCAACTTGTAACTATAACAACTATCTTGTAACTGGAGTACACAACCTCGTGAATCCACCGGTCTGAGACATGACGCCTCCAGACGTGAGCAAAGAGCCGAAGCCGTCCCCCCACCCGGATGGGTGAGGGCGCCCCTTCATGCCTGAGGGGGCTTGGGGAAGACTTAGACTTGGAACCCCAGGAGGGGCCAGTGCGGCCACGTCCTCTGCCCCCGCCCCAGAAAACACCCCGGGCCACTGCAAATGAAGCTCCCCTTCCCATTCTGGACCCAAGGTAGGAGGGAAGAAAGGAGCCAGAACCCCGAAAGGGCCTGAGACTGTCTCTTGCGCTGGGGTAACCTGCCTCCCTTAGCAAACAGGTGTAGGCGATCCCCTAATAGACACAGTCCTTTAAAGGGGAACCCAGTGAGAGCCTTCTTGGCAGCGTTGTCAACTGCCCACTGGCGCAGCCAAACCGAGCGGCGTATAGCCACTGCCACACATTATAATGGTATCATCCAAGGCAGAGAGGACATATGCAACAAATTCCTCACGACGCAGAAGGGCTCTATACTCTTCACTAGCCGCATCATCAGGAGCCCCATCTAAAATACTCCTGAGCAGAGTCCTAATATCCACAGCTGTAATGGCAGAGGCACAAACCGGACGCAGCGCGGACCCCACACAGGCAAATGCATGGGAAGCCAGCTGATCAATGCGCCGGTCCTCAACATCCCTCAGTGTAGTAGAGTCAGGGGAATGCATGACAGAAGTGTTGAACAAACACAGAATTGGTGCATCCACTTCAGGAGGGGACGACCAACGCTTAACCACTTCAGAAGGAAAAATACCATTTTGTGAATACTCACCTGTAAAATGGGTATTATAAGTATGTCACACACCCCACTTCAATCATTAATTATTACACTTGGGTAACTCCACCAGCAGGTGGCGACGTGCAGAGAAGTCATGAAAAACAAGCCCCTCCTGGTCTATACATTCCTGGTACCTCTCACTCATTCCCCAGTATTCAAACAGCAGTAAAGACAAGGTACCAGGAAAAAAACCCCTCAAACTGTAAACGAAAACTTCACCCTATAAAGAATCCGGGATACCAAAAGGGCGGGTGAAGTGGGGTGTGTGACATACTTATAATACCCATTTTACAGGTGAGTATTCACAAAATGGTATTATTCTAAGTATGTCACACACCCCACTTCAATCATTAATTATTACACTTGGGACATCCAACAGCAGTGTCCAGAAAAGGGCGGGTATCCAACCAGGCAATAATGCAAAACCCAAACCACTGCAGCCTGCAGAACCTTGCGGCCAAAAACAGCATCCGCTGAGGCCCGCACATCAACCTTATAAAACTTGGAAAAAGTGTGAAAAGAAGACCAGGTAGCAGCCTTACAAACTTGTTCAACAGAAGCCTGGTGCTGAAAAGCCCAGGACGCTCCAACCGCACGAGTAGAATGAGCAGTAACACGAAAAGGGGGATCCTTCCCCTTGGCAGAGTAGGCCCCAACAATCGCCTGACGAATCCATTTACTAATGGAAGACTTAGCCGGAGCCAAAACCTTTCCTAGCCCCACAGGGCATCACGAAAAAGGCATCAGTCTTACGAAACGAAGACGTAATACACAAATAGTACTTGACACAACGTACCACATCCAAACAATGCAACGCCCTCTCCTTGTCATTCCCAGGTCTAGGACACAAGGAGGGAAGAACAATGTCCTGATTCAGATGAAAAGCAGAAACCACTTTAGAGAGAAAGTCTGGCTTGAAACGAAAAACCACTTTGTCCTGATGTTTCTCAAAATAAGGAGCCTGAATAGACAAGGCTGCCAACTCCGAAACACGCCGAACCGAAGTGATGGCCACCAGAAAGGCAACCTTCTGAGTCAGAGTGGACAGAGCAATATCCCGCAAAGGCTCAAAAGGAGGAGCCTGAAGAGCAGAGAGAACCAAATTCAAATCCCAAACAGGGAGCAACGGCTTCCTAGGAGGCCGCAGATGCGAAACCCCCTGGAAAAAAGTCTTGACCAAAGGATGACTTGCAAAAGACCTCCTGAAAAAAGATAGACAAGGCAGAGACCTGCCCCTTCAAAGTACTCAGCTGAAGTCCAGAGTCCAGCCCTGATTGAAGAAATTCCAAAATCCTAGAAACAGAAAAGACCCGGCAAGGTAAAGACCTAGCCTCACACCAATCAATATAAGATCTCCAAGACCTATAATAGATGGAAGAAGAGGATCTCTTCCTGGCACTAATAAGAGTCCGAATGACCGAATCCGAAAGACCCTCCTCCTTTAAGATGGAGGTCTCAGCAGCCAAGCCGTCAAAGCCAGCGTTGGTAAACTGGGGTAACACAGTTGGCCCTGAGTGAGAAGATCCGGCCGAAGAGGCAGATCGAACTGATCCACCGCCAGACGAACGATGTCTGCGAAACGCACCCGCCTTGGCCACCTTGGGGCCACGAGAATGGCGGGAACTCCTTCCAGAACCAACTTTCGCAGCACCCTGCCTAGCATGGGAATCGGAGGAAACAGATAAAGAAACCCCAGGTCCCTCCAGCTCAGGGACATGGCATCCGCCGCCAGAGCCAGAGAATCCTGAGACAGCGACACGAATGTCGGAAGCTTGTGATTGTGACGAGAGGCGTCCCCCACCGGAGACAAAGCGACCGAAACTCCCGGGGATGGAGAGACCATTCCCCCCGGCGAGACGAACACCGGCTCAGAAAGTCCACCTCCGTGTTTTCCACTCCTGGAATGTACACTGCCGAGATGCAAGGGACATGAGTCTCTGCCCAAACTAGAATCAGAAACACCTCTCTGTGAGCACCCAGACTGCGAGTCCCTCCTTGGTGATTGATGTAAGCAACCGCCGTCCGATTGTCCGACCGAACCTGAACCGGCAGGTCCTGTAAATGCTGCGTCAAGTGAGACAGAACCAACCTGATGGCTCTCAACTCCAGAACAATGATGGGCAAGTGGGCTTCCTGAGGGCCCCACCGCCCCCGGAACTGAAGATCCTTCCAGAAAACTCCCCATCCTGACAAACTGGCGTCCGTGGTGACAGTTTCCCAAAGCGGGGTCAGAAATGACCTACCCTTCAGAAGACTGTCCGAGACCATCCACCACAGAAGAGACTGCCGAACCCGAGGGGACATCTGGAAGGACCGATCCAACGACCGCGGTCCCAAGACGCCAAAAGATGAAGCTGAAGCGTCCTTGTGCGAAAATGAGCAAAGGGCACCGCCTCGAAGGAGGCTACCATCAACCCCACCAGTCTCATCCCCCAACCGGACGGACAGGCAAGGATTGGATATTCAGAAAATTCCTGAATCGAGAGAACCATGGGCTGAGACAGAAACACTTTGTGTTGACAAAAATCCAAGGACATCCCCAGGAAGGACACCACCCTGGCCGGAGCGAGGGAGGACTTGGGATAGTCGATCACCCAGCCGTCAGTCTCCAGAGAGGACACCACCGACCTGGTGTCCATCTCCGATTGACCTAAGAAAGGAGCCATGATGAGAAGGTCATCCAGATAAGGCACGATGCGAATCCCCTGAGCCCTGAGAAGGGCCATCACTACGGCCAGCACCTTGGTGAACACCTTTGGAGCCGAGATAAGGCCTGATGAGCCGGAAAGATAGGAACATGACGGCAGGCAGCCTTGATGTCTACGGACGTCATGAAGTCCCCCTGCCGAAAAGAAGTGAAGGCAGAGCGCAGTGTTCCCCTGCGAAATTTCCAAGAACGTATAATCCTGTTGAGGAACTTCAGATCCAGGATAGGACGCACCGATCCATCTTTCTTAGGCACTGTAACGAGATTCGAATAATACCCGAGGCCCACAACCGAGGACAGAACCGGGCAGATGACTGCCATGTCCAGAAGATTTCTTACCGCCGCCAGGAGCCCCTGCGCGGCCAAAGGATCCGTGGGCACATAAAACCTGAAAAACCCTGGAGGAGGTCGGGACTCGAACTCCAGCTTGTAACCGGACGACACCACCTCCCAAATCCATCTAACCGAGACCGCCTGGTCCCTTACCTGGGAGAGGTGTCGCAACCGTCCCCCCACCCGCATGGATGAGGGCGCCCCCTCATTGCTGAGCGGGCCTGGCAGCGGGTGTTGGCTTGGAGCCCCAGGAGTGACCGGGACGGCCTCTACCCTGGTTCCAACCAGCACCCCGAAAAAACAGGGAAAGACCGCGCCCCTGCCAGCTCTGGCTCCCCAAAAGGAGAGATTAAAAGAAGCCGCCCCCCCCCCCCCCGAAAGGAACGGCATAGTCACTTGCTCTGAGGCAACTTACCTCCCCTGGCAACATGGCAACAGAATCCAATTTCTCACCAAACAGTCACAAACCCTAAAAAGGGAAGAGTCATGATGGTCTTTTTTTTTTTTTTTTAAATAAAAATCAGCAGTCCATTGCCGCAGCCACACCAACCGCCGGATAGCCATCCAACAAGGCCGCGGTCCTACTACACATCACCGTGGCATCAACCTGAGCAGCAAGAACAAACGATTCACAACGCTTGAGAGCCTCAAATTCTTCACAAACAGGATCAAGGCCCGACGGCAAGTCCCTGATAAAGGACCTTGCAGCCAACATCAAAAGTGCCGAAGCACAAAAACCAGCCACAAAACCGAACCAAAACCGACAAAGGCGTAGCTAGCCAGCTGGTCACTCCGGCGATCCTCACCATCCTAAATAGTAGTACAGTCAGGAGAGTGCAACCCAGCCGTGTTGGACAGCCCCAAAACCGGAGCATCGACCACAGGGAAGAAGACCATCGCTTAACCAAGTCCGCCGGGAAAGGATACTCTTTATCCCAACTAGGCGTAACACCAGCAAAACGGGTAAGCTGCACCCATTCCTTAAGTATGACATCCTCAAAAATTCGTGGACTGGGAATTCCAAGCGTGGCTAATCCACGTCAATTAACTCACCCTTAGGCGTAGGAACCGACTCAACAATTGAGCCAATATTGAAGGGGTGTCGAAGGCCACCCCAGCAACCTGGTCACCTGCAGCGCCGGGCAATTGCTGGACATCAGGCTCATCCGAATCCTCAAAGAGCTCCCCCTCCTCAGCCGGGGGGCAATCGGCCCAGTCCAAGGACTCAAACACATCAACATCGTGACCCTGCGGAGCGGGGGAAAGTGTTTCCGCTTAGCCGGGGCCCTCTGAGCAACCACCGCGGAAAACGTTATCTCAAGGCTGGCCAACCCGGCGCACACCTCGGAATGCGAATCCCCACCCATGACCACGTCACATGGGGTCCGGAACAGGCGGGGAGGGGTAGGTGATGACACGGGCGGCGAGGAGCCAGAAGCCGGAGTACCGGACTGGCGCTTAATATTCCACCGTACACATGGAATGCATATTATGACAGCATCCCCTGGGAGAGGAGCCCCACAACCCCCAAATAGCCTGAATTGCCCCAAGGGCCGTTTCCGTTATACTAGAAGCCTCCATAATGGTGAAATTATGGTATTCGCAATTACCCAGGGATTTATGCCATAAGCGACCCGGGATGCCCCTTTTAAATGTCCCGTGTGGGGGGATTTGTAATTATAAAGGGACAGTACCCCAACTAGCCAAGCATCTAAAAACCGGGAGACCCCTTCAGTATGGGAACCCAGGATCTGCAATGGAAAAGAAGACATTCACTCCATGGCCCATAGACAATCAAACATGCAGCAGCACAGGAATAAAAAATGCAAATTATGCACAACAAAAACTAACAGGCAACTAAATGCATATATATTAAAAACATATTAAAACATAAGGACAGAGTGGGATTCGAACCGGCACCGTCGGGGAACAAACTCCATAAGCGTATGCTCTAACCGCTGGACCGTGCAGCCGGCTACCAATTCATTGAGGCAATACTTCCAAAAGCGCTACATCAACAGCGTATATGTGCCCCACAAAAAGAATAAACTCACCACGGCGGCAGAAGGCAGCGTACTCCCATCGCAGTATGCGATTGCGTCAAGATGGGGGGAGAATGAACGAGGAAGAGAAGAAGAAGGGCGGGCCGTCTCAAGCGCGCGAAGCGCTCCGGCCCCGCCCCCCTTCCCGGACACAGTGCAGCGCGGGCCGCGCGAGACGCGGCCCCGCCAGACAGCCGCATAACACCACACAAGTGGAGGCAGCGGGCACCGCACACACATGGCGCCCAGCCTCACCTCCGCACCTTACCAAAAACCTGTGCAAAACGGGAGCGGGCGGAAAAGTGACAAAACGCGCCGCCCAAACCCCGCCCCCCATCAAGGCAGAACCTACCCAGGCACGAAATAGTAGTACAGTCAGGAGGCACCATACAACTGCCCACCGCCTGAGGTGGGGAGGCTCTCCAAAATCCACCTCATGTCAGTAAAATAAAAATACAATCAAGCACAAACACACAGCAATACACTCAGCAAGTACTAGTAATCACATAGCGCCCCCCCCCCCTCTTTCTAGCGCAGGGAGAAAGGGACCAAGCGGGGGACAGGGACAGCACCAATAAGGTGTTACCCCGGCTACCTGCAAGCAGGAGACTTCTTTCTTCTGTCTTGTCGCCATCTTGCAGAGAAGAAACACTGGGGAATGAGTGAGAGGTACCAGGAATGTATAGACCAGGAGGGGCTTGTTTTTCATGACTTCTCTGCACGTCGCCACCTGCTGGTGGAGTTACCCAAGTGTAATAATTAATGATTGAAGTGGGGTGTGTGACATACTTAGACGCTCCCACTCTTTGAGCACAAGATTATGCTTTGCTCAGGAAACTCCAAACGTGGCTTAGCAGTGTGAAACAACTCCCCCTGCTGCCGAGGAGCCGCGGCAGGAGGAGAGATAGAAAGTACTTCAAAAATGTGAGCCAAAAGCCTGTCCGTATCTTCTGGAGCCCATGGGTCAGAGCCAGAATCAGCATAATCCTTAGGCTGCTCATCAGATGATTCTGAATCAGAAAACAACTCCCCCTCTTCCAGGGGGGTATAGCCGGCCAGGTCAGCCTCCATAGGAAAAAGGTTAATGCCAGGTGCCAGATGCCGCCTCTTAGCAGAGGCCTTACGCGCTGTACAGCCAGCAATCAGCTTCTCAATGCTAGCCATCCTGGTAGACAAAGCAGGCTGAGACTCCCCACTGGTATGCACCTCACTGGGAGTCAGATGTAAGCGTGGGGGAGTAGGCGAAGCCACACGGGGAGCAGGCCCAGCCACAGGTAACCCAGACTGCAACGCAAGCACCCACTGGGCACAGGGTACACAAACCCGCACATTGTCATCACTTGTAGGGGACACGCCACACACAGCCGGGCTTGTCCCGAAGGAACCCCAAGCACATTATCCTGAGAAGCCTCCATATGGTGATTATCGCAGCCCACCGGCCAATAGGGATTTACGCTATAAGGCCACCCGGGATGCCCCAATGGCCCTCTAGGGAAATGGGAGGTAAAGGCAGAATAGGCCTCTAATAGCAACTAAATAGAGGGGATAGGCCGGGAGAAACCACAATTAAGTTTGACCCGCCTGCAAGACAAACAGAAAGATCTCGTAAGCGGTATGCATGCATAATATATATAAAAAATAAGCCAGCCCGCAGGGGCACTTACGGACCGCGGTAGGTAGACGCCAGCCACGCAGCACGAGGAGAGCAAAATGGCGCCCGCAGATACCTCGAGGGGCGGGTCGCGGAGACAGTGATGCGGATCCGCAAGGCCCGCCACCTTCGAAGAGCGCGAAGGCGCCCACGTGACCATGTCAGCCAGTGACGGTGCAGCAGCGCCTGAGGTAAAGTTGCAGCGGAACGCCGTACAAGCGCGCGTGGCGCCGGCGGCATTTTTAAAAAAGCAACCAGTGCAACCAACACTCGCAGCAACACAGGGCCAAAGCATACCACGGAATACAATCTCAAGGAGTGAAGAATACACATAAACCCCCCCCCCCCCCCCCCCCGAGAAATACCAGGGAGAGCGAGGGAGGGCAGCGGCCAACCTAACAGGAGCCCACCGATGGACAGGGGGCGAGGGGCATCCCATAAGGCTCACCATGGGCCTATACCGCCTACCCTTTGGTGGGGGATTGCGGTCGGAGCAGCGCTCCCTAAAGCGCCTGACAGCGGTGCTGCCTACCGTCACCCGACCAGTGCAGCGAAAGCTGGGAGGCAGAATAAAGAGGAACGGGTGGGAATAGTCCTACAGGGCCGCAGGCTAATAGCCCCGCTCACCTGAGAGTAGAGAGAGCCATCTTCTTGCCTTCGCAGCGAAGAACTGGGGAATTTGTGGGAGGTCCCTGGAATATAAGGGGCCGGGAGGAGCCACTTTTTTGCTGTCTCTGCAGTCCAGCGCCATCTTGTGGATGTATAACCCAAACGTAAGGAATAATTTCTGGAGCAGGACGTGCTGTATACTTAGAATATATGACTCAGCAGCCTGTCAGTGTCATCAGGGGACCACAGGTCTTCCCCAAAAGGAGTCCCAGTACTACTGTATATCTTAGGTTCTTCCTCAGAGGATTCTGAATCAGAAAATACCATTTTGTGATTACTCACCTGTAAAATGGGTATTATAAGTATGTCACACACCCCGCTTCCACTATTCATGACATATGGGTTATGGTCCAGTAGAGGGCGAACTTCTGCAGAGATGAAAGCCAAAAAGAAGCCCCTCCCGGTCCATAAATACCTGGGACCTCCCATACATTCCCCAGTATATGACAGCAGTAAGGGGACCAGGAAGAGCTAATAAAACATTCTTAACAATAAAAGGTTCACCATATAAAGGATCCAGAATACTAAAGGGCGGGATGCAGCGGGGTGTGTGACATACTTATAATACCCATTTTACAGGTGAGTAATCACAAAATGGTATTATTCCAAGTATGTCACACACGAGTAGAATGAGCAGTGATCTTAAAAGGAGGAACCCTCCCCTTAGCAGAATAGGCCCCAACAATGGCCTGGCGTATCCATTTACTAATGGTAGACTTGGCGGGCGCCAAACCGTTTCTGGGCCCGGAAGGCACCACGAACAAGGCGTCCGTCTTACGAAAAGGAGAAGTAGCAACCAAATAGTACTTCACACAACGAACCACATCCAAAGAGTGCAAAACCCTCTCCTTGTCATTGCTAGGCTTAGGACACAAGGAAGGGAGAACTACATCCTGATTGAGATGGAAAGCAGAAGCCACCTTAGGAAGGAAATCTGGTTTAAAACGAAAAACCAGTGGAGACCTGGTGTCTCTCAAAGTAAGGGGCCTGAATAGACAGAGTCGCCAACTCAGAGACACGCCGAACAGAGGTAATAGCCACCAAAAAGGCAACCTTTTGAGTGAGCACAGAAAGAGCCACATCCTGCATCGGTTCAAAGTACTGAGCTGGAACCCCAGATCCAGACCGTGTTGTAGAAACTCCAAAATCCTAGGAATCGAAAACACCCTGCAAGGTAGCCTCACACCAGTCAATATAGGACCGCCAAGTCCTATAGTAAATGGTAGAGGAAGACCTCTTCCTAGCTCAAATCAAGGTTTGAATAACCGCCTCAGACAAACCTTCCTCCCTCAGGATGAAGGTTTCAGCAGCCACGCCGTCAAAGCAAGCGTTTGTAAATTGGGGTAACGTAGTTGACCATGAGAGATCAGATCCGGAAACAGGGGCAGCCTGTACTGATCTACCATCAATCTTACGACGTCTGCGAACCAAACCTGTCTTGGCCACCTTGGGGCCACCTCTGCCCCCTCTAGAGCCAGCT
This sequence comes from Gastrophryne carolinensis, assembly GCA_027917425.1. Classification (NCBI taxonomy): domain Eukaryota; kingdom Metazoa; phylum Chordata; class Amphibia; order Anura; family Microhylidae; genus Gastrophryne; species Gastrophryne carolinensis. Next base: position 169,985,320 of record CM051235.1, on the reverse strand, counting down.
TGCGCACTACCTTGCCTACCATGGAGAAGGGGGAAAACAGGTACAGAAACCCCAGATCCCTCCAGGCAAGGGACAAGGCATCCACTGCCAGGGCCAGAGGATCCTGAGACAGAGATACAAAGGTTGGGAGCTTGTGATTGTGCCGAGAGGCAAAGAGATCCCCCACTTGTGACACAGGGTCCGAAATACCCTGTGGTTGAGAGACCATTCCCCTCGGCGAGAGAATCCGCTGCTCAGGGAGTCCGCCTCCGTGTTCTCCACTCCCGGAAAGTACACTGCCGAGATGCAAGGAACATTGCTCTCCGCCCATGTCAGAATCAGAGAGACTTCCCTGAGGGCCCGCCAGAACCTTGGTAAACATCCTCGGTGCCGAGGTCAGCCCGAACGGGAGGGCCACAAACTGAAAATGCTGATCTCCGACCACAAACTTGAGAAATCTCTGGTGTGCTGGGAAAATTGGTACACGAAAGTAAGCATCCTTGATGTCTATGGACGTCATGAAATCCCCCTGACGAAGGGAACCGATGGCTGAGCGCAGAGTCTCCATGCAGAACCTCTTGGTTCTGATGAACCTGTTGAGAAGCTTCAAATCCAGAATGGGTCTTATGGAGTCATCCCTTTTGGGAACCGTGAAAAGGTTGGAATAATAGCCCCGGCCTCTCTCTAAGAGGCACCGGGCATATGACCGCCATGTCCAGGAGGTTCTTTACAGCCGACAGGAGCCCCTGCGCCGCCCGAGGATCCAAAGGCACCCGAGACCTTAGGAATGTGGGAGGAGGCCGGTACTCGAACTCCAGTTTGTACCCAGACGAGACCACTTCCAATATCCACTTCTCCGAAACCTCCTGGACCCAGACCTGGAAGAAGATCCGCAGCCGTCCCCCCACCCGTAAGGGTGAGGGCGCCTCCTCATTGCTGAGCTGGCTTGGCAGCGGGCTTGGAACCCCAGATAGAGGCTGGACGGGCACGTCCTCTACCTTTGTTCAAGGAACCCCCTCTGAAGCCAGAGTAGGAAAGACCTCTGCCCCCTCTGGCGCCGTGAAAGGAAGGACTGAAGGAGCTTGCCCCCCAAAAGGAGCAACGCTGCTTCTTACGCTGAGGTAGCTTTCCATCTTTCGCCACAGATCCAATTTGTCTCCAAACAGCCGCGTTCCCAGGAAGGGCAGAGCTGTAAGTGATTTCTTGTCCGCAATGTCAGCCGCCCACTGGCGCAGCCAGACCGATCGGCGAATGGCCACCAACAGAGCCAAAGTTCTACTACACATGGTAATAGTGTCATCCATAGCCGACAAAACAAAATTCATGAACAATTCACACCTCTAAAGGGCTGTGAATTCAACGCTGTCTGGGTTGAGCTGGGACCCATTTAACATGTCCCTGATCTCCGACCTGGTAGCCACAGCCACGAATGCCGATGCACAGACAGGCCGCAAAGCTGAACCCACACTGGCAAAGGCATGGCAAGCCATCTGAACAATGCGCTTGTCCTCGCCATCTTTAAGGGTAGTGGCGTCAGGAGTATGTACGGAGGTGTTGGACAGTCCTAAGATGGGCGCATCAACCTCGGGAGGGGAAGACCAGCGCTTCACCGCGTCCACCGGAAAGGGATACTTTCTATCCCATCCCTGAGGAACACCATGAAGGCGACTCGGCTTCTACCATTCTTTAAGAATCATGCTGTCAAAATGATCCTGATTTGGAAACTCCAAGCGGGGCTTAGAGAACCCAAAGAATTCCCCCTTCTTCCGAGGGGCTCCGCTGGTGGGGAAATACCCAGAACCTCTGATAGATGGGTCAGGACCATTTGAGTATCCACAGCATCCCCCAGCGCCTGCCAGGCATCAGAATCAAAGAACTGCAGTCTCAGATTCCTCAAATAATTCCCCCTCCTCGAGCGGGGAGTAATCAGCCCAGTCAGGGGAGCCATAATCATTAAAATCAATTACCGGCGTAGCCGGTGACCGATGCATTTTCTTAGCAGGGGCCTTTCTGCCCACTGAGCTAGAAATAATTTTCTCGAGGTTGGTCAGCCTAGCACATACATCCGAGTGCGACTCCCCACTAATGACAGTGTCACTTGGGGTACGGATGATGCGGAGAGGGGTAGGAGATGAGGCGGGAGGCACGGACCCAGACGCCTGGGATCCCGACTGCCGCGTAATGGCCTGTTGCGCACATGGTATGCAAATTAGTACATTCTCCCCCGTAAGGGGTACCCCACAACCCACACATAGCCGGGATTGCCCCGAAGGGAGCCCAAGCCCGGTATCCTGTGGAGCCTCCATATGGTGATTTTAAGGTAGTCGCAATGACCAGAGGGAATTATGCTGGTAAGCAACCCTGGATGCCCCTTTAAGTCCCGAGTGGGAGGATTTATAAGTGCCCCAAATTACAGCTAGGGACCCTAGGACTGGGAGAACCCCCTTTAAAGCAAGGCACAGGGAGTCCTCCTGAAAGACACAAGATATGTGGCCATAAGCACATGCACACACACAGCAACAGCAAAATAAATACATGTCATAAGAAAACAACAGAGAGCCCCAAGCGGCGACTGACGCATATTGGCCAAGTATAGCAAGAAGAGGGGGGAGCCCAGCAGGGCACTCACCCACCTTAGAAAATGGCGTCCTATTCAGCCAGCAGCGCCTGAGAGGGAGGGAGAAGAAGGGGCGGGCCAGCGCGGATCGCGCGCCGCGCCCGGCCCCGCCCCCTTCCCTCCAAGTCCTGTAATGCGGTTCCCAGCAATGGGATGGGTCCTCAATGGCGCCAACAGAAGGGGGGCGGCCGCGGCAATGCGCGAGCGCCCGAACCCTCACAGAATCAGCCTGAGGGGAAGAAGCTACCCAGACTGCAGGCAGAGCGCACAGCGCAACGTGAATCAAGCGCACAAGCACACTCACACACACATATATAAAGTGAAAAGTAGAAGAACAATGCATCCCCCCCCCCCCCCCGCTGGAGGGTAACAGAGGGGACCCGGAAGGGGGAGAATCCCTCACCAAAAGGGTGTAAGGGAATTAAATGAGGACAGGGCATCCCAAACCAGGATCACCAACCCAGATGCTGCCTACCCCCTTGTATGGGGTCTCGCGGGGGAGCATGGCTCCCTAAACACCTATTAAGGTGAAGGCTACCATCACCCAGAACTGCAGCCAAGGCTGGAAGGCTAGAAATGGGCTTAATGCATAAAGGTCCGGGCAGAAATAGAGCACAACATGGCCGGGTTTAAACCCGGCTTACCTGCAAGGAAGAGCAGCATACATCTTCTGACTTGCTCGCCGTCCTGCAGAGAAGGAACTGGGGAATGTGTGGGAGGTCCCAGGTATTTATGGACCGGGAGGGGCTTCTTTTTTGCTTTCATCTCTGCAGAAGTTCGCCCTCTACTGGACCATAACCCATATGTCATGAATAGTGAAAGCGGGGTGTGTGACCCTCCTCAAGGGGGTAAGGACCTGAGAGTGAGTAAGGGCCCTCGTCTTCTGCAGAGAAGAGGGAAACCGCGGGTGATAAATGCCGCTTCTTAGCAGAAGTCTTACGCAGGGCAGACCCAGCAAGATGTCTTTCAATGCTGGCCACCTCGTGCAGCTAAATCAGGTTCAGACTCCTCGCTATTATGCCCCTCGGAGGGGGTCAGATGTAAGCATGGGGGGGTAGGCGAAGCCCGAGGGGGCGCCGCACCAGTAACAGGCAACCCAGACTGCAGTGTAAGCACCTGCTGGGCGCAGGGTACACACACCCTGACATCATCACTTATAGGGGATACTTCACACACAACACATAGCCGGGCTTGTCCCGAAGGAACCCCAAGCACATTATCCCCAGAAGCCTCCATATGGTGATTATAGTGGCACAATAGGCCATTATAGGGTTAACGCTAATGATAGCAACCTGGGATGCCCCAATAGCCCGCTAGGGATGTGAGAGATATGTTAGAATAGCCCAAAACTAAAAGGGGGAGGACCGGGAGAAACCCGCCTGAAAGACATAAGAAGACATCCCCGTAAGAATACAGTAAAATACAATTCTGTGAAATCTGACCTGTAGAATTGGTATTATGAGTATACAACTGGTAACAATAACAAGATAACAATCACCATACAGGGGATCCAGAATAATGCAACAAGGTGGGGTGGAGCAGTACGTACTGTATACTCATAATACCAATTCTACAGGTGAGTATTTCACAGAATTGTATTATTCTAAGTATACAGTACGTCCTGCTCCAGATATAATACTTACACGTGGGTGGACGCACGTGGGTGGCCCCCTGAAAGAAGGTCTTAACCAGGTGATGCTGAGCAAAGGATTTCTGAAAGAAAACAGACAGGACAGAAACCTGACCCTTCAGAGTACTGAGCTTTAAACCCAACTCTAATCCGTGTTGTAAAAATTCCAGAATCCTAGGGATGAAGAACTCCCTGCAGGGAAGAGACCTGGACTCAAACCAGTCTATGTAGGAACGCCATACCCTGTAATAAATGGAAGAGGAAGACTTCTTCCTAGCCTGAACCATGGTATCCACCACTGAGGCAGACAGGCCTTTCTCCATCAAGATGGAGGATTCAGCAGCCAGGCCGTCAAAACCAGAGTTTGTAAATTGGGATGGCGTAAGGAGCCCTGAGTGAGTAGATCTGGCGCCTCTGGCAGGACGTACTGATCTACTGCCATTTGTACCACGTCTGCGAACCACACCCTTCTTGGCCACCTTGGGGCCACTAGAATCACTGGCACCTTTTCCAGGGCAATCTTGCGCAGAACCATGCCCAGCAGGGGAAACGGGGGAAATACATACATGAGGCGAAATTTCTTCCAAGACAACGACAGAGCGTCCGTGGCCACAGCCAGAGGATCCCGAGACAGGGAGACAAAGGCCAGGAGCTTGCGATTGTGACAGGATGCAAACAGATCCACATCCGGTAGACCCCAACGGTGACACAGGGACTGGAACAGGATTGGTATTATGAGTATACAGTACGTCCTGCTCAAGATATAATACTTACACTTGGGTTATCCTCCGCCAGATGGCGCCGTACTGCAGAAGCATGCGAAAACAGGCTCCTCCCGGCCCTTCATATACCCAGGGACCGCCCACAAATCCCCAGCATTGAAAAGCAGTGAACAAGAAACCGGGAGAATTAAAAACCACCCAGAACAACTGGTAACATTAACAAGATAACAATCACCATACAGGGGATCCAGAATAATGCAACAACAGGGTGGGGTGGAGCAGGACGTACTGTATACTCATAATACCAATTCTACAGGTGAGTATTTCACAGAATTGTATTATTCTAAGTATACAGTACGTCCTGCTCCAGATATAATACTTACACTTGGGACAACCAATAGTAGTGTCCATAAAGTAGGGTGGGATCCCCCAACAAAAAAGGTGACAACAGGCAGTTTAAACTACTACCGCTTGCAAAACCTTACGGCCAAAAGCAGCATCTGCTGAGGCCCTAACATCAACCTTGTAAAACTTCGAAAAGGTATGAACAGAAGACCAAGTAGCGGCCTTGCAAACTTGTTCAATCGGGGCCTGGTGCTGGAAGGCCCAAGAGGCCCCGATAGCACGAGTAGAATGAGCAGTAAGGCGGAAGGGAGTACTCGTCCCCTTAGCAGAATAGGCTTGAATCACAGCCTGACGAATCCATTTGCTAATAGTAGACTTGGCCGGAGCCAAACCCTTCCTAGGACCAGAGGGGACCACAAAAAGAGCATCAGTCTTCCTGAAGGCCGCAGTGACTACCAGGTAATACTTCAGACACCTGACCACATCCAAAGAATGCAGAACCCTTTCCTTAGCGTTACTAGGATTAGGACACAAAGAAGGAAGCACAATATCCTGATTCAAGTGAAAGGCCGACACCACCATCGGCAGAAAGTCTGGCTTAAAGCGGAACACCACCTTGTCCTGGTGTCTCTCGTAGTATGGGGGCTGAATAGACAACGCCGCCAGCTCCGAAACACGCCTGACCGAAGTGATAGCCACCAGAAAAACCACTTTGAGGGTAAGTACAGCCAAGGCAGCATCCTGAATAGGTTCAAAGGGAGCACCCTGCAAGGCAGACAAAACCAGGTTCAAGTCCCAAACAGGAACCGTAGGCTTACGTGGGTGACCCCCTGAAAGAAGGTCTGAACCAGGTGATGCTGAGCAAAAGATTTCTGAAAGAAAACAGACAGGGCAGAAACCTGACCCTTCAGAGTACTGAGCTTTAAACCCAACTCTAATCCGTGTTGTAAAAGTTCCAGAATCCTAGGGATGAAGAACTCCCTGCAGGGAAGAGACCTGGACTCACACCAGTGTATGTAGGAACGCCATACCCTGTAATAGATGGCAGAAGTTTTCTTCCTAGCCTGAACCATGGTATCCACCACTGAGGCAGACAGGCATTTCGCCATTAAAGATGGAGGTTTCAGCAGCCAGGCCGTCAAAACCAGAGTTTGTAAATTGGGATGGCGTAAGGAGCCCTGAGTGAGTAGATCTGGCGCCTCTGGCAGGACGTACTGATCTACTGCCATTTGTACCACGTCTGTGAACCACACCCTTCTTGGCCACCTTGGGGCCACTAGAATCACTGGCACCATTTCCAGGGCAATCTTGCGCATAACCCTGCCCAGCAGGGGAAACGGGGGTAATACATACAGGAGGAGAAATTTCTTCCAAGACAACGACAGAGCGTCTGTGGCCACAGCCAGTGGATCCCGAGACAGGGAGACAAAGGTTTGCGATTGTGACGGGATGCAAACAGAACCACATCCAGTAGACCCCAACGGTGACACAGGGACTGGAACACCCTGTTGCAGAGGGACCACTCCCCTTGCCGGGAAGTCCCCCTGCTCAGAGAGTCTGCTAGGAGATTTTCCACCCCCGGGATGTAAACAGCCGAAATGCATTGAACATTGGCCTTCGCCCATGTCAGAATCTGCGACACTTCCTGGAGGGCACCCTTGCTCCGGGTCCCTCCCTGATGATTGATGTAGGCAACCGCCGTCCTGCTGTCTGAGCGCACCTGAACCGACCCTGCAGGTGATCGGTCAACTGCTCCAGAACCAACCTGACTGCCCGCAGTTCCAGAATGTTGATGGGTAAATGGGCCTCCTGAGGGCCCCACCTGCCCTGGAACCTCAGGGACTTCCAGAATCCCCCCCAACCTGACAGACTGGCATCCGTGGTGACAGTCTCCCAGGAGGGGGCTAGAAAGGACCTGCCCTTTAGCAAATTCTTGTGGTCCAGCCACCACGAGAGGGACCTTATGACCAACGGAAAGCACACAAAACCTGTCCAGGGACGCAGGATCCTTGTCCCATACCGAGAGGAGGTGAAGCTGCAGAGGCCTCGAATGGAACTGAGCAAAGGACGCCGCCTCCAAGCTCGCCACCATCAGACCCACCAGCTGCATTCCCTGTCTGAGTGAGAGCTGGGGGCATGAGAGCAGGGACCGCACCTGCACAGTCAGGGCTTCCACCTTCTGTTGGGGAAGGAATATTCGTGACTGAACCGTATCCAGAATCATCCCCAGGAACGGGGTCACTGACGAAGGGGACAAAGACGACTTGGGGTGATTGATCACCCAGCCGAATGACTCCAAGATGGACACCACCCGCTGAGTGCCCAGCTCCGCCTGCTGTAGGGGCCATGAGGCGATGAGGATGTCGTCCAGGTAGGGCAGCACTCGAATGTCCCCTGACCTTAACAAGGACATCACTCCTGCCAGTACCTTGGTGAACACTCTGGGAGCTGAAGTGAGGCCAAATGGTAGGGCCACAAACTGATAATGTTGATCCTTCAACGAGAATCTGAGAAACCTTTGATGTCCTGGAAACACAGGGATGTGAAGGTAAGCATCTTTGATGTCCACAGTTGTCATAAAATTCCCTGGGCGCAGAGAGCCAATGGCCGAGCGCAGAGTTTCCATGTGAAAGCGCTTGTGCTTGACAAATTTGTTGAGGATCTTTAAATCCAGAATGGGCCTGACTGACCCATCTCTCTTGGGTACTGTGAAAAGGTTGGAATAGAACCCTTCTCCCAATTTTCTCAAGGGAACCTGGCAAATAACTCCCAGATCCAGAAGGTCTTGCACTGCTTGCATCAGGACCTGAGCCGATGCCGGGACCTGGGGAATCCGGGACCTGACGAATCTTGAGGGGGGGGCCGTACAGCAAACTCTATTTTATAGGCCAGAGGTAACCACCTCCTGAATCCACCGGTCCGAGACTTGGTGCCTCCAGACATGCGCGCAGTGCTGTAGCCGTCCCTCCACCCTGGCGGGCGAGGGCGCCCCATCATGCCTGAGGGGTCTTGGGAGGGGCTTTGGGCTTGGTTCCCCAGGAGGAGCCGGGGTGTCGCCCCTTGCTCCTATGCCAGGAGTCTGCACAAGCCCCCGCGAAGGACACCCCTTTCCCTGCTTAACACCTCTGTAGGGGGCTGAAAGGGGGCCCTGGATCCGAAAGGGCCGAGGCTGTCGCCTGCACTGTGGTAACTTACCTCCTTTAGCAAAGAGGTCTAGACGGTCCCCAAACAGGCGCAGGCCCTTAAAGGGAAGCATAGTAAGGCGTATAGCCACCGCCAAGGCGGAAGATCTGGCACACAGCCTAACAGCATCATCCGACGCGGACAGGATAAAGTTCACAAACGCATCACAATTAGACAGTGCATTAACAGCATCAGTAGGCAGCTCGTCTGGGCCGTCAAGAACATTCCTGATCATGGCCCTGAGCGCCACAGCAGTGATGGCCAAGGCGCAAACCGGGCGCAGCGCCGCCCCACCAAATGCAAAGGCATGACATGCCAATTTGTCAATGCGCTGGTCCTCAGAATTCCGTAGCGTAGTGGTATCGGAGGAGTGCATAATAGAAGTGTTAGACAGCCCTAAAACAGGGGCATCGACCTCGGGGGGTGATGACCAGCACTTGACCATATCAGCAGGAAAAGGATACTTCCTGTCCAAACTCTTAGGGATCCCGGGAAGTCTACTGGTATGTTCCCATTCCTTCAACACAAGGTTATTGAAATGGGTTTGCTCAGGAAACTCCAATCGAGCCTTAGCAGTATGAAATAGCTCACCCCTTTGCCTGGGAGCCGCAACAGGGGGAGGGATGGACAGAACTTCAAAAATCTGAAGCAGTAGTTTGTCAGTATCATCCGGGGTCCAGTGGTCCGAACCGGAATCGTCATGACCCCTTGTCAGAGAATAGCTCCCCTTCGTCCGAAGGGGTATGGCCATAAAAATGTGAAAACTCCTCAGACTCCATAGGGAAGGGAGCCGAATCAGGGATTATGTGCCGCTTTTTAGCAGTGGCCTTGCGCGCTAGAGAGCTAGCAAGCAATTTTTCAACACTGGCCAGTCTAGTAGCCACATCAGGATGAGAATGCCCGCTTGTATTGGGGGTTAGACTCAGGCTTGGGGGAGTAGGTGAATTAAGCCGAGGTGCAGGCCCAGCCACAGGGGCGGGAAGTACCATTAGCGCCTGCTGTGCACAAGGGACGCAGACCCGTGCATTGTCACCGGTGATAGGCGAGACCCCACAAGCTACACACAGACGGGCTTGTCCCGAGGGAACCCCATTCACAATATCCTCGGATGCCTCCATATGGTGATTAATGGCACAATAGGCCAGTAGTGATTGACGCTATAAGGTACCCTGGATGCCCCAATGACCCGCAGGGAAGTGGGAGTAATATTTCTAGGTCCACTGGTAATTAAGCTGGGCCGGGAGAAGCCACTGGATTTGACCGTCTGAAAGACATAATGGGAATAGGGATGTCAGAGCCATGCGCAGTAAGCAAGAGAAATGAAATATCGCCCGCGAGGGCACTTACAGATCGAGGGAGGAGGAGGACCGTTACCACGCGCGCGTGCGCGCGATGAGCATCGAAATGGCGCCAAGCAGGCCTCGAAGGGCGGGCTAGAGCGGGCTGTGACGCGGAGCGCGCCAAGCCAGGTCTCCGCCCCCCCCGAAGAGCGCGAAGCTCTGAGACAGATTCAGTTGTCAGAAGATCGAAGTGAAAGGCACACTTAGAAAAAAATGTCACCAATGAAGACGTAGCAGCGTCTGAGGCAACGCCGCCGCTCATCGCAGCACATTCAACGAGGGAAGGAGTGCACATGGCGGCGACAGATGCATAATAAAATTTTTTAAAAAAACGCGCGCCACTGACACCAGGAATACCAGTAAAGGACAGTATTAAGGCCATAAGCGTGTAAGCATACACTGACCACCACCCCCCCCCCCCCCCCCCAGACTACGGGGGGAACGAGGGAGGATGGCGACCCTTTGTATAGGGCCCACCTCTTCACGGGGCATGGGGAATAGCGCGGGAGGGGCATCCTCTAGAGGCTCAACATCAGCCTAAACCGCCTACCCTTTGGTGGGGGACTGCGGTGGAGCATGGCTCCATAAGCACACAAGGTGCTGCCTACCTTCACCCGACGCAGCCCAAGCTGGGAGGCACATCACAGGGAGGACGGGTGGGAGTAGTCCCAACAGGGCCGCAGGCTTTGATGGCCCCGCTCACCTGCGAGAGAGTGATGCTTCATGTCTTCGCAGTCAGCACCGCAGAGAAATCTGGGGATTTGTGGGAGGTCCCTGGGTATATGAAGGGCCGGGAGGAGCCTGTTTTCGCATGCTTCGGCAGTACAGCGCCATCTGGCGGAGAATAACCCAAGTGTATTATATCTGGAGCAGGACGTACTGTATACTAAGAAAACTATATATATATATACATATATATATATATATATATATATATATATATATATTCCACCCCGCAGGGGAACTCACGGACCGCGGTAGGAAACAGGAGACCCGCAGCACGAGGGAGGCAAAATGGCGTCCGCATATACTTCGAGGGGCAGGCCACTAGAGAAATGATGCGGAAAACATAATCCGCAGAGCCGCCTCCCCCCGAAGAGTGCGAATCGCACCCACATGATCCCGCCGTCCAATGACGGCGTGGCAGAGCCTGAGGTAATGTCGCCGCCGTCCGCGGAGCGATGTACAAACTTGCGGCGGCTGCCAGTAAAACACACATTAAGCAAGACATACAGGATACAACAAATATCTATTCTGGCACAAGCAAGTGAACAGGGACTGCGGTCGGAGCGGCGCTCCTAAAGCACCTAATCCCAGGTGCTGTCCTACCTTCACCTGAACCAGTCAGCCGAGGCTGGGAGGCAGTGGGTCCAGAACGGGTGGTAATAGTCCTGCAGGGCCGCAGGCTGGTAAGCTCCGCTCGCCTGCGTATATAGAGAGCCATCTTCTATCTTCGCTCGCCTGCGTATATAGAGAGCCATCTTCTATCTTCGCAGTCCAGACTGCAAATTAAAACTGGGGATTTTGTGGGAGGTCCCTGACTTATATAGGGCCAGGAGGAGCCACAAGCTGTTTTTCTGCAGTCCAGCGCCATCTTGTGGATGTATTACCCATGTGTAAGGAATAATCTGGAACAGGACGTGCTGTATACTTAGAATACAAGCCTGGATAGAGATTTCTTGAAATCGGGTGTATAAGTGACCCAATTTTTTCGCGATAGTGCATCTTTAAATATATGCAATATCATACAGTTGTGCTACGTGTGTGTGTGGACGTTCAGAACGTTAGTTCATATCATAAGAACTCTAATAGTTGCAATATTAATATAACTAAATATACTAATATAACTAAAAAAAACTTCCCATTCTTTATAATGAAAAAAAAAAAAACTTACTTTGAAGAAAAAACCCAATCCTGATTTTTGATCTTCGCCAATGACATCTGTTGACTTCTCAGGTTGTTCGGAGTCTTCCTCTTCATCGGGATCTTTCAGCTCAGAAAGATCCACCTCGATCAGACTAGATTTGTTTTTGAGCTGCTCATCCAAAGGAACATTCTCTTTCCCAGAACAGTCAGAGGAGCCCATGCCGGACAACCGCACTCCATTTACAGCATCTCTATGTGCCTGTTCAGACAGGATATTGGTGTCCTTGGAGTTGGAAAGAACAAATGTCCTTTGATAGTTTTCTTCATGCAATCGGAAGCTGCATGCAGACTTATCAGGGGGTCCCTCAGCTCGCTCAGCGCCATTGTCTAGCACAAATTCTTCCATAGGGGGAACTGGAGATTTTAGAGCAGAAACAGACTTTAGATGAGGTAAGGTCTCTATGCTTTGTGTTGGAGTTATAACACGGGAGGAGTTCAGCATTTTATCCTTAGACATTTTATGATCAGCAGCCCGAGATGAACGCGGGGTTCGACCCTGAGCAAACCTAGTTTTGCGAGGACCTGGACCAGTACCTGTGGGGGACAAAGGCTCCATAAAGTGAACAGGGGGTTTTAATTTGTGGTCCTGGATATTCATTTGGAGGGCTGGGAGCACAGAGGCAGGGGCTTTCATAAGCATCTCTTGCTGCTGAGATATTTTCAGAATGGCTTGCTGCAGGGTGCTTATGGTCTCATTGAGCTTTTCAATAGAAAGATTACACTCATTTGCATCCATCTCAGAACTGCCATCATCCGGGCTGACATCAGGAATCACATTGAGCACATCTCCTTCAGCCAAATCGGCCTCTTTTGGCTTTTGTTCAAACGCATTGGGTGCATTTAGTTCTTTAGAGACGTCACTAGTGAAGTCCTCCTTCTCTAGGACGGTCACGGCATTGGCCTCATCTGCATTTTGTTTTATGTAGTCTTTCAGGCTATGCTCAGGCTTCACAGGATGAGAGCTTACTTCAGGTCTGTTCTTTTTCACGACATGCAAGAAAGCCGCCTTACCCAGTTTTAAACGCTGCCTTGCTGACAGAGTCTCCATTTTCTTCTTCTGTGTTTCAATAGCTCTCCTTTTCTCCTCCAGCTGCATGTGAAGCTGTACTAGTTCAGAAGCCAAAACGTTGGCATGGTCTTTGTTTTGCCCACCAGGACTTTGCTCCCTCCGCTGCTTCCAGGTGGTCAATGGAGGAGGGCAACATTCAGAACCGTCCGGTGTAGTTTTCTGTGAGCTACTAGTACTGGACTTGGTCTCATAGCTGTTGAGTCTTTGGAACTTTCTTTCCGCAAAACTAGTCATTCGCACGCTCCCGCTAGCCATAGAGACACTGCTGACCTGAGAGATGGTGCTTAAACATGGACTTGAACGCCCGCTGGCGTCATCTTTGTCATCATTTTCTTTAACTTTCATGTCTTCCTGCAACTTGGCTGATTCTTCTTCACCAATGTATTTACTTACTGGATGAGGATGAGGGAGCTCCTCATCGCAGTCATCCTCCAAATCCAGGTGGTCAGAATCAGAATCCTGCTTTATAACCATCCATGTACTTTCAGGATCTTGGACTTTATCTTCTAAGGGAAGTACTGGTTTTTCTTCATCAACCTTATCCAATTTAGAATCATGAAGAAAAAAGCCACTGCCAGGCTGCTGTGATGGGTCAACACTACTGGTAGCAAGAGGCTGAAACGACCCTGTGTCACCATCCATAGAGATATGTAAAGGTTCTATTCTAGGACACTCAGCATCTGAGAAATCTGAACTAGATACAGGGGTAAACGTTCTGTTTAAGTCATGAGTAGTGTGATTGGTGACAACTTTCTTTCGCGGGAAAGAATGAGTGCCTTCATTTTGACGTCTAGAACCAAATCCCTTTGACCTGCTCTCACCATACTCCTCTCTTTTTGGGATCGCTTGTTTCTCTTTTGCAGGTCTGAGAACTGCAGGCATAAGAGGCTCTAAGAAAAAGCTGTCTGGTTTGCTTTCTACTTCTGAAAAAGGCCTCCTTGGAGACCTGGCTGTTGTCTGCTGGCTAGAGGCTCGGGAAGAGATGCTCTGTACCTCCACGTCACCTAGATTTGATGAATCACCAGATTTTATAAATGCAACAAGTTCTTCTTCCTCATCTTCTATGTTGACATTTCCCAGCATGCTCCGAGAACTCATGGGTGCTGAAGAAATGGGCAGCTGGTGTTTAGGAGTAGCATTTATAATGTTTGAAGCCAGGCTGTCTTTACTAATAGACCGAGCAAGGCTAATACTGTCTCCAGAGGCTGCATCAATATCATCCGCACAATGCAGGGCAAATGGTGGCTGGGACAGGGGCCTGCAAAGTACAAAAAAACAGACTGATGAGAAACATCTTTCTAGGTTTGCAGGAAACTATCGAACTTTTCTAACTAGATTAGGTGCTTTATTCATTAAACCAAAAAGCCTATTTTTAACAAAATCAGAGATGTTCCCTGGGTGGGGCGCATCCTGCAAAGTCTGGCAAAATGCAAAATCTTAGGGTGGGCATCTGCAATTGGGATTATTCTGCTTTAAATAGCCCCACATCCAAGCCCAGCTCCTGTCTTCCCTCAAAGAATGCCATGTTTTAGAATACAGAACATCTGGCGCCAGGTGACACGCGGTTGTCCCAAAACAAGATTCTGCCACAGTAGTATTTGTATTTGTTCTCTGAAGGCAGTTGGACAGAATGGTGGCCAAATGATTAGCACTTTTGCTATAATTGGGTTACAATCGGAACTTGGACACTACCTGCATGGCAAGTCCACTTAAAGGGTTAGTAAACCCCCCCTCAAAAAAAAACAGTACCTACCTTCTCTCCCAGGCAGCAGCTTTAGCCCTGACTGCCGCTTGGAAACATCCTGGTTTCCAAGAACGATTGCTGGGGGGTGCTCATTGCTCCACGTCCAACAGCGAGCGGCCTCATGAACAGCACATGGGGCAAGGGGAGTTCCGTTCTCAGAGACTGGAAGGTTTCTGAGCATCAGACCCACGGGGAGAGAAGGTGGGTGCCTGTTTTTTTTTTTAAATTTGGGTTTAATAACCCTTTAACTAACCAACATATGTAACCAATTAAGCAATTCTAAGCTTAAAACAAAAAAAAAAATGTTTTAGTGCCTTTTAAGGCTGCTTTGCCAAGGATATACCTTGTCTAAAGGATGGATGGCAAGAGCTTCTGACATGCGGACCTAAAGACATAGATATACATGTACAATGACTAACAAAGATGGCTGTAATCATTAATAAAACCACTCTATATTCTCTCTTCATTTTAAAGGTATTTCTTTGCAAAAACAAGCAATTCATTGTATTGCATACCGATTTACATCTGTGAGCTTTAAACACAACTAAATAAATAATACAGATATAACACCTAACCAACTCCTTGCATTCATTTTCCCCTACTAATCTTTGCCTAGTTTGCAAATTCTTAAAGAGAAGCAGCCACTGTCTACAGCACCTTACTGATGATACCACTGTGCATGGCAGGCCATGGTGGCATCCCTCTGACTATCTAAATGACACACAGCTAGAGGGAAGCAGCTGTGGGGATGCCTGCTGCTCCCCCTCAATTCCAGGAGGAGGAACCAAGGAACAAAGCTAAGGAGAGCGACAATGGGGGAGTTCCTTTTAAAATCTTCTAACACATGCTTCCCAAGACTGGCTTCGGACTCCACCAGCTTTCCCAAACAAAGTTTAGTGAACTATATATGTTTTGTCGACTACAGATGCAATTTATTAATAGAAAAGTGAACAAGATGAATAAGACTCAGCCAAAGCAAGTGTGTGGAGAAATTAGGTATAATGCTAAAACCACAGGCTGCTGCCCTATGATCTGACCAGCTACGATTCAAATTTGAGGAGCTATTTTAGGTGGCAGCTAGCCTCACTACTGTCATGTTTTAAATGTATAGACACGGGCTAAATGTCTCAAAGGATTCTAACCACTTTTATGTCAATATAAAGACCCCCCCCCCCCAAAAAAAAAAGCCCTCTGTCCACTGTAGCACTGCTGTGAACATTTGCCATGTAAAAGCTGTATCAATGCCTGTGTAAGGCTTGTAAAGTACGAACCTCTGCTTTTTCTCAGCCCATGCCATCACTGATGAACGAGGTGGCCCTTCAGTTCGTGTTAAAGAATTTGCACGATCCCTGTGACCTACAGAGAAAAAGAATATTGCAGTACATTTTTAATTCTAAAGGATGGGTTGGAGGTTGAAACAATTTCATGTGTCAGTGGAAACTCTGAAAAACATTTTATTTTGTCCCACAGTGCTGCATCTGACAGCCAGAAGTGCTCAGCGGAGGTTGGGCAAAGGATTGGAGTTCCCTGCCGAACCCCCAACCTCCACCAAGCACTACCGACTGACTGCTCTCCCACATGTATGAATTGATTTCACCAAACAAGATATGCGACTGCTGTTGGTGGAGCTCAACATTACCACCCACGTAAATGCACATTAACAAGGTGACCTCATCGTGCCTATGGTCATTTGCAATCCTATAGATTTTTTATAAAATATACTAATACCAGAGAAAAATCATAAGCAGATACTTACTGGGGCTCTCGTCAGACTGCACAGTCTTCTGCTGTTTCTGCCTCAAGGGCAACAGCGGATGGGATGGACCGAACACTGTGCTTCCTTTCCCGCTACACAATTAATAGAACAAGTTAATTATAGGCCTCCCACGATTACAGAGGAAAACAAGCAGGAGCAGAGCAAACATTGATTAAATCACAATGCAGAGAGTAAACAATATAAAAAATATAGTGGAACGTATATTGTTCGGCTTAAATAAATTATTCTGCCTGCTATGAAAACATATCAATTATTAATATTATTCACCACAAAGCAATATTTCAAAGCATAATTTGCTTAAAGCAGACAAAGTATACCCTAAAAATGAGGACTGTCGCTGCCGGACAAACCTTACTAACATGTCCCCTATTCCCTGCCACACCCTCTGTACAAGATGAAAGTGCACCTATTCACAGGGGAAGTTTATGTGGTAATTTTTATTTTATTTTTTATTTTAACTAAAGCCTTTTCCAAATATTCTTAACACAAAATGAATGCAGTCGGCCATATTGCTCCCCGACAGAACAGCCCCGCCCCTAGCGATGTGGTGTTCAGTCACAGTACACACAGAGAGCACATAAACCTAACTGCCATTAGGGCTGATTCAGCACAGTGAGAAAAAAGATGCTGAATTTCACTGTGAAAAAAAAATTACATTTGTTTTCTTCTATTTTTTACCTTAGCGCAAATCGTTTTCTATTTTTTTTTTCCTTAGCGCAATTCAGCATTATTTTTTGCTGTGCACATTTTTTAAAAATGTGCAGTTAAAATGGTGCCGAATTTCATTAAGGAAATAATCATTATAAAAAGGTTTTTCTCACAGAAAAACATGAGAAAAAACCCTCATGGTGTTGAATCTGCCCTAATGTGACAGGTTAGTTATAACTGAACTAAACAGCATATGGGTGCCGTTCACCATAATATTACTTCCTGTTTTTTCCAACATTGACCTTTAGTTAAAAAAAAAAAAAAAAAAATTCTGTGAAACTCACCTGTAGAATTGTTTTTGGATATATCCAGTCCAGGTCGTCCTACCCCGCCCTTGTTTTTCATTATCTCTTTTTGCCTGTTATGGTGATTACCACTTTTATGCAGCCTCACACAAAGGCTGAAAGGGGGGACCCTGTAGAGCAGAAAGCACCAAATTCAAGTCCCACACCGGTAGTACAGGCTTACGCGGTGGACGAACATAGGTAACTCCTTGAAAAAAAGCCTTGATCAGTCTATGATTGGCAAAGGCTCTTTGGAAAAAGATAGCCAAGGCCGAGACCTGGCCTTTGAGGGTGCTCAGCTGGAGACCCAAGTCTAAGCCGTGTTGTAAAAACTCCAAAATCCTAGAGATATAAAAAGTGCGGCAAGGGAAACTCTTTGACTCGCACAAAGCAATGTAGGCATGCCAAACTCTGTAGTATATCATGGATGAAGACTTCTTCCGCGCCTGAATCATGGTCTAAACCACCGTGGCAGACAGCCCCTTTTCCGCCAGGATTGAGGTTTCAATAGCCAGGGCGTCAAAGCCAGCATCTGTAAATTGGGGTGCCGCAGCGACCCCTGCATGAGAAGCCCTGGGTCGTCAGGCATGACGTAGCGATTGACCGACATGTGAATTATGTCTGCAAACCAACTCCGCCTCAGCCAGCGAGGAGCCACCAGGATGGTTGGTACCCCCTCCTGGGCTATCTTGCGCAGCACTCGGCCCAGGAGCGGAAACTGAGGGAATGCATAAAGGAGCCTGAACTCCGTCCAAGGAATCGACAGAGCATCTGTGGCAAGGGCCAGAGGATCTCTCCGACGGGGATATGAATCTCGGGAGCTTATGATTGTGTCTGGACGCAAATAGGTCCATGTCCAGCTGACCCCAGTGGAGACTCAGAGCATGAAAGATCTTGTTGCTGAGGGACCATCCCCCCAGGCGTGAGGCACTCCTGCTCAGGAAGTAGGCCTCCTGGTTCTCTATCCCCGGAATGTAAACCGCTGAGATGCAGGGAACATTCTCCTCTGCCCAAGTCAGAATCAGGTTGACCTCCTTGAGGGCTTGCTTGCTCCGAGTCCCGCCCTGGTGATTTATGTAGGCAAGCGCCGTCTGATTGCCCGAGCGGACCTGGATCGCACGGCCCCCTAAATGTGGAGTCAAGTGAAGAAGCACCAACCGGATCACTCTCAATTCCAAGACATTTATGGGCAAGTGGGCCTCCTGACCTTGGATTTTCTGCGTCAGCCAAAAGCCTCCCTAATGGGTCAGGCTGGCATCCGTGGTGACAATCTCCCACGATGAGGTCAAAAATGACTTGCCTACAAGCAGATTTCTGGAGTCCAGCCACCACAAGAGAGATTGCCTGGCCGAAGGAGATAGAGAGAAATCCTGTTCCAGTGACTCCTGCATCCAATCCCAACCGGTCAGGAGATTCAATTCAAGAGGTCTCATGTGGAACTGAGCAAAGGGCACTGCCTCGAAGCATGACACCATAAGGCCCACCAGTTTCATCCCCAGACGGACGGATGGCAGTGGACAAGACAGCAAGGCCTGCACCTGTGCCTGAAGACCCACCACTTTCTGTTGTGGTAGAAAAACCTTTGCCTGAGACGTGTCCAGCGTCATGCCCAGAAAGGACCTCACCATGGAGGGAGTGATGGAAGACTTGGGGTAATTGACTACCCAACCGAAATCCTCGAGCGTGGACAACACCGTCCGGGTGTCGCTCTCGGCCTGATGAAGAGACTGAGCTGCAATCAGCAAATTGTCCAGATAAGGCAGCACGTGGATGCCCTGGATTCTCAGGAGAGCCATGATGCCCGCCAGCACCTTGGTGAACACACGGGGGGCTGAGGATATCCCAAATGGTAAAACCACAAACTGGTAATGCTGATCCTCCAGCGCAAACCTCAGGAACTTCTGATGCCCCTGGAATATCGGAATGTGCAAATAAGCATCCTTGATGCCCACCGTGGTCAAAAAGTCGCCGGGTCGAAGCGAGCTGACTGCGGACTGCAAGGTCTCCATGCGGAAATGTCTGACCCTGACAAACCTGTTGAGACTCTTCAGGTCCAGGATGGGTCTCAGCGCTCAGTCCTTCTTGGGCACCGTGAACAGATTGGAGTAAAAGCCCTGACCCCGTTCCAGGCGAAGCAAGGGCCGAATCACACCTAACAGCAGAAGTTGTTGGACGACCAACCGCAGGCCTTGAGCTGTCACCGGGTTCAGGGACACCCGAGACTGAAGAAATCTTGAGGGCGGCCGGGCTGCCAGCTCTATCTTGTAACCGGACACCACCTCCTGAATCCACCGATCCGAGACGCGCTGTCTCCAGACGTGAGCAAATAGCAGAAGCCATCCCCCCACCCGGATGGGTGAAGGCGCCTCCTCATGTCTGAGGGAGCTTGGCAGAGGGCTTGGATCCCCAGGAGGGATTGGGTCGGCCGCGGGACCTACCTCGTCCCCAGGAGTCTCTGCGGGAACCCAAAAATGAAGAGCCTCTTCCTCCTCGAAAGGAGCGATGGGCAGATGAACCCCGAAAGGGCCGCGCAGGCCTCCGTCGCTGAGGGAGTCTTCCGTCCTTGACCAGGAGGTCCAGACACTCCCCAAACAGACTGTGACCCACAAAGGGGATACTAGTGAGCGACTTTTTAGCCGCGGCATCAGCCGACCACTGCCGCAACCAGAGTGAGCGGCGAAGAGCGACTAACAGGGCCAAGACCCTTGCACCTAGCCGGACGCTATCGTCCATGGCAGAGACCACGAAGGCAATAAACTCCACACAAGCCTTGAGGTCCTTGTACTTCTCAGCCCGCTTGCAAGTCCTGGCAATATCCACAAGGGGTACGATCTTCTTTCTAATGGCCAGGGAGACAATAGCCGCGGCACAGACAGGGCGGAACCAAGCACCGGCAAAGGTGAAGGCATGGCAGACCAGCTGATCCATGCGTTTTTAGCTGGGTCACGTAAGGAAGCAGTATCGGGTGAAGGCATGACCGTAGTATTGGACAGCCCCAACACGGGGGCATCCACCTCGGGAGGTCAGGACCACAGCCGGGATACCGCCTGTCCAGGCCCTTGGGCACCGACGGCAATCTATTAGGCCTTTCCCATTCCTTGAATATCATGTCAGAAAAAAAGGAATTCTGTGAGTACTCACCTGTAGAATTGTTTTTGTTCTTGCATGGCAGGGCCCGCTTCGGTATTCATAACAGTTGGGTTATCCCGCCACAAGGTGGCGCAGTGGTACTGCAGAAAAGCTGTGGCTTGTCCTGGCTCCCTATAAAAATACAATTCTGTGAGTACTCACCTGTAGAATTGGTATTATAAGTATACAGCACGTCCTGTTCCAGAATATTCCTTTACACATGAGTTATACATCCACAAGATGGCGCTGGACTGCAGAAAAGACATGTGGCCACTGCTGGCTCCTTAAAGCGGACCTTCACTCTAAATAAGAGTCTATCTTATATGTTTCCCACACCCTGTACATACAGATTGCTCACATTAAAAATCATCCTACCTGCATCTACTGCATTTTATAAGCCTTTAAACATCCAAGATGGCGGCTTATGGAAGCTGCCATTTTTGCAGGCAGCCTGCAAACAGGAAGTGACTGTGCTGCTCTGCATTCTGGGACTGCTGACCTTTCCCTGACCCCAGCTCTGCTCTGTCTGAGCAAAGCACAGCTATAACCCGCCCCCCTGTACCTTATCCCACTCTCCTCTCCTCAGTAAGTGTGATGCTTCTGAGTCAAGATGGCGGCGCCCGTATCCTAAATTCCCGAACAGAGTTGCAGCCCAGTGGGGGAAAGTATAATAAATTAGTGACTAAACATGTAAAATATATTAATTTTAGATGCTGAGGAATTGTTTTTTAAGAGTTTGGGCTTTTCATTAAATCATGGTGAAGGTCCGGTTTAAATAGCCAGGAACCTCCCACCAATTCCCAGTGTTGAAAAGCAGTTATACAAGAAGCAGGGAGAATAATAAACCCAAAATGAACAATCACCATGCAGAGGTAAGCAAAAATAATGCCAACAAGGGACGGATGGAACAGGACGTGCTGTATACTTATAATACCAATTCTACAGGTGAGTACTCAAAGAATTGTATTGTTTCAAGTATACAGCACGTCCTGTTCCAGAATATTCCTTACACATGGGACATCCAATAGCAGTGTCCGTAAGGTAGGGTGGGATCCCCAAAAGTAACAGCGGGCAGTTTAAACCACTGCCACCTGCAGAACTTTGCGGCCAAAAACAGCATCCACTGAGGCCCTAACATCAACCTTGTAAAACTTTGAAAAGGTATGAACAGAAGACCAAGTAGCGGCCTTGCAAACTTGTTCAACAGAAGCTTGGTGCTGAAAAGCCCAAGAGGCACCAATAGCACGAGTAGAATGAGCAGTAAGGTGGAAGGGAGGCTCCTTCCCCTTAACAGAATAGGCTTGCACCACCGCCTGACGGATCCACTTGCTGACAGTGTATTTAGCCGGAGGCAAACCCTTCCTAGGTCCAGAAGGGAGAACGAAAAGAGCATCAGTCTTCCTGAAGGAGTCAGTAGCTACCAAATAAAACTTCAAAGTCCTAACCACTTCCAGAGAATGTAAGACCCTCTCCGTAGGATTACTAGGATTAGGACACAGAGAAGGCAAGACAATGTCCTGATTGAGGTGAAAAGCAGACACAACCTTAGGCAGAAAATCTGGCTTAAACCTAAACACCACCTTGTCCTGGTGTCCCTCAAAATAAGGAGGTTTGATGGAAAGCGCCGCCAACTCAGAAGCACGCCTAACAGAAGTGATAGCCACCAAAAATGCTACCTTAAGCGTCAAGATAGACAAAGGGGCCTTACGCAGAGGCTCAAAAGGAGGACCCTGCATAGCGGATAAGACCAAGTTCAAATCCCAGACTGGTAACATAGGCTTACGTGGAGGGCGCACGTGAGTAACCCCCTGGAAGAAGGTCTTAACCAACCAATGGTTGGCAAAAGATCTTTGGAAGAAAACAGCCAAGGCTGAAACATGACCTTTTAGGGTACTAAGTTGAAGACCCAAGTCCAAACCATATTTCAGGAATTCCAGGATCCTGGGAACAGAAAATACCCGACAGGGAAGGGACTTAGACTCACACCAGGCAATGAAAGCATGCCATACCCTATAGTAGATAAAGGATGAGGACTTCTTCCTAGCCCTAATCATGGTATCAACTACAGAAGCAGGCAGCCCCTTCTCCATCAAGATGGAGGTTTCAGCAGCCAGGCCGTTAAAGCCAGCGTTTGTAAATTGGGATGGCGTAGCTGACCCCGAGTGAGCAGATCTGGATCCTTGGGCAAGACATACTGATCTACTGCCAACTGCACGACGTCTGCGAACCACACTCTTCTTGGCCAACAGGGGGCCACCAGAATGGTTGGCACCCCTTCCTGGGCCATCTTGCGCAGCACCCTGCCCAGCAGAGGAAACGGAGGGAATACATAGAGGAGCTGAAAACTCTTCCAAGACATTGCTAATGCATCCATGGCCAAGGCCAGCGGGTCCTGTGACAGAGAGACAGACTGGAAGCTTGTGATTGTGAAGGGACGCAAACAGATCCACATCCGGCTGACCCCAGCATTGGCACAGGCAGCGAAACACCCTGCTGCTGAGGGACCATTTTCCCAGATGAGAAGTCCCCCTGCTCAGAGAGTCTGCCTCCAGATTCTCCACCCCCGGCATGTACACAGCTGAGATGCAGGGAACACTCTCCTCCGCCCAAGACAGTATCAGGGACACTTCCTTGAGGGCCCTCTTGCTCCAGGTCCCTCCCTGATGATTGATGTAGGCAACCGCCATCTGGTTGTCCGAGCGGATCTGAACAGCCCGACTCTGAAGGTGTGAAATCAATTGGGCGAGAACCAACCTTATCGCCCTCAGTTCCAGGATGTTGATAGGGGTATGAGCCTCCTGAGGGCCCCACTGACCCTGGAATTTCAAAGACTTCCAGAATCCCCCCAGCCTGTCAGACTGGCATCCGTGGTGACAGTCTCCCAGCAAGGGGACATAAAGGTCCTGGCCACCAAGAGGTTCCTTGAGTCCAGCCACTACGAGAGAGAACGCCTGGCCAGAGAGGACAGAACAAACACCTGATCCAGGGACCCAGGGTCCCAATCCCATACTGACAAAAGGTGTAGCTGTAGAGGTCTCATGTGAAACTGAGCATAGGATATCACCTCGAAGCAAGACACCATCAGCCCACTAGCTGCATCCCTTGCCGGATGGAGGGATGAGGACAAGACAGCAGAAACTGGGCCTGAGCTTGAAGACTCTCCACCTTCTGCTGAGGGAGAAAAACCTTGACCTGAGATGTATCCAGAGTCATGCCCAGAAAGGACCTCACCAGTGACGGGGACAGGGAAGACTTGGGATGGTTGATCACCCAGCCGAAGGACTCCAGTGTGGACACCACCATCTGGGTATCCAGCTCGGCCTGATGGAAGGACTGAGACATGATGAGAATGTTGTCCAGATAAGGAAGGATGCGAATGCCCTGAGATCTCAGCAGAGCCATCATGCCCGCCAGCACCTTGCTGAATACCCTGGGAGCTGAGGTGATACCGAAAGGCAAGGCCACAAATTTGTAGTGCTGATCCTCCAGAGCAAACCTGAGGAATTTCTGATGACCTGGAAAGATTGGTACGTGAAGGTAAGCGTCCTTGATGTCTATAGATCGCCCAGTCGCAGTGAATTGACTGCTGAGCGCAGGGTTTCCATGTGAAAATGATTGAATCTGACAAACTTGTTGAGGCGCTTTAAATCCAGGATGGGCTGAGGGACCCGTCCTTTTTGGGGACCGTGAAGAGAATGGAATAGAAGCCTCTGCCCCTTTCCCAGGAAGGCACCGGGCAGCCCAGACCCTGGAATTTCAAAGACTTCCAGAATCCCCCCAGCCTGTCAGACTGGCATCCGTGGTGACAGTCTCCCAGCAAGGGGACATAAAGGTCCTGCCCACCAAGAGGTTCCTTGAGTCCAGCCACTACGAGAGAGAACGCCTGGCCAGAGAGGACAGAACAAACACCTGATCCAGGGACCCAGGGTCCCGATCCCATACTGACAAAAGGTGTAGCTGTAGAGGTCTCATGTGAAACTGAGCATAGGATATCACCTCGAAGCAAGACACCATCAGCCCACTAGCTGCATCCCTTGCCGGATGGAGGGATGAGGACAAGACAGCAGAAACTGGGCCTGAGCTTGAAGACTCTCCACCTTCTGCTGAGGGAGAAAAACCTTGACCTGAGATGTATCCAGAGTCATGCCCAGAAAGGACCTCACCAGTGACGGGGACAGGGAAGACTTGGGATGGTTGATCACCCAGCCGAAGGACTCCAGTGTGGACACCACCATCTGGGTATCCAGCTCGGCCTGATGGAAGGACTGAGACGTGATGAGAATGTTGTCCAGATAAGGAAGGATGCGAATGCCCTGAGATCTCAGCAGAGCCATCATGCCCGCCAGCACCTTGCTGAATACCCTGGGAGCTGAGGTGATAATGAAAGGCAAGGCCACAAATTTGTTGTGCTGATCCTCCAGAGCAAACCTGAGGAATTTCTGATGACCTGGAAAGATTGGTACGTGAAGGTAAGCGTCCTTGATGTCTATAGATCGCCCAGTCGCAGTGAATTGACTGCTGAGCGCAGGGTTTCCATGTGAAAATGATTGAATCTGACAAACTTGTTGAGGCGCTTTAAATCCAGGCTGGGCTGAGGGACCCGTCCTTTTTGGGGACCGTGAAGAGAATGGAATAGAAGCCTCTGCCCCTTTCCCAGGAAGGCACCGGGCAGAGGACCCCCAACTCCAGAAGGTTTTGGACAGCAAGGCACAAACCCTGAGCTGACAGAGGGTTTTGAGCCATCCGGGATCTGATGAATCTTGGGGGCGGCTAGGCTGCAAACTATCTTGTAACCGGAGGAAACCACCTCCTGGATCCACCTGTCTGCTACACGTCGCCTCAGGACGTGAGCAAAGAGCCGAAGCCGTCCCCCCACCTGGATGGGTGAGGGTGCCTCTTCATGCCTGAGGGGACATGGGGGAGGATTTGGGCTTGGGAACCCAGGAGAGGCCGGGGCGGCCACGTCCCCTGCCCAAATAGTCTCCGCATTCTCCAGCAAAGGAAACTCCTCGACCAGCCCTGGAAGCCCGAAAGGAGGGGAAAGAGGCACCAGACCCCCGAAAGGGCCGAGAAGGCCTCCTGCGTTGGGGTAACCTACCGCCCCTAGTGAGAGCCTTCTTAGCAGCATTATCAGCTACCCACTAACGCAGCCAGACAGAGCGGCGTATAGCCACCAAAAGGGCAGATGTCCTTCCACACATTCTAATGGCATCCTCCATGGCAGCGAGGATGTAAGCAACAAATTCACAGCAAAGCAGGAGAGACCTATACTCTTCTCCTCCCGCGTCACCAGAGGCCCCATCTATGAGACACTTAAGCAGCCCTTTAATAGCAATAGCCGTTATGGCAGAGGCACAAACCGGGCGCAGCCCAGTCCCCACACAGGCAGAAGCATGACAGGACAGCTGGTCCATGAGCCGGTCCTCACCATCCCGCAGGGTAGTAGTGTCAGGAGAATGCATGACAATGTATTTGACAACCCTAGAACGGGCGCGTCCACCTCGGGAGGACAAGACCAACGTTTAATTACATCAGCAGGAAAGGGATACCTCTTGTCCCAACTCTTGGGCACCCCAGGTAGCTTACTAGGCCGTTCCCATTCCTTGAGCACTAGATTATTAAAGTGAATCTGCTCAGGGAACTCCAAGCGTGGCCTAACCGTATGAAAAAGCTCACCCTGCCGCTGCGGAGCCACTGCAGGAGGAGAAATACAAAGCACTTCGAATATGTGACTCAACAACCTGTCAGTATCATCTGAAGACCATGGGTCTTCCCCAAAGGGAGACCCAGTACTACCATAGATCTTAGGTTGTACCTCAAAGGATTCTGAATCAGAAAACAACTCCCCCTCCTCGAGGAGGTAAGGGTCAGAAAGTGAGTAAGGTCCCTCATCCTCTACAGGAAAGAGGGAAGCAGCGGGAGATAAATGCAGCTTCTTAGCAGAAGCCTTACGCGGGGCTGACCCAGCATTATGTTTCTCAATGCTGGCCACCCGTGCAGCCAAATCACTGGGGGTCAGATGCATGCGTGGAGGGTAGGCGAAGCCAAAAAGGGCGCAGCACCGGGGCCCGCAACAGACAGCCCAGACTGCAGCGCAAGCAGTTTACACATACCCTGACATCGTCACTCACAGGGGAAACACCACACGCAACACACAGCCGGGCCTGTCCCGAAGAAACCCCAGGCACATTATTCCCAGAAGCCTCCATATGGTGATTTGAGTGGCACAACAGGCCAGTATAGGGCTAAGGCTAGTAAGAGCCACCCGGGATGCCCCAAAACCAGCTAGGAAGGTGGGAGATTACAAAAGGGAAGAGGGCCGGGAGAAACCACAGTGAGGTTTATCCCACCTGAAAGACATAAAGACCTCCCCATAAGCATTTACAATGGATAGGAGAAAGAAAAAACACCCCACAGGGACACTCACGGACCACACTGGCAAGGAGCAGCAGCGCATGCAGAGGAAGAGAAGCAAAATGGCGCCCACACAGACCTCGAGGTGTGGGCCCGGAGGTGTGACGTCAAAAGCGTCATCCGCAGAGCCCGCCCCCCCGAAGAGCGCGAAACGTGTCCCACGTGATCTCGCCGTCCAATGACGGCGCATCAGCAGCTGAGGCAATGTCGCTGCTGTCCGCAGAGCACTGTACAAGCGGCGCGGCGGCGAGCGAATTAAGTAAAAAGCACAGCACACAACAGTAAAGTGAAGAAAGAGGGGGGGGGACCGGGGGGGGGGGATTGGGTAAGGAAGGAAGACCCAGAGTGCAGGGAGGGGCATCCCGCTACCCATGTCAGTGCAGGGATTGCGGTAGGAGCAGCGCTCCTCAGCACCTGACCCTGGTGCTGTCCTACCTTCACCAGAACCAGTCAGCCAAGGCTGGGAGGCAGTGGGTCCGGAAACGGGTGGGAATTGTCCTGAAGGGCCGCAGGCTGATAAGCCCCGCTCACCTACGCGGTATAGAGAGCCATCTTCTATCTTCGCAGTCCAGACTGCAGATAAGAACTGGGAATTGGTGGGAGGTTCCTGGCTATTTAAGGGGCCGGGAGTGGCGACAAGTCTTTTCTGCAAGCCAGCGCCATCTTGTGGATGTATAACCCATGTGTAAGGAATATTCTAGAACAGGACGTGCTGTATACTTGGAATAACGGGCTTAATCCTTAGAGTTCCCCAGCGTACACAAGCAGTGAGACAAGAAGCCGGGAGAGAATAAGTAAAAAATGTGAAAAAGGTAAAAGACCCCAATTGACTATTCATAACAGTTGGGACATCCAAAAGCAGTGCCTAGAGTAGGGTGGGATCCCCAAAGAGTAACGGTCAGTAGTTCAAGTCACTAGTCGCTTGGTGCTGAAAAGCCCAAGAGGCACCAATAGCACGAGTAGAATGAGCAATAATCCTAAAGGGAGGTTCCTTTCCCTTAGCAGAATAGGCTTGAACCACCGTCTGACGGATCCACTTGCTGATAGTGGATTTAGCCGGAGGCAAACCCTTTCTAGGTCCAGAAGTGAGAACAAAAAGAGTATCAGACTTCCTGAAAGGCTCAGTGGCGACCAAATAAAACTTCAGAGCCCTGACCACATTTAGGGAATGCAGAGTCCGCTCCTTGGACTTAGCAGGATTAGGACACAATGAAGGCAAGACAATGTCCTGATTAAGATGAAAAGCAGACACAACCTTTGGCAGAAAGTCCAGCCTTAGCTGAAACACCACCTTATCCTGATGCCTCTCAAAGTGCCGCTAGTTCAGAAACTCGCCTTACAGAAGGGCTAGCCACCAGAAAGGCTAGCTTAAGGATCAGAATAGACAAGGAAGCATCACGGATAGGGAGGCCCTTGCAGGGCAGACAACACCAGATTCAAATCCCAGACTGGTAGCAAAGGCTTACGGGGTGGACGCACATGGGAAACACCCTGAAAAAAAGATTTTAACCAAACGGTGATTGGCAAAAGATCTTTGGAAAAAAATTGCCAGAGCTGAAACATGGCCTTTTAGGGTACTAAGTTGAAGGCCCTGATCCAAACCATGTTGCAAGAATTCCAGAATCCTGGGAATAGAAAACACCCGACAGGGAAGAGACTTGGACTCACACCAGGCAATGTAAGCATGCCAGACCCTGTAATAAATAAAGGACGAGGACTTCTTCCCAGCCTGAATCATGGTATCAACAACAGAAGCAGGCAACCCCTTTTCCATCAATATGGAGGTTTCAGCAGCCAAGCCGTTAAAGCCAGAGTTTGTAAATTGGGATGGCGTAGCTGCCCCTGGGTGAGAAGATCTGGATCCTTGGGCAAGACGTGCCGGTCTACTGCCAACCACACGACATCTGCGAACCAAACTCTTCTTGGCCAACAAGGGGCCACTAGTATGGCTGGTACCCGCTCCTGGGCTATCTTGCGCATGACCCTGCCCAGGAGAGGAAACGGAGGGAACACATAGAGAAGCTGAAACTCCGTCCACGGTATTGCCAAGGCATCCGTGGCGAAGGCCAGAGGATCCTGTGACAGAGAGACAAATCTGGGAAGTTTGTGATTGTGACGGGACGCAAACAGGTCCACGTCCGGCTGACCCCAGCGGTGACAGAGGGAGAGAAACACCTGGTTGTTGAGAGATGAGAGATGAGACAACCCTCTGCTCAGGGAGTCCGCCACCTGGTTCTCCACCCCTGGGATGTAAACCGCTGATATGCAGGGAACATGCTGTTCCGCCCAAGATAGAATCAGTGACACTTCCTTGAAGGCTCGCTTGCTCCGAGTCCTTTCCTGATGGTTGATGTAGGCAACCGCCGTCTGGTTGTCCGAGCGAATCTGAAAAGCCCGACCCCGGAGGTGAGTGGATAGGCGAGAAAGAACCAACCTGATTGCCCCCAGTTCCAGGACGTTGATGGAAGCATGGGCCTCTTGTGGGCCCCAACGACCCTGGAACCTCAGGGACTTTCAGAAGCCTCCCCAGCCGATCAGACTGACATCCGTGGTGACCGTTTCCCAGCACGGTTCCCTGAGTCCAGCCACCACAAGAGAGACCGCCTGGCTAGGGGAGACAGAACAAATTCCTGATCCAGGGACACAGGGTCCCGATCCCAAACTGACAAGAGGTGCAACTGGAGAGGTCTCATGTGAAACTAAACAAAGGGGACTGCCTCGAAGCAGGACACCATTAGGCCCACCAACTGCATCCCCTGACGGATGGAGGGATGAGGACACGACAGCAGAGCCCGAGCCTGCAGCTGAAGACCTTCCACCTTCTGCTGAGGAAGGAACACCTTGACCTGAGAGGTATCCAGCGTCATGCCCAGAAAGGTCCTCACCAATGACAGGGACAGAGAAGACTTGGGATAGTTGATCACCCAGCCGAAAGACTCCAGAGTGGATGTCACCATTTGAGTGTCCCGCTCGGCCTGAGGTAAAACTGGCTGCAAACGATCTTGTAACCGGAGGACACTACCTCCAGAATCCACCAGTCTGAGACGTGAAGCCTCCAGACGTGAGCAAAGAGCCGAAGCCACCCCCCCCCACCCGGATGGGTGAGGGCACCCCTTCTTGCCAGAGGGGGCTTGGGAGAGGGTTTGGACTTCCAGGAGAGACCGGGACGACCACGGGTTCTGCCACGGCCCCAAGAATCTCTGCGACCACCGGAGAGGAGGGAGCCACGGCCCCCTCTGGGAATGCGAAAGGAAGGGAGGGGGGCAGAGGACCCCCGAAAGTGCTGAGACTGCCTCCTACGCTGAGGTAGCCTTCCATCCTTGGCTAGAACATCAAGATGTTCTCCAAACAGCCGCAGCCCCACAAAGGGGAGGCCAGTGAGAGCCTTCTTAGTTGCAGCGTCAGCTGCCCACCGGCGCAACCAGACAGAGCGGTGCATAGCCACCAAGAGCGCAGAGGTCCTTCCACACAGCATCATCCATAGCAGTAAGGATAAAGGCCACAAAATCAGTGCAAAGTAAGAGAGTCCTATATTCCTCCCTCACACTACCAGCTGTTGTGCCATCAATGAGACGCTTAAGCAGTTTAAGGGCAATAGCAGTAATGGCGGCAGCACATACAGGGCGCAAGCCAGCCCCCACACATGTAAAAGCATGGCAGGCCACTTGATCCATGCGCCGGTCCTCACCGTCCCTCAGAGTGTTAGTGTCAGGGGAAGTCATGACCGAAGTATTGGACAGGCCTAGCACGGGAGCGTCTACTTCAACGGGAAAGGAAAACCTTTTATCCAAACCCTTGGGCACCGCAGGCAACTTGTTAGGACGTTCCCATTCTTTAAGCACCAAGGTGGTAAAATGTTCCTGCTCAGGGAACTCTAGACGCTGTTTACCAGGGTGAAAAAGCTCCCCCGGCTTTCTTTTAGCTACCTCAGGGGGAGCAATGTGCAAAATTTCAAAAATATGTGACAGCAGATTATCAGTGTCCTCAAGGTACCATGATTCCTCTCCGGACGCAGACCCAGGGTCACTATCGCAACCCTCCTGCTGGTTCCCAGAGGAGTCAGAGTCCTGGGAGAGCTCCCCCATCTCAAGGGGGTGACAGTCACCAAGCTCATCAATCCCATCTCAGTAAAGGGAGCCTGGGGTCCAGGTGTCTCTTCTTGCCAGAGCCCTTCCTAGGAGCATTCCTGGCAAGCTGCTTTTCAATGTTAGCCACCCGCAGGGCCAAATCAGAATGTGACTCCCTGCCAACATTCCCCTCACTGGGGCCCAATAGCAGAAGCGGGGGAGTAGGGGAAGCCGAGTGAGGCGCAGAGCTGGGAAGCAAAGCAGGCAAACCAGCTTGAAGCGCAAGGACACTTTCAGCGCACAGCACGCACACCGTGACACTGTTACACAGCCGTGCTTGCCCCGAAGGGCCCCCAAGTGCGCTATCCCCGGAAGCCTCCATATGGTGATTAGCGCAGGTACAATAGGCAGCAGTGGGTACAAGCTTAAGGCAGAAGCCACCCGGGATGCCCTCCCACGGGAAGCCCCCAGAAGTTAATAAAAGGGGGGAATGAGGGGAAGGAAGGAGTGGAGCCAGGAGAAACCACAACCCAATGGTATCCCGCCTGAAACACATAAGTAAAAAAACACACATGAGCATCCCGCAGCAAATACACCCCGTTTCAATAAAAAGAAACCCAAGGGGGACTCACGGACCAAAGACACTGCGGGGTCACACAGGCACAGACCGCTGGATAAGAAGACCCACCGGAGGAAGCAGCGCTCGTCCAAAGTGGCGCCGGCAGAGGTACCTCGAGGGACGGGCCACGAGGTGAACGACGCGATTCACGTCATCACCCGGCCCCGCCCCTCCGAAGAGCGCAAAAACCTGTGCTCACATGACCCGGCCGGCTTATGGCGCCCACATCCGCGGAACGCACCACCCCCCCCCCCCTTTTTTCCACCCAACCAAGTTGGGGGGGGGGAGAAAAGAGAGAGAGAGAAGCAGCGGCGAGCAGCCATGGTCAGGGAGGGAGAGGGGGGCACGGGGGGGACATAAAGGAAAAAGAGAGGACACAGTCCCCAAACTACTTACCCCCTCAGAAGCTAGGACAGAAACTCTGCATCCCTAATAGGCTCACCATAAAGCCTATGGCCGGCTACCCTAGGGTCCAGGAGCACTTGACCCTAGTGCTCTTCTACCCTCACCCAATCTGTCAGCCAAGGCTGGGAGGCAGTGAGGGTCCAGAAACGGGTGGAAATAGACTTGCAGGGCCGCAGGCTTGGTTGCCCCGCTCACCTGCGCAAGAGAGTGCCATCTTCTAACTTTGCAGTCCACTGCAGAGAGAACACTGGGGAACTCTATGGTTAAGCCCATTTTTATAGGGAGCCAGGACAAGTCACAGCTTTTCTGCAGTACCACTGCGCCACCTTGTGGCGGAAAAACCCAACTGTTATGAATACCGAAGCTGGCCGTGCCATGCAATAAAGAAAATGGGCCTGCTCAGGAAAGACTCGCTACTGTCTCTCAGGCCAAAACAAGTCACCCTGCTTCCTTTTAGCCACTCTAGGGGGGACAATATGCAGGGTCTCAAAAACCGCAGTCAGCAACCGCTCCGTATCATCAGGGAGCCATGTATCCTCATCAGAGGAAGCTGAATAATCCACCGTGGAGATGGAGTCCTCATGCAACTCGCCCTCCTCCACTGAGCCGTTGCCTCCAAAGAGATCATCTCCATCCTTATCAGAAAAGACCGGCTCAATGTGCCGCCTCTTGCTAGGGGCCTTTTTAGGAGCCGAACTAGAGATCAGTCTCTCAAGGCTAGCCACTCGATACGCCAAATCAGATTGGGACCCCCTACTGGCTTCCCCCTCACTGTGGGCTGAGAGCAATCGTGGGAGGTCAGGAAAGGCCGCTGGCAAAAACGGGCTAGGGGCAGATACGCCTGCCCGATCATGCTCCAAAATGACACTTCTGGCACAAGTGACACAAACCGTGCTGAGTCCGCCCAGAGGACTAGCACCGCACATGGGACAGAGCTTCACCCGCCCTGATGGGGCCCCAAGCTCACTATCTCCAGAAGCCTCCATTATGGTTATTTGAGTAATTTTACAGGTACAAGGCACTGACGGCCTAACCTGGCCAGGCCGCAACAGAGTCCCTCTTATGAGATCCCTCTTTACAGGGACAGAGCTTGGAGAGAGGGGAGGGGCGAGAGAGGGGAGGGGCGAGAGAGGGGAGGGCGGAGGCCCGAGAGAGCCCCACAACCCTGAATATCAAGGGGCCCACCTGGAAGACACAATGGGAATAAAAAATGAGTATCCCACAGCACATGCCCAGCGCATAATAAAGGCAGCAATAAGAAAAGCGAGGGACTCACGACACCGTTCACAGGCCGGCCGAGGACGCAGCAGCGTGCAGGAGAGAAGATGGTGCGGCTCAGCAGCCAATACACGATCCTCGAGGGGCGGGCCGCACAGTAGTGACGTGAAAAGCGTCATCATGCGCCCCCCCCCCCCCCCCCGCGCAACGGCGCGGAAATCGCGCCCCGCCACCAAAGATGGCGGATGCCCAGGAGAGCAGGAGACCCACAGGGGGGCCCAGCAGGAGAGCCGGCCCGGGCCGGCTAGAGCACGCGCGTACCCGGCTGCGGAGACCGCAGCTCCAGCGATCTCCGCCTGTGCAGTGTCGTTCACCCCCCCCTCAGCATGACAGCATGGAGGAGAGGGGAAGGAGCTGAGCGACGAGGGAGAGAGGAAGGCAAGTAAGTGATGTGCAGTTAAAAAAAAATAAACACACAGAGCGCACCAAGCACTAAAGAGACAGGAGTCAAGTCAGAAAAGTCAGCACAAAGCACAGACACGAATAAAGCTTGTGGGGCAGGGAGTGCAGAAGCCCCGTGGGCATAAGTAGTTCCTTCCCCCCTAAATAGGCTCACCATCAGCCTATGGCCGGCTTCCCTTTAGGCAGGGTCTGCGGCCCAGAGCCAAGCTCTGTCGACGCCTGACCCCAGCGTTCATCCTACCTTGACCGACCCGGACAGCCGAAGCTGGGAGGCAGAAGTGGGTCCACGGGAACGGTGGCAATAAAAATGCAGCGGCCGACGGGCTAGGAGGCCCCGCTCAGGTGCAGTATCCAGGAGAGAGTATCCAAACGATCCTTACGCAGCCAGACTGCAGGAAGAACACTGGGGAATCATAGCGAGACACCTGATTTTATAGGGGGCCGGAAGGAGCTACAGATTTGATCCTGCAGTCAAGCGCCACCTAGCGGTGGATAACCCAACTGTCATCACTTCTGGGACGACCTGGACTGGATATAGTAAAAACACTGGCTGTTTGGGGCACTGGGCTGGGGATGGAAGGTGACAGAGGACTGAGACATGCATAGATGAATAATCCTCTGCATCTGAGAAGGCCCTGCAGAAAGGGCAGAGTTAACTAGGATGTATTAAGGCAGGTCAAGTGAAGGCTGAATGAAAAGTACTCTGACAGCCAGCATGAGGAGAGCAAAATGCAGGCCAATTAAACCTTTTGCCTAGGATATCACTTTAATCTGAGCAGCAACCTGAACGAAGCCTCGCTCTCAGATCACACTTCCAATATGCATCCAACGGTGATGATAAAGCTGTAACTGGATCAGAAGCACAACATGTACATCAGCACCCAGAGGGGAATTTTCTTTTGCAAAAGGACTGACTGGAGTATTTAGCTTACAGGCAGGTTTTGACTGGAGGCCCTCTTTAACCCTTTAACCATCCTCAACTGACTATGACATGTCCCGGGATGCTTTAAAACCAACTTTTTTTTTTTTTAATAACTAAACCGACCCTACACGAAACATAGGCACAGCCATAAAACAAACAATAAGCCACTGACTTTTCTGCCTCCTCTGATTGGAGATAACTCCTAGTTTCACTTTGAGAATCGCCTGTAGATGAAGGACTCGCCATGAAACTCCGCTTTGTTGCATTAGAAATGGGAATCTGAGGTCTGCTGTTCTTGTGTGGCAATACTGATTTAGCTGAAAAAGTTTAGAAAACAAATCAGCAAAACATACAAAAATTATTTCAGGAAAGCATAGAGACCAGCACCTTAGAAATGTGAGTTTACAACACTACTGTTTTTTACATTAAAGGGTTTTTAACCCCCCCCCCCCCCCCCAAAAAAAAAAAAAACATACTCACCTTCTCTACTGTGCAGCAAAATCTGGTCACTCATTGCAGTGAATGAATGGTGCACAGTGACCAGCATGACCGTCAGGAGCTTCGGGCGGGGCAGGCGCTCACTGTTGGTTGTGGAGCACCCCAGCCCCCACCTCTCTCTCTTAGAAACCAGGAGGTTTCAGAGCAACTCACCAGACTGAAGCTGCTGCGTGGGAGAGAAGGCAAGTGCTTTTTTTTTTTTTTTTTTTTTTTATTTGCTTCGGGTTTAGTAGCCCTTTAATTGTGATTATCAAACAAAATGAAAATGTATGGCATTTACCGTATTTTAGATTATGATTGTTTGAGTAGACTTTGTCTAGGCCTCAGGTGTGAAGGGCATTTGCAAATCAAATGAAAACTGACTGACAACTCAACTAAAGGTGTTAAAGGAACAATGAAAAAATTACACGCAATCTTCTGCTGGGTAAACAATAGCTACTTTAGAGATAAATGACAATAATAGGTAATACAAAAAAATACAATTCTGTGATTACTCACCTGTAGAATTGATATTATGAGTATACAGTACGTCCTGCTCCAGATAAGATTCTTTACATCTGGGTATTACTCCGCCAGATGGCGCTGGACTGCAGAGACAGCGAAATTGGCTCCTCCCGGCCCCACAAATACCCGGGACCTCCCACAAATTCCCAGTATTGAAAAGCAGTTAAACAAGAAGCCGGGAGAATAACATAACCAACCATTAACTAAACCAACAATGATAGCAATCACCATACAGGGGATCCAAGAAAAATGAAAACCAAGGGTGGGGTGGAGCAGGACGTACTGTATACTCATAATATCAATTCTACAGGTGAGAAATCACAGAATTGTTTTATTCTTAGTATACAGTACGTCCTGCTCCAGATAAGAATCATTACATCTGGGACATCCAATAGCAGTGTCCGTAAAGTAGGGTGGGATCCCCAAAAGGCAACAACGGGCAGGTCAGATCACTGCCGCATACAGAACCTTGCGGCCAAAAACTGCATCAGTTGAGGCCCGAACATCAACCTTGTAAAACTTGGAAAAGGTATGAACAGAAGACCAAGTAGCGGCCTTGCAAACTTGTTCAACAGAAGCCTGGTGCTGAAAAGCCCAAGAAGCACCAATAGCACGAGTGGAATGAGCAGTAAGGCGGAAGGGAGGATTCTTCCCCTTAGCAGTGTAGGTCTGAATCACAGCCTGACGGATCCATTTGCTGATAGTAGATTTAGCAGGAGCCAAACCCTTCCTAAGGCCAGAAGGGACCACAAAAAGAGCATCAGTTTTCCTAAAAGGTGCAGTAGCCACCAGATAGAACTTCAGATTCCTAACCACATCCAAGGAATGCAAAACCCTCTCCTTAGCTTTACTAGGATTAGGGCACAAGGAAGGTAAAACAATGTCCTGATTAAGATGAAAGACAGACACAACCTTAGGAAGCATGAGGGTGCCCACACGCTACACACAGCCGGTCTTGTCCCGAAGGGACCCCGGTAACATTATCCTGGGATGCCTCCATATGGTGATTATAGTGGCGCTATACGCCGATAGGGAATAACGCTATATAGCAACCCTGGATGCGCCAATAACCCGCTAGGGACGTGGGAGTATAATTTTTACAAGGCCTACAAGTAATATACTAAAAACAGGGCCGGGAGAAGCCAAGAAGGGTTCGTCCCGCCTGAAAGACATAAGCAGACAAGACCTTAAGTACATCGTAACAGCCAATGACGGCGCACCAGCGCCTGAGGTAATGCCGCCGCCAAGCGCGGAACAAAGTCAGCGCACGGCGGCGGTAAATTTAAAAGCAATAAAGGCAAGTCAGCGGGGCGGTTGACACAGGAATAAAGACATTTGAAAAGTGAAAGCAAAGACTGCATAACATACATATCTATACACATACACCCCCCCCCCCCCTTTTCCCCCGAAGACTACAAGGAGGATGAGGGAGGACGGCGGCCACTTAAATAGGGCCCACCGATAGGCAGGGGCAAGGGGCAATAGTGCGGGAGGGGCATCCCATAGAGGCTCACCATAAGCCTACCCTGGTGGGGGATTGCGGTGGAGCAGCGCACCTAAGCACCAACGGCGGTGCTGCCTACCTTCACCCGACCAGCGCAGCCAAGGCTGGGAGGCATATTACTAGTGGAACAGGTGGGAATAGTCCTACAGGGCCGCAGGTTAATAATCCCGCTCACCTGCGAGTAGAGAGCCAATTTCTCGTCCTTCGCAGCCAGACTGCAGAGAAATTCTGGGGGATTTGTGGGAGGTCCCTGGGTATTTGAGGGGCCGGGAGGAGCCTATTTTCGATGTCTCTGCAGTCCAGCGCCATCTGGCGGAGTATATCCCAACTGTAAGTATTAGATTTGGAGCAGGACGTACTGTATACTAAGAATAACCAGTGCAACCAAAGCTGTACGGTGAAGGAAAAGGCAAACCAAGCACACCCTACAAAGGAGAATGTACAAAGACACACACACACCCCCCCTCCCTCGAGAGCTACAAGGGAGAGCGAGGGAGGGCAGTGGACCCCTAACGTAGGGCCCACCGATAGACGGGGCAAGGAGCAATAGTGCGGGAGGGGCATCTTATAAAGGCTCACCATGTGCCTATACCGCCTACCCTTTGGTGGGGGATTGCGGTGGAGCAGCGCTCCTAAGCACCTGACAGCGGTGCTGTCTACCATCACCCGAACCAGCGCAGCCAAGGCTGTGAGGCAAATTAACAATGGAACGGGTGGGAATAGTCCTACAGGGCCGCAGGCTAATAGCCCCGCTCACCTGTGAGAAGAGAGAGACATCTTCTTGTCCTTCGCAGTCCAGACTGCAGAGATGATCTGGGAATTTGTGGGAGATCCTGGGTATTTGTGGGGCCAGGAGGAGCCAATTTCGCTGTCTCTGCAGTCCAGCGCCATCTGGCAGAGTAATACCCAGACGTAAAGAATCTTATCTGGAGCAGGACGTACTGTATACTAAGAATAATTGTACTGTGTAGGCGAGAACTATCTTCATGCCAGGATTCCAGCCGTAAGACCAGTGTTAGGGCTAATTGTTCTTTGCTCATCGTATACATGTAGCCCTAGGATTATTCTTGTACCACCTTCTGCTTTGTCACCCTATATTTTTCTAGGTTGTGTGTTGTCAGTTTGTGGGAAACCTGACAGATTATTATCTCATATTCAGGGAGTTCTGAACTATGTCCTCCATGCATATAGTCCATCACATTAGGTACATGCTAGGGTTTTCCCTGTGCTTACCATGTGCATAGGGAGTGCAGAACAGAGGTTCTGGCACGGGATTGGGCAAAAGCTGGGACTGAGTGAGTGTTTTTGTTTTTCTCTGCTACACAAGCAGAGTGAAGGGGGTGGGGTTAGTTGCAGGTTTTTTGCCCTCTTAACTCTTGCCCTCTGTGTGCCGAGCAGAAACTGAAAAAAGTGCAGAGAGGAAGTGCAGGCTAGATAGAAGATTAAAAGCATAGCCATATGACAGGAGATAAGCTACAAACTCTCCTGACAGTCTGTATGTAAAAAAAAAAAAAAAAAAATTAGGCACCCCATTATTCTTCTTACCTTCCTTCAATTCTTGAATATCTCTGGGCTGAACAAAGTCCGGCTTTACATTTTCAAACCACCAGAAAAGTTCAGCGATAAAAACCATAATATTAGGCTGAGAATGGAAACATAAATTAGTTAGGCGAGAAGAACAGGCTAATTTCTAGACTTCGCTTTTTATGGCAGGTGCCCATTCCAATGAACCCACCTTGAGAACCAGCGAGGAATACAGCATGTCTTCTATGGTCAGATAAAAACACTTGTTGAGATATTCATTCGAAAATTCCTTTAGGAGCTGAATATTATACAGGCTGTCCGCCATTGATGGCACCTCTTTCAAGCAAATGTCTATAGGAATTAGTAAAGACCAAAATCGGTCAGAAATAAAACAAACATACTACAGTCTCTACCACAAAAAGACATCTGAAAATTGGGGGGGGGGGGGGCAAGGGAGGGTGTCACCAGAAATACCAGCAGACACTGCAGGTCTTCCTACAATATAGAGGCTGTGTGTTGGGGAATGGGAGGATTTAAAAGTCAACATTAACAAAAGAGAAAATACCATTTTGTGATTACTCACCTGTAGAATTGGTATTATGAGTATACAGTACGTCCTGCTCCAAATCTAATACTTACACTTGGGATATACACCGCTGGACTGCAGAGACATCGAAAATAGGCTCCTCCCGGCCCCTCAAATACCCGGGGACCTCCCACAAATCCCCAGCATTGAAAAGCAGTTAATGAGAAGCCGGGAGAATTAAACAATCCAAACTATCAACTATAACAATGATAACTATCACCATACAGGGGATCCGAGAAAATGCAAACCAAGGGTGGGTTGGAGCAGGACGTACTGTATACTCATAATACCAATTCTACAGGTGAGTAATCACAGGATTGTATTATTCTTAGTGTACAGTACGTCCTGCTCCAAATCTAATACTTACACTTGGGACATCCAATAGCAGTGTCCATAAAGTAGGGTGGGATCCTCAAGAAAAATCAGCAGCAGACAGTTTAAACCACTGCGGCCTGCAGAACCTTTCGGCCAAAAGCAGCATCAGCTGAGGCCCTAACATCAACCTTGTAAAACTTTGAAAAGGTATGAACAGAAGACCAAGTAGCGGCCTTGCAAACTTGTTCAACAGAAGCCTGGTGCTGAAAAGCCCAAGAGGCACCAATAGCACAAGTGGAATGAGCAGTAAGGAGGAAGGGAGGATTCTTCCCCTTAGCAGAGTAGGCCTGAATCACAGCCTGACGAATTCACTTGCTGATAGTAGACTTGGCAGGAGCCAAACCCTTCCTAGGACCAGAAGGGACCACAAAAAGAGCATCAGTTTTCCTGAAAGGTGCAGTAGCCATCAAATAGTACTTCCGACACCTAACCACATCCAAAGAGTGCAAAACCCTCTTCTTAGCATTGCTAGGATTAGGGCACAAAGAAGGAAGAACAATATCCTCATTCAAATGAAAGGCAAACCCTACCTTAGGCAGAAAGTCAGGTTAGAAACAAAACACCACCTTGTCCTGGTGTCTCCCATAGTAGGGGGGCTGAATGGAAAGCGCTGCCAATTCAGACACACGCCTGACAGAAGTGATAGCCACCAGAAATATAACCTTGAACGTAAGAATGGCCAGGGCAACATCCTGCAAAGGTTCAAAGGGAGCACCCTGCAAGGCTGACAGAACCAAGTTCAGATCCCAAACAGGAACCATAGGCTTACGTGGGGGGCGCACATGAGTAACCCCCTGGAAAAAAGTCCTGATCAGAGGGTGCTGAGCAAAGGACGTCTGGAAGAAAACAGCCAGGGCAGAAACCTGACCCTTCAGAGTACTGACCTGGGGTCCCATCTCCAACCCATGCTGCAGGAACTCCAGAATCCTGGGAATAGAGAACACACGACAGGGAAGAGACCTAGACTCACACCAGTCAATGTAGGCACGCCAACCCCTGTAATAAATGGAAGAGGGAGACTTCTTCCTAGCTTTAATCAAAGTATCCACAACTGAGGAAGACAGCCCCTTCTCCATCAAGATGGAGGTTTCAGCAGCCAAGCCGTCAATGCCAGAGTTTGCAAATTGGGATGGCGTAGTGAGCCCTGAGTGAGCAGATCTGGCACCAAGGGCAGAGCGTACTGATCTACTGCCAGCTGCACCACGTCTGCGAACCACACTCTTCTTGGCCACCTGGGGGCCACCAGAATTGCTGACACCCCTTCCAGAGCAATCTTGCGCAGAACCCTGCCCAGCAGGGGGATTGGAGGGAAGACATACAGGAACTGAAAGTCCTGCCATGACATTGCTAGCGCATCCGAGGTCAAGGCCAGAGGATCCTGGGACAGAGAGACAAAAGCTTGTGATTGTGGCGGGACGCAAACAGATCCACATCTGGTTGGCCCCAACGGTGACACAGGGATTGAAACACCCTGCTGCATAGGGACCATTCTCCCTGG
The DNA here is from genome assembly GCA_027917425.1 of Gastrophryne carolinensis. Lineage (NCBI taxonomy): Eukaryota > Metazoa > Chordata > Amphibia > Anura > Microhylidae > Gastrophryne > Gastrophryne carolinensis. The sequence goes on along the minus strand of CM051235.1, from coordinate 169,944,271 downwards.
CGAGAGGTCCCCCTGCTCAGAGAGTCCGCCAGGCGATTTTCCACCCCCGGGATGTACACAGCCGATATGCAGGGAACATTGGCCTCCGCCCAAGTCAGGATCACAGACGCTTCATGGAGGGCCCCTTTGCTCCGGGTCCCTCCCTGATGATTGATGTAGGCAACTGCCGTCTGGTTGTCCGAGCGCACCTGAACAGGCAAGCCCCGAAGGTGAGTAGTCAAGTGAGCCAGAACTAGCCTGATCGCCCGCAGTTCCAAGACATTGATAGGTGTGTGGGCCTCCTGAGGGCCCCACCTCCCCTGGAACCGCAGGGACTTCCAGAAACCCCCCCAACCTGACAGACTGGCATCTGTGGTGACCGTCTCCCAGGAAAGGGCAAGAAAGGATCGCCCCCCACCAGGTTCCTTGAGTCCATCCACCACGATAGGGACCTCCTGACCAGGGGGGAGAGCACACAGACCCGGTCCAGGGACGCTGGGTCCTTGTCCCATACTGACAATAGGTGAAGTTGCAGAGGCCTCAAGTGGAACTGAGCATAAGGGACCGCTTCGAAGCCTGCCACCATCAAGCCCACCAGCTGCATCCCCTGCCTGATGGAGGGATGGGGACAAGCTAGGAGTGACTGAGCCTGTGCAATCAGACTGTCCACCTTCTGTTGAGGAAGGAAGATCCTTGCCTGAACTGTATCCAGATTCATTTCTAGGAATGGAGTTACCAAGGAAGGGGACAGTGAGGACTTGGGGTGGTTGATCACCCATCCAAATGACTCCAGAGTGGACACCACCAGTTGAGTATCCAACTCTGCCTGATGTAGAGTCTGGGAAGTGAGGAGAATGTCGTCCAGATAGGGAGGCACGTGGACGCCCTGACATCTGAGCAGAGACATCACTCCAGCCAGGACCTTGGTGAACACCCTGGGAGCTGAAGTGAGGCCAAAGGGCAAGGCCACAAACTGGTAGTGTTGATCCATCAGAGCGAACCTGAGGAACCTTTGATGACCTCGGAACACAGGAATATAAGATAAGCATCTTTGATGTCCACAGAAGTCATGAAATCCCCTTGGCGCAGGGAACTGATGGCAGAGCGCAGAGTTTCCATGCAAAAGCGCCTGCCCCTGACACATTTGTTGAGGATCTTCAAGTCCAGGATGGGCCTGACTGAACCATCTTTTTTTGGGTACTGTGAATAGGTTGGAATAAAAGCCCTTGCCTTTTTCTCTTAAGGGGACCTGGCAGATGACCCCCAGCTCCAGGAGGCTTGCACTAGCTCCTGAGCTGACAAAGGGTCCTGAGGAATCCGGGATCTGATGAATCTTGGAGGGGGACAGGCAGCAAACTCCAACTTGTAACCGGAGGACACTACCTCCTGAATCCACCGGTCTGAGACATGAAGCCTCCAGACGTGAGCGAAGTGCTGCAGCCGTCCCCCCCACCCAGATGGGTGAGGGCGCCCCATCATGCCTGAGGGGGGGCTTGGGAGAGGATTTTGCTTTGGGACCCCAGGAGGAGCCAGGACGTCCACGTCCTCTGCCCCTACCCCAGAAATCTCCTGGGCCCCAGGAAAGGAAACCCCCTTTCCCTGTCTGGCACCACGGTAAGGGGAGGAGAAGGAACCCTGACCCCAAAAGGGCCGAGATTGCCGCCTGCGCTGGGGTAACCTGCCTTAGCAAAACGGTCCAGGCGGTCCCCAAACAGGCGCAGTCCTTTAAAGGGAAAACCAGTGAGGGCCTTCTTGGCAGCGTTGTCAGCAGCCCACTGGCGCAGCCAAACCAAGCGGCGTATAGCCACCACGAGGGCAGAAGTTCTGGCACACATTCTGATAGTGTCATCCAATGCTGAGAGGATAAAATTTACAAAAACATCACAACTGGAGAGTGCATTAAACACCTCAAAAGGCAAATCATCAGGGGCACGATCAAGCATATTTCTGATAAGGGTTCTAGTGGCCACAGCAGTAATGGCAGAGGCACAGACCGGGCGCAGCGTCGTCCCCGCACATGCAAAGGCGTGGGATGCCAGCTGATCAATGTGCCGGTCCTCAGCATCCCGCAGGGTAGTGGAGTCAGGGGAATGCATGGGGGGGGGGGGGAAATGACCAACATTTAACCACCCCAGCAGGAAAGGGATACTTCCTATCCCAACTTTTTGGAACCCCGGGAAGTTTACTGGGGCGCTCCCATTCCTTGAGCACAAGGTTATGGAAATGTGCCTGCTCGGGAAATTCCAAACGGGATTTTGCTGCATGGAAAAGCTCCCCTCTTTGCCTGGGAGCCGCAACAGGGAGAGAGATGGACAGAACCTCAAAAATCTGGGTCAATACATCTGCAGGATGGAGGAGCTCACAGCCTCTCTCAGGGACGGTGGTACGAGGCATTGGGAGACCTGGCGTTCTTGGGCCCAGTTCACGCTGTCTGCGGATTACCTCAAATTCCTCCAGGAGTGACCCTGGGGGCGGATGTGGGGTCCCCCCCCCCTCCTTCTCTCCCCTTGCCCCTTCCCCGTCCTGTCCCCCCTACCTCCTCCCATTCTTCCTTGTCTCCTCTGGCGCACCATTGGTGCACCCCGGTTATTGTCTTTAGTTCGGGCATGTGTTATTATTCTCTAAAAATGTTATAAGGAGAGGCAGGACGCAGCCTATGTCCGGAAAAGCTTTATTACATATCATGTGATGTTGTTCTGGGCTATCAATAGTTATTAACTTTGTTGTCGTATAATTTTATGCCTACATCTGATGCCCCTATGATTGTTTCTGTTGATGTTGGCTTGTGATTCGTGTCATCCTTAATAAAACTTTCAATTCAAAAAAAAAAAAAATCTGGGTCAATAATCTGTCAGTGTCATCCGGGGCCCAGGGGTCAGAGCCAGAGCCATCATGACCTCTTGGTCTCTCATCAGATGAGCCTGAATCAGAAAAGAGCTCCCCTTCATCAGACGGGGTATAGCCACAAAGATTCCAAAACTCCTCAGTTCCCATAGGGAAAACTTTTCCCCGGAAGGCTACAAGGAGGATGAGGGAGGACAGCGGCCACTTAAACCGGACCCACCGATGGGCAGGGGCAAGGGGACACTAGTGCGGGGGGGCATTCCATAGAGGCTCACCATAAGCCTGAACCGCCTACCCTTTGGTGGGGGATTGCGGTGGAGCAGCGCTCCTAAGCACCTAACAGCGGTGCTGCCTACCTTCACCCGACCAGCGCAGCCAAGGCTGGGAGGCATATTACTAGTGGAACGGGTGGGAATAGTCTTACAGGGCCGCAGGCTAATAGCCCCGCTCACCTGCGGGTAGAGAGCCATTTCTCGTCCTTCACAGCTAGACTGCAGAGAAATTCTGGGGATTTGTGGGAGGTCCCCGGGTATTTGAGGGGCCGGGAGGAGTCTATTTTCGATGTCTGCAGTCCAGCGCCATCTGGTGGAGTATATCCCAAGTGTAAGTATTAGATTTGGAGCAGGACGTACTGTATACTAAGAATAAATCATTAAGCATGAAGGTGTTAAAGCAGGCCTACTGTTTTGTCCCCTTCCTCCAATACAATACTTACTTGGGCAAGCACTTACATTTCTAGTGAAAAAAGGGCTCCTTGATATTTCCAGCAATACCGACCACATGTTTCTGCACTTGGCACCACCTTAATTAGTCCCACTATTACAGGATAATGTCTTTTTACTTTTAAGGGAATGTCCACTTGTGATCAAGACTGGCAGGGGGGCACATGATTCCTTGCTTACCTTCACTTGGTGCAGTGGTGATGGCTCCCCAGCAGCCCCAGTATGCTCTGGCTATAAGTGTTCAGGCGTGTAAGAAACTCAGACAAGGCACCCAATCCTGTAGCTCTGGTATTTGAAGAAGTCGGGAGCTGCACTTCCGTGTTCCAGTTGGTAGGGAGGCATGTCCAGTGTTCTGGCCTTGTACACTGAACATGCCCACCTACCAGCTAAAATACAAAAATGCAGGAAAGCAATCACTGCCACAGGACTGGGTAAAGGTAAGTAGGGTAGGACTGTCCCCCTTTGGAAGACCAAGCAGAGCACCCCCCACATTAGCTATAATCACTGCTGTAAAAAGGTGACAAGACTGTCACTCAATCTGCAGCAGAGACGGACATTAAAGAATGCCTGGCTTCCGTTGTGGGCATGATTTGGTACTTTGGTCCCTTGCATATCTACTGCAGAATAGGACATCTTAAACAGTTAATTTAATTACAGTGGGTCTGCATATCTAATGGACATCTTAGTTATTGGCTGAAAAAATACCGTTTTGTGAGTACTCAACTTTAAAACGGGTATTATGAGTGTGCCATACACTCCACTTCGATCTTCATGACGTGGGTAATCTCCAGTAGAGGGCGAACTTCTGCAAAGATGAATATGCAAAAAAAGAAAGCCCCTCCTGGCCCATATATACCTGGGACCTCCCACCAATTTCCCAGTGTAAAAAAGCAGTAAGGGGACCAGGAAGAACCAATTATAACCTTAACAATCAAAACCAATGGTTCACCAAATAAAAACTCCAGAATACCTGAAAAAAAAAAAAAAGGGGTGGGGTGAAGTGGAGTGTATGGCACACTCATAATACCCGTTTTAAAGGTGAGTACTCACAAAACGGTATTATTCTAAGTGTGCCATACACTCCACTTCGATCTTCATGACATGTGGGACATCCAATAGCAGTGTCAGTCATGGGTGGGAACCAGAAACAGTAAAGAATGTACCAACTCAAACCACGGCAGCTTGCAGAACCTTGTGGCCAAAAACAGCATCCGCTGAAGCCTGCACATCAACCTTGTAAAACTTGGAAAAAGTATGAACGGAAGACCAAGTAGCAGCCCTACAAACTTGTTCAACAGAAGCCTGGTGCTGAAAAGCCCAGGACGCACCAACCGCACGAGTAGAGTGCGCAGTGACCCTAAAAAGGGGGAGTCCTCCACTTAGCAGAATAGGCCCCAACAACGGCCTGACGAATCCATTTACTAATGGTAGACTTGGCGGACGCCAACCCTTTCCTGGGCCCGCAGGGCACCACGAAAAAAAGCATCCTTCTTGCGGAAAAAAGAAGTAGTCACCAAATAGAACTTGACACAGCGAACGACATCCAAATTGTGTAGAACCCACTCCTTGTCATTGTTAGGCTTAAGACACAAGGAAGGGAGAACAATATCCTGATTGAGGTGGAAGGCAGACACCACCTTAAGAAGGAAATCTGGCTTAAAGCGAAAAACCACCTTATCCTGGTGTCTCTCAAAGTAAGGGGCCTTAATCGACAGAGCCGCCAACTTAGAGACACGCTGAACAGAGGTAATAGCCACCAAGAAGGCAACCATCTGAGTGAGAACCGAAAGAGCAATATCTTGTAGCGGCTCAAAAGGAGGACCCTGCAGAGCCGAAAGAATCAAATTCCAATCCCAAACAGGAACCACAGCCTTCCGAGGGGGCCGCACATGCACGACCCCTTGGAAAAAAGGTCTTAACCAGCGGGTGTAAGGCAAAAGACCTCTGGAAGAAAACCAACAGAGCAGAAACCTGTCCTTTCAAAGTACTAAGCTGGAACCCAAGATCCAGATGATGCTGAAGAAACTCCAAAATCCTAGGAATCGAAAACACCCTACAAGGCAAGGCCCAAGCCGCGCACCAATCAATATAGGACCTCCAAGTCCTATAGTAAATGCCAGAAGAGGACCACTTCCACTTCCTAGCTCTAATCAACGTCTGAACAACGGCCGCAGACAAACCTTCCTCCTTCAGAATGAAGGTTTCAGCAGCCAAGCCGTCAAAGCCAGCGTTTGTAAATTGGGGTAAAGTAGTAGACCCTAAGAAAACAGATCCGGCAACGTGGGAAGCCGGTACTGATCTACGGCCAGCCTTACAACGTCTGCGCACCAAACCCTTCTTGGCCACCTTGGAGCCACCAGAATTGCTGGTGCCCCTTCTAGAACCAGTTTGCGAACTACCTTGCCCAGCATGGAGACGGGCGGAAACAGGTACATAAAACCCAGATCCTTCCAAGCAAGGGACAAGGCATCCACTGCCAGAGACAGAGGATCCTGAGAAAGAGACAAAGGCCAGAAGTTTGTGATTGTGCCTCGAGGCAAAGAGATCCACCTCCGGAGTCCCCCACTTGCGGCAAAGATCCAGAAAAACCTCGGGGTTGAGAGACCACTCTCCTTGGCGAGAGGATCCCCTGCTCAGGGAATCCGCCTCCGTGTTCTCCACTCCCGGAAAGTAGACTGCCGAAAAGCAAGGAACATTGCTCTTCGCCCAGTGCAGGATCAGAGAGACTTCCCTGAGGGCACTCCTGCTGCGAGTCCCTCCTTGGTGATTGATGTAAGCTACCGCCGTTCGATTGTCTGAACGAACCTGAACCGGTAGACCCTGTAAATGTGAGGTCAGCCGTGCCAGAACCAGTCGGATGGCTCTGAGCTCCAAGACATTGATGGGGGTGTGAGCCTCCTGAGGACCCCACACCCCGCTGAACTGATGACTTTTCCAATAACCTCCCCAGCCCGACAGGCTGGCATCCGTGGTAACCGTCTCCCAACAAGGGACCAGAAAGGACCTGCCCTTCAACAGGTTGCTCGCGTCCAGCCACCACCGAAGAGAATGCCGAACCCTGGGAGACATCCTGAAAGGTTGATCCAATGACTGCGGACACCTGTCCAAATGCGTCAATAGGTGAAGTTGAAAAGATCTTATGCGAAACTGTGCAAACGGTACCGCCTCGAAGGAGGACACCATCAAGCTCACCAGTTTCATCCCCTGTCGGATAGAGGGACAAGGACTGGCCCAAAGAAGGATGATCAGATCCCGAATCCCCTGCACCTTGGTCTGGGGCAGAAACACTCTGGCCTAAATGGTATCCAGATTCATGCCCAGAAATGAAATCACTCGTGACGGAAAGAGAGAAGACTTGGTGCGGTTGATCACCCACCCGAACCTCTCCAGAGTTGACACCACCTGGTGGGTGTCCAGCTCCGCCTGATGGAGGGAAGAAGCTGAGATCAACAGGTCGTCCAGATAAGGCCCTGAGCTCTGAGCAGAGCCATTATTCCCGCCAAGACCTTGGTGAAGACCCTCAGCGCCGAGGTCAGTCCGAAGGGAAGGGCTACAAACTGAAAAAAGTTGATCCTCCAATGCAAACCGGAGGAATCTCTGATGTGCCGGCAAAATCGGAACATGCAGATACGCATCCTTGATGTCTATGGATGTCATAAAATCCCCTTGGCGAAGGGAATTGATAGCCGAGTGCAAAGTCTCCAAGCGGAACTTTCTGGCTCTGATAAACCTGTTGAGAACCTTGAGATCTAGAATGGGTCTCACCGAACCCTCCTTTTTGGGAACCGTGAAAAGGTTGGAGTAGTAACCCCTGCCTCTCTCCAACTGAGGCACCGGGCAAATAACTCCCATGTCTAGAAGGTTTTTTACTGCTAACAGGAGCCCCTGTGCAGCCTGAGGGTCCGAGGGCACCCGAGACATTAAGAATCTTGGAGGCGGCCAGTACTCGAACTCCAGTTTGTACCCGGAGGAGACCACTTCCAAGATTCAAATGTCTGTGACCTCCCGGGCCCAGACCTGGAAGAAGAGCCGCAGTCGTCCCCCCACCCGTGCGGGTGAGGGCCCTTCATTGCTGAGCTGGTTTAACGGCGGGCTTGGAACCCCAGGCAGCCGCTGGACGTGCCCGATCTCTGCCCCTGTTCCAGGCCGAGATCCTGACACCCGAGAAGGCCAAACCTCTAGCCGCTCTGGAAAGGAAGGAGTGAACGATCCAGCCCCCCGAAAGGGACAGCGCTGTTTCTTCCGCTGAGGTAACTTACCTCCCTTAGCAACAGCATCCAATTTATCTCCAAACAGCCGCGCACCCAGGAAGGGCAGAACTGTAAACGACTTCTTGGCCTCAAAATCCGCCGTCCACTGTCGGAGCCAGACCAATCTGCGCATAGCCACCAATAGGGCTGAAGTCCTGCTACACATGACAATAGAAACTTCCATAGCAGCCAAGACAAAATCCATGAACAATTCACATCTCTTAAGGGTAGCGAACTCGGCGCTAGCCGGATCAAACTGAGCGTCATTCAGCCAGTCCCTGATAAGAGACCTGGTAGCAAGCGACACTAGGGCAGATGCACAAACCGCCCGCAGGGCCGAGCCCACACTGGCAAATGCGTGACACGACATCTATTCAAGGTGCTCGTCCTCGCCATCTTTAAGGGAAGTGAGGTCAGGGGTGTTCAGCACAGAAGAGTTGGTCAAAACCAAAACTGGCGCATCGACCTTGGGAGGAGAAGACCATCGCTTAACCGCCTGCACCGGGAAAGGATACTTCTTAACCCATCCCTGAGGAGCACCTGGAAGCCGACTGGGCCTTTCCCAATCTTTCAGGATCAGCGCATCAAAGTGACCCTGGGTAGGGAATTCCAGACGTCGCCTCAGGCGGGTCAATATCCAACACCTCCAATAGATGTGACAAAACAGTGGCCGTATCGACGGCATCCCCCAGCGCCTGCCCGACATCAGCATCACCAGACTGTACATAGTCAGTCTCTGTTTCCTCATACAATTCCCCCTCCACTAACGGGGAATAATCCGACAAATCAATGGAATCGTCATCAACATCCCACAAGGGCTGGGCCGACGACAAAGGTCTCTTTTTAGCCTAGGCCTTCTTGCCCACCATGCTACCAATAAATTTCTCGATGCTGGCCAACCTAGCACAAGCATCAGAGTGCGACTCCCCGCTGACACCAATGCCACTTGGGGTACGGATAAGGCGGGGAGGGGAAGGCGATGAAGCAGGAGGAGCCGACCCAGAAGGCTGGGTACCAGACTGCCGCGTTATGGCCTTTTGTGCACATGATATACAGATCAGCACATTCTCCCCCGTAAGGGATACCCCCACACCCCACACATGGCCCGGATTGTCCCAGAGGGGGCCCGAGCCCAGTATCCTGCGTAGCCTCCATATGGTGATTTTTGTGGTCAGTCGCAAGACCGCAGGGAATTTACGCCTAAGCAACCCGGGATGCCCCTTAAAAGTCCCGGTGGGAGGATTTGAGGTGATCAAATTTACACTAGGGAACCCAGGACCAGGAGGAACCCCTTAACATGCACAATAATGAAGCAAACTGCAACACACAATAAGGCATATCAATTACTATACATTAAAATATATAAAATATATATATAAAAAAAAAAAATATTATATATATATATATATATAAAATATATATATATATATATAAAATATATATATAAAATATATATATATAAATATAAAAAATATATATAAAATATATATAAAATATATATATATATATATATATATAAACACACAATAAGGCATATCAATTACTATACATTAAAATATATATATATATATATAAAATATATATATATATATATAAAATATATATATATATATATATATATATATATATAAAATATATATATAAAAAAAAAAAATATTATATATATATATATATATATAAAATATATATATATATATATATATAAAATATATATATATATATATATATATATAAAATATATATATAAAATATATATATATAAATATAAAAAATATATATAAAATATATATAAAATATATATATATATATATATATAAATATAAAAAATATATATAAAATATATATAAAATATATATATATATATATATATAAATATAAAAAATATATATAAAATATATATATATATATATATATATATATATATAAATATAAAAAATATATATAAAATATATATATATATATATATATATATATATATATATATATATATATATATATAATTTTAATTAAATAATTAAATGGCAAAACCTGCAAAAATACAATTCTGTGAAATACTCACCTGTAGAATTGGTATTATAAGTATACAGTACGTCCTGCTCCAGATAGATTACTTACACTTGGGTTATCCCCCGCCAGATGGCGCTGCACTGCAGAGACATGCAAAACAGGCTCCTCCCGGCCCCTCAAATACCCGGGGACCTCCCACAAATCCCCAGCATTGAAAAGCAGTGAACAAGAAGCCGGGAGAATTTAACCACCCAAAAACTGGTAACTTATAACAATGATAACAATCACCATACAGGGGATCCAGAATAATGCAAAAACCAGGGTGGTGTGGAGCAGGACGTACTGTATACTTATAATACCAATTCTACAGGTGAGTATTTCACAGAATTGTATTATTCTTAGTATACAGTACATTCTGCTCCAGATAAGAATCATTACACTTGGGACATCCAATAGCAGTGTCCAAAAAGTAGGGTGGGATCCCCAATAAAAAGCTAACAGCAGACAGTTTAAACCACTGCCGCCTGCAAAACCTTGCGGCCAAAAAACAGCAACAGCTGAGGCCTTAACATCAACCTTGTAAAACTTTGAAAAGGTATGAACAAAAGACCAAGTAGCGGCCTTGCACACTGGTGCAATAGAAGCCTGGTGCTGGAAGGCCCAAGGGGCACCAATAGCACGAGAAGAAAGAGCAATAAAGCGAAGGGAGGATTCTTCCCCTTAGCAGAGTAGGCCTGAATCACAGCCTGACAAATCCACTTGCTGATAGTAGACTTGGCAGGAGCCAAAAACCCTTCCTAGGACCAGAAGGGACCACAAAAAGAGCATCAGTGTTCTTGAAAGGTGCAGTAGCCACCAGATAGTACTTCAGACACTTAACCACATCCGAAGAGTTCAAAACTCTCTCCTTAGCATTGCTAGGGTTAGGGCACAAAGAAGAAAGAACAATATCCTGATTCAAATGAAAGGCAGACACTACCTTTAGGCAGAAATTCAGGTTTGAACAAAACACCACCTTGTCCTGGTGCCTCTCAAAGCAGGGGGCTGAATGGACAGCAACGCCAACTCAGACACACACCTGACAGAAGTGATAGCTACCAGAAACACAACCTTGAGCGTAAGAATGGCCAAGGCAGCATCCTGCACAGGTTCAAAGGGAGCACCCTGCAAAAATACAACTCTGTGAAGTACTCACCTGTAGAGTTGATACTATACGCATACAGCACGTCCTGCTCCCGAATAGTCATAACATGTGGGTAGTCCTCCGCCTCCGGCACCGTGCACTGCAGACATGTAGAAAACAAGCTCCTCCCGGCCCTACATATACCGCGGGACCTCCCACAAATCCCCAGCATTGAAAAGCAGTGAGAAGAGAAGCCAGGAGGAACCAACCACCCAGAATAACTGGTAGCAATATCTTAATGATAATAATCACCATACAGAGGATCCAGAATTAGTGAAACCAGGGTGGGGTGGAGCAGGACGTACTGTATGCGTATAATATCAACTCTACAGGTGAGTACTTCACAGAGTTGTATTATTCTAAGCATACAGCACGTCCTGCTCCCGAATAGTCATAACATGTGGGACATCCAATAGCAGTGTCCATAAGCAGGGTGGGATCCCCAGAAAAGGCAAGGCACAGCGGACAGTAAAGGCACTGTCACCTGCAAAACTTGCAACAGGCATGACATGAGCAGAGGCTCCAACGTCAGTCTCATAACAGAACCAAGAAGGTATGAACAGAGACAGGCCATAAGTCAAGTAATTGAACTAACAGAGAAAAACCTTGGTGCTGAAGGGCCAGTGATACCCAAGCGCCCATGATAACGGAGTAAACAGTAAAGGGGAAGAAACGCTCCCCTGAAGGAACATAGGTCAGTGTAGTGACCCAACCAGCTCACAGGCAAGGAAGCCTTGTGGCAACTCTTGTAACACCCCCAAAGGGAACAAAAACAGGTCACCCGACCAAGGCGGGAATACAGAGCCCTAATTATCAGGAAGCCAAGGCTTCCTCAAGATCAGGGAGCATCCAGAAGGATCAGTCAAAAGGCGCAATGGCGCTGGAATAGACATCAGGCGCATACCGAAGGAGGCGCCCATAGACTCCAAGAACAGCAGTCCCCCCTAAAGGCCAAGAAGGCCGGCATGGGGAGAAGGGGCAAAACCTGTAGGCCCTCATATTAGTATAAACAATGATCAGCCATGGCTAGAGTAAAGAACTGAATCAAGGGTCCAACAGACCACCTGAACCGGAAGCCCAGCGTAAGGGGAACACCCCCAGGCATGGGGTGCCAGTAGCCGTATCCATCTGTATAAGTATATATGTGTATACATCGCGTCAGGGAATAATTAACCAGAACCAGAGTCAGGAGGCCCCAGAAGAGCGGGCTGGCCTACGGGGCAGCTGAGACCGCATCCAGGCAGGGTCCCCAGGAAGTCCGCAGGGTAACAGAATGAAAAAATTGATCCCCACAGGGACTTTATGGAACTACTGGGGAGGTGCAGCTAAGCAATCCCAAAGAGAATACTCTACAAGGGTGACAGAACCAGACTCCTGCAGGAAGGCCAAGACAGACCTACGCCATCAGAGGCCCCAGATGGGGAGCCAACCCCAATTTATGCTGTAATGACTTTAAAGGCCCTGGGAATCGATAACGTCTCACAGGGTAGAGACTAAGGCCCATGCTAGTCAATATGGGATACCACCAAGCCATTATAGGCGGAGTAAGGGGAAGCTAGGGAGCTAGCTCCCAAACCCCCTCTCATACTAAGTCACCCAGAAGATGAGGCCCGCCCCCAAGGGGCAATTAGCAGTCAATCCCCAGACAGGAGACCTTTGATTGGAAACAGGAAGAGACCTGATAAGGGCAGAACCGCACCCCAACAGATATATCACAATTCAGCAGCCTTCAGCAGAGGTAGCTGCAAACCATTACTCCCAGGGCCGCCTAGTCCATAGATCCCATGGGACTCACTATCCGGCCAGCCGTGCGCAGAACCCAAAGGTAGGTTGATGAAAAGAAGGCATATGAAATAACAAGGCTATGCCTAAATACTCAGGCCCACTGACCGGAGTCAGAATATCCTGGGACAGTAGGGACAAGGGCAGAGGCCCTGTGTCGGGAGGGAGACCCCTCAGAGCCACGCTAGGCTCCCTGGGCAACCCGGGATAGCATAACCTGCCGCTAAGGGCATCCATAGAAACGAATACCGCTGAGAAGCAGCAACAAGCTCAGCAGGTAAGATGGACCCTCTAAGGGGCCCAACCTAGAACCACGGGGGTCGTGGAAGAGATTTACCTTTCCCCTGCCAAACCCGCGAGACTTGGGGACCACCTTACCAAGAAGGCATGAGTACAGACCAAGCACCGGGGTGCTGGGACAAATGTAGGTTTAGTAACCTACTGCGCCGAAGAGCCCGAGGGCCCGGCATATAACTGACATCATCTTGATGTGCCACCAACAGGCCCACCAGCTGCCAACCCGCCTGGTGAAGGCAAGGCGCCAGTAAGGGGGGGCATGGCCCCGTAAACCAGGGGTCCCCTAATGCCAGAGAAGAAGGCAGCCAGCCTGAACCGATTTCCCAGGGACGGGGGATAGTGGATAAGTGACCATGAGGGGAGGAGTGTTCATGGAACCATCCAGTAGCTTCCGGGGGACACTGTCGGCCAACAGACCCACTCCGTCTGATGCAAAGGCTGGGGAGTAAGTGAGACGACCCAGTAGGTCCCAACACATAAGCCCCACCTCAGGCGTGTCCCCAGACACGCCAGGCTAGTAGCCTGGGCCGAAAGAAAGGCCCCAATAGTGCCTCCAGCCGCAGGGTTGATCCTGTGACACTGACTAGAAATAGTCTTAGGCGTCCAGCTGACCCCAGATAAACTAAGAAGAGCTAGATCTTCGTAATAGGCCGGAACCCCCCCCCCCTGCGCAGGGGACCCGTGAACCAAGACAGAGTTGTCATATATGGGCTACTTGCGAATGGTAGAATTGCTAAGCCTGTCATAGGCCAACGGGGTCCAGACTACCTCATACTGATGAGGGGGGAGGATGGAAAAATTATATACAGAGGCCATGGCCCCATACCGTTAAGGCGATTAACAAGCGCGCCCAACACTGCAGGCCCAGTCTGTCAATGCGCCGGTCCTCAGCATCCCGAAGGGTACGGTAAAAGGGGGCAGTCATAAAAGGGGGGTTTGTGACCCCTATAACCGGCGCGTCCACCACCAGGGGAGCTGACCATAAATTGACCACATCAGGGGGAAAAGGGTACTTCCATTCCCAGACCCCTGGGATCCCTTTAATCTTACCAGGCGATTCCCATTCCTGGGATATGATATTTTGGAAATGTTCCTGTTCTAGGAACTCCAAGCGCGGCGGCGCTGTATGGAAACTCTCCCTTTTAGGCTTGGGGATCTCCCCAGGGGGAGAGATTGACAAGACCTAAAAAATCTTGATCAGGATTTCATCCGTGTCACACAGGCCCCAGGAGCCAGGCTGAGAATAGCTCACCTTCCTCAGAAGGGTCAGGGTCCTGCATATCAGCAGAATCATCGGTATCGTCAGGAACCGGAGAGCCTGGAGGCATCAGGGACCGCTTTTTTACCAGGTCCCATACGCTCGGCCAATCCAGAAAGCACCTGCTCCGCCGTGGGCAACGCTCGCGGCACCTCTTGTAGGTCATCCCCGCTTGAATGGGACTCATCATGAGTGATGTTTGGGAGCGGGGAGACGGGGGTGAGGAAGGGAGGTTCCTCTGTAAACAATGCCTGTGCTGCACACTGTCCGCAGACCTGTGCCCTGTCAGCCTCAGCCAGGGGCTGGCCACACACTGCACACAGCCGGTCACGTCCTGGAGGGACCCCGGTTCCAGAATTCTGAAATGCCTCCATATGGTGATTTTTATGCAGTATAACGCAGGGAATTATGCAATAAGCAACCCTGGATGCCCCAAAACCCGCTAGTAATGTGGGAGGATTTGTAAAGAGGACCCGTTGTAATATATGTTAGGCCGGGGCCGGTAACAAAGTCTTGGCTTCTGAAAGACATAATGGGAGTGGGAGTGCCCTGCTCTGTTTGAAAAACCTAGAAACCATACCGCCCCGGTGGGCACTTACATGACCGAGGGAGGAGACGAGCCACACCACGCGCGCGCGGGAAGATAGAGAAAATGGCGCCAGCGAACCTCGAGGGGAGGGCCGGGCCAGGCCAGGCTGTGACGCAAGACGTGTCATGCCGAGTCTCCGCCTCCCCCAAAGAGCGCGAAGCTACAACCGACAGCAAGTGCAGCACCAGAGAATAAGTAACATCTAATGCTGACACGCTGGAATGAATCTGCAGAGGCAGACTGATAGTGAGAAAAGACAGCTCGCACTGTACAGTGATGCGCGACACTGACCCCCTGATTAAAGAACAAGGTCTAATGGCGGATGGGCACTAGGGCTGACACACACACACACACACACACACACACACACCCCCTTTCTTTTCCCCCCCGAGTTACGGGAGGGAGCGAGGGGAGAAGCTAACGGTGTCCATGGACTGAGTCTATGAGGGGCAAGGGCAAAATACGGGAGGGGCATCCTCTAGAGGCTCACCATCGGCCTGATCGCTTACCTTATGGAGGGGGATTGCGGTGGAGCGTGGCTCCATTCAGCACACCAGGTGCTACCTACCTTCACCCGACCCGCGCAGCCTAGGCTGGGAGGCATATTTCTTCTGAAGAGGACGGGTGGAAATAGCCCACAGGACCTTGGGCCATAAGGCCCGCTCGCCTGCGAGAGCGTGATACTTCATGTCTTCGCAGTTCCAGCACTGCAGAGAAATCTGGGGATTTGTGGGAGGTCCCGCGGTATATGTAGGGCCGGGAGGAGGTTGTTTTCTACATGTCTGCAGTGCACGGTGCTGGAGGTGGAGGACTACCCACATGTTATGACTATTCGGGAGCAGGACGTGCTGTATGCTTAGAATACAGGCAAGACCAATTCCAAATCCCAAAAACAGGGACCATAGGTTGTCGTGGGGAACGCACATAAGCAACCCCCTAAAAGCAGTCTTAATCAAGGAATGCTGAACTAAAGACTTCTGAAAGAAGACAGACAGGATAGAAACCTGACCCTTCAGAGTACTGAGTTAGAGACCGACTCCAACCCATGCAGTAAAACTCCAGATCCCTGGGAACTGAGAACACCCAACAGGGAAGAGACCAAGACTCAACCAGTCAATGTAGGTACGCCATACCATATAACAGACGGAAGAAGAAGTCATCTTCCTAGCCTTCACCATGGACTCAACCAACGAGGTAGACAAACCTTTCTCCATCAAGATGGAGGTTTCAGCAGTTAGGCCGTCAAGGCCAGAGTTTGTAAATGGGATGGCGTAAGTGGTCCTAAGTGAGCAGATCTGGCACTCCAGGCAGAAAGCACTGATCTACTGCCATCTGCACCACGTCTGCGAACCACACTCTTCTTGGCCACCTGAGGCCACCAGAACCACTGGCACCCCTTCCAGAGCAATCCTGCGCAGAACCCTGCCTAGCAGGGGGAATGTAGAAAGACATACAGAAACTGAATGTCCTGCCATGACATTACTAAGGCATCCATGGGCACGGCCAGAGGATCCTGGGACAGGGAGACAAAGGCCGGGAGCTTGTGATTGTGACGGAACGCAAACAGATCCACATCAGGTTGGCCCCAACGGTGATACAGAGATTGGAACACCCCCCCCCCCCCCCCCCCGTAATGTAAACTGCTGAAAAGCAAGGAACATTGGCCTCCACCCAGATCAGAATCAGAGACACTTCCTGGAGGACCCTCTTGCTCCGGGTCCCTCCCTGATGATTGATGTAGGCAACTGCCATCAGAGTGACCATGCGCCCCTGAGCAGGCAGGCCCTGAAATGAGTAGTCAAACGAATCAGAACTAACCTGATCGCTCACAGCTTCAAGACATTGATAGGTGAATAGGCCTCCTAAGGGCCCCACCTCCCCTGGAACCGCAGGGACCTCCAGAAGAAACCCCCCCAACCTGATAGACTGGCATCCGTGGTGACCGTCTCCCAGGAAGGAGCAAGAAGGTTCCGCCCCCCAATAGGTTCCTTGAGTCCATCCACTACAAGAGGGACCTCCTCACCAGGGGGGGAGACACCCAGACCCTGTCCAGGGACGCTGGGTCCTTGTCCCATACAGACAATAGGAGAAGTTGCAGAAGCCCCAAGAGGGACTGAGCACAAGGGGCCGCTTCGAAGCAAGCCACCATCAGGCCCACCAGCTGCATCCCCTGCCTGGTGAAGGGACGGGGACAGCTAGGAGAAACTGAACTTGTGCAAGCAGATTGTCCACCTTCTGCTGAGGAAGGAATATCCTTGCCTGAACTGTGTCCAGATTCATTCCTAGGAATGAAATTACCAAGGAAGGGGACAGTGAGAACTGATCACCCATCCAGATGACTCCAGGATGGACACCACCAGCTGAGTATCCAACTTTGCCCGATGTAGAGGCTGGGAAGTTATGAGGACGTCCAGGTAGTGCAGCATGCAGACGCCCTTGGCCTCATCAGAGACATCACCCCCGCCAGCACCTTGGTGAGCACTCTGGGAGCTGAAGAGAGGCCAGATGGCAAGGCCACAAATTGGCAGTGTTGATCTTCCAACGTGGATCTAAGGAATCTTGGTGTCCTGAAAACACAAGGATGTGAAAGTAAGCATCTTTGATATCCACAAACGGCATGAAGCCCCCGGGTCGCAAGGAGCAGATGGCCGAGCGCAGAGTTTCCATGAGGAAAGCGCCTGTACTTGACAAATTGCTGAAGATCTGTGCATCCAGAATGGGCCAGACTGACCCATCTTTTTTCGGGAACTGTGAAAAGGTAGGTGTAGGGTCCCCTGCCTCTGTCCGTTAAGGGAAATCTGCAAATGACCCCCAAACCCAGCAGACCTTGCACGGCCTGCGCCAGCACCTGAGCAGAAGCAGGGACCAGGAGTACCCGGGACCCGGTAATCTTAGGGGAGGGCGCACAGCAAACACCATCTTGTAGCCGGAGGACACTACCTCCTAAATCCACCGGTCTGAGGCGTGGTGCCAGAGGAGCAAGGGTGTTGTCTTCTGCTCCTGGGACAGGGAGTTGCACGAGCCCCCGCGAAGGACGCCCCTGGTTCCTGTTTAACACCATGGTGGGGGGTGGAAGGGGGGCCCATGCCCCGAAGGGCCCGAGACAGCCATCTGCGCTGGGGTAACTTACCTCTCTTACCAAACAGGTCTAGGCGGACCCAAGACGCAGCCCCTTAAAGGGGAGCCCAGTAAGGGCCTTCTTCGCAGCATTGTCAGCACCCCACTGTCGCAGCCAGACCAAGCGACGTATAGCCACCACAAGGGCAGAAGTTCTTGCACACATTCTAATGGTGTCATCCAATGCTAATAGGATAAACATCACAATTGGAGAGTGCATTAAACACATCCCAAGGGAGATCATCTGGGGCAAGATCAAGCATTTTTCTGATGAGGGTTCTAGTGGCCACAGCAGTAATGGCAGAGGCACAGACCGGGCGCAGCGCCGTCCCCGCACATGCAAAGGCGTGGGAGGCCAGCAGGTCAATGCGCCGGTCCTCAGCATCCCGAAGGGTAGTATAGTCGGGGGGATGCTAGAAAGGGGTGTTAGATGGCCCTATGATCGGGACATCCACCTCAGGGGGGGGGGACGATCAACATTTAACCACGTCAGGGGGAAAAGGATACTTCCTATCCCAATCTCCTGGAACCCTGGGAAGTTTACTGGGGCACTCCCATTCCTTGAGCACAAGGGTATGGAAATGTGCCTGCTCTACAAATTCCAAACGTGATGATGCTGTATGGAAACGCTCCCCTCTTTGCCTGGGAGCCTCACCAGGGGGAGAGATAGACAGAACCTCAAAGATCTGGAGCAATAATCTGTCAGTGTCATCCAGGGGTCAGGGCCAGAGTCTTCATGAACTTCCAGTCTCTCATCAGATGAGCCTGAGTCAGAAAAGAGCTATCCTTCATCAGAATGGGTATAGCCACACAGAGTCAGAAACTCCTCAGTTCCCATCGGGAAAACAGTAACATTAGGCGTCAAGAGCCGCTTCTTACCCCTTACGCGCTAAGGACCTCGCAAAAATCTGTTCAGCCGTAGGCAGGCTAGGAGACAATTCAGGCTGAGAATCCCCCCTTGTGTGCGACTCAGCAGGAGTGAGATTTAAGCCAGGGGGATTAGGTGAAGTGAGACGAGGTGCAGCCACTGGCAGGCCAGATTGCAAAGCCAGCGCTTGCTCAGCACAAGGTACGCAGACCCGTGTCATGTCAGCGTCAGCATGAGGTTGTCCACACGCCCTACACCGCCGGTTGTGTCCCAGAGGGACCCCGGTCACATTATCCTTAGATGCCTCCATATGGTGATTATTAGGCACAATATGCCAGTAGGGATTGACGCTATAAAGCAACCCTGGATGCCCCTAATGACCCGCTAGGGAGTGGGAGTAAATTTACAAGGCCCGCTATCAATTACACCGGGCCGGGAGAAGCCAATGGATTCACCCTCTGAAAGACACAATGAGAAGAAGGGTGTCAGACACAATAAGAACAGGGGCCCCCCCCACCAGAGAGGGACCCCCAAGTGACAAAGAGGTGGCCAACAGGCCCCTACCTATCCCTAAGAACGGCAGCAGCAACCGCAGCAAGGCAGCAAAAATGGCCCCCGATCTGAGGAGAAGCCGAGAAGCAGGAAGAGAAGGGGGGCGGGCCAGCGCCGAAGGCGCGCTTTTCCAGCCCCACCCCCCTCCCAGCAGCGTGGATATGGCCAGTGAAGCCCCCGTAAAAAACGCGCCGAACGAGGGGGCGGGGCTACCGCGGCCAGCGCCCGGCCCCGCCCCCCTTTTCTTAACACAGCCTGAGGGAGAGAAGCTCCCCAGGCTAACAGGATACTTCCAGGAGATCCACATTCACACACAACACAAAGTAAAGTGAAACACCAACACACATACACTCATATATAAATCTTAATAAATGAAGGGAGAGACCGAGGATGACGGTCCGCCAGCCCCCCCCCCCCCCAGAGGGAAGTAAGGGACCCGGAATGGGGGGTGGGAACCAGGCCATAATAAGGCCACAGGCATGTAGGGACGGGGCATCCCGCACCAGGATCACCAAAAACATGGATAACCGCCTACACCATAATGAGGCCTCACGGTGGAGCAAGGCTCCTTCCGCACCCATAGGGTGCTCCTACCCTCACCAGGACCCGCAGCCTAAGCTGGGAGGCTCAAATAGGGGCAATTTAGAAAGGGTCCTGGCAGCAATAGGGACAATAAACGGCCGGACGCGAGCCCGGCTTACCTGTAAGTAAAGAAGTCTTCATCTTCTGTCTTGTCGTCTTCCCTGCAGAGAAGGAACTGGGAAATTGGTTGGAGGTCCCAGGTATATATGGGCAGGGAGGGGCTTTCTTTTTTTGCATATTCATCTCTGCAGAAGTTCGCCCTCTACTGGATATTACCCACATGTCATGAAGATCGAAGTGGAGTGTATGGCACACTTAGAATATAGCAAATAAAATCCTAATGTTAGCACAAACTTAATAAATTGAGCAACATCAACAGCTTGCCCAAGCAGGGCACCTAATAAAGCACCATGCAGCACATAAACGGAGAAAACATACAGAATCTTTGCAGTAATATTTGGAACATCTAAACCCTGTGCTCTACAGATCCACTCCCCCAACACACAAAGCACAACTATAACTCAAACCTGAACAAAAGCCACCTACCATCCAGCTTCATCTGCTCGGGGCAGTAGTAGTGTACGACAGTCAGCAGGGCAGCTCCATCACTCACATCTTTTATTAAGTCTTCAAGTAATGGGAAATAAGGAAGATGTCGGTTTGATGGGTGGTCTCGTCGATAGCGTACCTGAAGATGAAAACTTAAACAGTCAGTGGCGCTGCTGGTGGTCCAGCAAGGGTTACTTTAGGCTAAAGCCTGGATAGTTAAAGCGCGCATAGTTAATCAGCTAAATCTAGGGACTCTATAAAGCTGGAAGGGATTGTGTGGCTAGAGCCTTGTGACTGTACAGTATGAAATATCCACACTTCAAGAACGCTACTGTAAGAATCACACACTAAAAACACAGGATGCTGGGCAAATATCAGCTGTCCACAGAAAGGAGGAGTGGGAAACTGAAATACTTGGAGGGTATTGGTATTGATTTTGTTTTTAGGACTGCAGTTTCTATCCTTCCCTACTCACCACCCCTAAATGTAAGATTGACCTGACCCCCTAAAATGACCATTTAGACATTACCTGCATGGTAGAGACCTACACAGACTGGTTTCTCCAAACTCATACTCAAATCCTTGGCACTAGAACCCTACACATACTTTTGGGTATTTACAACCTTAACCCACTCACTACTCAAACTAAAACGTGCTTTCACAACCCGATGCCATATAAGACAACAATGGACACGGTTCCTTTTTCATTTTACTGTAAAAAAAGCCTCAGCACTGCAATAACCTCAAAGCCACAGACAACCCTTTCTAGTGGCACCCTGTTCATCTGCTGCAGACCTACCAGTCAATTTGGAGGGGCTAGAGCAGCGATCCCAAACATCAGGACTGTCCTGCAGGACTGCCCAACTGTTCAGCAGAAAGCACGCAAAGGAGGCCTACATGTGAGTGAAGAACTGCTACCATTTCCTCAGTAGCAAATCAAATTGAAGACAAAACACAATAATTGTGCTTTATCTGCTCTGCCATGGACTAGTATTGGCATGTGCTGCTGTTGTGGTCCGAATTGCATTGCAGCATTTGTTTGATTGCAGCACACAATTGTGAAAGTGCCTATTAATTCTAATGAGGAGGACATTTCCCCTGCTTCACTTGAGTTGGGCCAATTCACCCAAGCAGTTAAATGTGAAAAGGACCTAAGGCTGCAGGGACCTGCTTTATATCCCTGTTGTCACTTTCATGTATTTTCATATTTCTTGCTCATTGAAAACTTCAAAAACCTAAGATTGCTTCAACCCCCCCCCCCCCCAGCAAATATTACTAGAATCAAACTTTAAAATAAAACCCAATACCAATAGACCAGGGATGCACAACGTGCGACCCCCAAAACTTCTCATTGTAAATGTAAAACTTTGTAAAACTGAGCTTGCCTTGCCTTCAGTGCACTGGGCTGGCCACTAGAGACAGTGCACCACTTACAGTGCAGGAATTGAGGCATATTGTGTTCATTTGCATTGCTGCAAACATCTAAACAATTCGATTGCAGGAAAGGCTCCCAGCATTAACAAGTTATAGTCCAGGCAATCTTTTTAGGCGTTTTAGATTTTAGTTTTAAACCAATTGTGTGGTCTGTGATCTAGATCTACCCTCACTTTTGGTTTGGACACTTTATGGTCTGTATTCTGTTGCTAACGGCCCTGTCTCACTCTTCCCCCACCTCTGCCTTCTCCATCTTTGTCCGTTATACCTCCCACCCCATCTCGGTTTAGCTGTGCTCACCTCACATCTACCCATCTCACATCTTCCTGGCTGTGTTAGCAGTAACTGGTTTCAGTTTTTGCTGCTTATGTTTTATTGTGGCCCATTGAATTGGAACAAGACATTACGGCCCCTGGAGCACAAAGGTAGTGAAACTGCTCCCATATATATTTATGGAGCAACCAGGTGATTACATATATGGGGAATGAATAGACCATTACTATTGCCTCTTGTCAATTTGGTTAGCCCTCAAAATATTTCAGTTTTTTATTCATAGAAGTTGGGGCACTGTACATGTTTAAAGTTGTAATACAGGAAGTAAGAACAGGGGTGGAGAGAGATCCAGCTCTCTCCATCATTTACAAATTTGTGTATATTTTGAGAGGGGAAGTTAGAAAAGTCAGGCAGGAAGGACTACAAAATGTTCATTTTGAACATTTTTAGGTAAAAATAGTATATGTATTTCAAACTAGGCAGGCACTACGAGATTTGGAGACCAAATTCTCAGCCACAACAGAAGAAAGGCTCCCAGCATGCCCCCAGAGGCCAGACTACATAGGGAAAAGTTAGAGATACTATACCACTCGTGCATACTCCACGGGCTCCTGCATGCAATGCGCTATGGCATGCATTAGATCAGGCTTAAAGACACAGATGAGACAAACACACAGAATGAAGCAGTTATTGCACAGAATGATGGTTACATGTGAACTCAGTGCAGATGTTACACAGAAGCAAGGACAGAGGGAGTGCAAGGCATGATGGCTGATGGCAGAGCAGTTTCTCTTCTTTTGTGTGGATATTAATACAGGAGGTAACTGAGGCAACTGGGCTTACAGCTGAACTGCCTTGTCCATTTCTCCCCATATCTTTTTGCAAAAGGTAGCACACAAGGCAGGGTTGGAAAACCAGAAAACCTCCAGCTGTCAGGATACCCCGGCACTAAATGCCTGAGGAAGATTCCCCAAACTGCTTAGAAAAGGTCTTTGGTTGGCCATAACCTGCTAGAGAATGGAGAAGCTCAACACTAAATGACCATGTACCACAGTGGGTGGGATGGATGAGAATTTTTACACCAAAGGGTTTTGACTTACAGGTACTAACTTCCAATACCATTTTGAAGGAGACTTTTCAGGAAGGAATGAGAATAGGTTAGGCTGAAGAAAGGAAAGTTTGGCAGAAAAATTATACAGCTTCTTAGTCAGAATTTATATTCTAAACTTTCCATTCTTTACCAGTTTCAGTGATTGAATGCAGAATTTGAAACATGTTTTACACTACATAAATCCTTAAAGCAGACCAAAAGTTCAGTAAATTGCACCCCTAAAGCCCACTCTGGTAATTTGTGATATTAAGAAGGCTTAAAGTGGACTAAAACCCAGGATTCTGACTATCCTGGGTTTTGGTTCTTGCCCCGATTGGGGATGCCCCACTGTGCGAAACCCCACGTCGCCGAAACAAACTCACCTTTTCCCAGTACTATGGCACATGCGCGGCCGCTTGTCCAATCAGCGCGCTCGGATCTGCTCACGTCTGATCGTCTAAGGCGTGCAGCTCCGAACGTGCCTACGGCTCCATCCCTCGCTACCCTCTAACAGGGAGCGTGACCGTTACCGGCCATTCACAAATGCCTGGCACAGATACACGCCCTGCTAAAAGGGATAGCGGGGATGTAGCCGCGCATGCGCCATTGGATTGGAAAAGGATGCAAGTGTATGGGCGACCTGGGGGGCTGATCGCTCTGGGTTTTGGTCCACTTTAACTCCATGCGGATGTTATCGAACGGCAGGCCGATTCTATGCTGCTTATCCATCTTGCCACTTACAGGCTCCTAGTGAATGTATTATGAGCGTTCTGTGTGGTTATCTGCAAGGGGGGCTCCAACATTCTGGATGCCCCCCTGAGTTTCTTGTGATCAGCAGACAGCGGAACCAACACCCCCTAAAGAGTAAATACAATTCTGTGATTACTCACCTGGAGAATTGGTATTATGAGTATACAGTACGTCCTGCTCCAGATAGAATACTTACATTCGGGTACTACTCCGCCAGATGGCGCTGGACTGCAGAAACATCGAAAATAGGCTACTCCTGGCCCCTCAAACACCCAGGGACCTCCCACAATCCCCAGCATTGAAAAGCAGTTAACGAGAAGCCGGGAGAATTAAAACAACCCAAACTGGTAACTATAACAATTATAACAATCACCATACAGGGGATCCAAGATAATGCAAAAACCAAGGGTGGGGTGGAACAGGACATACTGTATACTCATAATACCAATTCTAAAGGTGAATAATCACAGAATTGTATTATTCTTAGTATACAGTATGTCCTGCTCCAAATCGAATACTTGGGACATCCAATAGCAGTGTCCATAAAGTAGGGTGGGATCCCCAAGAAAAATCAGCAGCAGACAGTTTAAAACACTGCCGCCTGCAGAACCTTTAGGCCAAAAGCAGCATCAGCTGAGGCCCTAACATCAACCTTGTAAAACTTTGAAAAGGTATGAACAGAGGACCAAGTAGCGGCCTTGCAAACTTGTTCAACAGAAGCCTGGTGCTGAAAAGCCCAAGAGGCACCAATAGCACGAGTAAAATGAGCAGCAAGGCAGAAGGGAGGATTCTTCCCCTTAGCAAAGTAGGCCTGAATCTCAGCCTGACGGATCCATTGGCTGATAGTAGACTTGGCAGGAGCCAAACCCTTCCTAGGACCAGAAGGGACCACAAAAAGAGCATCAGTTTTTCTGAAAGGTGCAGTAGCCACCAGATAGTACTTCAGACACCTAACCACATCCAAAGAATGCAAAACCCTCTCCTTAGCATTACTAGGATTAGGGCACAATGAAGGAAGAACAATGTCCTGATTCAAATGAAAGGCAGAAAATCTGGCTTGAAGCAGAACACCACCTTGTCCTGGTGTCTCTCACAGTAGGGGGGCTGGATGGAAAGCGCCGCCAACTCAGACACACGCCTAACAGAGGTGATAGCCACCAAAAAGACAACCTTGAGGGTAAGAATGGCCAGGGCAGCATCCTGCACAGGTTCAAAGGGAGCACCCTGCAAGGCTGACAAAACCAAGTTCAAATCCCAAACAGGCACCATAGGCTTACGTGGGGGACGCACATGAGTAACCCCCTGGAAAAAAGTCCTGATCAGAGAATGCTGAGCAAAGGACTTCTGGAAGAAAACAGCCAGGGCAGAAACCTGACCCTTCAGAGTACCGAGTTGGAGCCCCATCTCCAACCCATGCTGCAGGAACTCCAGAATCCTGGGAATAGAGAACACATGACAGGGAAGAGACTTAGACTCACACCAGTCAATGTAGGCACGCCAAACCCTGTAATAAATGGAAGAAGAAGACTTCTTCCTAGCCTTTATCATGGTAACAACCGAGATAGACAACCCCTTCTTCATCAAGATGGAGGTTTCAGCAGCCAAGCCGTCAAAGCCAGAGTTTGTAAATTGGGATGGCGTAAGGGGCCCTGAGTGAACAGATCTGGCACCCTGGGCAGAACGTACTGATCTACTGCCAGCTGCACCACATCTGTGAACCACACTCTTCTTGGCCACCTGGGGGCCACCAGAATTGCTGGCACCCCTTCCAGAGCAATCTTGCGCAGAACTCTGCCCAGCAGGGGGAATGGAGGAAAGACATACAGGAACTGAAAGTCCTGCCATGGACATTGCTAGGGCATCCGTGGTCAAGGCCAGAGGATCCTGGGACAGGGAGACAAAGGCCGGGAGCTTGTGATTGTGACGGGACGTAAACAGATCCACATCTGGTTGACCCCAACGGTGACACAGAGATTGGAAAACCCTGTTGCATAGGGACCATTCTCCCTGGCGAGAGGTCCCCCTGCTCAGAGTGTCTGCCAGGAGATTTTCCGCCCCCCGGGATGTACACAGCTGATATGCAGGGAACATTGGCCTCCGCCCAGGTCAGGGTCAGAGACACTTCCTGGAGGGCCCTCTTGCTCCGGGTCCCTCCCTGATTGATGTAGGCAACTGCCGTCTGGTTGTCCGAACGCACCTGAACAGGCAGGCCCCGAAGGTGAGGAGTCAACTGAGCCAGAACTAACCTGATCGCCCGCAGCTCCAAGACGTTGATAGGTGTGTGGGCCTCCTGAGGGCCCCACCTCCCCTGGAACCGCAGGGACTTCCAGAAACCCCCCCAACCTGACAGACTGGCATCCGTGGTGACCGTCTCCAAGGAGGGGGTCAGAAAGGATCTGCCCCCCAGCAGGTTCCTGGAGTCCAGCCACCACGAAAGGGACCGCCTGACCAGGGGGGAAAGCGCACAGACCCGGTCCAGGGACGCTGGGTCCTTGTCCCATAAGAGGTGGAGTTGCAGAGGCCTCAAGTGGAACCGATCATAAGGAACCGCCTCAAAGCATGCCACCATCAGGCCACCAGCTGCATTCCCTGCCTGATGGAGGGATGACGACAAGATAGCAGGAACTGGACCTGCGCAATCAGACTGTCCACCTTCTGTTGAGGAAGAAAAATCCTTGCCTGAACTGTATCCAGATTCATTCCCAGGAATGGAGTCACCAAGGAGGGGGACAGAGAGGACTGGGGGTGGTTGATCACCCATCCAAATGACTCCAGAGTGGACACCACCAGCTGAGTATCCAATTCTGCCTGATGTAGAGACTGGGAGGTGATGAGAATGTCGTCCAGATAAGGCAGCACGTGGATGCCCTGAAACCTTAGCAGAGACATCACTCCTGCCAGCACCTTGGTGAACACCCTGGGAGCTGAAGTGAGACCAAAGGGCAATGCCACAAATTGGTAGTGTTGATCCTCTAGAGCGAACCTGAGGAACCTTTGATGACCTGGAAATACAGGAATATGAAGGTAAGCATCTTTGATGTCCACAGAGGTCATGAAATCCCCTGGGCGCAGGGAACTGATGGCAGAGCGCAGAGTTTCCATGCAAAAGCGCCTGCTCCTGACATATTTGTTGAGGATCTTCAAGTCCAGGATGGGCCTGACTGACCCATCTTTTTTGGGCACTGTGAAGAGGTTGGAATAGAAGCCCCTGCAGATGACCCCCAGCTCCAGGAGGCTTTGCACTGCCTTCACTAGATCCTGAGCTGACACAGGGTCCTGAGGAATCCGGGATCTGATGAATCTTGGGGGCGGCCAGGCAGCAAACTATCTTGTAACCGGAGGACACTACCTCCTGAATCCACCGGTCTGTGACATGAAGCCTCCAGACGTGAGCAAAGTGCTGAAGCCGTCCCCCCCCCCCCCACCCGGATGGGTGAGGGCGCCCCATCATGCCTGAGGGGGCTTGGGAGAGGATTTAGCCTTGGGACCCCAGGAGGAGCCAGGATGTCGACGTCCTCTGCCCCTACCCCAGAAGTCTCCCCGGCCCCAGTAAAGGAACCCCCCCTCCCTTGTCTAGCACCACGGTAGGGGGAGGAAAAGGAGCCCTGACCCCGAAAGGGCCGAGACTGCCGCCTGCGCTGGGGTAACCTGCCTCCCTTAGCAAAAAGGTCCAGGCGGTCCCCAAACAGGCGTAGTCCTTTGAAGGGAAAACCAGTGAGGGCCTTCTTGGCAGCGTTGTCAGCAGCTCACTGGCGCAGTCAAACCGAGCGGTGTATAGCCACCACAAGGGCAGAGGTTCTGGCACACATTCTAATGGTGTCATCCAAGGCAAAGAGGACAAAATTCACAAAAATATCACAACTAGAGAGTGTATTAAACTCCTCACAAGGCAAATCATCAGGGACACTATCAAGGATACTTCTGAGCAGGGTCCTAATAGCCACAGCCGTAATGGCCGAGGCACAGACCGGGCGCAGCGCCGTCCCCACACATGCAAAGGCATGGGACGCCAGCTGATCAATGCGCCTCAGCATCCCGCAGGGTAGTCAGGGGAGTGCATGACCGAGGTGTTAGATAACCCTAGGACCGGAGCATCCACTTCGGGAGGGGATGACCAACACTTTACCACATCAGCAGGAAAGGGATACTTCCTATCCCAACTCTTAGGTACACCGGGAAGTCTACTGGGACGTTCCCATTCCTTGAGCACAAGGTTATTGAAATGTGCTTGCTCAGGAAATTCCAAGCGTGACGTAGCAGTATGAAAAAGTTCCCCCCTTTGCCTGGGAGCTGCAACAGGGGGAGAAATAGACAGAACCTCAAAAATCTGGGCCAACAATCTATCAGTATCATCCGGGGCCCAGGGGTCAGAGCCAGAATAGTCATGACCCCTGGGCCTCTCATCAGATGACCCTGAGTCGGAGAATAGCTTCCCCTCCTTCAAAGGGGTATAGCCAGATAGATGCAAAAACTCATCAGTTTCCATAGGGAAAACAGTGACATCAGGCATTAAGTGCCGCTTTTTTGCAGGGGCCTTACGCGCAAAGGTATTAGCAATTAACTTCTCAACACTAGCCAGTCTAGAAGACACATCAGGCTGCGAATCACCACTTGTATGCAATTCAATGGGAGTGAGATTTAAGCTTGGGGGAGTAGGTGAGGCGAAACGAATCGACAGAGTCAGCCACTGGAAGACCAGATTGTAGTTCAAGCACCTGTTTGGCACAGGGTACACAGACCTGCTCCTTGTCAGCATCAACATGAGACTCCCCACAAGCTACACGAAGCCGGGCTTGTCCCGAAGGAACCCCGGTCACACTATCCTGAGATGCCTCCATATGGTGATTATAGCGGCACAATAGGCCGATAGGGATTAACGCTATACAGCAACCCGGGATGCCCCAATAACCCACTAGGGAAGTGGGAGTAATTACACTAGGTCTCACAAGTTAACCAACTAATAGAGGGCCGGGAGAAGTCAATGGGTTTGCCCGTCTGAAAGACATAATCAAAAGGAGCCGTAAGCAAACAATAATTCAAAACGGTAATAAAGCCGCCCGCGAGGGCACTTACGGACCGCGGTAGGTAGAAGCCCGTCACGCAGAAGCCGGAACAAGCAGACAAAATGGCGTCGGTATACCTCGAGGGGCGGGCCCGCACGAGCAATGATGCGGAACGCGCCAGAGACAGGCCCCGCCCCCCCGAAAAGCGCAAAGCCAACACGTGACAAGCAGCCAATGATGGCGCACCGGCGCCTGAGGTAACGCCGCCAAGCGCGGAACACTGGGAAAAAACGCGTGCGGCGGCAATTTCAAGTACAATAACTGTAATACAAGTCAGCGCGGTGGCCGACACAAGGCATAATATAATGAAGCGTAAAGCCTTAATACACATACATACACACACACACACACACACACACACACACACACACACACACACACAAGGAGAATGAGGGAGGACAGCGGCCATTTAACATAGGGCCCACCGATAGGGGGGAGGGGCAATAGTGCGGGAGGGGCATCCCATAGAGGCTCACCATATGCCTGTACCGCCTACCCTTTGGTGGGGGATTGCGGTGGGGCAGCGCTCCTAAGCACCTAACAGTGGTGCTGCCTACCATCACCCGACCAGCGCAGCCAAGGCTGGGAGGCAATTACTGATGGAACGGGTGGGAATAGTCCTACAGGGCCGCAGGCTAATAGCCCCGCCGCCGCTCACCTGCGAGTAGAGAGAGCCATCTTCTTGTCCTTCGCAGTCCAGAATGCAGAGAAAATCTGGGGATTGTGGGAGGTCCCTGAGTATTTGAGGGGCCAGGAGGAGCCTATTTTCGATGTCTCTGCAGTCCAGCGCCATCTGGCAGAGTAGTACCCGAATGTAAGTATTCTATCTGGAGCAGGACGTACTGTATACTTAGAATATGGGTGTTGGTCCGGATTAAGGTTATTAGGCTCCTCTTTAATCAAAGCCTGTACCATACAGCTAATAAACTGTTGACTTAATGCAGCCAAAACCCACTGAACGTGTGAAATACAATTAGCCAAAGCCCCTGGCGATACTCTCTTCTTAGGGTGTAGAACTAGAAATTGATATTTCTGCTTTTGGAATCATGTTGGAACGCTTTATTTTTTTGCAGTCCCTCTCTGTAAGATGGTAGACGATCAGTTGTTGCATAGGTGTGGCAATGACATAATTGCCACACACAACAGTGGCAATGAATGGAGGAGGAGGAGCTTTACAGCTAAAACAGACGCCATTATCTGGGATTAGAGTGAAGCGGGAGCAGTGAAAACTAGCTAAAGGTAATCCTCATGGAGGGAGCAATTCAGGGGATGCAAGTTAAAAATTTGGGTTTTGGTCCGCTTTAAAAAAAAAAAGCCAGCCCTATAGAGAGAGAACTATAACTTAAAGTCCCTGCCCAGGCATTAAAGAATAAAAAAAATATGGCAAAACAAAATAAAAAATACCATTTTGTGATTACTCACCTGTAAAATGGGTATTATAAGTATGTCACACACCCCGCTTCAGAATAGTCATTACACTTGGGTTATACCGACCTGTAGAGGGCGATCTTGCAGAGATGTCATGAAAAAAAGGGAGCCGGTCCATAAATAACCTGGGACCTCCCACTCATTCCCCAGCATTAAGACAAAAGGGACCAGGAAGAGCCAAAATAACCAGTAACAGTAAAAAAGGTTCACCATAGAAAGGATCCAGAATACCAAAGGGCGGGGTGAAGCGGGGTGTGTGACATACTTATAATACCCATTTTACAGGTGAGTAATCACAAAATGGTATTATTCTAAGTATGTCACACCCCCCGCTTCAGAATAGTCATTACACTTGGGACATCCAATAGCAGTGTCCATAAAGGGCGGGGATCCAAAACAAGGCAATAATGCACAAACTTAAACCCCTGCAGCTTGCAGAACTTTGCGGGCAAAAACAGCATCCGCTGAGGCCCGCACATCAACCTTGTAAAACTTGGAAAAAGTGTAAACGGAAGACCAAATAGCAGCCTTACAAACTTGCTCAACAGAGGCCTGATGCTGGAAAGCCCAGGACGCCCCAACAGCACGAGTAGAATGAGCAGTAACACGAAAAGGGGGAATCTTCCCCTTGGCAGAATAGGCCCCAACAATGGCCAGGCGAATCCATTTACTAATGGAAGACTTGGCGGGAGCCAAACCTTTCCTAGGCCCAGAGGGCACCACAAAAAGGGCGTCAGTCTTATGAAAAGAAGAAGTAGCCACCAGATAGTACTTCACACAGCGAACCACATCCAGAGAATGCAAGACCCTCTCCTTGTCATTGCTGGGCTTAGGACACAAGGAGGGTAGAACAAGGTCCTGATTAAGATGAAAGGCAGAAACCACCTTAGGAAGGAAATCTGGCTTGAAGCGGAAAACAACCTTGTCCTGATGCCTCTCAAAGTACGGGGCCTTAATGGACAAAGCCACAAACTCTGATACACGCCGAACGGAAGTGATGGCAACCAAAAACGCAACCTTCTGAGTAAGCGTAGAAAGTGCAATATCCTGCAAAGGCTCAAAAGGAGGACCCTGAAAAGCAGAAACAACCAAATTCAAATCCCAAACTGGGAGCAAAGGCTTCCTAGGAGGCCGCACATGCGTAACCCCCTGGAAAAAGGTCTTAACCAGAGGATGAAGAGCAAAAGACCTTTGAAAGAAAACCACCAGGGCAGAAACGTGCCCTTTCAACGTACTAAGCCGCAAACCCAAGTCCAGACCATGTTGCAGAAATTCCAAAACCCTAGGGATAGAAAACACCCTGCAAGGCAAGGCCCGGGCCTCACACCAATCAATATAAGACCTCCAAATCCTATAGTAGATGGCAGAGGAAGACCGCTTTCTAGCACTAACCAGAGTCTGAATAACAGCATCAGAAAGACCTTCCTCCTTCAAGATGGAGGTTTCAGCAGCCACGCCGTCAAAGCCAGCGTTGGTAAATTGGGGTAGAGTAGTTGACCCTGAGTGAGCAGATCCGGCAGAAGGGGCAGATCGAACTGATCCGCTGCCACCCGCACCACGTCTGCTAACCAAACCTGTCTTTGCCATCTTGGAGCCACCAAGATTGCTGACACACCCTCTAGGGCCAGCTTGCGCACCACCTTGCCCACCATGGGGAACGGAGGGAACAGGTACAGAAACCCCAGATCCCTCCAGTTCAGAGACATGGCATACACTGCCAGAGCTAGCGGATCCCACGAGAGAGACACAAATGCCGGAAGCTTGTGATTGTGACGAGAGGAGTCCCCCACCGGTGGCAAAGTGACCGAAACACCTTGGGGCTGAGAGACCATTCCCCCCGGCGAGATGAGCACCTGCTCAGGGAGTCCGCCTCCGTGTTCTCCACTCCCGGAATGTACACCGCCGAGATGCATGGGACATTGCTCTCTGCCCAAGCCAGGATCAAGGACACTTCCTTGAGGGCACGCCTGCTGCGAGTCCCTCCCTGGTGATTGATGTAGGCGACCGCCGTCCAATTGTCCGACCGAACTTGAACCGGCAAACCCTGTAACTGATGAGTCAAGTGAACCAGAACCAACCTGATGGCTCTCAGCTCCAGAACACTGATGGGATCGTGAGCCTCCTGAGGCCCCCACAGTCCCTGAAACTGAAGATCCTTCCAAACCCCCCCCCCCCAACCTGACAGGCTGGCATCCGTGGTGACCGTCTCCCAACAAGGGGTCAGAAAGGATCTGCCCCTCATCAGATTGCTTGGTTCCAGCCACCACCGAAGGGAATGCTGGACCCGGGGGGACATCAGAAAAGACTGATCCAATGACAGCGGAGACCTGTCCCAGGCTGCCAAGAGATGGAGCTGGAGCGTCCTTGTGTGAAACTGAGCAAAGGGAACCGCCTCGAAAGAAGCCACCATCAATCCCACCAGTCTCATCCCCAGCCGGATGGACGGACGAGGGATGGACAGAAGAAGCCGAGTCAATTCCTGAATCAAAAGAACCTTGGGCCGGGAAGGAACACCCTGGACTGAGAAGTATCCAGATATCCAGAGACATTCCCAGAAACGACACCACCCTGGACGGAGAGAGGAAGGACTTGGGATAGTTGATCACCCAGCCGAATCTCTCCAGAGTGGATACCACAGTCCTGGTATCTAGCTCCGCCTGGCTGAAAGAGGATGCCATAATGAGAAGATCGTCCAGATAAGGCACGATGTGGATACCCTGGGCTCTGAGGAGGGCCATCACCCCCGCCAGCACCTTGGTGAAAACCCTTGGAGCCGAGGTAAGGCCAAACGGAAGAGCCACAAACTGAAAATGCGGATCTTCCACCACAAACCTGAGACCCCCCCCGAAACCGCACCAGAAGGGAAGAAGCTCCCCGAAGGCTATCAGTAACGGCCGGCGGCCCGGCCAAGGGAACGTATCAATCTCGCGTACTACATACACCCAATAAGTTGCACACAAGCATGCACTCTAAGGAAAAACTAAACTAAAAAGGGAATAAGCCCCCCCCCAGCTGTAGGGAACAATGGGTGACCGGGGAAGGGGGAATTAACACCACAAAGCTGTAAGGGCAAGGACAGGGCATCCCAACCGGGATCACCAACCCGGAATACCGCCTACCCCTTAGTATGGGATCTCACGGTGGAGCATAGCTCCTAAAGCACCTTAAGGTGCCGTCTACCTTTGCCCGGACCCGCAGCCTAGGCTGGGAGGCTCTTTATTAAAAAGGGGGATAACAGTAGGTCCAGGCAGAAAAAGACCAAAAGAGGGGGGCCGGGAGTTACCCCGGCTACCTGCAAGGAGGAGACATCCATCTTCTGACTTGCTCGCCATCTGCAGAGATGAAAGACTGGGGAATGAGTGGGAGGTCCCAGGTATTTATGGACCGGGAGGGGCTCCCTTTTTTTCATGACATCTCTGCAAGATCGCCCTCTACAGGTCGGTATAACCCAAGTGTAATGACTATTCTGAAGCGGGGTGTGCGACATATTTAGAATATACTGCTATACCAGCCTAGAGACTTCCCATGCACACACACAAGTGGGCTCTGTCATGAACTGGCAGCAGGAGGGGCATCATGAAAGCCCCACACCATTATTAGCGATTGACACGGAGATACGCACTGGGGCCGATCGGCAGCGCATTCTTCACTTCAGAACTGTTAGCACTGTACTTGAATCGGCTCAATTCACAGAACTATGCGACATTGAGCCTTGGGGGCTACATGAGTGTAATCAGGCAGAATTGAAGCCAAGTGAAACAGTTCATCTTATAATGCCATTTTTGTTTTGTTATCTAGGCTGTTTAAAAAAAAAAAAAAAAAAAAAAAAGAGCTGTACCAAATAATACAATTCTGTGAAATACTCACCTGTAGAATTGATATTATTTGTATACAGTACATCTTGCTCCAGATATAGTACTTACACTTGGGTTATCCTCCGCCAGATGGCGCTGCACTGCAGAGACATGCAAAAACAGGCTCCTCCCGGCCCTCAAATACCCGGGGACCTCCCACCAATCCCCAGCATTGAAAAGCAGTGAACAAGAAGCCGGGAGAATTTAACCACCAAAAGACTGGTAACTATAACAATCATAACAATCACCATACAGGGGATCCAGAGTAATGCAAAAACCAGGGTGGGGTGGAGCAGGACGTACTGTATACAAATAATATCAATTCTACAGGTGAGCATTTCACAGAATTGTATAATTCTTAGTATACAGTACGTCTTGCTCCAGATATAGTACTTACACTTGGGACATCCAATAGCAGTGTCCATAAGGTAGGGTGGGATCCCCAACAAAAAATGCAACAGCAGACAGTTGAAACCACTGTCACCTGCATAGCCTTGCGGCCAAAACAGCATGAGCTGAAGGCCCGAACAACAACCTTGTAAAACTTTGAAAGGTATGAACAGAAGACCAAGTAGCGGTCTAGCAAACAAGTTCAACAGAAGCCTGGTGCTGAAAAGCCCAAGAGGCACCAAAAGCACGAGAAGAATAAGAAGTCAAGCGAAAAGGAAGATTCTTCCCCTTAGTGGAACAGGCCTGAGTGACAGCCTGACAATCCAATCGCTAACAGGTGATCTGATCGGCCCAGCAGGAGTTTTTGCTGCACATATAGAGGTGAATGATTATTAATTTGAACAATAGATCATATTTTGCACTGGTCACTTTAGGTATTGGCACTTTATATTAGGTAATAGGTTTTTCAATATAGGGGTATATTTGGGTATACGGGATAATATGGGGCTTGCTCTTGCTGGTGCTATATTGTAGATATGTTGTGTATACATATATGTTTTTAAATGTATGGTATGATGTTGTATGGATTTGTTGTATGTTTTTTATATACTCTTTGTAGATGAATTTATTAATTAAAAATGAATACTTAGATCAGTTGGCATTATTGATTAATTTGGTGTGGGTTAGAGTGGTGCCTCTCAAGTAATCGTGTCTATAGTAGGTTGGAGCTATAGAAATTGTATATATGTGTTGTGGTAGCAACTTGGGTTACTGATTAGGCACTCTACCAATCCCCTCATTGACTAACAATCAGGTGGTGCTACATAGGGAAAATACTGTTGTTCTCACAATCACTAACAGTAGACGTGGCAGAAGCCAAAAACCTTTCCATGGACCAGAAGGAAAATCCCATCCGAGTAATGACCAGGCCAAAGCCGCCTAACCCCCCCCCAGATCAAAAGAGATCGGGCACAATCAAGATGGAGTGGTCGTAGACCCAAGGAGCAACAGTTCTCCTAAAGGACCCAGTGACTACCACGGAAAAAAACTTCCAACACCAGTTCAAGGAATGCAGAACCCTTTCCTCAGCGTTGCTAGGAATAAGGCACGGAAGGAAGAGCAATATCCTAAATCAATGACATAAGACACCACCTTAGGTAAAAAGTCCGGCTTAAAGCAGAACACCACCTTATCCTGGTGTATCTCAAAAATGGGGGCTAGAAAGACAGAGCCACCCGCTCAGACACACGTCTGACTGAAGAACACCCACCAGAAGGAGAACCTTGAGGGTAAGAACAGCCAGACAGCATCCTGAATAGGACCCAAGGGAACATTCCGCATGGCAGACAGAATCAATTCAATCCCAGCAGGGACCATAGGATTCCAGGGGGAACGCACATGAGTAACCCCCTAAAGGAAAGTCTTAACCAAGAAAAACTGAGCCAAAGACTTCTGAGGGAAGGCGGACAGGGCAGAAACTGAACCCTCAGAGTACTGAGTTGGAGAATCAACTCCAACTCATGCTGTAATAACTCTAGAACCCTGGAACAGAGAAAGCCCGGCAGGGAAGAGACCTAGACTCACACCAATCAATATGGATACACCATACCTTATAATAGATGGGAGAAGAAGAAGAAGCACGCTCCTAGTCTTCCCATAGTCTCAATCACTGAGACAGATAAGCCCGTCTCCATTAAGATGGAAGTTTCAGCAGTCAGGCCGTCTAGGCCAGAGTCTGTAGATTGGGGTGACTTAAATGGGCCCTGAGTGAGCAGGGCAGAACGTGCAATCTACCGCCCTCAATACCACGTCTGCGAACCACACTCTACTAGGCCACCAGAATCGCTGGTCCCCCCTTCCAGAGCAAACTTGCTCAGAAAACCTGCCTAGCAGGGGAATGGAGAAAAGGCATAAGGAACAGAATGTCCAGCCATGACAATACCAAGGCATCGTGACCACGGCCAGAGGATCCGGGGACAGGGAAACAAGGGCCGAGAACTTGTGATAGTGACGGGACACAAAAAAGGATCCACAACTGGTTGGACCCCATGGTGACACAGGGATTAGCACATCCTGTCGCAGAGGGACTCCCACTGGAGCGAATATCCCCGATATACAGGGAACCAGGGGGGAAGGCACACAGACCCTGCTCCAGGGATGCAGGATCCCTGTCCTGTACTAACAATAGAAGTTGCAGAAGGGCCCAGGGGGAACTGAGCATAAGGAACCTCTTCCAAGCAAGCCACCAACGGGCCCACCAGCTGCATCCCTGCCTGGTAAAGGGACGGGGACAGCAATGAGGGACTGAGCCCATGCAACCAGATTGTCCACTTTATCGCTGAAGAAGGAAGATTCTCGCCTGAACCGAATCCAGATTCATTCCTAGGAATGAGGTTACCAATCAAGGGGACAATGAGGACATAGGGTGATTGAACACTCATCCAAATGACTCCCAGTGGACACAACCAGCCAAGAGACCAACTTAGCCTGACGTAGAGACTGGAAAGTGAAAAGGAACCTCCAGGTAGGTCATAGCGCGGACGCCCCTTGGTCTCATCAGAGACATCACTCCCCTCAGCACCTTGGTGGGCACTCTGGGGGCTGAAGAGAGGCCAGATCACGAGGCCACAAATTAGCAGTGTTGGACCTTCGACACGAACCTGAAGAGCCTCGGTGTCCAGAGGACACAGGGAAGTGAACCGAAGCATCTTTTGAGCTCCACAGACGGCGAGAAGCCCCTTGAGCGCAAGGCGCAGATGGCCCAACCCAGAGTATCCATGCAGAACTGCTGCAACTGGTGAATTGGTGTAGCGGTTGGTGTAGCGGCCCTTGCCCCTGCCTCTGCCTGTTAGGGGCAATCTGCAAGTGACCCCAAGACCCCATAGGCCCTGCACCAACACCTGAACAGAAGCAGGGACCAGGAGTACCCTGATAAACCTGGGAGAGGCCACGCAGCAGACTCTATCCTGTATCCAGAGGACACTACCTCCTGAATTCACCAGAATGAGGCGAGATGCCTCCTGATAAGAGCAAGGTGCTGCAGCCATTCCCTCGCCCAGACGGGCGAGGGCGTCCCATCATGCTTGAGGGGGTTTGGTGGAAGATTTGGGCTTAGCCCCGCCGGAGGGGCCAGGGCGTTGTCTGCTGCTCATGGGGCAGGAGTCTGTACGAAACGTCAGGAAGGACACCCCTGGTTCCTGTTTAACACTAAGGTAGGGGGGAGGAGGGGTGCCCCTGCCCAGAGGGGGCCGAGGGGGCCGTCTGCGTTGGGGTGGTTTGCCCTTTTTACCAAACAGGTCCAGACGGGCCCCAAATAGGCGTTGCCCTCTAAAGGGAAGCCCAGTCTTTTTAGTAGCATCGTCAGCACCCCACTGTCGCAGCCAGACCAAGCGACGTATAGCCACCACAAGGGCAGAAGTTCTTGCACACATTCTAATGGTGTCATCCACCGCTAATAAAATACATTTTACAAATACATCACAACTGGAGAGTGCATTAAACACCTCCCAGGGGAGATCCTCAAAGTGATGATCAAGCATCTTTCTGATGAGGGTTCTAGTGGCCACTACAGTAATAGCCGTGGCACAGACCGGGCGCAGCGCCGTCCCTGCACAAGAAAAGGCATGGGAGGCCAACAGATCAATGCGCCGGTCCTCGGCATCCCGAAGGGTACTATAAGCAGGGGCTGTAATAAAGGGGGGGTTAGGAACCCCTATGATCGGCGCACCACCACGGGGGGTGATGACCAACAATTAACCACCTCAGGGGGAAAAGGGTATTTCCTATCCCAGTCCCCTGGAAGTTTACTGGGGCACTCCCATTCCTTGAGCACAAGAGCGTGGAAATGAGCCTGCTCTAGAAATTCCAAGCGTGCTGTCGCAGTATGGAAACGCTCCCCTCTAGGCTTGGGGACCTCACCAGGGAGAGAGATAGACAGTACCTTAAAGACCTTAATCAACAAGTCGTCAGTGTCACACTGGCCCCAGTATTCAGGGCCAGAATCGTCATGACTCCTCGGCCTCTCATCAGATGAGCCTGAGTCAGAGAACAACTCCCCTTCATCAGAAGGGGTATAGTCACACGGAGTAGTAAACTGCTCGGTTCTCATAGAAAATACAGAAACATGAGGAGACAAGTGCCGCCTCTTACCAGAGCCCATGCGCTCTGACTACCTCGCAATAATCTGTTCAACTGTAGGCAGTCTGGAAGGCCCAGCAGGCTGCAATTCCCCACTTGTATGCGACTCAGCAGGAGTGAGATTTAAGCATGGGGAAATAGGTGAATTGAAGCGAGGTGCAGCCACTGGCAAGCCCGATTGCAGGGCCAGTGCTTGCTCGGCACAGGGTCCGCAGACCCGTGTCCTGGCCGCATCAGCGTGGGGTTGTCCACATGCTATACACAGCCGGTCTTGTCCCAGGGGGACCCCGGTCCCATAACTCTGAGATGCCTCCATATGGTGATTATTTAGACACAATATGCCAGCAGGGATTTACGCAATAGGCCCACCCCGGAATGCCCCAAAGCCCGCTAGGAAGTGGGAGTAGATTTACAAGGCCCGCTATAATTACACCGGGCCGGGAGAAGCCAATGGTGTTCACCAGTCTGAAAGACATAATGGGAATAAAGGGGGTCAGAACCATGCACAGTAATCAAGGATCATGAAAATCGCCCGCGAGGGCACTTACAGACCAGAGGGAGGAGGAGGACCGCTACCACGCGTGCGTGCGACCAGCATCAAAATGGCGCCAAGCGAACCTCGAAGGGCGGGCCAGAGCGGGCTGTGACGCGGAGCGCGCCAAACCAGGTCCCCGCCCCCCCGAAGAGCGCAAAGCTCTGAGATAGTTTCAACGTTGTCATGTAGGAGCGAAGTGTATGACACACTTAGAAAAATGATTTGCCAATGAAGACGCCACAGCGTCTGAGGCGACGACGACGCCCGGCGCAGCACATCCAGTAAAGGAAAGAGGTGCGCGCGGCGGCGGCGACAGATACACAATAAAAATGCAAACAGCGCGCCTCTGACACCAGGAATACAAGTCAAAGGACAATACTAAGGCCATAAGCATGTAAACACCATACACTGAGACCACCCCACACCCCCCCCCCCTTTCTTCCCCCCCCCCCTTTCTTCCCCCCCCCCACCCCCCCCGAGCTATGGAGGGAACGAGGGAGGATGGCGACCGTTTGTACAGGGCCCACCGCTACACGGGGCAATAGTGCGGGAGGGGCATCCCCTAGAGGCTCACCATCAGCCTAAACCGCCTACCCTTTGGTGGGGGACTGCGGTGGAGCGTGGCTCCATAAGCACGCATGGTGCTGCCTACCTTCACCCGACCAGCGCAGCACAGGCTGGGAGGCACATCACAGGGAGGACGGGTGGGAATAGTCCAACAGGGACGCAGGGCTTTGATAGCCCCGCTCACCTGCGAGAGAGTGATACTTCATGTCTTCACAGTCAGCACTGCAGAGAAATCTGGGGATTGGTGGGAGGTCCCCGGGTATCTGAGGGCCGGGAGGAGCCCGTTTTTGCATGTCTCTGCAGTGCAGCGCCATCTGGCGGAGGATAACCCAAGTGTAAGTACTATATCTGGAGCAGGACGTACTGTATACTTAGAATAAATTGCTTTGAATCCAACAGCAGCCTGTGGATGTTCAAGTATTGGATACACTTCAGTTGGCCTAATGCCTTATCCAGAGTGGTGGAAGTAGGAGGTATCATAGTTACTGAAAACATTTGATTTTAATGCGTAGACAAATTCCTTTAAGGCTGTAGCTGGCTCCTGGGCCATTAAGATGAACGCATTCTAACCATCTATGTTTCCCAAGACTGGCCTAACCAGTGTGTCTGTAGGGAAGGCGGCTGCTGGAAGGTCAAGTGTGTGTTATATATGTATTTTACTAGGATGAATGTTATTTTAACATAAAGCTGCAGATGTTATATAGCAGAACACTATGCAAAACAATTAGCACAGCCAAGGTTAAAAGGAACAGTGGCCCACATTTCAACAGGCTTCCCGCTAAGGGAGAGCAAGATGAACAGAAGGTCCTCGTTGTTGGGTAAGCAGGCTGCGTGGAGGAAAGAAAAGAAACTTGGACCAAAAAGTATGCCATTAAAAATATAAAAACAGAAAGGTTACAGATGACAACCCAGCAGCACAAAATATGAAAACTTAGTGCCAGATACTATGCACACCCATACAAGTGCTGCATTACTGTAAAAGCATTATTAATTCCACGTTTAGAATTAGGGAGCCATACATGGTGCAAAATAAAAATGTGACATGTAGTTACACCATGTCCAAAATCAAAATATACATAGGCCAGATAATATTTGTATAAAAAAAAAAAAAAAAACACATGTTTACCACAGTGGTATTCAATTGATGGTACCTGAGCTTACATAAGAGGACGACTGGTCAGCTTCTATAACAGGGCTATCAACTGAATTTTTTTTTTTTTTTTTTTAAAAGTGGTATATATTAAAAGTGAACTATATTAAAGTAGACCAAAACCTGGGATTTTCATTGTCCCAGGTTTTGTTTAGTCCCCATGGGGCATCCCCATTTTGGATGCCCCACTGCGTGAAACCCCACCAGTCACCAGCTCCTCTCAGCCTTTCTACGAGCCCGTGGCACAGGCGCGGCTCTCCTCCAATCAGCTTTTCTGCCGACGAATATTAATGCGCAGCTGGAGAAGCTGAATGGAATCCTAGCTGCACACAAGATCGGCACGCAGCATCCCTTGCATCCTTCAGCTGTACGTGACCATGCTGGCTATCCGGTTACAGTGGGCGTTGCCACACACAGCCCGATAAGGATGCGAATGATGCTGCAGCCAGCCACGCATGCGCCGTGGGCCCATTGTCAAAATAATAGGATTCAGGCAACTGGGGTAACAGAATATAAGAAATTGGCAACTTTATGATCCCGAATACCAATTAGCATTTCTGACAAAAACGACGATCAGGTCCGCTGGGGGAACTGTGATGCTCAAGCCTACCAAGGAGACGGCTGCAGGTGGTCACATGGGACAGCAAGGGAAAGTTAAGGTGGGCATGGGCTTTCCAGCATTGG
Organism: Gastrophryne carolinensis; assembly: GCA_027917425.1. Classification (NCBI taxonomy): domain Eukaryota; kingdom Metazoa; phylum Chordata; class Amphibia; order Anura; family Microhylidae; genus Gastrophryne; species Gastrophryne carolinensis. Next base: position 169,902,337 of record CM051235.1, on the reverse strand, counting down.
GATGCACAGTGAACATCCCAAGTTGGGATGCCCTTGTAATGTAAGGAGGAGAGGTTCTTCAGACAGTTTTGACTGGAGGTCCTTTTTGCTCAATAAGTTACTGATCAGCAGCATATTTCGATATGGTGATCACCGATTTTTGTTCTATCAAGGCCTTTTTATATTACTAATAACTTACAGCCGTTTAAAATCTGGAAAGTTAAAGTGGACCTCCTGAACTTGTCAAAAACTGCCCCATGAATCTCACTCATTATCTCATTAGAAGAGGTGTGGCTGCCACATGTGTGTGCAACTGTTTCCAGCGCCCCATCGAATGGAGCTCTGCAAGAAAAAGCTGTGAATTTCTCTAAATGCAGGGGTAGGCAAAAATACAATTCTGTGATTACTCACCTGTAGAATTGGTATTATGAGTATACAGTACGTCCTGCTCCAAAACTAATACTTACAGTTGGGATATACTCCGCCAGATGGCACTGGACTGCAGAGACATCGAAAATAGGCTCCTCCCGGCCCCTCAAATACCCAGGGACCTCCCACAAATCCCCAGCATTGAAAAGCAGTTAAGGAGAAGCCGGGAGAATTAAACAATCCAAACTATCAACTATAACAATGATAACTATCACCATACAGGGGATCCGAGAAAATGCAAAACCAAGGGTGGGTTGGAGCAGGACGTACTGTATACTTATAATACCAATTCTACAGGTGAGTAATCACAGAATTGTATTATTCTTAGTATACAGTACGTCCTGCTCCAAATCTAATACTTACACTTGGGACATCCAATAGCAGTGTCCATAAAGTAGGGTGGGATCCCCAAGAAAAATCAGAAGCAGGCAGTTTAAACCACTGCCGCCTGCAGAACCTTTCGGCCAAAAACAGCGTCAGCTGAGGCCCTAACATCAACCTTGTAAGGTATGAACAGAAGACCAAGTAGCAGCCTTGCAAACTTGTTCAACAGAAGCCTGGTGCTGAAAAGCCCAAAAGGCACCAATAGCACGAGTGAAATGAGCAGTAAGGCGGAAGGGAGGATTCTTCCCCTTAGCAGAGTAGGCCTGAATCACAGCCTGACGAATCCACTTGCTGATAGTAAACTTGGCAGGAGCCAAACCCTTAATAGGACCAGAAGGGACCACAAAAAGAGCATCAGTTTTCCTGGAAGGTGCAGTAGCCACCAGATAGTACTTCAGACACCTAACCACATCCAAAGAGTGCAAAACTCTCTCCTTAGCATTGCTAGGATTAGGGCACAAAGAAGGAAGAACAATATCCTGATTCATATGAAAGGCAGACACTACCTTAGGCAGAAAATCAGGTTTGAAACGAAACACCACCTTGTCCTGGTGCCTCTCATAGTAGGAGGGCTGAATGGACAGCACCGCCAACTCAGACACATGCCTGACAGAAGTGATAGCCACCAGAAACACAACCTTGAGCGTAAGAATGGCCAAGGCATCATCCTGCACAGGTTCAAAGGGAGCACCCTGCAAGGCTGACAGAACCAAGTTCAAATCCCAAACAGGCACCATAGGTTTACGTGGGGGACGCACATGAGTGACCTCCTGGAAAAAATTCCTGATCAGAGGGTGCTGAGCAAAGGACTTCTGGGAAAAAAATAGCCAGGGCAGAAACCTGACCCTCCAGAGTACTGAGTTGGAGCCCCATCTCCAACCCATGCTGCAGGAACTCCAGAATCCTGGGAATAAAGAACACACGACAGGGAAGAGACCTAGACTCACACCAGTCAATGTAGGCACGCCAAACCCTGTAATAAAATGGAAGAGGAAGACTCCTTCCTAGCTTTAATCAAAGTATCCACAACTGAGGAAGACAGCCCCTTCTCCATCAAGATGGAGGTTTCAGCAGCCAAGCTGTCAAGGCCAGAGTTTGTAAATTGGGATGGCGTAGTGAGCCCTGAGTGATCAGATCTGGCACCAAGGGCAGAGCGTACTGATCTACTGCCAGCTGTACCACGTCTGCGAACCACACTCTTCTTGGCCACCTGGGGGCCACCAGAATTGCTGGCACCCCTTCCAGAGCAATCTTGCACAGAACCCTGCCCAGCAGGGGAATAGGGGGGAAGACATGCAGGAACTGAAAGTCCTTCCATGACATTGCTAGCGCATCCGAGGTCAGGGCCAGAGGATCCCTGGACAGAGACAAAAGCTGGAAGCTTGTGATTGTGGCGGGACGCAAACAGGTCCACATCTGGTTGGCCCCAACGGTGACACAGAGATTGAAACACCCTGCTGCATAGGAACCATTCTCCCTGGCGAGAGGTCCCCCTGCTCAGAGAGTCCGCCAGGTGATTTTCCACCCCCGGGATGTACACAGCTGAAATGCAGGGGACATTGGCCTCCGCCCAAGTCAGGATCAGAGACGCTTCCTGGAGGGCCCCCTTGCTCCGGGTCCCTCCCTGATGATTGATGTAGGCAACTGCCGTCCGGTTGTCCGAGCGCACCTGAACAGGCAGGCCCTGAAGATGAGTAGTCAAGCGAGCCAGAACTAACCTGATCGCTCGCAGCTCCAAGACATTGATAGGTGTGTGGGCCTCCTGAGGGCCCCACCTACCCTGGAACCGCAGGGACTTCCAGAAACCCCCCCAACCTGACAGACTGGCATCCGTGGTGACCTTTTCCCAGGAAGGGGCAAGAAAGAATCATCCCCCCCCCCCCCCAACAGGTTCCTGGAGTCCATCCACCACAAGAGGGACTTCCTGACCAGGGGGGAGAGCACACAGACCCTGTCCAGGGACGCTGGGTCCTTGTCCCATACAATAGGTGAAGTTGCAGAGGCCTCAAGTGGAACTAAGCATAAGGGACCGCTTCGAAGCACGCCACCATCAGGCCCACCAGCTGCATCCCCTGCCTGATGGAGGGATGGGGACAAGCTAGGAGGGACTGAGCCTGTGCAATCAGACTGTCCACCTTGTGCTGAGGAAGGAAGATCCTTGCCTGAACTGTATCCAGAATCATTCCTAGGAATGGAGTTACCAAGGAAGTGTACAGTGAGGACTTGGGGTGGTTGATCACCCATCCAAATGACTCCAGAGTGGACACCACCAGCTGAGTATCCAACTCTGCGTGATGTAGAGACTGGGAAGTGATGAGGATGTCGTCCAGATAGGGAAGCACGCGGACGCCCTGACATCTGAGCAGAGACATCATGCCAGCCAGCACCTTGGTGAACACCCTGGGAGCTGAAGTGAGGCCGAAGGGCAAGGCCACAAATTGGTAGTGTTGATCTACCAGAGCGAACCTGAGGAACCTTTGATGACCTGGGAACACAGGAATATGAAGGTAAGTATCTTTGATGTCCACAGAAGTCATGAAATTCCCTTGGCGCAGGGAACTGATGGTAGAGCGCAGAGTCTCCATGAGAAAGCGCCTGCCCCTGAGAAACTTGTTGAGAATCTTCAAGTCCAGGATGGGCCTGACAGAACCCTCCTTTTTGGGTACTGTGAATAGGTTGGAATAAAAGCCCTTGCCTTTCTCCTAAAGGGACCTGGCAGATGACCCCCAGCTCCAGGAGGCCTTGCACTGCTTGCACTAGCTCCTGAGCTGACACAGGGTCCTGAGGAATCCGGGATCTGATTAATCTTGGAGGGGGGATCGGCAGCAAACTCCAACTTGTAACCGGAGGACACTACACATGAAGCCTCCAGACGTGAGCGAAGTGCTGCAGCCGTCCCCCCACCCGGATGGGTGAGGGCCCCCTTATCATGCCTGAGGGGGCTTGGGAGAGGATTTAGCTTTGGGACCCCAGGAGGAGCCAGGACGTCCGCGTCCTCTGCCTCTACCCCAGAAATCTCCCCGGGCCCCAGGGAAAGAGACCCCCCTTCCCTGTCTTGCACCACGGTAAGGGGAGGAGAAGGGAACCCTGACCCCGAAAGGGCCGAGGTTGCCGCCTGCGCTGGGGTAACCTGCCTCCCTTAGCAAAAAGGTCCAGGCGGTCTCCAAACAGACGCAGTCATTTAAAGGGAAAACCAGTGAGGGCCTTCTTGGCAGAGTTGTCAGCAGCCCACTCGCGCAGCCAAACCGAGCGGCGTATAGCCACCACGAGGGCAGAAGTTCTGGCACACATTCTGATGGTGTCATCCAATGCTGACATCATCCAATGCTGATAGTACAAAGTTTACAAAAACATCACAACTGGAGAGTGCATTAAACACCTCACAAGGCAATTCATCAGGGGCACTATCAAGCATATTTCTGATAAGGGTTCTAGTGGCCACAGCAGTAATGGCAGAGGCACAGACCGGGCGCAGCGCCGTCCGCGCACATGCAAAGGCGTGGGATGCCAGCTGATCAATACGCCGGTCTTCGGCATCCCGCAGGGTAGTAGAATCAGGGGAAGGCATGACAGAGGTGTTAGATAGCCCTAGGATCGGGGCATCCACCTCGGGGGGGGGGGGGGGGGGGGGGGGGGGAGATGACCAACATTTAACCACCTCAGCAGGAAAGGGACACTTCCTATACCAACTCTTTGGAACCCCGGGAAGTTTACTGGGGCGTTCCCATTTCTTGAGAACAAGGTTATGGAAATGTGCCTGCTCTGGAAATTCCAAACGTGATCTTGCTGTATGGAAAAGCTCCCCTCTTTGCCTGGGAGCCTCAACAGAGAGAGAGATAGACAGAACCTCAAAAATCTGGGTCAATCTGTCAGTGTCATCCGGGGCCCAGGGGTCAGAGCCAGAATCGTCATGACCCCTTGGTCTCTCATCAGATGAGCCTCAATCAGAAAAGAGCTCCCCTTCATCAGACGGGGTATAGCCACACAGATTCCAAAACTCCTCAGTTCCCATAGGGAAAACAGTAACATTAGGCGTCAAGTGCCGCTCAACAGGAGTGAGATTTAAGCTTGGGGGAGTAGGTGAAGTGAAACGAGGTGCAGGCACTGGCAGGCCAGATTGCAATGCAAGCACCTGCTGAGCACAGGGTACACAGACCCATGCCTTGTCAGCGTCAGCATGAGGCTGCCCACACGCTACACACAGCCGGTCTTGTCCCAAAGGGACCCCGGTCACATTATCCTGGGATGCCTCCATATGGTGATTATAGCGGCGCTATACGCCGATAGGGAATAACACTATATAGCAACCCTGGATGCCCCAATAACCCGCTAGGGACGTGGGAGTATAATTTTTACAAGGCCTACAAGTAATATACTAAAAACAGGGCCGGGAGAAGCCAAGAAGGGTTCGTCCCGCCTGAAAGACATAAGCAGACAAGACCTTAAGTACATCGTAACAAAAGTGAAACAGATAAAGCCGCCCGCGAAGGCACTTACGGACCGCGGTAGGTAGGAGTCCGTCGCGCATAGGCCAACCAAGTCAGAAAAGATGGCGTCGGTATACCTCGAGGGGCGGGCCAATAATAGCGATGACGCGCCAAAGACGGGCCCCGCAAACCCCCCCCCCCCCCCCGAAGAGCGCGAAGCCAGAAAGGCAACAGCCAATGATGGCGTACCAGCTCCTGAGGTAATGCCGCCGCCAAGCGCGGAACAAAGTCAACGCGCGGCGGCGGTAATTTTAAAAGACAAGTCAGCGCGGCGGCTGACACAAGAATAAAGACATGTGAAAAGTGAAAGCACAGACTGCATAACATACATATCTATACACATACACACCCCCCACCCCCCTCTTTTCCCCCCAAGACTACAAGGAGAATGAGGGAGGACGGCGGCCACTTAAAGAGCGCCCACCGATAGGTAGGGGCAAGGGGCAATATTGCGGGAGGGGCATCCCATAGAGGCTCACCATAAGCCTGAACCGCCTACCCTTCGGTGGGGGATTGCGGTGGAGCAGCGCTCCTAAGCACCAACAGTGGTGCTGCCTACCTTCACCCGACCAGCGCAGCCAAGGCTGGGAGGCCTATTACTAGTGGAACGGGTGGGAATAGTCCTACAGGGCCGCAGGTTAATAACCCCGCTCACCTGCGAGTAGAGAGACAATTTCTCGTCCTTCGCAGCCAGACTGCAGAGAAATTCTGGGGATTTGTGGGAGGTCCCTGGGTATTTGAGGGGCCGGGAGGAGCCTATTTTCGATATCTCTGCAGTCCAGCGCCATCTGGCGGAGTATATCCCAACTGTAAGCATTAGATTTGGAGCAGGACGTACTGTATACTAAGAATATTAGTTTTTTGTATCCTTGTAAATCAGGAGCCTCCTTGGCATACAGTTGCTTGAGAAGGTGTAGGTCTCCTTTAACCTTTTAGCAGGTAAAACCCCAGGATGCATTTTCTAGACTGCATTCCTTAGTTCCACCGAAGAAAAAAAATAAAATACCTTTTGATGACTGGGGCTCTCGATGATTTGCTGTTTTATTCTTTGTTCCTTTTCCATAATCTCTCTCATTTTCAGGTTTACCTGCAAAGTAATATTTTTAGTTTGTGCAATATGGCACCAAAAGATTCCATTGCACCAGTCACATCAATCACTTTACTCAAGACCAAACAAAACAATATATTGACCACCAAACACAGTAATGCAGTCTCAAGGCCTCACAGAAGTTTACCAGGTTCCCAAATAGTTGCAAAGTGAAAATGCTATTAGATGCACTGGAAGTTTGGTGTGCCACCAATGGTAGCAGATCAAAATAACGGCTTTGGGGGGGGGGGGGGGTCATCAGCCAACAAAAGGGTCATCAATCAGCAAGACAAGATTCTGAGCCAACATGTGGGACCCCCAGTCGCCATGCATTCCGCTCGGACAGTAGCGGGCCAGTGGCTGGTGTCACAAGTGCTACTTTTCACAAAGTTATAGGGTTGTACAATTATTTATAAAGCATGTCATTTGGGGCCCACCTAACAGCAGTCTCACTGGAATATGTGACTGCTGGGGGTCCACAGGGGGTAGCTCAGAATGATGTCCTGCAAATTGATAGATTGATAAGTCTTACTGACTATCAAAAGTTGTTGCTTTTTCATTCGATATAATGCAGATATATATTTTTAGTATGCACTGATAGCACTTTAATCATGTAGTAATTTTGTAATTTAGCACCTTACTAAAAACGTAGTGATTGTACTTGGTTATGGGTTGCTGTGGTTGGGGATTTAGAGGTCTGGATCCGAGGCAGGACTTTATTTATTACATGGTAGATATTTATTGTGAGACTATCTGATACTTAGCAGACTTACCCCATCTGCCCCTCCAGGCCTCTTGTGTGTTTATGTTTTACATTCTTTTTACTATAATTTTAATTAAAAAATTTTAAACTGTGGCAAATATTTGGGCAAAGTTTCATATAGATCATTTGGCTTGTGCCAGAATTTTAAAATTAGGCTGCACAGGAGGTTTACACTAATGCGTTATACCTTGTTAATCCAGAAAATCATAGCATCCTCCAGGTCATACGGTAGTTCTTTGGATGCGCTGAATGTAGAGAATCGCTTGACGCTTGCAACTACCTTCTCAATGCTAATCATTTCCACAGTATATGCCATCATCAGAGCATCAATCATGGACATGTGGGCACTCTGAAAGGAAAAAGAAATGAATACAAATCACACAGCTACTCCACAAAAAAGACAATTCTGTGAAACTCACCTGTAGAATTGTTTTTGTATATATCCAGTCCAGGTCATCCCAGAAGTGATGACAATTGGGTATTCTGCCCCCAGGGGGCGCTCAACTGTAAGATCAAAAGCTGTCGCTCCTCCAGGCCCCCTATAAAAGCAGGTGTCTCACTATGATTTCCCAGTGGTTAAACAGCAGGAAGAAAGAGACAGGCCAGGAGGCCAAGAACCGTGTTACTTCACATAGCTTCAGCATGTACTCTCTCCAGCATGTACTCTCTCCAACAAAAAACATTAAGGACAACGGTCCAATATAAAATGGTAATCACCATAACAGGCAAACAAGAGATAATGAACAAGGGCGGGGTGGGACGACCTGGACTAGATATACTCAAAAACAATTCCACAGAATTGTATTTTTCCCTATATCCAGTCCAGGTCGTCTCAGAAGTGATGACAATTGGGACATCCAAAAGCAGTGTCCATTAGGGCAGGATCCCCAGTGCGGAACAGCATGTAGTTCATTTCACTACCGCCTGAAGCACCTTTCGGCCCAAGACAGCCTCAGCTGAGACCCTAACATCAACCTTGTAAAACTTGGTAAAGGTATGAACTGAAGACCAAGTGGCGGCCTTACAAACTTGTTCAACAGATGCCTGGTGCTGAAAAGCCCAGGAAGCATCAAGTAGCTCTAGCTCTAGTAGAATGAGCTGTAATACGAAAAGGGGGTTCCTTCCCCTTGGCAGAATATACTTGCACCACCTCCTGTCTGATCCACTTACTGAGAGTGGACTTGGCTGGTGGCAAACCCTTCCTAGAACCCTCTGTTAAGACAGAGAGAAAATCTGATTTCCTGAAGGATTCAGGTCGCAACCAGGTAATACTTAATGGCTCTGACCACATCCAAGGCATGGAGGGTCCTTTCCTTAGAATTAGTCGGTGCTGGACACAAGGAAGGTAAGAAAACTTCCTCATTAAGGTGAAAGGGAGAAACGACCTTAGGCAAAAAATCAGGTTTAAAGTGGACCAACACCCAGGATTTTGACTATCCTGGGTTTTGGTCCACTTCGGCGGGGCACCCCGATCGGGGGTGCCCCGCTGTGTGAAACCCCCCAGAAACCCCAAAAAACTCACCTCTCAACGCTCCCACGTGAGCGCCGCAGCCAATCCCCGCCAACGTCCAGGCGGGGATCAGGAACGTCCAGGCCGCTTCCGCCGCCGCCGCCTCCCGCGCGTCACTCTCGGCGTGCGCGCGCCCCCGCCGGCCATTCACAGAGGGCCGGCGCGGGCGCGCGCACGTCTGGAGGGGTGCGCGGGAGGCGGCGGCGGCGGAAGCGGCGGCGGATCAGGTAAGGTGTTTTTGGGGTTTCTGGGGGGTTTCACCCCGCGGGACATCCCGATCTCGGATGTCCCGCGGGGTGGGAGGTGATCGGCCCGGGAATCTTATAGATTTCCGGGCCGATCACCCCTGGGTGTTGGTCCTCTTTAAAGCGAAAGACCACCTTATCCTTATGCCGCTCAAAATAAGGAGGCTTCATACAAAGCGCAGCCAGCTCTGACACCCGACGCACAGAGGTGATAGCTACCAAAAAGACCACCTTTAGGGTCAAAATAGACAATGTAGCATCGCACAAAGGCGACCTTGGAGAGCAGAAAGTACCAAATTCAAGTCCAACACTGGTAATATGGACCTACGCAGTGGACGTACATGGGTGACTCCTTGGAATAAAGTCTTGATCAGCCTATGGTTGGCGAAGGATCTTTGGAAAAAGATGCCCAAGGCTGAGACCTGGCCCTTGAGGGTGCTCAGCTGGAGCCCCAAGTCTAAGCCATGTTGTAAAAACTCTAATATCCTAGAGATAGAGAATGTGCGACAAGGGAGACTCTTGGACTCACACCAAGCAATGTAGGCGTGCCAAACTCTGTAGTATATCATGGAAGAAGACTTCTTCCGAGCCTGAATCATGGTCTGCACAACCGTGGCCGACAGGCCCTTCTCCGTAAGGATTGAGGTTTCAATAGCCAGGCTGTCAAAGCCAGGGTCCGTAAATTGGGGTGCCGCAGCAACCCCTGAGTGAGAAGCCCTGGGTCGTGGGGCATGATGTAGCGACATCTGAACTATGTCCGCAAACCAACTCCTTCTCGGCCAGCGAGGAGCCACCAGGATGTTTGGTACCCCCTCCTGGGCTATCTTGCGCAGCACTCGGCCCAGGAGTGGAAACGAAAGGAATGCATAAAGGAGTCTGAACTGCGTCCAAGGAATTGCCAGAGAGTCTGTGGCAATGGCCAAAGGATCTCTTGACAGGGAGACGAACCTTGGGAGCTTGTGATGTGTTGCTGAGAGACCATTGCCCCAGACGTGAGGCACTCCTGCTCAGGAAATCTGCCTCCTGGTTTTCTACCCCGGGGACGTAAACCGCCGAGATGCAGGGAACATTCTCCTCTGCCCAAGTCAGAATCTGGGTCACCTCCTTGAGGGCTCGCTTGCTCAGAGTCCCGTCCTGCTGATTGATGTAGGCGACAGCAGTCTGATTGTCTGAGCAAACCTGGATCGCACGACCCCTTAAATGGGCAGTCAAGCGAAGAAGCACCAACCAGATCGCTCTCAGCTCCAGGAGATTTATGTTCAAGTGGTTCTCCTGCGGACCCCACTGATCCTGGATCTTCTGCGTTTGCCAAACGCCTCCCCAGCCGGTCAGACTGGCGTCCGTGGTAACAAACTCCCACCGGGGAGTCAGAAAGGACTTGCCTACCAATAGGTTCCTGGAGTCCAGCCACCAGAAGAGGGACTGTCAGGCCGGGGGGGGGGGGGGGGATGGGGACAGTGAAAACCCGTTCCAGTGCCTCCTGCGTCCGGTCCCAGACGGTCAATAGGTTCAACTGAAGAGGTCTCATGTGGAATTGGGCGAAGGGCACTGCCTCAAAGCATGACACCATTAGGCCCACCAGTTTCATCCCCAGGCGGATCGATGGCCGCTGACAAGACAGCAAGACCTTCTGCTGTGGCAGGAATACCTTGACCTGAGAGGTGTCCAACGTCATGTCCAGAAAGGACCTCACCATTGAGGAAGTGATAGAAGACTTGGGGTAATTGACTACCCAGCCGAAATCCTTGAGAGTGGACAAAACCGTCCGGGTGTAGCTCTCGGCCTGCACAGCCATTCGTAGGCCCTGTTCCTTCAATGGGTTCTGAGATTTCCGAGACTGGAGAAATCTTGAGGGTGGCCTGACTGCCAGCTCTATTTTGTAACCAGAGGACAACACCTCCTGAATCCACTGATCCGAGACGCGCCGTCTCCAGATATGAGTAATAGCAGAAGCCGTCCCCCCACCCGGATGGGTGAGAGGGCGCCTCCTCATGCCTGAGGTGCCTTGCCAGGGGGCTTGGACTTCGATCCCCGGGATTGGGTCGGCCGCGGGACCTACCTCGTCCCCAGGAATCTCTGCGAGCACCTAAAAATGAAGAGCCTCTTCTTTCTCGAAAGGAGCGATAGGCAGATGAGCCCCGGAAGGCCGCGCAGGCTTCCGTCGCTGAGGGAGTCTTCCGTCCTTGACCAGGAGGTCCAGACGCTCCCCGAACAACCTGTGGCCCACAAAGGGGATACTAGCGACTTTTTGGCCGCGGCATCAGCCGACCATTGCAGCAACCAGAGAGAGCGGCGAAGCGCAACAAGCAGGGCCGAGACCCTGGCACCGAGCCGGACACCATCATCCATGGCAGAAACAACGAAGGGAATAAAATCCACGCAGGTCTTGAGGTCCTTATACTCCTCTGCCCGCTTGAGAAACGTAGCAATATCCACAAGACGTCTCACCTTCTTTCTGATGGCTAGGGAGACAATAGCCGCGGCACACACAGGGTGAAACCAAGCACTGGCAAAGGTGAAGGCATGACAGACCAGCTGATTCATGCACTTGTCAGCCGGATCACGTAGGGAAGCAGTATCGGGTGAAGGCATGACCGTAGTGTTGGACAGACCCGACACGGGGGCATCCACCTCGGGAGGACGGGACCATAGCCGGACCAGCTCCTCAGGAAAGGGATACCGCCTGACTAGGCCCTTGGGCACCAACGGTAACTTGTTAGGCCTTTCCCACTCCTTGAAAATCATTTTAGAAAAATGGGCCTGCTCAGGAAAGACTCGCCTCTGTCTCTCAGACCTAAACAAATCACCCTGCTTCCTCTTAGCCGCTCCAGGGGGGAAAATATGCAACGTCTCAAAAACTGAAGCAAGCAACTTCTCTGTATCATCAGGGAGCCACGTATCCTCATCAGAGGAAGAGCCAGGCCCGCTGTCATAGCCGGCAGAATAATCCACAGTGGAGTCCTTATGCAACTCGCCTTCCTCCACGGAGCCCCGAGCTCCAAACAGATCATCATCTTAGGAGCCGTGTGCGAGATCTGTCTCTCAAGGCTGACCACCTGGAATGCCAAATCAACATGGGACCCCCTGCTGGCTTCCCCCTCCCTGGGGGCTGAGTGCAGCAGCGGGGTTTCTGGAGAGGCCGCAGGCAATAACAGACGCTCCCCGAACAACCTGTGGCCCACAAAGGGGATACTAGCGACTTTTTGGCCGCGGCATCAGCCGACCATTGCAGCAACCAGAGAGAGCGGCGAAGCGCAACAAGCAGGGCCGAGACCCTGGCACCGAGCCGGACACCATCATCCATGGCAGGAACAACGAAGGGAATAAAATCCACGCAGGTCTTGAGGTCCTTATACTCCTCTGCCCGCTTGAGAAACTTAGCAATATCCACAAGACGTCTCACCTTCTTTCTGATGGCTAGGGAGACAATAGCCGCGGCACACACAGGGTGAAACCAAGCACTGGCAAAGGTGAAGGCATGACAGACCAGCTGATTCATGCACTTGTCAGCCGGATCACGTAGGGAAGCAGTATCGGGTGAAGGCATGACCGTAGTGTTGGACAGACCCGACACGGGGTCATCCACCTCGGGAGGACGGGACCATAGCCGGACCAGCTCCTCAGGAAAGGGATACCGCCTGACTAGGCCCTTGGGCACCAACGGTAACTTGTTAGGCCTTTCCCACTCCTTGAAAATCATTTTAGAAAAATGGGCCTGCTCAGGAAAGACTCGCCTCTGTCTCTCAGACCTAAACAAATCACCCTGCTTCCTCTTAGCCGCTCCAGGGGGGAAAATATGCAACGTCTCAAAAACTGAAGCAAGCAACTTCTCTGTATCATCAGGGAGCCACGTATCCTCATCAGAGGAAGAGCCAGGCCCGCTGTCATAGCCGGCAGAATAATCCACCGTGGAGTCCTTATGCAACTCGCCTTCCTCCACGGAGCCCCGAGCTCCAAACAGATCATCATCTTAGGAGCCGTGCGCGAGATCTGTCTCTCAAGGCTGACCACCTGGAATGCCAAATCAACATGGGACCCCCTGCTGGCTTCCCCCTCCCTCGGGGCTGAGTGCAGCAGCGGGGTTTCTGGAGAGGCCGCAGGCAATAACAGGCTAGGGGCAGATACACCCGCCCGACCATACTCCAAAATGACGCTCCTGGCGCAAGTGACACAAACAGTGCCGAGTCCGCCCAGAGGGCTGGCACCGCACATGGGGCAGAGCTTCAACCGCCCAGATGGGGCCCCTAGCTCACTATCCCCAGAAGCCTCCATTATGGTGATTATAAGACAAAAATCTCTATGCAGGTTACAAGCCACTAATGGCCAAACCTATACAGCCCTCCGATAAATTCCCTCTTAATAAAAAAAAGGGGGGAGGAGGGGAGGCGGGGGACCGGGAGGAACCACAACCCACAATCTATCAAAAGGGCCCGACCTGAAAGACACAAGCAGAGAAGGGGCCGTAAGCATCCCACAGCACATGCGCATAACAGTAAGGCAATAGCAATGATAACAAAAGGACTCACGACTCACGACACAGACAGTGATGGCTCTTCACCGGAGGGGTCGCAGCTCAAAATGGCACCGAGACAGCAGCTCCGCGTGTTCCTCGAGTGGCGGGCCGCACGGCAGTGACACGGTATGCGTCACAATGTGGCCCCGCCAGCCGACGGCGCAAACTGCAGTGCCCGCCTCCTGCCCCCTCACAGCGCCAGAAGCCAAGATGGAGGACGTCCTCCAGACGCCAAAGACATGCCGCAGGGCAGCCCAAAGAGGGGCCCCCGCACAACGCGCAGCTCGCGCACTCACGCCGTGCCGGAGACGAAGGCCTGGGGCCTCAGGAGAGGCTGCCAAGCAGCATCCGACACCCCTCCCCCCCTCACAGCGCAATGGCCCAAGATGGAGGGGAGAGGGGAGCAGTAGAGACAACCCGAGGGAGGTAAGTATGACCAGCGCAAGGATCAAGTAAAGTGACAAAATCACACACAAAACACAAATAAAGCTTGTGGGGCAGAGGGAATAAAACAGAGGGCAATAAGTGGCTCCTCCCCCCCATAGGCTCACCATCAGCCTATGGCCGGCTACCCTTTAGACAGGGTCTGCGGCCCAGAGCCTAGCTCTGGCAGACGCCTGACCCCGGTGTTCTCCCCACCATCACAGTCCTGACAGCCGTGGCTGGGAGGCAATAGTGGGTCCACGGGATCAGTGGGAATAGGGTCCGCAGCGGCCGACGGGCTAGAAGGCCTCGCTCAGCTGCAATATCCAGGAGAGAGTATCTTCAGCAGCCAGACTGCAAGATGAACACTGGGAAATCATAGTGAGACACCTGCTTTTATAGGGGGCCGGGAGGAGCGACAGCTTTTGATCTTGCAGTCGAGCGCCCCCTGGGGACGGAATACCCAATTGTCATCACTTCTGGGACGACCTGGACTGGATATAGGGAAAAAATGCACAGCAAATCCTATGCCGGGGTACTCAACCACTTCTTGTAAAGGTTCATTTAAAGGTATCTGGTGATAGGTGGATGTATGGCAGAGGGAAGGCTATAGATTAAACCTGCAACACTAACAAATGTTGCCTGCACCCCACCCCCGTTCCGAGAATCTTTTTTTTTTGGCACCAGAACTTACAGCCATGGCCCGCGGCACGCTGCTTTTATCCCCAATGCATTCTGTGCAGGCTGTGTACAGGGATGCACTAGATGGGGCAGAGCTGAGGGGACAAGGATTGGATGGGCAAAACTGGGAGGACAGGGATGGATTGAGCAGAGAAACTGGACTGGATAAGACAGCGCTGAGAGGACAGGGATGGATGGGGTGGGTAGAACTGGTGGGACAAGGGGTGGTTGGGGCAAAGAAATAGAGAAACAAAGTTTGTGTTTGCAATGCCACTTCCTGCCCGTGCAGTACTTCATATTACAACACTAGGTGCCAGGGAGCAGAATCATGACACTGGCAGGGAGACTAAGCACTACATCGCCACTCAAGTAAAGGGGACAGTGCTGAGCATGGCCACAGAAAAGCAACTGAGTGCAGAGCTGTCAGGGCAGGGATCTGGAAATCCGACACCGAGGTCCATCAGTTTACTATGGCTGTCCTATGGTAATAGTCAGTTACTAGCAACAATGAGAGATACTCCAATATGCTGGAAATGGTGAGTTTTTTTTGGATAATGCCCTGAGGGTAGGCAAGCGGCCAGCCTTTTAGACTGCAGGTCCAGGCTAAAAGGCTTTGGTCTGCTTTAAGCAGTGCAACTGTGTTTTCCGTATCTCTGGGCTCAGACTTGCAGTTAAAGTAGGTGTGGCAGGACATCCAAATTAGGATAACCCCAAGCGGACCGTCTCCCCAGATATGTAACCTGGTAATTAGACTGGCACTTACTGTGTGTACCCTGACAAGGTATAAGGGGAACTTGAATGGTTTCTGTACTCTTGAGCCACCTATCCTCTTTCCTCAAATATAGTGTCATTAGTGCACTTGATCTTTAACTGGTTATAGATTGCTCTGACAGCTTGAAGATCGAGACCCTTGGTTGATAGTTGACGATCAGGTGGCTCAGAATTCCTTTGCCTTTCCTACCATGTCCAGTAGTGTAGTGTCATTGTGAGGAGCGAGTCGTGCCACACTTATTCAGCATATGCTTTGAAGAGTAAAATTTGTAGACCACGTGCATGGGTGACCAATTTTACCACTACGCCTTTTGTTGAACTCTCAAGCTCATGGGTTGCTTCATTCCTTTTTATGCTCTGGAACCCCTATAGCTGTTACACGCTCCTGCTTCCAGACATTCAGATAGGCTACGGGCAGGAGTGCTTCCCAGTCTACAGGCAAGCAGCCAGCTGGCATTCTTGAGATCAGCCAAATGTCAAAAAATCTCAAGAATGGCAGGTGGGCATGGCTTCAGTGATGGAAAATAGGTAAGATTTCTCTGATTTAATAGGGTGAAGACTTTAAAAACCCACAGCAAACAATGCTTTCCTACTTGCAGTGACATGTAATGCAACCATTAATAAATACTATTTTCCAACTTGCGCATCTCTCCGAGTTTCAAGGCAATGCCCTTATCTCGTTTGGTGCCCTGGCGTAGGTCACACATTTTTTGCATGTACCAGAAGCCAAGCCCATTGAAAACTGACAAGAAATGCCACTTAAAGCGGAGCAACAATCAAAAATAACTTAAACCAGACCAAGACAACAAACAGTGATCATAAGCATCCCTCCCCAGGGCAATTTAGATTGCTGCACATAAAAATTCATTTACCTTTTTCCAAATCCTTCTGTGGTAAATTTTAAAAACAAAATGGCGGCTCATGAACGTGCAGGCCTGCAAACATGAAGTGTTGCTGGGCTTCCTGTTACACTGTGCGTTGTCAGTTATGTCAGTTAAATCCAGGCAGCAGCATGGCTGAGACGCTGGGAGCGGAAGCTCCAAAATGGCCACAACCTTTCTTTTCCAACTGTACTGGGCTATTGGTCCAGTTTAAAGTTAACCTACAGTGTTGACGGGAAACCTGTTCCTGAGATACAAGCTTCCCCTCCTTTCAAGTTTCTTCTTCCAGGGCAAAACAAAGGGTGGTCTAACAGCCACTCTGTTCATGGGAGCTTTCAGTACAAGCAATCACAGAAAGTTACAGTGGCCCCACAGCTGTCTCTGACCATATCAGAATAAACCTACAAATAAAGTTGCACCATGACACGCCCTTCTCAGATGAGCCACGACTGCAAAATGTAACAGGACTGGACAGCAAAGAATTGTCTTTGCTTAGCATACATATATTTACATAGCTGAGATTCCGAGATGCTTTGAAATGGCTCATCTTACACAGTTTCCAAATGGAATAAGGTGGGATAAAGTTAGTGTGTGCATGGACGGGGACTAGAAACAGCTATAGGATGGGAGAAGTTACATTATTAAAACAAACATTCAAATAAGGATTGGACAACTTAAAGAAGCAGGGGCCCGATTTGCATACCTGTTCCAGGTCAGTGGTTGCATGAGGAATTGTTCAGCAAAGGCAGCAAACATTTTTTCCACTACAGGCCAATATTACCCTGTGCAAGTGACTGGGGGGGGGGGGGGGGGGGGAGGAGGGAGAAAAAAAAAAAAAAAAAAGGAAACGCTCCATCTCTCTGCCTTGCAGCTGCACCATACAGACAGCCTCTGTTGGGGGCTGGAAAACACCCTGCTCTATGTTGTCCCATATTGATTACATGTCACCCAGATCCATAGAGAAGACACAACTTGTATATCAGGCCTGTGCTAGAAATCAGTCAAATGCATTTTATGTTCTAAATAATGCTCAGTTGTTTTTTTCAAACACGCACATCCAAATTATCAATCAACAGATATTCAAACATTTCAAGGGTTTCACCATCTGCCTTAACCCCTTTCTGTGACAGTCATTCAGACTAACATGATCCAATCTTATTAAGGGGACTATACGTCAGAAAAACCCCAGTCAAAAACTTGTTTAAAAAAAGCACCCTTCAATATATGAAAAAACATTTTCATGAGGTTAATTAACCCTTTTAGGTTCTTTGAAGGAAATAAAAAGTTCCATTTGAACATGACGTAATAGTATTTTATACGCCAGGAAGAGGTTTAAGACATCTAGGTAAGCATGTCCTTCTGGCTCCATGTGGGCCAAAAACGACTTAATTGGTTCGCCTGTTGAAAATCTGGCTTTACAAGAAGCGACTTCTGATACCTCTCTTTAACACTACTTTAGGCCTACTGAGCGTTTAGACCTTATTTACTGACTGATGTAGTAAAATAGAATGGACTTTTGGATTATTATAAGTATAAGTATTTGCACAAACCATTTTGATAGGGGCACAGCTGAGGTCTGCATCAACCACAGGAGTGTCTTCACTCTCCATGACGTAAATCCCCTTCTGAGACAAAGCTTCAATGAGGGGCTGGTGGCCCTGCAGAGCGGCCACCTGATCCCCTTTGAGAATGAGGCTGCAGACACGGCAGTAGAGCTCACTGGAGAGCAGCAGCTTGATGACCGGCGGTTTGATGTGTTCCTGCTCATATTGGTCAATGTAAAATGGGTCCTTCAGCTCCTCTGGAACATTATCTGAAACAAAGGCAATGAGAAAGTGATAAATGCACTGCTACAGACAGGAACAAGAGCCAATACATTTTACGACTTTGCAAAACATACACAATTAATAATGGTTGGAGCTGCATTTTTTCCAATGAATTTTGGTTTAAATGTTGTCTCATCCAGGTTTCCATCACTTGTACTTTTAAGGCTGTAAAAGGGAAATAAGCAAAGGGTTCTTCTACTGGTCGGCCTGAACTGAATTTTAGCAGCCCCAGATGGTCCATATCTACACAAGTGATTCTGAATAATTGCCACCTCAGCCGCTATCCCCTTCTCAACATTTTCCTAGCTTTCCTATCTGAAATAATTTTTAGGTTCTCTTCTAGACAAAAAAGGCTCCAGCACTATGGAGTGGTAAATGTTTTGCTGGAGTTAACAAACATTTAATGAAAGATCAAATGAGGTCACTTAAAAAGTAAACAACTCAAATCATTTCCTCTTTATTACAGAGACTTGTTTTTCAAGTTACTCATAGTTAATCAACAAGACGAGTCACCTACAGAATCACTCACTCCTCAGGCCTGTGCCTAACATTGTGAAAAGATCACAGCAGCAGATTTGTGTCTTAAACAGTGTTTATAGAATGGGACTTGACAAGAGAAATTTCTTAAAGTGGACCAATACCCAGCCGGATCGGCCCGGGAATCATATAGATCCCTCCCCGCAGGGATGCCCCGCTGTGTGAAACCACCCAGGACGCCTGCAAACCTTACCTGAATCCCGGTCCAACGGCGCATGCACGGGCTGAGGCCGCATCTCGCGCTTCTATCTAGCAGGGCGCGTGCCAGCGCCGGCCATTTGTGAAAGGCCGAGGCGGGCAGTTAAGAGGGAAGCGCGAGATGCGGCCGCCAGCGTGCTCGGAGCCGCACGAACGGCCGCGCATGCCGCATAGGAGCAGGGTGAGGTCAGTTGAATCGGGCAATCTGGGGGGGTGGACCAAAGTGGACCAAAACCAAGGATAGTCAAAATCCTGGGTGTTGGTCAACTTTAAACCTCTCTTCTTGCATTCTGCTATTTCTTTTGAGCCACATCCTCAGATTGTAAAAAGGAAAGGTTGTGTCACCATTGGACAGGCTTCCCCTCAGCATACAATGGCGTCCTTCCTGCACTGAGGGGGTGGGCGTCAGAAGCCTTCCATTGGAGGGGCATAGGTACCTGGGCTACATGGGTTGCTGCTTTTGATCCCCCAGCAAAGAGGAGATGTTGGGCAAGCCAAAAATACAATTCTGTGATTACTCACATGTAGAATTGGTATTATGAGTATACAGTACGTCCTGCTCCAGATAGATTACTTACACTTGGGTATTACTCCGCCAGAAGGCGCTGGACTGCAGAGACATCGAAAACAGGCTCCTCCCGGCCCCCTCAAATACCCAGGGACCTCCCACAATCCCCAGAATTGAAAAGCAGTTAACCAGAAGCCGGGAGAAATAAAACAAACCCAAACTGGTAACTATAACAATGATAACAATCACCATACAGGGGATCCAAAATAATGCAAAACCAAGGGTGGGGTGGAGCAGGGCGTACTCTATACTCATAATACCAATTCTACAGGTGAGTAATCACAGAATTGTATTATTCTTAGTATACAGTACGTCCTGCTCCAAATCTAATACTTACACTTGGGACATCCAATAGCAGTGTCCATAAAGTAGGGTGGGATCCCCAAAGGTAACAGCAGACAGGTCATACCACTGCCGCCTGCAGAACCTTACGACCAAAAGCAGCATCAGCTGAGGCCCTAACATCAACCTTGTAAAACTTTGAAAAGGTATGAACAGAAGACCAAGTAGCGGCCTTGCAAACTTGTTCAACAGAAGCCTGGTGCTGAAAAGCCCAAGAAGCACCAATAGCACGAGTAGAATCCTGGGTATTTGAGGGGCCGGGAGGAGCCTATTTTTCAATGTCTCTGCAGTCCAGCGCCATCTGGCGGAGTAATACCCAATTGTAAGTAATCTATCTGGAGCAGGACGTACTGTATACTAAGAATATGGGGCAGCAGAAGGGGGGGGGCAAATCTAGAGATTACCATAGGAAACCTAAATTGATTTGTTAACCTTGAAGTGGACCGATTCCAATGATTTTTCCTAACCTGGCGATAAGTCTCTGTTCCTGGGGGGTCCCAATTTAGGGGTGCCTGCTAGTTGATAAAAGGCATAAAGTGCTGTCCATGCAGAACTAACCAGCTTACATGCATTCTCTTACCTGCAAACAAGTATAAAGCTGCTTATAAGCGGGCTGGTCTTTTTTTTGTAAGAAGTACAATCTTCCACTTCAAAAGGCAACAGGTTGCAGCACTGAAATCTAATGGTGGTGGGAACCTCACATTGTCCCCCCACTCTGCCACAGGTTCCTCAGTGTCCAGATTTCCAAAACTTCCCTGTGCTGAAGATCCAACTATGAATTGTGCACACAGTGTGACCACCGTTTGAAAGAGTAATTGGTAGTAATGTCACCCCTGTCAATGTAACCTTTCCCCCTTTGGTTTAAAGCAGAACAAAAGGCACTGAGGTCAGCTCTGAGCATGCTCCCGTTCCCCAGGCATTCAGATAGGCTGGGCCTATATGCAAGGCAAACGGTTCCGATTGGACAAGAGCCAGGGCATGCACCCTAGAACTGGGAGGAGGAAAAAAATCCTGGGTTTTGTTCCGCCTTAATGGGGACCAAAGCTAAGGTTAATCATCACCAATCCCACTGGGTAAAGTTTTTTCTCCTAGAAATAATATTCCATTCTTTGAGGACACACACCAATAAAAACTGGACCCTATGGTAATTCTCATACTGTGGACACAAAAATGAAATTACCCCTTTCCCATAGGACAGTAACCACCCAGTTAATCTTCACATAGGTACTAGCTGTTACCAGTCCCACATTACTGAAAACACGGGGGGGGGGGGGGATTAAAAATACAATTCTGTGAAATACTCACCTGTAGAACTGGTATTATACGCATACAGTACGTCCTGCTCCATATATAATACTTACACGTGGGTAATCCTCCGCCAGAGGGCGCTGTTCACTGCAGACATGCAAAAACAGGCTCCTCCCGGCCCTTCATATACCCAGGGACCTCCCACAAATCCCCAGCATTGAAAAGCAGTGAGAAAAGAAGCCAGGAGAAACCAACCACCAAACTGGTAACAATAGTAATGATAACAATCACCAACAGGGGATCCAGAAAATGTAAAACCAGGGTGGGGTGGAGCAGACCGTACTGTATGCGTATAATACCAATTCTACAGGTGAGTATTTCACAGAATTGTATTATTCTAAGCATACAGTACGTCCTGCTCCAATATAATACTTACACGTGGGACATCCAATAGCAGTGTCCATAAAGTAGGGTGGGATGCCCAACAAAAAAGGCACAGCAGACAGTAAAGGCGCTGTCACCTGCAAAACTTTGATAACAAGTATGACATGAGCAAGGCTCTAACGTCAAACTCATAACAAAACCTTTGAAGAGGTATGAACAGACACAAGCAGCGGTCTAGCAACTTATTCAACAGAAAACCTGGTGCTGAAGGGCCAAAGGTACCCAAACACCAATGGAACAGAATAAAAAGAGGGAGATTCTTCCCCCTTAAAGGAATAGGCCAGTGTAACGGCCTAACCAGCCCAAGGGCAACAGAAGCCTCGGTTAAACCTCCCCAACGGGGAGTTGAGAACTGGTCTCCCGCCAGACAGGCGGGAATACTGACCCCTTCACTAACAAGGATCAGCAAGAAACCGAAACCTTTACTCAGGACCAGGAAGGCAAACCATCCAAGTAAGATCAGTCCAAAGGGTGCATAGGCCCTGGCAGCAAACGAGATCAGGCGCATACAAATGGAGGCGCCCGCAGACCCCAAAGGGCATCAGTCCCTCTAAGGGACAAGAAACAACCAGGAAAATTTCAAGACCCGTTGAGGGAATGTAGACCACTTACTTCAGCATTATTAAGAATAAGGCCCATAGGCAGACTGAAAAGACCTAAATAATGATCATAAAACACCACCTTGGACAAAAGGGTCCGGCATAAGGCGGAATACCACCACATCATGGTGTGCATATATATATACATATAATGAACAAGGGCTAAGTAATCAGAGCCACTTTCACATGCACACATCTGGCTGAAGCAACAGCCCCCGGAAGGGTGACCTGAACTACAAAACAGCTCAGACAGCATCCAGAATAAGTCCCAAGGGAACAATCCGCAGGGCAAACAGAATGAAAATTGATCCCAACAGGGACCATAGGACTACTTGGGAGATGCCCCTGAGCAATCCCCAATACAACTCCTAACAAGGAAGACTGAACCAGACTTCTACAGGAAGGCAGACAGGACAGAACCTGAGCCTGCAGAGCACCAAGATGGGGAGCCAACCCCAACCTATGCTGTAAAAACTCTAGAACCCTGGGAACCGAGAAACATCCCACAGGAGAGAGACCAAGACTCACGCCAATCAATACGGGTACACCATAACCCACAATAGGCGGAGGAAGAAGAAGCCAAGGAAGCTTGCTCCTAGCCCCCCATAGCCTTAGTCACCCAGAAGATAAACCCGTCTCCAAGGGGGTGAATGAATCAGCTGTCATGCCCTCACACTAGAGTCTATAGATTGGGACGACATAAGAAGGAGCCTGACAAGGGCAGAACCGCACTCCTGAGAGAGCGTACAGGTCCGCTGACCTCAGCAGAAGCATCTGCAAACCACAGTTCACTAGGCCACCCAGGCCATCAATCTCACGGGTCTCTTTATGAGCACGACCGTGCGCAGAACCCCACATAGCAGGGTGAATGAAGAGAAGACATATAAAAATCTATACATAAATTTACTAAGCCCCCATGACCAGAGTCAGACGATTCTGGGGCAGTAAAAACAAGGGCAGAGCCCCTGTGATATTAGCGAGACCCAACAGAGCCACCCTAGTTGGCTCTCAGAGGGACACCAGGATAGCACAACCTGCCACTGAAAGACAGCCATTGGAGCAATACCACTGAGGAGCAGGGGACGTAGACCCCCACCCAGATCAGGATCCGGAACCTTCCAGGAGAACCATCCTGCTTCAAGCTCCAGACCAGTAATAAAACAGGCCATTGTCTGCCGACAGTCCAAGAGTCCCCAACTAGACAGGTCCTGAAGAGGAGAAGTCCAGCAAGATAGAGCCAACTGAAGGCTCACTATTTTAACAAAAGCAGTAGGTAAGATGGACCCTCTAAGGGACCCTACCTAGGAACCGCGGGGTTTTTTTTGGAAGAAAATCCCCCCCCCCCCCCCCCCCGCCAACCTGCAAGACTTGGCACCAAGGTGACCAATCACAGGAAGATGCAAGCAAGGAAGGGGGTGCCCCCTGACAGGGTCCTTGAAAGCAACCAGCTCAAGAGGAACCACCGTACCAAGGGGGAATGAGCACAGACCTAGCTCCAGAGGTGCTAGAACCCCATCTAGGATCAATGACCTACTGTGCCGAAGAGCCCAAGGGCTCTGTATATAAAGGACATCATCTGATACGCCAACAGGCCCACCAGCTGCAATCCTGCCTGGTGAAAGTAAGGTGTCAGCAAAGAGGGACAGAGCCCCTGTGACCAGGAGTCCACTTATTGCCAAGGAGGAAGGCTCAAGCCTGAACAGAATCCAAGGAATGGAGATAACTAATAAGGGACCATGAGGGATTGAGGTGACTGAGCACCCATCCAAATAACTCCCAGAGGACACCGCCGGCCGACTAACCCACTCAGCCTGACGTATAGGGAAGTAGAGGAAGGACGAACTGGTAGATCCTAGTGTGGACGCCCCACAGGCATGTCCGAGACATCACCCCTATCTGCGCCATGGCGAGTAGCCTGGGAGCTGGAGAGAGGACAAAAACAAGGCCCCAATCCGCAGGGTTGGTCCTGCAACACTGACTAGTAACGGTTTTGGTGTCCAGAAGACACAGGGGGAACTAAAAGGATCTAGAACTCCACAGGAGGCCAGAAGCCCCCCTGTATCCCAAGACAGAGATATCATACAGGGACTACCTGTGAGTGAAGAATTGCCAAGCCTACCATAGGCCAGCATGGCCCAGACTGCCTCCTCATTATGAGGGAAAGAGAAAGGTTAACATAGAGGCCATCGCCCCATTCTGTCAAGGGCAACCTGCAAGTAAGCCCAGACCCTGCAGGCCGAGTACGGCCTGCTCCAACTCCTGAGGGGAAAACAGGGGCTAGAAGCACCCTGACAACCTCCGAGAGGGACCGCCCAGCAATTCTATCCTGTGTCCAGGGGAACTACCTCCTGGAACCACCCGAAGGAGAAGATACGCTCCCAGATAGGAGCCAGGGGCTGTGGCAGTCCCATCGCCCAGAAGGGTGAGGGCATCCCTTCATGCTTGGGAAGTCTTGGCAGATTTGGACTTAGCCCTGCCATAGGGCCCAGGGCGTTGCCTGCCCACCCCGTGGCGAAAATCCGCTCCGAAAAGTTGGAAGCACACCTCAGGTTCGTGCTCGACACTAACGTAGGAAGGGGTGTCCCTGCCCCGAGGAGGCCGAGACGGCCTTCTGCGCAGGGGTGCCTTACCCTTTTTTCCAAAAAGGTCCAGACGGGCCCCAAATAGACTCCGTCCTCTGAAAGGAAGACCAGTGAGAGCCTTTTTCGTATCATCGTCAGCACCGCACTGTCGCAGCCAGACCAGGCGGCGAATAGCTACCACAAGGGCAGAGGTTCTAGCACACATCTTAATGGTGTCATCCAGCGCTGAGAGGAAAAACATCACAATCTGAGAGTGCATTAAAGACCTCCCAGGGGAGGTCCTCAGGTCGGTGATCAAGTAGTTTAGTAGTCCTGGCGGCCACCGCAGTGATGGCCGCGGCGCAGACTGGGCGAAGAGCCGTCCCTGCATACAAAAAGGCGTGGGAAGCCAATCTGTCAATGCGCGGGTCCTCAGCATCCCGAAGGGTACGGTAATAAGGAGCAGTCATGAAGGGGGGGTTAGTGACCCCTATAATCGGTGCATCCACCACAGGAGGTGCTGACCAAAAATTAACCACATTAGGAGGGAAAGGGTACTTCCCATCCCAGACCCCTGGGACCCCTTTAAGTTTACAAGGCGATTGCCATTCTTGGGATATAAGATTCTGGAAATGCTCCTGTTCCAGGAATTCCAAGCGCGGCGGCGCTGTGTAGAAAATCTCTTTCTTAGTCTTGGGAGCCTCTCCAGGAGGGGAAATAGACAAAACCTCAAAGATCTTAATAAGTAGTTCATCTGTGTCACACAGGCCCCAAGAACCGGGCCCAGAATCATCACGGCTCCAGGGCATCTCATCAGAGGAGCCCGAATCGGAGAATAGCTCCCCTTCATCAGAAGGGTCAAGGTCCTGTATAGCAGCAGATTCATCAGTATCATTAGGAACCGGAGAACCAGGAGGCGTCAGGGACCGCTTCTTTCCAGGGCCCAAGCGCTCCGCCAAACTAGACAGCACCTGCTCAGCCGTAGGCAGCCTGCGCGGCACAACTTGCTGGTCATCCCCACTCGAGTGAGACTCATCAGGAGTGAGATTTAGGTCCGGGGAGACAGGTGTATTGAAGAGAGGCGCAGCCACTGGCAAACCTGATTGCAGGGTCAGTGCCTGTTCAGCACACGGTCCGCAGACCCGTGCTCTGTCAGCGTCAGCATGGGGCTGACCACACACTGTACACAGCCGGTCATGTCCCAGAGGGACCCCAAGTACATAATTCTGAGATGCCTCCATATGGTGATTATCTGAGCAGTATGCCCGCAGGGATTTACGCAATAGGCAACTCTGGATGCCCCAAGACCCGCTAGGAATGTGGGAGTATTTTTTATGTGAACCCGCTATAATATATGTCAGGCCGGGAGAAGCCACCGAAATCTTGGCGTCTGAAAGACATAAAGGGGATAAGAGGGGGGTGTCAGTGCCATGCGCAGCCGTAATAAAAATCATAGGAACAAAAAAAAGCCCGGGAGGGCACTTACATGAACAATGGAGGAGGCGGATCGCAACCACGCGCGCGCACGAAGACCGGCAAAATGGCGGCAAGCGAACCTCGAGGGGCGGGCCTGATCTGGCCGTGACGCGGGCGCGTCATGCCAAGTCCCCGCCTCCCCCAAAGAGCGCGAAGCTCTAACCAGCGCAACGTCAAGACAGTAGTGGATAGGACACACATACAGAGTGTAATCAAGT
Source organism: Gastrophryne carolinensis (assembly GCA_027917425.1). Taxonomy (NCBI): domain Eukaryota; kingdom Metazoa; phylum Chordata; class Amphibia; order Anura; family Microhylidae; genus Gastrophryne; species Gastrophryne carolinensis. The sequence goes on along the minus strand of CM051235.1, from coordinate 169,876,167 downwards.
AGATTGCTCTCACACTAGAGAATGATGCTGCCGCCCGGGCTGCACACTTATGTAATGAAAAGACACACACGCGCAACCAGACAAGGTTTATGCGGAGCAAGGAGCGCGGCACTGACACCCAAGTTTAAATAAAAGGTCAACAGCCATAAACGTGATAACATTACGCTGGGACCGCCACACACATACCCCCCCCCCTTTCTTTGCCCCCGAGCTACAGGAGGAAGCGAGGGGGAAGCGGACCTGCACCCAGGGTTCATCGCTATGAGGGTCACGGGCAACAATGCGGGAGGGGCATCCATTAGAGGCTCACCATCGGCCTAAACCGCCTACCCTATTGCGGGGGATTGCGGTGGAGCGTAGCTCCGTGAGCACATGAGGTGCTGCCTACCTTCACCCAACCAGCGCAGCCCAGGCTGGGAGGCACATCTATATCGAAGAGGACAGGTGGAAATAGTCCCGCAGGGCGGCAGGCTGTAAAGCCCCGCTCACCTGCGAGAGAGTTGATACTTCATGTCTTCGCAGTCAGCACTGCAGAGAAATCTGGGGATTTGTGGGAGGTCCCTGGGTATATGAAGGGCCGGGAGGAGCCTGTTTTTGCATGTCTGCAGTGAACAGCGCCCTCTGGCGGAGGATTACCCACGTGTAAGTATTATATTGGAGCAGGACGTACTGTATGCTTAGAATATAGGTCTGCCATAGCCTTTATGGTCTCTTTAAGGATTAGGTAGAACAAAATTAAAAAAAAGTGTTCTTACCAACGCCATAGGCCTTTGCAAAGAGCCACTGTAAATTAGCAGCAATTTTAGCTCTATATGAATCATACATGTCGAGTGGTACAACCTCCACCACACCTTCTGCAAAGGACTCCATTTTTCTTCTGGTGCTTTCTCCAGAAGCAGAGACAGCAATATCCACCATCTGTAAAATAAAGACAGACATCACTGTAGGGTTATGTAAGAGAAGACATAAGAGTGGACTATCACAAAAAAATGATGAAAATCCATATGAATATGCTGGCGGGAGGAGAGGTCACTTATACATCCAGCATCAAGAAATATTCAGCTAGGCTTGTTTTAATGGAAGGAAGAGGAAATCATAGGGGGCAGCTGAGGCCCCCTAGTAATCAATCCTGTTACTCTTGGATTTAATTCCTACCTACCAGGAGAAGAAACCACAAGCTTGGCAGGAGTTTTATCCAGTTCGGGTGTATAAGTTACTCCTCCTCTCTTGAGCTGGCACGTTTATTTGCATATTTAATATTACACAAGGCTTCTATAGACATTTGATCCACTCCAATTCCATTTTAGTTATTTAGCAGAAAAAAAAAAAAAAAAAAAAAAACGAACATGAATTAGATCAAATGGAAGTCGTGTAATGAAAATGTCATGTGTACAAGCTATGTAATATGCAGAGGTTTTTGTTACTTGCTGCAGCTGTTAGCAAACCATTCTAAAATACAGTAAATGGCTACTAGCGTCCATATGGGGCATTTTATAAGGTTTATTGTTTCATACACCTAGTATGCTTGCTGGTCTCTTAAACCCAAAAGTGTGAAGGAATGGCTGACAGGTGGCCTGTTTAATGCTTTAGGTATAAGGTCCAAAGCTCATGTAAAAATAAATATTCCATGCCTTGGGGCCCTGCTGCCTTGTCCACTCCCTGTACATCTATGGTGCCAGTTTATTTACTTAAACCATACCAACAGCCTGCACAGTTGGGAAAACCAATGTAGCAGCCATTTTAGAGCTTCCTGTCCCAGCATCTCAGCCATTCTGCTCCCTGGATTCAACTGACAATACCCAGTAACAGGAAGCCCAGCAGCACTTCATGTTTGCAGGTGGCCTGCAAACGCATGGGATGCCATTTTGTTTCTATTACCACAGAGTTAGAGAAAGGTAAATGCATTTGTATGTGCAGCAATCTAAATTGCCCTGGGGAGGGATGCATATGAGCACTGTTTGTTATGTTGGTTTGGTTTAAAGCAGAACAAAACCCACTGAGCTTGTGAAATACATTTGGCCAAAGCCCCTGCCGATATTCCCTTATTGGGGTGTAGAACTAGAAATAGATATTTTTGCTTTTGAATTGTCCTGGAACACTTTTTTTGTTGCTGTCCCATGTGTGTGAGGTGACAGATGATAATTCACTGCATGGGTGTGGCAATTACATCATTGCCACACACAACAATGGCAATGAATGGAGGAGGCGGAGCTTTACAGCTAAAACAAGGGCCATTACCTGGGATTAGAGTGAAGCAGGAGCATTAAAAACTGGCAAAAGGTGCTCTTCATGGGATGAGCAATTCAGAGGATGCTAGTTAAAAATACAATTCTGTGATTACTCACCTGTAGAATTGATATTATGAGTTTACAGTACGTCCTGCTCCAAAGGTAATACTTACAACTGGGTTATCCTCTGCCAGATGGCGCTGTACTGCAGAGACATAGAAAACAGGCTCCTCCTGGCCCCTCAAATACCCAGGAACCTCCCACAAATCCCCAGCATTGAAAAGCAGTGAACGAGAAGCCGGGAGAATTTAACCACCCAAACTGGTAACTATAACAATGACAACAATCACCATACAGGGGATCCAAGATAATGCAAAACCAAGGGTGGGGTGGAGCAGGACGTACTGTATACTCATAATATCAATTCTACAGGTGAGTAATCACAGAATTGTATTATTCTTAGTATACAGTACGTCCTGCTCCAAAGGTAATACTTACAATTGGGACATCCAATAGCAGTGTCCATAAAGTAGGGTGGGATCCCCAACAAAAAGGTAACAGCAGACAGTTTAAACCACTGCCGCCTGCAGAACCTTGCGGCCAAAAGCAGCATCAGCTGAGGCCCTAACATCAACCTTGTAAAACTTTGAAAAGGTATGAACAGAAGACCAAGTAGCGGCCTTGCAAACTTGTTCAGCGGAAGCCTAGTGCTGGAAAGGCCAAGAGGCACCAATAGCACGAGCAGAATGAGCAGTTAGGCGGAAGGGAGGTTCCTTCCCCTTAGCAGAGTAGGCCTGAATCACAGCCTGACGAATCCACTTGCTAATAGTAGACTTGGCAGGAGCCAAACCCTTCCTGGGACCAGAAGGGACCACAAAAAGAGCATCAGTTTTCCTGAAAGACGCAGTGGCCACCAGGTAGTACTTCAGACACCTAACCACATCCAAGGAATGTAAAACCCTCTCCTTAGCGTTGCTAGGATTAGGGCACAAGGAAGGAAGAACAATGTCCTGATTCAAATGAAAAGCAGACACTACCTTAGGCAGAAAATCTGGTTTAAAGCGGAACACCACCTTGTCCTGGTGTCTCTCATAGTAGGGGGGCTGGATTGAAAGCGTCGCCAACTCAGACACACGCCTAACAGAAGTGATAGCCACCAAAAAGACAACCTTGAGAGTAAGAATGACCAAAGCAGCGTCCTGCAGAGGTTCAAAGGGAGCACCCTGCAAGGCAGACAAAACCAAGTTTAAATCCCAAACAGGCACCATGGGCTTACGAGGGGGATGCACATGAGTAACCTCCTGGAAAAAAGTCTTGATCAAAAGGATGCTGAGACAAAAGACTTCTGGAAGAAAACAGACAGGGCAGAAACCTGACCCTTCAAAGTACCGAGTTGGAGCCCCAACTCTAAACCATGCTGTAAGAACTCCAGAACCCTGGGAACAGAAAACACACGACAGGAGAGAGACTTAGATTCACACCAGTCAATGTAGGCACGCCATACCCTGTAATAGATGGAAGAAGAAGACTTCTTCCTAGCCTTCACCATGGTATCAACCACCGAGGCAGACAAACCTTTTTCCATCAAGAAAGAGGTTTCAGCAGCCAGGCCGTCAAAGCCAGAGTTTGTAAATTGGGATGGCGTAAGGGGCCCTGAGTGAGCAGATCTGGCAGCCTGGGTAGAACGTACTGATCTACTGCCAGCTGTACCACATCTGCGGACCACACTCTTCTTGGCCACCTGGGGACCACCAGAATTGCTGGCACCCCTTCCAGAACAATCTTGCGCAGAACCCTGCCCAGCAGAGGGAATGGAGGAAAGACATACAGGAGCTGAAAGTCCTGCCGTGACATGGATAGAGCATCCGTGGATGCCAGAGGATCCTGAGACAGGGAGACAAAGGCCGGGAGCTTGTGGTTGTGACGGGACGCAAACAGATCCACATCTGGTAGACCCCAACAGTGACACAGGGATTGGAAAACCCTGTTGCAGAGGGACCATTTTCTCTGACGAGAGGCCCCCCTGCTCAGAGAGTCTGCCAGGAGATGCTCTGCCCCCGGGATGTACACAGCTGATATGCATGGAACATTGGCCTCCGCCCAAATCAGTATCCGAGATACTTCCTGGAGCGCCCCCTTGCTCCGGATCCCTCCCTGATGATTGATGTAGGCAACTGCTGTCCGGTTGTCCGAGCGCACCTGAACAGGCAGACCCCCAAGGTGATGGGTCAACTGAGCCAGAACCAACCTGATGGCCCTCAGTTCCAAGATGTTGATAGGTGTGTGGGCCTCCTGAGGGCCCCACCTCCCCTGGAAACGCAGGGACTTCCAGAATCCCCCCCATCCGACAGACTGGCCCCCTCCCAGGAGGGGGCCAGAAAGGATCTGGCCCCCAGCAGGTTCCTGGAGTCCAGCCACCACGAGAGGGACCGCCTGACCAGGGGGGAAAGCACACAGACCCCGTCCAGGGACGCTGGGCACTTGTCCCATACTGACAGAAGGTGAAGTTGTAGAGGCCTCAAGTGAAACTGAGCATAAGGCACCGCCTCGAAGCACGCCACCATCAGGCCACCAGCTGCATTCCCTGCCTGATGGAGGGATGGTGACACGATAGCAGGGACTGGCCTGTGCAATCAGAGCATCCACCTTCTGTTGAGGAAGGAAGATCCTTGCTTGATCTGTATCCAGAATCATTCCCAGGAATGCAGTCACTGAGGAAGGTGACAGAGAGGATTTGGGGTGATTGATCACCCAGCCGAAGACTCCAGGGTGGACACCACCAGCTGAGTGTCCAACTCTGCCTGATGTAGAGACTGGGAGGTGATGAGAATGTCGTCCAGGAAAGGCAGCACGCGGATGCCCCGAGACCTGATCAGAGACATCACCCCAGCCAGCACCTTGGTGAAAACCATGGGAGCTGAAGTGAGACCAAAGGGCAATGCCACAAATTGGTAGTGCTGATCTTCCAATGCGAACCTGAGGAATCTTTGGTGTCCACAGACGTCATGAAATCCCCTGGGCGCAGGTAACTGATGGCAGAGCGCAGAGTTTCAATGCGAAAGCGCCTGCTCCTGACAAATTTGTTGAGGATCTTCAAATCCAGGATGGGCCTGACTGACCCATCCTTTTTGGGTACTGTAAAAAGGTTGGAATAGAAGCCCTTGCCTTTTTCTCTTAAAGGGACCTTGCAAATGACCCCCAGCTCCAGGAGGCTTCGCACAGCCTGAACTAGATCCTGAGCTGAGACAGGGTCCTGAGGAATCCGGGATCTGATGAACCTTTGGGGGGGGGGGCAGGCAGCAAACTATCTTGTAACCGGAGGACACTACCTCCTGAATCCACCGGTCTGAGACATGACGCCTCCAGACGTGAGCAAAGTGCTGCAGCCGTCCCCCCATCCGGATGGGCGAGGGCGCCCCATCATGCCTGAGGGGGCTTGGGAGAGGACTTGGGCTTAGAATCCCAGGAGGAGCCAGGACGACCACGTCCTCTGCTCCTACCCCAGGAGTCTCCTCGGGCCCCAGTGAAAAAAACCCCCCTCCCTTGTCTAGCACCACGGTAGGGGGGTGAAAAGGAGCCCTGACCCCGAAAGGGCCGAGACTGACGCCTGCGCTGGGGCAACCTACCTCCTTTAGCAAAAAGGTCCAGACGGTCCCCAAACAGGCGTAGTCCTTTGAAGGGAAAACCAGTGAGGGCTTTTTTGGCAGCGCTGTCAGCAGCCCACTGGCGCAGCCAAACCGAGCAGCGTATAGCCACCACCAGGGCAGAAGTTCTGGCATACATTCTAATGGTGTCATCCAAGGCAGAGAGGACAAAATTTACAAAGACATCACAGCTAGATAGTGCATTAAACACATCAGGAGGCAAATCATCAGGGGCACCATCAAGGACACTTCTGATCAGGGACCTAAGAGCCACGGATATAATGGCCGAGGCACAGACCGGGCGCAGCGCCGTCCCCACAATAGCAAAGGCATGGGACGCCAGTTGGTCAATGCGCCGGTCTTCAGCATCCCGCAGAATAGGGGCATCCACCTCGGGAGGGGATGACCAGCACTTAAACACATCAGCGGGAAAGGGATACTTTTTGTCCCAACTTTTAGGTACGCCGGGAAGTCTACTGGGACGTTCCCACTCCTTAAGCACGAGATTATTGAAATAAGCTTGCTCGGGAAATTCCAAACGTCATCTAGCCGTATGAAAAAGCTCACCCTTTTGCCTAGGAGCCGCAGCAGGGGGAGAGATGGACAGAACCTCAAAAATCGGGGCCAGCAATCTGTCAGTATCATCTGGGGCCCAGGGGTCAGAGCCAGAATCGTCATGACCCCTGGGTCTCTCATCAGATGACCCCGAAACGGAGAACAGCTCCCCTTCGTCCGAGGGGGTATAGCAACATAAATGCAAAAACTCATCAGTTTCCACAGGGAAAAGAGTGACATCAGGTGTTAAGTGTCGCTTTTTTGCAGTGGCCTTACGCGCCAGGGTATTAGCAATTAACTTTTCGACGCTAGCCAGTCTAGCAGACACATCAGGCTGAGAGTCCCCACTTGTATTCAAGTCATGGGGAGTGAGACTCAGGCTTGGGGGAGTAGGTGAAGTGAAGCGAGGTGCAGGCCCAGCCACAGGAAGGCCAGATTGCGGCGCTAGCACCTGCTGGGCGCAAGGTACACAGACCCGCGCATTGTCACCGCTAATAGGCGAGACCCCACAAGCTACACACAGCCGGGCTTGTCCCGAAGGAACCCCGGTCACATTATCCTGAGATGCCTCCATATGGTGATTACAAGGCACAATATGCCAGTAGGGATTACTGCTATAAAGCAACCCTGGATGCCCCAATAACCCGCTAGGGAAGTGGAAGTAATTACACTAGGCCACACAAGTTAAAATTAACAGAGGGCCGGGAGAAGCCAAAGGATTCGCCCGTCAGAAAGACACAATGAAAGTGGGCCCGTAAGCAGACATTCAATATAACATTATAATAAAGTCGCCCGCGAGGGCACTTACGGAACGTGGTAGGTAGAGACCGTCACACAGGAGCACACAATCAGACAACATGGCGTCGGTATACCTCGAGGGGCGGGCCAGTGCGAGCCATGATGCGGAGCGCGCCAGAGCCAGGCCCCGCCCCCCCGAAGAGCACGAAGCCAACCAGACAAGCAGCCAATGATGGCGCGAGAGCGCCTGAGGTAACGCCGCCGCCAAGCGCAGAATATGAAAAAAAAGAGCGCGCGCGGCGGCGACAGTAATGACAATAGTAAAGAAAAAGCAAGTCAGCGCGGCGGCTGACACAGCATAAATAAAGTCAAAAAGCACACAAACACATATAATGTTACACACGTACACACCCCCCCCCCTTTTTTCCCCCCCCCCGAAGACTACAGGGAGAATGAGGGAGGACAGCAGCCCATCTATATAGGACCCACCGATATACGGGGCATGGGGCAATAGTGCGGGAGGGGCATCCCATAGAGGCTCACCATAAGCCTATACCGCCTACCCTTTGGTGGGGGACTGCGGTGGAGCAGCGCTCCTTAAAGTGGACCGTCACCCTCCCGTGATCGGCCCGGGAATCTTATAGATTCCCGGGCCGATCACCTCCCTCCCCCCCCGCGGGACATCCGAGATCGGGATGTCCCGCGGGGTGAAACCCCCCCCCAAACACCCCAAATCCCCTTACCTTATCTTCTTATCGCCACCTCCCTCGCGCCCCTCTAGACGTGCGCGCGCCCGCGCCAGCCGTCTGTGAATGGCCGGCGCGGGCGCGTCAAGAGTGGCGCGCGGGAGGCGGCGGTTGAGGAGCCGCTTGTCCGCTCCTGTCAAATGGCTTGTCCGTCGGCGCTGGGAGCGGGGAGAGGTGAGTTTTCGGGGGGTTCGGGGGGGGTTTCACACAGCGGGGCACCCCGATCGGGGGTGCCCCACCGAAGTGGACCAAGACCCAGGATAGTCAAAATCCTGGGTGTTGGTCCACTTTAAGCACTCATGGTGCTGCCTACCGTCACCCGACCAGCACAGCCAAGGCTGGGAGGCACATAGCTAGTGGAACGGGTGGGAATAGTCCTACAGGGCCGCAGGACAATAGCCCCCACTCACCTGCGAGAAGAGAGAGCCATATTCTTGTCCTTCGCAGTGGCACTGCAGAGATATTCTGGGGATTTGTGGGAGGTCCCCGGGTATTTGAGGGGCCGGGAGGAGCCTGTTTTCTATGTCTCTGCAGTACAGCGCCATCTGGCGGAGGATAACCCAATTGTAAGTATTACCTTTGGAGCAGGACGTACTGTATACTAAGAATAATGTGGGTTTTGGTCCACTTTAAGTCATTTACAACTGTTAGTCAGCTTTAAAAAGGTTTCTCTAGGTCAGAGGACAGTTGGTGTTCATGGGTCCGATGACTGTACTACAAAAGCCATGTTGCACATTTTCAAGCATCCCTAATAATAGTAATAGCAAAGGTAGTCGTAATTCAGCATAAAGGATGCTGTACAGTCAGTCTTCAGCAGAGAGGTGTGTTCAAGGCAATTTTAGTGTAAAATGACGCTATAAGGGGTCAGTGGCAAGTATTCGTGTGTGGCTGTGGTCTAGCAGGGCTGAGTAAATAATGACAGTGGCTGACGATGCGAGTTTTAGTAATCTTTTAACCCAGGGGTGCTCAACCATTTGAAGAGCCCAGCCACCACATACCAGCTAGTTGTATGAATAAGAGCTTCCCTGCCTGAAATGTGTCACACATGTGATACTGTGATCTTCTGGATTTAAAGCGTTTGGAGTAAAGTCAACGTTTTATGTTTGGGGCAACGGCTTTTCCAGGAACTTCAGCATTTCACAGGATTTCAGTCCCCTGCCCAAAGACACTCTGGACCTACAGATCCAGAGTTAATTTGTGTGAGCAACTCTTATACAATTGATTCCAATTATCTTGGGGTTTCTGTCACTGTGTTCCCCCCTGGCAGGCATCAGCAGATATAGATCATTACTGACCACCCCCTGAATGACAGGCTCCCTTCCAAATCTTGCCAAACACTTACAAATTATGATAAAGTCTGATGATTTCTATCCGACAATGTTCCAGAATGTTACAAAATGTTGTGTCAGGCCTGTCCAGTAAGGCCACAATCCAAAAGACATTCAGGAGCAGCATCAGTAATAACCTCATTCATTAGACTGCACGGGGGAAATGAGAAAGCAGATTAGCAGTATGGAGCCTCGTTCCTTTGTTACTGGTGCGTCTGCTCACAGAGCCCATAAAACAAAAGCGGAGGATACAATAAACATCACAAACCCACCACCTTCCAATAACAGGCAGAGGATGTATTCTTAAAATTAGCTCTCGTGTTTAGACATTTAATGCTTTTCCGTCGAGGACTTTCTTGCATTTAGAGGCTTGATGTGAAGTAATATGTGCGTTTTGGGAGCGAGAAGCCTATTTTCCAGAGATCACAAAATACAAAGGCAGCTGCTGACAGGGCCAGATCAGAAAATTCCCACCCAAGCAGCACGGCCTATAACAACTTGCACAACGTACCCTGCTGCCTGTCAACCTCAATGCCTTCATGCCCCACCTTAACACGAGGTCTGGTTAATCTCCAGCTCGCCAACAAGACGGCTGTGCTGATTCTCACCCTGGATGGTAAGGACACACCTTATTTGAGATTTGAATTAGCTGTACGTTAGGGAATATCCATCAGTCTCTTGGTAAAAGCATTTACCAGAGAGGTTTTCACATTACAGGAAAACAATCAAAAGCAGGATCATAGATGGTACAGACCTTAAAAATACAATTCTGTGAGTACTCACTTGTAGAATTGGTATTATAAGTATACAGCACGTCCTGTTCCAGAATATTCCTTACACATGGGGTTATACATCCACAAGATGGCGCTGGAGTGCAGAAAAGACATGTGGCCACTCCCAGCCCCTTAAATAGCCAGGAACCTCCCACAAATTCCCAGTATTGAAAAGCAGTTAGACAAGAAGTCGGGAGAATAATAAACAGAAAATGAACAATCACCATACAGAGGCAACCAAAAATCATGCTAACAAGGGTGGGATGGAACAGGACGTGCTGTATACTTATACCAATTCTACAGGTGAGTACTCACAGAATTGTATTATTCCAAGCATACAGCACGTCCTGTTCCAGAATATTCCTTACACATGGGACATCCAATAGCAGTGTCCGTAAGGTAGGGTGGGATCCCCAAAAGTAACAGCGGGCAGATTAAACCACTGCCGCCTGCAGAACTTTGCGGCCAAAAACAGCATCCACTGAGGCCCTAACATCAACCTTGTAAAACTTTGAAAAGGTATGAACAGAAGACCAAATAGCGACCTTGCAAACTTGTTCTACAGAAGCTTGGTGCTGAAAAGCCCAAGAGGCACCAATAGCACGAGTGGAATGAGCAGTAATCCTAAAGGGAGGTTCCTTTCCCTTAGCAGAATAGGCTTGAACCACCGCCTGACGGATCCACTTGCTGATAGTGGATTTAGCCGGAGGCAAACCCTTCCTAGGTCCAGAAGGAAGAACAAAAAGAGCATCAGTCTTCCTGCAGGATTCAGTAGCTACCAAATAAAACCTAACCACATCCAGAGAATGTAAGACCCTCTCCTTATGGGTACTAGAATTAGGACACAGAGAAGGCAAGACAATGTCTTGATTGAGGTGAAAAGCCTCACGCAGAGGCTCAAAAGGAGGATCCTGCATAGCGGATAATACCAAATTCATATCCCAGACTGGTAACATAGGCTTACGTGGAGGGGGCACGTGAGTAACCCCCTGGAAGAAGGTCTTAACCAACCGATGGTTGGCAAAAGATCTTTGGAAGAAAACAGCCAAGGCTGAAACATGACCTTTTAGGGTACTAAGTTGAAGACCCAAGTCCAAACCATGTTGCAGGAATTCCAGGATCCTGGGAACAGAAAACACCCTACAGGGAAGGGACTTAGACTCACACCAGGCAATAAAAGCATGCCATACCCTATAGTAGATAAAAGGATGAGGACTTCTTCCTAGCCCTAATCATGGCATCAACTACAGAAGCAGGCAGCCCCTTCTCCATCAAGATGGAGGTTTCAGCAGCCAGGCCGTTAAAGCCAGCGTTTGTAAATTGGGATGGCGTAGCTGCCCGAGTGAGCAGATCTGGATCCTTGGGCAGGGCAAACTGATCTACTGCCAACTGAATGATGTCTGCGAACCACAATCTTCTTGGCCAACAGGGGGCCACCAGAATGGTTGGTTCCTGGGCGCAGCACCCTGCCCAGCAGAGGAAACGGAGACATTGCTAATGCATCCATGGCCAAGGCCAGAGGGTCCTGTGACAGAGTGAAAGACTGGAAGCTTGTGATTGTGACGGGACACAAACAGATCCAGGTCCGGCTGACCCCAGCAGTGGCACAGGGAGCGAAACACCTTCTGCTGAGGGACCATTCTCCCAGATGAGAAGTCCCCCTGCTCAGAGAGTCTGCCTCCAGATTCTCCACCCCCCGGGATGTACACAGTTCAGATGCAGGGAACACTCTCCTCCGCCCAAGACAGTATCAGGGACACTCCCTTGAGGACCCTCTTGCTCCGGGTCCCTCCCTGATGATTGATGTAGGCAACCGCTGTCTGGTTGTCCGAGCGGATCTGAACAGCCCGACCCCGAAGGTGTGGAGTCAATTGGGCGAGAACCAACCTGATCGCCCTCAGTTCCAGGATGTTGATAGGGGTATGGGCCTACTGAGGGCCCCACTGACCCTGGAATTTCAAGGACTTCCAGAAGCCCCCCCCCCCCCCCCCAGCCTGTCAGACTGGCATCCGTGCTGACCGTCTCCCAGCAAGGGGACAGAAAGGTCCTGCCCACCAAGAGGTTCCTTGAGTCCAGCCACCATGAGAGACCGCCTGGCCAGAGGGGACCGAACAAACACCTGATCCAGGGACCCAGGGTCCCGATCCCATACTGACAAAAGGTGTAGCTGTAGAGGTCTCATGTGAAACTGAGCATAGGGTACCTCCTCGAAGCAAGACACCATTAATCCCACCAGCTGCATCCCCTGCCGGATGGAGGGATGAGGACAAGACAGCAGAAACTGGGCCTGAGCTTGAAGACTCTCCACCTTCTGCTGAGGGAGAAAAATCTTGACCTGAGATGTATCCAGAGTCATGCCCAGAAAGGACCTCACCAGTGACGGGGACAGGGAAGACTTGGGATGGTTGATCGCCCAGCCAAAAGGACTCCAGTGTGGACACCACCATCTGAGTATCCAGCTCGGCCTGATGGAAGGACTGAGACGTGATGAGAATGTCGTCCAGATAAGAAAGGATGCGAATGCGCCGAGATCTCAGCAGAGCCATCACCCTCGCCAGTACCTTGGTGAATACCCTGGGAGACGAGGTGATACCGAAGGGCAAGGCCACAAATTGGTAGTGCTGATCCTCCAGAGCGAACCTGAGGAATTTCTGATGACCTGGAAAGATTGGTACGTGAAGGTAAGCGTCCTTGATGTCTACAGAAGTCATGAAATCGCCCAGGCGCAGTGAATTGACTGCTGAGCGCAGGGTTTCCATGTGAAAATGATTGAATCTGACAAACTTTGATTGAATCTGACAAACTTGTTGAGGCGCTTTAAATCCAGGATGGGCCTGAGGGACCCGTCCCTTTTTAGGTACCGTGAAGAGATTGGAGTAGAAGCCTTTGCCCCTTTCCCAGAAGGGCACTGGGCAGAGGACCCCCAACTCCAGAAGGTTTTGGACAGCAAGGCACAAATCCTGAGCTGACAGAGGGTTTTGAGCCATCCGGGATCTGATGAATCTTGGGGGCGGCTAGGCTGCAAACTATCTTGTAACCGGAGGAAACCACCTCCTGGATCCACCTGTCTGCTACACGTCGCCTCCAGACGTGAGCAAAGAGCCGAAGCCGTCCCCCCACCCGGATGGGTGAGGGTGCCTCTTCATGCCTGAGGGGGCTTGGGGGAGGATTTGGGCTTGGGACCCCAGGAGAGGCCGGGGCGGCCACGTCCCCTGCCCCTTCCCAAATAGTCTCCGCGTGCTCCAGCAAAGGAAACTCCTCGACCAGCCCTGGAAGCCCGAAAGGAGGGGAAAGAGGCACCAGACCCCCGAAAGGGCCAAGAAGGCCTCCTGCGTTGGGGTAACCTACCGCCCCTAGCAAACAAATCCAAACGTTCAAAGAGCCGCAACCCCTTAAAGGGGAACCCAGTGAGAGCCTTCTTAGCAGCATTGTCAGCTACCCACTGACGCAGCCAGACAGAGCGGCATATAGCCACCAAAAGGGCAGATGTAAGCGTGGGGGGGTAGGCGAAGCCAAAAGGGGCGCAGCACCGGGGCCCGCAACAGACAGCCCGGACTGCAGCGCAAGTGCCTCCTGGGCGCAGTTTACACATACCCTGACATCGTCACTCACAGGGGAAACCCCACACGCAACACACAGCCGGGCCTGTCCCGAAGGAACCCCAGGTACATTATCCCCAGAAGCCTCCATATGGTGATTTGAGTGGCACAACAGGCCAGTATAGGGCTAAGACTAGTAATAGCCACCCGGGATGCCCCAAAAACCCGCTAGGGAGGTGGGAGATTACCAAAGGGAGAGGGCCGGGAGAAACCACAGTGACGTTTATCCCGCCTGAAAGACATAAAAAGACATCCCCATAAGCATTTACAAGTGAGAATAGAAAAAAAAATAAAAAAACACCCCGCAGGGACACTCACGGACCGCACTGGTAACGGAGCAGCAGCGCACGCAGCACAAGCAAAGGAGGAAGAGAAGTAAAATGGCGCCCACATCTCGAGGGGCGGGCCGCGGAGATGTGACGCCAAAAGCGTCACCCGCAGAGCCCAACCCCCCCCTGAAGAGCGCGAAACGCACTCCACGTGATCTCGCCGTCCAATGATGGTGCAGCAGCAGCTGAGGCAATGTCGCCGCCGTCCGCGGAGCGCTGTACAAGCGGCGTGTCGGCGAGCGTAATAAGTAAAAACACCACTACACGAATAAAGTGAAGTGGGGGGGGGGGGACTGGGGGACCCAGAGTGCAGGAAGGGGCATCCCTCTACCCATGTCAGTGCAGGGATTGTGGTAGGAGCAGCGCTCCTCAGCACCTGACCCTGGTGCTGTCCTACCTTCACCCGAACCAGTCAGCCAAGGCTGGGAGGCAGTGGGTCCGGAAACGGGTGGGAATAGTCCTGCAGGGCCGCAGGCTGATAAGCCCCGCTCACCCGCGCAGAATAGAGAGCCATCTTCTATCTTCGCAGCCCAGTCTGCAGATAAGAAATGGGAATTGGTGGGAGGTTCCTGGCTATTTAAGGGGCCAGGAGTGGCCACAAGTTTTTTCTGCAGTCCAGCGCCATCTTGTGGATGTATAACCCCATGTGTAAGGAATATTCTGGAACAGGACGTGCTGTATACATATAACAGTAATGACATAAACATGCAAGGTTACATATGAACACCAATATCATCATTTATTCCATAAAGAATTACTCTGGGCCATGCATGTATAATAAAACAAGTAACCAAATCTTAAAGTGATACAGCAGGCAAACGCAATTGTTACACCATTGCGTAGGGCTACATTTGGCACTGTCCTAAATGGTTTTCCGTTTTTAAATTGAAGAATAAATGGCTAAGATATTGGGAGTTTACAGTTTCACCTCATGATTAATCTTCTGAAAAAATGGGCGTGGTCCTTGGATCTTTGATGCTGCATAATGGCGGGGGTCTGCAAGATTCCCAGAACTTCAGTCCTGTCCAGCTCTGCTGAGCCGATTCGGGGAACACAATAAAAAGTGTCATTGGCTGAACATGTAAACCCCGATATCTCGGCCACTTCTGCTTAAATTTTTCGGATAACACATTAGGTCAGTGGCAAATGTAGCCCGGACAAAATGGTGTAACAATTACTTCTGCCTCCAGTATCACTTTAAAGTGATTAGCCAAATAAAAAGTACTTACCTTTTGTCCTACGCAGCCGATTGACTGAGCACACACCGTCCAGAGCCGATACATGGGGTCGGGATTGGTGAAGGGTCGTGTTAGCAACATGCCATCATTCACAAGAAACTGCCACACCCTCCCAATGGAGGGTGTGTGCCGAGGCCCGACACACCCCCACCACTGTAGTGAATTGAGAGGATGTGACCACACCCCTTCGACTGAGTTTGGAATTTCCACTTTCTGCTTCAAAAGTGAAGTCGACTAAGTTGGGGGGACAGGGCTCAGCGAATAATTGGTTGGTCACCAGAAAACTGGAATTGATTTTCCTGGGTTTTGGTCCTTTATGTGGGATGCCCCGCTTTGTGAAACCCCCCAGGTTGCCCAGTATAACTCGCCTTTCTACAGTCCTACTGCACAAGCATGGCCTCTCGCACAGCAGCATGCTCAGGTACAGCTTACGGCAGCCATGTCTCGCACATGTGACATTGGATAGGGAAGAAGGTAGGCTTTTCTTGGGACCCAGGGGTTTCACACAGCGGGGCATCCTGACTTGGGATGACCTGGGGGCGGGGGAGGAAATCGGACTACAAGATTCCAGGGCTGCCGACCGTAGGTTTTGGTCCATTTTTAAGAAAGATCCCTCTCTGATGTTCGTTTTGGAGACCAAGAATCATAACAAAGATCTGAAAATAAACAACCTAAAACTGAAAGATTCATACCAAAGACCTTACCCCAATACAGAATACAGATATTCCAATATTCCAATACAGAATACAGGAGAGGACATTTTCAGCTGAAATCTACCTCCCCCCCCCCCCCCCAACACTTGATTTTAAATGCAGGACATCTACCAGAATCCACGGTAAACACTGCCCTCTTACATGTGTCTGTATACTTCTTATAACAGTGATAGAAAAATCAAGTAGCTTTTGCTTTTTTTGTTTTTTAATAACAGCACAAATAAGTGTTCAAAAAGCCATACTGAGATGCTGTAATAAATCCTTGATTAGTAAATTTGCACATACCTGGTGCAGGCTGATATACTATATATCAGCCTGCTGGTACATGCAAATTTACTCTTCAAGGATTACAGCTCCTCCACAGCAACATGTGCATATAATCATCACTTTCTCCCCACTTCCAAGCCACAGCAACATGCACAACCTTGCCATCAACCCTACTGCTTAACATGCCGATGTGTCCCACCCCTAAACACACCCACTATTCATTGCATCTGTCATTCTATATGTCATCTCATCCACCTTCTCCCTAGAAAGCAACTTCACCTCTCATAACTACCTTACCTGCAACTTAGTTTATCAACAGCTTCTATTCACAACCCAAGAGACCATCCACCAGAGTATCAGCGCTTGACTAAAACAAGTATAAGTGGATAAAAAAAATGGAATAAAAAAAGAAATGGCCTAACTCCAGTGAAAAAGTCATTGAAACAAAGAGCAGACAGTTTTTAATTAGCAAAAAAAATGAAATTAAACAAAACCAAACTAGAATTCTTGACGGCTTTCTAACATGCGCTCCCCATTCAAAAGGCATGGCAGACAGCTTTCATTGGACAAGCGCCAGTGCCGTTGGGCAAAGGACAGGTGAGTGCATTCTGGGGGCCAAATTGGGATGCCCCGGGGGAAAGCTATCGGACGGCCCTGTAATCGTTTAGGTTCCAGACCGGCCACTGATGGGTTTTGTTCCGCTTTAAAGATTTTAAGCAAGCAATCTAGTGACCCATTCATTACAAAATGGTTGTGGCAGTAAATAGGACAAAACCTGCCTTCAGCTACCTGAAAAGACAAAAAAAACAAGCTACCAATTTAGTGCATCACTATAGCTGACTGCAGTGATGTATTCTTCCGGTACAGTAACCACAATCAGGGTATTTTCTTTATATAGTATAATATTACAATGTACGCTGGCTAAAAAGCTCCCTAATGAGAAGGAGCAAATTTACCATTACTTCTGTAACCTAGCAGAAAGGGTTTACTACCAAATTACAGTTGGCACGTTTATACAAAATGTACTTAGTGTTGGGGCCTATTAGAACAAAATAAAAGAATAACATGGACCCTAGTAACCAGGTTATACCGTGTAAAATATGCCCTGATGTATCAAACCTCTGGGATAAAATGCATCCAGCACTCCTGGCGCAGCCCAAAGCATATCTAAACAATTAGGGATGCCCCCATGCGTGAAACCTACGGGATCTCTCATCCAATCAAAACTCCAATAGGTCTGCTCTGTAAAGTGCACCTAAACCCACGTGAGTGAAAATGGTGGGCTTTGGCCAATTTTAAATATTAACTGAGCATTAGGAGGTTTATATATGTTATTTCCAAAAGAAGGGCGTATGCTACTTTTAGTTATAAATTTTAAAAAGATTTTCCTATGGATCAATTCCTATTTATTTTATCTTTTTTAATTTACAATATTTACATTGATTACTGTTAATAATACACCCAGAAAAAAAAAAAAAAAAAAAAAGACTATAAATATTACCATGGCAGTCCCACAACCTGTCACCAATATATTACAGGAGTTGACTGTTTCCAGTTTTGTTTCTTTCCTCGGGGGCATCCAAATATGGTACGTCCCATTGTGTGAAAAACCCCAGATCGCCCATAGAAATTTACCTTTCTCCAGTCTTACATCGCATTTGTGGGCTTTCGTCCAATCAGCACCGCATGCCAAGCATATTAATGATCAGCAAGAAGGCTCCGTTTAGACCAGAGCTTGTCGATTGGGAGCAAGCGTCCACATCCACAGTGCCCATTAGATTGGGGCTTGCTCCCACCCCAGCCTATCTGCATGGTAGGGCGCGTGAGGATGCCTCAGCTCAGAGATGCCGGGGATGCAGCCACTACTGTTTACATCACCTTGAGAGCCTCCAGCAAAGGTGAGTTTTTCAGGCGACCCCCGGGGGTTTCACGCAGCGGGGCATCCCGATTACGGGGGGGGGGGGGTGGGGGCGAAGGACAGCATCCGGTCCTAGAAACTTTCCACTTCAGCTTTAATAAAAAAAATGATACCAGTCTATAGGCAGTGCATATAACCAACCATTAGCGACTGCTCAATGACCATCACATGGTTATTATATCATTCATTACATTATTAAGGGACAATTATCATTTGAAACCTCCTTCACTAATATACTTTATTTTAAAAGAAACCTTTCCTAATTTTATCCCCATTTGAAAGTCATGAAACTTGCCGGGTCAGCATCACCATGCCTATGATGAGTAAAGGATTGTGATGTGTGACCAAATATACAGCACTGTGATTGAACTATCTGTGAGCACTTACTGCCCACTCTGCTTCTGTCAGGCCCGACACTTTTTTATTAACAAAAAGTGTCAGGCCTGAAATGAGGATTGTGTGCAGTATGTGTGTGTTCACAATGATCTTCAGACAAACACTTCACATGTCATACATGCAAATTATGTGCATACCATTTCAAGTGATTTTGCTGACTCAATAAGCTTCATGACTTTCAAATACGAAAAAAGTTTGGACCCAGACAGGCAGCGCTGAATCCTTTCAAAGAAACCCTGCCAGGAGGAGTGTGTGAAAGATGAAGAGGAAAGAATTATGGGTTCCTCGGTATTGGGTACAAAAAGTTCTGTCGCATTATATTCCATAGTAATTTGTCAAGCTGCAATTTTTGCCCACAACACATCTTCCATTAAAATCAATAGTGGCACATACTAAAATACACATAAAAAGAAACAAAAAAATAAAATTAACATTACCACACAATACATAAAAATGATGAACTGCCAAGTAAGTGTATACCCAGCATCATTGCATTAAAAATCCCTTCTGAGTAGGGCAGGGCATACATATACATCAGGATATTGCCTAGCCCCCCCCCCCCCCCATACCCAGGTCCCTCTCTACACCCCCAGCCCAATAAAACCTTGCCAATGTTCTACTCCTGCAGTGCCAAGTCTAAGAATCACTACACCCACCCCACCACATTTTCAGCCTTTAAATGTATAGCACTGTAGCTTTAACAAAACAAACCAAATGTGGGCCTTCCATCGGGGCATCCTGATTTGGGATGACCTGCTGTGTGAAACCCTCCAGTTAGCCTGTT
Source organism: Gastrophryne carolinensis (assembly GCA_027917425.1). NCBI lineage: Eukaryota > Metazoa > Chordata > Amphibia > Anura > Microhylidae > Gastrophryne > Gastrophryne carolinensis. Next base: position 169,856,911 of record CM051235.1, on the reverse strand, counting down.
ACAGCTTACCATTCCCCAGTCGAATGGTGATTGCGCTCCCAAATGCAGAGGTTTGCCAAATGATATAGGCACAGTAAAGGCCTCCGATTGGATGAGACCCACACATTTGCAGCTGGACCGGGGCAAAGGTATGCTGATACAGGGAAACTGGGGGGTTTCACACAGCGAGACGCCCCAAAATGGGATGTCCCCGGGGCACAGAACAAAACCAAGGATATTATAACCCCAGGTTTTATTCCCCTTTAAGACTGGCCGCAATCTGTCCCTGCAATGCTAAAGCCTCAGTATTGAAACACACTCGTCGATTGGAAGCTAAGGAGGCTAAGGAAGGATGTCTTAGATTCTCAGGCTGATTTTGACCCCAGTCTGCCATTGTCCCAGGATACAGCAGGGTATATATATCTCAGAGACAATAACCCAGTATATGGGTTATTAGGGTTTATACCCCCATACAGCCAATACCCCAGTATGTGACATCGCATATATAACCCATACAGACACCCTAGTATATGGCAAGAAATTCATACCCTATACAGACAATACCCTAGTATATGGCAGGGCCTATACTGCATACAGGCGATACACCAGTATGTAGCAGGGTACTGCATACAGATAATACCTCAGTATATGGCAGGATATATATATACCCCATAGAGATAATACCCCAGTATATGGCAGGGTATATATACCCCATAGAGATAATACCCCAGTATATGGCAGGGTATATATATATATATATATATATATATATATATATATATATACCCCATAGAGATAATACCCCAGTATATGGCAGGGTATATATATATACCCCATAGAGACAATACCCCATTATATGGCAGGGTATATATATACCCCATAGAGATAATACCCCAGTATATGGCAGGGTATATATATACCCCATAGAGATAATACCCCATTATATGGCAGGGTATATATATACCCCATAGAGATAATACCCCATTATATGGCAGGGTATATATATACCCCATAGAGATAATACCCCAGTATATGGCAGGGTATATATATACCCCATACAGATAATACCCCATTCCATGGCAGGGTATATATACCCTATACAGATAATACTGCAGTATTAATTTCCCCCCTGTACAGATAACACCCCATTATATCACAGGGTATATATATCCCAAACAGATAACCCAGTGTATGGCAGGGTATATACCCCCATTACAGATGATATCAAAAGTACATGGCAGGGTATATACCCCCATTAGATGGGTATATATCCTGTTATACTGGGGTATTCTATCTAATGGGGGTATATACCCTGCCATGTACTTTTGATATCATCTGTAATGGGGGTATATACCCTGCCATACACTGGGTTATCTGTATATATACCCTGCCATAGAATGGGGTATTATCTGTATGGGGTATATATATACCCTGCCATATACTGGGGTATTATCTCTATGGGGTATATATATACCCCATACAGATAATACCCCATTCTATGGCAGGGTATATATACCCTATACAGATAATACTGCAGTATAAATTTCCCCCTATACAGATAACACCCCATTATATCACAGGGTATATATATCCCAAACAGATAACCCAGTGTATGGCAGGGTATATACCCCTATTACAGATGATATCAAAAGTACATGGCAGGGTATATACCCCCATTAGATAGAATACCCCAGTATAACAGGATATATACCCAATTACAGATAATAGTATGTGGCAGGGTATATACTTATAATAATCTTCCAGTTTTTAGCAGGGTATATACTCCCATTACAGACAATCCCATAGTATATGGCAGGATATATACTCCATAGAGGGTTATGTTCAGAATATAAGTACCTCACCCCCTCCCCACCCCCATTGACAATGGGCATTAAATGTATTTTTTATATATATTATTAGGAGTAATAATGACGTAATTATTGTGGGTCCCAGTCACACCTGGCCATTGTGGCCTCTACACCCCATTCATAGCACACCTCCCAGCTGCCCAGAAGGGGGATTTCACCTCACAATGAAATGACATTGGCGCTCCCGGAATAATCACCACAGATGGTGATGCCCCAGCAGCCGCCCCCCGAGACAATGCCGGAACCCTCCATCTTCCAGGCCTCACCTCTCCTCCGGGCACCTGGCGCCGTCGGGGCCCCTCCTGTCACCCGGCCATGTCACCCTTCCACATGTCAGTAGAGCGGTCTGTTCCTTCTTCCTCCTCCTCTCCCCTCCCGGGGGCCTAAGGCCGCTTCTTGGCCTCCTCGGTGCGCTAGGCGCTGACAGGTAGGCCGTCGGTTGCCCGGGAACTGGTGGCTGCCTAGCGTTTAGTCTGAGGAGAACCAGCGGCGGTCGAACTGCGCCTGCGCGGATAACTGCTGTGGCGAGGACGAGCGTAGTGCGCAGGCGCGAGAGGCTGCTCTCGAACGAGGTGCGACTCACTGTGCAGGAGCGCCGGGTTGCTAGCGAGACTGCCAAGAATGCAATAGGCATCGTGCGCATGCGCGCTGAGGCACCGTAGCTTATTCTCTATTGTGGGAGATGAATGGCAGGCCCCTCCCCTCCGCTCCTGTCACTTGTGTGCGGCCACCGGGCGCCGGCTGACAAGCTGCTCATTTGTACGCGAATGTCAGGCTGACGGCTGATGTTGTACACGGGCCTCAGTCCGCTGCACATTATTAAAGGTCCCTTTCAGTTATTATTGTTTTTTTTATTTTATTTATTCATATATTATTTATACATATCAGCCGGGATGTATTTATACAAAATGTGGACCTAGGCAATATTTACCTTTGGGGCCCCAAGTTCTAAAATATGGCCCCATTCGCCATGATTGACTTAGACCCAGCTGTGGAAAAGAAGATGGCCAGGATAAATATGCCTCCCTGCAAAGTGGCCTAGGCACCCAGTGTGCCCACTCAATATACTAATACATGCTGGTCCCATGACAGTTAAAGCGGACCTTCACTCTGAATAAGAGTCTATCTTATATGTTTCCCACACATACAGATTACTCACGTTAAAGTGGACCAACACCCAGGGGTGATCGGCCCGGAAATCTATAAGATTCCCGGGCCGATCACCTCCCACCCCGCGGGACATCCGAGATCGGGATGTCCCGCGGGGTGAAACCCCCCAGAAACCCCAAAAACATCTTACCTGAGCCGAAGTGGACCAAAACCCAGGATAGTCAAAATCCTGGGTGTTGGTCCACTTTAAAAATCATCCTACCTGCATCTACTGTATGTTATGAGCCTTTAAACATCCAAGATAGTGGCTCATGGAGCATCAGGCAGCCTGCAAACAGGAAGTGCCTTCTGACTGTTCTGCTCTGCATTCTGGGATTGCTGACCTTTTCCTGACCCCAGCTCTGCTCTGTCTGTGCAAAGCACAGCTATAACCCGCCCCCCTGTACTTTATCCTCTCTCCTCTCCTCAGTATGTGAGTCAAGATGACGGCGCCCGTATCCTAAAATCCTGAACAGAGTTGCAGTCCAGTGGGGGAAAGAATAATAAGTGACTAAAAATTTAAAATATATTAATTTTAGATGCTGGGGAATCGTTTTTTAAGGGTTTGGGCTTTTCAATAAATCATGGTCAAGGTCCGGTTTTAAAGGTCCCTTTTATTTAATTATTTTTATTTAATTTATTCATGTATTATATATACATATCAGCTGGGCTGTTTTTATACAAAATGGGGCCCTAGGCAATGTTTAGCTTTGGGGCCCCAAGTTCAAAAATATGGTCCCAGTCACATTCGCTCTGATTGGCTCAGACCCATCTGTGGAAAAGAGGATGGCCTGGATAAAGATGCCTCCCCTGCAAAGTGGCCTAGGCACCCAGTGTGCCCTCTCAATATACTAATACAGGTGGCAGGGCATGCTGGTTCCATGACATTTAACCGGACCAACAGCATGGCACAGTTGGAAAAGAAAACTCCCCGAAACTCACCCCATCTGCATGCATGATACCGAAGCGCTGTCAGCACTTACACCCGCTCAAAGCTGAAACACCGCCTCACTGATTTTCTAGTGGCAGCGCCCATTGTGGAGCTTCCTTTTCTAGTGTCTCAGCCATGCTGCTGCCTGGATTCAACTGATAATGCCCAGTAACAGGAATCCAATCCGCAGTTTCCTGTTTGCAGGCGACCTGCAGATACATGAGCCGCCATTTTGTTTTTATAATTTACCACAGCAGGAGTTAGAAAAAGGTAAATACATTTTTATGTGCAGCAATCTAAATTGGGATGCATATGAGCACTGTTTGTTGTGTTGGTCTGGTTTAAAGCGGACCAACAGTAAAAAATGACCTAAACCAGACCAACAGGAAGTAATATTAGGGTAAATGGCCTGCCATGTGCTAATTAGTTCAGTTACAACTAAACTGTCATCTGATTCAACGCCGTGAGATATTTTTTTCTCACATTTTTCTGTGAGAAAAACATTTTTAGAATGAATTTTATCCTTAGTGTTTATTTTAGCTGTGCACAATTTTAAATAATTTGCCTATCTAAAAATAATGCTAAATTGCATTATTTTAAAGGAAATAAATTCTCTAAAAAAAAACGCGTCGAAAAAAACATTTTCTCACAAAAGAAGGGAGGGAAAAAAATCTCACGCGCACAGTTCTGAATCAGCCCTATAATGGCAGTTAGGTTGAAGTGCTCCCCATTGCTGAGCTGTGTGTACTGTGACTGAATGCATCATTGCTGGGGGCGGGGCTACTCTGCCAGGGAGCAAGATGGCTGACTGCGACCAGTTTGTGTTGTTGTGAATATTGGGCAAAGGCATTAGTAAAATAAGAAACACTGGGCTGGGGATGGAGACTGATGACACAGCCTTTCTCTGTCTGTCTCTCCAAAACTAACTATACCAATACAGATGACAGGGCATGCTGGTGCTTGTGGTGCCATGACAGTTTAGGAGACACAGGCAGGATAGTGCTACAGTCCTTGCCTTTCAGCATTGCAGGATTCACAGCAGCCTCCCTCTGTCTGTCTCTCCAAACATTCACTATACCAATACAAGTGGCAGGGCATGCTGGTGCTAGTGGTTCCACGACAGTTCAGGAGACACAGACAGGGCAGGGCTACATTCCTTGCCTTTCAACATTGCAGGTTTCAAGGCAGCTTTCTCTTGTCTGGTTCTCCAAACACTCATTATACCAATACAGATGGCATTGCATGCTGGTGCTTGTTGTACCAAGGCAGTGAACCCCCCCCCCCTCCCCGGGTCAGCCCATTTTCTTGCCTTTCCTGGAGCCTCATCACATCCTGGTGCAATGGTCGCATCTACAGCATATCTCTATCTGCGGCATGTACCATTATCTGGCCTTTCTGAATTGCCAGTGTAGGCATGGCCACAGTTAGAGGTGAGCAGGGATGCGACTGACGGCGCATTCAACTCAGGTCGCCCGCTCTCACTTGCCGCTGGAGCCAAGCAGAACTTAGGCCCTTATTTAACAAGGGATAGCGACAGGTAGCGCCTGGTGAGCGGCCGGTAATGATGGGCACCGCCACGAGAACGCCGGCTCCCCACCACAATCACACATTTATCAAGCCAATCCTGCTTAGCGACTGAGATAGCGCCAGATAGCGACTCATTCATCATTATTCCAGCCTCAGCCCACAGCGCCAGCGTCCGACCTTGAACAGCGACAGGTATGACCTCTCGCTACCTGGCGCTCTCCAATGCATTTCAATGGAACAATCTTTAAATATTCATAATTAATTGTTATTAATGCTTTTTTTTTTTTTTTTTTTCTTTAAATGTGAAAAATTCTGTGACCACTTCTGCCATGTTAGATAATTTTTTTAAGGTAAAAAAAAAAAAATATTGGTGCAGAATTGATATTACAGGTCTGATATTATTGTATTCATATTACTAAATTCTTTAAAAAATTTTTTTTTTTTGGTTTCCAAAAATATGGTGGTTTGGGGGTTAAAAAACTACTTTTAACACATCGCCGCCAGCGCTCTGGGGTTTAAACATGCATTTCACAGCGCTTGAATTTTTTGAGCGTGATTTTTTGATGAATATGGTGGAAGCCGGTCGCTCTGACCAGTCGCTATCATGCGCACCGATACATCGCGGAACCTGTCAAATAGCGACTCGCCACCTTGTATTCAACACTACTGCACACCGACTGAGTCGCTATCAACAACCGAACAACGGCCAAGCACAGCGACTACTAGCGGGCGCTGTGAAAATGCAGCTACAGTCGCTCAACTGTCGCTACCTGCCGCTATTAATGAATCGGCCTCTAAGTGTTTTTATTGGCTGAGCCTGCGCTGTGGAAACGGTGGTGAGGTGAATTTCCAGGGTGATCTGTAGGGATACACACAGCGCGGCATCCCAACAACTATTCAGGGAATGCTTTTTCTTTAACCAAGATGTTGCAGGCTGTACGGTTGGACTCCCATTGAATAGATGACACTGTATCTAATGTAATCCTGATTGCCCGTAAAGCAGATTCTGTGCCAGAAGGAGTCCTGCTCCACAGGGGCAGGAAACTAACCTCACCTACCAGGGCAGTTTCTAGGCATAATAGTGCTCAATGTAGGAAGGAAAATGTCTGTCCCCTCTGCACCACTAACAGTCATCCTGACTCATCTACAAAAACCGTATTACTGGGACAAATGTGCCCCCCAATGGCCTTGACGCCCTCCCCTAGAAACAGCCCTGTCACCTGCCCCTCAGGCCATCAGTGAGTCCTGCATTAGGGACATATTTATCTTTTCCTAGCAGAGCTCTCTCCAGTGGATGAAAGCCTGCAGGACTGTTGATATGTGGATATGCCAGTGATCCCAGGGGGTATCACACAGTGGTTAATCAGCAAGCTAGGTCCTCTTTAAAGCAGACCTTCAACATCATTTAATTAAAAGCCCAAACCCTTAAAAAACTATTCCCCAGCATCTAAAATTAAAATATTTTACGTTTTTAGTCACTTTTTATTCCCCCACTGGCTTGCAATTCTGTTCAGCACTCTAGGATATGGGCGCCGCCATCTTGGCTCAGTAGCATCCCATACTGAGGAGAGGGGTCAAAAGTGCAGGGGGCGGGGTTATAGCTGTGCTTTGCACCGACAGCGCAGAACTGAGGTCAGGAAAAGGTCAACAATCCCAGTATGCAGAGCAGCACAGCCAGAAGACACTTCCTGTCTCAAGCAGCCTGGTGCCACCATCTTGAATGTTTAAAGGCTCAGAGAATGCAGTAAATGCAGGTAGGATGATTTTGTACATATGTACAGAGTGAGCATGGCACCCTCTTCCTTCTGACCCCACCAACTGTGCCCCTCCCCCCGTCGCTCCAATTGACACCCCTCAAAAGAACCAGCAAACTGGGTGGGTGGGTGCATGCAAGCTACACAGCGCCCCCTGATCATGGTGCCCTGTGCACACCTCAAAGGCCGCCCTGCCTGGCGCTGAAACTTCCCCTGCTTCCCCCAGACCCCAAATATGCTCATCTGCCCCATCTCAGGGTCTGAAAGCCGCTGCACATGCTGGCACTAGAGCTAGAGGGCTTGTCCCATAGGTGTAGGTATGCTTAAACAATATATATAGTTTATGTTTATAGTGCTGAGTGAAGACTTCCTTGGCTTTGCCTGGTACTAAGCTGTCACATTACTGTCCTGCAGGAGGATGGCATTGTGCTACAGTGGAGCTAGTGCTGCCCTATTACCGGGCCATCATCATCACCTGTGTGACCATCCAATAGGTAAGTACTCACTTATAAGCTGCAGTAGCTGATCAGATGCACAAGGCTTTTTCTTCTATGTGATAAACAAGCTTCATGTAGGAGCGATTGAGCAGGCGGCCTGTCCGGGCACACAGCCCAGACCGGGATCTGCACAGTTACCATACAGGGGCCACGGACAAGGCGTGCTGATCAGTTCAACGCTCTGGCATATGGCGGAAACACTCAGTGCTTTGCAATCAGGCACCTACAAACTGGACCCCCCTGGTGTCTGCCTTGTATTAGGAACTGGTAAAGGTGGTCATTTGATCTGCAGGAGGTTCGACTATATGATTGAACTAAAACCATAATCATTTGATTTTCACTCATATCCATTTAATACGACCAAATTGCTGTATGTATGGCCTTCTTGATCTGTATATAAATGTGTTGATTTGAACATCTGATAGGAACAATTGATCAAACAAAAATTGATTGATTATTCTGTACATATTGTGGTTGGGTGCGGATTGCCTTTGCCAGAATATTTAGGCCCTTATTTGACAAGGGATAGCGCCAGGTAGCGAATGGTGAGCGAACGGTAATGACGCTCACCGCCACGAGAACGCCGGCTCCCCTCCGCAATCACACATTTATCAAGCCGATCCTGCTTAGCGACTGACAGAGCACCAGATAGCAAATCATTCATCATTATTCCAGCCTCACCCCACAGCGCCAGCGAGCGACCTTGAACAGCGACAGGTATGACCTCTCACTACCTGGCGCTCTCCAATGCATTTCAATGGAGCAATCTTTAAATATTCTTAATTAATTGCTATTAATTATTTTTTAAATGTCAAAAATCCTGTGACCACTTCTGCAATGTTAGATATTTTTTTAAGGTAAAAAAAAAAAAAAAAAAAAATTGTGCAGAATTGATATTACAGGTCTGATATTAATGTATTCATATTACAAAATGTTTTGAAAAACTTGTTTTTTTTTATCCAAAAATATGGTTGTTTGGGGGTTAAAAAACTACTTTTAACCCATCGCCGCCAGCGCTCTGGGGTTTAAACATGCATTTCACTGCGCGAGAATTTTTTGAGCGTGATTTGTTAATGAATATGCTGGGAGGCGTTCGCTATGGCCATTCGCTGTCATGCGCTCCCATACAGCGCGGAACCTGTCAAATAGCAACTCCTCACCCAATACTCAACATTACGGCAAACCGACTGAGTCGCTATCAACTACAGAACAACGGCCAAGCACACCGACTACTAGCGGGCGCTCTGAAAATGCCGCTACTGTTGCTCATCTGTCGCTACCTGCCGCTATTAATGAATCGGCCTCTTAGTGTTTTTTTGATCGGATTGCCATATGTATACTGTATGTCCCTCACTCTCTTTCCATTTACTCATTAGATTTAGAGCGCCGAAGCTGTGTGTGTCCTTTTTCGATAAGTATGGTGTGGAGCGCTGAGAGTCAGTCGCACTGAGCTGGCACTACCTTTAGCTCATTGAAGCGTTGTACTGGGGTTAGAGCGCCCAACATACATTACATTCATCAATACGGGCCAGATTACTACAGCCACTGAGGTGCTCTGTTACAGCGCCCGATAGCCGATCACAGCTTCTACTAGCAGTCACTCTAAGTGCCGCTATACATCTGCTGCTAGTAATGAATCAGCCTCCACATATACAAGTCCTAGCTCCTGGAAGCTGCTCTCCTGGCCAGGCATATGTGCTATAGCCTGTCATATTGGGGTCGATTCAGAGCCTTGTATGAAAACTCACTTTTTTTTAGAAGAGCAAATTGCCATTCACTTTCATTGTCTACCGGGTGTAAATTTTCACCTGGATGTGCAGAGGCCAGCAATAAAGATTTAGCTTCAGCCCTATCAATAAAGGTAGATTGTTGGTTAAGGAAAAATAAGACATCCCCTGAAAATAACCCCTAATTAATCTTTTGGGAGAAAATAAATAATATAAGACCCTGTCTTATGTTTGAGAAAAGATGGTAGATCGATTTTATGATCAAATTGACCAGAGATGGTTATGTGTATAGCCAGTATAACAGTATAAGTTATAACTGTACTGGTCATGCATGTAATTACCCATTTTTTCAATCGGCATACAATTAGATTGAAAGTTCAACTTGAATATGAGCTCAACTACTTCTTTATTGTGTCTATTTTTTCTTTCCATCCTTTTGTGGAGGATTAGACCAATTTCAATCATATAGCTATGTATATGGGCCCTGAACCATCTTTTAACTTCAGTTATTGCTTTTGTGCATTATTTCCTTGAAATCCTGTTCAATTCAATTGATCAGGATTGGTTGAAATGATGTGTGGGTAAGCTTTGATTGTTAATATGGTCTAATCAATCAGTGAAAGACACATATATTGGGTTAGGTTGAGCTCATTGGTTTAGGGTTAGGCTACATTTGATGTTCTAGTTAGGGCTGTGGAGTCGGTAAGCCAAAGTCCGACTCCAACACTTTAATTTTATCAGACACTGACTCCAACTCTAACTTTGACTACCATTATATAAGCAATAATGCTACTTATATAGAACATAAAGCATATTTAGTGGAAAAGAAATTCTGAATAAAAAAATTTAAATGGTCCTTGCCCCCGGGGCACTCCACTGCAGGATGGCCCGCTGTGTAAAGCCCCCCAGGTCGCCCAATCCAACTCACATGTCCCCGGTCATATGGTGCATGTGTGGTCTCGTTGTCCACTTTAAAGCAGGGTTGCTCAACCTTTTGAAGAGCGTGAGCCATATAAGCGATTTGAAAACTGATCGTGAGCCACAATAAATGAAGGTTCAGAATTTCATGTAGAGATAGCATAACAAAGATTTTCTGAAACAATCAGGATAATCACTGTCTCCACAAACTCCATACCAGCCCATTACCACATTTATATCTAACAACACCCACATGGTAGCAATGCACATGGCTTGTCCCTCCAACTATATGGCTCCCATATTTATAACCCATCAATCCCAAATCGTAACCATATTCCTAATGCTGCCTTTCATTCACCAACACTTTCATCAACCCTGCAGAACTTGCTCCTTTCTACTGACTCTTCTTTCTCAGTCCCCAAAATGAATTCACTTTGGAGGGGACTGTTACACTAAAGAATGCATGAATAAGTCACTCTCTGCTGCTGAGGTGACTCATAAGAAGGGTGGAGGGAGTTCACTAGGGCTTATAAAGAAATATAAAGCAGGCTGAATAAAAGATGCAGCCCTTCATATTCTGCATGGAGAGTGCATAAAACAGGCTCATGTATCCCTTTCCTGGGAATGTCCCTTTCAAATTTGTGTCCGGGCAATAACATTAAAAAAGTCTGTACTCACTTTTTCCCACCACAGCTCCTCGATGCATCACCAGCACCTTCATACTTACCAGTGAGGAAGAACAAGCTATTTCATCCTCTATTGCTGGGCAGACATACAGTAGCGGCGTGTTGGTGACATACAGTTGGTGGCGTCTATCAAAATGTCTTTACATCCTCTAAAACTCCTATTCCATTTATTGCAATGGAGGGAACTTGCCGAGCCCAGGTTTGCTGAACCTGCTTCGGGATGACCTCTCTATTGCAATAAATGAAGTAGGCTTGTGGGGTGGTAAACCTCCATGAGAGGCCACTGGTGCTGGAAGATAGAATCACTGGCTCCCCGGCATTGGTAAGTATGAAGATGCCAGCACTGCACGGATGAGCTGTGGGGGATGCATGGAGGAGCTAAAGGTGAGTATAGGCTATGTTTTGTTTCTGCCTGAACAATACCATTACATTTTTTTAAGTTTCAGTAATTGTAACTAAGGGCCTTGGAACTGCTTGAACTTTCCAAGTATATGGGGCAATTATACCAAGTATAGGGGGCAGGAGAGATTGAAGAACTCATCTGTCACTACTAGAACACCCGGCTGCTGCTGATTGCACTTGTTTTTATAAGGGCCTTAGAATGAGAGAACGTACCATATATTTATAATTATTGTTTCTAAACGTCCTATGGAAGTTACATTCATTATACAATGCAAGTAAGAGTTTTTTTATGCTGAAAAAAGGTACCGCCCCGACTTCTGCCAAAACTAGCCCCGACTCCAACTCCACAGCCCGGGTTCTAGTGATTAGGTGTAGCGCGTGGATTAACCATTTAGATCTGCAGTACTGTATTCATGCTGGTCACACAGCTCCCAATTAGATTGTACCATTGTCATAGAATCCTCTTGTAAAGTACAGTAATATAAAAAGGCCAAGCTGGAGTGTATGGCAATGTTGTACAATCAGATTGTAAGGTGTATGTTTAGCATTTAAGTAAAGTAGATACAATATTTTTTATACAATATGTATTTTTTATTCTAAGATACAGGTATGTATTTTCTATATATATGTTTTTTTTTAATTGGTGGTGGAATTGCATTCATGGCACCCCATCCCCTCCCTATCCTGAGGGCCAGTATCTTCTGGGGAAGCAGATGGCGCCATGTGTGTGTGTGGTGGCAGGGCTGGTTATAATCGGCAGTGAAGTGTGATGCCAGCTTTGCCTTGCAGGACACCCGCCTCCCTGGCCTGTCGTCATTATTCCGGCTCAGCGGATCTGGTAAACACAGCGCGCTGCGTGATGCTGCTGCTGTGTCACCATGATCATTTGTCATTGGCTCTCAGGGGAGGCGGGCAAAGCTGGTTATGAATTCTCTGTAAATTAGGTGAATAGTTACAAGCCTGGCACTGATCTCTCTGCCTGGAGCCGAGGTGCAGTATAGGGAACAATGACATGGTACCCCTCTCAACATGTTTAGGGCCATCATAGGAGCAACCTTTCAACACTGCTCTTTTGACTGACAGTTATCAAATGTGTTTCTTTGATAACGCATTAGTAAAGCTGTCCCAAAGCAAGAGGGGATCTGCCAGGACTGTGGACACTGATGGCCCCCCAGAGACTTGGCCTAGTCACCTAAGTGTACTCACTGCTGCATCATAGGCAGTGGTTACCCCCGGGACCGCCGTAAGGGCAGTACAGACATGAGTCCCATATGGGGCCCGGGCATGACCTACAAAGGGGACCAGCCAGTGACAGTCAATAATTTCTCAGAAAGGTCTTACGCACCCACGTTGAGGCACATGGAAAGGTTTACTTCATCATAGGGCCCCACATTACATACTGGGGGAGGAGCAAGAAAAGAAACTTACCTATTCTGGACAACCTCTCCATCTTAACACCCACATCAGATTTCACCCCTAGCTTTTCATCTGAATCCATTAACCTGTCCACAACATGTTCCTATTGTGCCCCCTAACACACCCCTGAACCCAAGCTATATATGTTCATCTAACCCCCTAAAGGACACACAGATAAATCCCTTTTTTTGGACCTAGGTCCTGACTTAACCATAGAGGCATTGGTGACCATTGTATGCTTACACACACACATAGGATTTTTTCCTCCGCATTTAACCCATCTGTGCAGTGAGTATGCACATGCCCAATGCGGTGGGCTCCTCTAATTACGCCGCCCCCGGGGAGCAGTGAACCCTTGTCACTAGACCAAACCCTGAACCTGTCCCTAAGACCCAACATGCTTCCAAATCCATATAAACAGCTATGGAATCTCACAGTTAGATCTCATCCATCATAACTCATTATTCTGATCCCAACAAAATAGCGGGGATGCAGCGCTACTGGGGCATGCGCTGTCGTACCGGGAGAGAAGGTGAGTATGGGGTGGGGGGGGGACTTAAGTGGGAATCAGGCGGCCCTGGAATCTTATAGATTCCAGTGCCGAAGGCCGGGGGCTTTTTTGTAAATTCTGCTCTTTAACGGTGCTGGGGGTCGCTAGCGCATCGGCTTTCACAGGAGAAGGCAGCCAAGGCAGAGCTGCAAGTGCAGGTGCAGAGAGCTCCCCTTGTGAGACGCTCATCTAGCGCCCGCCAAAGATAATAAATAAGGCTGCTAATATCAAATTCTAACATGTAGAATAACCTCTTATACTGAACCACATACACTATGCCTGAATCTGAACCATACCCTAACATATCCCTAAACCTCCAGCCATTAACAAATAATCTAATCTGTAAATCTGACACTAGCACCTAGCCTAACCCCTTATCCTGACCAAACCTCCCAATTCCTGAACCTAACCGAATGCCTTGTATCCATTCCAGTTCATTCCATTGATTACTAAACAATCAAAAAGGGTTAATCCTATCTGACAAAATATCTGTTAGATACATTTAAATTAATTACATTAAAATGTATTAAAAGTGGACAAGGCCTAGCTTTTAGGCAGAGTTCTTCTTTATTTGAACACTCCACTCCTCTGAAATGTAAATGAACTTATTCCAGCTAAGATAATTGGAATTTGGGCCTCTTCTTAACTTAACTGTAAATTTAGTCTTACTAACCAGGGCGATCCTTACTAACCAGGATGATACGAGAAGGAATAATTAACGGCTGTCCTAGACCTTATTAGTAAAAGGGGGTTATTTAAGAAGGGATATCGCCAGGTAGTGCCTTGTAGCGGCAGGCAGCGTCTGGTGAACGCCTGGCACTGTACGCAAAACCACATTTACAAAAGTGAATCTGGCGAGCGACTTGTAGCGTCTGATGTATTATTACAGGCGGCTCAGCGTATAGCTCTGTTGCTCTAGCTTCCAGAGCGCCAGGTATTACCTTTCGCTCAGTGTCGCTCTCCCATACATTTCAATGGCCGTTCATTTGCTTGTTGTGTAGAGCGCCCAACATACATCACATTCATCAATGCGGGCCAGGTTACTACAGTGACTGAGGCGCTCTGTTACAGCACTCGATACCCGCTTTACAGTGTCTACTAGTGGTCGTTCTAAGCGCAGCTAATACAGACGCTCATCTGCTGATATCTGGGTTTAGTAGTGATTCAGCCTCAAAATCGCCCCTGCGAAGCACGAGAACCACGTAGGATGCAATTGGCTGAAAGAGGCCTCACATGTGAAATATCATAGCCACACCTTTTAACTAGTGTACACAATGGTATTAGTAATTATCTGTATTATCTGTATTAATTACATGAACCAATCCTAGGCTCCTGCTTCTCTTTGTGAAAATGTATCTTTAATATCCAATTATGTATATAGAGGGTATGAAACCTGTCTGTATTGTAACAATGCCAATCAGCGGTTTTGCAATGCCATTGATTCCATACGTGTATGTGACTAAATCTTGGCCTGGTGAATTCTGATCTTTGTGTGATGAATTTTCCTAGCAATATCCAAGTCATCATGTTGAAGACAGTTTTGATCAGAGTGAATTGAGATCTTTACAACCTGAGCCCCAAACCTTATCACCTATTCAATAAAACAGCATCACAGAGCCCAAACCTGACTGCAACCTCTAACAAAGATGAGAGGTAAGAACCCATTTACTGTCCAGTTGCTCCCTCACCCATCCTGCAATACATATGATCCTGGCTTAGTTCTTGCAAGAGCAGGTCTGGTTGCTTTTCTAGAATGTTCCTGGTCTGTTCACATAGCAGCACAATCATCTGAGACATAATACAAATCAGTTGTACCCCCGTGCTGGGTGCACGTGTAGTTTAAGGAAATTATATTTCACATCTTTAACAACACATTCTTGTTTCAGACACTAAGCCTAAGAGGTGTGCAGACATCTGATAATAGTGATATTATGGAGTAAAAAATATGCTCTGTCCCGTCACCAACACTAAAATAACACCACTGTTATTTCACTTTTGAGCTCCCCCCATATTGTGCCCCCCCCCCTCGCTGTCATTCTGAAGCAATGATGTCACATGAGGCAGCCATGATGATTCATTCAGATCTGGTTGCCATGGAGATGGAAACCATCCTGGTCCAGCAGCCAGTCAGCTTTTTATGGGCCGAGAAGGCGAGGGGGGCTTTCGGCAGCTGTGGCCTTGCACAATGGAAAGATGTTACACAGCCTGTCTCCATATTTGGAGATATTGTGTGTGAGGAAAATGTGGTGCTGAAGCTCCATAATCCAGGGCAAGCTTAGAGCCAGAATCGCCCGGTGACCCACCACTGCCTGCAACCTATTTGCTCTATAGGGTCACACACACTGCATAATAGTCTTACACGAGGGGATACAACATGATGGCCATACACTGCCAAGAAACACATCTGTAACCTGTAACACACCTACACGTTTCCCTATATTGGCCTTGATTCATCAAGAGCTGAAAAAAATTCTCATGGTAGTAAAAGATTCAATTCATGAGAAAAAAGCCTGAGACTTTCACTGTTAGTGAATCACCAGATAAAAAGACAATGAAAGTCAATGGCAGCTTTTACTACAGTGTAGAAAGGAGTAAACAGTTCTATCTCCAACCCAACTCCAATACCTTCCCACCTTTGGGCTAATGGAGGGAATTTTAACCCTTAACAGGGTGGTGCCTACTATGTCACTCTGTTACACTTGTAGTAACACACACTGTACAATAGTGTCACATGCTGCTGTGATAGAACAGGCTACAACAAATTTTGGCCAATAGTATCACACACCTCTAAGATATAACACACACTGTGCAGTAGTGCCGTACACTGCAGATATATAACATACACAGTCCAATAGTTTTACATGTTGCCAGGATACAACACATTTTGTCCTATAATGTCATACTTTGCCAAGATACGACACACATTGTCTAATACTGTCACACGCTACCTAAAAACTACACACACTGCCTGAAATTGTCATACACTGCCAAGATACAATGCACATTGTCCAATAGATACAACACACACTGCCTGATAGTGTCACACACTGCCAAGATGCAATGCACATTGTCCTACAACACACACTGTCCAATAGTGTTACACACCTCTGAAATATAACACTGGCTTATCGCCATATCTCCACCATAGGGTGTAGCGAGGTATTGTTGCACAGCAGCTGGCAGCTTCCTCCAGCTGATATAGAGAGGCTGGTGGAGCTCCCATTAATATTTTAGCAGAAAGAGCTTTGTTACTATTGGTGTTTATGAACAATTCCTGAATTACATGGATGACGCAGACAAAGGGGGTGCTGCCGGGTGGCCCGTTTTTTCATAAGCAGGCATGAATAATTGTATCCCTTGTGTGTGGACATTTCCAGGCTGATGGTCAATAACTGATGAGCCAGCAGCACCGTGCGGGGAGGCCGCTGACCGCTCGCCGTGATTGAGGATTGTACATTAGTGAAATTGTACAGCTTCCGTGATGAAGAATCGTGACAGATGCTGGATCCATATCTGTATTCATCCCCAGATCAGAGAACCCCCTTCATCCACCATCAACCCCTGAGGATACCATGACTTCCCTCTGATAACAGAATTTCTGGAATACTGGATACAGCAATGGGAGTATAGCTCCCGTCCCTGGCAGCTCTGTCGCCCTAGGCAAGGGCATAGCCCCACAATCCACCCATCAACTCATAACACACATATACTGTGCAGTGCTTCATCTGTACAGCAGGTGTCATTCTCAGTATCTGTTCCCATTCTGTATGGTGCCATATAGTGTCGCCTCACTTAGCAGGTAGTATTCTTAGTATCCGATTTTAGTATTCTCTATGTCACACTAAGCAGCCACATAGTGCTGCTTAGTGTGTTAATCATGGATTTATATTCTGTATGTTTTGATGGCACACAGTAGTACATCATGTGTAATTCTTGGTAACTGCGATATTCTGTTTATATGGAGGCTGCATCATGACACTTTCCTTGTTTTTGTGCTGGGTGTCTTTCTCAGTATCTATCTTATTCTGTATCTTTAAAGTGGACCAACACCCACGGGCCGATCACCTCCCTCCCCGCGGGACATCCGAGATCGGGATGTCCCCCGGGGTGAAACCCCCCCAAACACCCCAAACTCCTTACCTTATCTTCTGTCTGCGAATGGCCGGCGCGGGCACGCGCGGGAGGCGGCGGCGGAGGAGCCGCTTGTCCGCGGCTTGTCCGTCGGCGCTGGGAGCGGGGAGGGGTGAGTTTTTCGGGGGGTTCGGGGGGGTTTCACACAGCGGGGCACCCCGATCGGGGGTGCCCCACCGAAGTGGACCAAGACCCAGGATAGTCAAAATCCTGGGTGTTGGTCCACTTTAAGACTCATGTGGTGCTGCTTTTCTTGTCCTGAATGACTGGCATGATTCTCAGTATTTGTAGTATGGTGCAGCACAGTGACACTACTCTTGTCCTGCATTCTTGATGGCATACAGTATATCATGCATGATTTTAGGCATCTGTATATATGGAGGCTGCCTGGTGACACTCCTCTTGTCCTGTATGCTGGGTGTCATACTTTGTATCTATACTGTAATCCTCAGTAGTTGTAGTATGAAGGCTGCACACTGACACTTTTGTCCTGTGTACTGTAAGGCAGGGCAGTGACCCTTCTCTTGTTCTGTTTGCTGGTACAAATTCTCAGTATCTGTTCCCATTCTGTATGTATGTAGACTACAAGTTACTGCTTATTTTCTCCTCCATCCATTCCAGGCCATCCAGAATACTTACAGATGGGTGCGCGTCCTGCTAGAGGGACGCACGGGAGGCGGCGGCGACGGGCGCCGCTGGATCGAGGATCAGGTAGGGATTTAGGGGTTTCTGGGGGATTTCACACAGTCAGGGGGCTGATCGGTCCGGGAATCTTATAGATTCTCGGGCCGATCACGGGAGGGTGTTGGTCCACTTTAATTAGATAGCATCAAAAAAGAAGGGTCTCACGACACCGCCAAGTTCAGTGAGAGATTACTTCTAGGCGCTCACATCAAACACAGGGAGACACAGCAACGCCGTTTCCCTGTCAGAGCAGAGGGCCTCAGCAGCGCACTCCGGCAGTGGGCGCGCTCTCTTGTCCGTCGCTGCCTCCCGCTTGTCCGTCGGCGGGGATTGGCAGCGGCGGTCACGTGGGAGCGAGGAGAGGTGAGTTTTTCAGGGTTTCACACAGCGGGGCACCCCCGATTGTGGGGTGCCCCGCCGGAGTGGACCAAAACCCAGGATAGCCAAAATCCTGGGTGTTGGTCCACTTTAAGAGGATATGGGAAGACACTGTATTTTCTCATTGATTGTATGTACTTCGATGATCCTTATATGTTAATGCATGACATTGGGGTATTTTGTAATTGCTGTCTTTTCTCTCTTTGTTTTAGATCGTGGGCTAAGGTTGAGGGTTGTGGTTCCTCCCGGTCCCCATTTTTAATTAGAGGGATCGGCTATTAGACTTAGGCCGTTAGTGTCTAGTAGCCTTATTGAATATTGCTATTCAGAATCACCATAATGAAGGCATCAGGGGATAGTGAGCCGGGCACCCCACTTGGGCAAGACAGGCTCTGCCCCTTGTGCAGACGGAATCCCCGGGGTACCATCGCTACCTAAGGGCCTGGATGGGCGGTACTCTTTCCCTGCTGAATTGGTTCGGTTATGGTCTCACCCTCCCGAGGTGGACCCTCCGGTGTCAGGATTGTCCAACCCCACTGTTATGCCAGCGCCTGACAATGCTTCCTTACATGATCCGGCAGACAAACGCATGGATCAGTTGGTCTGCCATGCTTTCACCTTTGCTGGTGCTCTTTTTCGGCCTGCTTGTGTCTCGGCAATTGTTTCGCTAGCCAACAGGAGAAAGGTTAAACACCTTGGCTAAGGCTAAATCTCGCAAACGGGCAGAGGAGTATAAGGAACTCGAGGCCTGCTTGGATTTCATCGGCTTTGTTGTCACTGCCATGGATGATGTGGTCAGGCTTGGTGCCAGAATTTCGGCCTTGCTTGTTGCTTTACGCCGCTCGCTCTGGTTGAAGCAGTGGTCGGCCGATGCGGCTGCCAAGAAGTCTCTCACAAGTCTACCGTTTGTGGGAAGCCGGCTGTTTGGGGACCTTTTGGTCAAGGATGGTAAGCTCCCTCAGAGAAGAAAGCCTGCTCGGTCCTTTCGGAACCCCTCTTCTTATCGGTCCTTTTGGGGAGGAAGAGGATCTTCATTTCCAGGTGGCCACAGAGATACCTGGAGCAGAGGTAGGTCCCATAGCCGGCCCAACCCCTCCTGGGGAGCTAAGCCCAAACCCCCAGCCAAGCCTACTCAGGCATGAGGGGGCACCCTCACCCATACGGGTGGGGGGACGGCTTCTGCTGTTTGCTCAGATCCGGAGATATCACGTCTCGGATCGGTGGATTCAGGAGGTGGGGGGTGGGGGTGGGGGGGAGCTGGGGTCAACCAGTCTGTTTGCTTCCAGACACAATCACAAGCTTTCAAGGTTCGTCTCTCTCTCAAGAGATCCTCTGGCCATAGCAACAGACGCTCTGGCGATCCCTTGGATGGAGTTCAAATTTCTGTATGCATTCCCTCCGTTTCCGCTCCTGGGCAGAGGGCTGCGCAAGATAGCGCAGGAGGGGGTGGCCCCTCGCTGGCCAAGAAGGAGTTGGTTTGCAGACATAGTTCAGATGTCAATAGATCACTACATCATGCCCAACGATCCAGGTCTTCTCACACAGGGGTCGCTGCGGCACCCGAATTTACGGACGCTGGCTTTGACGGCCTGGCTATTGAAACCTCAATCCTGACGGAGAAGGGGTTATCGGCCATGGTTTTTCACACAATGATTCAGGCACGGAAGAAGTCTTCTTCCATGATCTACTACAGAGTTTGCGAGGCCAAAAGCCTTTCTTGCCGGAAGTTTTCTATTTCTAGGATTCTGGAGTTTCTACAACATGGTTTAGATTTGGGCCTCCAGCTGAGCCACCCTCAAGGGTCAGGTCTCGGCCTTAGCCATTTTTATTCCAGAGGTCCATTGCCAATCATAGATTAATCAAGAATTCTTTCCAGGAAGTCACCCATGTCCGGCCACCACGTAAATTAGTCTTACCTGTGTGGGACTTGAATCTAGTGCTGTCTGCTCTCCAGGGTCCTCCCTTCGAGACATTGAATAATGCTGCATTGTCTATGCTGACTCTCAAAGTGGTCTTTCTGGTGGCGATCACCTCGGTGCGAGTTGCACAGAGATAAGGTGGTGTTTCGTTTTAAGCCTGATTTTTTGCCTAAGGTTGTTTCTTCTTTTCATCTTAATGAGGAAGTTGTCTTACCTTCCTTGTGTCCAGCACCGGCTAATTCCAAAGAACGGACCCTCCATGCTTTGGATGTGGTCAGAGCCATAAGGTAATACCTGGCTGCGACTGAATCCTTCAGGAAATCGGATTTGCTTTTTGTCTTAACAGAGGGTCCTAGGATGGGATTGCCACCAGCCAAGTCCACTCTCAAGTGGATTAGACAGGCGGTGGTACAAGTATATACTGCCAGGGGGAAGGAACCCCCCTTTAGGATCACAGCTCATTCTACTAGAGCTATGGGTGCCTCTTGGGCTTTTCAGCATCAGTGGAACAAGTTTGTAAGGCCGCCACCTGGTCTTCTGTTCATACTTTTACAAAGTTTTACAAGGTGGATGTCAGGGCCTCAGCTGACGCTGTTTTGGGCCGAAAGGTGCTTCAGGCGGTAGTGAAATGAACTACATGCTGTTCTGCACTGGGGATCCCGCCCTTATGGACACTGCTTTTGGATGTCCCATCTGTAAGTATTCTGGACGGCCTGGAATGGATGGAGGAGTAAAATACTATTCTGTGAAACTCACCTGTAGAATTGCTTCTGTATCCATCCGTTCCAGGCCTTCCACCCCGCCCTTGTGTTCATTATGTCCTGCATGCATGTTATGGTGATGAACCATTTTTGCTCATAGGACACTAGTTATATAAGTTTTCTAGTTTTTGGATTCGGGAGAGTACAAGCAGAGGCTATGTGAGGTAACATGGTCTCCTATTTTGTTTGGGCCTCCCAGCCTGCCCTTTTTTGTTGAGTACTGCTTTTAAACCACTGAGGAATGATAGACGTGCAGCTGCCTTTATAGGAGGCTGGGAGGAGCTACATCTTTTGATCTTGCAGAGAGCGCCCCCTAGGGGCGAACACCCATCTGTAAGTATTCTGGACGGCCTGCAATGGATGGATACAAAAACAATTCTACAGGTGAGTTTCACAGAATTTTATTTTTGTCCTGTATGCCAGGTGTCATCCTCAGTATTTCTTTTTGTTCTGTATAGGGATACAACATAGTTGTGTTATTCTTGTAAGAGTAATTGGAAAGTCAAAAGTTAAAAAAAAATACAATTCTGTGATTACTCACCTGTAGAATTGATTTTACTGTGACAGCGCGGCCTGTTTCATTTCAATCATTACTTCTGGGTATTCCGCCACAAGGTGGCGCAGTTGACTGCAGAAGACTTGTGGCTCCACCCAGCCCTATAAAATGCCAGGAATCACCCATAGACCCCCAGTGTTGAAAAGCAGTTATGCAAGAAGCTGGGAGATAAACCGTGATAAAAAATACACAGCCTCACAAAAAAATAACTTTTGAACAAATCACCATAAAGAGGCAACCAAGGACAACGATAACAAGGGAGGGATGAAACAGGCCGTGCTGTAGACAGTAAAATCAATTCTACAGGTGAGTAATCACAGAATTGTATTTTTCCAAGTGTACAGCACAGCCTGTTTCATTTCAATCATTACTTCTGGGACATCCAATAGCAGTGTCCGTAAAAGTAGGGTGGGATCCCCAATGAGTAACGTCAGGCAGTTCAAGCCACTACCGCCTGAAGCACCTTGCGGCCAAAAACAGCATCAGCGCTAACATCAACCTTGTAAAACTTAGAAAAAGTATGAACAGAAGACCAAGTAGCGGCCTTACAAATTTGTTCAACAGAAGCCTGGTGCTGAAAAGCCCAAGAGGCACCAATAGCTCTAGCAGAGTGAGCAGTAACACGGAAGGGAGGTTCCTTCTCTTTAGCAGAGTAAGCTTGTACCACCGCCTGTCAAATCCACTTACTAATAATGGATTTGGCTGGGGGCAAACCCTTCCTAGGTCCAGCAGGAAGAACAAACAGGGCATCAGACTTCCTAAACGACTCGGTGGGGACCAAATAAAATTTGAGCGCCCTGACCACATCCAGAGAATGAAGGTTCCGTTCCTTGGAATTAGCAGGGGCAGGACAATAGGAAGGTAAGACAATGTCCTGATTGAGATGAAAAGCAGACACAAGCTTGGGCAAGAAATCCGGCTTAAGCCAGAACACCACCTTATCCTGATGCCGCTCAAAATAAGGAGGTTTCATGGAAAGCGCCGCCAGCTCAGAGACTCGAGGCACCGAAGTAATAGTGATCAAAAATGCTACCAGGGAGGACCCTGAAGAACCGACAGCACCAAGTTTAAATCCCAAACCGGTAGCAGAGGCTTACGCGGCGGACGCACATGAGTAACTCCCTGGGAAAAGGTTTTGACAAGCCTATGATTGGCAAAAGATCTTTGGAAAAAAATTGCCAGAGCCGAAACCTGTCCCTTCAAGGCCCCGCAACAACAGTGACATGGAATAAAAAACAACCCCCCCACAATCACAACTCACCCCAGTAAATGCACACCAGGGGCACACAAGCAGCAGTGGTTTCTCCAATCCCCCTATAGGCTCACCATATGCCTATGGCCGGCTACCCTTCAGGTACAGGGTCTGCGGCCTGGAGCAGAGCTCACTGAGCACCCGACCCCAGGTGTTCCCCTACCGTCACCCGATCCGATTAGGTTGGGAGGCAGGAGGGTCCGAAAAACGGGTGGAAGTAGTGGGGGTCTATGGGTGATTCCTGGCTTTTTATAGGGCCGGGAGGAGCCACAAGTCTTCTGCAGTCAACTGCGCCACCTTGTGGCGGAATACCCAGAAGTAATGATTAAAATGAAACAGGCCGTGCTGTACACTTGGAAAATAAATATCAGTAGCTTAGCTTACATTGAGTCCTTCCATCACTCTCCTTCCTGCTTTGTCTCTCTACTTAGTGAGGAAATCACTTCCTCATTCAGCTTTCCGTCTCCACCCTGCCGACCTGGTCCTTCAATCAACCTTCAGTGGTCCGGGAACAGAAACACCCCCCACTCCCTCCCCAGATGTCCTAATTGGCTGTAATAACTAGAGGCACTTTAATATGATATATGTAAAGCACACAGTGTGTTTACATCACATGGCTGTTGCCACACCCACTATTTCTCTTCATTTTTTCTATGAAACTCCAATCACTTTTAAAGATAACTTAGGAGCTACAGGGTCTTGTAGGAACTACAGATTGTAGTTTAGGACAGTGCAATGCGTAGCCCGAGACAATGGGAGAACAATCAGGCTTGCCTTTAGTATAACTAAGTATGACAGGTCTAATTCTTGGAATTCCTTATTCATGACCTCTATGGGGACCTATTTGTGGGTGCAGGACACCTTGGAAGTCATATCTGACAGAGCGGGGAGGGCACAGGCAGGAGGCTCCGACACTAACCGGTTAGGATTGTTGCAGGAAAACATCTTGGGGGTGATGCAACAGAGCCCAGGTGCTGCCGCCATTATGTCTTTGGTAGCATCCCGGGTATCAGTGTTTTCACTTGTTTTAATCAGATGGCCATAATACCACCAAGGAAGGTTTAAGTAGGAGCTGGTGTTTTACTGCTACGTATTTCTGTTGTATCAGTCTGCTCGTTCTTTGCTTCTGCTCTGCTTCAAGGTTATGCAGTGATCCTGGTTTTCTGTTGTGCTTACACTGCCATCAGTGCAATGACCCCAGCATGGTAAAAACCCTGAACCAGAGTAGATGCAGGTTACCCCTAACCCCAGGCACCACACACTGACAGATCCATCTAATGGCCCTTTCTTATTCTTTTCACTCGCTATCTCCTTTCTTCCTCTCCCTTCTTTCATTCCCAAAGAGAGCAGAACCATGGCTTGGTTTCTCATCTATTGATAAGAAACCAAGCAAAGATGTCTGGAGAGAGGGTCATAAATATAGCTAGGATGCATTGGCAACTTTATGCATTAAAAGCATCTGCATTTAATGTTTTAATGAATGGTTCCAAAATTAATTCAAATATGAATCCTGATAGCAGGGTTGCACGTCATGATGCCATATGAGGTAGCACTACAATGGGGCCTACAACTTTTGGTGGCTCACCCCAGCCTGGTTCCACTCCCTACCACTCGTGTTGCTTTGTTGAGGAGTGGAGGGGTGGTGCCTTTATATAGTTTGCCTCAGGCAGCAAAGAGGCTAGGTTCACCCCTGCCTGATAGCATTTAATTATTGCTGCCATTATACTGTGGGGACCTTGGCCAGCCTGACACATCCCTGCTGTAGCCCCCAACTAAAATGCCGGGGCTATAGCATTGGGGGCTGGGGGTTCTTGGTTTGTGGGTACAGAGGGCTGAGAGGGAGATTAAGGGGGCAGGAATTGAATGTGGGTGTTGAAAGCAGCAGTCCAACTGGCCCCAAAGCAGTGAGGCCCACCGGGCATTGTCACCGGGTCTCCCTATGGCCTACCTGTCATATATATTCCACATATTGGGCATTTCCATCACAGGACACCTCAGAAACACCAATCCTATTTTTAAAGGACTGTATTATTTACATTATAAGACACACCTGACCAAGATGCACCTAAGGTTTAGAGGAGGAAAATAAGAATATTAATCACCCCCTTAATACCCCATAACAGACACTGTGAGGAAATCCCTCCCGTTACAAGCAGTGTGCGGAATCCCCCCGTTACAGGCAGTGTGCAGAATACCCGTTATAGGGAGTGTGTGTTTGATCCAATCGGACAATAACGCTCCGGAGTGGTGGATTCCCCTACTCAGCACTTCATTTTGGGAATAAATAGGACATGGAGAGCTGCTCCCTCTGGCCAACAGGTGAAGAGCTCCGCTGTGTAAAAGCCCCGACGGTGCTAATATAGCCTAATAGATTATAAGCTTTTCTTACAGTATCCTTTCTTATACCATAATAGATTGTAAGCGCTTTCTCCTTCTATATGCTAATAGATTGATTTTACTCAATAAAAAAGCGTTACAATCATATACAATATATACAAAGTTACAAGAAATAAATACAATAAATAACTAAACAAAAAGAAACAGACCTAACAATTAAAATGGCATATCATAATTCTATATAGAACCTAACACTTTACTATACACAATTCAGCAGGAAGACTTAAGAGACCCCCATCACCTGTGCATGCAGTCATTCATAGATTGTAGATTGCTAATAGATTGTAAGCTCTTCTTCCAGTATCCTTCCATATACCCTAATAGATCTTCACAGGTGGAGTGAGTGGAGCTTCAGCAGTGCCACAAAGCCTCCTGTGGGAGATCCATAACTCACCTGTTGCATCGTCGAAAGAACATGGGAGGGTTGGGGGACACAGGAAGGTAATTGGAGACAGATGAGACCTCATGTCTGCCTGTTATAGAATGTTTTCCTTGCATGACATCATGTAGCACACCCAACCGCTGGTCAGGGATAAACCACCTTATTAAATATTCAGCATTATTGTGATGAGCTGGTTTCCTCTTCGTCACGCCATTTACGAGCCTGTTTCTCTGCGGCTGTGATCTTCCTGTATCATTGGGTGTCTGAAAACCTGAAAGGCAGAGTGTGTAGCTATTCCTGAATGTCTTTGGACATGCCATGGAACTACAAGCACCAGCATGTGCTTTTATCCAAATCCCATTTTCAGTCATTGAGCAGATTAAAATCACCATGCTTGTGATCAACTTTTAACAGCTACATAGCCATAGTAAAAGAATTCCATAGAAGCAGGGTATGACTGGATCTATCCAGTATAATTAATAAACAGGGGGCAACCAAACATCATAAACTAAGTTGAGTGAGGGTGGATGCCAGACAGACCTAACAATTAATATGCAGAGTTTGTGCGTGGATCCCATCCAGACCAAACAGTGTGTGAGTGGATCCCCACAAATAATATGCAGAATGTGAGTGGATCCCCACAATTAATAAATAAAGGGCAAGTGGATCTTAACCAAACATCACCATAAACTAAGCCGATTGTGCGTGAATCTCCAGACCCCACAATTTATAAGCAGAGTGTGAGTGGATCCCCCAGACCCCACAATAATTAGGGTGCAAGGGATCCCCTCTGCACCCCAAAATTTAAGGCAGAGGACGAGTGGATTACACAATCGTATGGCACTTCACAGGGATAATGTCACTGCAATCAGGGGGTCGTGTCAGGTCTTGACAAGTTCACTCCATTGAAATAGTCTCTGTAACAAATGGCATCGTCAATACTATGGAAGCACTGGACATTTGCTGTGGGCAGCAGTGGACCTGATTCCGGCAATCAGCTTTGTTAGAGTAACGGACTAGTAGTGATCTTCTACTGGGGATATAAGGCGAGTTGTGTTTTTTCCTTTGATTCCTGGACTTTAAAGACAATTTGTGCCACACTCACTGTCATGGATAGTCCGGGGCGCCAGATCTTATCCAATAGCTGGATCCACAGCCCGCACTGCACGCCCAACTGTGCGTCTCTTTCTGTGTCCTCCAACGCAGCCCCACCCCCAGTCACCTGTCACTGTGGGCAGACGCACCCCCTCCATTCACTGCAATGGGGAGGGGTGCATTAGGTCTTCACACGCCCCACCAAATGAGTGGATCCTCCCAGACCACACCAATTATAAGCAGTGCGAATGGATCCCCCCAGACCCCACAATTAAGAAGCAGAGTGTGAGTGGATCCCCCATCCCCACTGATTATAAGCAGAGTGTGAGTGGATCCCCCCCACACACTAATGTTTAGAAGCAGAGTAAGTGGATCTCCCCCCCGACCCCACTATTTATAAGCAGTGTAAGTGGATCCCCCCCCAGGCCCCAACATTTATTAGCAGAGTGTGAGTGGAGCCCCCAGACCCCACAATTGCTAAGCAGAGTGTGAGTGGATCCCTCAGACCCCACCTTTTATAAGCAGAGAGTGTGAGTGGATCTCCCCAGACCCCACAATTCATAATCAGAGTATGAAATGTGTACCCTTCCCAAAACTCACAATTGATAACATCAATAACATAACATGCAATGAGCGTGAAATGAAAACGCAACAGCGGCTGAGGCAATAAATAAATAGATTTATATTCTTCCTAGCAGCGAGCTGGAGGTTAATCAGATAAAAACTTTCTCACTGCATTGTGTACAAAGGTAAGATACAGCCTTACAGGTCAGTGACTCTCTGGAGTGATTGGAGGACTACAAGTCCCAAACTGAAGGTGATTTGTGACCGTGAGCTGGAGACTAGTGAAGTCCCAGCATGATTGAATACGCAACAGAAATAAAGAATGGCTGCATCTCTCCACTCAGAAATGACACTATAATCGCAAGTGGATTGCTTTAGGCAGTTACCTTCCCCCCTCCTGTTCAGATATACTATGTGCCCGTTCATGGGATTTGCAGCATTGTGGACACTCTTGGCAGTGGCTGAAGGCCAGGAACTGGAGTCAGCATTCTGCACTGGCACCCATAATATGGCTTGCCATAAAAGGCTAGGGTCTGAAACTTTGCTAGGAAAAGGCAAGTATCACTCTATTGCAGGGCTAACTGATACAATGTAGGGCTAGGTAAGGTTAGTTTCCTGTCCCCTGTTGGATGGAGTTCTGTTAGGAGAAGAGGAGTATCTCTCTAAAGCAGGGTTCACTGATGGCATGAGGGGGTAGGTTAGGTTAGTTATGACACCACTATTCGATAAACCTAAATCCTTTGTACCTCCAACATCTTGAATGGTCAAAGGTGACTGGGGGTCCTTTAACCCTCACACCCTGGGATGATCCCAATTGGGTTCCCCCACTGCAGAGCAAAAACAGGCGATCCCGATATCAGGCAAAATTATACCGGAGGGTTATAGGTTCCCACATGACCACCGGTGGCCAATCAAGTTTGCTGGTTGGCACGTCCGTCTAACAAGCTAAATCGAATACAGAAGGGCAGCTGCTGACAGCTGTTTGCCAGATATCAAACTTGCTTTTTTTTTGCTTTAGCTGGCAGACTTCAAGTCATTTTGAACTGCAGTGGGGTCTGCTCTAAAGTGCTGTTACTTGGTGACAGCCTCAAACTAAACTTAAAGGGTTACCCGCACATCACAACCTATGCTTGATAATACAAACCAGCCTAGACCCCTCCCCATCACCTCCTAATACAGGCCAGTACTGCCACTGCAATAACCTGGGCTTCATATAATGTCTGGAATTCCTTTCGAACCGACGCATGGTGTGACGTAGACCAACACCAGCTGCTTGATGTAACCCAAAATGCCCTTGTAGTGTATAGTGTCACCCTCATTGACACTAATAAACTTAGAAATCACAAGAGAAAAGGGATAGGGACTGACCCTGCTACTGGCAAATAGAGCTGCATTGCACATGTATTAGCTGGAGCCCTATAGAGCAGCTTTTTTTGCGGGGCCCCATACAGACCCCCTCCCCTGCCTGCACCATCCTGATTCTGGCTACCTGCTCTACTAGGCAACACAAGCAAATAATAATAGGTGTCACCAACACCAGATAGGTGTCAGTCTGGCAGTGCTGAAGTGGTGCGGATAAGTGGATATCAAGAATAAGAGATTTTACTTAATATACTAAAATCTTCTTTTCACACTGGCCACCATCTTTTAGTTTATAGGGGTGATGTAATATTAAATGTATGATTTGTGCTAGGTGTTAATCTGTTATCCCACCAATCTAAGAGGAACCCTAAACATGCAAATAGCACAGTTTGTGAGGGAGGAGCACAGGTCCGATGGGTTCCTGATGAAGCAAAACAATAACTGGGGATGAGGAGAGCAGAGCTGCTTTGCCTATGGCCATGTTGAGGCGTATCTGGGGAAAAAACTAAATCACATGACAATTCCACAATGTGACATGCACTATGCCAGTGCTCACACCCAGGGTGACCACTATGGAAGTGTTGGGGCAGGTGAGCATATACTTTATTGGCCCTCAGTCCAATCACAATACAATGCCAATAAACTCACAATTCTAAAGAAAAGGTCACACTCGTACTCTCCTGAGCAAAATCAATGGTGGGGGCCCAGAATTAAAAATAAAAAAAAAATGAGTGAGAGTTTGGTATTCCTCCCTGGAGTCCCTGCATGTGACAAAAGCAGGGTGACCCTTTAGGTCATGGCGCCTCCTACGTGCGGTTGAGGGTTTGGAAAATTCTAGATATCTGGAGCATGACGGGACCAGTCTCTGGGTCATTCATCCATTGTGTGCTCATCTGAGGATTTTCAAGCATATCTTCAAATGCTGGGAAGAGAAACAGGACAGCTCAGCCAGTATGACAGGTGGAAGTCATCTGCTTAAATACAAGATAAAATACTGTTTATGGAATCAGTCTCACAATGCAATGCCGGCAGAGGTGGTGTTGCCATTTAACTTCTAAATGGAGCACAGCAAGGAAAAATACAATTCTGTGATTACTCACCTGTAGAATTGATTTTATTGGTGTCCTGCTCGGGTCGCTTCATTCTTGACAATTGGGTTATCCGCCACAAGGTGGCGCAGTTGACTGCAAGACGAAACTTGTGGCTCCTCCCGGCTCATATAAGGACAGCTATTTCCCTAATAATCCCCAGCGTTGAAAAGCAGTAAATACAGAGACAAGCCGGGAGGCCAGAGACCATGTTAATTCACACAGCCCCAATATAAACTCTCTCAAACAGTAATCACCATAACAAGGCAAAAAAGACGATAAAAGAACTAGGGTGGGATGAAGCGACCCGAGCAGGACACCAATAAAATCAATTCTACAGGTGAGTAATCACAGAATTGTATTTATCTTGGTGTCCTGCTTGGGTCGCTTTATTCTTGACAATTGGGATATCCAAAAGCAGTGTCCAAGAAAGGGTGGGATCCCCAGAGAGCAACAGCACGTAGTTCATGACACTACCGCCTGAAGCACCTTACGGCCAAAAACAGCATCAGCTGAGGCCCTAACATCAACCTTGTAAAACTTAGCAAAAGTATGAACTGAAGTCCAAGTAGCGGCCTTACAAACCTGTTCAACCGAAGCCTGGTGCTGAAAAGCCCAAGAAGCACCAATGGCTCTAGTGGAGTGAGCTGTGACACGAAAAGGGGGTTCCTCCCCCTTGGCAGAATACGCTTGCACCACCGCCTGTCTGATCAACTTGCTGATAGTGGATTTGGCTGGAGGCAAGCCCTTCCTAGGCCCGTCAGGAAGGACAAAAAGAGAATCCGACTTCCTAAAAGATTCCGTAGCAACCAGGTAGTACTTAAGTGCTGTGACCACATCCAGGGAATGGAGGGTCCGCTCCTTAGAATTAGAAGGCGCGGGACACAAGGAAGGCAAAACAATGTCCTCATTGAGATGAAAGGCAGAGACAACCTTGGGTAAGAAGTCCGGTTTAAGACGAAATACCACCTTATCCTTATGCCGCTCAAAGTAAGGAGGCTTCATACAAACCGCCGCCAGCTCTGAGACGCGACGCATCGATGTGATAGCTACCAAAAAGACCACCTTCAGAGTCAATATAGATAAAGCAGAATCACACAAGGGCTAAAAGGGAGGCTCCTGGAGAGCAGAAAGCACCAAATTCAAATCCCACACCGGTAGCAAAGGCTTACGCGGCGGACATACATGAGTAACTCCTTGGAAAAAGGTCTTGATAAGTCTATGATTGGCGAAGGATCTTTGGAAAAAAATAGCCAAGGCCGAAACCTGTCCCTTGAGAGTACTCAGCTGGAGACCCGAATCCAAGCCATGTTGTAGGAACTCCAAAATCCTAGAAAGGGAAAAAGTGTGACAAGGGAAACTCTTAGACTTACACCAGGCAATGTAAGCGTGCCAGACTCTGTAATAAATCATGGAAGAGGATTTCTTCCGAGCCTGAATCATGGTACTCACGACCGAGGCAGACAGCCCCTTTTCCATCGGGATGGAGGTTTCAGCAGCCAAGCCGTCAAAGCCAGCGTTTGTAAATTGGGGTGGCGTAGCAGTCAGCAGTGAGAAGCCCTGGATCATCAGGCATGACGTAATGATCCACTGACATCTGGACTATGTCCGCGAACCAACACCGTCTTGGCCAGCGAGGGGCCACCAGGATGGCCGGTACCCCTTCCTGGGCTATCTTGCGCAGCACGCGACCCAGGAGAGGAAAGGGAGGAAAGGCATAGAGGAGTCGGAACTCCGTCCAAGGAATTGCTAGCGCGTCCGTGGCGAAGGCCAGAGGATCTCTTGACAGGGTGACGAACTTTGGAAGCTTGTGATTGTGACGGGACGAAAACAGGTCCATGTCCGGCTGACCCCAGTGGTAACACAGGGCGTGAAAGATCTTGTTGCTGAGAGACCAGTCGGATCGCTCTCAGCTCCAGGAGATTGATAGGCACATGAGCCTCCTGAGGGCCCCACTGGCCCTGGAACTTCAGCGATTGCCCAAACCCTCCCCAACCAGTCAGACTTGCGTCCGTGGTGACAATCTCCCAGCGTGGAGTCAGAAAGGACCTACCCACTAGAAGATTCCTCGAGTCCAACCACCATGAGAGGGACTGTCTGGCTAGAGGGGACAGAGCGAACTCCTGCTCCAGGGACTCCTCTTTCCGATCCCAAACGGTCAAGAGATTCAACTGAAGAGGTCTCATGTGGAACTGGGCGAAGGGTACAGCCTCGAAGCAAGACACCATGAGGCCTGCATCCCCAGATGGATGGATGGATGTGGACACGATAGCAAGGCTCGCGCCTGCGTCTGAAGACCCTCCTCCTTCTGCTGAGGGAGGAACACCTTGACCTGAGAGGTGTCCAACATCATGCCCAAAAAAGACCTCACCAATGACGGAGTGATCGAGGACTTGGGATAATTGATCACCCAACCGAATGCCTCGAGAGTGGACAATACCTTCTGAGTGTCGCTCTCGGCCTGCTGAAGAGATTGAGCAGCAATCAGCAGGTCATCCAGGTAAGGAAGAATATGAATGCCCTGGCTCCTCAGCAAGGCCATGACACCCGCCAGCACCTTGGTGAACACCAGAGGGGCTGAAGAGATTCCAAATGGCAAGGCCACAAACTGGTAGTGCTGATCCTCCACAACGCGAACCTCAGAAACCTCTGATGTCCCAGGAAAATAGGGACGTGCAAGTAAGCATCCCTGATGTCCACCGTGGTCATGAAGTTGCCAGGCAGAAGTGAACTCACCGCTGACCTTAAGGTCTTCATGCAGAAGTGTTTGAATCTGACAAACCTGTTGAGATCCTTCAGGTCCAGGATAGGTCTCAGAGAGCTGTCCTTCTTGGGCACCGTGAAAAGATTGGAATAGAACCCTCGACCCCGTTCCTGGTGAGGCACAGGACAAATCACTCGGGACAACAGAAGTCGTTGGACAGCCAATCTTAGGCCCTGCGCCATCAAGGGGTTCTGGGAAATCCGTGACCGAAGAAATCTTGGGGGCGGCCAAGCTGCCAGCTCTATCTTGTACCCGGAGGACACCAACTCCTGAATCCACCGGTCCGAGACGTGCTATCTCCAGACGTGAGCAAAAAGCAGAAGCCGTCCCCCCACCCGGATGGGTGAGGGCGCTTCTTCATGCCTGAGGGGCCTTGGCAGGGGGCTTGGACTTGGACCCCCAGGAGGGACTGGGACGACCGCAGGATCTACCTCGCCCCCAGGAGTCTCTGCGGCCACCAGAGAAGGAGGATCCTCGTCCCCCTCGAAAGAGACGAAAGGAAGAAGAGCCCCTTAAGGGCCGCACAGGCTTCCGACGCTGAGGAAGCCTCCCATCCCTTGCTAGGAGATCCAGGCGCTCCCCGAACAGTCGAAGTCCCAGGAAGGGAATAACAGTGAGAGCTTTCTTGGCAGCTGCGTCCGCTGCCCACTGTCGCAGCCAGAGGGAACGACGAAGAGCGACCAGCAGGGCCGAAGCCCTGCCACCAAGCCAGACGGTATCATCCATGGCTGAAATCACAAAGGCAATGAACTCTGCGCAAGCTAGGAGATCCTTATACTCCTCCGCCCGCTTGCGAGATCTGGCTATATCCATAAGACGTCTCACCTTCTTTTTGATGCCAATGGAAACAATGGCCACGGCACAGACAGGGCGAAGACCAACGCCCACAAAGGTGAAAGCGTAACAAGCCAGCTGATCCATGCGCCTGTCAGCATGATCGTGCAAGGAAGAAGTATCAGGAGACGGCATAACCTTGGTATTGGAGAGCCCCAAAACGGGGGCATCTACCTCAGGGGGACCGGACCAGAGGCGAATTAAATCCTCCGAAAAGGGATACCGTCTGTCCAGTCCCCTAGGCACTGATGGCAATTTATTAGGCTTCTCCCATTCCTTAAAAATCATTTTAGAGAAATGACCCTGTTCAGGAAAGACCAGACGCTGTCTCTCAGGCCGAAAAAGGTCCCCCT
The DNA here is from genome assembly GCA_027917425.1 of Gastrophryne carolinensis. Classification (NCBI taxonomy): domain Eukaryota; kingdom Metazoa; phylum Chordata; class Amphibia; order Anura; family Microhylidae; genus Gastrophryne; species Gastrophryne carolinensis. The sequence goes on along the minus strand of CM051235.1, from coordinate 169,822,987 downwards.
GCTTCTTTTTGACCGCCTGAGGGGGTCCAATGTGCAAGGTTTCAAAAAACGCCCACAATAGCTTCTCTGTGTCATCGGGAAGCCAACTGTCCTCATCAGAGGATGACCCGGGGTCACTATCAAGGCCCCCCTGTCGGTCCCCAGAGGAGTCAGAATCATGAAATAACTCACCCTCCTCCATGGAGTCTCGGCCACCGAAGTCCTCATAGTCATCATCATCGGCAAAAAGTGCAGAAGCAGGCCCCAAATGTTGCTTCTTACGCGTGGCCTTGCCAGCGGACAAATGACGCTCTATACTGGCCACTCTGAGTGCCAAGTCCGTCTGAGACCCCCTGCTGGCTTCCCCCCTCACTGGGAGCTAAATGCAGACGCGGGGGAGTCGGCGAGGCCGTCGCCAAAACGGGACTGGGGCCGGCAACGCTTGCCCCATCCTGTTCCGAAATGACGCTTTGCGCACAGGGTACACAAATGACGCTGCGACCGCTCAGGGGGCAAGTACCACACAAGAGACAAAGCTAAAACAAGTCCCGAGGGGGCCCCAAGCATGCTATCCCCAGAAGCCTCCATTATGGTGATTATGGCAGAAGAAATCGTGTCACAAGCCACTAACGACCCAGAACCGTACAATCCCCAATTTGGACCCTCTGAACCCTTTAAGCACAGGGCAGGAAGAGGGGGGGGGGGGACCGAGACCGGGAGGAACCACCTATGGATAGACTGGGACCCGTCTAGAAAACATGCACACTGAATTTTTTTTCCCAAAAAGAGACTCATGGGCTAGGAGGAGGAGACCGCAGCGCGAGGACCGCCGTGCGTGAAGAGAGGGGGGAAGACAGCCAGGGCGCAGCCACCGCGCGCCGCAACAAATGGCGCAGAAAGAGCTCCTCTAGGGGCGGGCCGCGCGGCGATGATGCGGGGCACGTTTTTGCGTGCCCCCCACCGCAGCAGGAGACAAGAGCAGCCTCCGGGCGCCAGTCAAAGTGGTGCCCGGACCGCATAAAGAACAGGCAGGGAAGGCCGAGCCCTCCCTGCCACGAGTGATAGACGCGCCGGAGCGCGCTGCGGCGCCCATCTGCAGGCCCCCTCTGTGTCAGCGGGCCGGCTGGCGCCTGTGCCCCCCCCCCCCTCGCATAGACGCAAGGAGAGGAGAGAAGGAAAGGTGAGTAACGTAACAATGTAAAAAGTACAGTGCACAAAAACACACACCATATAATAAAGCTTGTGGGAGACATAAGCCTAAAATGGGTCCCCAGGTGGTTCCCCCCCTCCCCATATAGGCTCACCATAGCCTATGGCCGGCTACCCTTCAAGACAGGGTCTGCGGCCCAGAGCGTAGCTCTGCCGAACGCCTGACCCTCGGCGTTCCCCTACCTTCACCTGATCAGAAGCCAGAGGCTGGGAGGCAGGAAGGGTGCACTGAAACAGGTGGGAATAGGGCTGCAGCGGCCAACAGGGATGCCCCGCTTATCTGCGATAGCCATGGAGAGAGAAAAAGATCCATCTTCTCAGTCAGACTGCAAGAGATCTCTGGGGATTATTAGGGAAATAGCTGCCCTTATATGAGCCGGGAGGAGCCACAAGTTTCGTCTTGCAGTCAACTGTGCCACCTTGTGGCGGATAACCCAATTGTCAAGAATTAAGCGACCCGAGCAGGACAGCAAGAAAAGTATCTCTGTAATGTGGGGCTCAACAGGCAGAGGGATGTGCATGGTTTGGGTTGATGGAGACATTGTGCCCCTTTGAAATCTGGAAAAATAAGGGTTTGAGGAGGTAGCTTACACCCACCACTACAGGACAGCATCCATGGCTGCCTTTCTAAGCCCTAGTCTAAAAATCCCCCTTAGTCTTAACAGTCCTTCAGGACGAACCATGGAGAGGTGGCCACTCCCCCTAGAAGGAAACACAAACTGAACAGATGTTAAAAGCCCCAGCCCTTCCCCTCCAACTCAGTACTTAACAAGAAAAAACAGAACATACCGAAAGACAATGGGGGGGGGGGGGGGGGGTATATGGGATTGTCTGAAGGACTCGTAGAAAGACAGTTACCGGTAAGACTAACAGGGATTTTCTCCCCTCATCCTTCAGGACAACGTGGGGGAGGATTAGCAATTAAAATACCTTAAGGGTGGGATGCTGCGTGTAAGACCTTCCTACCAAAAGCCTGATGCTTGGCTGCCAAAAGGTCAACTCTATAGTGTCTGAGGAAGGTGTGTGTGTGTGTGTGTGTGTGTGGGGGGGGGGGGGGCGTGTAGCTGTCCTGAAGATTTCCTCAACGACATACCAGCCTTCTCTGCCCAGGAGGCTGCCATTGCCCTAGTGAAATGTGCTGAGACTATCAGAGGGGCTAGACCCTTGGATGTATAGGCCTGGACAATGGCTTGCATAATCTACATATGGTGAATTTGGAAGCTGGTAAACCCCTTCTCTGACCATTTAAGTTTATCAGAAGTCGATCTGATTTACGCCATTATCCTGACCTTTCTAAATAGATAATAAGGGGTCTTCTAACATCCAGAAGTGAAAAATCTTCTGCTCCTGCACTGGAAGATAGGATTGGCAGCACAATTTCCCGGGAGCCACTGAAACAGGAGGCAACCTCGGGTAAAAATAGTGGATCCGGCCTCAGGATGGCCTTATCTGGGAAAACCGCACAAAAACCGTACCCACCGGTTAAAGTTATTACTAACAAAAACAACATTTTAGGGACAACAATTTTACCATTAGCTCCCCCAGAGGCTCGAAGGGGGGTTCTAATGAATCTAATGATCGTTAGATCCCAAGCAGGGAATCCCTTAAAGGAAACAGGCTACTTTCGTATGAGCTGATCCTGTCTCAGCTGAATGTCTAGAAGTACTAAAAGTGCAGAGGTCCAAGTCTTTAGCATACTTACTGCCAGACCTTTCTCAAATCACTCCTGTAGAAATTCCAGAACTGCAGGAGTACTGTCATTCTTTAATCTGTTAATCTCACAAAAGGAAGAAAAACATTTCAAAATTTTGGCATAAATACGTTTGGTTACCAGCTTGCGGCTTTCTAGTATAGTCTTAATCACTGTCATCGAAAAACCTTTTTCTAGGAGGGTCCCTTCAAAATTCATGCAGAGAGGCAAAGGGTTTCTGGGTTTGGATGGAGAACAGGTCTTTGTCTTCGCTTAAGCCAATTAAAAATTCCATGTCTGTGCCAGGGCATCCACTGCCAGTGTACCGTCTCCCCTTACTAGCGAAAAATCCCTGCATTTGAAATTGCATGCATTGGCAAAAAGGTCTATTTGCATGGTAACACAGTGGTCTATCACCTGGAGAAAGATCTCCAGATAGGCCACTGTCGAATCATTGTCGGTGTGAATCTGAACGTCTCTGCCAGTTATCATTGGCAAAAAATGCTCCAGAGCTAACTTCACAGCCCTCAATTCTCTGTAGTTTGCAGATTTCCTTGCTATGTATGGGGACCACCAACCCTGGACATGATGATCGGCCATGTGGGCCTCCCAGCCCCAGGAACTGGCATCTGTAGTAATGGTTAACGGATCCCTCTGTCTCCATAGATCCCTCTACGTGGCGCAGAGGACAACCCGAAAGGCAAGACTCTGTAATGAATGTGAAGTGTGGCCTCCTCATTTTGTATTGCAAACCAAGGTACGGGCGATGCAAAGGGAAGACAAGGATATAAAAAGGTAAGCATCCTGAAGATCCAGGTTGACCATAAGGGCATTTTCAACCAGGATACTTCTGACAGTATAAATGGATTCCATTCTGAATCTTTTGTATCTGATAAACATATTGAGATTCTTCAGGTTCAGTATTATCCGATACTTGCTTGAGGGTTTCTGTACCAGAAAACGTGAGAAGTGAAGTCCTGTCCCACATTCTGGTCCGGCACAGTTTCTCTCACCTTTTTATTAAACAACAGCTGGAAGACTCCCTCTTCCTCAAATCCCTGGGTCACCTGGAAGGGTGGGGGATAGATAGAAATTCTAGCCGATACCCCCTTTCAAGCATCTGTAGCACAAATTGATTCTGGGACATTTCTCGCCAAGAGGCTACAAACAAGGCGAGCCTTCCTCCCACAGGACAGTCTTTGTTGGGACTGAAGCTTGGCCACGTCCGGGGGTCTGCAAAGTAAATTCCCCATTTTCTGTGGCCTTGCCTGTGTCCATGTTCTCTTTTGCTCTTTCTGCCTAGCCTGGGTTAGAGAAGTCCTGGATTTAGGACCCATACAATTCTGAAACCTTCTCTTCTAGGTCGGGAATTTCTTTCCACCCTTCGAAGTGCGGACCAAGATGGTATCCACATTTTCACCAAACAGCATTTCGCCATGAAGCGGGATACCACAGAGATTTGTTTTGGCCACCAAGCCCCCAGACCAAGTCTTTAACTAAAGTGCACGTCTGGGTCAGGTTAACAGAGCGGTTGCCTTAGCTGTAGCTCTGACAGCTTCCTCTGATATGTATGCCAAAAAGGAGATAGCCCTGAAGAGAGTAGGTAGGGTTTCTACAATACTCTCTTTAGGTGTATCACTTTCAAGATTCCATACTCCTAATGACGCAGTCAGACATGGTGTCCCATGCTCTTTTCAAGATACCTTCTGCTCTGCGGTCCATTGGGTCCTGCATGGCCCCCATGTTGTCAAAGCTCAAATCTGCTGATCTAGAGACCTGGCCAAGGAAGGGAGGGGGGGAGGCGTCTAACCTTGGACACTTTACCCAGGATTCTATGTCTGCTTCCTGAAAGGGAAATTTAGGCTTGAGTGACCCTGGCATAAAAAATTAAAAAAAATGTATTTTCAGAACATTTCCACTCAGATTTAATTAAATCCTTAAGAGCTGCGTGCACTGGGAAAGTCTTGGACCTTTTCTATAAAAACTTCCTGTACATGGAATCCTGTACAGAAAGGAATTTCTCCTCATTTATGCCCCAATGTCTTCTAATAGACCTGCAAAGTCTTGTGGCAAAGGCTTAGACAAACCTGAGGCACCCTCTCTATTATCTATTGGGATGCCCTCTTTAAGATAATATCCTGAGGAAATCTTACCCTCACTCTCTCCTTCAACCTCTGAGCTTGTCTCAGTCTGAGCAGGACCACAGGATTCTTCAGGACGTACATTAGCCGTTAGGGAAACTGGGGGCATAGAGACCTGGGGGGGGGGCGGTGCCAGAGTAGGGACAGATGTGTCAGCAGTGGATGTCCCGGAGTGGGCCTAGGGTCTCTGGGCTTTTCCGTGGGATGATCCTTGTCCCTATCTTTATCCTTCTCCTTGAGTTTGGGTGGGTTAGGCTAGGAAGCACAGAAAAGGAAGCAAAGAAAGGGATACATCATAAAATGTACCTAATAATAATTGTAATAACCATAACAAACTGGGCTTTTCCTCATACTATTTTGTCCTGAGGCATTCTTGCTGGGAGTGTGCATGCAGGAACTGACGGCCACCACCTAGAATCCCTAGCCCAATTGCTGACCTTTTTTCTTCTGGTTGCCAAAGTCCTGCAGATGCTCACCTTGCTGCTACAGAGCCGAAGTGTCCCAATTCTTCCCCGGCTTCTATCGCTGCAGCCAGGGGCTGGGAACATTCCCTCAGTGCTGTGAGGCTGCCTGAGAACCGCGCCAACCATCGCACTCCCAAGTTACCAGCTGGGGTGTGCCCAGAAGTGATGTCGTTGAGCCAGAAAGTGTGTCATTGTTGTTACCGCTCCCGATCCCGCTCCCACCCCTGTACAGGACAAGTACATAGAACGGGCGGATCGCCCGCCACATTCCGAAGAGTCGGTGTGGGATCCTACAAGGATACACTCCAAGTCAGCCAGCACAAACTGGGATGAGATCGGGTGCGCTCTCTCAGTGCACCTACGACTATGTGGGGCAACCCTGGCCGCTGCTGGACCTTGGGTGAACTCTACCCAGTGAACTAGAGTCCAGGGCTCAGCGGGCTTCTCCAGAGCTACTGGAGCTGAAAACAAAAAATTAAAAAAACAAACAGGATGTAGCCTAGCTGTTCAGCAGTTTCCTGGGAGGAAACACAAGAACTGAATTGGAAGGGAAGGGGTGGGGCTTTTAACCTCTGTTCTGTTTGTGTTTCCTCCAAGGGGGAAGTGGCCACCTCTCCATGAGTCACCCTGAAGACAGAGGTGAGGAAAAATTCCTGCAGCTGTTCATTCAGCTTGTCTGCTCCACAACAAACATCCGCCCCTCCGTGTCAGTCACAGTGTTCAGGGCACGACCACTATATTCAATAGAGAGGGCATACCAATGCTTGGCACGCTCCTTCATTGTAGTGAATCAATGGACGTGACTGTGGTTAATGCTCAAGTGTCGATGTCCGTCAATGGAGACCAGCCCCAAATGGCACGATCTTAGCAAACTGAACTGGGTGTAAGCTACGTAGATAAAAGGTGGGTATAGACTCTACTAACTTTTCTTTTGGAGGTGGGGGGGGGGGGTGGGGATTCCATTTTGGTATAGCTAGGAAGTCTGTATATGGCCTCAACCTGATGCAATCCTGGGCTCAGTTGACACATCCTGCGCATCCTTTACTCAGATGGCAACAAACTTGGTTCGCTGGGCAGGTACGACCATGCTGTGCATTGCTCGGAACACCAGATTGGTTGCCAGCAGTCACATGTGGAGCGAGAGCACAGGCTTGTGAGAAATCCAGATAGTTGTTCAGCTTCCTACCTATCATTAATCAAAGGGGCATCACAAATTTAAGAGGGGGTTAAAGACCTAAACCTTTTTTTTCTTTTAGGTCTGCTTTAAAAGACCCTGTACTTACCAGAACCCAGCAGCACACAAACACTCATAAGCAGTAGGGTGATCAGGCCAAAATACTTACCAAGCAGGGTCTTAGGGTTGGTTAGGCCAAGTTGTACAACAGGGTTGTCCAGGATGGCTTGGAATAAAGGACTGGAGGTGTCGATGCCTTTGTCCAGCTCCTCTGGGGAAGGTTTTCTGTCCCCCAACAGCCATTCACACTGTAACAGTAACAAATTTACCATTATGGCAAAGATAGAGAGAATCCATGGATGATCATTCTCACCTTTAATGGCCCCTATAAAACGTACCCCTTCTTTAAACCTGCACCCATCTCTCCTATACTACCCCCCAAACCTGCACCTATCGGTTCCTCGATAATATTCCCAGAATCCCGCACTTACCACCTCCCCTTTACTGCACCGCAGAAACTAGGACCCATCCTCCCCCTCTATACTGGTCCCCCAATATCCCGCACCCACCCCCTTGCTTAAATACACTTTCTGGTTAATGCTTTGTTCCAACATGGGAAAACTGGTCAAAAGTTAGTAAGAAGTCTCATTGCTACTCACGGCAGCGTCCTGCTGATTGTTGTTCACACGCAGTGCGTCAATCACTTCCTTCTCATCAAAGCCCATCTCCATCAGAGCGATCACCGCCTGTGATAATAACAGCAGGATGAGGTCATCTGCAATCGCACCTTATGCAACGCTGCGGAGCTGCCTCTGCTCACACCGAAATTCAGCAGCACCCAGCCACACAGGTACCTTTGCAAATGCAATGCATACAGTCCAACAACCACAAGAGCATATTCTGCCTTATTATTGCCATACCTGGGGAAAGCGAGCTCTGAGCCCCTCTGGCGCCTGCTCAATTGCACCGCCAGCTACAGATGGGCCACCGATCATTGTAGTACTGCAATGTACTAATGAGCTGTTTAGGGCACTGTTTGGTACAGTTGTGACTGCCTGTCCAACCACAGCCCAAATGTCCACTTTAAAATAGGCTTCCAGCTAGCATATCACACAGCAGCAGTCATATGAAAAAACACTACAGAATGCTGGCAGGTCATGTGACATGACTTGGCTGGGACTTGGAAGTAAAAACGTGCTTTTAAACATCCTCTAAATCACACCAGTTCATATGTATCATGAAGGGCCAGTCAAGCAAGTTTGCTCGATTACAAGCTTTTAGTCCACAGCAGGAGTGTTGAATTGTTGTATCCATCTTTGTATAATTCAGAGCTAATTAACCCCAACATGCCTTTCACTCCCCCTTCTTCTCAGTTAAAGTGGACATATACTGATTTGGTATGCCCCATAGCATAATGTTAAGCTTGAAACCCAAGAACGGGAAGAAATACTTCGCCTTGTGCCTAACAGCTGGACTAGCTCTATGGCTCTGACTGTTTGCTCACGTCTGCTGGATGCACAGGCATGGTACGGAGCACACGCACCTGTTGAACCAGATAGGTTGCGAGTGGTCACATGCTGAGGGAGGTAAATGCAAAATTTGCTTCTTTGCAAAGCTGGAATGTGAAATGTTAAGCATTTTCCTGGCTTCCGATTTACTATTAGAATGCAGGGCATGCTAAATGAGGATGCCCCGGGGGGGTCAGAACTTAGAGAATGAAAAGGTCTTTTCACAATTAGGGACTGCTTTAAGAGTAGAGCTGGATCTGCCCATTAACATGTAGCAGGCTGGAGCCAGTAGAGGATTTCAGTGGTTTGTCTAACTATAAGACACAGGCGATATGCAAGCTAAAAACATTTTCTTATTAAATAGGGAGTGATTGTACAGTTAGCCTTTTAAAAAGGTTTGCAAGGAGTGACACACCTACCCGGGGATCAGGGCGGAATTCTTTTTTCCTTCGAATCTTCTTGAAGATTTCTGTGAGTTCATCCTTGGGTTCCTGGGCAGCAGCACCGGGGCTGTTTCTGGAGTCTGTCCCCCCTGCAGCTTCAGCCATGTTCTCAGTAGGAAGAGGTGTGTCTGCTGCTGGATCATCGGCATGCTCGATCAGCCACTCCATAGCCTGAGTCACAGACATGCTAAACGGGGAAACAAAACACAATCACAACATGAAAGGAGACTTTATAAACATGTACTGCAGGAGGCATTAGGCTGTAGTGACTAGCAAGTCCCACCATGCTCACCATACATGTGGCAACTTCTGATCATAAAGACAATCACATTTGAATGGAGTATGGAATGTTTCCCAATATATTTTTTACTACGCAAACGTTTTTTCAATGTTGATTGAAATGGGATTTTTGAGAACTGAAACGCTCAGAAGATATAACCAGATACAGGTCCTATGAAATGTTAGAACCTTTTTCTGCCAATACAAACAAATCAACTACAAAACCTTCTCTGCACCAGATACCTGCAGGCCCTGTGGCCCACATTTGGTGGAGTTACCCATTCGAGTTCGAGTCTTTCGGTCCAACACCTTTACTTACTGAAAAGGGGACAGGGACAGGTATCTAACGCTGGCCACAGACCTAAAATTCCAATCTATCCAATGTTCATATAATTTTATAAAACTAGCTGGTCGGGCCTCTTATAATTAAAAAAAAGTTTGGGAAAGACTGATTGAAGCCTAATCAGATTTTAAAGCAAACCTCCAGTCAGAAATGACCACAGACCCACAAGTACCTACTGATTCAACCGGAGGGACTTTGCTGCTCGGCTTTCAGGGAATCCCATCTCTGTCAGCTGCCTTAGCGCAACTTCATCTACCCGATCCTCCTCATCCTCATCCAAGATGGCTGGAAAAAAAAGCAATCAAATTAAGAATCAGAAAGATCAACACTCTTCAGCAGTACAAAGGCTTCATGGTCCATGTGATCATGTAAAGCAGGGTTATGTGGAGAGCTGGGTGTCCCCATCACAAGGAAATGATGCAATAGTGGTTACAGTATTGGGGCAGAATCAGGATTGGCATAGGTCCCAGTGGTGGTGAACCTATGGCAGGGACGACACTGCAAGCCCTAAAGTACACATTTTTTTTTTAAATCGCCCCCCCCCCCCTCGCATCGGAGACATCAAGTCACTGGCATAGGACATCCAAATAAGGGAGATATATACTTTTGCAATTCAATTCAAAGGCTTTCCGTGGTGCTGCCTAGAAAGTGTATGTCACACTACAGTCAGCAAGGTGACTTCTGTTCATTTTTTAGAATATTGCTAGAGCTGTATTTGGAGGGGGGGGTGGATATTGGCGGTCTAATTTGACCTCCTGCATTATGATGGAAGACAGGGGTGAGGATTCTCTCAGTCAATGCAAGTGCCCACCCCTCTCCTTTACAGCTCAGCTGTAGAGCTCCTTCAGGAGGGAGAATGATGTGAGGGATGCCCACTGTGCCAAAGCGCTGCTACTTGAGATCCGGGAATGTGTCTGTAAATAACCCCGGGAGCTTTCATCACCACCCACCAGAAATAGCACAGGGGGCAGTGAGGTGAGGGCAGGGAAAGCTCTGCACACACAACTTCTAAAGCAGGAAAGGCTGTGGCTCCATCATTTTAACACAGGGTAGAAAAGAGAACAAAATGATTCAATATACCGAAAATGGGTCCTATTGCTCTGGCCCTGACAGGGTTATCCAAACCTGTGCCTGCATTAAATTCCCAGGTCCTCATAGCTAGCAGCTTTTACAGGAACCTGTACTCCCAGCCGCAGGCCGATTTCACATGTGCCGTTATATAGGGAGGACTATAGTGAGAGTTATAATATGTATGTGCTTCATATTATTACAGCACTGGTTTAGAATGAATTTGCTGGAGGGACTGTATTGGCTTGAGTCACAATAGAAGGAAGTCATGTGTCGTGAGCTGGCTTGGTGGGTATATAAGAGGTGCAATAGGCTATCTGTGCACACATCGCTCAGTCAGCAGTGGGTTATAAAGCACATACCCACTGGCACTAAATACCCAAGAATACTTTTGTCCTTAAAGGGATAGTCCAGGCATCTAATGCCTGCATACCTGCAGGTGGGAAAGCAAGTGAGGTTGTTTTTCATTTGCCTGGACTGCCGCTCCCAGGCTTTGCTATTGCCAGAAAACCTGTAGTTCCTCTCTGCCAGCTCACCAGTTAAAGCAGATCTCCTAAACATCATCTGACTTTTTGTCCCAAGGGAACTCTGTAGCCACTAGAAAGGCTTGCTATCAGAGCTGGGGGGTTTAGCACCCTCTTGGACACTGATCAATACTGAGCAAAAGATTACAGCAAACTTACCATTGGCCTTTTTAAAAAGTTCAACCGCATCGGGGTTCAGTGCCAGCAGCTTTTGAGCCACTTCAATAAGCGACACCAAAATCTTTCGGAGCTCTGTCTGAAACTGCAGGAAGGATAACAATTAAAAATTCATTGGTAACATATCAATCACTGGACTATAGATTGATTGATAAAATATCAGGACTAACCCAAGCAGAGGCAATGGCTGGTCTGACCACTGACCCTATGACCAGAAACTGCCGCAGTCAGACAGGACACTGCAGGACCACCTCTAGTGGAATTACCCAAGTTGCAACATTCAGAAAGACCAAATACCTAAAATTTTGAAAATCTGATAGATTTAGCTCACCTCTACCTGTGTAATCTGGTAGAATTTGGCATGGTTATGACATGGATATGAAATCATTTTGCCCTTCTGACCTTAAAGTGGACCAATCACCAGACTTTTGACTATCCTGTTGGTTGGTCCCTGCCCCAGGAGCATTCCAAAGTAGGATGCCCCCGTGTGAAACCCCCCAGATCGCTCACTGTCACTCACCTTTCTGCCATTCCCACTGAATATGCGGACCCTCGTCCAATCAGCGCTTTATGTGGTGCATACTAATGCGTGGCATAAAGCCACTTGAACTTCTCATTGCCATAGGTGTGCCCGATGCCACCCCCCCATTTCTCCAGTGGAGTGTGTGCTCCTGCATGCCCGGCCTATCAGAATGGCTGGCCGCAGAGAATGCGTACAGCTACAGGGAAGCTACGGATGCGGCAGCAGGCTAAGACCGGTAACATTACCGGTGTCCCGGGGGGGTTCATACAGCGGGGCATGCTTGTGGCCGGTCCTGAAATCTTTTAAATTCCAAGCTGCCCGCAGTGGGCGACTGGTCCACTTAAAGCCACAGATTTCTCTCACTTTCTATTAAAAAGTAAGAGCAGACTTTCTTTTTCTGTATGGAGTTTATACAGGCCTTCAAATGATGCACAGCTCCGATTAAACTCCACCCAAAAGTGAAGAATTAAAGTGGACCCGATTTGGGATACCATGCAGTTGGGCTGGGCTACACGCACCTCTTCTTCCAGGTTCCCATGGCAGTCAAATGCAGAAGAGAGCAGCAGACCATCAACTTGCCAGGAGAGAAGTGGAAGCATGAATAACGCTTCTCTACAACATCCCCCCCACCATGAGCCAGCATGTGGGAGCCCATAACAGTATAATGTCTGCCCATAGCATGCATGATGGGTATATTGCAATCGTAATAAGACATTATTACAGTCCAAAGCAGAATGGTTTGGACTCAATCCTAGTTTCTGGACTTTAAAAACATACCCATTGCAAATATACAGAGCTGGTTTACCAGCATTTAACAGATTAATTGCCTCTTCGCTGAGCGAGCAAACGAATGATCACACGACTTGTATGCAAGACGACAACTTACATTCAGACTCAAATATTCATTTAAGTGATTGTAATTAAGATTGCATTTTAAGTATTCATATAGTCCTATTTGCAGTCAATTTATGTTTATACATGCCAAAGTTAAAACGACGAACAAGAAATTTTATGTCAGCCAAAACAGTACCAAGCCCAACCAACAAGCAAATTCTCGTTGATTGCAGCAGGCATTTCCATCGATCAATTAACACTTGATTGCGTTCACTTGCAGCGATTATTCATTCGCTAATCGTTCAGTGGAAATGGGCCATTAGACTGGAGAGTGTATTCCAGACTCAACAAGCACCTCCTCCCCGCACCCTCGGCTGTTTTCTAATCTCCTTGGGCTCTATGGGGACACATTGGACACCCGGCCACAGATCCGGTGTGAGGTTCAGAGATGACAACAATGGTTTATCATGGCGGCCATCATAGTGTGTACTTACATCTCTCATGTTGTGATGAGCGACTGTCCGATCTGCATTGCGAACAGGAAGCCCGGTGGTGGCCTTGGTGATGGCGTCCTTGTCTGGTGCTTTCTGCTCTTGTTTCCTCTGTGAATAACAAAAATGAACCACTGTAGGCAAAAATTCTGATCTTTCTGTATATTTAGTGCTGCTCCCTCACCAGTCTTGGCTGTTCCTCTGTGTAGGATGAATATCTCATTCACTCATTCTCTGATGGGAGGGTATTCTAAAGCTATAGATACAACTCCTGCTAACTATGCACCCCCCCATCAGTTAGGACCCTGCAGTAGTGCCAACTACCTGCTGGGCTGAGCATGTGCAGTAAAGAAACCGACACTGTAGCCACACGGGTGACATCAGGGGATGCAGCATTAGGTTTTGCTATGATGAGCATCCACAGCATTGTAGGATTGAGGGTCCTGTTTGCCAAACATGAAGCAGCCAGGGGTGCTGCAGATATACAGTTCACACAGAGGGACAGCTTTAAGGAAAGAGAGATCAGATGGACTGCTCATTATATTATATTATATAAATATATTTAGTGAGACATTTTTGCGGTCAATAGTTGTAGGATTGCATTGCGTCTCAATGGGACATCCAGTGTCCTGGACCATTCCCCCACCCCACCCACGCATAGACCACTGCAATCCTTATTTGAACCTTGATCAGCCAGTGAAATGTAGCCTCATGATTGGCCTCCAGCAGTCACATGGTCCGAGAGCTGCTTTCTATTTCCCACCTGTGACCGCTGGTTTTCATTTGCACGGCCATGTAATGTAGAAAATACATTACACGTCCTCCCGGCATCCCTGCAGTTGGGCGTGCCCTACAAGGGAGCCGGGACGTGGCCGCCCCCACTCCCTGTGCCTAGGTGCTGTCCAAAATGACGGCTTTATGCCAGACATTAGTTTGATTGTACAGCCAAAAATGTAAAACAACAACTTAAAGTGGACCATCACCCTCCTGTGATCGGCCCGTGAATCTATAAGATTCCCGGGCTGATCACCTCCCTCCCCGCGGTACATCCGAGATCGGGATGTCCCGCGGTGAGGGACCCCCCCCCCAAAAGCTCACCTCATCGGCGGCGGCCGCCTCCCGCGCGCTCCTCTAGCCGTGCGTGCGCCCGCACCGGCCGTTTGTGAATGGCCGGCGCGGGCGCGCGCCCTGTCAAAGCGACGTGCGGGAGGCGGGGGCGGGCGCACTGTCTTGTCCGCCGCTTGTCCGTGAGCTAGGAGAGGTGAGTTTTTCGGGGTTCTGGGGGGTTTTACACAGCGGGACACCCCTAATCGGGGTGCCCCCCTGAAGTGGACCAAAACCCAGGATAGTCAAAATCCTGGGTGTTGGTCCACTTTAACAAGATCAAAGATCAAGCACCCCCTGCCAGTCCTCTCCGATCCAGTATGGCAGCTCCAATGGAGCGATGGCCACTACCCTTCAGCTTTGCGGACCCACTTTTCCAGTTCTGAAATGCCCGATGCAAGAAAACCTGCGGGAGCATCAGCCGGAGACAAGCCGATGCTAGCTGGGTAGACAAGACAAATCAGCAGATTTCACACAGTAGGCATCCTGTATGGGGGAGCCCCATAGGGATAGGGATTCAGCCATTTAGACTCCAGGGGGGCAATGTTTCTCTTCAAGTGGACCCAAAATCTCCACTTAGGCAAACATAAAATACTATATACTACTTCTCTCCTAGAACTGCTTCACAGAGGTCCAGATAGTCACTCAGTCCCAAGATCAGGTCCTGGGCACACCCCTGCCCTGTCAAGGCAGTGAAAGCGGATGGAAATACAGAACTAAGTCCACTGCCCTGCCCCCTGACTGCAGTTGGCACGGCAGTTTTTCAAAGCCGAAGCCACACCCCACGACACCTTTCGAGAGAGCCAATTGGGTGTGTGCAATCCGCTGGGCCTGATCTCTGGAACAGGTGAGTGAATGCTGCATCTCAAAAAAGCAGCTGCAGGCTTTTTGCCTTTACAGGTCATTTCATGCAGGTCTATGCATATTGTATGCAGGAGGGGGAAGCCTGGCCCTGGGGCACAAGGTTGCTCTCCTCAGCTGAAATTTCTCCACGCCAGCAACTTACCTGATCATAGTTACATACATATGTCCATCAAGTTCAACCAAGGGTGTTGGGGTAGGGAGAAGTTTTTTTTTATTTCATAGGGGAAGCTATTTATTTTATTTTTTGTCTTTATTTTTTTTTATTGATAACCACTAGTAGTAACGGTTAATGTTATTTTCTTCAAAATAAGCATCTAATCCTTTTTTGAAGCTGTCAGCGGTTGATGCTGTAACAAGCTTCTGTGGGAGGCTATTCCATAGATTTATAGTTCTTATGGTAAAAAACGATTGTTGCCTCCGGAGACTAAATTTCTTTTTTTCCAATCGAAGGCAGTGCCCCCTTGTCCTTAGAGAGGATTTTACCTGAAATAGTGTTCCCCCATATTTTTTGTATGGTCCATTTATATATTTATACAAGTTAAGTTAAGTTGTCTCCTCTCAAGACTAAACAGATTTAATTCTCGTAATCTTTCCTCATAACTAAGATCTTTCATTCCCTTTATTAGTTTGGTGGCTGATCCTGAAAGCAAGTCTCCTCCTCACAGGGGGATGGGCTTCAGAAGCACCTTGTTCCCCTATTAGAGACATGGCTCAGGATCAGGTATCGCTAGTTAGGTAGGAATGACTCAGGGGAAGATGGTGTAACAAGGTTACGCTCCCCAAGGGGATGTACATACGCTTTTATGAAGCTGACCCACCTTCTCCTCCGCAGACACGTCGGCCATCTTGGGTGGCGGTGGAGGAGCTCGTTTTTTGACTAACAGCAGGACATCTGTAAAGAAAAAAATGGTTTGGTGTACCTCTACTGATAAAAATAGCCGCACACAGAATTTGACTGGTAACATAGGAGTTGATTTGTATGGACTTTCATAAGAAAGGAGAAGAACGGAGTCATAGGGGGTCCACTGAGGAGGAGTTACATAAAGCAGACCAACAGTCAAAATCACTTAAACCTGCCCAACACAACAAACAGTGCTCATATGCATCCCTCCCCAGGGCAATTTAGATTGCTGCACATAAAAATGTATTTACCTTTTTCTAACTCCTGCTGTGGTAAATTTTGAAAACAAAATAGCCATTCATGGATCTGCAGGATGCCTGCAAACAGGAAGTGTCGCTGGGCATCCTGTTAATGTGTTATATCAGTTGAATTCCGGCAGCAGCATGGCTGATATGCTGAGAAAGGAAGCTCCAAAATGGCCGCTACCACTTGAAAATCGTCGAGGCAGTGTTTCAGCTTTGAGTGAATGCAAGAGCAAATGTAACTGCTGACAATGCTTCAGTATCATGCATGCAGATAGGACAAGTGAGTTCTGGGGAGTTTTCTTTCCCAACTGTGCCAGGCTTTTGGTCTGGGTTTAAATCCTGACAAGCGTTTAATTTTCAGCTGTTGGTATAAATAAACCCAGGGGAGACAGGTTTTAGAGCATACCATTCCTCTTTTACAGGAGAGATCTCCTCTAACTGCCTAAGCCAGTCTGTAGGGGATTAGTAACATTAATCACTCTGTTCTAAACACAGCATTGCATGATGGGTAAAAGCATCTGCAAACAACACAAAAATCTAGCAATAAACTGTTATTGCAGTGCAGGCTGGGTAACAGGACAGGCTATCAGAGTGGAGCAGTTCTCACTTATAAAAGCATAATAACAGTATGTTCAAATTCCCGTCCAGATCAGTCTTCTTTCCATTAAAAGAAAGAAACCAGGTTGGCTGCATTTTTGTTGTTGCAAGATAAATGGGTGACCCATTCCTTTTGTAACTGAGCATATTTGCATGGATTTTCATTATTTGACAATTACTTGAGTGCTCCTTTAAAGAGAAACTCTAATCATTTTGTAAATTCTGCCCCTGTGCTAAGCCCAATTCTGCAATAGCATAAAAAACAACTCACTTGGGGGCAAAGCTTGGACTTTGAGTGTCAAGTCAGTCACCCAATACTGTGCAGAGTGTCAATCAAGTCCAACTGTCTTGCAAGCCCACCACCTGCATCAGGCACTGGCCTGTTACAGTGGTGGATGTGGCCGACGCTCGAGCCCTTCTCCACGGCCCCAGCAGATAGACACCCGGACTATACAGCGGTGGGCGTGGCCGATGCTTGAGCGTCGGCCACGCCCACCGCTGTATAAGGCTGTGTGTCTGTGTGTGAAGACAGCGGGGAGGATTAAAAGGTGAGTTTACTTTTTCTTTTTTTTTATTTTAGTTTTGCCTATAAGGGGAATGGAAGGGGGGAATGCCACACTACCTATACGGTGAATGGAAGGGGGGGAATGCCACTCTACCTATACGGGAAAGGGAAGAGGGGGGAATGCCACACTATCTATAGGGGATTGGAAGGGGGGGGGAATACCACACTACCTATATGGGCAATGGAAGGGGGGGAATACCACACTACCTATATGGGCAATGGAAGGGGGGAAATGCCACACTACCTAAAAGGGGAATGCCACACTACCTATATGGGCAATGGAAGGGGGGGGGGATGCCACACTACCTATATGGGCAATGGAAGGGGGGAAATGCCACACTACCTAAAAGGGGAATGCCACACTACCTATATGGGCAATGGAAGGGGGGGATGCCACACTACCTATAATGGGAATGCCACACTACCTATATGGGCAATGGAAAGGGGGAAAGCCACACTACCTATAAGGGGAATGCCACACTACCTGTATGGGGAATGGGCGGGGGGATGCCACACTGCCTATGTGGGAATGGGAGGGGGAAATGACACACTGCCTATATGGGAATGGGGGGAATGCCACACTGCCTATATGGGAATGGGGGGAATGCCACACTGCCTATATGGGAATGGGGGGAATGCCACACTGCCTATATGGGAATGGGGGGAATGCCACACTGCCTATATGGGAATGGGAGGGGGGATGCCACACTGTCTGCAATTGGAAAAAAAATTTAGTTTTCCTTCCCAAAATCCTAGGTGCGTCTTATGGGCAGGTGCGTCTTATAGGGCGAAAAATACGGTATATACGCCAGATTTTTTATAAAGAATATCTAAAGGCATGTGTATATAAACCCTCCCTGATCCCTTAACTTTCCTTAACAAATACTGTTCATCTGTGTAGGCTGTAGCTAACCCCCCCCCAAACAAAAATGGGTACAGAGGAGTGTGAAGTGCTTTACGTCGAGAACAATGGTGTATACCCATCACATTGTTTAAAAATGGCTTTCAACCTGCCACATTGTGTGGGAGAAAAGGGAGGGGTATAGCCCAAACAGGTGGAGTCAACCTCACAAACATGCATAATTCCCTGTCAGCCATTGTGTTTGTTTTTTTTAGAACCTATAGAGCTCAGCTCACCCTGGTCCTGAAGGTTTTCCTCACCGACGGTCTTGGTGTCAGACAGGACTCGCTCAGAGGCGGCATGCACCAGCTTATGGTGTGTGAGGACCTTGGGGTCTTCCAAGCTTCCATGTGCACACTGGTGGGGACACAGAAGAAAATCATTATATATTAGCATGAGTGTGGCTACACAACCTGAGGTTCTTACTCTTGGCACTGCCACCTGCAGGATATAAGTGGTAAATAGAAAACAGATGTGTCAGATATACATTTTACATACATTTTAATATTCATCAGGAATGATCGTGATCATCATTATAAACACACATTTAAAAGAAAAACTGCATTAAAAAAAATAAATAAATAAATAAAATCGAACAAACCCACCAGCCCAGAAAATGTATCTGCAAATCTCTAGGAGATATCTCAGCACAAACTGCAGGAATCAGCCTAGAAACACCAGGTTTGTGTTTTTATTTTTCTCTAATGACTTGCCCTCACCCCAATAGCAAACCTTTATTAGAGGAAAAACAATACTGAGGGACCATACATGGCATTGAGGTCACTTTCTGTCTGTGGAGACAGGGGTAAGGGATTAGCCCTGCAGATCCTCCATCTACCTGGGTCTTCTTTCAGACTCTCCTCATGTGTCATCCTGTCAGCATGTCATGTCAACCCCTCATCGTTTATTCCAACTATATAGAAGGCAGAGCATGCTGCAGCTTGTAGTCCTGTGCCAGCTGGGGTCATAGTAGAATTGGAAAAGGAAGATCAACATCATTATAGCTGAAGAAGCTTCATACAAATGAAATGCTATACACAGGTGGGCAGTGGGTGCCTTGGTTCTACATTAGGTTTCGATATGACTGGCAGCTGTCACTTAATGCCTTAGCCCCACCCTTGATTAGTTTACCTCTGCCCCCATTTATGATACGGTGGCAGTCAGGATTTCTATCTGTAACAGGAAGTGTTCAAACCTGACAAAAATTAACAAATGACTTGAGTTTGAATAGTACTTGCTCTGTGCTGCATGAATTTATGACGATCAGAGTTCCTCTTTAATGATACAGAATATAGTATTTGTTCCATACTGCATGCGTTGGATGCGTATGATGGCTGGAGTTCCTCTTTAAGAATACAGAATGTAGTACTTGTTCTTTGCTGCATGCATTTATGATGACTAGAGTACCTCTTTAATGATACAGAACATAGTACTTGCTCTGTGCTGCATGCAATAATAATGCCTGGAGTTCCTCTTTAATGATAGGGAATATCACGGCCCCACTGTTAATCTGTAAATCCCAGACTCAAATAGATGCTGTTGCCGCCAACTGTGATGTCATGCAGCCGCAGAGGTGTTCCTGTTGTTACTGGTGCCGGTGAAACCTGACCTGGCCTGACAATCCCTGCACCCTGCAGGGGGAGCCCATGCCAAGCTGCCAAGACAGAGCACCTGGCCTGCAGGCAAATGGCTGCAGCACTCACCACAGGTATCCACTGGGCATGCAGAGGGTATGAAATTCTGACAGCGCCCACCAGCATGGGAGGTTTACCAGCCAGTCTGTAAGCCACTAGAGGGGTTTCCCCCACTGCTGCCATTACTACCAGTGATACCACGTTTGGGGGTTTGAGGAGCTAACCTCAAACTGACCGGTCTGGACTGCATAACAACTAGTGAAAAACACCTGACCAACGTGAAAGATCAAAGTCTCTTATCCCAAAAAATGAAATGGCTGCTAATTGGACATTTAGGTTACTGATACTGAGACCCAGGATCTTTGATTACGCACCTTCCAGGTGTTAAAAAGTTTTCCAAGTTTTCAAATAAATCCTTCTCGTCACCTCTTTTCTGCTGGAAAGCAGAGTCTTGATCACCTCCCCCTTTTTTATGAAAATCGCGATCTCAGGGTCCAAAGTGTCAGATGCCACTTCTGTGGCTCCTGACAAAGCACTGGTCTCTAGGATAAAAGATCTGGTCTCACCGGGAGGTCTCTTTGGCCACCATAAGGCCAGCAATAGAATCATGGCTGACTGGCGGGGTACTTTGTGTAGAACTGGAGGAAAAGCGTAAGCCAGACTGAAACACCACTAGTGAGCCAGGTGTCTATTCCTAGAGCTTGATCGCAGCAATTAAGGGAGAACTTCCTCAGATTGTTGTTTGGACTAGAGGCAAAAAGTTCTACTCACGACACAAATCTGATTGAATACCTCCTAGTTTAAGGAACATTCTGCTTCCAATAGACATGATTTAGGCAACGCAAGTAGAGGCTAGAATCGGTTTGAGGGTACAAGATTCAACCTGCCATGCTTTCTTCAAGAGAGAATCCATCTTCTTGTCTAAAGGATCTTTGATGATACCAAAGTCCTCAAAGGCTAAATCCTCCCCCTTGGAGACCTTAGAAAAGGGGGCATCCAGTATTCCTCAGTGAAAGGATATGGCCTCTTAAGAGCCTCTGGTCTATAAACCTTCTTAACTGGATCCTTCCACTCATTAAGGATAGCCTCCTTAACTGAGTTATGAATGGGGAAGTTGATAGGGGAATCAGAAACAAAATCGAGATAGAACCCATTATGTTTAGACTTAGGGGTGCAACTCCTATCCTCAATGCCCATAGAAAGATGAACCATGCAGGACAGATGGTAAATCCTCTGGAGGAAAAAGGAATTTCACTGGTGAAACTGAATCAGAACAAGGGCTCTTATCGGAGGAGGAGTAAGGGCCCTCACGATTTCCTTGAGAAAGGGGACTAGTTCCCTGAAACGTGGGAGGACCGCCCCCATTATTACCCAACTATTCTCACGGGGTAATGTTTATCTTACTCATTATGCACATGCTATGTAACGTTATGCTGTAAAGGCGCACTGCTGTGCGCTATAAGTTATGCGCTTGATCTTTGATAGAGAGATGTTACTCAATGGTTTATTGTGACTATGTACTATATGCTCGTTCAAATTGTTGCCATAGGAATTGTTCACATTATGATCTAGCTTATTCTAGGTGACGAACGTACAGTATTATTCACAGCCACATGATTTTTTTGCTTTGCTTGCATTTGATTCATGGATGCATTATGTTAGTCTCCCTATGTCAGTCTAGTAAACACATGTGATCCAATTTTGCCATTACGCTAGCAAAAGATTGTTATGAGGCTTGATACTGTATGTCTAGTGGGACACATGACATGGGGGCTATACTAAATGCATTTAATGTAAGGCCGTTTGTTACCCTAATGTGAGATATCCTCACAGCCTGTATATAAATCACAAATGAAATATATATAGTAAGTTTCTAATTTATAGTAAGGGCCCTCACCCACCTCAGAATAGGGGGGTATCAGAGACCTCTGCTCTGACTCCTGCCCTCTAGAAAAAGGGGGGTCTATGGGATGCCCAACAAATTCCTTAAGTCCAGCGTGGTCCCGTGGAGTCCTAATATTCATCATGCTGCGCTGACATTCCTTACTCACAACCTTATCAGTACATGGCTTGCAAAGAGGCTTCCTATAGGAATTTAGTAGCTTGATTTCATATAACGGGCATCTCCTACTTTTATCCTTAGACTTGGACCCAGTTTTATTCTTGGAAACTTCCTTAGAGGGCTTGGTCTAAAATACGAAGGATCATATATAACCTTCCAAACACATAATAATTCAAAGTAGCCCTTAAAACTGCAAGTGTTTGTGCTTATAAATAAAAAAGGGACCGGAGTAGGACCCCTTCTTCCCAGACTGAGCGGCTGACAGAATTTCCAATGAAATTAGATCAATCAAGTTGGAAGGATGTTGATCCACAACAAAGTCTCCAATAGTAGATGCTAGAGGAGCAGGGACTTTCAAGTTTCTTCCTAATTGCTGAGGGAAGCCATAAAAAGACACCTAAGATTAAGCATTAGTGCTTCATCTTTAAAGTGGACCAACACCCAGGATTTTCACTATCCTGGGTGTTGGTCCACTTCAGTGGGGCATCCGAGATCCGGATGCCCCACTGTGTGAAACCCCCCCCAAAAAACGTACCTTTTCGGCGACGGATAAGATGCCGCCTCCCGCGCGTCCCTCTCACAGGGCGCGCGCCCACGCCGGCCATTCACAAACAGCCGGCGCGGGCACTGCTAGAGGGGCGCGCGGGAGGCGGCGGCGGCTGATCCGTCGCCGATAAGGTAAGGTTTTTTGGGGCTTTTGGGGGGGTTTCACCCCGCGGGACATCCCGATCTCGGATGCCCCGCGGTGAGGGAGGTGATTGGCCCAGGAATCTTATAGATTCCCGGGCCGATCACCCCTGGGTGTTGGTCCACTTTAAGCCAGGAGCATGTACATTAGCTAGATCTCGCAACAGCGCCCAGCGCTGATGCCTTCGAGCGCCACTCCCTGCAGCACATCCCTCCCCACTTCCATCAGTCTGAAAAAGCGCGCACGCATACCTCAGCCTGGCCTCTGGCAAGCTCCACAGACCTGCACCAGCGGGCGAAAGATATAATGCAGCTCAACTCCCCCCAGCTGCATATCCCACTGAGGCCTCACAAGCCGCTTGGCTGCCATATGGTATCAGAGGAGGGAGGGGGTGGTGGGAAGGGTACCTGTTAATCCCCTTTGACGATTTTCACAATGCCTCAGACCGTTAGCATACTTGGCCTATCGCCTGGGAGTCCCCCTGGGTATCTGGCAGGCTGCCCCCAGAGCCAGGGAATGGGTCAACCCCACAGCAATCCGGTCTACTTACCTAAACCTGTGGTTCAGGAGCTGGTGGTCTGGCTCATGCCCCAGGCAAAAACACTTAAAGGACTGGTGTCTGGAGGAGGTAGCTTGTGTTCCTACCTTGGGACGCAGCCTTAATATCTCAGTAGTATGCTGCCCTAAGGATGTTTTGAAAAAAAAAAAGCTATACTCACATTTTCCCCCCACGCAGACTGACGCTCCTAGTCCAGGGGTACAGCCATATCTCAAAGGCTGGATCCAGGTCCCTCGCTGCACGGCTATGGCAGCTCACTGTGACTGATGGCGGGGGTGTCGCCTCATTGGAGGGAAGAGACTCACGATGAGCAGAGCGGTGCTGCGCATGGTGCTGTGCAGCAAGGGACCTGAATCCAGCCTTTCAAGTAAGCCCCAGACTAGGAGCGGTGGTCTGTACTGGAGAAAAGGTGAGTAAAGCTTTTTCTTTCTGCTTGAAAATGTACTTTTAAGTACATATTTTATTACATTTAATCCTTCAACATATGGAAAATACAAAGAGACATATAAAAAAAAAAAACACACGGAAGGGGGCACTAGACTGCCATTCAGGGGCTAATACAAGGTGGAAACAGTTCCCCAAAAATGTAACATAATTAAAGTAACAAGTGCAGTGCAAGAGCATAAAAATCACGCAACCAAATAACGTATTTACTCAGTTCAGTGCAAAAAAAAGAGGATGAAACGCAGCAGCAATTCAAACACAGTGTATCACAAAGATCATAAACAGCTTTATAGCAAATAAAGTGCCAAGAGACAAAAAGGCAAAAAAAAAAATGGATACTTAGTAGATGTGGTATGCCTGGCTGAGGCCCCCTGCATACAGAGCCCACGCATTATGTGGCTATGTGCCACTGCTGCAGGGAATCAGTTCTGATCAGGGACTGTTATTGGTCTTGGCCGGGTATTTAGGAGTAGTTCTCCATAAAGACACCGAACATCAGTGGTTTGCATGGCAGGATAAAGAACATTGCTGCCCATCTGTAGTTTGCTGAATCTATTTTTGGGGCCTTAGCACTCTCATAAAGATGACTAGAGAGAAATTAAGTAAAAACATTCCCAGTTGTACCCACGACATTGCGACTCTGTGGCAAGCAGGACTAACAGTTTGTCAATGACGCTCACTGCTCTCAACTGGTGGATGGAAGTCATCACCATGGAGACAAAGAAACAGGAAATGTGATAAAGGAAACACCCACTCCCCTCCATGTCATGTACATGCATGTAATCCCCTCCACCTTCATGTCACATACACAACAGTGGTGTGACATGGGGGGGCGATAGGCATATATGTAACATATATGTATTGCGTGGATGGGGAGGTGCCATGGAACATAGTGAAGACGAAATACACAAAATTCATAAAATTTGGCACAACAGTAACGTTACCAAGAACTGAACATCCCTAAAGAAAATTGGCATGGAAGGCTGCCAAGAGGCCTACAGCAACAGTAAAGTAGCTGCAGGAATTTCTGGCAAGTACCAGTTGTATACTGCATGTGATAATCTCCCATTTGACTCATATATCTGGAGTATGGGAAGGGCATGACTGAAGCCATCTCTTACAAAGAAAAACAAGCAGGCCTGGCTTTGTCTTGCTAAAACCTGCACCAGATTTGCCAAAAGCATGAGGGAAATGTGCTATGGGCTGATGAGACCAACAATCAACTTTTTGGCCATTAATCATAAAGACATATTTGGCGCAAAGTAAGCACTGAGCATCAGCGTAAGATCACCATTCCCACAGTGATAATGCATGGCGCAGGCAGAATTATACACACAGCCAACCCATACATATGACCCACATGTCTGTCACCCCCTCTCTGTCCATGTCACATAAATGCCTGTCCCACCTCCATGTCTCATACATGCCTTTCCCACACCCCCCATGTCTCATACATGCCTGTTCCATCTCCCCCTCCACATACTTGCATGGCACCCCCTTCCATCTCATATGTGTTAGTTAGCCCCCATCATGCCATATATGTGCCTGTCACCCCCTTCATGTCACATGTCTGTTATTCCCTTCTTTTCCGTAATACATACATGCCTGTCACCCCTCCCCTTCCATGTCACATACATGCCTGCGCCACCTTTCCCTCCATGTCACATACATGATATCACACATACATGCCTGTCCACCTCTCCCTCCATGCCATCACCTTCCATCTCATACACGTGTTAGCCCCCAACATGCCATATAAGTGCTGGTCACCCCCTCCAAATCACATATGTCATATAAAACACATATAAAACATACATGCCTGTCACCCCTCCCCTTCCATGTCAAATACATGTCTATCCCACCTCCATGTCACAGACATGCCTGCCTCACCTCTTTCCTCCATGTCACATACATGCCTGCCCCACCTCCCCCTTTATGTCACCCCCTTCCATCTCATATACATGTTAGTTAGCCCCCACCATGCCATATATAAGCCGGTCACATATGTTATTCTCCATAACACATACATGCCTGTGACTCCTCCCCCTCCATGCCACATACATACCCATTATCCTTTCCCTTCCATGACACATACATGCATTTCACATCCCTTTCTATGACACATACAAGCTTGCCCTCACTCCCATTCCATGATACATATTCATTTTACCCCTCCACATACATGCCTGTCACCCCACTCCATGTCTCATACATGCATGTCACCCCCTTCCTTATCACATACATGCCCATCACCCCCCATATGTTACGTACATTCCTGTCACATTCCTATAACCCCCTTTCTTATCACATACATGCCTGTCACCCCTTCCCTGCCATTCGTCCATGTGAGATAAACACCTGTCGTCACCCCCTTCCATAACTATACATGCCTGTCACCATCTTACATGGTAAATACATTCCCGTCACCCGCTTCCATAGCACATATATGCCTGCCACCCCCTACATGTTACATACACACCTGCCCCTCTTTCCATAGCACATACATGCCTGTCACCGCCTACATGTTACATACATGCCTGTCACCACCTACATGTTACATACATGCCTGTCACCCCTACACGTTACATACATGCCTGTCACCCCTACACGTTACATACATGCCTGTCACCCCCTTCCAGTTCATATACGTGATAGCCCCCACCATGCCATATATTTCCCTGTCGCCCTGTATGTCTGTTATTCTCTTCTTCTCCATAACACATACATGCCTGTCACCGCCTACATGTTACATACATGCCTGTCACCGCCTACATGTTACATACATGCCTGTCACCACCTACATGTTACATACATGCCTGTCACCCCTACACGTTACATACATGCCTGTCACCCCCTTCCAGTTCATATACGTGATAGCCCCCACCATGCCATATATTTCCCTGTCGCCCTGTATGTCTGTTATTCTCTTCTTCTCCATAACACATACATGCCTGTCACCGCCTACATGTTACATACATGCCTGTCACCGCCTACATGTTACATACATGCCTGTCACCGCCTTCCAGTTCATATACGTGATAGCCCCCACCATGCCATATATTTCCCTGTCGCCCTGTATGTCTGTTATTCTCTTCTTCTCCATAACACATACATGCCTGTAACCCCTCCCCTTCCATAGCACATACATGCCTATTACCCTCTTCCATAGCACATACATTCCTGTCACCCCTCTCTGCCATTCCTCCATGTAACAATGTGACATACATGCAGTCACCTCCACCCCATTCCATGTCACATACATGCCTGTCACCATAGCAGCACATAGAGTGCATGTCCCCGCCCCTCCCCCACATACATGGTTGAGGCATTGCTCCTTCAGCCTCTCCAGGGTCAGCTCCTCCGTCACCTCCTCCAGCCATTCGGCCCCCTCCATGGTGCAGACATGGAGCCGGAGCACCCGGCCGGCGAAGATCTTTTCCTCCTGTACAAACATAGAGCGACCCAAGGACGGGAACCCCCTCCTGTCACCGGAACCCTGCCCGGGGCATGCCGGGAAATACAACGCCGGGGTGGCCGCCAGCGGAGGGCGAGCGAGAGCAAATACATTGCTGTACAACGAGTTACCACTTTGGGGCAGAAGAGAGCACATTCTACATTACGAGCCTAGCAGCTGCCGGAGGGGGGTGACCGACAGGAACAGCCAGAGCTATACACAGCAGCTGCCAGAGGGGGCGAGCGAGAGCAGAGCCAGTGCTATACACAGCAGCTGCCAGAGGGGGCGAGCGAGAGCAGAGCCAGTGCTATACACAGCAGCTGCCAGAGGGGGCGAGCGAGAGCAGAGCCAGTGCTATACACAGCAGCTGCCAGAGGGGGCGAGCGAGAGCAGAGCAATACAGGGAACAGACAACATTACTAAGCACCATGGAGACACACATAAATTGCCAACATCACACTAATAGCAGCACCAGTATTATATTATTTTAATTTGTTACAATTAGGAGATGGGTCCATTTACACAGCTACCTCCTTTTTATGTATGACCATATTTAAATATTTCAGGTTAGGTCTAATAGCTACAGAACAATAACATACAATTTTTAAATTAAGCCACGCCCTCATTGATTTGGTAGTTAGGAGATACATTGTAACAGTTACAACACTATAAACACTTTGAATAGGCAAATGAATTCTTTATTGATGCAGATCTGCATGTTACACCTCAAAAAGGGACAAATGAGAGCAACGAGGAACGGGGACATGGGCTCGAAAGAGGGACAGTCCCTCCAAGTCAGGGACACTTGGAAGGTATGCAGTAATATCCCTGGGGAGGTCATTCACTTATCCATTGAATTCCATTCATTGTTACTAAAAGAAAGGCAGGAGGACAACTAGAAACAGCAGGATTTTAAAACAGCAACTTGTTCCCTCCAAAAAAGGGGGGCAGTGCTGGGGTATATGATCTACCCCCATCAGTATCTCCATCTCCAGTGTCTCCAATACCACCTGCTGAATCTCACTTAACCCATCTATATGTCTAGCGCTCGTGTATCCACCCAGGCTCGGTTTGGTGCACACGAAAAACCCTGGTGGACCCTGGCCCCCCTTTGAGGGCATTCATCACCAAATCTGAACTATGTATAGCTTATATGTGGCATCCCAAGTGCACAGAGACAATACATTTTGGCATAATGTTTCTGTGCATGGGCCCTTATTGTAAGCTGGTAATACTTCTAAATGTGGGGTGGGCCTCCAGAGTCAGTTCTACTGGTGGGCCCTAGGCATCACAGTACAACACCACCCTTACCCTTCCACTCTCTTATTACACTTTAATCTCCCTGTGGAACCATCTAATACCCCTCCAGCATCTCCTGTACTCCTTCCAGTACCAGATATCCATCCAACTTCTCTTGCACCCCCTCCAGTATCTGATATCCCTCCTGCTCCCCCTGTACCCCATTCAGCATCCGATTATCCTCCAGCATCTCCTGTGCCCCCTCCAGTATTTAATAACCCTTCAGAATCTTCTGTATATCCTCCAGTATCCGATATCCCTCTTTTGCCTCCTGTAGCCCCTCCAGTATCTGATATATCTCCACCATGTCCTGTATCCCTCCAGTATCCAATATCCCTCTATTGTCTCCTGTAGCCCCTCCAGTATCTGATATTCCTCCAGCATGTCCTGTATCCCTGTGGTATCTGATATCCATCTCTTGTCCCTTCAGTATCTGATATCCCTCCAGCATGTCCTGTAGCCCCTTCAGTATCTGATATCCCTCCAGCATGTCCTGTATCCATCCAGTATCCAATATCCTTCTATCGTCTCCTGTAGCCCCTCCAGTATCTGATATCCCTATATCATCCCCTGTAGCCCCTCCAGTATCTGATATTCCTCCAGCATGTTCTGTATCCCTGTGGTATCTGATATCCATCTCTTGTCCCTTCAGTATCTGATATCCCTCCAGCATGTCCTGTAGCCCCTTCAGTATCTGATATCCCTCCAGCATGTCCTGTATCCATCCAGTATCCAATATCCTTCTATCGTCTCCTGTAGCCCCTCCAGTATCTGATATCCCTATATCATCCCCTGTAGCCCCTCCAGTATCTCATATCCCTCCAGCATGTCCTGTACCCCTGTGGTATCTGACATCCATCTCTTGTCCCTTCAGTATCTGATATCCTTCCAGCATGTCCTGTATCCCTCCAGTATCCAATATCCTTCTATCGTCTCCTGTAGCCTCTCCAGTATCTGATATCCCTCCAGCATGTCCTGTATCCCTGTGGTATCTGATATCCATCTTTTGTCCCTTCAGTATCTGATATCCCTCCAGTATGTCCTGTATCCCTCCAGTATCCAATATCCTTCTATCGTCTCCTGTAGCCTCTCCAGTATCTGATATCCCTCCAGCATGTCCTGTATCCCTGCAGTATCCAGTATCCCTTTATTGTCTCCTGTAGCCCCTCCAGTATCTGATATCCCTCCAGTATCCCTCTATCATCCCCTGTAGCCCCTCCAGTATTTGATATCCCTCCAGCATGTCCTGTACCCCTGTGTTATCTGACATCCATCTCTTGTCCCTTCAGTATCTGATATCCCTCCAGCATGTCATGTATCCCTCCAGTATCCAATATCCCTCTATCGTCTCCTTTAGCCCCTCCAGTATCTGATATCCCTCCAGCATGTCCTGTATCCCTCCAGAATCCAATATCCCTCTATCTTCCCCTTTAGCCCCTCCAGTATCTGATATCCCTCCAGTATCCCTCTATCGTCTCCTTTAGCCCCTCCAGTATCTGATATCCCTCTAGCATGTCCTGTACCCCTGTGTTATCTGACATCCATCTCTTGTTCCTCCAGTATCTGATATCCCTCCAGCATGTCATGTATCCCTCCAGTATCCAATATCCCTCTATCGTCTCCTTTAGCCCCTCCAGTATCTGATATCCCTCCAGTATCCCTCTATCGTCTCCTTTAGCCCCTCCAGTATCTGATATCCCTCTAGCATGTCCTGTACCCCTGTGTTATCTGATATCCATCTCTTGTTCCTTCAGTATCTGATATCCCTCCAGCATGTCCTGTATCCCTCCAGTATCCAATATCCCTCTATCTTCCCCTTTAGCCCCTCCAGTATCTGATATCCCTCCAGTATCCCTCTATCGTCTCCTTTAGCCCCTCCAGTATCTGATATCCCTCCAGCATGTCCTGTATCCTTCCAGTATCCCTCTATCTTCTCCCGCAGCCCCTCCAGTAACTGATATTAGAGCTTCATAAGCCAAAGTTCTGATTCTGACCTTGTTATTTTATCAGGGTCTGACTCCAACTTCTTTATAAATGGCCAATAAATAGTAATATCCACATTAAAAAGTAATCAGGCTACTTAGAATAACTAAACATGCCATGCCCGCTGTGTGAAATCCCCCAGGATACCCACTTCAACTCATTTTTTATGTGACCTTGTCTAGGCCCATCTAAGGGCTTGGCTCCAGCCTAGCAGCACTTCCTGTTTTCAGCCTGTAAATGCATGAACTGCCAACTTGTTTTTAAAATTGATCCCAGCAGGAGTTAGCAAAAGGAAAATGAATTTTTATGTGCAGCAATCTAAACTGCCCTGGGGAGGGATGCATATGAGTTTGTTGTGTTGGTCTGGTTAAAAGCGGACCTTCACCCTGAATAAGAGCCTATCTTATATGTTTCCCACACCCTGTATATAGAGATTGCTCACATTAAAAATAATCCCACCTGCATCTACTGCATGTTATGGGCCTTTAAACATCCAAGATGGCGGCTCATGGAGCATCAGGCAGCTTGCAAACAGGAAGTGTGTTCTGACTGTGTC
Organism: Gastrophryne carolinensis; assembly: GCA_027917425.1. NCBI lineage: Eukaryota > Metazoa > Chordata > Amphibia > Anura > Microhylidae > Gastrophryne > Gastrophryne carolinensis. The sequence goes on along the minus strand of CM051235.1, from coordinate 169,792,284 downwards.
ACTCTGCATTCTGGGATTGCTGTCCTTTCCCTGACCCCAGCTCTGCTCTGTCTGAGCAAAGCACAGCTATAACCCGCCTCCCTACACTTTATCCCGCTCTTTTCGGTATGTGTGATGCTTCCGAGTCAAGATGGCGGCGCCCGTGTCCTAGAGTCTTGAACAGAGTTGCAGCCCAGTGGAGGCAAGAATAATGTGACCAAAAACTTAAAATATATTAATTTTAGATGATAGGGAATAGTTATTTAATGGTTTGGGCTTTTCATTAAATCATGCTGAAGGTCCGGTTTAAGTCATTTTTGATTGTTGGTCCACTTTAAATGGTAGTTCAGTGCGTCCTCGCCATGGTTTTTAGTCGGGTGACATCCCATCAGGGCCGGCGTCAACACCCAGCAAGGCGGGGCAGCTGCCGGGGGCCCCGCCCTCCAGGGGGCCCACTGACAGGGCTGGCCTTTGGGGTGTGCGACGGGCATCAAAATCAGGAGGATCTAGATTTGTTTAGCCTCTGAGGTCCATGTTTAAAGGGGTTTGATGCACTTCAAAGTAGACCTAAACTAGAGTTTTGGTCCAAATAGCTTGATCCTTAGGGGGCATCCAGATTTGGGACGTCCCTCAGTGATGTGACGCGACTCTTCACCACAAAAGGGCCCACATAAACCTGGAGCCGGCCCTGCATCCCATCTATGTGGTACTGGAGTTAATTAAAAAATAAAAAGTAGTACTTCATGAAAAAAGGTTTAGACCCCCACCCTAGTCTAGAGCCCCTTCAGTAACCTTAGGACAACAGTACAGAGTTCCCTGTAGCCCCTCCCACCCAGCAGTTGCTAAGCAACCCATGAATTATGTATCTATTACTCTCATGCGAGCTGCTGCCGTGCTGGCCAGCAGAAGAACGGCCGGACACCTCCTCACACGTCAAGCAAAAGCGGGTCTGAAAACCTAGATGTAGCCCCGCCCCCTGAACCAGTGTAGCCCCGCCCACGGCATAGTATACTAGTCTAGCCGCCTCGTCGTCTTTTCCCGCCTCCTGCCTGTGTCCCAGAGCGCCCTGTATCCCCGCCTTCTAACGTGTAGATCCGCCTCCACGCCCCTCCACATTCCCAGTCCCGCTTAGTCTCCCCGCCCCTGCCATGTGGGCCCGCCCCCGGAGGCTCTGATACGTGGCAGACGGTGGATCGGGGCGCTGTGCGGAGGAGGCGGATCTCAGGCCTCAGCTTCTCATCATGGGGCACAACGACGTGATGGGAGCCGCGGAGGATTTCGCCGATCAGGTGAGCAAACCGGGGACGTGGGGCGAAGGATCTAAACGGGGGACTGTCCGGAGGCCTCATCCCGGAGCCTGAAATCTGAGCCTGGGGACCGCACGTGTTAGCGGGCGCTGTGCTGTGTGAGTGGCTGCAGGCCGCCGAGTCACCCCGGGGCCCCTGACCACCTTCCATCCTTACTGTGGGTGTCCACACTAAACTCCAGGCTACTTCTGCCAGGAGCGGCTGTTCGTATAGTGCCCCAGCTTTAATCCCCCGACAGGGGCCCCAGCTTTAATCTACGACAGGGGCCCCATTCACTGCCACAACTAGTGGGGCCCCCAGATCCCACCTGTTGTCCCATTCATTCTCTGTACTCATTGGGGGCTCTGCTCTGTTCTTGTGTCCACCTACACGGGTGCGCTGGGTGCTGTTACAGGAGGGGGGCTTCTAGTTGGGCTCTGGGTGCTGTTACAGGAGGGGGCTTCTAGTTGGGCTCTGGGTGCTGTTACAGGAGGGGGCTTCTAGTTGGGCTCTGGGTGCTGTTAAAGGAGGGGGCTTCTAGTGGGCTCTGGGTGCTGTTACAGGAGGGGGCTTCTAGTGGGCTCTGGGTGCTGTTACAGGAGGGGGGCTTCTAGTGGGCTCTGGGTGCTGTTACAGGAGGGGGCTTCTAGTGGGCTCTGGGTGCTGTTACAGGAGGGGGGCTTGTAGTGGGCTCTGGGTGCTGTTACAGGAGGGGGCTTCTAGTGGGCTCTGGGTGCTGTTACAGGAGGGGGCTTCTAGTGGGCTCTGGGTGCTGTTACAGGAGGGGGGCTTCTAGTGGGCTCTGGGTGCTGTTACAGGAGGGGGCTTCTAGTGGGCTCTGGGAGCTGTTACAGGAGGGGGCTTCTAGTGGGCTCTGGGAGCTGTTACAGGAGGGGGCTTCTAGTGGGCTCTGGGTGCTGTTACAGGAGGGGGCTTCTAGTGGGCTCTGGGTGCTGTTACAGGAGGGGGCTTCTAGTGGGCTCTGGGTGCTGTTACAGGAGGGGGCTTCTAGTGGGCTCTGGGTGCTGTTACAGGAGGGGGCTTCTAGTGGGCTCTGGTGCTGTTACAGGAGGGGGGCTGCTAGTGGGCTCTGGGTGCTGTTAGAGGAGGGGGCTTCTAGTGGGCTCTGGGTGCTGTTACAGGAGGGGGGCTTCTAGTGGGCTCTGGGTGCTGTTACAGGAGGGGGGCTTCTAGTGGGATCTGGGTGCTGTTACAGGAGGGGGGCTTCTAGTTGGGCTCTGGGTGCTATTACAGGAGGGGGGGCTTCTAGTGTGCTCTGGGTGCTGTTACAGGAGGGGGGCTTCTAGTGGGCTCTGGGTGCTATTACAGGAGGGGGGCTTCTAGTGGGCTCTGGGTGCTGTTACAGGAGGGGGGCATCTAGTGGGCGCTGTTACGGTAGGGGGCTTCTGGAGGGCTCTGTTACAGGAGGGGGGCATCTAGAGGGCTCTGGGTGCTGTTACAGGAGGGGGGCTTCTAGTGGGCTCTGGGTGCTGTTACAGGAGGGGGGCTTCTAGTGGGCTCTGGGTGCTGTTACAGGAGGGGGGCTTCTAGTGGGCTCTGGGTGCTGTTACAGGAGGGGGGCTTCTAGTTGGGATCTGGGTGCTATTACAGGAGGGGGGCTTCTAGTGGGCTCTGGGTGCTATTACAGGAGGGGGGCTTCTAGTGGGCTCTGGGTGCTGTTCCCGGAGGGGGCTTTTAAAGGGCTCTCAGTGGCTCTTTGCTGCCTTAAGTCTCCCTATTTCCCAGCGTGGTGCGGGTGGAGTAGCTGGGGACCTGCCCATACCTGCCGCACTTCTCTTTCCCAGCTTTCTGGGATTAGACGAGGGGTGTGCACACCCCTGTGAATGTCTTGCCAATTCTTCGCCTGTGGGAGTTCTGACCTTGTTGAGTGCTCACATGTTATAGGTCATTGATTCCAGCTGATAAATGTGACCGCTCCATCCTCAATCTTGTTCCCTGTGAATGCATATTGGGGGCCCTCATCATTCTTAGCCCCCCCCCCCCCCCCCCCCCCAATCACATGTATACCTGAAGTGGGTAAAAGAAAAGTAGCTGTTACACAATAATGCCCCTCTTTCTGATCGCTTAGTCTTTAGCCTATAGGAAGGCAGACCGGGGCAGGGCTGTCTAATGTATACCTCCATATTCCAGGGGTTCTTCCCAGCCACCCGCAAAGGACAGACACCTGAAAGCATCATTAAACCCCACTCCTAATAGAAATTTCTTATTAGGTAGACCGACCTGAGCTTTCATTAACGAGGGACACAACCCAGGGCCAGCCACTGGCCTTCTCCAGGCAATATCGACAATGGTTGGCCACACCCTGCACCATCAGGCTCCCGACCCCAGCCATTTAGAAAGGCTGAGGGTGGGAGTGCGTGCTGCAGGGGATGTGCGCGCTTCGGTTGCCAAGACCATATTTGCTGTGCTGCCCCAAGGGTTCGATCTGGGTGGTCGGGTCATTATCAGATTATGTTCTTCGCGCACGGTCCTTATATCTGTTGGCATTCTAGCATGGGGCTAGGAAGTAGAGGGATTCCCCATTAATTATCAGTTCACAGCACATTTGGTGTTAACTTGGAGCCCATGCTGATTTTTGCCTATCGTTAGGCTGTGCGTTAGAGTGCAGATACTGCCTCTGTTAGCCACCCTCTGCCTCCTGGTTAGCTGTGCAGGGGTTAACCATCTTATCACCAAATATTTATCTTCTATTTGCACTGACACTCCGCAGATGGCCATCGTTGGTTGTTTCCTGGAAACCATTTGTGTTTCCGTTCCATATCTTCAAGGCAATTGGAAAAAATGGTCGCCCAGCTGTCGTGCTGCTCTCCATCTCCTGCCTTTATTGTTGCCCATTATAGCGCCCCCATCCTACTTGTGCCTCAGGGTGGGGGCTTCCTGATTAGTGTTACCCCCTCCCGCACATAGCTCCTCCCAAGCAAGAGAACGCGGGCCCCAGAACGTAACTCTTCCTGGTTCCAGTGCCACATTACCACCGATAACCAAAAGGTAATATTCTAAGTGTGCCATACACTCCACTTCGATCTTCATGACATGTGGGTAATCTCCAGTAGAGGGCGAACTTCTGCAGAGATGAATATGCAAAAAAGAAAGCCCCTCCCGGTCCATGTATACCTGGGACCTCCCACCAATTTCCCAGTTCCTTCTCTGCAGGGAAGGCGACAAGACAGAAGATGAAGACTTCTTTTACTTGCAGGTAAGCGGGGTCTGCGCCCGGCCGTTTATTATCCCTATTACTGCCAGGACCCTTTTTAAATTGCCCCTATTTGAGCCTCCCAGCTTAGGCTGCGGGTCCTGGTAAGGGTAGGAGCACCCTATGGGTAAGGAAGGAGCCTTGCTCCACCGTGAGGCCTCATTATGGGGTAGGTGGTTATCCAGGTTTTTGGTGATCCTGGTGCGCGATGCCCAGTCCCTACATGCCTGTGGCCTTATTATGGCCTGGTTTCCCCCCCCCCCCCCTTCCAGGGGCTGGCGGGCCGTCATCCTCGGTCTCTCCCTTTTCATTTATTAAGATTTTATATGAGTGTATGTGTGTGTGTTGGTGTTTCACTTTACTTTGTGTTGTGTGTGAGTGTGGATCTCCTGGAAGTATCCCTGGATGAATTGGTGCATGGTGCTTTACTAGCCCGTGGTGGCTTTGCTGTTAGCCTGGGGAGCTTCTCTCCCTCAGGCTGTGTTAAGAAAAGGGGGTGGGGCCGGGAGGTAGCCCCACCCCCTCGTTCAGCGCGTTTTGCGGGGGCTTCACTGGCCAGATCCGTGCTGCTGGGAGGGGGTTGGGGCCGGAAAAGCGTGCCTGCAGCGTTCGGCGCTGGCCCGGCCCCCTTCTCTTCCTGCTTCTCGGCTTCTCCTCAGATCGGGTGCCATTTGTGCTGCGTTGCTGCACAGGTAGGGGCCTGTTGGCCACCTCTTTGTCACTTGGGGGCCCCTCTCTGGTGGGGGGGGGCCCTTGTGGTGCTGTTAAGTGTGTATATATATATATTACTTTTTTTTTTTACTGTATAGTTGATATGCCTTATTGTGTGTTGCAGATTGCTTCATTATTGTGCATGTTAAGGGGTTCCTCCTGGTCCTGGGGTCCCTAGTGTAAATTTGATCACCTCAAATCCTCCCACCGGGACTTTTAAGGGGCATCCTGGGTTGCTTAGGCGTAAAATTCCCTGCGGTCTTGCAACTGACCACAAAAATCACCATATGGAGGCTACGCAGGATACTGGGCTCGGGCTACCTCTGGGACAATCCGGGCCATGTGTGGGGTATCCCTTACGGGGGAGAATGTGCTGATCTGTATACCATGTGCACAAAAGGCCATAACGCGGCAGTCTGGTACCCAGCCTTCTGGGTCGGCTCCTCCCGCTTCATCGCCTTCCCCTCCCCACCTTATCCGTACCCCAAGTGACATTGGTGCCAGCGGGGAGTCGCACTCTGATGTTTGTGCTAGGTTGGCCAGCATCGAGAAATGTATTGGTAGCATGGTGGGCAAGAAGGCCCAGGCTAAAAAGAGACCTTTGTCGTCGGCCCAGCCCTTGTGGGATGTTGATGACGATTCCATTGATTTGTCTGATTTTTCCCCGTTAGTGGAGGGGGAATTATATGAGGAAACGGAGACTGACTATGTACAGTCTACTGATACTGATGTCGGGCAGGCGCTGGGGGATGCCGTCGATACGGCCACTGTTTTGTCACATCTATTGGAGGTGTTGGATATTGACCCGCCTGAGGCGACTCCTCTCAAGAAGGGGGAATTTCTTGGGGCCCTCAAGCCCCGTCTGGAATTCCCTACCCAGGGTCACTTTGATGCGCTGATCCTGAAAGAATGGGAAAGGCCCAGTCGGCTTCCTGGTGTTCCTCAGGGATGGGATAAGAAGTATCCTTTCCCAGTGGAGGCGGTTAAGCGATGGTCTTCTTCCTCCCGAGGTCGATGCGCCAATTTTGGTTTTGACCAACTCGTCTGTGCTGAACACCCCTGACGCCACTTCCCTTAAGGATGGCGAGGACGAGCGCCTTGATCTGATGGCGTGTCACGCATTTGCCAGCGTGGGCTCGGCCCTGCGGCCTGTTTGTGCATCTGCCCTAGTTTCGCATGCTACCAGGTCTCTTATCAGGGACTGGCTGAATGACGCTCAGTTTGATCCGGCTAGCGCTGAGTTCGCTAGCCTTAAGAGATGTGAATTGTTCATGGGGGTTTGTCTTGGCTGCTATGGAAGATTCTATTGTCATGTGTAGCAGGACTTAAGCCCTATTGGTGGCTATGCGCAGATTGGTCTGGCTCCGTCGGTGGACGGCGGATTTTGGGGCCAAGAAGTCGTTTACAGCTCTTCCCTTCCTGGGTGCGCGGCTGTTTGGAGATACATTGGATGCTGTTGCTAAGGGAGGTAAGTTACCTCTGCGGAAGAAACGGCGCTGTCCCTTTCGGGGGGCTGGCTTGTTCACTCCTTCCTTTCGAGGGGCCAGAGCGGCTAGAGCTTTGGCCTTCGCGGGTGTCAGGAGCTCGGCCTGGAACAGGGGCAGAGGTTGGGGACGTCCCGCGGCTGCCTGGGGTTCCAAGCCCAAGCCTGCCGTTAAACCAGCTCAGCAATGAAGGGGCGCCCTCACCCGCACGGGTGGGGGGGGGGGGCGGCTGCGGCTCTTCTTCCAGGTCTGGGCCCGGGAGGTCACAGACATTTGGATTTTGGAAGTGGTCTCCTTCGGGTACAAACTGGAGTTTGAGTACTGGCCGCCTCCAAGATTCTTAAGGTCTCGGGTGCCCTCGGACCCTCAGGCTGCACAGGGGCTCCTGTTAGCAGTAAAAAACCTTCATGGGAGTTATTTGCCCGGTGACTCAGTCGGAGAGAGGCAGGGGTTACTACTCCAACCTTTTCACGGTTCCCAAAAAGGAGGGTTCGGTGAGACCCATTCTAGATCTCAAGGTTCTCAACAGGTTTATCAGAGCCAAAAAGTTCCGTTTGGAGACTCTGCGCTCGGCTATCCATTGCCTTCGCCAAGGGGATTTTATGACATCCATAGACATCAAGGATGTGTATCTGCATGTTCCGATTTTGCCGGCACATCAGAAATTCCTCCGGTTTGCGGTGGAGGATCAACATTTTCAGTTTGTAGCCCTTCCCTTCGGACTTTCCTCGGCGCCGAGGGTCTTCACCAAGGTCTTGGCGGGAATAATGGCTCTGCTCAGAGCTCGGGGCATTCGCATTGGGCCTTATCTGGACGACCTGTTGATCTCAGCTTCTTCCCTCCGTCAGGCGGAGCTGGACACCCACCAGGTGGTGTTGACTCTGGAGAGGTTCGGGTGGGTGATCAACCGCCCCAAGTCTTCTCTCTCTCCGTCATGAGTGATTTCATTTCTGGGCATGAATCTGGATACCATTCAGGCCAGTGTGTTTCTGCCCCAGACCAAGGTGCAGGGGATTCAGGATCTGATCAACCTTCTTTGGGCCAGTCCTTGTCCCTCTATCTGACGGGATGAAACTGGTGGGCTTGATGGTGTCCTCCTTCGAGGTGGTACCGCTTGCACAGTTTCGCATGAGATCTATTCATCTTCACCTATTGACGCATTTGGACAGGTGTCCGCAGTCATTGGATCAACCTTTCAGGATGTCTCCCAGGGTTCGGCAGTCCCTTCGGTGGTGGCTGGTCGCGAGCAACCTGTTGAAGGGCAGATCCTTTCTGGTCCCTTGTTGGGAGACGTTTACCACAGATGCCAGCCTGTCGGGCTGGGGAGGTTAGTTCAGAGGTTCGATCAGACAACCGAATGGCGGCAGCTTCCATCAATCACCAAGGAGGGACTCGCAGCAGGAGTGCCCTCAGGGAAGTCTCTCTGATCCTGCACTGGGCGGAGAGCAATGTTCCTTGCGTTTCGGCAGTCTACTTTCCAGGAGTGGAGAACACGGAGGCGGATTCCCTGAGCAGGGGATCCTCTTGCCAAGGAGAGTGGTCTCTGGATCTTTGCCGCAAGTGGGGGACTCCGGAGGTGGATCTCTTTGCCTCGAGGCGCAATCACAAACTTCCGGCCTGTGTGTCTTTCTCAGGATCCTCTATCTCTGGCCGTGGATGCCTTGTCCCTTGCTTGGTAGGATCTGGGTTTTATGTACCTGTTTCCGCCCATCTCCATGCTAGGCAAGGTAGTTCGCAAACTGGCTCTAGAAGGGGCACCAGCAATTCTGGTGGCTCCAAGGTGGCCAAGAAGGGTTTGGTACGCAGACGTTGTAAGGCTGGCTGTAGATCGTCCGCCAAGTCTACCATTAGTAAATGGATTCGTCAGGCCGTTGTTGGGGCCTATTCTGCTAAGGGGAGGACTCCCCCCCCTTTTTAGGGTCACGGCGCACTCTACTCGTGCTGTTGGTGCATCCTGGGCTTTTCAGCACCAGGCTTCGGTTGAACAAGTTTGTAAGGCTGCTACTTGGTCTTTCGTTCATACTTTTTCCAAGTTTTACAAGGTTGATGTGCGGGCTTCAGCGGATGCTGTTTTTGGCCGCAAGGTTCTGCAAGCTGCAGTGGTTTGAGTTGGTACATTCTATACTGTTTCTGGTTCCCACCCATGCTATTGGATGTCCCACATGTCATGAAGATCGAAGTGGAGTGTATGGCTCACTTAGAATAATACCGTTTTGTGAGTACTCGCCTTTAAAACGGGTATTATGAGTTTTTTTATTTGGTGACGTTGGTTTTGATTGTTAAGGTTATAATTGGTTGTTCCTGGTCACCTTACTGTTTTTTTACACTGGGAAATTGGTGGGAGGTCCCAGGTATATATGGGCCGGTAGGGGCTTTCTTTTTTTGCTTATTCATCTCTGCAGAAGTTCGCCCTCTACTGGAGATTACCCACATGTCATGAAGATCGAAGTGAAGTGTATGGCACACTCATAATACCCATTTTAAAGGTGAGTACTCACAAAATGGTATTTTTTTGGACTTGGGTGCGTGGGGGCCTCACCAATTGGGATACCCTCCCTTTCTGCATTAGAAGAAATTACCTTTTCCATGCAGAACTCTATGATGGGGAGCAGGAACTAACTTCTCCCCTCACGCCATGATTGAGCCCTGCCTTAGAGTTGCCCTCCCCCGTTTCTTAGCTGAACTCTGTATGATAGAGAACAGGAAGTACCGTAGCTTGCCTACCACTCACGCCATCAGTGAGCCCTGCATTAGAGTTGCTCTCCTTTTCTTAGCAGAACTCTATGATCGGGATAAGAAGTACGGTAAATTGCTTACCCACTCACACCATCAGTGAGCCCAACAGATTGGACAGGAAGAAGTAACCTACCCATCCCTCACGCCAACCTTGAGCCCTGCATTAGGGATTCTCACCTTTTCTTAGCAGAACTCTATACGATGGGAGACCGGACCTAATCCCCCCCCCCCCCCCCCCACTCCCTCAAACCATCAGTGAACCCTGCATTAGAGAAACTCCCCTTCTCTTAGCAGAATTTTATGATGTTTGATAGGAAGGAGTAACGTACCTACCCCTCACGCCACCATTGAGCCCAGCATTAGAGATTCTTGTCTTTTTCTTAGAACTCTATATGATGGGGAACAGGGACTGACGTTGCATACTTCCTGATGCCATCATTGAGCCCTGCATTAGATAAAGTCGCCTTTCCACGCAGAACTCTGTATGATGGTATAATGCGCCCAGCATTAGAGGTTCTTGCCTTTCCTTGGCAGAACTCTGTAATGGGGGACAGGAAGAAGTAACTTGCCTATCCTTCATGCCAACCTTGAGCCCTGCATTAGAGATTCTCTCCTTTTCGTAGCAGAACTCTATATGATGGGAACTAACCTTCACTATTCCCTCACGCCATCATTGAGCCCTAAATTAGAGATGCTCTCCTTCTCTTAGCAGAACGCTATGATAGGGGACACGAAGTAACTTACCTACCCCCTCACACCATCAGTGAGCCCAGCATTAGAGCTATTCTTCTTTTCTTTTCAGTACATTATATTGAAATGCAATACACTTTTGCATTAATGTACATTTATATACAGAGCAGAAGTAGATGTTACCTTACAGCAGCAGTCTGTGATTCTCTCCTTTGCTTAGCAGAACTATATGATCGGGGACAGAAAGTTGCTTACCTACTCCCTCATGCAAAATTCTATGATTGGAGACTGGAATTAACCTCCTACTCCCTCACACCATCAGTGAGCCCTGCATTACTTCTCTATTCTTAGCAGATATCCATCCAACGGGGTACAGAAAATGCTGCACACAGAGGTGGCAGGAAAACCTTCTTTAGTAAGTTCTCCATCATATAGGGCTGCAGGTCAGATTTTTGCTTCCCAACTAGAAGTGCATCTCAAACTATTGTTGCTGTTAGAAAGGGTCTTAAATTGGTGTATGAGTTTGTATCTCCCGACTTGTTTAAACTCCCTTTAGATTGAGCCGCTTTCTCTGCTCAACGTCTCTTCTTGATATGCAGTTGAATAAGGGTTTCAAATGTTTATCTTGTTACATGTCACTGAGAGCTTATTTGGGTGCCCCCCCCCCATATTGGTTTTGTAACTGGTCTCCTTCATACAATCATGGGAAATGATCAGCACACGCCTTCTGTCATGTATCTCAGGGCACTGAGTAAAAATGTCAGTGTAACCCTATGCCTAGTCTCTTACTCTTACAAGAGCTTATATTATGTGAATAGCCCTCTACTGACAGAGATGTAAACAAAGCAATTTCACATACTGAGCTCTTGTGTCAGATCTGCATCCGTAAAGAGAAAAAAATGTGGCGCTTTTTAGCGTGTCTCTATTTCAAGCCAATGGAAAGTCCACTTGTCCTTGATGAATTTTATATCCAGTGCTGGAGGTGACCTGAAACGCTCTCTGCTTTCTTGTAGGCTGCATCGGTCAGTTTAAATGCAAACCTTCTAAGTGCTAAGTATTCCTGTGCTGCATGTTAAGTGTGTGTGTGGAGCCCAACATGGGAAGTGCGTGGCGCGCCGCAGATGGAAATAGCTGCAGCTGTGACCCCCGAGAGGCCTTGAAGATGACTCAAGGATAGCTGTTTGGATTTCCCCTGTGCTGTCACTAGGGGGTGCCCTGAGTGACAGCCTGATTAGTTATCACATTCTGTATAGCGCAGACCTATACCACAGGGCTGTATTGGATAGTTCTTGTCGTTCCAGTGGTTCCAAGCTTCCCCTCTTTACGTATAAAAGGTGAGGACTACACCTAGGGTGGTAAGCCTGTGTCTGTAGCATCAGAAAACACCTTTCCCACTGATCACTTATCACTTTACCTGATCCACAACCATTACCCATTATCTGATTGTCTTACAGTGGTTCCCCCAAGGATGGGAAGGCTCTCCATGTGGCAAACTCCTCTCCCACTATACTCTTGCAGCCATATAATCATAATGATCCTTGTATAGGGTCATAATAGCTTTTTGTCCTTAAAGTGGTGCCATAGAGCAGTGGTTCTCAACTTTTTAACACCAAGTACCCCCAATGTACTTACAAGTTTAACTGTGCCCCCCCAAAGGGGTCATCAATTATGTATAGTACCAAAATATGTAGGGCACAGGCCTCGTAGTACTTTTAAAGCATGAAGGCATAATGTTTCACTGTTGACAAAAAAATATACTAGACCATTCAGGCACTCCCTATTGGTGTGTCCTGCAACACTGCCATGTACGCCCTGGGTTATGTGTACCACAGGTTGAGCATCCCTATAATGGGAATGCTGTACTGTTCTAAAACACATCTGTCACTGCTTTTTTTTTTTTTTTTTTGTAGTTTCTTGTAGTTACTTCAACACTCATACCAATGAGCCTATTGGTACCGGGTCATGGTAGTTCTAACAGTGGTTCCTTAGGGCCAGTTTCCTCCCTTACCACTTATAGGCTTGGCCTACCCACAGTATGAAAACCCTGCTCTTGCAGCATTCAACCGCCTCTACAACTGCTCTTGCAGCACTAGCCAGCCAGCCTGCCAAACCCCAGGATTTTGACTATTCTGGGGTTTGGTCCTTTCCCCTGGGGCCCCCCGATCGGGGGTGCTCCACTGTGTCAAACCCCCCAGATCGCCAAGCCCAACTTGCCTCTTTTTGGTCCTATGGTGCATGCACGGCTGCTCGTCAAACAGCGCCTGGAGCCACTGACGTCACAACGTCTAAGGCCAGCAGCTCCGAGCTTGCTGGCGGCCGCATCCCCTGCTACCCTCTAACAGGGCCCGTGCCAGCTGCTCACAAAAGGCTGGCACACGCTGTGCTAGAGGGATAGTAGGCATGCGGTTCGCGCATGTGCTGTTGGACCGGGAAACAAGGTAAGTGTGTGGGTGCTCCAGGGGGAGGGAATCGATTGTCCTGGGATTCTTATAGGTTCCTGGACTGATAGCGGTAGGTTTTGGTCCACTTTAAAGTGCTGCCACAAGGCCAGGCCAAGCATTTTGTAACACATCACCCACCCATCCCTCCCTCTGTGCTAATCCCCATTTGGGAAATGCACGGAAGCTGGAGCTGGGACCCTGAGTCACTTTCAGTCAGTTACCCAATCCATTACTTAGCTCTATACAATGGGAGACTGGACCTAACCCCCCCCCCCCCCCCACACCACACCACACCACACTCTCACACAATCAGTGAGCCCTGCATTAGAGCTACTCTCCTTCTCTTAGCAGACCTCCTAATATGGGGGACAGGAAGAAGTAACTTGTCGATCCCTCACGCCAACCTCGAGCCCAGCACTAGAAGTCCTTTTTTCTTAGAACTCTAAATGATGGAGAACAGGGACTAACGTCCCCTACTTCCTCACGCCATCATTGAGCCCTGTATTATATAAAGTTGCCTTTCCACGGTGAACTCTGTATGATGGTATAATTCGCCCTGCATTAGAGATTCTCACCTTTTCTTAGCAGAACTATATATGATGGGAGATGGGAACTAACCTTCTTCACTACTCCCTCACACCATCAGTGAGCCCTGAATTAGAGATGCTCTACTTCTCTTAGCAGAAATCGATGATGGGAGACAAAAAGTAATTTACCTACCCCCTCACGCCACCAGTGAGCCCAGCATTAGCTATATTCTCCTTATCTTAACAGAACTCTATGGTCCACTTTAAAGTGCTGCCACAAGGCCAGGTCAAGCATTTTGTAACACATCACCCCCCCCCCCCCCCCCCCCCCCCCGTGCTAATTTTAATTTGGGAAATGCACGGAAGCTGAAGCTGGGGTCCTGAGTCACAGGTCAGTTACCCAATCCGTTCTGCCATGTGACTGCACTGGCCTATTTCTCAAGTCCACAGCCATGCAGAGATCACGCCCTCTGCTGGCAGGAGGGGAGAATTGCAGAGATTACGTGAGTTGTTTTATTATTGCAATGCCCAAATTGTGCTTCGCATGGATGGGGTGGGGGGAAAGGGGTGCCTGGGGAGTTAAAACCTTCTTCCTTTAGTCTATAAAATGCCTTGCTTTTTCTAACCCTGAAGATTACCTTGTACGCTTACCTCGCCAGCGATTCCATGTCGCATCCCTAGGCAACGGATGCATACCTGCTATACCTTTAGCCTAGGTGTGCACCCACGCCACACATTTCTGAATGGCCAGGGCCCACAGCCTATGGTGAGAGGGGCTGCACCTGGCAGCACATGCTCCCTTCACCTTTTTTAGCTTAGCATCCGCTGTGGGAACGAAAAAGATGGGTTTTCGGGCAATCCTGGGATACATGCAGCGGGGCATCCCAAATCAGAATGCCCTGCTGGAGGGATAAAACCCCAGATAGTGAAAGTCTTGGGTTTTGTTTTATTTTATTTTTTTGACTAACAGTTTGGTACCTGGCATCCCAAAGGGTGCGTGCATGCCGGGAAATGCTGTGAGTGCATTGGTTTTTGGCTGCTAACCGCTACTGTGTGTTTTTTTTTTTTTTTTTTTTTTTTTTTTTGCACGACAGATCATTTTTTAATGATCTCGGGCCTCAATTTTATTACAGTGTAAGATAGATCGAGGCAGGGGTGGTTACCAGGTTGCTGATGTCTCTGAACCCTCGGCATGACTTCCTTGTGACACTGGAGTCTCAAAACAGGATTTTAGGCTTGCAAATATGCCTCAGGTGTTTGGAAGAGAACCTTGTATGGTTTATATTGAAGTCATTATCTGACTGCCATCTCCTGATTTCTTCTCCAGTTCCTACGGGTGACGAAGCAGTACTTGCCACACGTGGCGCGCCTCTGCCTCATCAGCACATTCCTGGAGGATGGCATCCGCATGTGGTTCCAGTGGAGTGAGCAGCGGGACTATATCGAAGCCACGTGGAGCTGCGGCTACTTCCTGGCCACCACATTTGTTCTCATCAACTTGCTGGGGCAGTTGGGTAAGTCAGCGCTGGATTTAAACATGGAACGTTCAGTTGTAGACAGGCCAAAGGTTAGAGCCACCTCTGTGACCCCACTGAGGAGACAGAGGTGCCCCTAATTTGGGATGCGCCGTGTGACTTCCCCTGTGATGGCCCACCAAACCCTTACCTTTCCGCTTGTCCCTCGCCACAATTGTGGGCCGCGTCCGCATCCCTGCAGCTGTGTGCGCTCTACGCCCAACCATTCAGATAGGCTGGGCTCAGGAGTGCGCACTCCGCAGGGGAACCAGGGATGCAGCTGCCCCTGATTTTGGTCAACTTTCAGAGGCGCATTCGGATATCCCCGACGGGGGTGAGCACAACGAATGGGGGGATGCAGGGAATCCCGAGGTGTGCATATTGGCAAACCGGGGGGGGGGTGTTGAAAAGCACAGAGTGGCTCCTACATGGCCCTGGACTCATTGGTTTTTGTTCCGCTGTTAAAAATCCCTAGGAAGGTGAAATTTCAGGCATGGCGCTCTGCACGATGGGGGGCGGGGAATGGCAAACAGTGGCACATTGGAGTAAAGCATTTTTCTCTAATGTGGAGCTCATTGATGGTAGGTGAGGTTAGTTCCTTGGCAGAGTTGCCCTGAAGGGTTTAAACTTTCTATGGTAAGTTTATCCCAGGTAGGAGCATAGACCCCCTCCTCACAACAGGATGTGCCCTGTAATTAGCTTTATAGGTCTTGTCCAGATGGAGTATGCAGCAGTCAGGACTTCCTTCAGAATTGTCTGTTTGTCCTCCAAATCTACCCCCCCCCCCCCCCCCAAAAAAAAAAAAAAAAAAATGGGTATTCTCGGCTAACCCGTATTCCATATTTTTCAAGATGCTGTCCGGGCAGTGAAATCAAATCACAGGACAACCTGCAGCCTTAATCCAACAGAATATTTTGGGGTCCCTTTTTCTGATCTCAGTGGTGTCAACTCCCTTGCCAACAACATACTTCTCCGCCAGCTTAATTCGCCATCCCCTCTACCTGGCCCTATGGGAGGAGACTCCCTCATTGATTAGCAACAGGGGGCATATCATGAGGCTGCTTGAGCACTCTGCACTGATTAGAATTCAGAGCCAGGATAGACCTAGATTTTTATTATTTATTATATTTTTATCATAATTTATAGCCTGAACTGTCTGTTAAGCTGTCCAGCTGTGACAAGTTGTTCCTCTGACAAGTCTGTTTTCCTTGCAGGTGGATGCATCCTGGTCCTCAGTCGAAATTTTGTGCAATATGCCTGTTTTGGTTTGTTTGGCATCATAGCAATGCAGGTAATTTCCTTTTATTTTTGGGTCCTATGAATACTGAACTTTTTTGAGCTCTTTGGGCAAAAAGGTGGTGACTGCAACACCAGCTTATGGAGCTTTGCTGCTACCTTGCTATCATTTCTGCCTGAATTATCGGGTTAACTGGAAAATTGAAAATTTGAGGCAGAAATGTTTTTCCAGGTGTACAGCACGGCTTGCTTCATTTCTATTCTTTATATGTGGGTAATCCACCGCAGGTGGCGCAGTCGACTGCAGGAAGACTTGTGGCCCCTCCCGGCCTATATAAGGGCCAGAATTACCCAGAAGACCCCAGTCTTCTCCTGCAGTCTGGCTGCGAAGATGGTCTCTTTCGCTCTCCCCATGGACTTTGCAGATAAGCAGGGCATTACTAGCCCGTCGGCCGCTGCAAGCCCTATCCCCACCTGCTTCCGGGACCCTTCTTGCCTCCCAGCCATGGCTGCGGATCAGGTGCAGGTAGGGGAACGCCGAGGGTCAGGCGTTCGACAGAGCTATGCTCTGGGCCGCAGACCCTCCATAAAGGGTAGCCGGCCATAGGCGATGGTGAGCCTATGGGGGGGGGGGGAGGAACCACCAAAATTACCCGGGGTTATGCCCTTATCTGTGCCCACATGCTTTATCATCATGTGTTGTGCTTTTTACTTCACTTTTACTTAATTTTTACCTTAGGCTTTGTTGTTGCTGGCAGCTGTGTGGGAAATTGCCTGGGGTTATGCCCTTATCTGTGCCCACATATTACCACCCGTTCTGGACCCACTGCCTCCCAGCCTCGACTGACTGGTTCGGGTAAAGGTAGGACAGCACCCGGGTTAGGTGCTTGAGGAGCGCTGCTCTGACCGCAGTCCCTGCTTTGACAGAGTAGGAGGTATAGGCCTGTGGTGAGCCTTGTGGGATGCCCCCTTCTGCTCCCGGGGTTTCTCTTTAGTCCCTACCCCCCTTAGGTTTCTGCCCCCTCCTCTTTTTGTTTCATGTGTACCCCCCCTTCCTTCACTCATCCCTGGGGAGCTTTTGGGGGGGGGGAGGGCGTCATGTGTGCGTTATGTCAAGTACAGCCTAAATGTTCACTTGCTTGTGCCAGAATTGATTTTGTTGTATCATACGTGTCTTGCTTAAAGTGGACCAACACCCAGGATTTTGACTATCCTGGGTTTTGGTCCACTTCGGTGGGGCACCCCGATCGGGCCGATCAGCATTGGGTGTTGGTCCACTTTAATGTGTTTTTTACTGGCAGACACCGCCGTGCGTTTGTACAGCGGACGGCAGCGACATTACCTCAGGCTCTGCCGCGCCGTCATTGGGATCATGTGGGCGCGATTCAGGCTGTTCGGGTATAAGGTATATGCGGACGCCATTTTTACCTCCCTCATGCTGCGTGTCTGCTGTTTCCTACCGCGGTTCGTGAGTGCCCCTGCGGGGTGGATTGATTATATATATATATATATATATATATTTATATATATATATATATTTATTTATTTATTTATATATATATTTATTTATTTATATATTTATTTATTTATTTATTTATATATATTTATTTATATATATTTATTTATATATATTTATTTATATATATTTATTTATATATATTTATTTATATATATATATATATATATATATATTTATATATATATATTTATTTCAGGCGGGTTTTGGTTTTGGGCTGTTACTATATATCTCCCACATTCCTAGCGGGCTCTTGGGGCATACCGGGTTGCTATCGTTAGCGTTAACCCTATATTGGACTATTGTGCCACTATAATCACCATATGGAGGCTTCTGGGGCTTATGTGCTTGGGGTTCCTTCGGGACAAGCCTGGCTATGTGTTGTGTGTGTGAAGTATCCCCTATAAGTGATGATGTCAGGGTGTGTGTACCCTGCTGCCTGTTACTGGTGCGGCGCCCCCTCGGGCTTCGCCTACCCCCCCTTGCTTACATCTGACCCCCACCGAGGGGCATAATAGCGGGGAGTCTCAACCTGATTTAGCTGCACGGGTGGCCAGCATTGAAAAACATCTTGCTGGGTCTGCCCCGCGTAAGGCTTCTGCTAAGAAGTGGCATTTATCACCCGCGGTTTCCCTCTTCCCTGTAGAAGACGAGGGCTCTTACTCTCGGGTCCTTACCCCCTTGAGGAGGGGGAATTATTTTCTGATTCAGAATCCTCTGAGGAACAACCTAAGATTTACGGTGGTACTGGGACTCCCTTTGGGGAAGACCCGTGGCCCCTTGATGACACTGACAGATTGCTGAGTCATATTTTTGAAGTGCTTTGTATTTCTCCCCCGGCAGTGTCTCTGCAGCAGCAGGGCGAGCTTTTTCATACGGTTAAGCCACGTTGGGAGTTCCCTGAGCAGTCTCACTTTAATAATCTAGTGCTCAAGGAATGGGAACGGCCTAGCAAGTTGCCAGGAGTGCCTAAGAGTTGAGACAAGAGGTATCCCTTTCCTGCTGATGTTAAGGGTTGGTCATGTCCTCCCGAGGTGGATGCGCCCCTTCTCGGGTTGTCCAATACTACTACCCTGCGGGATGGGGAGGACCGGCGCTTGGACCAACTGGCCTGTCATGCCTTTGCCTGTGTGGGAACGCCGCTGCGCCCGATTTGTGCCTTTGCTATTACGGCTATTGCCATTAAAGGGGTGCATCTGAGGATGCAGGTACAGAAGAGTATAGATCTCTCCTACTTTGTGAGGAATTTATTGCATATATTCTGTCTGCTATGGATGATCCCATTAGAATGTGTGGTTGAACTTCTGCCTTGTTGGCTTATACGCTGCTCTGTCTGGCTAAGTCAATGGGTAGCTGATAATGCTGCTTAGAAAGCTCTCACTGGTTTCCCTTTCAAGGGCCTGCGTCTCTTTGGTGAGCGCTTGGATTTGTTTGCCAGGGGCGGCAGGTTGCCTCAACGTAGGAGGCCGTCCTGGTCCTTTTGGGGGATGGGTGCCTTTCTCCCATCCCTCTGTGGTTCCAGATCTGGCCGAGGAGTCTCCTTTACAGGGGTCCGCGGAGATCACTGGGGAAGGGGCAGAGGACATGGCCGTCCTGGCCTCTCCTGGGGTCCCAAGCCAAAATCCTCACCCAAGCCCCCTCAGGCATGAAGGGGTGCCCTCACCCGTCCGGGTGGGGGGACAGCTCCGGCTCTTTGCTCACATCTGGAGGCTTCACGTCTCAGACCAGTGGATTCAGGAGGTAGTGTCCTCCGGTTACAAGAGAGTTTGCAGCCTGGCCACCCCCAAGATTCATCAAATCCCGGATGGCTCAAAACCCCCTATCAGCTCAGGGTCTGTGCCTTGCTGTTCAAAACCTTCTGGAGTTGGGGGTCATCTGCCTGGTGCCTTTCAGGGAAAGGGGCAGAGGCTTCTATTCCAATCTTTTCACTGTCCGCAAAACGACGGGTCCATCAGACATATCCTGGATTTAAAGTGCCTCAACAAATTTGTCAGATCCAAACACTTTTGCATGGAGACTCTGCGCTCAGCTGTCAATTCTCTACGCCCGGGCGACTTCATAACCTCTGTAGACATCAAAGATGCTTACCTTCATGTACCAATCTTTCCAGGTCATCAGAGATTCCTCAAGTTCGCTCTGGAGGATCAGCACTACCAAGGTGCTGGCGGGCGTACTGGCTCTGCTGAGATCTCAGGGCATTCGCATCCTTCCTTACTTAGATGACATTCTCATCACGTCCCAGTCCTTCCAGCAGGCTGAGCTGGATATCCAGCTGGTGGTGTCCACACTGGAGTCCTTCGGCTGGGTGATCAACCACCCCAAGTCTTTCCTGTCACCATCAATGGTGAGGTCCTTTCTGGGCATGACTCTGGATACATCTCAGGTCAAGATCTTTCTCCCTCAGCAGAAGGTGGGGAATCTTCAGGCCCTAGCCAGGCTTTTTATGTCTTCCCCCTCATCCCTCCATCCAGCAGGGGATGCAGTTGGTGGGCCTGATGGTGTCTTGCTTCGAGGCGGTTCCATACGCTCAGTTTCACATGAGACCCCTTCAAATTCACCTCTTGTCAGTTTGGGATCGGGTCCCTGGATCAGGTGCTGGTTCTATCCCCCATGGCCAGACGGTCTCTCTCGTGGTGGCTGGACTCAAGGAACCTGTTGGTGGGCAGATCCTTTCTGGCCCCGTGCTGGGAGACGGTCACTACAGATGACAGGTTGGGGGGCTTCTGGAAATCCCTGAAATTCCAGGATCAGTGGGGTTCTCAGGAGGCTTACACCCCTATCAACATTCTGGAATTGAGGGCGATAAGATTGGTTCTCGCCCAATTGACTCCACACCTTCGAGGTCGGGTGGTTCAGGTCCGCTCTGACAACCAGACGGCGATTGCCTACATTAATCATCAGGGAGGGACCCGGAGCAAGAGGGCCCTCAAGGAAGGGTCCCTGATACTGTCTTGGGCGGAGGAGAATGTTCCCTGCATCTCAGCCGTGCACATCCCGGGGGTGGAGAATCGGGAGGACTCCCTCAGCAGGGGGACTTCTCGTCTGGGAGAATGGTCCCTCAACAGCAGGGTGTTTCACTCCCTGTGCCCCCGCTGGGGTCAGCCAGATGTGGATCTGTTTGCGTCCCGTCACAATCACAAGCTTCCAGTCTTTGTCTCTGTCACAGGACCCTCTGGCCTTGGCCACGGATGCTCTAGCAATGTCTTGGAAGAGCTTTCAGCTTCTCTGTGTTTCCTCCTTTCCCTCTGCTGAGCAGGGTGTTGCGCAAGATTGCTCAGGAAGGGGTACCAACCATTCTGGTGGCCCCCCGTTGGCCAAGAAGTGTGTGGTTCGCAGACGTCGTGCAGTTGGCAGTAGATCAGTATGCTCTGCCCAAGGATCCAGACCTGCTCACTCAGGGGCAGCTACGCCATCCCAATTTACAAACGCTGGCTTTGACGGCCTGGCTGCTGAAACCTCCATCCTGATGGAGAAGGGGCTGCCTGCCTCTGTTGTTAATGCTATGATTCGGGCTAGGAAGAAGTCCTCATCATCCATCTACTATAGTGTATGGCATGCTTACATTGACTGGTGTGAGTCTAAGTCGCTTCCATGTCGGGTGTTTTCTATCCCCAGGATTCTGGAATTCTTGCAACATGGTTTGGATTTGGGTCTTCAACTTAGTACCCTTAAAGGTCATGTTTCTGCTTTGGCTATTTTCTTCCAAAGAACCTTTGCTCACCATCATATGGTCAAGACCTTCTTCCAGGGAGTTACTCCCGTGCGTCCGCCACGTAAGCCTATGTTACCCAGTCTGGGATTTGAACTTGGTCTTATCTGCATTATCTCCCTTTGAGCCTTTGCGTGAGGCCCCTTTGTCCATTTTGACTCTTAAGGTAGCTTTTTTGGTGGCTATCACTTCTGTTAGGCGTGTTTCTGAGTTGGCGGCACTTTCCATCAAACCTCCTTACTTTGAGAGACACCAGGACAAGGTGGTGTTTCGTTTTAAGCCAAATTTTTTGCCTAAGGTTGTGTCTGCCTTTCATCTCAATCAGGACATTGTGTTGCCTTCTCTTTGCCCTAATCCTAGTAATCCTAAGGAGCGGGTTTTACATTCTCTGGATGTGGTCAGGACTCTGACGTTCTATTTGGTGGTTACTGAATCCTTCAGGAAGACTGATGCTCTTTTTGTGCTTCCGTCTGGACCTAAGAAAGGTTTGGCTCCAGCTAAGTCCACTATCGGCAAGTGGATCCGTCAGGCTGTGGTACAGGCCTACTCTGCTAAGGGGAAGGAGCCTCCCTTCCGCCTTACTGCTCATTCTACTCGTGCTATTGGTGCCTCTTGGGCTATTGCAAGTATGTCACACACCCCGCTTCCAATATTCATGACATGTGGGTTATGTCCAGTAGAGGGCGAACTTCTTCAGAGATGATTAGAAAAAAAGAGAGAGCCCCCCCCCGGTGCATAAATACCTGGGACCTCCCACACATTACCCAGTAATCGTGTCTGCAGACGCGAGCAAGTCAGAAGATGGCTGTGTCTCCTCCTTGCAGGTAGCCGGGTTACCCCCGGCAAATTTTTTTCTATTGCTGCCCGGACCTTGTTATTTAAACCCTTATTATGCCTCCCAGCCATTGGCTGTCGGTCCGGGCAATGGTAGGCAACACCTTGTGGTGTATACAGGGAGCCATGCTCCCCCGTGAGGCCCCATACTAAGGGGTAGGCGGTATCCGGGTTGGTGATTCCGGTTTGGGATGCCCCATTCCTTGCTCATCCCTTCCTCTTCTGTGGTGCGGGATTCCCCCCCTTCCAGGTCCCCCTGTTTCCTGATTCGGGGAGGGGCGCTATCTCTACCCATAATTCTCTTTATTCGTGTATGTGTGTGTGCGCGTGTTTTCAGTGTGTACTTTATAACTGGCCAGTTATTTGTTGGCTGTGAGCTGGCAGCTGCGGCCATTGACGGTGGGGGAGCTTCTTCCCCTCAGGTGCTCGAAGGGGGGGGGGGCAGGTGCTCGCCGCGGCCCGCCCCCCTTGTGCATTGGAGCCATCCAGTCACTGCCTGGGAGCCGCGTCTTCTCGCTTCTGAGGGAAGGGGGCGGGGCCAGGCGCGCGATCCGGGCTGGCCCACCCTTCTTCTCCATCTCTCTACGGACTGTGCTGCCGGTGGACGCCATTCCCTGCGGTCTGTGAGTACCCTGTGCCCCCCCCCCCCCCCTTACTTGTCATTATCGCGCTGCGTTTAGCCATTATAACGCATTGGGGCAGATCCCAGGCCTTTAATATTGTTATTATATACATATATATTTATATATGAGACATATAAGTATGTTGCTGAGTGCATGATTGTGTCCTCTCATGGGTCCTTTCAAATTGTGTCTTTGGGAGGACTCCCTTTCAAGTGTTAAAAGGGGGGTTCTTCCGGTCCCAGGGTCCCTTGGTGTTCAAATTGGGGTGCCATTCAAATCCTCCCACTCGGGACTTAAGCGGGCATCCCTGGTTGCTCAAGCAGCGTAATTCCCTCTTGCGATTACCTTAAAGTCACCATATGGAGGCTTCCCAGGATACCGGGCTCGGGGTAATCCCGGCAGTGTGTGGGTTGTGGGGTATCCCTTACGGGGGATAATGTACTTATTTGCATACCATGTGCTCAGTAGGCCATAACGCGGCAGTCGGGGTCCCAGGCGTCTGGGTCCTTGCCTCCGGTCTCATCACTTACCTTGCCCCGCCTTATCTGTACCCCAAGTGACACCGTCATTAGCGGGGAGTCGCAAGCCGATGTATGTGCTAGATTGGCCAACATCGAGAAATTGATTTCTAGCTCTGCGGCCAGAAAGGCCCCAGCTAAGAGAAGGCATTTGTCGCCGGCCACGCCGGTACTGGTTTCTGATGACTATGATTCCCTTGATTGGACTGATTATTCCCCACTTGAGGGGGAATTATTTGAGGAATCTGATGCTGAGGATCAGCAGTTTATTGATACTGATGCTGGGCAGGCGCTGGGGAATGCCGTGGATACCCCCAAAGTCCTGGCCCATCTATTGAGGTTCTGCTATTTCTCCGCCAGCGGAGTCCCATCCGCAGAAGGGGGAATTCTTTGGGACTTCTAAGCCTCGCTTGGAGTTCCCAAATCAGAATCAATTTGGAAGCATGATTCTTAAGGAATGGGAGAGGCCTAGCCGGCTCCCCGGTGTTCCTCAAGGATGGGATAGGAGGTATCCCTTCCCGGTGGACGCTGTGAAGCACTGGTCGTCCCCTCCCGAGGTCGATGCGCCCGTCCTGGGATTGTCCAACACCTCCGTTGTACATTCTCCAGACACCACCACTGTTAAAGATGGTGAGGACAAACGCATTGATTAGATGGCATGCCATGCATTTGCCAGTGTGGGTTCAGCCTTGCGGCCTGTTTGTGCCTCGGCACTCGCGGCTGTGGCTACCAGGTCTGTGGTTAGGGGCCTGTTGAGTGGTTCCCAGCTTAACCCGGCCAGCGATTAATTCACAGCGCTGAAGCGGTGTGAATTATTTATGACCTTTGTTTTACCGGCTATGGATGACGCAATTATTATGTGTAATAGAACCTCGGCATTGCTGGTGGCTATTCGCCGATCGGTCTGTTACGCCAGTTGGCGGCTGACATTGCGTCTAAGAAATCACTGACGGCGCTACCCTTCCTGGGTACACAGGGGATAAACTTAGATTCAGTGGCGAAAGGTGGAAGGTTACCTCAGCGGCGTCGCCCCATTCGGGGGGCAGGTTCCTTCAATCCTTCCTTTCGCGGTGCCAGAGCAGGCAGAGGTTTTGCCTACTCTAATTTCAGAGGTGACTCCTGGAACAGAGGCAGAGGATGCGCACGTCCAGGCCCTAACTGGGGTTCCAAGCCCGCTGCCAAACCAGCTCAGCAATGAGGGGACGCCCTCACCCTTGCGGGTGGGGGGTCGCCTGCGGCTCTTCTTCCACGTCTGGGCACGGGAGGTCACAGACAAATGGTTTTTGGATGTGGTCTCAAACTGGGGTTCGAGTACTGGCCTCCTCCCAGATTCCTAAGGTCTGGAGTGCCCTCGGATCCCCGGGCTGCGCAGGGGCTCCTGTTATCTGTAAAGAATCTTCTGGACATGGCAGTCATATGCCCAGTGCTTTTCTCAGAGAGAGGCCGGGGCTATTATTCCAACCTCTTCACGGTTCCCATAAAGGATGGATCCATAAGACCCATTCTGGATTTGCAGCTCCTCAACAGGTTCATCAGAACCAAGAAGTTCCGCATGGAGACTCTGCGCTCAGCCATCAATTCCCTTCGTCAGGGGGATTTCATGACGTCCATAGCATCAAGGATGCTTACCTTCATGTACCAATCTTCCCAGCACACCAGAGATTTCTCAGGTTTGTGGTGGGAGATCAGCACTTTCAGTTTGTAACCCTCATTACGGCATCCTCTCTGTCAGGCGGAGCGGGACACCAGGTTGGTGGTGGCGACGCTGGAGAGGTTCGGCTGGGTGATCAACCATCCCAAGTTTTCTCTCTCCCCCTCAAGGGAGATCTTGTTTCTGGGCATGAATCTGGATACCATTCGGACCAGGGTGTTCCTACCTCAGTCCAAGGTGCAGATGGTTCGGGATATGATTGTCAGTGACCGCTGGACACCCTTCTCTCGTGAGCCAACAATCCCCAATCTCCACCGCCTCTTGTGCCTATAGACAAGCCCCCGCTTGCTGGAGACACGGGTTATGCCTCTCCAGACTCGGTTGCCCCCAGGTCTTACTGGCGCAAAGATTGCTGGCTTACGATAAAGACGGATGAACTGCGGGGTATCCCAAATCAGGATTTCATGCACCAAAGTCTGTAAACGTCAAAACCAAGGGGCAAGGCAAAGAGTAGTCGGGACTGGCAAGGGTCAAGGCCGGGTGATCACAGAAGCGCGGTATCCAAGGGGTTAAGCAGAAACGAAGTCAGACAGGCAGAAGGTCGGTTCAGGCAGCGAGCAGGAGTAGTCAAGGACGAAGCCGGATCAAACACACTAAGACGAGATTCAGAAGCACACCCAAGCTAGTAAATGGCTATAACAGGCACTGGTGGTTCGGGCGGGAAAATATTTAAATGGTGACTGACCAATGGGAAGGGGAATGTGCTGATTGGTGCAACACACGATCTCACCCCTGATAGGAGAAACTCCAGGGACTGGACCGCCCTGGCCAGTCAGGCTGTCCATTCCCTGACCTTCCCAGAGCAGAGAATTCCTGGGTCAGGATTGGTCCTTTTAAATCTGCCCCCGGCGAATGCGCTGGGAGCAGCGCCGCCGGGGGACATAAAGGGAACGTGCTAGCACGCGGGCACGTGCACGGCCGTCGGCTGCCGGTGCGCCCGACGCTGGAGGGGCGGCTGCCTGGCGCGGCCGCCGGAGGGGCCGCGCCACCAGTGAGCGTGCGGAGGCACCGCGGGACAGACTCCCAGGTAAGTTCCTTACAATGATACGTATTCTCCTGTCCAAACCTCGTCCTTCTATCTGGCTAGGGATGAGATTGGTGGGATTGATGGTGGCCTCCTTCGAGGCAGTTCCCTTTGCTCAGTTCCACATGAGGTCGCTCCAGCTTCATCTATTGTTGGCCTGGGACAGATGTCCGCAGTCACTGGATCAGTCATTCCTGATGTCTCCCCGGGTTCGGCAGTCCCTTCATTGGTGGCTGGAACCAAGCAATCTGATGAGGGGCAGATCCTTTCTGACACCTTGTTGGGAGACGGTTACCACGGATGCCAGCCTGTCGGGCTGGGGAGGTTTTTGGAAGACACATCAGTTCAAGGGGCTGTGGGGTCCTCAGGAGGCTCACACCCCCATTAATGTCTTGGAGCTGAGAGCTATTCGGTTGGTTCTGTCATGCTTGATGCATCACCTATGGGGCTTACCGGTTCAGGTTCGATCAGACAATCGAACTGCGGGAGCTTTCATCGATCTCCAAGGAGGGACTCGCAGCAGGAGTGCCCTCAGGGAAGTTTCTCTGATTCTTGCATGGGCAGAGAGCAATGTTCCGTACATCTCGGCAGTGTACATTCCGGGAGTGGAAAACACGGAGGTGGACTCCCTGAGCAGGGGATTCTCTCGCCGAGGGGAATGGTCTCTCAACCACAAGGTATTCCGATCCCTCTGTCACAAGTGGGGGTTTCCGGAGGTGGATCTCTTTGCCTCACGTCACAATCACAAGCCCCCAAAGTTTGTGTCTGTCTCAGGATCCTCTGGCCCTGGCAGTGGACGCCATGTCTCTTGCCTGGAGGGATCTGGGGTTCCTGTACCTGTTTCCCCCCTTCTCCATGGTAGGCACGGTGGTGCGCAAGCTGGCTCTAGAGGGTGCGCCAGCAATTCCTGGTGGCCCCAAGGTGGCCAAGACAGTTCTGGTCCGCAGACGTTGTAAGGCTGGCGGTAGATTATTACAGGCTGCCCCCATTTCCAGATCTGATCTCTCAAGGTCCACTACGTTACCCCAATTTACAAGCGCTGGCTTTGAAGGCGTGGCTGCTGAAACCTCCATCTTAAGGGAGGAAGGTTTTTCTGAGGCTAGGAAGAGATCTTCCTCTTGACATATACTACAGGACTTGGAGGTCCTATATTGACTGGTGTGAGGCTAGGGCCTTGCCTTGCAGGGTGTTTTTCGATTCCTAGGATCTTGGAGTTGCTTCAACACGGTCTGGACCTGGGTTTCCAGCTTAGTACCTTGAAAGGGCAGGTCTCTGCCCTGGCGGTCTTATTTCAAGGGTCTTTTGCTCTGCATATTCTGGTTAAGACCTTTTTCCAGGGGGTCACTCATGTGCGGCTCTCTGGAAAGCTTTTGGTGCCCGTTTGGGATTTGAATTTGGTTCTGTCGGCCCTCCAGGGGCCTTCTTTTGAGCCGGTGCAGGATGTTGCACTTTCTATGTTCACTCAAAAGGTTGCCTTTTTGGTTGCTATAACCTCTGTTCAGCGTGTCTGAGTTGGCGGCTCTGTCCATTCAGGGCCCTTACTTTAAGAGACACCAGGACAAGGTGGTTTTTCGCTTTTAGCCAGAATTCATTCGTAAGGTGGTTTCTGCCTTCCACCTCAGTCAGGATGTAGTTCTCCCTTCCTTGTGTCCTAAGCCTAGTAATGACAAGGAGAGGGTTTTGCATTCTTTGGATGTGGTTCGTTGTGTGAAGTACTATTTGGTGGCTACTTCTCCTTATCGTAAGACGGACGCCTTGTTCGTGGTGCCCTCCGGGCCCAGGAAAGGTTTGGCGCCCACCAAGTCTACCATTAGTGAATGGATACGCCAGGCCATTGTTGGGGCCTATACTGCCAAGGGGAAGATTCCCCCTTTTCAGATCACTGCTCATTCTACTCGTGCTTCTTGGGCCTTTCAGCACCAGGCTTCTGTTGAACAAGTTTGTAAGGCTGCTACTTGGTCTTCCGTTCATATTTTTTCCAAGTTTTATAAGGTTGATGTGCGGGCCTCAGCGGCTGCTGTTTTTGGCTGCAAGGTTCTGCAAGCTGCAGTGGTCTAAGATTCGTGCATTTCTGCTGTATTGGGATCCCCACCCATTATGGACACTGCTATTGGATGTCCCACATGTCATGAATATTGGAAGCGGGGTGTGTGACATACTTGGAATAATACCATTTTGTGATTACTCACCTGTAAAATGGGTATTAGAAGTATGTCAGACACCCCTCTTCATCCTGCCCTTATTGTATTTTGGATCCTTTATATGGTGAACCTTTTATTGTTAAAGATTTTGCAATTGGCTCTTACTGGTTCCCTTACTGCTTTTCTATACTGGGTAATGTGTGGGAGGTCCCAGATATTTATGGACCGGGAGGGGCTTTCTTTCTTTCTTTTTTTTCTAGTCATCTCTGCAGACGTTCGCCCTCTACTGGACATAACCCACATGCCATGAATATTGGAAGCGGGGTGTGTAACATATTTATAATACCCATTTTACAGATGTGTAATCACAAAATGGTATTTTTCAGCACCAAGCTTCTGTTGAACAAGTTTGCAAGGCCGCCACTTGGTCTTCTGTTCATACTTTTTCTAAGTTTTACAAGGTTGATGTCGAGGCCTCAGCTGATGCTGCTTTTGGTCGCAAAGTTCTGCAGGCGGCAGTGGTTTAAACTGTCTGCTGTTACTTTTGGGGAACCCACCCTTCCTTACGGACACTGCTATTGGATGTCCCATGTGTAAGGAATATTCTGGAACAGGACGTGCTGTATACTTAGAATAATACAATTCTGTGATTACTCACCTGTAGAATTGGTATTATACGTATACAGCACGTCCGTTCATATGTTCATTTTTGAGGTTATTGTTCTCCCGGCTTCTTGTTGACTGCTTGTAAATACTGGGGAATTTGTGGGAGGTCCCTGACTTAAATGGGGCCGGGAGGTGCCACAAGTTGTTTTCTCCAGTCCAGCGCCATCTTGTGGATGTATTACTCATGTGTAAAGAATATTCTGGAACAAGACGTGCTGTATACGTATAATACAATTCTGTGATTACTGACCTGTAGAATTGGTATTTTTACCTCAGACTTTGTTGTTGCTGGCAGCTGTGTGGAAAATTGCTCGGGGTTATGCCCTTATCTGTTCCCACATGCTTTGTCATATGTTGTGCTTTTTGCTTCACTTTTACTTCATTTTTACCTGAGATTTTGTTGTTGCTGACAGCTGTGTGTGCGGAGCTACGCCTCCGGGAGGGGCTCCTCTCGGCGCCATTTTAGGTGCTGCGTGGCGCCCCTGTTCGTGCCTGCAGCAGGGGACGGGGCCGCGCGGAGACGCGTTTGCGTCATTGCTGTGTGGCCCGCCTCTCGAATTTCGTCTTTGTTGCGCTTGGGCGCCATTTTCTGTGCTGCTCTTTTTGTCAATTTCGGACCCTGCCTGCGTTTTTTCTGGTGCCTGCCTTCCGGACTCCTCACTACTTCGCTGGTCAGGTCCGTGAGTCCCTCTTTCATCTGTGTAACTTTTTTTTATGTGTATGTGCTGTGGGATGCACATGAATTCTTCCGCTTGTGTCTTCTAGGTGGGCCCCCCTCCCATTGCCAGCTGAGGGTTGTGGTTCCTCCTGGTCTACTACACCTCTCTCTCTCTGCACCCTCTCCTCTTAAAGAGGGATTACTAAAAAGAGGGACAAAACTGGGGGTCACTTAGGTTTGAGCCGTTAGTGCCTTGTAACCTGTATTTTTATCGCCATAATGGAGGCTTCTGGGGATAATGAGCTAGGGGCCCCATCTGGGCGGGTTGAGCTCTACCCCATGTGCGGTACCAGCCCTCTGGGTGGACTCGGCACGGTTTGTGTCACTTGCGCTGGGAGCGTACTTTTGGAACATGTTAGGGTGGGCGTCCCTGCCCCTAGCCCTCTTTTACCTGCGGCCTCGCCAATGCCCCCACTGCTGCATTCAGCCCTCAGCGAGGGGGAAACTAGCAAGGGGTCCCAAGCCGATTTGACACACCGGGTGGCCAGCCTGGGGAGACAGTTATCTCGCACGGCTATTGGGAAGGCCACGAGTAAGAAGCTGCACATCGAGCCAGGTTACTCGAATTTTGCTGACCATGATGATCCTTTTGGAGGTCGGGACTCCATGGAGGAGGGAGAGTTGAAGGACTCCACTTCCTCAAGTAATCGGTCGGTCGGCTATGACAGAGAGCCTGGTTTCTCCTCTGACGAGGATATATGGCTCCCTGATGACACGGAAAAGTTGCTTTCTTCTGTGTTTGAGGCTTTGCATATTGTCCCTCCTAGAGCGGCTAGAGGAAGCAGAGTGATTTATTTTGGCCTGAGAGACAGAGGCTTGTCTTCAGGAGCAGGCTCACTTTTCCAATATGGAGTTTTAGGAATGGAAAGCAAATTGCCATCGGTGCCTAAGGGACTGGACAGGCGGTATCCATTCCCTGAGGAACTGATCTGCCTCTGGTCCTGTCCCCCTGCTGTGGATGCCCCTGTGTCAGGGTTATCCAACACTACGGTTATGACGTCACCCTATACTGCTTCCTTGCGTGACCTGCTTCGCCCTGCCTGTGCCGCGGCCATTGTCTCTGACCATCCGGAAGAAGGTGAGGCGCCTTGTTGATTTTGTCAAGCCTCGCAAGCGGGCGGAGGAGTATAAAGACCTCAAAGCCTGTGTGGATTTTATTGCTTTTGTAGTCTCGGCCATGGACGATGGTGTCCGGCTTGGTGACAGGGCTTCGGCCCTGCTTGTTGCGCTTTGTCGCTCACTAGTATCCCCTTCCTGGGGCTCGGGTTATTCTGCTTCACTTTCTGGTGGCCGCAGATATTCCTGGGGACGAGGTAGGTCTCAGTCCCCTTTGGGGAGCTAAATCCATACCCCTGCCAAGCCCTCTCAGGCATGAGGGGACACACTCACCCACCTGGGTGGGGGGACGGCTTCTGCTTTTTGCTCACATCTGGAGACAGCACATGTCATGTGCGACTGTGGACATCAAGGATGCTTATCTGCACATCACGATTTTTCAGGGACATCAGAAGTTCCTGAGGTTTGCGTTGAAGGATCAGCATTACCAGTTTGTAGCACTGCCGTTCGGAATATCCTCAGCCTCCCATGTGTTCACCAAGGTGCTGGCGGGCATCATGGCTATCCTGAGGAACCAGGGCAATCGTGTTCTTCCTTATCTGAACGATTTGCTAATTGCTGCTCAGTCCCTTCAGCAGGCCGAGCGCGACACCCGGACAGTGTTATCCACTCTCGAGGATTTTGGATGGGTAATCATTTACCCCAAGTCTTCTGTCACTCCCTCAATGGTGAGGTCCTTTCTGGGCATGATGTTGGACACCTCTCAGGTCAAGGTATTCCTGCCCCAGCAGAAGGTGGCGGGCCTCCAGATGCAGGTGCAGGCCCTACTGTCTTGTCAGCGACCATCGATCCGTCTGGGGATGAAACTGGTGGGCCTAATGGTGTCATGCTTCGAGGCAGTGCCCTTCGCTCAGTTCCTCATGAGACCTCTTCAATTGAATATGTTGACCGGTTGGGACCAGACGCTGGAGTCCCTGAAACAGGAATTTGCACTGTCCCCCCCTGGCCATACAGTCCCTCTTGTGGTGGTTGGACCCCAGAAATCTGTCGGTGGGCAAGTCCTTTCTGCATCCCCTCTGGGAGATTGTCACCACGGATGCCAGTCTGACCGGCTGGGGAGGTTTTTGGCAATTCCAGGGCTTCCCAAGAGTTTGCCTTGTCGCACATTTGTGCGCTCTTTTTTTTTTCCAAGGAGTTACCAATGTACGTCCACCACGTAAGCCTGTATTACCGGTTTGGGATTTGAATTTGGTGCTTTCTGCTCTCCAGGATCCCCCCTTTGAGCTTTTGTGCGATTTTACATTGTCTATCCTGACTCTAAAGGTGGTCTTTTTGATAGCCATCACCTCGGTACGCCGGGTGTCAGAACTGGCTGCACTTTGTATGAAGCCCCCTTACTTTGAGCGGCATAAGGATAAGGTGGTTTTTCGCTTTAAACCTGATTTTTTACCTAAGGTTGTGTCTCCCTTAAATCATAATGAGGAGGTTATTTTACCTTCTCTGTGTCCGGATCTGTCTAACTCTAAGGAAAGGGCCCTTCGTTCCTTGGATGTGGTCAGAGCCATTAAGTACTACCTGGTTGCAACTGAATCCTTCAGGAAGTCGGATTCTCTTTTTGTCCTCTCTGAAGGTGTTAGGAAGGGTTTGTCTCCGGCTAAGTCCACTCTTAGTAGGTGGATTAGACAGGTGGTGGTGCAAGCCTACTCTGCCAAGGGGAAGGATCCCCCTTTTCATGTTACCGCTCACTCTACTAGAGCTATTGGTGCTTCCTGGGCTTTTCAGCCCCAGGCCTCTGTTGAACAAGTTTGTAAGGCCGCTACCTGGTCTTCGGTCATACCTTTACTAAGTTTTACAAGGTTGATGTTTGGCATCAGCTGATGCTGCTTTTGGCCGAAAGGTGCTTCAGGCGGTAGTGAAATGAACTACATGCTTTCCGCTCTGGGGATCCCGCCCTATTTTGGACACTGCTGTTGGATGTCCCACATGTAAAGAATAGAAATGAAGCAAGCCGCTCTGTACACCGGGAAAAATACAATTCTGTGATTACTCGCCTGTAGAATTGTTTTTACGGTGTACAGCACGGCTTGCTTCATCCCACCCTTGTTATCGTCGTTCTCTTTTGCCTTGTTATGGTGATTTTGTTGAGAGTGTTCCTTTTTGTGGGCTGTGTTTTTACTAACATGGTCCTTGCCTCACGGCTTCTTGCATTACTGCTTTCAAACACTGGGTAATTCTGGCACTTATATGGGCCGGGAGGGGCCACAAGTCTTCCTGCAGTCGACGCCGCTTCGTCCACGTCTACGTAGAGACAATTCTACAGGTGAGTAATCACAGAATTGTATATTTTTTGCATCAAGGGTGCTGAATGATTTGGAGAACCATCCTCTTACCCTGTGTGCACACCTATACAGTTGTTGTTGTTTCTTATCTTATCTGATTATCTAGCGTTACACCTGTACAGATACTACACCTGAATTCGCATAGGTGTGAATGGGGTGGAGGTTAACATAAATCTAAAACTGTTGGCCCCTTTCGCAGGACCCCAACAATCTAATCTGTTCCTGTCTAGGTATTGCAGGGTAAAAATACAGTAAGCATTAATAATGGCATCCCCCTTTTTTTTTTTTTTTTTTTTTTTTTTCAGACAATTGCTTACAGCATCCTGTGGGACCTAAAATTTCTAATGAGGTGAGTCACTGGTATTGTAAGCTCCTAAAATCTTACTAAGGGCATTTGCTGTGGATTTTATGACAAAGCACGGGGGTATACATATGCCTGCACTTACCTTTGTAGTCTGTAGACGGTGCTGTTATAATGATGGGGCGCAAAGCCACAGCTTCTCGCTGCTCCCCATCGAGTGCGGACGAACCAATCCCAGTCCTGCAGCTCACTTGCATAATTTTCTATCCGCATTTTTTTTAAATATAAAATGTTCTAACCAGTATATAAAATAAATGAAAAATAAAAAACATTTCAATATTTATTTTATTTGAGCTTCAGTGAAAAATTACTGATGAGCCACTTACTTAGCTAAGCAGGGCACTGCAAATAGTGTTTTTTAGTATCTTAGAATGTCATTTACACAGTATTGGAAATGAAAAAAGAAAAGGCAATTCTGTCGCTTAACAGTTGGCTCTTTGAGCTTCCTATTACTCTTGGCACACAGGGGCATCCCAAATCTTGATCAGTCGGATGTGGACTGCAGCTCTGTAAAGTATTAGTTAGAAGTGCCAACTGGGGTTTTGTCCCCTTTATGGGCATCACTGCATGCTTTTTTGTATTAGCTGATGTGTGACCAACTTGTAAATTGAGCATTTTTTTTTTTCCCTAATTATTGTTAAAGGAAGAAAAAAGGCAACAATATTGTAATAAACTTTGCTGTTTGGCTGGAGGGGCCTGCAAAGCTGTTCCTGATGAGAAATTTGAGTGGGGGAATGTTCTCTGAAATCTGTGACCTCTGACCCAGCTGGGGACACACTGACTCTTTTATATGCTGAGCTGGGAGGGGGATCTACAACCAATCCCTACAGAGGAAGGGGAGGTGAATGAACAAGTGCAGTGTCTATTTAAAGAAGTAATTCTAAAGCTGTGACTTGTGAGATGGAGGCACTGAGGATGAGATTAAGGGAACTTAGATAATACAACTACCCAGTGTGCTGTACAGAGAAGATGACAGCAATGCCAGGCATATGGTCCTTTTTAAAGAGGTCCAACACCCATTTCCCAGAAAAAGGGTGCTGGACCGCACTGGAACATGCTTGGACGGGGCATCTAGATTGCTGGAGCCTCCTGCGCATAACCCCCGCTTCCCCCTGGCAACCCCCAGTTTTGCTCACCTGAACCACAATCCCTCAGCAAAATGCACCCCCCCTACCTGTTCCAGTGTAGTCCAGCAGCCAACAATGGGTGTTAAAAAGGAACATGGTGGGCTCCCACCTATCTGCAGGGCTGGGTGCGGGAGTGTGCCTTAGCTACAGGGACGCGGCCACAACCCAAAATGCATAATGCGAGTGCAGGAAAGGTAGGTGAATGTGGGCCTGTCTCGAGGTGGGGGAGGTGTTTAATAGCGGGGCATCCTAAACCGGGGGGGCAATGGGCCAGCTCAGACATGATAGGCCCACTTTAAAGGGTATTCTATGGTCCTTACAGACCTGAACCATACCAGGCACATTATTACTAGGAAGGTCAGCTTTAAAGACCTAATCTATACCCCCCACACACAATTATCCGCAGCCAACATTGGTGGTATACTGATGGTGCTTTTAGGTGATCCAGTCTACCAATTTTGCGATGTCCAAAAATTATCACTAGATATCAGCAAAAGATCAAAACCAACATTAAAGGGTAAAAAGCTGTTTTAACAGCATTTTTAAAGTTTCCACTGTGTGCCAAAATTATGTCTTCAATGTGCTAAGCTTATCTGTTTTATTTTATTTTTTTATTTTCTATTTGTTTGCAACTGTTTTCTCTAGCAACAATGTGTTTACTAATACATAGACTTCCTCACCATAGCTTGCTTATCATCTGATTGGCTAAGACACAAGTGACATTCTTCTGTAATTTAACTTATTCTGCTAGTACCCCCCCAGATCCTTCTCAATTAGTGACTCTCCCAGATCCCCTCCGCCCACCCCAAGGACATATGTGGCCTTCAGGTTATTAGACCCCAAGTGCATAACTTTACACTTATCGACTATGAATCTAATTTGCTAAGTGGATGCCCTGACACTTGTGAACATCTTCAATAGACTGCACTGGGCTTCATGTCTTAGTGTCATCCTCAAAAAATACAGATGGTGCTCTTAAGGCCATCTTCGATATAATTTATAAACAAATTGAATAATAGAGGGCCCAGCACTGAACCTTGGGGTACACCGCTTACAACCGGGGACCATTCAGAGTAGGTATCATTAATCACGACTAACTGCACACGATCCTCAAGCCAGTTTTCAATTTGCTCGCACACTGTATTTTCTAATCCTGAAGACCTCAATTTCTCCAATAAGTGTCTGAGGGACGGTGTCAAATGCTTTATCAAAATCCAGTAAAACTATATCTACAGCCACCCCTTTGCCCAGGCTTCTACTCACCTCCTCACAGAAGTTGGGTTAGTCTGGCAACTCCTGCAATTAGTAAACGGCTGGCTGTCATGTATATGTACACAATCCTGTTGTAGTCTCTCAAGCAATTTTCCCACAATGGATGTTTAGTTTACAGGTCTGTAATTACATGGAGAACCCTTTTTAAAATTGGGCACCACATTTGCCTTGCGCCAATCCCTTGGCACTATACCAGTTGTTAGTGAGTCTTTAAAGATCAAAAGCAGAGGTTGCGAAATAATTTAGCTGAGTTATTTAAGAACTTTTGGGTGACGTCCATCTGGTCCTGGAGTCTTACATTATATTATTTAGTCTTTCTTAGATGATATCCATGTTTTGCCAGTTAAGATTTATGCTTGGGCTGTTTGCTGTAGCAACTACTAGGGCCCATGTGAACGCCCGGCAGCCAATCGCGGGACTCCGTTGCTGGCACTGGCTCGTAATTAAGGTTAGTATTCTGTACGACTTGTTTTGTTTAGGTGCAAGGGGGCTCCAGCGTTCTGGATGCCCCCCCCCCCCCCCGACCTTCTTGCTATCTGCAGAGAGTGGGACCAACACCTGTTAAAGTAATAACGAGTGTTGGTCCGGTTTAACTGCAGGTGTCGGCCACAAGGGGTTCAATTTGAGTCGCTTATAATTACTTGCCTATAGGAATACATTTTGGTACTCACAATTTATTTTAAAGCACTCCCTTATGGCATCTGTATCCTTATTCCTTAACACATGCTCCCAGTCTATGTCCTGAAGTGCATCATTGAACCTGGGAAGGTTGGCCTTTCTAAAATTGAGTGTGTTTGCTCTCCCAGCCAGAGTTTTTTTTTTTTTTTTTTACAGTTTATGTTGAATATAACTATATTGTGGTCACTATTGTCAATATTTTCATGTACTGTTACAGTACCTACCAGGTCATCATCATTTGATATTACCAGATCCAATAGAGCATCACCCCTAGGAGGTGCCTCCACCAATTGACTCATAAAGTAATCTTGCAGCTTGTTCAGGAATGCTTTCCCCCTTGCAGTTGAAGCAGATGTGTCTCCAGTCGATCCTGGGTAGTGAAGTCCCCCATTATCACCACTGTACGTGCCTGTGCTGCCTGCTCAATCTGTTAAAGTGGACTGTCACCCACCCCTGATTGTCCCGGGAATCTATAAGATTCCCGGGCCGATCACCTCCCTCACCGCGGGACATCAGAGATCGGGATGTCCCGCGGTGAGGGACCCCCCCCCCCCAAAACCCCCCAAAAACTCAGCTCATACCACTCCCGCGCGCTCCTCTAGACGTGCCCGCGCCGGCCGTTTGTGAATGGCCGGCGCGGGCGCGCGCCCTTTCAGAGCGACGTGCGGGAGGCGGGCGCACTGTCTTGTCCGCCGCTTGTCCGTGAGCGTGGTAAGGTGAGTTTTTCGGGGTTCTGGGGGGTTTTACACAGCGGGACACCCCTAATCGGGGTGCCCCCCTGAAGTGGACCAAAACCCAGGATAGTCAAAATCCTGGGTGTTGGTCCACTTTAATGCAGTTGACACCCTATTTCCTCAGTTATGTTGAAGGGTTTATGGATTACAGCAAGATGTATTTTTTATTTTTTTTATTCTTTATTTAAATTTTGCAATCAGGAAAAACAATACGGGGTATAGACAACACAAACATTACAGTTTAGTCAGTGTTTGCAGGTTTCACATTGATGCTTATTGGACAAAACAAGGAGTACAGAAGATACACATCACGCTTCATACTCTAAGTCTAGTCGGACATTGCTTGCCTTATCGTGAATTTCAGTATTCTATGTCATCTGTTATCCGTAGGTACTGCTTTATCTAAACGCCGAAAGGCATGAAGCGTTCGCTGGCATGTCTATTCCATTATCTTGCAGCTCTTATCTATGTACACTCTCTCTCCTGTAATGCTTTAATATAACTACTGACTTAAGTGGGTATCTAATGCATGGAAGGGGATGAGTTTTAGGGGGGAGGGTGGGGGTGAAAGAGGAGGGCCTTTCCCTCGGGGGTCTCGGCCCCACTGCTCTGAACCTTCATACCTTCTCTGAGTACGGGTTCCCAGAACCCCGGATAACGCTATCATGTACCTCCCAGGGGTTTACTCGTTCATCAGCTCTCGGAACTCATCCGACTCTTGGAACATCAGCCATGGTAACCATGTGTTCCTGAATTGTTCATCCTTATGTAGGGATGACGTCATGTCCTCCATTTCTTTAATATGCAAGACCTAATCCAGTCTTTCACTGCCAGGTTTTTTTGTGTTTCCAAAGCCGGGGTATCACCTGCTTGGCCGCATTCAGTAATTGTACTTGCAGGGATTTTTTGTATTTGCCTATCGGACGGTCCCCCAAGTGTAGTAAGATCAAAGCTGGGTCCTCTCGGACCTCCGCTCCTGTAAGCTTTGTGATTACTGGGATGACACTTCCCCAGAAGTCCCGGGCTCCCCTGCACTCCCAGAATATATGCAGTAGCGTGCCCCTCTCCCTACCACATCTCCAGCAGAGAGGATCTGCCGTTGGGAACATTGTGCTGAGACTATCTGGAGTATAGTACCATCTAGTTAGCAGTTTATAGTTGGCTTCTTGTAATTTAGTTGCCATAGAGGACTTGTGGGTCAGCGCTGCCATCTTCTCCCTCTGCTTATCTGTGAAACGTCTACCCAGGTCAGCCTCCCATTCTCCCCAAAATGCTGGGAGGGCCCCCTGTTCCCCCGAAAGGAGTAAGTTAATCTGAGAGATCGGGTGCGAGTGGTCCTGCTCTCCTAGACACATCCTCTCATAAACCGTGGGTGGTCTGCACCTTTCTCTTCTGAAGCCCAGTCGTGACAGAGCCGAAAGTGCAGGAGAGTCCACGGATCCAAGTTGCACGCGGGATACCTGACTCTCAGCTCTTCCAGAGGGATCCACCCATTAGCATTAAGCAGGTCCCTACTTCTGAGGGAGTGTATGGTTCCCCAATCTCTGAGACCGATCCCGGAGCAACTCAGGGGCAACAGAGGGTTATTCAAGAGTGACACCAAGGGAGAGGACCAGGGCGACAACTCCTCTCGTTCCCTGAATCCCCGGAATATTTCCAAGGTGGCCGATATCATGGGGTGCGCTTTGAGCACAGCATTAGGGGGTTCCCTGTTCCAAGGAACGACATCCAAGGGGACCCCTGCCATCGCCCCCTCCACTTGAACCCATCTTTTAGTCCCTCAGCACACATGCCACTGGCACACCCTCTTGCAAGTGAGACGCTACCCAATAGCACTTGATGTCTGGGAGAGCCCCCCCCCCCTGTTGCTTTGATCTGCATAGTACCTGCATCTTTAGCCTGGGTTTCTTTTTCTGCCAAATGAACTTCCTGAGGGCTCCGTTTAGGTCCCTGAAGAAGTGCGCCGGCATTCTAATCGGGAGTGCCTGAAATAGGAACAGCAGCCTTGGTAGCACCGACATCTTTAATAATGGTCACCCTCCCCATCCAGGAGAAAGTGGGCAAGTCCCATTTCTCTAGGTCTGCCTGTATCCTCTGCGCGAGTGGGAGGAAGTTAAGGGCGTAGATGTTCAACAGTTGAGCCGGCAGCCGCGTTCCCAGGTATGTAATCGCGGATTTAGCCCATGTAAAGGAGAAGGATTGCTGCAGATTTCTTTTAACATCTTCCCCAAGAGTCACATTTAAGGCTCCCGACTTTCCAAAATATATTTTATAGAAAGAGTCGGCCATAAATTTTGATCTCCTTCATCAGAACCGGGAGGGAGATGCACGGGTTCGTGACAAAAAATAAGAGGTCATCCGCGTAGGCGGCAATCTTGTGTACCCCATCCCGGGTCTCCAGTCCTCTAATATCTCCATTGCGCCGGACTCTGCATAGAAACGGTTCCATGGCGAAAAGGAGCGGGGACAGTGGGCATCCCTGTCGCGTCCCATTGCGAATGCGCACTGGGTCTGACAGAAGGCCATTCACTTTGATCCTTGCCGAGGGGGCGGTGTACAGAGCTCCCACGAACCCCCTCATTACCTCTCCCAAGCCCAAATGTCGGGAGTGTCTCACCCATGAAAGACCAATTGAGCCTATCAAAGGCCTTTTCCGCATTGGTGGAGAGAAGCATTGCAGGGGTCCCAGATGACTTAGCCCCATGTATCATGTTAATGGCTCTGACCACATTATCCCTGGCCTCCCTCCCCAAGACAAATCCAGTCTGGTCCAAGTGTACCACTTGTAACACAACTGGTGCCAATCTGTTAGCCAGGACTTTAGCAAACAGTTTCAGATCTGCATTGAGTAGGGAGATAGCTCTGACAGAGGGGTCCTTACTCTGCTTGTGGAGTACTGTAATATGGGCCTCTAAGTCCCTTTCGGAGAATTTGCCCTGTGCGTCAGGGTCCACAATCGTGTTCCATGTCTTAACCATGCATGGTCCCAGATCTGCTAAGAAGGTCTTATAGTACTTGACAGTGAAGCCGTCCAGCCCAGGGGACTTCCCGGTTGGGGACTGCTTCACCGCCTCCTCTAGCTCCTCGACTGTGATGGGGGCTTCTAAGGTAATCACCGGCATACCGGAGCTCTCTATGTATTCCCTCTGTTTGGCCTGGAGACTCCCGGCTTTGGAACCCGAAGGCAAATTATAGAGGCCCGAGTAGTACGATCTAAATGTGTCCGCTATCGCCTCGGGGGAGAACTGTTTTTTTTTTTTTGGGGGGGATTTGTCTAGAATCTCTGTTATGAAATTTTGGGAACGTTGCTGCCTCAACGCCCAGGCGAGCAGAGCGCTGCCTTTATTCCCATGCTCGTAAGTTCTCTTACATTTTTTGATCATGTATTTAGCCTTACTCAAGAGGAGCACGTTCAGGGCTTCCTGTGCCTGGATCAGCTCGCCCAGCCCTCACAGCCTCAGACCGCTTATGGGACAACTCCATGTTTTTGACCCTCTCCAAGAGCTTCGTCGGCGTGTTCGACCAATAGGCCCCTAATCACGCTTTTATGCGCTTCCCAGAGCATTAATGGTGACACCTCCCCATTGTTGTTCTCTCTGAAGTATTCCTTGATACCATCCCCAATATCCTTGGTTATTAGCGCATCTTGAAAAAGGGATTCATTAAGTCTCCAAGTCAGCGGGTGAGGGGGCCTATCTACTATAGCCAGATCCAAATATATTTGGGGCGTGGTCTGAAAAAGAGATCGGGTGTATGCCACTTCCCGTAACACTGCCCAGCAGACTATGCGAAACCATCAGATAATCCTGGAGTATGTCCCATGCGTCTTCGAAAAGGAGTAGTCCTTCACTGTGGGATTAGTAATCCGCCACGCGTCCATCAGCTGCGCCTCATGCAATTTTTTCCTAATCGTTCTGAGGGCTGACTGCGGGAGCGCAGACTTGCCTGACGATGAGTCTATTAAAGGCTCGATGGCTACGTTGAGGTCGCCGCCCAATATCGCCTCTCCCTCAGCGAATTGTAACAACTGGTCCAGGGCGTGGGCAAGGAACTTGCTTTGCCCCTGGTTGGGCGCATTTATTGAGGCTAATGTATATTTCCTGCGCCCCAGTAAGCCCTTGACCATAATTACCCTCCCTGCTTCTGCGCCCCATTCTTTTTGAACTTCAAATGGGAGGGCTCTCGTGAGCATAATCTCCACACCCTTCTTTTTTTTCCCCTCCGCTGCACAGCTGATTAACACCTGCGGAAAACTCCTGTTGCTTAGAATTCTTTTTAAAATGTGTTTCTTGTACAAATGCTATCATTGCTTTCTGCCTTCTGAGCTCCTGTCATAGGATGGTCCTTTTCTCAGGGTAGTTAAGGCCCTTAGCGTTCAATGACACCACCCTCATGGTACACATCTCGGCCTTCTTGAGGGTGTCTCCCAGTGGTTAAACGCCCCTTCAATCAAATGGCTCGAAAGCTGGGGTCTTATACTGTCACGGGGGGGGGGGGGGGGGGGGACCGCGCCCCCGAGGGAGGATGGGGCATTGGAGGGAATCAGATGAGGTTGGGGGGGAAGGGGAGATAGGATGGGAATTAAATGTGGGTCTGACGATGTCAACCGGTGCTGGATAACAGTGAGCACCAGAAATTGCGTCTATTCTAAGTATACAGTACGTCCTGCTCCAGATATACTTACAATTGGGTTATCCTCCGCCAAAGGGCGCTGTGCACTGCAGACATGCAAAAACAGGCTCCTCCCAGCCCTTCATATACCCAGGGACCTCCCACAAATCCCCAGATTTCTCTGCAGTGCTGACTGCGAAGACATGAAGTATCACTCTCTCGCAGGTGAGCGGGGCTATTACAGCCTGCGGCCCTGTTGGACTATTCCCACCCGTCGTCCTTGTGATGTGCCTCCCAGCCTGGGCTGCGCTGGTCGGGTGAAGGTAGGCAGCACCATGCGTGCTTAACGGAGCCATGCTCCTCCGCAGTCCCCCACCATAGGGTAGGCGGTTTAGGCTGATGGTGAGCCTCATAGTGCATCTCCCTCCCGCATTCTTGTCCCATTCCCGGTGTAGAGGGTCTCCGTCCTCCCTCGTTTCCCCCCGTATTCGGGGGGAAAAGGGGGGGGGTGTGTGTGTAGTTCGTTCTCAGTGTACAGTATTGTCACGCTTATGGCCGTGCTTTTGCCCCTGATCGGCAACTGGGTGTCAGAGCCGCGCTGCCTTCTAGTTTGACCCTCTCAATTTAACTTGCAATAGTCTACCGCACGTCCTGCGTTATTATGTACATCTTGGGTAGGAAACTGATTTTTTTCCACGCCTACGGGCGTTTGAATGGTGGCGGTGTATTGAGACTTCACGAGTATCCACTAGCAGATGCCCTTACTGGCACACTCTATGCTTAGCCTGCCGAGCCTTTACACGGCTGCTTCAGAGTTTCGCGCTCTTTGGGGGAGGCGGGGGCACGGCGTGGCGCGCTCCGCATCACGGCCAGTTTAGACCCGCCCTCCGAGGTTTCGGCTGGCGCCATTTTGTTCATCCGTGCGTGCGTGTTGGCGGTCCCTCTCCTCCCCAGGTCGGTGAGTGCCCTCATTGGCATTTTCATTATTAGTACTCTTTCTGTGGCGCATGGCCCTGACACCCCTTATCCCCCTTCTGTCTTTCAGACCTTGATTCCGGTGGCTTCTCCCGGCCTAACATATATTGTAGTGGGCTTACAAATTCTCCCACATTAACCTAGCGGGTCTTTGGGACATCCAGGGTGGCCTATTGCGTAAATCCCTACTGGTAAATTACATTAACAATCACCATATGGAGGCATCTCAGAACTATGTGACCTACGGGACAAGACCGGCTGTGTTCAGCGTGTGGACTGCCCCACACTGATGCGGACAGAGCACGGGTCTGCGGACCATGTGCTGAACAAGCACTGGCCCTGCAATCAGGGTTGCCAGTGGCTGCACCTCGTTTCAATACACCTCTCTCTCCGTGCTTAAATCTCACTCCTGATGAGTTGCACTCGAGCAGGAATGAACAGCAAGTCGTGCCGCGCAGACTGCCTACGGCCGAGCAGGTGATTTCGAGGTTGGCAGAGCGCTTGGGCCCTGGTAAGAAGCGGTCCCTGATGCCTCCTGTTTCGCCCATTCCTTCTGAATCTGAAGAGTTCACTACTGAGCAGGGTTTTGCTCTTTATGATGAATGTCGGCTATTCTCTGACTCTGGCTCATCGGACGAGGGGCTGAGGAGTCATGATGATCCGGGCCCCGGTTCTTGGGGCCTGTGCGACACCGACGAATTACTGATAAAGATCTTCGAGGTCTTGTCTATCTCTATCCCTGGTGAGGCCTCTAGGCCTAGAAGGGAGAGTTTCCATACAGCGCCGCCGCGTTAGGAATTTC
Organism: Gastrophryne carolinensis; assembly: GCA_027917425.1. Taxonomy (NCBI): domain Eukaryota; kingdom Metazoa; phylum Chordata; class Amphibia; order Anura; family Microhylidae; genus Gastrophryne; species Gastrophryne carolinensis. Next base: position 169,749,051 of record CM051235.1, on the reverse strand, counting down.
TGGAGCAGGAACACTTCCAGGCTCTTGTACTCAGAGAATGGCAATGCCTTAGTAAACTTCCAGGGGTTCCAGGGGACTGGGATTGGAAATACCCTTTCCCCCCTGAGGTGGTTAACTGCTGGTCATCACCTCCCGTGGTGTATGCACCGATCATTGGGGTTCTTAACCCCCCCTTTATTGCAGCCCCTAGTTATCGTACCCTTCGGGATGCTGAGGACCGGCGCATTGATAGACTAGCTTCCCATGCTTTTTCTTGTGCAGGGACGACTCTGCGCCTGGTCTGTGCCGCGGCCATCGCTGCAGTGGCCACTAGGACCCTCATCAGCTGATTGATCATCAACCTGAGGATCTCCCCTGGGAGGTGTTTAATGCACTTTCCAGTTGTGATGTATTTGTAAGATCCTTTTGGCGCTGGATGACATCAGCGTGTGCGCTAGAACTTCCGCCCTTGCTGTAGCTATACGCCGACTGGTCTGGCTGCGACAGTGGGGTGTTGATGATGCTACGAAAAAGATTCTTACTGGGCTTCCCTTTAGAGGGCGATGCCTATTCGGGGCCCGTCTGGACCTGTTTGGAAAAAAGGGCAAAACACCCCTTTACAGAAGGCGGCCTTGGACGTCTCGAGGCGGGGGCACCCCTCCACCCCCCTATGTTAGCGTTAAACCAGAACCAGTGGTGTCCCTCCAGCTTTTTGGTATAGATCCCTGCCCCAGGAGTGGCAGACAACGACCTGGTCCCTCCGGCAGGACTAAGTCCAAGCCTGTTACCAAAACCCCCGAAGCATGATGGCCGCAGCACCTTGCCCCTATCAGGAGGCTGCAGGCCTCGTTCTGATGGAGTCAGGAGGAAGTTTCCTCTGTGTAGCGATAACCCTTATCGCCGGAGGGCTTCACCGCCCGAGACGTCCTTTTCCCAATCGTAAGAGGTGCTGCTGGAATTCCAGAGTCGTCCGTGAGGAAACAGGAACAGCCCTTACAAGGGCTAGTGAATTGTAATATAGCGTTTCCCCCAATAAGAGACAGAACTTCAGTATTGAGGGTGAAGGTGAAGTAACTTTATTAGTGCCACACTGGGCCTTATATGCAAGCCTCCATGCAAGGGGACCTCCCCCATGGACTTGATGGAGGACTGCATGACAAATACACAGACCAATGGGAGCAGGGCACACAATCCCTCAACTCTGCCGGTGACGCAATCGGCAACACAATAGACGTCTAACACAATCAGTCAGAACAATGCCATTGTCTGTGACGTAATCAATCAACACAATGGCAGTCTGTAATACACTCCAAAATACAATGACATTGCCTGTAACAGTATCAAAATACAATGACATTGTCTGGAACCTAATTAAGAAAAGGCCAGTGAATGACCCGGTGGGCAATCGAATAGTGATGACATCCAAAAGGCAGAGCATCTGTCACAATGCCCCCTTTTTGTGGAACACCCGGCAGACCCGGATTGACCCTGTTCGGGTTAACGTGGGGCTGTCCGGACTCTTGTTATGGGCAGAGTTCTGTGTAAGGACAAGTCTGCAAATAGTGAGTAACCGGACTAAACATTGACGTGGGCTGTACATAGGAATCAGTCATGGGTGGGGTCCAAACACTGGGATATTGTGGCGTTGGTGAGTTCAGCACCAAAGTCCTTGGTTGGATGTGTGCACAGGTGCTTCGCGTTCTTATAGCTGGTCCAAGTTTCAATCTCTTTCCATGGAAGCTGATTGGAGAATCCACAATCTTCTGCACATCTACATCATCGTAAAAGTAGACAAAACCATAACCCTTAGAAACGCCAGAGGCATCCCTAATAATTTTGACATTCTTTACAGCGCCATACTTTGAAAAAACATCCTTAAAGTGGACCAACACCCAGGATTTTGACTATCCTGGGTTTTGGTCCACTTCAGGGGGGCACCCCGCTGTGTAAAACCCCCCAGAAACCCCCAAACTCACCTCACCACGCTCCCACGGACAAGCGGCGGACAAGGCAGCGCGTCCGCCGCCGCCTCCCGCGCGCCTCTGACAGTGCCCGCGCCGGCCATTCACAAACGGCCTGCGCGGGCGCTCACGGCTAGAGGAGTGCGCGGGAGGCGGCGGCGGCCGCTGCCGATCAGGTGAGTTCTTTTGGGGTTTTGGGGGGGTCCCTCACCGCGGGACATCCCGATCTCGGATGTCCCGCGGTGAGGGGGGTGATCGGCCCGGGAATCTTATAGATTCCCGGGCCGATCACCCATGGGTGACGGTCCACTTTAATTTCAGGCTGATTAATCCGACGGCCAATGCCCCGAACAAAAATAGTGTTTGGCATAAGTTTCCCTTCTGGAAGGACGTAACCTGATGGCTGATCCTCTTCTTGACTTCGTGTAACAGACATGACGTGATGCAGGCGAAACCCCTGGGTCTCCCCGACCAGTGGGCTTGAGTCGGCAGCTCGGGCTGGAGACCGGGTTGTAACAGGGTTGACGCTGGCTGGCCCAGAGGTAGCGTAGGCAGAAGTCATTGGTCCTAGATCATTTCCCAATAGTACTTCTGCTGGTAAGTTGTCCATAAGTCCCACCTGTACCCTGCCGGATCCAGCGCCCCAGTCAAGATGTACTCGGGCGGTGGGGAGTCGAAACACAGCTCTCCCCCGCCACCCTTACTGCAACGGTGTGTCCAATGCGGTCTTTGTTCTTGACCAAATGAGGTTGGAGCAAGGTAAGTGTGGCTCCGGTGTCGCGTAATCCTTGCGCGGTGCGCCCATTGACTCGTACCTCCTGGCAATGGTGCTGTCGGTTGTCTTGGATGGCCGCTTGTACGGGATCAGCTTCATACAGTACCCCCAGATACTCTTCCGAACTGCTCTCAGCTTCCAAACAGTGTGCCACTGGAGTACGGGAGGTGGAAGGTTGCTTTTGCCCCCACGTGTTTCGGGGACGCTCTAGGGCGCAATCACTGCGATAATGTTCCCATTGTTTGCAACGATGGCACTGAACTGTGGAGAGGTTCGGTTGCTGCGCTGGCCTATGTGGCCCAGAGTCACGAGTTAGCGCTGAAGCCACAGGTGCTTGAAATTTGATGGGAGGTTGTGGTTTTGGAGCGGACTGTTCTGTCTGGCGCGCATCGGTGTACTCGTCGGCTAGACGAGCAGCCTTAGGTAGCGTTAGAGGCCTCCGGTCACGTACCCACTCTCTTAGCTCTGGTTGCAGGGCATTGAGAAAATGTTCTAGTAAAAACAACTGTAGTACATCCTCAGCGGTCGTGGCTTTGCATCCAGTGACCCAGTGTGATGCTGTACGATGGAGGCGACATGCCCACTCCGTGTAAGAATCCCCTCCCTTCTTTTGGGATTCCCGAAATCGTCGCCTGTAGGCTTCCGGGGTGACAGCGTACCGGGCTAACAAAGCCTCCTTTACCAGATGGTAGTGTGGTAAGTCCACATCAGGGATGGCCCGGAAAGCATCGGAAGCTTTCCCAGATAGTTTCCCTGATAATATGGTGACCCATTCCTCCGTGGGTACCCGGTGTAAAGCGCACTGGCGTTCAAAATCGGCCAAAAATCCGTCAATCTCCTCATCACTTTCCTGGAAGGATTTAAATGCTGCAAATGGAATCTTTCTCCCCCCAGTGTAACTGAGGCTGAGAGGCTGCTGGGTTGAAAGTCGCCGATCTTCTGTTCGCTTACTGGCCTCTGCCTCCGCTGTGGCGAAGACTTGGTCGATCAGTTCCTGTGATGGATTCGGGCCATAGACCGACAATCTGTTCCGAACCGCTTGAACAAGAGCAGCGTCTTCATCGATCTCTATATTGGTTTCGGTCCTCACTGCTGCACGATCCATTTCGATCAGCTCGGCTATCAGTTCCCGACGTGGGCGGTTGCTAGCTGACCTTCCCGGCTCTCGAGTAGATCCTTCAGGGTCAGCCTTTTCAACTTGTCCTACTGACTCTCCATCAGGGTAGCACTCTCTCTGGGTAGAAAGGACCATCCGACCGCTTGCCACCAATTGTAGCGATAATCCTTATCGCCGGAGGGCTTCACCGCCCAAGACGTCCTTTTCCCAATCGTAAGAGGTGCTGCTGGAATTCCAGAGTCGTCCGTGAGGAAACAGGAACAGCCCTTACAAGGGCTAGTGAATTGTAATATAGCGTTTCCCCCAATAAGAGACAGAACTTCAGTATTGAGGGTGAAGGTGAAGTAACTTTATTAGTGCCACACTGGGCCTTATATGCAAGGGGACCTCCCCCATGGACCTGATGGAGGACTGCATGACAAATACACAGACCAATGGGAGCAGGGCACACAATCCCTCAACTCTGCCGGTGACGCAATCAGCAACACAATAGACGTCTGTAACACAATCAGTCAGAACAATGCCATTGTCTGTGACGTAATCAATCAACACAATGGCAGTCTGTAATACACTCCAAAATACAATGACATTGCCTGTAACAGTATCAAAATACAACGACATTGTCTGGAACCTAATTAAGAAAAGGCCAGTGAATGACCCGGTGGGCAATCGAATAGTGATGACATCCAAAAGGCAGAGCGTCTGTCACACTCTGGTTGCAGGATAGTGTCTGCTGGGCGGCCCCTTCCCGAGATATTCAGGATGCTTCTGGTCCCTGCCTCTCTTCTTGCGTCGGAGCAGGCCACGCGCGATCTGCGAGGTCTGGGGTCACCTGCTGGGTTGCCCTTAACAGACAGAAGCAGGGGCCTCTACACTAACCTTTCCAGATGAGACACTCTGTCCATTATGGCCTTCCATAGGTGAGGCAATTACATTCACAAGCGGCCTTACTGCATGGTTTCTCTGAGTTGGGCCGCCAGTGCCCTGTGTCCAGAGACCTCTTGCCGTCGGTAGGGACCTAGGACGCTTATCTCATTGCCATTGTGCCTTCCGGGCACCAAGGACCTCGCAGGTTAGCGTTGGTGCTCCAACACTGCTGATTGTGGCCTTATTGTCTGGCCTTGGTTCTGCTTCCCGAGTGATCGCCTAGGTGATGACGGGGGTGATTTCTCTACTGAGACCAAGGAGGCGTCCGCACGAGGAACTGCTTGGCCGTCCCTCTTTGCTTCCCAATCCCTGTGTCGGGCCGGGCTTGTTACTCCGTTGGCGGTGTCCTTTGGGAGTCTTTGGATGGGTGTTCAACCACCTCAATTCCTCCCTTTTCCCTTGGTGGTATCTCCCTTCCTAGGGATGAACTTGGACTTGTTTCTTACTGGAACCTGCTTCCTTAACTATAAATGGACAATCTGTTTGCAGGGGCTCGGTTCCTCTTGCTGTCCCTGTGTCTTCGCCAGGCTGGATTGCATCTGGCGGGCCAGTTGGTGGCTGTTCAAAGGTTGTCCCCTATGTTCAGAGCCCCTGGGCTCCTCTGCTACTCATATTGTAAATGCTGGACTGAGGTTCCAGCTTCCCTGGAGCTGGGTCTGTTTACCCTTCCACCTTGGTACGGTGGTTACCCTTGAGACTGAGGTATTAGGGGTACCAATCAGGGGGCGCCCCCTTCCTTGCCTCTTCCTGCGGTTGGATTCCAAATCTATCAGGTCAATGGAGGGGGAACTTTTTTTTTCTCCTAAATTCCCCTGTGGTTCCGGGGGACGTGGAGCCTTTAGGGGCCCTTCCACCTGTCTCTTTTGGAAGAGGTAGGGCCTTCAGGTTGGCTCTGTATCGCTGGACTTCTCCCTTGCGGGATTGATCTTTTTGGGGGCCCCTGGATCTGTCTGACAGTGACTTGTATTAATTACCTGCGTGAACTTGGAAGCCGGATGATCCCCCGGGAAGGTATCTGATCCTGATCTGGGTGAAGGGCAGAGTTCCCTGCATATCTGCGATGTTCGCTCCGGTGGATGTCCTTCTGCGACAGGATGTGCTATTTCTTGTGTCTCCATGTGATCCGTCTAGTGTGGATCTTTCTGGGCCCGTCACCTTCATGGGTCCTGGGCCCTTGTTTCCCTGTCTCAGATTGTTCTGTCCTTGGTCATGAGCCTTCGTGACTTTATGCTGGACATTCTATTTCTATATGTTTTTAGCCTCATTCACCCTGCCGGAAACAGGGTTCTGTGCAAGTTTGCTGCTGGAAGGGGGAACCAGTGATACTGATGGCCCTTGGGTGGCCTAGTGGGAGTGTGGTTGCAGATGTGGTTACGTGGGCAGCGGACCTGTACGTCCTGTCAGGAGTGCTGGCCTGCTCACTCAGGCCCCCCCCCCCTTTTCTATTTCACCCCTATCTACAGACTCTGGTCTGGATGGTCTGACAGTTGGTTTTTCTACCTTGATGGAAGTGGGTGCACCTTCATGGGTGTCTGTGACTTCTGGAAGCCTAGGATTTGGCTTCTTCTGCCTCTTTTTCCAGTTTTTGGTCTCTCGCCTGTGGGCGAGCTCTATTCCCAGGGTTATATAGTTATTACAGCATGGGTTGGAGTTGGCTCTCCTACTTGGTGCCCTGGTGGTTCAGGCTCTGTTCCTGTCCATTTTCTGCAAAGCCTTACTCTGTTCCTTGCCTGGGTTGCTTTCTTTCAGGGATTGCTCAGTGACATCCCCCACGTAGTTCTAGGGTTCCTGTTGGGATTGATTTCTATTCGGTTTGCTTTGCGGGGTGTTCCCCTTTGGTTTTATTCCGGATGCTGTCTGACTGTTCTTATCCATAAGGTTGTCCTTCTGGGGCTGTTACCTCAGTCGGCCGTGCACCTGAGCGGGCGGATCGGTTTAGCTAGCCCTCGTTTTTCTTTACTGTATCTTCACCGAGATGAGGTGGCGTTCCGCTCTACGCCGGTTATTCTGCCTAAGGTGGTGTCTTAGGCTCAGGTATTAAGACATTATCCTTCTTCTGGGATTTATTCCTTGTAATGCTGAATGTCTGAGAAGTGTCTACTGTTCGCCTCTTGCTGTCTTTCCAGTGTTGACACGCGCTCTTCCAACACCCTCTGTGAGGATTCTACTCCATCCACTCCCTGGGTGACCTCCGCCATGGACCCCTGCAGGGATGCAAGCTCTCTTTTTATCGTCCCTTCCATTCTAGACACATACCCGTCGAAGTCACTCCGCGTGGGTAGGACCCTCAGGGCCTCCTTGATATTGATCTGTACCGCTTCCGCTATAGACTGTGACAGGAGATTCAGTGAAACTGCAGGGCTCTGGCTCTGCTGTGATCCGGGGCTCCAGCTCCCACTGTCCCTCTGTTGTGCACTCTGCTGCAGGGCGGGATGCCCATTCTCGCGGGCCTCCTCTCTTGCTGCTAGGGGTCTTAGAGGGGAGCTTATCTCCTTCTCCACATCGCTCCCCATGAGCTCCTCTGGGGGGGTCAAGCAGCTGCCAGGATCTATGGAGCATGGAGCAATCCACTCCGAGCGCTGGATCCGGCACCGGGCTGTTGGGGGATCGCCTGTCCCCATCTGTGCTTGGGCTCATTGGGGGTGAGGGGGAACCAGAGAACATGCTGTGCCTTGGAGAACTTAATGGCCTCCTGGGCGGGGTGCTGTCTCCCTTGTGTGGCAACTCCTTCGGGCTGGTGAGGCTATGTCTGCCCTCCGGGGAATCTGGGCTGCAAGGGCACGATCCCCTATCTGTGTGGGATCCATATGCTGGAAGGCCAGCAGCTGCGGCCGAGCACTGAGCTCCAGAGATTCAGTGTGGGTGGGGGTACCTGTGCCGATCCCTGCTGTGTCTTCCCGGGGTCCTAGGGGGGGATACACTAACCTGGGGTCCGCCGGGTGATCTTCCGCCCCAGTCCGAGTTCCTTTGGACCAGTGCCGCCACTAATTGCGCACCCTCCCGTCTCTGCGGCGAACAGCTTTGGGATGGTGAGTTCTTTTCCCCTCCGCCGCTCCTCTATTCTTCCCACGCCTGGACATTCGTCTTGTATAATCCTACTTGGTCTGGGTCCCGATTTGCTGCCAACCACCGTGCAGAGCTCCCGCGGGTTGCTGCCTCACGCCGCCATATCAAGCCACGCCCCCCAAGATGTATTTTAACATAGCTTTCTACATCTTCACAATCCTCCGCTAGTATCCCCTCATTAACTTTGAAATCTTGTTTTACATAAAGACACACCGCCGCTTTTCCTGTTTGCTCTGTCTTTCAGAAAGAGGGTAAACCCTTGAAAGTTAGCAGCCAAATCATGTGTGGAGTAAGCCATGTTTCAGCCACACCAATAATGGCAATGATTTTCCTAGTGCAAGGCACGGCCTGCTTCACAAAGTCATAACATCTGGGATTCCGCCACAAGGTGGCGCAGTGGCACTGCAGAAGAGTTGTGGCTCCGTCCGGTACCATAAAAAATGGAATCGCCATAGACTTATCCAGTTCTCTGCAGTGCTTACTGCGACAATAGAAGTTGGCTCTCTCTCTATGCGCAGGTGTGCGAAGCAACCAAGCCTGTGGCCCTGCAAGTCTTTTTTCCACTCTTTTCTGGACCCTCTGTGCCTCCCAGCCTCGGCAGTCGGATCGGGTGAAGGTAGCTGAGCACTGGGGTCAAGTGCTCAAGGAGCGCTGCTCCAAGCCACAGATCCTGTACCACAAAGGGTAGCCGGCCATAGGCTTTATGGTGAGTCTACTACGGATGCAGAGTTCCTGTCCTAGCTTCTGAAGGGGTGAGTGTTTTTGGACATGTTTTCTATGTTCGGGGCCCCCCCCCCCCCCCCCCCCCACTGGCCTGGGCTTCGTCGCTGTCTGCTTGCTCCCCCCCCCCCCCTTCTCTCCCCAATGGGTGTTCGGGGGGGTTGGGTGGTAGTGTGTGTGTTTTTAGCCTGTTTTTGTATGCTTTTGCCGCCGCTTTGTACTGCGCTCTGCGGCGGGCGGCGCTATATTTGTGAGGCGTTTTTTTCACTGTGGGGATGACGTCGGCGAGGTCACGTGAGTGCCGTTTTTGCACTCTTCGGGGGGGCGGGGCCGGCGGATGACGCGTATCGCGTCGTTCTCCCGCGGCCCGCCCCTCAAGGTTCCTCTGTCGGCGCCATCTTGCTTCTGCTGCGTGTCTGGGGCCCTCTTCAATCCCTGGGCTGCGGCGATGATTTCTGCCTGCGTCGCTTCCTCCGGTGGTCTGGCGGCTGGCGATCCTTGTCCTGCTTGGTCCGTGAGTCCCCTCTGGGGTTTTTGGTTATCCTTGGGGCATGGGCTGCGGGATACTTATGTATGATTGCTTATGTCTTTCAGGCGGGACACCCATGGGTTATGGTTTCTCCCGGTCCTGCTCCTTACTCCCCCCCCCCCATCTCCCCTTACTGAGATGGGGGGGGGCATTCTGGGTGACTTTTATTAGCCTTTACCCTGTGCTGGCATATTGCACCTGTATTAATCACCATATGGAGGCTTCTGGGGATAACATGCTTGAGGGTCCTTTGGGACAATCCCGGTTGTGTTCCATGTGTGGGGTATCCCCTATCAGTAATGACGTCACGGTGTGTGGGCCGTGCGCCCAGGCTGTCCTTTTGATTCAGTCTGGGCTGCCTGCTTCTTTACCAAGCTCTACGCCCCCTTCGGCATCGCCTACCCCGCTGCGCCTGCACTTAGCCCCCAGTGAGGGGGACTCTAATCTGTTGTCTCACATTTTTGAGATTTTACACATTGCCCCCCCCCTGAGGTGGCTAAGAGGAAGCAGGGTGAGCTTCTTCGTACCGTTAAGCAGCGTCTGGAGTTCCCTGAGCAGAGTCATTTCACTAATATGGTGCTCAAGGAGTGGGAATGTCCTAGTAGATTGCCTGCGGTGCCTAAAGGTTTGGATAAGAAGTATCCCTTTCCTGCTGATTTGGTTAAGGGTGGTGGGTCCCCCCCCCCAGATAGACGCGCACGTTCTTTGATTGTCCCACACTTCTGTTATGCCTTCCCCTGACACTACTACACTGCGGGACAGCGAGGACCGGCGTATGGATCAGCTGGCCTGCCATGCCTTTGCCTTTGTGGTTTGCGTCTGTCCTGTGCCGCTGCCATAACTGCTATTGCTCTTAAGAGACTGATCAATCATCTCCTCCTTGCTGGCGCTACAGCTGGAAGGGATGAGTATAGGACCCTTTTTGCTGTGCTCTGATTTTGTTGCCTTTATTCTTACTGCCATGGATGATGTAGTACGGCTGAGGGGTAGGGCCTCTGCCCTCTTGGTGGCTATGCGCCGCTCTGTTTGGTTGCGTCAGTGGGCAGCTGACGCTGCTGCTAAGAAGGCTCTCACTGGACTCCCTTTGTGGGGCTGCGGCTCTTTGAGCGCCTGGATGTTTTAGCCAAGGATGGTAGGCTGCCTCAGCGTAGGAGGCAGCCTCTGCCTTTTCGGGGGCCATCTGCTTCAGTCCCCTCCTTTCGTACCCCCAGAGGAGGTCGAGGGTCCCTCTTTTCAGGTGCCCGCAGGGGGTCTTGGGGCTGTGGCAGATCCTGTGGTTGTCCCGGTCTCTCATGGGACCCCCAAGCCCAAACCTTCTCCCAAGCCCCCTTAGGCATGAGGAGGCGCCCTCACCCATCCGGGTGGGGGGACGGCTTCGGCTCTTTGCTCACGTCTGGAGGCTCCGCGTCTCAGAACGGTGGATTCAGGAGGTGGTGTCCTCCGGTTACAAGATAATTTGCAGCCTGGCCACCCCCAAGACTTCTCAGATCCCGGATGCCTCACAACCCTCTGTCAGCTCAGGGGTTGCGCCTTGCGGTTTAACGTCTGCTGGACTCAGGAGTCATTTGCCCGGTGCCTTCCCAGGAACGGGGTCAGGGTTTCTACTCCAATTTGTTCACGGTCCCCAAAAAGGACGGGTCCCTGAGGCCAATCCTGGACTTGAAGGGTCTCAACAGGTTTGTCAGGTTCAAGCACTTTCGCATGGAGACTCTTCGTTCGGCTGTCAGTTCCTTTCGCCCAAGCGATTTCATGACCTCCGTGGACATAAAGAATGCTAATCTTCGTGTGCCAGTCTTACTGGGTCATCAGAGATTTCTCAGGTTTGCTCTAGAGGATCAGCATTTCCAATTTGTGGCCTTACCCTTCGGTATTGCCCCGGCGCCTCACCAAGGTGCTGGCGGGCGTCATGGCTCTGCTGCGGCATCGGGGCACTCGCATCCTTCCTTGCCTGGACGACATTCTGATTGCGGCTCAGTCTCTTCGGCATGCCGAGAGGGATTCTCAGGTGGTGAACTCCGCTCTCGAGTCCTCTCGGCTGCGTGATCAACTATCCCAAGTCTTCACTGTCTCCATCTTTGGTGAGGTCCTTTCTGGGCATGACTCTGGATACCTCCTCAGGTCAAGGTTTTCCTGCCTCAGCTAAAAGTGGAGAGCCTTCAGAAGCAGGCTCGGGCTCTGCTCTTTTGTCCCCATCCCTCCATCTGGCAGGGGATGCAGTTAGTGGGTCTGATGGTGTCCTGCTTCGAGGCGGTCCCCTTTGCTCAGTTTCACATGAGGCCTCTTCAGTTGCACCTTCTGTCTGTTTGGAATCAGACCCTGTGTCCCTGGATCAGGAGTTTGCTCTGTCCCCCCTGGCCAGACAGTCCCTCTTGTGGTGGCTGGACTCAAGGAACCTTCTAGTGGGCAGGACTTTTCTGCCCCAGTGTTGGGAGACTGTCACCACAGATGCCAGTCTGACAGGTTGGGGGGGGGGGCTTTTGGAAGTCTCTGCAGTTCCAGGGTCAGTGGGGCCCCCAGGAGGCCCATGCTCTCATCAATGTTCTGGAACTGAGGGCGATCAGGTTGGTTCTTGCTCAGCTAATCTCACACCTTCGGGGTCGGGCTGTTCAGATCCGCCGGACAACCAGACGGCAGTTGCCTACATCAATCATCGGGGAGGGACTTGGAGCAAGTGAGCCCTCAAGGAAGTGTCCCTGATACGGTCTTCGGCGGTTTACATTCCGGGGGTGGAGAACCTGGAGGCAGACTCCCTGAGCAGGGGGATGTCTCGGTTGGGGGAATGGTCTCTCAGCAACAAGGTGTTTCACTCCCTGTGACACCGGTGGGGTCTTCCGGATGTGGACCTGTTTGTGTCCTGCCACAATCACAAGCTTCCCAGGTTTGTCTCCCTGTCACAGGACCCTCTGGGTGTCGCCATGGATGCGCTAGCAATGCCTTGGACGGAGTTTCGGCTCCTCTGTGTTCCCTCCCCTTCCTCTGCTGGCCAGGGTGCTGCGCAAGATAGCCCAGGAAGGGGTACCAGCCATTCTGGTGGCCTCCTGCTGGCCAAGGAGGGTGTGGTTCGCAGACGTCGTGCAGTTGGCAGTGGATCAGTATGTCCTGCCCAAGGATCCAGATCGGCTCACTCAGGGACGGCTGTGCCATTCCAATTTACAAACGCTGGCTTTAACGGCTTGGCTGCTGAAACCTCCATCTTTATGGATAAGGGTTTGCCTGCCTCTGTTGTTGTTACCATGATTAGGGCTAGGAAGAAGTCCTTCTTTATCTACTACAGGATTTGGCATGCTTACATTGCCTGGTGTGAGTCTAGGTCTCTGCCTTGTAGGGTGTTTTCTATTCCCAGGATTCTGGATTTTTTGCAACATGGCCTGGATTCGGGCCTTTAACTTAGTACTCTCAAGGGACAGGTGTCAGCCCTGGCAATTTTCTTCCAAGGGTCTTTTGCCAATCACCGGTTGGTCAAGACTTTCTTTCAGGCAGCTACCGATGTGCGTCCACCACATCAACCTATGCTACTGGTTTGGGATCTAAATTTGGTGTTGTCTGCTCTGCAGGGTCCTCCTTTTGAGCCTATCAGTGGGGCTGCCTTGCCCATTATGACTCTTAAGGTGGCCTTCCTTGTGGCCATTACCTCAGTTAGGCGAGTCTCTGAGCTGGCTGCTCTTTCCATCAAACCTCCTTATTTTGAGCGGCATCATGATAACGTGGTATTTCGGCTTAAGCCGGATTTCTTGCCTAAGGTTGTGTCTGCCTTTCATCTCAATCAGGACATTGTTTTGCCTTCTATGTCCTAATCCTGCTAATTCCAAGGAGCGGATGCTTCAGGGCCCTGACAACATCCAGAGAATGAAGTTTTATTTGGTTGCTACTGAGTCTTTCAGGAAATCTGATGCTCTTTTTGTTGTTCTGCTGGACCTAGGAAGGGTCTGCCTTCGGCTAAATCCACTATCAGCAAGTGGATCCGTCAGGCGGTGGAGCAGGCCTATTCTGCTAAGGGGAAGGTTTCCCCTTTTAGGGTTACTGCTCATTCTACTCGTGCCATCGATGCGTCTTGGGCTTTTCAGCACCAGCCTTCTGTTGAACAAGTTTGTAAGGCCGCAAATTGGTCTTCTGTTCATACTATTTCCAAGTTTTACAAAGTTGATGTTAAGGCCTCAGCTGATGCTGCTTTTGGCCGCAAGGTACTCCAGGCGGTGGTTGTCTAAACCGTCTGTTGTTACTTTCTTTTTGGGGATCCCACCCTACTTTATGGACACTGCAGATGTTATGACTTTGTGTAGCAGGCCTTGCCATGCACTAGGAAAAAGACAATTCTGTGAGTACTCGCCTGTAGAATTGCTTTTACTATGCATGGCACGGCCTGCTTCACCCCACCCTTGCTACATTGTTTTTGGTTGCCTCTTTATAGTGATTGTTCCAATTTAGTTGGGGTTGTTATCTTTATTTGTTCCCGGTTCTGCTTGTCAACTACTGGATAAGTCTATGGGGATTCCGTGTTTACATGATACCGGGCGGAGCCATAACTCTTCTGCAGTGCCACTGCGCCACCTTGTGGCGGAATCCCAGATGTTATGACTTTGTGAAGCAGGCCGTGCCATGCATGGCAAAAGCAATTCTACAGGTGAGTACTCACAGAATTGTCTTTTTCTCCAGTACTAGGGCCCCAACTCCCCCACCAGACATCTGGTATTTGTGAACATACACTTCAAGTTGCCATCCAGTTTAACACATTGGGCTTTAGTGTCTGTTAACTCTTGCAGCGTTGTGTCCACATCCCTTTTCACTGCCGGTTTGTAACACATGGATCTCCTTATCCTGCGATATGTAGCCCAGGATATTTTGGATATGTAGTCATTACTTTTTACTCAAGACCAGACACACCATTCCCCATCTTAGGATCACAGCCACACAGGACTATAGAAAACTTGGAAACCATGTGCTGATAACCCAATCCTAACACAAATTATTTTATATCCCAGAAGAGGAAAGCCATAAGGCAGAACACCAAAAACCTAACAAGAACTGAGTTTTCCTTTAATCGGCTAAATCAATAGATTAACCCCTTAAAGGGACATTCCAGGCAAAATGGTTAATAGAAAAGGGGGGAGGAATAAGACACATTTTTTTTTCCCCGATATGCAGGATGTCGGGGCTACATACTTTATTTAGCCTGCTTTTATATTTCTTAATAAATTCTAGTAAACTCTGTCCCTTTTGCAGGGTCTACTCAGCAGATGAATCCACACATGTCTCAATGTATCATTCCCATTGGAAGTGAATTCATTTTTGGGACTGAAATAAAACAAGTCGGCAGAAGGGAGCAAGTTCTTTAGGGTTTATCATGGAATAAACAGTGCTGGTAAATTAAATATATCTCCCCTTAAAATGGTCATGGGGCAAGCAGAATGCTGGATATTTTAACCCTGTGCTTAGAATGTCCATTTATTGACTGGGGGGGAGGGGGCGTGTAGCTTTTGCCATTCTAATAGGTTTGCTTACTTGGCAATAATCGTTTGACCTAGGTTACCTATATTTCAGCAATTTAGGCAGCACGACATTGAAGACGTTCTTGCCTGTCGCCCTATATTTTTTCTAATTTTTTATTTTCTTACTTACACCAGTGCTGCAGTAGCTGTACCCATAACTCTTTTGGTTTGTTTCTTTAGGAACCTGGCCCTTGGGGGAGGCTTGCTGCTACTTTTGGCTGAGTCCCGGTCGGAAGGGAAGAGCATGTTTGCCGGAGTGCCCACCATGGGTGAGAGCTCCCCGAAGCAGTACATGCAGCTGGGAGGCAGAGTGCTGCTTGTGCTTATGTTCATGACTCTGCTCCACTTTGACGCCAGCTTCTTTTCGGTGAGTAACGCCAACACTGAGCTGTGTGTGTGTGTGCGCGCTGCAGCCTGGGATATATAATATGTACCTGCACCCTATTTATTTCACAAAAGTGATTACACCCCTCACATTTTTGTAAATATGTTATGTCTTTTCATGGGACAACCCCAAACAAGATCTGACACTTTAATATGTAAAGTAGTTGGTGTAACTCAACACACGGCCAATAAAGTGGACCAAAACCCAGGATTTTGACTATCCTGGGTTTTGTTCCTTGCCCCCAGGGCACTCCGATCGGGGGTGCCCCGCTGTGTGAAAGCTCCCAGTTTGCCTGAACAAACTCACCTCTTCCCGGTCCTACATCGCATGTGTGGTCGCTCATCCAATTAGCGTGCTTATATCCGCACAAGTCCTTTCGGCTAGGAGGACACCAATGGATCTAAACTCTCTGATGGATAGCGCTGATGCGGCCGCTGCTTGCGCATTGGGCTGGGAAAGAAGGCGAGTTCATGGGTGACCAGATCTAGATTCCTGGGCCGATCTCCATGGGTTTTGGTCCACTTTAATGTCTAAGATCCTGGAACAAAAAGTAACGACACAAAAAAGCCAAATTGGACCCAAACTGTCAATATTTTGTATGGCCTCCATTATTTTCTGCCACTGTTGGGCAAGGAGGTCACAGGTCACGGAGAGCGTCACAGGTTGCCATTGGAATCCTATTCCACTCCTCCATGACATCGCATCATCACTGGTGAATGTTAAAAACGTTGTGCTCCTCCACCTTCCGTTTGAGAATGCCCCGAAGATGCTCAGTAGGGTTTAGGTCTGGAGACATGCTTGGCCAGCCCAGCACATTTTACCCTCAGTTTCTTCAGCGAGGCAGTGGTCATCTTGGAGGGGTATTTAGGGTCATTATCATGTTCGAATACCTCCCTGATGCCCAGTTTCCAAAGGGAGGGGATCATGCTGTACTTTAGTATGTCACAGTACATGTTGGCATTCACGGTACCCTCAATGAATTATAGCTCCTCACAGCCAGCAGCACTTATTCAGCCCCAAACTATGACACTCCCACCACCATGCTTCACTGTAGGTAAGATACACTTCTCTTTGTATTCCTTACCTGGTTGCTGCCACACACTTGATGCTATACAAGCCAGATAAGTTTCTCATCCGACTACAGGCCATAGTTCCAGTAATTCATAGTCTTATTCTGCATCAACTTTATAAGAGGCTTTCTTCTGAGACAACAACCTTTCAGAGCCATTTGATGCACTGTGCGGTGTATGGTCTGAGCACTGACCACCCCCGACCCCTTAAACCTTTGTTGCAATGCTGGCAACATTCGTACATCTATTTTGAAAAGACAAGTGTCTTATCTTCAGTGTTGTCCCATGAAACGATATTCACTCCTGTGCAGAAATATAATTGATATACACCCGCACACATGCTAACCATGCTCATAAGGACTGTGTAACCCTATTCAATGGGACCGGAGTTCTGTTCTAAGAAACACCTCTGCACTATGGGTGAACTACCACCTGACTATTGATTTTTTTTTTTTTTTTTTTTTTTCCTTAGTGCAATTCAGCACTGTCTTAGCTGTGTAAACATTTAAATAATTCCCACAGCTAAAATGGCGCTGCATTGCAATAAAGTGGACCAACACCCTGCAGGATCGGCCCGGGAATCTAAGATTCCCAGGCCGATCCGATCCCTCCACGCGGGGCATCCAAAATCGGGATGCCCTGCTGTTTGAAACCCCCCAGGACACCCGCTAACCTTGCCTTACTCCCGGTCCAGCGGCGCATGCGCGGGCCGAGGATGCATCTAGCGCTTCTCTCTAGCAGGTCGCTTGCCCGCTCCGGCCATTTGTGCATAGCCGGCGCTGGCGTGCTCCCTGTTAGAGGGAAGCGCTAGATGCGACCGCCAGCGTGCTCGGAGCCACTGTGGTTTGATGCGCATACCACAGCAGCTCCCGAGCGCGCTGATTGGACGAGTGGGTCCATCCCCGACCGGGGTGCTTCAGGGAAGTGGGCCAAAACCCAGGATAGTCAAAATTCTTGGTGTTGGCCCACTTTAAGGAAAACCTCATTATACATTTTTTTTTTCCCTCACAAAAGTGAGAACAAATCAACCGTTATTAATAGTTTATATTCCAATCTTCACACTAGCATTACACCTAAATAGTAAATTGTTTTTGGTTAGTAATGTGTCCTGCAATCTCCCGCAGATCCTGCAGAACATTGTCGGCACGGCACTCATCATCCTGGTGGCCATCGGCTTCAAGACCAAGCTGGCTGCCCTGACCTTGGTGGTTTGGCTCTTTGCCATCAACGTCTACTTCAACGCCTTCTGGAACGTCCCAGCCTACAAGCCGATGCACGACTTCTTGAAATACGACTTCTTTCAGACCATGTCGGTCATTGGTGGACTTCTCTTGGTGGTTGCCCTGGGGCCTGGTGGGGTCTCCATGGACGAAAAGAAAAAAGAGTGGTAGTGTTTCCGGGATGGCACTGGCGGCGTCTCCTGGAGTCTCTTAGTATTTTCTGGATGGAAGCAGAGTCCCAACCCAACATCTCTCTTCCCCCCCTCCTCCTGCAGCGCTTGCTCCCCACCAACTCTATGGAACATTCTCTGATGTTTCATGGCTGCCCGCTGCAGGAGATCTTTTATTATTATGCAGTACCACAAGTTTTAGGGAGAGATTTCTGCTTCCCTTATTTGTTAAATTCAGTTTTATTTTTTACAAGATGATTTTTTTTTTTTTCAAAGCCAGATGTCGTGCGCTGCCATCGCGTTCTCCCTCTGTCTCTGAAAAAGGCCTTCTTTGTGATCATGTGACCGGCATCTATTTTGTTGCAGTATAAAGCTGAGAACAGTTCAAGTTTACACCCCGGAGCGCAGGTCTCTGATTTGTTTAGCTTTCTATCTGCCTCATAAGAGGCAGACCTCGTCCACTCTCTGTATCCAGCCAATCACAAGAGATTTGTGCAGTGAGGTTTTATTTTATACCTCTCTAAACAAGCACCCTTTCAAAAGACAGCAAAAGGTTATTTTTTTTTCCTCCCCTCCCTGAACGTAAGTTCTGCGGTTGCCAAATCTTTGCCGTGTGTAGGTAGGCGCATCCCGCCATTGTCTGTGTCACTTCCTCCTTTAGCGTTATTTTATAGTAAAATGTCAACAATTTGGCAAAACATGAAAACTTTTGAACTTCCTCCGAGTGATATATTTTCTCTGTTACGATGCCGGTCGACGCGGCATCCACCTTGGTTTCGCTTTGTGTGTCGTAATGGTTACTGAGCCGCTGTCTGAAGCTTTTTATTGTGTCCTTGTTACGTATTTAATGTTTTGCAACATGAACGGGAGGTATAAAGAAGAAATCAGACCACCCAACCGGTGTTATCCTCTGACTGCTTAACTGGACATCTGTGGGGCGATTGGAATCTTTACATCCCTGATCTCTTTATCCATTACTGAAAAAACTGTTACTCTGCATAAGGTGTAGGTCTGCACCCCCCCCCCACTTCTGTGTAAGCTGTAGGTCTGCACCCCCCCACTTCTGTGTAAGCTGTAGGTCTGCACCCCCCACTTCTGTGTAAGCTGTAGGTCTGCACCCCCCACTTCTGTGTAAGCTGTAGGTCTGCACCCCCCACTTCTGTGTAAGCTGTAGGTCTGCTCCCCCCCCCCACTTCTGTGTAAGCTGTAGGTCTGCTCCCCCCCCACTTCTGTGTAAGCTGTAGGTCTGCACCCCCCCCCCACTTCTGTGTAAGCTGTAGGTCTGCACCCCCCACTTATGTGTAAGCTGTAGGTCTGCACCCCCCCCCCCCACTTATGTGTAAGCTGTAGGTCTGCACCCCCCCCCACTTATGTGTAAGCTGTAGGTCTGCACCCCCCCCACTTATGTGTAAGCTGTAGGTCTGCACCCCCCCACTTATGTGTAAGCTCTAGGTCTGCACCCCCCACTTATGTGTAAGCTGTAGGTCTGCACCCCCCACTTATGTGCTTATGTGTAAGCTGTAGGTCTGCACCCCCCCCCCCACTTATGTGTAAGCTGTAGGTCTGCACCCCCCCCCACTTATGTGTAAGCTGTAGGTCTGCACCCCCCCCACTTATGTGTAAGCTGTAGGTCTGCACCCCCCCACTTACGTGTAAGCTGTAGGTCTGCACCCCCCCCCACTTATGTGTAAGCTGTAGGTCTGCACCCCCCCCCACTTATGTGTAAGCTGTAGGTCTGCACCCCCCCCACTTATGTGTAAGCTGTAGGTCTGCACCCCCCCCACTTATGTGTAAGCTGTAGGTCTGCACCCCCCCCACTTATGTGTAAGCTGTAGGTCTGCACCCCCCCACTTATGTGTAAGCTGTAGGTCTGCACCCCCCCCCCCCACTTATGTGTAAGCTGTAGGTCTGCACCCCCCCCCCCCACTTATGTGTAAGCTGTAGGTCTGCACCCCCCCCACTTATGTGTAAGCTTTAGGTCTGCACCCCCCCCCCCCACTTATGTGTAAGCTGTAGGTCTGCACCCCCCCCCACGTATTTGTAAGCTGTAGGTCTGCACCCCCCCACTTATGTGTTAGCTGTAGGTCTGCACCGCCCATTTCTGTATACGCTGTAGCTCTGCACCCCCCCACTTCTCTGTATAAGCTGTAGCTCTGCATCCCCTTGCTCCCCCCCCCCCCCCCCCCCAAATTCTCTTCTGCTGGACCCTGTGTGACTGGCACCTGCACGAGGTAAGAGATGGAGTGCTGTGTTCACTGCTTCCTCACCCTAGGGCACATGTGTCAAACTCTGGCCTGCATTGTCACCTACCCACACTGTTATCTGTGAGTCACAGGGTTGGGGCGGTCACAGGCACATTTGCTCCTCAGCGCCACTTTGTTCGCGAGAGTTAACAGGCCCGTCTGCCTTCCGAATTGCACTGCCAGATTGCAGCCTGGATTGCAGGATTGGGCATGCTGCATTAAAGAGGACCAACCACGTATTTGTCTGGCCCTGAAGTTTTAAAAGATTTAAAGTGGCCCAAATGTGGCCCTGGAGTCTATAAGGCTCTGGGGCCACGTGATCCTCACTACCAGGGGTAGCCTGAGTGGCTGTATGAAATCCTCCCACCCCCCCTTTCGGCAGTAAAGCTTACATGACTGCTGATCCATCAGCGCATGCGTTGGCTGCGGCTGAGCTCCGATATACCTTTTGTCAAGCGCGTGCCCATGCTACACACTTTTGAATGCTTGTTGTGGGCATGTCCCAGCTTGAGCATAGCAGGGCATGTGACCAGTGGTGCACATGGCCCCATTCGGATCATGACCGCCAAGAGCTCTCTTCATCTGAGGCTAAGAAAATAAATATCAAGGTTGACAATATCAATAAATATCAAGGTTGACTTGCGGCTCTTTACTTTTGGCCCACTGTGTATTCGAGTTTGACCCTCCTGACCTGGAAGGAACATTGTCCTATTCTGCGTTTTGACTGCCCTACAGACACAGCTCCCTCTGATAAATTTTGCATTCCCTGGGACGGTTGCTCACACCGTGTTTTAAAGTGGAACTAAAGTCAGCTAATGCTTTTCTCATTTATGGTGAGCTTGCACATCAAACCTGAATGGTTACCAGCCTTTGACTAGTTTGGATGCTATTTACTACCATACAAGTGAATGAGAAAGTGGTGACTTGACTGTATAACTTTGGCCAAAATAAATGCTTAGCTCTAGTAAGCTGCTTCACGCTCACCATTCAGTGCCAGTAAAAATATATCCTTTTTCTTCTTTGGTAGTGCTCCACCTAGTGTGTGAAATGATCACTGTCCTCATTTAGGATACCCTTCAGCACAACCTTCCTGCATTGCAGCCAGCCCCTATTGGTTTTGGTAGTGCAGACTTTGTGAGTGATTCTGCATGACCTTCCCTTTCTTAACCAAAGGGGTATCCTAGATTGGCCACGTGTTAGGGGTGTAAATGGACCTTCAGTCTTTACTACCTCTTTAAAACAGAACTACAGTCAAAGTCCAAATAAAAGCTTGACTTTTTCTGATATCTACAGCATGGTGCTACCTATCTGGTGATACCAGAAATGAAAATGCTCTCCACTTTCCACTGATGACAGTGGATTATGTGCCTGCTGGCAATCGATCAGATATGCCAGGTGGTCCTACACATCACTGTATCCACCTGTTCCTAACAGGATGTTGGTAGTCACTTGTTCATCTGCTATGATGGGAAGTGCTATCGCCATGGGTGATATTGGGTTTATGAAGCATCCCCAAATTTGGCTGTCCCATGCCTCGTGTATAGGTATTATTCTTTTCCCTATATCTAGTCCAGGTCGTCCCAGAGTGATGACATGTGGGTATTCCGCCCCCAGGGGGCGCTCGACTGCAAGATCAAAAGCTGTCGCTCCTTCCGGCCCCCTATAAAAGCAGGTGTCTCTCTATCTTTTCCCAGTGTTCATCTTGCAGTCTGGCTGCTGAAGATCGTTGGATACTCTCTCCTGGATTTTGGCAGTTGAGCTGGGCCTCCTAGCCCGTCGGCCTCTGCTGACCCTATTACCACTGATTCCGTGGACCCACCATTGCCTCCCAGCCACGGCTGATTGAGACTGTGACGGTAGGGAGAACGCCGGGGTCATATGTTTTGGCAGAGCTTTGCTCAGGGCCGCAGACCCTGATTAAAAGGTAGCTGGCCATAGGCTGATGGTGAGCCTATATGGGGGGGGGAAACACTTATTGCCTACTGGCTCATACCATCCCTGTCCCACAAGCTTTATTGCTGTGTATGTGTTAGGCAAGACGGTCACTTTTCTTTTACTCTGCGCACTGTTATACTTACCTCCCTCGAGTGTGACTCCTGCTCCCCTCCATCTTGGACTGATATGCTGTGGGGGGGGGGGGGGGGGGGATGCTGCACGGCGGTTGTAAAGCCACTGCTTCTGCTGACAGGCGGCGTAGGTGCGTGCGCGCGCCGCATGGTCTTTGTACGGGGGCCCCGCGGCATGAGGATTGTCCTCCATACTGGGGGAGGCCTTCTCTGTCTGGGGCGGGTGCTCGTTTTCGGGCCGCATGATGCTTTTCGCGTCACCGCCGTGCGGCCCACCTCTCGAGGAACGCGCCGAGCTGCTGTTTCTGCGCCATTTTGCCTGCTGCCTCTCCTGTTCCTCTGCCTGGGACCCCTCCGGTTTGCTTGGCTGTCGGTGTTGAGTCCCTCTTGCTAATATCATTGTTTTATTAAGTATGCGCATGTGCTGTGGGATACTTATGGCCACTTTTGCTTGTGTCTTTTAGGTGGGCCCATTGATTGATTAAGGGTTGTGGTTCCTCCTGGTCCCCCGCCCCCTCTCCCTTTTATTAAGAGGGATCACATAAGAGGGACTATATAAGTGGGCTAATTAGGTTTGGGCCCTCAGTGCCTTGTAACCTGCATACCAATTTTTGTCTAATCACCATAATGGAGGCATCTGGGGATAGTGAACTGGGGGCCCCATCTGGGTGGGTGAAGCTCTGCCCCATGTGCAGTGCATGCCCTCTGTGCGGATTCAGCACTGTTTGTACCACTTGCGCCCGGAGTGTCATTTTGGAGCATGATTGGGTGGGCGTACCTGCCTCTAGCCCTTCTTTGCCTATGGTCTCTCCAGAACCCCTCGCTGCTGCACTTAGCCCCTAGTGAGGGGGAAGCCAGCAGGGGGTCCCATGTTGATTTGGCATACAGGGTGGCAAGGAAGGCCACGAGTAAGAGACGGCACATCGAGCCCGTTTACTCGGATAATGATGATGATCTTTTTGATGGTTTGAGCTCTGTGGAGGAAGGGGGGTTGCCAGAGGATTCACAGTCCACTGCGGATAATTCTGCTGGTGAGGACAGTTTGTCTGGTTGCTTCTCGTATGAGGATGCGTGGCTCCCTGATGATACGGAGAAGTTGCTTGCCTCAGTGTTTGAGACTTTACACATTGTCCCTCCTAGAGCGGCTAAGAGGAAGCAGGGTGATTTGTTTAGGCCTGAAAGACAGAGGCGAGTCTTTCCAGAGCAGGCCCATTTTTCTAATATTATTTTCAAGGAATGGGAAAGGCCTAACAAACTGTCGGTGCCTAAGGGTCTGGATAGGCGGTATCCCTTCCCTGAGGAGCTGGTCCGGCTATGGTCTTGTCCTCCCGTAGTGGATGCCCTTGTGTCGGGGTTGTCCAACACTACCATTATGCCTTCACCTGATACCGCTTCCTTATGTGATCCAGCTGACAAGCGCATGGATCAGCTGGTCTGTCATGCCTTCACCTTTGCTGGTGCCTTGTGTAGGCCTGCGTGTGCCGCGGCTATTGTCTCCCTGGCCATCAGAAAGAAGGTGAGACGCCTTGTGGATAGCGCTAAGACTCGCAAGCGGGCGGAGGATTTTAAAGACCTCAAGGTTTGTGTGGACTTCATTGCCTTTGTTGTCTCTGCCATGGACGATGGTGTCTGGCTTGGTGCCAGGATTTCGGCCCTGCTTGTTGCAATTCGCCGCTCGTTTTGTTTGCAGCAATGGTCAGCTGATGCCGCGGCCAAAAAGTCGCTTACTAGTATCCCCTTCATGGGGCACAGGTTGTTCGGGGAGCGTCTGGACCTCCTGGTCAAGGATGGTAGACTCCCTTAGAGACGGAGGCCTGCTCGGCCCTTTCGGGGCTCATCTGCCTATCGCTCCTTTCGAGGAGGAAGAGGCTTTTTATTTTCAGGTGGCCGCAGAGATACCTGGGGTAGAGGTAGGTCCCGCGGCCGACCCAATCCCGCTTGGGGAGCAAGTCCAAGCCCCCTGCCAAGTCCCCTCAGGCATAATGAGGTGCCCTCACCCATCCGGGTGGGGGGACGGCTTCTGCTATTTTGCTCATATCTGGAGACGGCGCCTCTCGGATCGGTGGATTCAGGAGGTGGTGTCCTCCGTTTACAAAATAGAGCTGGCAGTCAGGCAGCCCTCAAGATTTCTTCAGTCTCGGATATTCCAGAACCCATTGAAGGCACAGGGCCTGAGAATGGCCGTGCAACACCTCCTGCGGTTAGGTGTGATTTGTCCTGTACCTCGTCAGGAACAGGGTCAAGGCTTCTACTCCAATCTGTTTGGAGAAGGACGGAACGTTTAGGCCTATCCTGGACCTGAAGGGTCTCAACAGGTTTGTCAGTCAGACATTTCCGCATGGAAACCTTATGGTCCGCGGTGAGCTCACTTCGGCCCGGCGACTTCATGACCACGGTGGACATCAGGGATGCTTATCTGCACATCCCGATATTCCAGGGGCATCAGAGGTTCCTGAGGTTTGCTCTGGAGGATCTGCATTACCAGTTTGTGGCACTGCCATTCGGGATATCCTCAGCCCCTCGTGTTTTCACCAAGGTGCTGGCGGACATCATGGCTATCCTGAGGAATCGGGGCTTTCATGTGTTGCCCTATTTGGACTATTTACTGATTGCGGCTCAGTCCCTTCAGCAGGCCGAGAGCGACATCCGGATGGTGTTATCCACTCTCGAGGATTTCGGCTGGGTAGTCAATTACTTCTATCACTTCCTCAACGGTGAGGTCCTTCCTGGGCATGACGTTAGACACCTCTCAGGTCAAGGTATTCCAGCCACAGCAGAAGGTGTTGGGCCTCCAGACGCAGGTGCAGGCCTTACTGTCTTGTCAGCGACCATCGATCCGTCTGGGAATGAAACTGGTGGGCCTAATGGTGTCATGCTTCGAGGCAGTGCCCTTCGCTCAGTTCCTCATGAGACCTCTTCAATTGAATATGTTGACCGGTTGGGACCGGACGCTGGAGTCCCTGAAACAGGAATTTGCACTGTCCCCCCCCCCTGGCCATACAGTCCCTCTTGTGGTGGTTGGACCCCAGAAATCTGTCAGTGGGCAAGTCCTTTACGACTCCCCGGTGGGAGATAGTTACCACGGATGCCAGTCTGACCGGCTGGGGCGGCGCTTGGCAGACGCAGAAGATCCAGGGTCAGTGGGGTCTGCAGGAGAACCGCTTACCCATAAATCTCCTGGAGCTGAGAGCGATCCGGTTGGTACTTCTTCGCTTGACTCCACATTTAAGGGGTCGTGCGATCCATGTTTGCTCGGACAATCAGACTGCTGTCGCCTACATCAATCATCAGGGCGGGACTCGGAGCAAGCGAGCCCTCAAGGAGGTGACCCAGATTCTGACTTGGGCAGAGGAGAATGTTCCCTGCATCTTGGCGGTTTACATCCCCGGGGTAGAAAACCAGGAGGCAGATGCCCTGAGCAGGAGTGCCACACGTCTGGGGGAATGGTCTCTCGGCAACAAGATCTTTCACGCCCTGTGTCTCCGCTGGGGTCAGCCGGACGTGGACCTGTTTGCGTCCAGACACAATCACAAGCTCCCAAAGTTCGTCTCCCTGTCGAGATCCTCTGGCCTTTGCCACAGACGCTCTGACAATTCCTTGGATGGAGTTCAGGCTCCTTTATGCATTCCCCCCCCATCCCCCCCCCCCCCTTTTCCACTCCTGGGCTGAGTGCTGCACAAGATAGCCCAGGAGGGGGTACCAACCATCCTGGTGGCTCCTCGCTGGCCAAGAAGGAGTTGGTTTGCGGACATAGTTCAGATGTCAGTGGATCGTTACATCATGCCCGATGACCCAGGACTTCTCACATAGGGGTCGCTGCGGCACCCCAATTTACAGACGCTGGCTTTGACGGCCTGGCTATTGAAAGCTCAATCCGGACGGAAAAGGGGCTGCCGGCCACGGTTGTGCATACCATGATTCAGGCACGGAAGAAGTCTTCTTCCATGATATACTACAGAGTTTAGCACGCCTACATTGCTTGGTGCGAGTCCAAGAGTCTTGCCGCACATTCTCTATCTCTAGGATTCTGGAGTTTTTACAACACGGCTTAGACTTGGGTCTCCAGCTGAGCACCCTCAAGGGCCAGATCTCGGCCTTAGCCATCTTTTTTTCCAGAGATCCATTGCCAATCATAGGTTGATCAAGACTTTTTTTTTTTTTCCAGGGAGTCGCCCATGTTCGTCCACCGCGTAAGTCAGTAATACCAGTTTGGAACTTGAATTTGGTACTTTCTGCGCTTCAGGGTCCTCCCTTTGAGCCTTTGTTCGATGCTGCATTGTCTATTTTGACTCTTAAAGTGGTCTTTTTGGTAGCAATCACCTCAGTGCGTCGTGTATCAGAGCTGGCCGCGCTTTGTATGAAGCCTCCCTACTTTGAGCGGCATAAGGATAAGGTGGTTTTTCGATTTAAACTCGATTTTTTTGCCTAAGGTTGTGTCTCCCTTTCACCTTAATGAGGAAGTTGTCTTACCTTCCTTGTGTCAAGCACCGACTAATTCTAAGGAAAGGACCCTCCATGCCTTGGATGTGATCAGAGCCAAGTATTACCTGGTTGCGACTGAATCTTTCAGGAAATCGGATTTGCTCTTTGTCCTAACAGGGGGCTCTAGGAAAGGTTTGCCACCAGCCAAGTCCACTCTCAGTAAGTGGATCAGACAGTGGTGGTGCAAACATATTCTGCCAAGGGGAAGGAAACCCTTTTTCGTATTACAGCTCATTCTACTAGAGCTATTGGTGCCTCCTGGGCTTTTCAGCTCCAGGCATCTGTTGAACAGGTTTGTAAGGCCGCCACTTGGTCTTCTGTTCATACCTTTTACAAAATTTTACAAGGTTGATGTTAGGGCCTCAGCTGATGCTGTCTTTGGCCGAAAGGTGCTTCAGGCGGTAGTGAAATGAACTACATGCTGTTCCGCACTGGGGATCCCGCCCTAATGGACACTGCTTTTGGATGTCCCAACTGTCATCACTTCTGGGACGACCTGGACTGGATATAGTGAAAAATACAATTCTGTGAAACTCACCTGTAGAATTGTTTGAGTATATCCAGTCCAGGTCGTTCCACCCCGCCCTTTGTTAATTATCTCTTGTTTGCCTGTTATGGTGATTATCATTGTATTCTTGGACTTGTTGTCCTTAAAGTGGACCAACACCCAGGATTTTGACTATCCTGGGTCTTGGTCCACTTCGGTGGGGCACCCCCGATCGGGGTGCCCCGCTGTGTGAAACCCCCCCCGATCACCCGGAAAACTTACCTCTCCCCGCTCCCAGTGCGGACGGACAAGCGATCTGACAGGAACGGACAAGCGGCTCCTCCGCCGCCGCCTCCCGTGCGTCACTCTTGACGCTCGCGCCGGCCATTCACAGATGGGCGGCGCGGGCGCGCGCACGTCTAGAGGGGCGCGAGGGAGGCGGCGGCCGCCGGCCGCGCCGAAGACAAGGTAAGGGGATTTTGGGGCGTTTGGGGGGGTTTCACCCCGCGGGACATCCCGATCTCGGATGTCCCGCGGGGAGGGAGGTGATTGGCCCGGGGATCTTATAGATTCCCGGGCCGATCACAGGAGGGTGATGGTCCACTTTAAAGTTCTTTGTTGGAGACAGTACATGCTGAAGCTATGTGAAGTAACATGGTTTCTTGGCCTCCCGGCCTGTCTCTTCTTACTGCTTTTTAACCACTGCGAAATGATAGAGAGACACCTGCTTTTATAGGGGGCTGGGAGGAGTGACAGCTTTTGATCTTGCAGTCGAGCGCCCCCTGGGGGCGGAATACCCACGTCATCACTCTGGGACGACCTGGACTGGATATACTCAAAAACAATTCTACAGGTGAGTTTTACAGAATATTTTTTAGACTTTGCTGCCTCTTTAAAGCAGACCTCTGACCTTGTTTTGTACTATGTACCTACCCACTCTTGCCTTAAATGCTAAAGGTAGACCTAAAGCCAACTACTGACTCTTTGGCAGGTAGGGTCCAGGTATTCAGGGACCCTAATACACCCATCCCCTGCTGACGCAAGCACCGCATTTTAGAGCTAGTCGCTTTTTCCACAGGGTTTTGTATGGGGGTAAGTGGCACACTATGGTGTCTGTGTGGATTTTTTTTCTGCCTGTCTCAGATGGAGCTCCACTTGGAAAAGGTAAGTATTTCTAATGCATGATTTTGATAATCGGGTGGGTTAGTTTAGTGTCCCTGTAGAGCAAGAAACTCTGTTTGCTAAGTTTGGATTTAGGTCTGCTTTACCTTCTTCCTTACATGTGGGCCTGGAAACTGTGATTACCAATACCTTTTTCAGTAGTCCTCATTCTGGTGGAGCCCTGCACAGGAAAAAGCATCCGAGAGGGAGAACTAAGGAGCAAGGGGAAGTCTGTACCACAATGGCGTGCTTTAACAGGTCAGGGACAAGATTTATGGCTTTGCTCCAATGGCCCCTGCACACAGGAAGCAAACCTCCCCCTGCTGAGTTCTTGTAAGATGAAAAGCAAATGGTTCTCACACCACTTCCCAATTACCCCAAAAAACAAATGCAATGTTTTTTAGTGATGTGGGGATTTAATAGCTGATTCATGAGGAAGATCACATTGAGAACACTCCTGTCTCCTCCGCCACCCAGGACCAGTGCAATACCTCCAGGGCACTGGGTGGGGTATGTGCAGCTCACCCCCTGGCAGAGATAGTTTAAGGGAGGTCTGGTAATGGTAGCTATAGCTTGTTCCCTGACGGGAAGCGGCTCATAGGTGTCTGCAGTTAGATGCCAAGGTACAATCAGGCTGAAGGCTCATGCTAGACCAGGGACAAGCTCTAAAAGAACAGGCTTGTAGGGGTATGTTTGCAAGTAGGTGTGCCCCTGAGCCTGGACAGACTGGAATTGGTCTCTAAAGTGCACCCAAACACTCCCTTACAACACTTTGCCAGGGTAGAGCCTAGTTCACAGAAACCTCAAACTAACCTCACCTATACCCTTACACCATCCATGAGCCCTGCTTTAGAGAAGAACGCTCTCATCTGTTTCCTGACTCCATCTGAAGTGGTCAGGAAATGGCTGCACATGTGTAACAGCTGCACGCCCTCCAAAATATGGTGTGCAAGTTTTTTTTCCTACACACACACACACACACAGCCTTCCATGAAGAAAAGGGAAGAATCTCCTAAATTCAGGGCTCACGTGATGTAGATGAGTTAGGGTCTGTGTGAGATCTTAGAATAATTAAGTGGAATTAAAGCTGGGATTGTGTTTTATCTCTCGTCCCTGAGGCATCCAGATTATAATTAATATGATTGGATATAATGCCCCGCTGTTTGTATCCACAGGGATTGCCTGTGAGCTTGCCTTTTCTTCTAGTCCATGGCACTGAGCCCAGAGACGAGCGGTACATAATGAATCTTAGAGACCCCAGGCCAGTGGTTGCCTCTCTTTTTAAAGTGACACCCCTCTACAAAAAAATGACCCCGGTCTCTTTTAGCAATTGGGATAGAATATTTCAAATTGAAGTGCTGCTGCCGTATGGGGTGTTGAGCTATTCTAAGCATACAGCACGTCCTGCTCCATCTATAATACTTACACATGGGTAATCCTCCGCCAGATGGTGCTGTTCACTGCAGACATGCAAAAACAGGCTCCTCCCGGCCCTTCATATACCCAGGGACCTCCCACAAATCCCCAGATTTCTCTGCAGTGCTGACCGCGAAGACCTGAAGTATCACTCTCTCGCAGGTGAGCGGGGCTATTGCAGCCTGCGGCCCTGTGAGACTATTCCCACCCGTCCTCTTCGACAAGATGTGCCTCCCAGCCTGGGCTGCGCTGGTCGGGTGAAGGTAGGTAGCACCATGTGTGCTTACGGAGCACCACTCCGAACCACTGCTCACGAACGCTCCACCGCAATCCCCCACCATAGGGTAGGCGGTCAAGGCTGATGGTGAGCCTTCAGGGGATGCCCCTCCCGCACATTGCCTCACGCCCCATGTAGCGGTGGACCCTATGTTAACGGGTCGCCTTCCTCCCTCGTTCCCTCAGGGGGAAAAGAAAGGGGGGGGGTGGTGTGTATAGCTGCCTTAGTGTATACCTACACGCTTATGGCTTAACTGTGTTTCACTGGGATTGGGGATAAGAGCCGCGCTCTTACCTTACACTAGTATTCAGCCTTCTGCCGCAAGTACGGCGGCGGCTCGCGGACGCCCTGGCGTCTCCTTCTTCCTCCTTCCCTTCTTAGCCTTATCGGCTCTTCTCAGGTTGCGCTGGCTTGAGCGCCTGTCTTAATAACAGTGTCTCTGTCACAGACCGGGATTCTTCCCCGACGGGGAGCCGCAGGAGAGCCCGAGTACAGATCTCGGCTGTAACTGCCACGGCTCCGAGCGCCATTTTTTAATAGACGTCTGTCTTTTACTTCTCCTGTCTGTACACCATTGGCTGGTTGCCTTACGAGCTTCGCGCTCACTCGAAGAGGGGCGTGGTTTCGGCTTGGCGCGCTACGCGTCACGATGGCTTCAGGCCCCCTGAGGTTCTTCGGCGCCATTTTCTTCTCCCGCGCGCGTGGTGAAGATCGTTCCCTCCTCTCTGTATGTAAGTGCCCTCGCAGGCGACTTTTCTTTACTCTCATCCACCATTGCGCCTGGCTCTGACATCCCGTTTCCCCTTATGTCTTTCAGACCGCGGATTCAAGTGGCTTCTCCCGGCCCAGCATAGCTCCCGGTCGCGACCATATAAACTTACTCCCACTTCCCAGCGGGTTATTGGGGCATCCAGGGTAGCTTACAGCGTCAATCCCTACGGGCATATTGTGCCGATTAAATCACCATATGGAGGCATCTCAGGATATTGTGAACGGGGTTCCTTCGGGACAAGCCCGGCTGTGTGTAGCTTGTGGGGTCTTACCTAGCAGCGGTGACAATGCACGGGTCTGTGTTCCTTGTGCACAGCAGGCACTATCTGTGCTTCCCGTCTCCTCTGAGGCTGGGCCTGCACCCCGCCGCACTTCACCTACTCCCCGAAGCCTGAGTCTAACCCCCAATACCAGTGGGGATTCTCATCCTGATCTGGCCACGAGGCTGGCTAGTGTTGGAAACTTGCTAATTCCCTAGCGCATAAAGCCACCGCCAAGAGGCGGCACTTGAACCCTGAATCAACCCTCTTCCCTGTAGAACCTGAGGATTTGTTGCATTCCTATGCCCATATCCCCTCGGACGAAGGGGAACTGTTCTCTGACTCAGGGTCATATGACGATGAGTCCAGGGGTCAGGAAGAGTCTGGCTCCGAGCATTGGTCCTCGGATGATGTCGATAGACTGCTGGTTCAGATCTTTGAGGTTCTGTCCCTCTCTCCCCCTGCTGCGGCTCCCCGACAAAGGGGTGATCTTTTCCATACTGCTAAAGCTCGCTTGGAGTTCCCCGAGCAGACCCATTTCAATAGCCTCGTGCTTAAAGAATGGGAACATCCCAGCAGACTTCACGGGGTCCCTAAGAGCATGGATAGGAAATATCCTTTCCCTGCTGACTTGGTTTAGTGCTGGTCATCGCCACGCGAGGTCGATGCTCCTATTCTAGGGTTGTCCAGCACCTCTATTATGCACTCCCCTGACACTACTACGCTACGGGACTCTGAGGACCGGCGTGTTGACCAACTGGCATGTCATGCCTTTGCATTTGGGGGAGCTACTCTGCGCCCGGTTTGCGCCTTAGCCATTATGGCGGTAGCGCTCAGGGCCGTGGGTAGGAGTGCTCTCGATGGCACAGATGAGTTGCCTCCTGATACTGTCAATGCTCTGTCCAGCTGTGATGCGTTTGTGAACTTTTATCCTGTCTGCATCGGACGATGCCATTAAGATGTGTGCCAGGTCACCTGCCCTGGTGGTTGCTATACGCCGCGCGGTCTGGTTGCGCCAGTGGGCCGCAGACAATGCCGCCAAGAAAGCCCTCACGGGGCTGCCATTTAAAGGGCTATGCTTGTTTGGGGATCGATTAGACCTCTTTGCCAAGGGAGGCAAGTTTCCCCAGCGCAGGCGACAGATTCGGCCCTTTCGTGGCCAAGGCTCCCTGTCAACCCCCTATCGGGGGGCCAAGCAGGGTAGAGGGGCGCCCTTCGCAGGGGCTCGCGCTGATTCCTGGAACAGGAACAGAGGACGCCGTTCAGGTTCCTCCTGGGGAACCAAACCCAAAGCCCCTACCAAGGCCCCCAGGCATGAGGGGGCGCCCTCACCCGTCAGGGTGGGGGGACGTCTACAGCACTTTGAGCACGTCTGGCGGCGCCACGTCTCAGACCGGTGGATTCAGGAGGTAGTGTCCTCCGGCTACAAGATAGAATTTGCTGTATGGCCCCCCACCAGGTTCAATGGGTCTCGAATCCCTCAAGACCCTGCCTCAGCTGAGGTCTTGTTGCTGGCCGTACAGGGTCTCATGGACCTAGGGGTCATTTGCAAGGTCCCCCCTGGAGACAGGGGCACGGGGTTCTACTCAAACCTTTTCACAGTACCCAAGAAGGATGGGTCAGTCAGGCCCATTCTGGATTTAACAATCCTCAACAAATTTGTCAAGAACAAGCACTTTCGCATGGAAACTCTGCTCTCGGCCATTGGCTCACTGCGCCCAGGGGACTTCATGACGTCCGTAGACATCAAGGATGCTTACCTGCACGTTCTGGTGTTTCCGGGACACCAAAGGTTTCTCAGATTTGCTCTAAAAGATCAGCATTATCAATTTGTGGCCCTGCCATTCGGCCTAACGTCGGCTCCCAGGGTGTTCACCAAGGTGCTGGCAGGGGTGATGTCCCTGATAAGGCTAAGGGGCATACGCGTGCTGCCCTACCTGGACGATATTCTCATCACCTCTCGGTCTCTGCGACAGGCAGAGTTGGACACTCGGCTGGTAGTGTCCACCCTGGAGTCCTTCGGCTGGGTGATCAATTACCCCAAGTCATCCCTGTCCCCCTCCTCTGTGACTCCGTTCCTGGGAATGATTCTGGATACGGTTCAGTCAAGGATATTCCTTCCTCAACAGAAGGTGGAAGCTCTGACAGCGCAGGCAAGGTTCCTGCTCTCGAACCCACAGTTCTCCATCCGCCAGGGAATGCAGTTGGTGGGCCTGATGGTGGCGAGCTTCGAGGCGGTGCCCTTTGCCCAGTTCCACTTGAGACCTCTGCAGCTTCACCTTCTGTCAGTTTGGGACAAGAACCCTTGGACGGGTTCTGTGTGCTTCCCCCCTCGGTCAGACAGTCCCTTGCGTGGTGGTTGGACCACGGGAACTTGACAAGGGGCAGGTCCTTTCTGACCCCATCCTGGGAGACGGTCACAATGGATGCCAGTCTGTCAGGTTGGGGAGGATTCTGGAAGTCTCTGCGCTTCCAGGGGACGTGGGGCCCTCAGGAGGCCCATTTGCCCATCAACATTCTGGAATTACAGGCAGTCAGGTTGGTACTGGAGCGATTGACCCAACACCTGAGGGGTTTGTTGGTCCAAGTTCGCTCAGACAACAGAACAGCGGTTGCCTACATCAATCATCAGGGAGGGACCCGGAGCAAGGGCGCTCTCCAAGAAGTGTCTCAGATTCTGACATGGGCGGAGGCCAATGTTCAATGCATTACGGCTGTTTACATTCCGGGGGCGGAGAACCTGCTGGCGAACGCCGTGAGCAGGAAAGTGACCCGTCGGGGGGAGTGGTCCCTCTGCAACACGGTATTCCAGTCCCTGTGCCACCGTTGGGGTCTACCGGATGTGGATCTGTTTGCTTCCCGTCACAATCACAAGCTCCCGGCCTTTGTCTCCCTGTCTCAGGATCCTCTGGCCTTGGCCACGGATGCCCTGTCCATGTCTTGGAGGGAGTTTCGACTCCTGTATGCGTTTCCACCGTTTCCGCTTCTGGTGAGGGTTCTACGCAAGATTGCTCTGGAAGGGGTACCTGTGATCCTGGTGGCCCCCAGGTGGCCAAGAAGAGTGTGGTTTGCAGACGTGGTTCAAATGGCAGTAGATCAGTGCGATCTGCCAAGCGTACCAGATCTGCTAACCCAAGGGTCATTACGCCATCCCAATTTACAAACGCTGGCTTTGACGGCCTGGCTGCTGAAACCTCCATCTTGATGGAGAAAGGGTTGTCTGCCTCTGTGGTGGCTACTATGGTGCAGGCCAGAAAAAAGACGACTTCTTTATTATAGAGTATGGCGTTCCTACATTGACTGGTGTGAGTCCAGGTCTCTTCCCTGCCGAGAATTCTCCGTCCCTAGGGTCCTGGAGTTTTTGCAGCATGGTATGGACTTAGGTCTCAAACTTAGGGCAGAAACCTGACCCTTCAGAGTACTATCTATCTATCTTCTTTCAGAAGACCTTTGCTCAACATCACCTGATTAAGACCTTTTTCCAGGGGGTCACTCACGTGCGTCCCCCTCGTAAACCTACGGTCCCTGTTTGGGATTTGAATTTGGTTTTGTCTGCCTTGCAGGGTGCTCCCTTTGAGCCTATTCAAGAGGCTGCTCTGGTCGTTCTCACTCTCAAGGTTGTCTTCTTGGTGGCTATTACTTCGGTTAGGCGTGTGTCAGAGCTGGCTGCTCTATCTATTCAGCCTCCATACTATGAGCGACACCAGTTCAAGGTGGTGTTCCGCTTCAAACCGGATTTTCTGCCAAAAGTGGTTTCGGCATTTCATTTGAACCAGGATATTGTTCTTCCTTCTCTGTGTCCCAATCCTCGCAACGACAAGGAGCGGGTTCTGCATTCCTTGGACGTAGTCAGGTGCTTGAAGTATTACCTGGTTGTCACTAAGGCCTTCAGGAAGACTGATGCTCTCTTTGTTGTGCCTTCGGGGCCTAGGAAAGGTTTGGCTCCCGCTAAGTCTACCATCAGTAAATGGATTCGTCAGGCTGTAATTCAGGCCTAATCTACTAAGGGGAGGCCTCCACCGTTCCGCCTTACAGCTCACTCCACTCGTGCTATTGGCGCCTCTTGGGCTTTTCAGCAACAGGCCTCTGTTGAACAAGTTTGCAAGGCCGCTACTTGGTCTTCTGTTCACACCTTTTCAAAGTTTTACAAAGTTGATGTTCGGGCCTCAGCTGATGCTGCCTTTGGCCGTAAGGTTTTACAGGCGGTTGTAGTTTGAACTACGTGCAGTTGCCTTTGTTGTTGGGGATCCCACCCTACTTTATGGACACTGCTATTGGATGTCCCATGTGTAAGTATTATAGATGGAGCAGGACGTGCTGTATGCTTAGAATAATACAATTCTGTGAGATACTCACCTGTAGAATTGGTATTATACGCATACAGCACGTTCTGCTCCACCCCACCCTGGTTTCACCTTGTTCTGGATCCCCTGTATGGTGATTGTTACCATTGTTATCATTATTATTAATGCTGGGGATTTGTGGGAGGTCCCTGGGTATATGAAGGGCTTGGAGGAGTCTGTTTTTGCATGTCTGCAGTGAACAGCGCCATCTGACGGAGGATTACCCATGTGTAAGTATTATAGATGGAGCAGGACGTGCTGTATGCGTATAATACCAATTCTACAGGTGAATATCTCACAGAATTGTATTATCCCTGTCCCCATCAGATGGATAGGAAATGTAGGAAATAATAGGAAAATGTTGGTAAGGTAGGACTTGCCAAAGGAGGGAGGGAGGTTCAGGTTCCTGTGGTGACTGTAAAATGTGGCAGATAATTATGCACAGGGGTGAGGCAGGTGAGTTCCTGAACTCCAGACCTGGATGAAGCTGCTGTGGGTGAGTATGGCTTTTTGGATCCAAGATTGTCTTATGAGGACCTAAAGCCTGTTTCCTTTGCATTAATTATATCTTGGACGATATGGATGATAGGCGACTGGATTCCAGGAACTGTTTCGCCAATCAGGTACCCAACATCACTGCATGTACACAGTTGTAGTGAATGGTACTGTTACAGTCAATTGAATACAAGGGGTTTAACAGCAAAGAGCAGCCACAAAAACCAGGGTGGGAGTCAAGGCTCCTGCTGAGCATTAAGATGGTCCTAGCTAGATAATGGATAATGTTCCTCCACCAGGGCAGACCTGCTCCTGCTCCTGGCCCTGCCTTCATGGCTAATGTCCTTTGAATATGCCCCGGGGAATCCAACAAAGAATCATCAGACACATTGATTCCAGCTCCAGTTTGTTGTCAGCGCTTGGTCTTGGAGATCACCCCCTTAGACCATCCACAAGTCTAGAACACCCCTCAAGCACTTGACAGGCCAGTAGCTTGTGTCTCATGTCACATGTTTTTTCTATTTTTCCTTTTGGTTTATAAACTCTGGCCAAGCTGTTAATGAGCCTAACAATTCACAGAAGGGGATGTTCCGTTACCCCAAAATCTATTGGTGTCACGAGGAACAGAAGATGATGACCAGCACAAGATCGGAGGCTTCCAGGATGAGCATTCTGTTTGATTCGGGATGCCCCACTGTGTGAAAGCCCCCAGCTTCCCTGTTTCAGATAACCTTTCCCTGGTAGAACGGCATATGCATCGGCTCTTGTCTAATCACAGCTGTTTGCCGTGCCTATGTTATTTGGCAAACTGCTCTGTCCTTCTGCAATGGGGGTTGCAAAAAGGTGCATCCCCAGCAGCATGTGTTTCCGCCCCAGGCATGCACAGCCCAAATATGCGAGGATGCTGTCGCTCTCTCCCCATTGCAGAAGGGCAGAGCTGTTTGCAGAATGACATAAACTCAGCAAATGGCTCTGATTGGTTAAGAGCGCGCACATGTGTCGTTGAACTGGGAAAATACAAAGAAATTGGAGTGGCCGTGGACTAAAACCACACCTTTCTCCAGACAAGGAACACCAGAACACTAATCCAGATCAAAAATGAAGTTTATTAAAGCAACAATACAACAAAAATGCTAAAAATACATAAAACAGATGCAGGTAGGAAGGTTAGGAAGGAAGGATAGACTCTTATTCAGAGTGAAGGGCCGCTTTAACAACAATACACAGTACAAGGATACAAAAGTGCGAGTGCAAGTGCAAAGAATACAATCTAATACAAAATTACCAGCCGGCCATGAATTATAACAATCATCCACAGTACACTGAACAGAGAAGGGAAGAAGAGCAGCCAGGCACCCGCACACGTGGCGTCCCGTTGAACTAAGAAAAGGTAAGTTGTTACAGGCAAACTGAGGGGTTTACACAACTGGGCATTTCCAATTGGGGATGGCCATTGGGCAGCCCTGGAATATTTTCATTCCAAGGCCGCTTTGATGGGTTTTGTTCCACTTTAAAATACACATGGTATTATTCGTCAGATGCGGGGCTGTTTCTAGGGCAGTTCGAGCAGGCCATGGGGGTGCCTGTATCCCAGCCGTCCTGTTTTCTGTATATAGGTCAGGGCCACATTTAGTGGTCTTTGAGGAGTAGCTAGGCTTTCTAGCACCCGGGGCAAGATTCAAAATGGCTCCCCCCACCTGTTCTCAGGCCCCCTTTGGCACCCCCTGACCTACTGCACCCGGGGCAAGTGCCCCCTAGCTATGCCCCTGGACAGTCCACTCATCCCCTCATAGAGGGCTCTGCCATGGTAGGGGGCACGGCCTGCTACTAAGGAATTTGCACAGTGTGGCACACACTGGTCTGGGACGGCGGTAGTGACAGCAGCATAGGATAGGTGAGGAACGAGCAAGACTTTTTGCTTTTCAAACTAAGCGCTATTGCGCCTAGAAGCTGCGATGGTAACAGATGGATTTAAATAGGAGTGAGGACCCTGTGCTTGCGAGCTTACAACCTAAAGGATTAGGGTGGAGACGGTGGATGGCTCATGTGCTGAGCATGGTGGCAAGTGTGCCGAAGGTTGTAGAGATTGTGAAGTGGGATGCTTAAAGCGGAACAAAACCCACCTAGCTGGGCTCTGGCCTTCACCCGGGACATCCCGACCCGTAAGCACTCACCTTGCTGCGCTACAACGGCACATGTGGGGAGCGTGCGCTGCTGCATCCCCGGTGTTGTGCACAGTGCACGCTCCAGATTCTAGTCAATGGGAGCTGTTTGCCGAATGGATGAGAGCATGTGCGCCATTGGAAATGGGATGAAGTGAGTGAAAGCGACGTTTGTGGGGTTTCACACAATCGTGCATCCCAATTCTGAATGCCTCGGGGGCCTGGAAAAAGAAACTGGGGGAAACTCAAATTCCAGGGTTTTGTTTAAGCCAGATTTTAAGCCAGACGATTTGGCTGAATAAAACTTGGTAGGTTAGAGTTAGATGTTTAAATTAAATTCTATTCTAAGTGTGCCATACACTCCACCTCGGTCTTCATGACATCTGGGTAATCTCCAGTAGAGGGCGAACTTCTGCAGAGATGAATATGCAAAAAAGAAAGCCCCTCCCGGTCCATATATACCTGGGACCTCCCACCAATTCCCCAGTTCCTTCTCTGCAGGGAAGGCGACAAGACAGAAGATGAAGACTTCTTTACTTACAGGTAAGCCGGGCCTTCTATTGTCCCTATTACTGCCAGGACCCTTCTAACTTGCCCTATATTGAGCCTCCCAGCTTAGGCTGCGGGTCCTGGTGAAGGTAGGAGCACCCTATGGGTGCAGCAGGAGCACTGCTCCACCTCACTATGGGGTAGGCTGCTATCCAGGTTTCTTGGTGATCCTGGTTTGGGATGCCCCGTCCCTCTAGGCTTATGGCCGGTTTCTGGCAGGGTTCCCCCCCTTCCGGGTCCCTTATTACCCTCCGGGGGGGGGGGGGGGGGGTTACCTGGCCTGGCCGATATTTTGTTTTCCCCAGCTTGTGTCCCTGTGTTGTTAGTGTGTGTGAGTGGCAGACTGCCTTTACTGGCATATCAGGGACTAGTGGCAGCCTGGGGGAGCTTCTCCCCTCAGGCTGCGTTCGGGAAAGGGAGCGGGGCCGTGCTCTCGGCGCGCTGCGGTGGCCCCGCCCCCTTCTTTGGCACGATTGCTGTGCTCGTTTCTAGGGGTCCGCGTTGCTGGGAGGGGGCGTGGCCTCGGCAAACGCCCGTTCTGCGCTGGCCCGCCCTCCCCCTGCTCTCCCTCCTCATGCATGAGGCTTCATGGGGGCCATCTTCTTGAGCAGGCCGCATAGCAGATCGGTGTGGTAAGGGCCCGATGGCCACTTCCTTAGCTTGTGTGTGTGGGGGCTCCTCTTTAGCGGGGGCCCCCACTGGTCTAGAGCATGTATGTGTGTGTGTTATTTACACTGTCTGGCTGGGATATAGTTAATATATATACATGTGTGTATATATATATATATATATATATATATATATATATTGTGTGGCTGCAAGATCAAATGCTGTGGTCTTTTATAATGTAAGGTTATGGCCATTTTTACTCAGCTCTGCACATATGTTGCCTGTTTTGTGTGTTACAGGTTGCCCTGTATATGTGCATATTAAGGGGTCCCTCCTGGTCCTGGGGTCCCTAGTGTAAAATTGGCCACCTAAAATCCTCCCACTGGGACTTTTAATGGGCATCCCGGGTTGCTTATACGGTCTTGCGAATGACCACAACAATTCACCATATGGAGGCTCCGCAGGATACTGGGCTCGGGATCCCTCTGGGACAATCCGGGCCATGTGTGGGGTGCGGGGTATCCCTTACGGGGGAGAATGTGCTGATCTGTATACCATGCGCACAAAGGGCCATAACGCGGCAGTCTG
This sequence comes from Gastrophryne carolinensis, assembly GCA_027917425.1. Lineage (NCBI taxonomy): Eukaryota > Metazoa > Chordata > Amphibia > Anura > Microhylidae > Gastrophryne > Gastrophryne carolinensis. The sequence goes on along the minus strand of CM051235.1, from coordinate 169,709,737 downwards.
GTACCCAGCCTTCTGGGTCGGCTCCTCCCGCTTCATCGCCTTCCCCTCCCCACCTTATCCGTACCCCAAGTGACATTGGTACCAGTGGGGAGTCGCTTTTGGGCTAGGTTGGGCAGAATCGAGAAAATTATTGCTAGCACGGTGGCCAAGAAGGCCCAGGCTAAAAAGAGACATTTGTCATCGGCCCAGCCATTGTGGGATGTTGACGACAAGTCCGCTGATTTGTCAGATTATTCCCCGTTAGAGGAGGACTATGTTCAGTCTGGGAATTCCAATGTCAGGCAGGTGCTGGGGGATGCCGTGGATCTTGGAAGTGGTCTCCTCCGGGTACAAACTGGAGTTCGAGTACTGGCCGCCCCCAAGATTCTTAAGGTCTCGGTGCCCTCGGACCCTCAGGCTGCACAGGGGCTCCTGTTAGCAGTGTAAAAAACCTTCTGGACATGGGGGTTATATGCCCGGTGCCTCTGTCAGAGAGAGGCAGGGGTTTCTACTCCAACCTTTTCACGGTTTCCAAAAAGGAGGGTTCGGTGAGACCCATTCTAGATCTCAAGATTCTCAACAGATTTATCAGAGCCAAAAAAGTTCCGCATGGAGACTCTGCGCTCGGCCATCAATTCCCTTCGCCAAGGGGATTTTATGACATCCATAGACATCAAGGATGCGTATCTGCATGTTCCGATTTTTCAGGCACATCAGAGATTCCTCCGGTTTGCGGTGGAGGATCAACATTATCAGTTTGTAGCTCTTCCCTTCGGTCTGACCTCAGCACCGAGGGTCTTCACCAAGGTTTTGGCGGGCATAATGGCTCTGCTCAGATCTCAGGGCATTCGCATTGTGCCTTATCTGGACGATCTGTTGATATCAGCTTCTTCCCTCCATCAGGCAGAGCTGGACACCAACCAGGTGGTGTCGACCCTGGAAAGGTTCGGGTGGGTGATCAACCTCACCAAGTCTTCTCTCTCCCCGTCTCGTGTGATTTCATTTCTGGGCATAAATCTGGATACCATTCAGGCCAGAGTGTTTCTGCCCCAGTCCAAGGTGAAGGGGATTCAGGGCCTGATCTGCCTTCTTCTGGACAGTCCTTGTCCCTCTATCCAACAAACTGGTGGGTTTGATGGTATCCTCCTTCGAGGCGGTGCCGTTTGCACAGTTTCACACGAGATCTCTTCAGCTTCACCTATTGACGTATTGGGACAGGTGCCCTCAGTCATTGGATCAACCTTTCAGGATGTCTCCCAGGGTTCGGCAGTCCTTTCGGTGGTGGCTGGACTCGAGCAATCTGGTGAAGGGCAGATCCTTTCTGGTCCCTTGTTGGGAGACGGTTACCACGGATGCCAGCCTGTCGGGCTGGGGAGGTTATTGGAAGAGTCATCAGTTCAGCGGGGTGTGGGGTCCCCAGGAGGCTCACACCCCCATCAATGTCTTGGAGCTCAGAGCCGTTCGACTGGTTCTGGCTCGGCTGACCCCACATTTACGGGGTCTTCCGGTTCAGGTTCGTTCGGACAACCGAACGGCAGTAGCTTACATAAATCACCAAGGAGGGATTCACAGCAGGAGTGCCCTCAGGGAAGTTTCTCTGATCCTGCACTGGGCGGAGAGCAATGTTCCTTGCCTTTCGGAAGTCTACATTCCGGGAGTGGAGAACATGGAGGCGGATTCCCTGAGCAGGGGATCCTCTCGCCACGAAGAGTGGTCTCTCAGTCCCGAGGTTTTTCTGGATCTTTGCCGCAAGTGGGTGACTCCGGAGGTGGATCTCTTTGCCTCGAGGCACAATCACAAACTTCCGGCCTTTGTGTCTCTTTCTCAGGATCCTCTGTCTCTGGCAGTGGATGCCTTGTCACTGGCTTGGAAGGAGTTGCGGTTTCTGTACCTGTTTCCACCTGTCTCCATGCTGGGCAAGGTAGTTCGCAAACTGGTTCTAGAAGTGAATTCTGGTGGCTCCAAGGTGGCCAAGAAGGGTTTGGTACGCAGACGTCGTAAGGATGGCCTTAGACCAGTACCGGCTTCCCTTGTTGCCGGACCTGCTATCTCAGGGTCATCTACTTTACCCCAATTTGCAAACGCTGGCTTTGACGGCTTGGCTGCTGAAACCTTCATCTTGAAGGAGGAAGGTTTGTCTGAGGCTGTTGTTCAGACCCTGATTAGGGCTAGGAAGTGGTCCTCTTCTGGCATTTATTATAGGACTTGGAGGTCCTATATTGGTTGGTGTGAGGCCAGGGCCTTGCCTTGCAGGGTTTTTTTCTATACCCAGGTCTTTGGAGTTTCTTCAGCATAATCTGAGTCTTGGGTTCCAGCTTAGTACTTTGAAAGGACAGGTTTCTGCTCTGTCGGTTTTCTTCCAGAGGTCTTTTGCTTTACACCCACTGGTTAAGACCTTTTTTCAAGGGGTGGCACATGTGCGGCCCCCTCGGAAGGCTGTGGTTCCTGTTTGAATTTGGTTCTTTCGGCTCTGCAGGGTCCTCCTTTTGAGCCGTTACAGGATATTGCTCTTTCGGTTCTCACTCAGAAGGTTGCCTTCTTGGTGGCTATTACCTCTGTTCGGCGTGTCTCTGAGTTTGCGGCCCTGTCTATCCAGGCCCCTTACTTTGAGAGACACCAGGATAAGGTGGTTTTTCGTTTTAAGCCGGATTTCCTTCCTAAGGTGGTGTCTGCTTTGTTGTTCTCCCTTCCTTGTGCCCTAAGCCTAACAATGACAAGGAGAGGGTTCTGCACAATTTGGATGTTGTTCGCTGTGTGAAGTACTATTTGGTGACTACTTCTTCCTTCCGCAAGACGGACGCTTTTTTCGTGGTGCCCTGCGGGCCCAGGAAAGGTTTGGCGCCTGCTAAGTCTACGATTAGCAAATGGATTCGTCAGGCCATTGTTGGGGTCTATTCTGCTAAGGGGAGGACTCCCCCTTTTAGGGTCACTGCACACTCTACTCGTGCTGTTGGTGCATCCTGGGCTTTTCAGCACCAGGCTTCTGTTGAACAAGTTTGCAAGGCTGCTACTTGGTCTTCCGTTCATACCTTTTCCAAGTTTTACAAGGTTGATGTGTGGGCTTCAGTGGATGCTGTTTTTGGCCGCAAGGTTCTACAAGCTGCAGTGGTTTGAGTTGGTACATTCTTTACTGTTTCTGGTTCCCACCCATGACGGACACTGCTATTGGATGTCCCAGATGTCATGAAGACCGAAGTGGAGTGTATGGCACACTTAGAATAATACCGTTTTGTGAGTACTCACCTTTAAAACGGGTATTATGAGTGTGCCATACACTCCACTTCGCCCCACCCCTTTTTTTCAGGTATTCTGGGGCTTTTATATGGTGAACCATTGGTTTTGATTGTTAAGGTTATATTTGGTTCTTCCTTTACTGCTTTTATACACTGGGGAATTGGTGGGAGGCCCCAGGTATATATGGACCGGGAGGGGCTTTCTTTTTTGCATATTCATCTCTGCAGAAGTTCGCCCTCTACTGGAGATTACCCAGATGTCATGAAGACCGAAGTGGAGTGTATGGCACACTCATGATACCCGTTTTAAAGGTGAGTACTCACAAAATGGTATTTTCAGATAGTATCTGGATACAGGAAAGTATTTAGGAGTAGAATAAAGCAGGGTGGCTATTAGGAGGCTTCTGTGCAAGTGGCAAAAGAGTAAATGTTTGGGATGATCTGGATCGGCTTACACAATAGCGCATTCCACTTACTGCCAATGTCAGCAACTTTGAGAAGAGATTTTTTTTAGTTGAGATCATGAAAAACGGGACCAAACACAAAAATGTTGTGTTTATATTTTTTAAGTGTACATGGATAGGTAGGTAGAGAGATAGAAAACAATGGTAGAAAGATAGAATTGGAATAGATTGACCAGGAGATAAATGATAGGAGATAGAATGAGGACTAGATATATATGGGAGAAAGAGATAAATCATGGATAGACAGATGTAGATAGATAAATAAAAAGAGATAGAAGGAAGATAGATAGATAGATAGATAGATAGATATAGAATAGATAGATCTCTCCATTGTCATCTCTTCTAATATATCTGTCCATCAGCTGGATGCCATAGGCATAGACCTAGGGTAAACACGGCCTGTTTGATGGTAGACCATACAGGAGAGCGTTGCAGTAGTCTAGTTGGATGATGATCAGGGCATGCTCATGGTGTCTGGTGTCAAGGTGGTGTCATGGTGTCTGGTGTCAGGTATGATGAGGAAGGACATATAGGGGAGATGCTTTTGAGGTAGAGATGACAGTGGGTGGCTGGTAACTGAATGTGAGGTGTGAATGAGAGAGAGTCTAGTATAACACCCGGGCATTATGCTTGGGGAGCTGCATCAATTATGAGATAATTGACAGATATTGTAATATTGCAGAATGCTGTATTATGAGAAATCAAAAAAAGAAATGAAAAAAAAACAAATGGTTGATAGATGAGGTAATAACAGCACCATGAGATCTTAGGGGGATCTTAGAGGGAGTAACCGTAAAGAAAGCAGAGTATAGTCTGGGAAGACTTCCTTAACTGTCACCCCCACCACTCTGCTTTTCCTTGCCTGGCTGACATCCCCACTGCTCTGCCTCTTCTTGCCTGGCTGGCAACCCCACCACTCGGCTTCTCATTTCCTGGCTGTCATCCTCCCTACACTACTTCTCCTTGCCTGGCTGTCATCCTCACCACCTCACTTCTCTATGCCTGGCTGTCATTCTACTTATACTACTTCTCCTTGTGCAGTTGTCATCCCTACCACTCTGCTTCCTTTTGACTGGCTGTATCCTCATCAGCATTCTTCTCCTTGCCTGGCTGTAATCCCCACGATCCCGATTCTCCTTGCCTGGCTGTCATCCGCACCACTCTGCTTCCTTTACCTGTCTGTATCCTCACCAGTATTCTTCTCCTTGCATGGCTGTCATCCCCACCACCTGCCAGTGGGCCCCCAGAGACAGGATCAGATCAGTGGCAAATTTTTGTTTAAAATAGATAAAAAACGGCACCCGGTGGGCCGGCTGTGTTAAGGGGTACCACTTAACACAATGCAGGGCCGGATTAAGTGTGGTGGAGGCCCCTGGGCATGAAATATGATGGAGGCCCCAGATACAGTATTTTTTTTCTTTAAAATAATAGTCCAGTGGTGGCTTTGGTTGCAGGTTTGCAAAAAGGCTTGCCCAGGCACAGGGGGACCCACAGACTGATAGATTGAAAAACCTCCTGGACCAGACCGTAACCCAAAGGCTGGTGGAGGCCCCCTTTGCAAGGCAAGTGGTGGAGGCCCTGGGGTTGTGCCCCTCGAGGCCCCCTCATAATCCGGTCCTGGCCGAGAGTGCAGCAGATAGGAAGGCACCGTACACTTATGTGAGCCAGCCGCTGCAGAATCATTGGGGGTCTGACCTGCGCATACGTCATTGGAACAAGGTTAGATGAGTGGGTGCAGCAATTTAATGGGGTTTCACACAGTGGGGCATCCTAGTTTGGGATGCTACAGGGATTAGAAATTGTATGGTCATATTGGCAATCCCCGGACAATTCTCTACGTCATGGACAGACGATGCCCCTCTGTGTGAAAAGCCATGTGTTCGCTCATGTTCCCACAGCGCATGAGCAGCTACATCCCCAACAAGGTGCCTTTATATTGTATTTTGCTACAAAAAGTTTGTCTGTGGGCCACCAGACATAACTTTGCCTGGAGCCCCAGAAATGATACACCTACCACTGGGTTGAGCAGCAGCTAAAACAGGACCTGGCCCAGAAGCATCTATGACACTTGTCCTGGCAGCATGCATGGCAGGAAGGACTGAGCTCAATGAGAGCTGCAGGAGCAGCATGACAGCCAGCATTCCAGTAGCAATGCCTTCCTTCTGAAAAGCTTTATATGTATGTGTGGCCACTGGGGGGCAGCAGAGGCCGCCTAATGCTTCTGATAAGACCTGAGTTATGCTGGACTATTTAGCCAACGTGAAACCCCCAACCAAACTCTCATTTACATCGCTGCCATCTTCATCAGTCATGTTGTCATCCTCTATACTCTGCTTCTCCTTGCCTGGCTGTCATCCTCACCACTCTGCTTCTCCTTGCCTGGCTGTCATCCTCACCACTCTGCTTCTCCTTGCCTGGCTGTCATCCTCACCACTCTGCTTCTCCTTGCCTGGCTGTCATCCTCACCACTCTGCTTCTCTTTGCCTGACTGTCATCCCCACCACTCTGCTTCTCTTTGCCTGACTGTCATCCTCACCACTCTGCTTCTCCTTGCCTGGCTGTCATCCTCCCCACTCTGCTTCTCCTTGCCTGGCTGTCATCCTCACCACTCTGCTTCTCCTTGCCTGGCTGTCATCCTCACCACTCTGCTTCTCCTTGCCTGGCTGTCATCCTCACCACTCTGCTTCTCCTTGCCTGGCTGTCATCCTCACCACTCTGCTTCTCCTTGCCTGGCTGTCATCCTCACCACTCTGCTTCTCTTTGCCTGGCTGTCATCCTCACCACTCTGCTTCTCCTTGCCTGGCTGTCATCCTCACCACTCTGCTTCTCTTTGCCTGGCTGTCATCCTCACCACTCTGCTTCTCTTTGCCTGGCTGTCATCCTCACCACTCTGCTTCTCCTTGCCTGGCTGTCATCCTCACCACTCTGCTTCTCTTTGCCTGGCTGTCATCCTCACCACTCTGCTTCTCCTTGCCTGGCTGTCATCCCAACCACTCTGCTTCTCTTTGCCTGGCTGTCATCCACCCCAACCTGCTTCTCTTTGGCTGACTGTCATTCTCCCCACTCCCCTTCTCCTTGCCTGAGTTTCATCCTCCCACTGTTTCTCCCTGGCTGGCTTTCATTCTCCCCACTATGCTTCTCCTTGCCTGACTGTCAACCCTAACACTTTGCTTCTCTTTGCCTGGCTGTCATCCCCACCACTCCACTTTTCCTTGACTGGCTGTCATCCTCATCGCTCTGCTTCTCTTTGCCTGGCTGTCATCCTTACAAGTCTCCTTCTCCTTGCCTGACTGTCATCCTTAAAGCTTTGCTTATCCTTTCCTGACTGTCATCCCCACGACTCTGCTTCTCCTTTCCTGGCTGTCATCCTTAAAATGTTGCTTATCCTTGCCTGACTGTCATCCCCAACACTCTGCTTCTCCTTGCCTGACTGTCATCCCCACCACTCTGCTTCTCCTTGCCTGGCTGTCATCCTCCCCACTCTGCTTCTCCTTGCCTGACTGTCATCCCCACCACTCTGCTTCTCCTTGCCTGACTGTCATCCCCACCACTCTGCTTCTCCTTGCCTGGCTGTCATCCTCCCCACTCTGCTTCTCCTTACCTGACTGTCATCCCCACCACTCTGCTTCTCCTTGCCTGACTGTCATCCCCACCACTCTGCTTCTCCTTACCTGACTGTCATCCCCACCACTCTGCTTCTCCTTGCCTGGCTGTCATCCCCACCACTCTGCTTCTCCTTGCCTGGCTGTCATCCCCACCACTCCGCTTCTCCCTGCATAGCTGTCATCCTCCCCACTCTGCTTTTCCTTGCCTGACTTTCATCCCCCCTATTCTGCTTCTCCTTCCCTGGCTGTCATCCCCACCACTCTGTTTTTCCTTGCCTGGATGTTATCCTCCCCATTCTGCTTCTCCTTCCCTGGCTGTCATCCCCACCACTCTGTTTTACCTTGTCTGGATGTTATCCTCCCCGGTTTGCTTTTCCTTGGCTGACTGTCATCCCCACCACTCTGCTTCACCTTGCCTGTGGAGGTGCTGCACTGGGGTCACCCCAAATTCAGTTTGCTTACAGAGACACCTCTACAGACAGCACATCCCTCCTGGGGCCCCCTAGGCTACACTACAGGAGCCACTGGGCAAGCTACGCGCCTATTTCCTGGGGGTTACCCTAGATTCAGACTGCTACTGGTCTCTTTATGACCAGAAATATGTAAGCTGGGTGAAGTGTGAGGTTTCCAGGAAGGGTTCCACTGTGTGGGGGTGCTGCTGCCCTTGGGGTCACCCAGCACTCATTGCACTGGGAACAGCTTGTCCCAGCTATAAATGGCCCATTCCTCTCCTTGGGACCCTTGACCCTTGTACAGGGGTCACTGGGCATGTGGCTTCATCCTCCATACTGGGGCGGGGCGGGGCGTGGCGGGGCGTATGCTGTGTTTTTGGTGCATTTACATTGTATTTCTGAAAAAGCCTGGGAAAGATCAGGAGAAGGCTGGCCACCATCTGCTGCTTACTCACCCGGCCTTTGGGCACTGATGGATGGCAGTGATATAACTGCCACACCAGGCTCACGTATCATTAGCTTTGCCGACTGTCTGATCTGCTGATAGCGGGCAAACATCTCGCTGAGCCAAGCGTGACTAGTGCCAGCGCCCTGTCTGCTCACCCGGAAGCCGGATTGTTATGTGTGACGATATGTGCCTGGCGGGCTGGCACTGAAGGCTGAGGGACAGTAGGGTTAGGGGCTGTTTCAGGACTAGGAATGTAGACAGGAGCTGAGTTAGCTTTTTGCTGTGTTACAATGTGAGTGATACAATGTCATCCTGTTACTCTGAAGGAGAGCATACAATGTAACTATCCAGACACAGCCAGAGCTTTCTCCTGCATCTGACCCCCTTTCCTCTGTGTCTGAGCTCCTCTACTGTGTTACAATGTGAGTGATACAATGTCATCCTGTTACTCTGAAGGAGAGCATACAATGTAACTATCCAGACACAGCTTTCTCCTGCATCTGACCCCCTTTCCTCTGTGTCTGAGCTCCTCTACTGTGTTATAATGTGAGTGATACAATGTCATCCTGTTACTTTGGAGGAGAGCATACAATGTAACTATCCAGACACAGCCAGAGTTTTCTCCAGCCTATGACCCCCTCTCCTCTGTGTCTACTGTGTTATAATGTGAGTGATACAATGTCATCCTGTTACTCTGAAGGAGAGCATACAATGCAACTATCCAGACACAGCCAGAGCTTCCTCCAGCCTATGACCCCCTCTCCTCTGTGTCTGAGCTCCTCTACTGTGTTATAATGTGAGTCATACAATGTCATCCTGTTACTCTGAAGGAGAGCATACAATGTAACTATCCAGACACAGCCAGAGCTTTCTCCTGCATCTGACCCCCTCTCCTCTGTGTCTGAGCTCCTCTACTATGTTATAATGTATGTGATACAATGTCATCCTGTTACTTTGGAGGAGAGCATACAATGTAACTATCCAGACACAGCCAGAGTTTTCTCCAGCCTATGACCCCCTCTCCTCTGTGTCTGAGCTCCTCTACTGTGTTACAACGTGAGTGATACAATGTCATCCTGTTACGCTGGAGGAGAGAATGCCGTGTAACAATCCAGACACAGCCAAAGCTTTCTCCTGTATCTGACCTCCTCTCCTCTGTGTCTGAGCTCCTCTGCTGTGTTAGAATTCGTGGTCATGTGCCAATGAATTTGCCCACATTTTTAAGAGCACCAAGTCGCACTTGGGCTTCCACCTGATTCTTTGTGAGCAAAATGAGATGCGCCTATTTTTGTGTGCAAAACCTCAAAAATTCCACAAGCACAAATTTGGCGCCCCAAACTGCCTGATTTATAGTATGTGTAGAGGGCAGAGAAGTGTGTGCAAATGTTGCAATTTGAAGAGTGAATTTCAATATGTAACAGGCTTATTTCATTCTTAAAACACATGCTGCCAGCATCTGGCATGTTTTTGAACAATTAACAATTAAAATGTTAGTTTTTTTTAGCGTTTGATCCCTTTTTTGGGGTTTTGGGTAGAAAAAAAATTGTCACAAAAAACAAAAATTAAGGTAAAAACACAAAAATGTGAATTTTGGGCCCCAAAGTTTAGCAAAAAAACCCCTAAAAATAGTTAAATTATTATTAGAATTATTAAGCATTAATATGCAAACCAAACAGGGGAGGGTTAAATAGAACAAAACTGCTAATGGTTAACTGGAATTAGAATATCCCCCCAAATAAACACCCCATAAATGGGTTCTCCAAAGAAACCACTCTGAAATGGCAAATAGAGCTTTGCAGAATACACAGAAGCTGGATTGATCACATTGCTATGGAGAAAAGAAAAAGGAAAGGGGTGAAACATGGGAGGACAACGGGAACAATTAAAGCAGACCAAAACCCACTGAACTTGTGAAATACATTTTGCCAAAGCACCTGCCAATACTGGCTTATTAGGGTGTAGTAACTAGAAATGGATATTTTGGCTTTTTGATTTGTTCTGGAACACTGATTTTTTTTTTGGTGTGAGATGGGAGCGATAGGTCATTGCATCACAACAGTGGCAATGAATGGAGGAGGCGGGGCATTGCAGCTGAAACAGGCGCCATTATTTAGGATTAGAGTGAAGCAGGAGCAGTAAAAATCTGCAATTCAGGGGGTCCTAGTTAAAAATTTGGGTTTTGGTCCGCTTTAAGGGCTTAGCTAGCCAAATGCGCATGGGGCAGGGCCATTTGCACTTCAAAATAGCACCATTTTAGGCGGAAGGCATCATAGGAGAAATTTAGCGCTCACCCCGGGTGCATGAAATTTGGTACTCTCCACATTTTCGCCATGCACACGTACGAAGCCATAAATCATGTGCCTAGGCACATGCAGAATCATTTGTGCTTGGTTTTGGTTTTTTCCATGCAACCATGAACTGACCCTATTGTAAGTGATACAATGTAATCCTGTTACTCTGGAGGAGAGCATACAGCGTAACAATCAAGACACAGCCAGGACTTTCTCCTGCATCTAATCCCTTCTCCTCTGTATCTGAGTTGCTCCGCTGTGTTACAGTGTATGTGATTATTTCATCATATTGCTCTGGAGGAGAGCATAAAATGTAACAATTCAGACACAGCCAGAGCTTTCTCCTGGATCCGACCTCCCCTCTGTGTTTTGAGATCATTGGCTATGTTACTATAGGGGTTATTTAATAGCGGCAGGTAGTGCCTCGTAAACACCGGGCGCTGTACGCAAGACCACATTTATGAAAGCGAACCTGGTGAGCGACTCTAACAGCGCCATGCAGCACCACATGTATTATTACAGGCGGCTCAGCGTATAGCGCCGGTGCTCTAGCGTGCCAGGTATTACCTTTCAGTCGGTGTGGCTCTCCCATACATTTCAATGGCCATTCGTTTGCTTGTGTTTAAACAGCGTGTTTGACCTTTTTTTATCGTTATTTTGCTCAAATCATTGTGTGACCTCTCCTGGCTGCAAACAAACATTTTTAGAAACTTTTTTGACTTTTAATATTTTTATGCAGAATTGTCATTACAGGTCTGGCACTAAAGTGTTAATGTCACAGTGTTAAAACAATGTAATTCGGGGAGGCTGTATGGGAGCGCATGATAGCGACTGGCCCTAGGGACCGGCTCCCACCATATTCATTTAAAAATCATGCTCAAAAAATTCTTGCGCGGTAAAATGCATGTTTAAACCCCAGAGCGCTGGCGGCGATGGGTTAAAAGTAGTTTTTTAACCCCCAAACAACCATATTTTTGGAAACCAAAAAAAAAACAAGTTTTTTAAATAATTTAGTAATATGAATACATTAATATCAACCTGTAATATCAATTCTGTACAATTGTTTTAAAAATTTTTATCACTTAAAAAAAAATTACCCAAAATGGCAGAAGTGGTCATAGAATTTTTCACATTTAAAAAAAAAAAAAAAAAATAATAATTATGAATATTTAAAGATTTTTCCATTGAAATGCATTGGAGCGCGCCAGGTAGCGAGAGGTCATACCTGTCGCTGTTCAAGGTCGGACGCTGGCGCTGTGGGCTGAGGCTGGAATAATGATGAATGAGTCGCTATATGGCGCTATCTCAGTCGCTAAGCAGGATTGGCTTGATAAATGTGTGATTGTGGTGGGGAGCCGGCGTTCTCGTGGTGGGGCCCGTCATTACCGGCCGTTCACCAGTCGCTACCTGTCGCTATTCCTTCATAAATAAGGGCCTATGTGTTTTTCACTTTGTTACTGGTGGATATGTGTTCAAAAACACTTTAATCACACATGTCTGGCGGTCTATGTTACAGCTCCCAGATTTACAGTGCCCATGCTGTGTGTATTTCCTTTTTTGATAAGTATGGTGGGGAGTCAGTCACACTAAGCTGGCGCTACCTTTCGTCCTTGCAGCGCTGTACTGGTGTTAGAGCGCCCAACATACATCACATTCATCAATGTGGGCCAGGTTACTACAGCGACTGAGACCCTGATACCCGCTTACAGCGTCTACTAGCGGTCGCTCTAAGCGCCGCTATACAGATGCTCATCTGCCAATACCTGGCGTTAATAATGAAATAAGCCTCAATGTATGTGATACAATGGGATTGATTGAGAGCCAGTTTGGAATTTTCAATCTTTTTCTAAGGAGAGAAAAATGTCATTCACTTTCATTGTCTACCTTGGAGCTGATTTAGAGCCAGGTGAAAATTTACACTCGTTAGACAATGAAAGTGAATGGCAGTTTTCTCTCCTAAAAAAGGAGTGAGGATTCTCACCTGGCTCTGAATCGACCCCAATGCCATCATGTTACTCTGGAGGAGAGAATAAAGTGTAATAATGACAGCTTCTCGGCCTATGACTTCCTCTCCTCTGTATCTGAGCTTCTCTGTTGTGTTACAATGTAAGTGATACAATGTAATCTTGTTACTCTGGAGAGGATCACATGGAAGCATGCATTCAATGTAACAATTTAGACACAGCCAGAGCTCTCTGCGTCTGACCTTAAAGTGGACCAACACCCAGGATTTTGACTATCCTGGGTTTTGGTCCACTTCGGTGGGGCACCCCGATCGGGGGTGCCCCACTGTCTGAAACCCCCCAGAAAGCCCCAAAAAACTCGCCTCTCCCCGCTCCCACGTGACCGCGCCAGCCAATCACAGCGCTCAGAGCCGCTGTGGTATGCGCGTCCAAGGCCGCCTGGACGCGCATACCAGCTCAGCTGGCTCTGAGCGCTGGAGGCCGCGTCTCGCGCTTCCCTCTAACAGGGAGCGCGCCTGCACCGGCCATTCACAAACGGCCGGCGCGGGTGCGCGCCCTGCTAGAGGGAGGCGTGAGCCGCGGCCACGGCTCGCGCATGCGCCGATGGAACGGGGCTGAGGTAAGGTTTGTGGGCCTCCTGGGGGGTTCCTCCCCGCGGGACATCCCGATTTCGGATGCCCCGCGGGGAGGGATCTGATCGGTCTGGGAATCTTATAGATTTCCGGGCCGATCCCCACCGCGGATCGGCCCGGGAATCTTATAGACCAGCTCCCTGCCTGCGGGGCACAGCCGTTCCAACGGCGCATGTGCGGGCCGCCGCCTCTCGTGCATCCCTCTAGCAGGGCACGCACCATTCACAAACGGCCGTCGCGGGTGCGCTCCCTGTAAGAGGGATGCGCGAGAGGCGGCGGCGGCGGCGGCGGGCGCTCTCACCTTGTCCGTCGACGGCGGTGGAGCGAGTCACGTGGGAGCGGGGTCAGGTGAGGGTGCCCCGCGGAAGTGGAACAACACCCAGGATAGTGAAAATCCTGGGTGTTGGTCCACTTTAAAGCAGAACAAAACTCAGGATTTTGACTATCCCAGGTTTTCTTCTGTGCCCCCGGGGACATCCCATATTGGGATGCCCTGCTGTCTGAATCCCCCCTGTAAAATGCACCTCTACCCATTTCTATGGTGCATGCGCAGGCTCTGTTGACATGCAGGGTCTCAGCAATCGGAAGTGCAGCCGCCGCATCCTCAGAATCCCGCATGCCCCCCCCCCCCCCCAGACTATTTGAATGGCTGGGGGCCGGTGCACAATCACAGCCCAATGATGCGGCCTCTGGATGTTTTCATTGCTAAGGGCATCAAGTAGCAGGTGAGTTCTGCAGCACCCCAGGGGAGTTTCACACAGGGGGGAATCTCAATTTGGTATTCCTTCTGGGAAGATAAGCAGCAAGCAATCTATTCGATTCCAGGGCCAACCAAATTGGGTTTTATTCCTCTTTAAGCTCCTATGCTGTATTAAACCTTCGACATCATTTAATGAAAAGCCCAACTCTTAAAAAATCTATTCCCTAGCATCTAAAATATATATATTTTAAGTTTTTAGTTGCTTAACTTATTATTCTTTGCCTTACTGGGCTTCAACTCTGTTCAGGACTCCCATCTTGCCTCAGAAGCATCCCATACTAAGGAGAGGAGAGTGGGATAAAGTACTGGGGGGCGGGTTATAGCTGTGCTTTACACAGACAGAGCAGAGCTGGGGTCAGGAAAATGTCAGCAATTCCAGAACGCAGAGCAGCACAGTCAGAAGCCACTTCCTGTCTGCAGGCAGCCTAGGACTATATGGGCCGCCATCTTGGTTGTTAAAAATATACAAATTCCAGCAAGATCCACTCCAATGACAGATAAAACTTAACTTTTACTAAATTATCATGTGTGCAGCAGCTTAAAGGGTTTTTCCCTGAATGTGTAGCGCTGCTGGGATTGGGGAGGGCATCCATGCCTGTTCGTAAGCACACCACTAGTGAATGATTTTAGCACTATGATAATTTAGTGAAAGTTAATTTTTATCTGTCATTGGAGTGTTACTCTTCCGTGTTACAATGTATGTGACAATGTCATCATGATTCTCTGGTTACTCTGATTTTGCAGTCTTAACAATCCAGACACAGCCAGGGCCGTGCCCTGATCCAGGAGAGGATCCCCCCAGGAAAACATGGTGCAGAGGATGGGCCCCTCATGGTGCTTACATATACCATAGCATCTGTAATTGGGTAGCACTGATATATTTGGCAGCACTTTTTGATTCTTCCAGATCTCAATCCGAAGTTTCCTTCACACGTGGCACAGGGGGACATGTAGTCGCCCACCAGTGACCTTCACAGACCTGGAGCTATTAAACAGGTCCACAGAGAGATGACCATGTGGGGATCGGACATGGGACCCCAGTGCTGCAATGTCTGTGTGTCTGGAGAATAAATACAATGAGCTCAGACAAGGGCGCTGCACATTTCAAAAGCAATCCTAAAATAAAATGAAAAGGAAAAAATATTTTCCAGTGGGAAATGAGTCTGGATGTAGAAGGAGACGATGCCCAGTGTGGAGGAGTTTGTGGTCCGGCCTTGTTTTCTTACGGATGGGAGAAGGAGAGGAAGCAACTTTTGGAACTTTTATGAGTCATTCAAGACCAGTCTAAATGTTTCCATAGATTTAAAGCAGTCCTTCACTCTGAATAAGAGCCTATCTTATATGTTTCCCACACCCTGTACATACAGATTGCTCACATTAAAAATCATCCTACCTGCATCTACTGCATGTTATGAGCCTTTAAACATCCAATATGGCGGCTTGTGGAACATCAGGCAGCCTGCAAACAGGAACTGTCTTCTGACTGTGTCCCTCTGCATTCTGGGATTGCTGACCTTTTCCTGACCCCAGCTCTGCTCTGTCTGTGCAAAGCACAGCTATAACTCAACCCCTGTACTTTATCCCACTCTCCTCTCCTCAGTTAGTGTGATGCTTCTGAGTCTAGATGGCGGTGCCCTTATCCTAAAGTCATTAACAGAGTTGCAGCCCAGTGGGGGGAAAGAATAATAAGTAAATGTCTAAAAACTTAAAATATATTCATTTTAAATGCTGGGGAATCGTTTTTAAGGGTTTGGGCTTTTCAATAAATCACTGTGAAGGTCCAGTTTAAGTGGTGAAAGCGGAATGCTGAGACTAGTAGTCAGGGATAACTTGAGGAGGTGAAGGGGGTGTGACTGCACCGGAGCCTAGGAGTTTAGTGGGCCCCATCATTGTTGCTCCTCCATCATATTTATCATATTTGTGCTCACGTAAAGAAAGGAAGCAGCATGTGTTTCTGCTGATTCAGTCTTTAGTTGTCTAGCTGCATCCAACTGAGTTAATGTGGACCTACACCCTGCTGGATCGGCCCGGGAATCTATAAGATTCCCAGGCCGATCCGATCCCTCCCCAGGCGTCCTGGGGGTTTCACACTGCGGGGCATCCCGATTTTCGATGCCCCCCTGTATGAAACCCCCCAGGGCGCCCGCTAATCTTACCTTACTCCCGGTCCAACGGTGTATGTGCGGGCCGCTGCCGCATCTCGCGCTTCTCTCTAGCAGGGCGCGTGCCCGCACCAGCTATTTGTGTTAGAGGGAAGCGCGAGATGTTGCCGCCAGCGTGCTCGGAGGTGATTGGGCAAGCGGCTGTGCATGCGCCGTAGGAGCGGGGTGAGGTGAGTTTTATCCAGAAATCTGGACGGTTCGGGGTACCCCGGGGAAGTGGCCCAAAACCCAGGATAATCAAAAACCTGGGTGTTGGTCCACTTTAAAATACAGAAAGAAGTTTATTGTATGAGCTGTAAAAGGGCCCCATTTAATGTCTAGTCACATTAAGGGACTGATTTATCAAGCACTTCTGCCAGACAATGGCCTTGATTCACTAAAGGTAGAAAAAAAAATAATGCTTGGAAAATATTTTCGCATGGGAGATTTTTGAAAATCTACGAGTGATTCATCATTGCAGATGAATATAATTTGTGTAGTCGAATCTTTGCGAAAATGCGTGCGAATAATTTTCGCTACCGCTCGAAAATGACTTTTTTTACAATTGTAAAAATGTGTTGGTTGTGGCTCGAGTTTTCCTGTAAGCATAAGAGTCTTTGGGAGAATTTTTTAAAGAGCAGTGTACTACTGAAGCCTCCCCTGTGGTGACCCACTTTTATTTGGATGCAATTGTACTTTTAATATTTGTGTAGCTAATCAAATGCTCTTTAGTTTTATATTGTGAATTCATGCTTGTATTAATGTTATTTGTAACTGCCACATTTTATCCATGTGTTTTGCACATAGGTTCCCTGGTTGAATTGATAGTTTGTGATAAGATTATTTTTCTGCAATAGATGAAGGAAACATTTATATCTAGCTGCATGTAAGTGTCATGGCTGGCCTCTAGAGAACAGGTTTGCAGATGCTGTGGGGTCGAATGACAAGCATAGATGTAATTGTAGATGAATGTCAGAGTTATAGTCAAGAGCAGCACCTCTTTGCCGGTTTGGGTGTGCATGCTGCAGCTGATGCAGCTGGCTGTAGTACACAGTTTCACGTCTTATACACTCGATGCCATGGGTGCGCCTGATATTGTTAACCTATTCCTTTCAGAATTTTGTAAGTAAAGTTTTGGTTGCCACATAGCCTTTGCGCTTTGCTAGCAGGACTGTTTTTGATGTTGACCCTGGACTAGGCAAGTGCCCTAATTGGGCGAGAGGGGAGGTCAGAGTTTTAAGTGGAGATGAATCAAGCCCCTTGTGTTTGCAGTAGGGAGAGGGCGCAAGGGGTTAAACACAGACAGAGAAAGTGTTTGGGTGGAGGAGAGTGTTCAAGAGAGCAGTGTTCCCTTTAAGCAGCACGAGTTGCAGCACGGACACCTGAGGAAGACCGTATTCAGAAGAACAGCTTTTCTCGGCATGCACCTCCCAGATGTTTTAGTGTAACCAGTGGTCACGTGAGAGGAGAAGCGCTTCTCTGTTACAGATGCTGCAGACTACATGCATAGATGTACTGTGTGCCCTCCAGTCTATGTGAGACTGTGCTGCCCTCCCCCGCATCTGGTGGGGAAAGACCTTCACATACAGTGCGGCAAATAGGGGAAATTGTCAGCAGGGAGGCGAGCAATGCGATGATGAGATGCACCATCGCCTGTTTATGTTTATGAGGTGGCATATTGCCCCCCCCCCCCCACGCTGCTCCTGCTGCTGACAGTCTTTGTGTCCACTGCTTTGGCTGGTTGGCTGGGTTGCCTGTCTCACCCCCCTCTCTCACAAATGCCTGTGCTCTGACCAACAAGTTCTCCTTTCCCTTTCTTGAATAACACTTCTTAAGATGTCTTATGATTCGACAAACATAGCTGACATTGGTGGCCTTCCAAATTGTCAGTATAACTTGCTGTGAAGCTGCATACCCTATATTCAAGTGGAGCAAAAACCGCATCAACTGGCCTTGGACTTTTAAAGACCAACTTGGCATGTCCCATTGTGTGAATTCCCTCGAAATACCAGTATACCCACCTCACTGGCAATCCCGCAGAACATAAGGGGAATGCTCATATTTCACACCATGCTCCCACAGCACGTGCACAGCTTCAAGACAATCAGAATACATTGCAGTGCATAATTATACCCGCCAATCTATTCAGAGTGAATGGATTGCTGGCACCTTTTGCCGCCTACTTCCCTGCATTCCAGCACTAGCCATTCAGATGGGCCTGGTGCAGGAGCGTGCATCAGCCCATGGAGGATTGCTGCAAAGGTATGTTGACATGATCCTGAGCTTTCACACAGCGGTGCACTCACAATCAGGATAACCTAGTGATAAAGGTTGCACAAATGGCTTTTGGTCCACTTGAAAGTTGATGCACAACTTTGTCTGCTTACTGCGGATCACAGTGTATAGATGCTTGGGGCCAGAAGGTTTCAGACAGAGGGTATCCTAAATCCGCATGAAAGGCGTCAAATAGGGGGTGCAGCCGCATATATAAGTCGTGCAAACCTGTCCGATTCAATCTGGTGAGTTCAATCAGTGTCAGATAAATTATCAATATCTAAACACTGTGGAAACACCCTAGGAACAGGCAATCTGTGCCTTCTCCTCTGCATCACCATCCAGATGCTCAAACTGAACGCAAAGAGAATAAAAAGGCTCCATGGTCCAACAGCAAAACAGTTCTCTCCTCCTGTGAGCAACCTAAAAAAACTTGTGTGAAACACCACAGTTTAAAGCATGTGTGCAGGTAATCAATGACAGCTGAATCGCCCGAAATATTTTGCGATCGCAAAATCTACACTAATTAAATTCGACTAATGAAATTTCACATCCGCTTGATAACACTCAAAATAAATTTGCACTAATCGTAAAAAAACACAATTTTAAGTTGATGCATCGCGCGTGGAATTTTCGCTCGCAAAATCGCAGTTTTTTCTCATAAAATTAATACAAATAAAAACGAAAATTTGAATTCGATCTTTAATGAATCAAGGCCAACAAGGTTGATTACGAGCCTTCTATATTCCATTTTGTTTTTGTCTCTAAGTGTGAACATTACTAACGCCAGGTATCAGCTGATGAGCGTCTGTATAGCGGCGCTTAGAGCGACTGCTAGTAGGTGCTTTAAACATGTATTGTCGCAGTCGCTTTAGTAACCTGGTAAAATTGGGTGTGTTGGTTAGCGCAAGAAGGAACTGTTGTGCAGCAACCTGATTGAGTAGCCAAGCTCAAGAAACTAGAGGTGTAATGTTTAGGCCAAGGTTTATTGTGGATTAATTATCCATAGTTAAACCTTTAGGACTAGGGAGTTGTGCTCTCAATGAATATTATTATAAAGGAAAACTGAGTATTGGCACTTAGTTTGTACACTTAATTGTTATAGTATAGTCTGTATTTTTGGAGAAATTATTATTTAAATGTTTAGTAAACTGTGTTGGTGCATGTGCGAGGAATGGAACATTTAGCTAGGTGGCATATTGCTAAGTGTTAGTAGCTTGTTTAACCTCCTTTTGTTGTATGCTGTCGGAGTTGACACCTCTTTCAGCCGAAGTAGGCAATAAACAGATATGACAAGTGAGCAATAATTATTTGGACACTTTTAAATGGGTTCTTCACTGTAGACACTGCACTCACCGCCAAGGCCCGGGGTTCGCAAACCGCCTGGGCATCTGGTGCCGGTTATCTTATTTGGAAGGATTTATTGATGGCAAAAATTACTTAAACAAACAAATAAAAGAAATAAAAGGAGAAGTTTTCCTTAGAGAGCGGGGCTAGCACCAGTCGCTCCCGTGGCAAGGAGAGGGAGCCGCCCTTGCGGTGCTGTAGTCCCTGTATGTAGTCTCTTTAATGTGATGCAGCCGTCTGCGGCGGAGAGCTCCTTGCCGGGGGTGCCGTGTAGCTGTAGAAGTTCGGGATCAGAGCTCCAAAACAGGTTTAGTTTCATCCGGACCGCTTCTGCAGTTCAGAGTGGTAAGCCGCTCCTGCGCTGTTCTGGCGCTATCAGTCAATTTTTTTGGTATCTTGAAGCTGCCGCGTACTGTGGCTGTTCTCACCAACGCGCGTTTCGTTCTTGTTTGAGCGTTGTCAAGGTGATGAAGCAAAGGCATTTTGCTCATTAGGCATTACCTGGCGCTATCCCTTCTTGAATAACCCCCATAGCTTTTGTTCAGTATACGTGCGTTCACATGATTCAGAGCCTCCATCAGGAGCGCCTGGTACTGTTTCCGTAGCTGTGTAAGCCATTGAGAATGCTGTGAATACTGTTCTCAAAGCCTATTTCACAGACTAGGCTCTTGTATACGTTGATGTGTTTTTTTTTTTATAAGAAAATATAAAAGTAACAAGAATAACAAAAAATAGGTAAAATGTTATTATAAGATTTTTACAAATGTTTATTTTGGGGGGTGTTTAAAAGAAGGTGGCAGCCTCTGAGAAGATCCAGATTTAAGAAACATAGTTCTGAAAGACTATGGTTTATTTTCTGTATGTTAGAGTAACGCTTTAACGTTGGACTTTTCTGTAATTGCTTTTTGCAAGGCTTCTCCTTATCCCTTATTCCTTATCTAAGGAATGTGCTGCTTCGCATAGGGGCCTCTGGGAACTGAGAAAACTATAAAATACTCCCTGAACTCAACCTTGTACATAGTAATAAATATTCTGTTCTCATTATTTTTAATTTAGGTAATTGTCTGTTCTGCGCATGCTCTAACTATGAAAGTTTTCAATAAAACAGGGGTCAGAAGCTCCCCCTGCTCAGTGTGTTTCTCTGAGGTTTTGCTACACACCTTGTCGCGTGTATTGATTTCTCTTAGAATATAGTAATTGGGAATCGGACAACAGAAGCCAGACCAAGTCCGCTTAGTGACTTGAACGTAACATTACGTGGCGCTCCGAACAGGAACTCTCGATAGTGGTCGCAAGAGGTATCGCACCCGCCGAACGGAACATCAACTAATGCCACCTCGGAACAGCAGACTTCAAAACCTGGCCAGGTAAGAGACAGCTTTTATGTACTCTTATACTCTGCTCTTCCCCTGTGAGGCATCAGCGGGTCCGTTCTAAGGTGAGATAGGCATAGCCAGCCTCTGCGAAAGAGGGTCATTTTAAGAATCCTAAGGCGCTTCTGTTGTCTGCATTTGTTTTGTCTGTTTGTATTTGTCTTGTCTGTCTGTTCCCTTAAGAATTTGTTATTTTTGAGAGTGTGATAAAAAACTTTATGAGCCTGGCATTTAGTTAAAAACTTTGGAAGGTCATTAGACGCCCCATCCCACTGGCGAGGGTAAAACCGCTATAACCCAGTGACGGTGAACGCAAGTGGTGACCAGAAGAAGTTTTAGATAAAAATTTTACCCTGTATGGTTCCACAACTCATTTAGGCGTGAGCCAGTTTGTCAAGTTGACCGGATTTGACGGCGCCTTTACGGTGCATGCCAGCCGATCTTGACTACGTTGAGTTATAAGAACCACAGTTCCCAGGCTTAGTTAGAAGACCAGGACTAGTCGATAGGTGATTTCAGAAAATTAAAGCCAATATTACTGGGATGGGAATAAGATACAATTAGTGTATCTAGGACTGTCACTTACCCATATGATAGGTGATGATGTGTTTGTGGTGATTTCAGAAAATTAAAGCCAATATTACTGGGATGGGAATAAGATACAATTAGTGTATCTAGGACTGTCACTTACCCATATGATAGGTGATGTGTTGTTTGTGATCCTAATTGTTTGTCTTGGATTATGTGTTGCTATTTGGTTAGCGTGTAGGATCACTAGACATTACCAGGAGAGACCCACAGAGAGGTACTCCAGTTCCTAGTTCCTTAGGAGGAAGCCAAAGAAGGCTAGCCCACAGAGAGGTTAGACCCCAATAAGGTACCTGAGGCAGGTTGCTAGGAAGATGGGAAAAGAACAGTCCAAAGAGATACCCCAGGAAGAGAAGTGGCAGACATTAGAAGAAATCACCAGGGAAAGGTGTGGCTTAGATGCCGCTAGGAATTTGAAAAAGATTTGGAAGGAATTTAAGCTAGTTCATAAATGGCAGTTAGATTTAGGGAAGTGGGAACAGATAGCTAAAGGGAAACATGGAATTATTTTTGACAAAGGATGGGATCATCAAGTAGAATGTGCTCTGAAACTTTCAAGTTTAGCAGAAAAGGAAGGCTGGACGTACAGTCCACATAGGAAACAATGGAACACTACACCATTGCTTCATCCCCAAGTAGACCCCGTACCTGATGTTCCAACAAACCCAGTACCGCCACCCCCATATGAAAAGACAGTAAAGAAGGAAACTAGTAAGTTGTATCCTAAGCTCCCATTAGCCAGTAACGGTACGTATGGTCCAGACCCCGGCATTGATGAGGAAGATAGTGGCTTATGGCAATGCTGGTGTGGAATGATTAACAAGGGTCGGGATAAAATGTGTACCCAATGTAAAGTCAGGGAGCAGGATGAGGTAGTCAATAGTAATGATAACTGGAAATGTAGAAACTGCGGTTGTAGAGGGATGGATATAACACAGACCGAATGTAATGTTTGTGGAGCAGACCAACAAGGTGGGGATCCAGGTGAGAGAATAAATGGAGTTAGTACAAGGAAGAAAAATGTCAATATAGTTACTGAAAAATCTTGGACTTGTGAACATTGTATGACTTATGGCATCCCAAATAATGTCACACATTGCCCAAGATGCAAAACTTATATGCTTGCAGGACCCCCTCCTAGAAGCAACACTTATAAATTAGTTGCGCCTGTGTTTACTCATACCAGGCAGATTCCAGATGCTCAAAATGCAGGTCAATTTATTAACCAAGAAACCCCTTATTATAAGCCATGGACTCCAGCTGAATGTATGGCTTTGTTGCAGAATGCACCTGATCCCCTCACTAGCCCCTCCAGATTTGGCAGATATGTTGTCCAAATGATGGAATCCCATAATGCCACTTGGTTAGATGGAGAGGATCTCTGTAGAATGAAAATGTCTCCTACTATGTTTCATCAATTTACTGATTATATGAGAACACATAGACCACAAAATATTAGGATAGGGGACAGTAGGAATGATTTTATACAACATTTTACAGCTTTTTGTACAGAAAAACAACAGCTGAGAGGCACAACTGCAGCAGGCGTACAAGGACCAACACAATCAGTCACTGATTTTTATTTAACAGTTGAACAAACATACATTGACGAAGGTCTAGATGTCGCAACAATAGCGGTTCAAAGGTTATTTGTTAGAGCCTATATTGATGGTCTAAAACCGGCAATTAAGGAAAAGCTTAAAGCTTCCACCCCAGACTGGAGAACTAACCACACCATGGCACAATTATTGGCTAAAGCACAAGGCATAGAAATGGACTTGCAGGAAAAGCCCAAGGTGCGCATGGTGGCTCAGGTCACTACAGATACTAGACCTAAGCAGGGAACTTTTCAAGGAAAAATTTTAAAATGTTATTATTGTGACAAACCTGGTCATATTAAGAGGAATTGTAGAAAGTTTGCTGCCGATCAAGGAACAGCCCCCAATAAGTCAGAATCTAAAAGTAAAGAACAAGACTGACTATCGGCAGTAACATTCACAGTACCAGCCAAAACACCCATAATACCGATTGAAATTGATGGCAAAACAGTTGAATTTTTGATTGATACGGGCGCGACTAAATCTGTCATTAGTAATAAAGTTTTAAGTAAGAAACAGCAGTCAGAAGCCCAAACTATAGCTTCAGGTTTCGATGGGCTGCCTAAAGTTATGCCCATATCTAAACCACTAGAGGGCAGGCTTGGTCCACACATGTTTATCTCTAAATTTTTAGTCTGTGATTCAGCACCTTACAATTTATTGGGTGTAGATAACTTAACTAAACTTCAAGCAAAAATTGATTTTCAAGAAGATGGTCAAGTTGTTCTAACTTTGCCTGACCATCCTGATGATTTAGAATATTGTATGCAAATACAAGCTCTTGAAGATTTTGAACTCACTAATGTACTTACAGAGAATGATCAAGATTTACTAAGAACTGTACCTGACCATTTATGGTCTAAGTCAGGGTCTGATATAGGACTTCTCCCTGTCTCACCAGTAGAGGTCCATATCAAACCAGGATCTACCCTACCACAGCTTAAGCAGTACCCTTTGAGTGCTGCACAAGAACAAACTATAGGAGAACAAATTGACGAGCTTTTGGCCAAGGGTGCTTTGATTCAGATGCAATCAGGGGCTAATACTCCTTTGTATCCAGTCAGGAAAAAGGTTTTGGAACCAGGACAGCCTGTGAAATACAGGATGGTACAAGATCTTAGAGCCATTAATAACATTTTGGCTCCAATAACACTAGTGGTTCCAAACCCTCATACATTGCTTTCTCAAATACCGAGTACAAGCATGTATTTTTCTTGCGTGGATCTAATGGGAGCTTTCTTTTCGGTTCCTTTAGCACCTGAATGTTACCACCTCTTCGCTTTTCAGTCTTGGCAGGATGGAAACCATCAACAGATTGTGTACTTCTACAATAGGTAGACGTTTTGCTTCTTTGCTGCCCAGACAAAATCACATGTGAGGAGGGTACTTTGTCTCTTCTTACATTTTTGGCTGAGAATGGCTGCAAGGCTAGCAAAGAAAAGCTACAATTCTGCCAAACACAAGTTACCTTTCTAGGTCACTGCATTTCACAAGGCACTAGACACCTTACTAAAGACAGAGTGGAAATAGTCAAGAACATGTCACCTCCTAAGACACATAAACAGTTAGGAGCGTTTCTAGGACTCATCTCTTACTGTAGACAGTGGATTATGCATGCCAGTTCACTTATGCAACCACTGTATGATTGTGTCAAAGTCACACTTTTTTTTTGCCTAACACCAGAAGCAAGAGATGCTTTTGACCAACTTAAACTTGCAGTCACACAAGCACCAGCTTTAGGTCTTCCTGATTATTCCAAGCCATTTACACTCATGGCTACTGAAATACAAGGACATGCTACTGGAGTTTTAATGCAGGCACATGGCACAAAACAAAGACCTATTGCTTATTATTCGGCTCGCTTAGACCCCGTAGCGAGAGGTTCCCCCTCTTGTGTTAAAGCTGTAGCAGCAGTTTCTCTATTGGTAGACAAAGCTTCTGAAATTGTACTTGATAATGAATTAGCTGTGTCTACCAATCACGACATTCATGGGATATTATCACAGGTAAATCCCAAACACCTGTCAATGGCTAGACAGCTTAGGCTGCAGTGTACCCTTTTACTACCCCCAACAATTAAGTTTCAAAGATGTACTTCTCTGAATCTGGCGACTTTGTTACCAATTTCTTCAGATTCTGAAGGGGGGAATAATAGTGAAGATTTTGAGAATTTTTTAGAATTTGAACATACTGAAGACACACATGACTGCATTGAACTTATGAAGCAAGAAACAATGGGTTTACCACATGTGCATGATACACCTTTAGAAAACCCAGAATTTGAATTTTTTGTAGATGGCAGCAGATATGCTGATGAAAAAGGACAGTTTCATACAGGTTATGCAATAGTAACTGAACATGAAGTGGTAGAAGCTGAGCCATTACCACCTCATATGTCTGCTCAGGAAGCAGAACTTACAGCCCTCTCTAGGGCATTAATGCTGCTAAAAGACACTACAGGCACGATCTGGACAGACTCCGCCTATTCTTGGGGTATTGCCCACGATTACGCCCACCTGTGGAAAGCAAGGGGCTTCTTAACAGCTGCAGGAACCCCCATTAGACATGCTGATTTAGTTAAAGAAATTCTGACCAACCTGAACAATGTCAAAAAGGTGGCTATAGTAAAAGTAGCAGCCCACACAAAACAAACAACCAAAGAGGCTAAAGGTAATGAAAAAGCTGACTTAGCAGCTAAACAAGCAGCTTTGAAGAAGATAGAGAGTGTAAGTGTAAATCTTACCCAGGAATCGGCGGTAAGTATGGAACTAATGAAAAATCTTCAAGACAAGGTAATGCCTGAGGAAAAGGAAAAATGGCTCAGAGCAGGAGCCCAGCAAAATGATGGATTATGGGTCAAAGGAAGCCGATTGTGCTTGCCTAGCTTCCTATACCCTGAACAGGCACAGGTATCACACCTGCCTACACATCAGAGTGCAAACTCTATGGTAAGAAGTACCAATCAGACTTGGTATGCTCCAGGCTTTAGTAGCATGGCACGACAATACTGTGCAGCATGTTCTATCTGTTTGACGGAGAACCCAGGACAGGTTGTTAAGACACCGGTAAGACATCAACCTAGGTCTCTCTATCCATTTCAAAGGCTTCAAATTGATTACATCCAACTCCCTAAGAGTGGACCCTTTGAGTATGTACTTGTGTGTATTGACTTGTTTTCGGGATGGCCAGAAGCTTACCCAGTAAAATCAGCAATAGCTAAAACCACGGCTAAGAAATTAATCACAGAATTAATACCACGTTTTGGTCTCTTGTGACCGTGGCTCGCACGCAGGTGAAATAATGCAAAATGTGATGCAAATGCTAGGTGTCCAACAGTCCTTCCATACACCCTATCACCCACAGAGTTCGGGGAGTGTGGAGAGAATGAATGGAACTATTAAACTGAAGTTACAGAAAACTATGAAGGAATTAGGTAAACCATGGATAGATTGTTTACCAATTGTGTTATTTTCAATAAGATGCACCCCTACAAAGAAAACAGGGTTGTCACCTTATGAAATTCTGTTTGGAAGTGCTCCCAGAACTGGGTTGTACTTTCCACAACATCTTGCCCTAAAACGTGATGAATTGACTGATTATGTGATACAGTTGCAGAAACATCTCACTAAACTGCACAAAAGTGTTTTTGATTCTCTTCCAGACCCCGACCAGATAACAGGAACTCATAATCTCCAACCAGGAGACTTTGTCTATGTAAAGAAACATTCTAGAAAATCTTTGGAATCAAGGTTTGAAGGACCCTTTCAAGTTCTTTTGACAACGCCTACTTCAGTGAAACTTGAAGGAAAATCCACTTGGATACACGCAAGTCATTGTAAAAAGGTTACAGGTCCAGAGAGAAAATGAAATATTTCCTCTTAACAATGATAATGGCTTTCTGCCTCAATATTTCATCCCCTGCACCTATAAGAAATAAAAGAGAAGCAGGCACTCACCATCAGAAATTTCTTTTGCTGAAATTCAAATATGCTTATGCCCGCAAATCAGGTTATGAAAAATGCTGGATTTGCAGCAAATTGCATCCTAGTTCAGCCAGGATACCTCTTGTTGCAGCTCCTATAAATTATACCCTTTTTTTGAACGGAACCCCTGGGATTAATTTTCAAAATATCACACGAACCAGTGATGAGAGCATAGAATTCCCTATAATAGCAAGAACACACTTTCCTGATTGGTGTTTCCAGATGGGAAGAGTGAATGCAAGTAGGGGCGAAGTGTGTAGATATAGTAAATTGAATATCTCCCACACTGATAATGTTATGAATCAATCTGCTATACAGACTAATAATGAAACTCTTAGAAATATGACCCGCAATGTTGTTTTTACACACACAGGTTCACAAACTGATATCTCCAAACTATTTGCTGTATTTACACTAGCCAACTACGACAGTGATAGCCAATATTCTTTTAGTCAGATGTCCATATTTTTAGGAAATGATATATATATTTGTTGTGGGATAACCTGTTATCCATGGATACCTCCAGAACCCGTGGGA
This sequence comes from Gastrophryne carolinensis, assembly GCA_027917425.1. Taxonomy (NCBI): domain Eukaryota; kingdom Metazoa; phylum Chordata; class Amphibia; order Anura; family Microhylidae; genus Gastrophryne; species Gastrophryne carolinensis. Next base: position 169,682,068 of record CM051235.1, on the reverse strand, counting down.
TGGTGCTATTTGGCCTCCCTGATTCCGGTAATGGGGGTAGTAGGAGAGAATAAAAGTCTAAAAATGAGCCCATACCCTAAGCATCCCTTGGAAAGTCTAAATAGAGTAAAGAAGAGTTTACAGCGTACAGATCCTCTAGACTATGACGTGTTTACAGAAGGGGATATGACGTGGGCGTGGTTTCCCAGTTGGACAGGGTGGAGCGTAGATATGATGAAGAGATTAAATAATTACACAGGATTAATGAATGAAGTACTTGACAGAAATTCTGAAGATATTGAGAAGTTAAATGTGGAACAAAAAGCAATAAGAGATAAAGTAGAGATGCATGAAATGGCTATAGAAAGTATGAGTGCAGCCTTGACGGGACTTTGTGAAATGACGGAGGATTACGAGTGCTGTACTTGGATACATAATACCTCATTAGAGATACCTGATTATTATGAAGTAATAAAAGGTCATAGAGAAGAAGTTCAAAAGATACAGATGAAATCAGGACATTTGCAAAAGACTGGTCTCCTTTTGGAGATTGGGGAAACTGGAGTGGTCCACTACAATGGATCAAGAATATCTTGATTAATATTTTGGCATTGTGTCTTCTGGGTATAATGATTTATGTTCTAGTAAAACTAGCTCTTTGCCTTGTAGCCAAGATCAAGACACCTAAAGTAACACATAAACGTATCTTGATTGCAGATAATGCGCTTTCTAAATGAGTAACTATGTTTCTTTCCTTTAGAATTGACATATCATCTGTCAAAATTCGAGACTCTTCTTTGGAAGGATGCTGTTCAAGTACTTGGGGGATGGAACCAGTTGGAGAAGACCTGTGTTCCCCTAGGCAACTCGCCGGCCTGGGATAGTACCTGAGTGACTGAACTGGCTATAAACCTTCCGAAGTGGACACAGTCAAAGGAAAGACAGATGTAGATGTCAAAGGGGGGAAATGAGAAGATCCAGATTTAAGAAACATAGTTCTGAAAGACTATGGTTTATTTTCTGTATGTTAGAGTAACGCTTTAACGTTGGACTTTTCTGTAATTGCTTTTTGCAAGGCTTCTCCTTATCCCTTATTCCTTATCTAAGGAATGTGCTGCTTCGCATAGGGGCCTCTGGGAACTGAGAAAACTATAAAATACTCCCTGAACTCAACCTTGTACATAGTAATAAATATTCTGTTCTCATTATTTTTAATTTAGGTAATTGTCTGTTCTGCGCATGCTCTAACTATGAAAGTTTTCAATAAAACAGGGGTCAGAAGCTCCCCCTGCTCAGTGTGTTTCTCTGAGGTTTTGCTACACACCTTGTCGCGTGTATTGATTTCTCTTAGAATATAGTAATTGGGAATCGGACAACAGAAGCCAGACCAAGTCCGCTTAGTGACTTGAACGTAACACCTCCCAGTGCCTTAAAGTGGGCCAACACCAAGGGGGGGTCGGCCAGGAATATCCAATCCCTCCTCGCGGGGCATCCAAAATCGGGATGCCTGGCTGTGTGAAACCCCCCAGGACGCCCGCTGCACTTAGCTGAATCCCGGTCCAACGGCGCAAGCACGGGCCGCATCTCGCGCTTCTCTCTAGCAGTGCGCATGCCCATTTGTGAATGGCTGCGGGGGCGCGCTCTCTGTTAGAGGGAAGCGCGAGATGCGACCGCCAGCATGCTCGGAGCCACTGAGGTCAGACATTGCTTTGATGCACATACCTTCGCGGCTCCAAGCGCGCTGATTGGACGAGCGGCCGCACATGCGCCGGAGGAGATGAGTTATAGCCAGCGATCTGGGGGGTTTCACATAGCGGGGCATCCCCGATTGGGGTGCCCCGGGGGAGTGGACCAAAACCCAGGATAGTCAAAATCATGGGTGTTGGTCCACTTTAAGGACTCCATTCCATTTTCCCACACAAACTCACCAAGAAAAAGTGCCTGTAAGAGTAGACGGAAATTTCCCATTTTATAGCCCTCTCTCACACGCTTAATCAGGGCTATGAATCATGTGGAAGCCCTCACTCATCCTGATTTTTACACATGAATGTGAAAACAATACGAAGCAATTAAACAAAAAGGCTTACACACAACTACGAAAATGCTAATACGAAGATAAAAATGTACAAGAAACTTAAAAATGAATGGAAACATTACACATACATATGTTTTAGTAAATGTGCTTCTTGTAGTGCAGAAATATGCACAACAGAATTTTTTTTTTTTTTTATATTTTGTATTACTTTCATTTGCACCGACTTGCAGAAGTACTTGCTAAATCAGGCCTTGTAGTTCTCCAGCAGTTTGGCCTTCCCATTTACTTCAATTTATGGATCTCTGTAAAATGAACAGCATGGGAGCATGGATTCACCATCAGGCACAGCAAGTACATTGCAAGAGGCTAAAATCACAGTATATGCAGCTCCAACAGCATAAAATGGAAAAGCAGACACACGCTGCTCCTGTTCAAAGATCAGTTAAAACATAACTTTTACTGCTAGTATATTAAAATCAGATATATCAGAATCAGCTCACATGAGGACAGCGGAGTACTCCACAAAGCCCAATCCCGCTACGCATTTCGGGGTGGACACCTTTTTATCAAGCGGTGCTCAGCAGTAGGTACCGTATTTTTCGCCCTATAAGACGCACTTATTTTTCCCCAAAAGTGGGGGGAAAATGTCCGTGCACCTTATCGGGCGAATGTAAAAAAAAACAAAAAAAAAAAACTCACCCGTTCCCGGCGCTCCCGCGTTGCCTGCCACACTGCGAGAGGCCAGAGGAGCGGCGGGGGCTCTCTCCCGGTCCCGCCACTGCGATCGCTGTCTTTTCAGGCAGCGATGACAGCGGCGGGGCCAGAGACAGAGCCCCTGCCGCTCCTCCATCTGCTGCCTCTTCCGGGTTCAGAGCACACGCGAGCACGAAGGTCCGGGCAGTGGGTGGGCGTGGCCTGCAGGCCACGCCCACCCGCTGCCCGGACCTTCGTGCTCTCATGTGCCCAGGAACAGCAGATGGAGGAGCAGCAGGGGCTCTGTCTCTGGCCCCACCGCTGTCATCGCTGCCTGAAAAGACAGCGATTGCAGCGGCGGGACCGGGACAGAGCCAGCTCGTGAATGAGGTGGGCGTGGCCTGCGCCAACGCTGCGGCGCAGGCCACGCCCACCCCATTCACGGAGCCGACCGCTCAGCGGAGCGGTGTCAGCGGACAGGTGAGTTTAACGTTTTTTTTTTATTACATGGCGCCTGCCTAATGGGGGGAGGGGGTGATAATGGGGGGAGAGGGGCCACACAGCCTATTCTAATGGGGGGAGAGGGGCCACACAGCCTATGGGAATGGGGAGAGGGGGATGCCACACAGCCAATGGGAATGGGGGAGAGGTGGATGCCACACAGCCTATGGGAATGGGGAGAGGGGGATGCCACACATCCAATGGGAATGGGGAGAGAGGGATGCCACACAGCCTATACTAATGGGGGGAGGGGGATGCCACACAGCGTATGGGAATGGGGAGAGGGGGATGCCACACTGCCTATGGGAATGGGGAGAGGGGGATGCCACACTGCCTATGGGAATGGGGAGAGGGGGATGCCACACAGCCAATGGGAATGGGGGGAGAGGTGGATGCCACACAGCCTATGGGAATGGGGAGAGGGGGATGCCACACATCCTATGGGAATGGGGAGAGAGGGATGCCACACAGCCTATACTAATGGGGGGAGGGGGATGCCACACAGCCTATGCTAATGGGGGGAGGGGGATGCCACACTGCCTATGGGAATGGGGAGAGAGGGATGCCACACAGCCTATACTAATGGGGGGAGAGGGGGATGCCACACAACCAATGGGTATATGGAGGATGGGAGGGGGGGGATGCCACACTGGGTATACGGGGAATGGGATGGGGGCATGCTACACTGTCTATGGAATGGGGGCATCCCACACAGCCAATGGGAATGGGGGGAGGGGGATGCCACACAGCCTATGATAATGGGGAGAGCGGGGATGCCACACAGCCTAGGATAATGGGGGGAGGGGGATTCCACACTGTCTATGGGAATCGGAGGGCACACTGCCTATATGGGGAATAGGAGGGGGGAATGCCACACTGCTTATGATAATAGGGTGCACACTGTCTATATGGGAATGGGAGTGGGGATGCTGGGGAATACGGGGAATGGGATGTGGGCATGTTACATTGTCTATGGAATGGGAGCATCCCACACAGCCTATGGGAATGGGATTGGGGAATGCCACACTGTCTGTAATGGTGCGTTTTTGGTTTAAAATTTTTTTTTTTCTTACCGTATATACTCGAGTATAAGCCGAGTTTTTCAGCCCACTTTTTGGGCTGAAAAAAGCCGCCTCGGCTTATACTCGAGTCAGAAGGACTCAGCTGTCTTTTTTTTTTTTTTTTTTAAGTACAAGCTCCTAGCGGGCTTCGCGCATGTCACCGTCCAGCGCGCGTGCCCGGCGATCACGCACCCAGCCATCCTTGCTTCCTCCCTGTCTGCATTGTCCGCCCCCGGTCACTGTGTTATGCTGTGGCCGCGTCAGTGAATAGGAGAGCCGCCTGGCCAGCTCCGCCCTCCTGCCGTGACATCATCAGAGAAGAAGGCGCGCGGGGGCTGCCGGCCTGCTCAGTACACCGGCAACCTAGGAGCGCCTGGTAACAGGTAATGGAGGAGCGGGCAGGGATTCGGGGGGAGGGTGGACTGTCACTTGGGGGTTTAAAAAGAAAAATTAGATTATGTTGATGGGAGTTTGTACAGATTGTGTGTTTGTGTGTGCACATTGAATTTAAGATTAGAGGAGCAGGGCAGGGAGCAAGCTCACTAATTCAATGTTTTTTTTTAAGTGGAACAAAACCATAAGAGGCCGGCCCTGGAATCTAAAAGATTACAGGGCTGGTTGCTGACCTTCTGCTTGGGCATCCTGATTTGGGATGCCCTTGGGGAAGGCAAGCAGCCAGCCCTGGAATCGTTGAGATTCCAGGGCTGTGAAATCCCCCAGGTCATCCATAATCACTTACCTCTCCGGTCCAACGGCGCATGCACAGGCTTTGGTCCAGTGAGAGCCACCCACCAACAATATGTAATTCAGTAGACGGCTCTCAATTACATGAATGGGGAGCGCGCGCAGCCGCATTCCTGCCTGCCAAATTATGAAGTAATGGCCTGTGGCTTTCATTGGATCAGAGCCCGCGCATGCTCCGTAGGAGCCAGGGAAGGTAAATGTTTACTGGCCTTTCTGGGATGCCCCAGGACAAAGCCAGCAGCCAGCCTTGGAATCTTTCAGATTCCAAGCCAGACTCCGCTGGGTTTTGTTCTGCTTTAATTGAGTGTGTCTGTGCAGGCCAGGCGGTGGCAGCTGGTGTATTGGGGTGTATGTGTAGCTGCTGCATTTCCCACCCTAGGCTTATACTCGAGTCAATAACTTTTCCAGTTTTTTTGTGGTAAAATTAGGTGCCTCGGCTTATATTCGGGTCGACCTATACTCGAGTATATACGGTATTTTCTTCCCCCAAATCCTAGGTGCGTCTTATGGGCAGGTGCGTCTTATGGGGCGATTCCCTACCGAGAATTGCTGTGATGTTACCGCGCTATGCATAAAAACCTGCTTTAATATTAGAGATGGAAAAGCTTCTCTACCTCAGCATTACTCAGTGGCAGAATTGTAACCCAGAGCAAAAAATATGCTTCTCCACCTCAGCAATACTCAGTGGCAGAATTGTAACTCGGAGCAAAACATATTTAGGCTGTTATTTACTATGTTGAGATTCTCTCTTCATCTATTGACTGGAGAGCTTCTCCAGCTTCTTGGGGAGCCTCCTCACTGCAACTCACTGGCATTCAATAGAGATGGGAGAGCTTTTCCCCCTCAAAACTATTCAGCTGCTGAACTGTAACCTTCACCAAAATATATTACAGTGAGGAGAGCCTATATCCTTCTATTGGACAGCGTCTCCACGTTTTTGGAGAGCCTCTTAACTACAGCACTTTTACTCAGCTGCTGAATTGTAAACAGGGGCAAAAGATATTACTATATGGAGAGCCGCTGGTATTCTGTTGACTGGTATTCAATAAAGATGGGGGAGCTTTCTCACCCCAGCACTGCTCAGAGGATGAATTGTGTTTAGGAGCCAATGATACAAAAGGGAGAGCTTCTATATCCTATTGGAGAGCCTCTTCGCTGCAGCTCAGCACTGCTCAGATGATAACCCGTGTTCAGGAGCAAAATATATTTAGAGGCCTATTTCTAGTGATATGAAGAGATTCTATAGCTTATTGGGCAGCATGTTCTCTATAGATGACCAGTGTTAAATAGAGATGGGAGAGCTTCCCCCACCAAAATACTCCTTAGATGCAGAATTGTAACCAAGAACAAAAGATATTACAATATGGAGAACATCCAAATGGTAGAGCTTCCTCACAGCTCGGAGGACTGTGTTCAGGAGCCAATGATGTTTAGGATGTTCTTATTTACAAAAGGGAGAGCTTCTATATCCTACTGAGAGCATCTTCATTGCAGCTTGACCCAAACTTTTGTTCAAAGTTTGGCTGAACTTACTGAACCCGAACCCACATGTGTCAAACTCAAGGCCTGGGGGCCGAATGTGGCCCATACATTTCAATGGCTGTTCATTTGCTTGTGTTTAAACAGCGTGTTTGACATTTTTTTTTTGTTGCTCAAATTATTGTGTGACCTCTCCTGGCTGCAAACAAACATTTTTAGAAACTTTTTTGACTTTTTATATTTTTACACAGAATTGCCATTGCAGGCACTAAAATGTTATTGTCCCAGTGTTAAAACAATGTCATTTCATGTGTTTTCGCTTTGTTAAAGGTGGATATGTGTTCAAACACAGACTTTGATCACACAGCGTCTGGCACTCTATGCTACATCGCCCAGCTTTAGAGCGCCAATGCTGTGTGTGGGTCCTTTTCTGATAAGTATGGTGTGGAGCGCTGAGAGTTGGTTGCACTGAGCTGGCGCTAACTTTCGCTCCCTGCAGCGCTGTACTGGTGTTAGAGCACCCAACATACATCACATTCATCAATGCGAGCCAGGTTACTACAGCGACTGAGGCGCTCTGGCACAGTGCCCGATACCCACTTACAGCGTCTACTAGCGGTCACTCTAAGTGCTATACAGGCGCTCATCTGCCAATACCTGGTGTTAGTAATGAATCAGCCTCAGGGTTATTCACTACAATGAAGAGCGCTTCTCCACTTCACTTAAAGCAGTTAATGCTACTGGAGAGAGTCTTCATTTCTGCTGACTGGTTTCTAATAAAGATGGGAGAACATCCCCACCTTACAAGAGAGCTTATCCTCTCCATATCGCTTAAAGAGGACCAAAACCCACCCTGGAGTCTATGAGACTCCAGAGCAGGCATAATCGCTCCCCCGGGACATCCAGTTTCAGGATGCCCTGCTGTGTCAAACCCCCCAGGTCGCTGAAAACTCACCTTCTTTCCCAGTCCAACGGGGCATGCACGAGCAACGGCCACATCGCCACCAGAAGATGGATCCCTCTGTAAAATGAGTAAATAGTGCCCAAAGGTAAAACCAGAGCGGGGGGGGGGGGGTGAGGTGCAGCATATCAGTGAGGTTTGGGGGCGGTTTTAACCTCCCCTGATGTTCCTCTTTAAAGTAGACTCTGTGCCAGACAGTGACAATAAACTAACCTCTCACCATCAATGAGCCCTGCATTAGAGACACTTACTTTCTTCTGATCTATCTGGAAGATACAGTAAAATGTGCCGCAGCTGCACCTGCTTCGAAAGGAGACACACTCAACTGCATTGTGCATTTCCTGTGCATTCAAAATATTGATTTTTCACGGAGTGTACATATTATTGATTTTTTGCTGTAAATATTGTATATATTGTTTGATTATTGATCACGGCTTCCATCTCAGGGAGTCTATTGATTTTTTCATTGTATATATATTAATTACCATTGATCACACTTTTTCTTAGGGATAGTTATTGTGATTATATATAAATATTTTTTTAGATATATCTTTTGGAGTTGTAAGTCTGAATAGAGAGTAATGATTTATTCATAATGTATTTTTGTCGCAGCATTAAATTATATGGGTGATTTGAGGAAAGGAGAACATTACGGTCAGCATGGGGATTTTTAATGTGTCTTACATGTTGGTTTTAAATGTTAGTTGTATCTAATGTCTGAATAAATATTTGTAGATTTTTTCGGTTGGTTGTGCTCCCTTTCTTTGGATCCCTGGGGAAACAGTATTCCCGAGGTTTCATCCAATTATTTAGTTTGGTTAGTTGGTGAGCAGTGAGCACACCGGTATTGATTATTATTAGTGGTGCACCACATAAGTGTAATCTGACTATAGATCTGCTTTAACTGGTATTAAGTCCCTCATACCTTATAGGGTTTTGAGGTGGAAAAAGGTTCTCCAGTAAGGTGGAGACATTTTTCACCCCATTTCTTCCCCAATGAGGCAAAAATAAAACACAGAGAGGCTCTCTAATAAGAGAGAAGCTCTCTACATGTTTTACAATAGCCCCTGTCACTGGTATAAGCTACGCACTGACCTTCAGTCCCCTTCCCCGTGGCGCTCTGCAATGATTAACACTGTGGTGGCACACTGCTGATGTCACAGGCTACTGAACGAGGCTGTAATTAACCTAATCTTCCTGTCCTCTCTACTCAGCTGCTGATCAAAGGGGGTCTGAAGAAATGGAACCCTTTGTAATTGCTGCTCCCCTCCCAGACAGGACATCTTCAATGTGGTGCTGAGGGGAAGCCTGGCACTGCAGTATTGGCTTCATAAACCTCACCACCAGGCTGGGATTATGAGGAGGGCGCCCCAGGACTTGCCACTTGCCCTGCAAAGAGGGCCTCCACCAACCTTTGGGTTATGGTCTGGTCCAGGAGGCTTTTCAGTCTTTGGTCTGACGCGGGGCCAGCAACAAAGCTATCGGTGGCAGTGGGAGCCCCTCGTGCCTGGGCAGCCAAAGCCACCACAGGGTAGGACAGAGAATCTAGAACAGCAAAGCTACTGTCACGCTCAGGGTACTCTAATGACACGTTCCGGTAACTCCAGCCCTCCAGGTAAGCCCTCAACCCCCAATCTCCGCAGCCAGCTTCACCTGTAGGAGCCCCCGCTTGCCAGGACGCAGTACACGCCTGCCCGGGATCGGTTGCCCCCAGGACTTCAATGGCTCAAAGGATGGGAGCTTACTGGTTGGAGGTCTGAAGAACCAATAACTAGGAGCGGAATCAGAGCGAGTCCAATCGTTAGAGTGAGTTAAGCAGAAGTCCAGACAGGCCAGAGGTTGACACCGGGTAATCAGAGATCGCAGCGGTACATAAGGATGAGGCAGCTCGAGGTCGGGGTTCAAAGCAGGGGTCGGCAACAGAGATCAGACAGAGAATGGTCGGTTCAAAGCAGGGGTCGGCAACGGAGATCAGACAAAGATTGGTCGGTTCAGGCAGGGGTCAGCAACGAAGATCAAACAGAGTAATAATCAAGACAAACTAGGTACAAGGCGCTATAACAGGAATACAAGGGACGTGCTCGCGCGCCACCGCGAGCACAAGAACTGCCGGCAGAGGAGGAGGAGGCGGAGGGGGGTGCGCTCACAGCCCGGCGCGGCTGGACCCGCGGGAGGGAGGCGCCGCTGGAACGGGACGCAGGTAAGTGAATCGTGACACTACCCCCTCCTTCACGAGGGGCCTCCGGACCCTTACCAGGTTTCTCTGGATTGTCACGATGGAATTTTTTAACAAGAGCTCTAGCGTGCACATCTTTTGCTGCAACCCAACATCTCTCCTCTGGACCATATCCAACCCAGTCAATCAAATACTGCAACGAATTACGGCTTTCACGCGAGTCCAGAATCTTGTTCACTTCATATTCCGGTTCTTTATCAATTAGGATTGGTGATGGGGATGGAAGTGGTATATTCTTAGCAGGTTTTAGCAGGGACACATGAAAGGAGTTTGGGATTCTCGTGGTTAGAGAAAGTTGGACCTTAAATGTTACATTGTTCAACTTCTGAGTAATAGGGAAAGGCCCAATAAACTTGGGTCCCAACTTACTGGAAGGTTGCCGGAGAGAAATGTTTTTAGTAGAAACCCAAACAAGGTCCCCAACTTAAAGTGCGGGTTCATGAGACCTGCGGCGATCAGCAAATCTTTTATATCTTAAGACAGTCTTTTTCAAAGTCTCTTGGACGCGGGTCCAGATGTTTTTCCGCTCTTGGAGCCACTCCTCCAATGCCGGTAAATCGGAAGGTGACCCTGAGAGAGAAGAACCTCTGGGATTTTATCCCAAATTGCAAAAGAATGGGGACACTTTGGTACTCTCACTCGGCGCATTATTGTACGCAAATTCTGCAAAGTCAATGAATTCTGACCATTGGTCCTGAGCGTCAGAAATGTAACACCGTAAGTACTGTTCAAGACTTTGATTGGTTCTTTCAGTTTGCCCATTGGTTTGGGGATGGTACGCCGATGACAAAGATATCTGAATCCCCAACCGCGAACAGAAGTTCTTCCAGAAACGTGAAGTAAATTGTACACCCCAATCGGAAATTATATTAGACGGTATGCCATGGATACGGAAAATATGTGAAGTAAATAATCGCGAAGTCAGGAGCTGACGGAAGTTTAGGTAACGGAATAAAATGTGCCATCTTACTAAAACGGTCAACGACCACCCAAATCACAGTGTTCCCATGTGATTGTGGTAAATCAACTATAAAGTCCATAGAGATATGGGTCCACGGTTCTTTAGGAATCTCTAATGGAACCAAACACCTACTAGGGGCCTTGTGTACTCCTTTACTTCGCACACACACAGAACATGCATCGATAAAGGTAGAAATATCGCGCCGCATAGTAGGCCACCATACATGGCGTCAGGCTAAAATAAACGTTTTCCAATTTCCCAGGTGACCGGCAGTCTTTGCATCATGAAATTCGCGTATAACATCGGGACGCAGGTGCGGCGGAACAAACGGACATCCCATAGGTACATCTACAGGAGATTCATTCTGAAATGGCGCCAAGGTATTAGATAGATTAGGAAGTAATGCCCCCACCACGCAGCCCAAAGGCAAAATTGGTTCACCCATATCACTCCTATCTTTGCATTCCCCGAACATGCGGGACAGGGCGTCCGCCTTAGTATTTTTAGCTCCTGGCTTAAATGTGATTATGAAGGTAAACCGCGAGAAAAATAATGCCCAACGTGCCTGGCGAGAGTTTAGTCTCTTTGCTGAACTGATGTACTCAAGGTTTTTGTGATCGGTATAAACCGTGATCGGATGAAATGAACCCTCCAACCAGCGACGCCATTCGTCAAAGGCCAGTTTAACTGCCAATAATTCTCTGTTTCCCACATCGTAGTTTTGCTCCGCAGCGCTAAACTTCCGCGAGAAGTAAGCGCAAGGATGTAAGCGCTCAGGATGACCGGAGCATTGTGATAAAACTGCCCCCACACCCAACTCAGAAGCATCAACTTCAACGATAAAAGGCTTGTTTACATCAGGGTGAACTAACACAGGTGCCGAGGTAAAGGCCCGTTTCAAAGTCAGGAAGGCCTCGCAGACGGACGGAGACCAGTTTTCAGTAAAGGCGCCCTTACGGGTAAGGTTAGTAAGAGGTGCCACAACATGGGAAAAGCCCCTGATAAAGCGTCGGTAGAAATTCGTGAATCCTAAAAAAACGCTGTAATTCTTTCAATGTCTTGGGTTGAACCCAATCCCGCACCTCCGAAACCTTCACCGCATCCATCTCTAGACCCTGGTTAGAAATTACATACCCCAAGAAGGGGACAGTGGTGACCTCGAACATGCATTTAGAAATCTTGGCATATAAATTATTCTCTAAATCTTTGAAGTACCAACTTTACATGATGTCTATGTTCCAACAAAGAATTAGAAAAAATGAGGATATCGTCTAAGTAAATGACCACGAATCTACCTCAATAATCTCGAAACACGTAATTTACAAAGTCTTGGAAGACGGCTGGAGCGTTACAAAGGCCAAAGGGCATGACCAGATACTCATAATGGCCGTCTTTTACATTAAATGCCGTCTTCCACTCATCCCCCTGCCAAATTCGAATCCAGTTGTATGCCCCTTTTAAATCTAATTTGGAAAAGATCCGAGCACCAATAACTTGATTGAATAAATCCCCAATCAATGGTAAGGGATACCGTTTTTTTATAGTGATTTTGTTCAAGGCCCTATAGTCAATAAAAGGTCTCAAACCACCATCTTTTTTCTCCACAAAAAAGAACCCAGCCCCCGCAGGCGATGTTGAGGGGCGGATAAACCCCTTACCCTTACTGGGGCAGTCATAGGCCCTATGTGGGGGAAGAGTGTCAGCTGAACGTTCAGAGAAAACGTCAGCCCAATCAGCGTATGGTTGAGGTAAAAACAATGTAGCATACAGAAGTTACTCCATTTAACTAGTTCCCCTGCCTGCCAATCTAAAATGGGGTTATGGAGTTTCAACCAAGGGTATCCCAAAACCACCGGAGTTTCGGGGCAATCAAGAACGAAAAATTCAATGGGAGGACCCAACAACTAATTTGAGAGGTGGAGTCTTGGTAGTGACTGGACCCCCCTGAATGGCCTTCCTATTGATGGCCAGGACCTGCAGAGATTTCCCAAGGGGTACCAAAGGAATTCCCAAGATGGAGATCATACTTCTATCCAAGAAGTTGCCCGCAGCTCCACTGTCAATAAAAGTGGAAACTGATTGATTGGAGGAGCCCCAGGAAAGGTCTACAGGGATTAGCATTTTATTCAAGCGAGAGTAGCAAACAGACTCACCTAGATCAGCACTTTCCCCCTGATCTAGGTGTGAAAGTTTCCCGCCGAGTTTCCCTTGTTTGGACAGGATCTAGCGAAATGTCCCGGGTTCCCACAATATAGACCTAACCCCATGGAGCGCCTTCGCTGCTTCTCATCCTGGGAAAGGCGGGTTCTCCCAAGCTGCATGGGTTACTCCTGAGAGGTGGAAGGTATATTTTCCCTAAGGGAAGCGGGGGGGGTTAGGGTTTTGGATGGGCTTGAGAGACGTGGGAGCCCTAGCTCTCTCCCTAAGGCGTCGGTCAATTTTAATGGTGAACTGCATCAATTGGTCTAGGTCCGACGGTGGAGGAAAATTCACAAGCGCATCCTTGATGCTCTCAGACAGGCCCACTCGGTATTGGCTACACAGGGCAGGGTCATTCCACCTGGATTCTACCGCCCATCGGCGGAATTCAGCGCTATAATCCTCTGCCGTGTTCCTCCCTTGCTTCAAGGCCCGAAGAATGTTTTCGGCTGTAGACTGTTGGTCCGGGTCAGCATATAATACACCCATGGCAAGAAAGAATTATGTAACTGAATGCAGGGCAGCATCATTGGGAAGCAAACTAAAAGCCCAAGACTGAGTGGCCACTCTTTGGGCAAGTTGATTTATAGCAGTGGCCATAGCCTGCACTTGCTGTACCAGGTCATCCATGGTGGGGCCTGTTATAATGTCACGCTCAGGGTACTCTAATGACACGCTCCGGTAACTCCAGCCCTCCAGGTAAGCCCTCAACCCCCAATCTCCGCAGCCAGCTTCACCTGTAGGAGCCCCCGCTTGCCGGGATGCAGTACACGCCTGCCCGGGATCGATTGCCCCCAAGACTTCAATGGCTCAAAGGATGAGAGCTTACTGGTTGGAGGTCTGAAGAACCAATAACTAGGAGCGGAATCAGAGTGAGTCCAATCGTTAGAGCGAGTTAAGCAGAAGTCCACACAGGCCAGAGGTTGACACCGGGTAATCGAGATCGCATCGGTACAGAAGGATGAGGCAGCTCGAGGTCGGGGTTCAAAGCAGGGGTCGGCAACAGAGATCAGACAGAGAATGGTCGGTTCAAGGCAGGGGTCGGCAACGGAGATCAGACAAAGATTGGTCGGTTCAGGCAGGGGTCGGCAACGGAGATCAGAAAAAGATTGGTCGGTTCAGGCAGGGGTCGGCAACGAAGATCAAACAGAGTAATAATCAAGACAAACTAGGTACAAGGCGCTATAACAGGCGCTGAGTAACTGACGGGGTGAACCTTTTATAGGAACAAGTATGACTGGGGATGGGGGGGGGAAATGGGTGGTGCACCTAACCTGATAGGACCAGGGCGTTTAGCCCCACAACTCCCTAGGGCTCATTGACCCTGTCCCTAGTAGGGAACACCTCCCACCCACCTGGGCTCATTGGCCCTTTAACTCTTCTTCCTCCGGCGGCCGCGCTGACAGCAGTGCCGCCGGAGGGAATACAAGGGACGTGCTCGCACGAGCACGAGAACTGCCGGAGGCGGAGGGGGGCGTGCTCGCAGCCGCCCGGCGCGGCCGGACCCGTGGGAGGGAGGCACCGCTGGAACGGGATGCAGGTAAGTGAATCGTGACAGCCACCATCAGCAACGCTACAGTGATGGGAACTGTTTTCTGCTGGACCAGCTAGGCAACTACAACCCCCCCCCACCCAGAATGGCAAAGCAGGAGTTCCGAGCAGCACGCAAAATGGTGGCACAAGGGACTCGATCTGACGTTCCAGTAAGTGGGTGGGTGCCAACAACTACCAATCAGTTACTTGGCTGGACTATTATTTTGAAGGAAAAAAACATACTGTATCTGGGGCCTCCACCAGATTTTGTGCCCAGGGGCCTCCACCAAACTTAATCCGGCCCTGCTCACCACCATGGATTTTAGCCATACTCACCTCTTCCTGCAAGGCTGCCCCCTTGTGCTGTGGTTTACAGTCCCCCTGACAATGAAAGAAGTGATGATATCTAACTGTGGGGTTGTAGGTTGTGGGAAGGGGACCTTCATGTTTAAAGCAGGTCTCCTCCCTCCCTGCTAGAAGGTTCTCTTTAATAACAATAAAAGAAGTAATTATGTCAAATTGTGAGGTAGTATGTTGTGGGGGGGGGGGGAGGAGAGCCTTTATGTTTAAAGCAGACCTCCATCCTCCATGCTAGCAAGTTCTATTTAAGTCCCTGTTTGGCATGTGAGCTATTTTTTTCCTGGGTTGAGGAATACTTTCCTCTCCGGTAGCCCCGGCTCCTTGCTCAAGTTTTGTTTTTGTGGCTCCTCTGCCAGGAAAAAAAAATCCCCAAACAACGCAGCTTTTATATCTACGGCACAGGGAAATACTGGAGAAACTATTCTAGGCCAACAACACTCACTTTCCCCTAGATTCTTTCCCCTAGTCTGTAAGCAGCTGCACACCAGCTGGAAGGAGACATCAGGCTGCATGGCGGGGCAGATGGGCTTATAGTTGCCCTGTGTGTTAGTAATTAGTTATTACTATTTAGTTCTTCAAGCTAGCAATGTTAAATGAACAATTCCTTTCCCCTCTCACACACCCGGACAGCAATATTACATTAATGAAGCCCCCCCCACTACCCACATTATTAATTAAATTAGTATTTAATTCCTTTCTTCATACTTCAGCCAGAAGAATATAATTAATAATACTCCTCCCTCCTCAGCCACCAATTTATACTAGTTCCCTCCCTTTTTTTTCCTCAGCGGCACTCAGCAAAGAAATGGCGGCGCCGATGCGGTCCCCAGCTAGCATTATATTTAACGCTAGCGTTCAAAAGGTTGCAGTGCTGGGTGCTCTTGTTGAAGCACCAGTTGTAACCTAGCGCTGTAGGTCAAGATCCCATAGAGCACAATGGGCAGAACTGGACTGAAGTGTTTTATGCTTATAATAAATAATAATTAAATATAATAATATTTATAATAAATAATATTACACACATTTTTTTTGTACAGAACTTGCAATGTGACTTGTCAATCATAGAAAAGCAGGACCTAGATGTTACCAAATGGGGCAGGCTGATTCATCACTAACGCCAGGTAGCGACAGATAAGCGTCTGTAGCAGGCATTTTCAGACTGCCTGCTAGTAGTCACTGTGCTCAGCCGTGAGTCGCTACTTTTATAGCGACTCGGTCGCTGTTCAGTAATGTTGAATTTTTTTTTGTGAGGAGTCGCTATTTGACCAGTACAGCTCTGTATGGGAGCGCATGTTAGCGACTGCTCATAGCGACCGACTCATACCATATTCAGCAAAAAAACAGCCTCACAAATCTGTGGCGCTGAAAAATACTTTTTTGAAGCCCAGAGCGCAGAAGGCGGTGTGTTTAAAGTCTGTTTTTCAGCACCTATCCACAAGTAACAAAGCGAAAACATATGGAATTACATTGTAGCAACATTGTAACATGAACACTTTAATGGCAGACCTGTAATGTCATTTCTGAAGAAATATATAAAAAATGAAAAAAATTTGAAAAACCTGCTTTTTCTATGCCAGATGAGGTCACAGAATTATTTGTGATTAAAAAAAACCAAAAAAAACAAACACCCTGTTTTAAGAGAAGAAAAGGTTCATCCATTGAAATGTATAGGAGAGCGACAGGTAGCGAGAGGTCATATCTGGCGCTGTGCAAGGTTGAACACCGGCGCGGTTCGCTAAGGCTGTGAAAATGATGAATCAGACACTACATGGCGCTATCCCAGTCGCTAAACAGATTTTGCTTGATAAATGTGTAATTGCGTGCCGTGTCCGGCGTTCACCAGTCGCTACCTCTCATTAACCAGCCACTACCTGGCACTATCCCTTCTTAAATAAGGGCCTATGGCTTTGCAGCGATTGTTGCAGAAGTTAAGCAATCAGACACACAGTTCAGATGCATACCTGTAGGAGACAGAAGACAAGGGATTCAGATCAGATGGATGAGGACATTACCCACCGAGTGATCCTCTGCTGTTCTAGTGGGCCAGTCTGACACTGACCATGACTGTGACCAAATTGTAATTTATATATATATATGACTTTAGCTGACCTGCCTGCTTGGTGTAAATCTCTCATTTCTTGTCCCCCCTCCCACTTGGTTCTCACCTTTATCTAACCCTCTCCTACTTGCTTCCTGCCCCCTCCCACCTAGTAATAAATACGAGAGTGATTGGGGGTAATAAACCCCCCCCCCCCAGTGTGGAAACCAAATAAACAACAGAAGTGTCCCCCATCCCTGTGGAATCCCAGAACAGATGGGGGATGTCATATGAACCAATTTTTAGGTCCTCAAAGATGGAGAATCCCAGATGCACCAATCAGTGGGTGACTCCAATCGGTCTGCCCATAGAACGGGTCAGGAACTGACCCCTGGTTAGAGGGAACAAGGTGAGCTGCAGAATGGGGGCAGGGGTTCTCTGACTCTCTTACCATCAAGAGTGACACATGCTGATTTTAACATCCAAGCAGAATAAGACCAGAAAGCGTGTGGGGACAATTTATTTGGATCGGACTGCAAGCCCGGACAGACACCTAAGTATTTTGCCATTTTTTTATATCACTTGCTATTTATCTTATTTACCGTGTTTTATTGTTAATTCTGTTTTATCACCTTGCATCGTGTTTCTTGTTGTTTTTGTGTTTTTCTGTTTGTTTAAATAAATTCTAAAAATACAGCAGAGGGTCACTTATGCTCTTGGCTGGGCTACCTTACTTGCCTAGGACGCTCGATCGCCCCGTCTGGACGTGGTTGTGGGTCGATCGATACGTTCAGTCTGATTGTATTGTGTGTGGCCTGTATTATATAATAGAGTTGAGCGCTGTTTGTGCTGTGGTGGCAGCAGTTTATAGCCACGTGTGTTGCCAATTGAAGAATTGCGGTGACACACGTGGGGTACGATTGGCCAGTCTGATCAGATGAACGATCAATAGGTCTGATCAACCCGTGCAATCGTCACAATGACTGTATAATCAGGTTGCAATATGTGTAGCTAGCCTTAGTAGCAATGCTGGATAGGATGGTGTGCCAGCAGTGGGCAGCCAGGGGGAGTACTGGGAGGTGGCTAATAGGGATGGGTGTCAGGAAAGGGCAGTGCATGGAAAGGACAGATGTCGGGAATCATTGTGACAGGATTGACCCACTAGATACAAGCATGTGAGGCTCTCTGTAAAACTCCTCCTGGCACCAGGCAGATGAGACACCCACCCACTAATCACAGGCTGGGGGGACAGAGCCAGCACAGAAATGATGGGGTGAAGATGGAACCCTATGTGCAGAATGCGAAGAAGCAACAACTTATCTTTCTAAGTTTCCAGTTTCAGGAGCTTCTGATTGGACGACACTGACAGGTTGGGCTATTTTTTTTTCTATAGGGTGGCGGGTTACTGTATAGTGATTTGACCCTTTATGTCATTCAAGGCGTCCCACTGTCCTGTCACACATTAACGCTTTGTTAATTGCAGAGCACCTACTGAGCCCTGTTAACCCTTTGTTTATCGCAGAGGAGAAGTTAACATGAACCCTAATAACTCTTTATTCATTGCAGAGCTCAAGCTGAGCCCTATTAACCCTTTGATTACCATAAACCACAAGCCGAACCCTGTTAACCCTTTGTTCACCACACACAACAAGCTGAACACAGTTAACAGTTTGCAAAGTTCATTGCAGAGCACAAGCTGAGCCCTGTTAACCCTTTGTTTATTGCAGAACACAAGCTGAGCCCCATTAACCATTTGCTCATTGCAAAGCAAAAGCTGAGCCCTGTTAACTCTTCGTTCAATGCAAAGCACAGAGCATAAACTCAGCCATGGTAGCCCTTTGTTGATCATAGAGCAAAAGCTGACTCTGATTAACACTTATTGTATGCTGACACAGATTGTATGCTGACCAAATGGATTCTAATCCCAACAGCAATAATTAGCTAGCAAGCAGCTGACTTGATGCCTGTCTCCTGTCTCTCCTCTATTTCCAGCAGCCTAGGGTGGAAGCCATAGCAGGGCTCCAAAGTTTGCAATTTTTTTAAAATCCATTTTTCCAGGAGGACACAAAAAAAGCACAGCAAGTCTCAGTGTTCCCACAGCTTTCTCTGACCAAAGCACAGTATGTTTAAGATTCATACAGCTGCACATGACATTCCTTTCTGAGCTCAGTCATGACCAAGGAAATTGAAGCAAGGAAATACTTTTCGCCTAGAATACATAAAATATTTACATACAATAAACAATTTTCTGATGCTATGAAGTGGCTTATTTTATACTGTTCCCAATGAGAATAAAGTGGGAGAATGTTATTGCATGTTTGAATAGGGAGTCTGAGTAGACCCTGTGTATGTTGGAGGGTGCCTATGTCCTCCTGTCCCTGAATTGTTGGCAAGCTATAAGGCTCGATTCAGAGAGACAAAAAATTCTTCCGTTTTTTTTTAAATGTTTCCGCTCTCGTATGAGTGTGCGAGAGATTCTATGCATGCATTGCAATCCTTCTGTAAAGTCTCAGTCCGTTCGTACGGCAGATTACGAATACGAGGATGTCATTTTCCATCCAGACTTTTCTGTTTCATTTTCACATGTTACAACGTAGGCTTTAGTTTTTGCCCTTTTCCCATCGTATCCTCCCACGAATCCTTTACGTTTCCCGTTAGATTCTGTTTCCCTCTTTCAATAGATTATCGTCCAGACGGAGATCCTTACGATCTTGCGCCTGCGCACTACAAACTTAACTCATTAAAGTGCTCGCCTACATATTGGCCACCCTCACTTCTACTACAATGTTTAGCTAAATCAATTAGCACTATCCTCCATCTTCCCTTTTGGACCCTTAAAGCTCACCCAAACCACTTAGCACTATCCTCCATCTTCCCTTTTGGACCATTAAAGCTCACCCAAACCACTTAGCACTATCCTCCATCTTCCCTTTTGGACCCTTAAAGCTCACCCAAACCACTTAGCACTATCCTCCATCTTCCCCTTTGGACCCTTAAAGCTCACCCAAACCACTTCGCGGTTAGGTTCTTCTTCCATTTTAGGTCCCTAAAACTTACCCAAATCACTTCTCGGTCATGTGAATATTCATCTTTAAATATTTCTAGGCCCATTAGTTTTGTGTTAATGTATTTTGTAAATGAAATGACACTGAAACATTTTTTTTTTAATTCCATCATAAAATATAAAATCTTAAAAAATTTTGAAAATTTCAAATTTTTACAACTATAAAAAACAAAATACATAGCAATGGCAGGCCACAGAACATTATTCTTCATCTGGGGTCCCCAATGAGTCGCGCAGCTCCTGCATCTCGCCCACCAACTGAAGGACCCTGACACTCAGTTGTGCCACTCTAGCACGTGTGGTCCCTGTTTAAAAAACGTAAATTAAAATATTGATATAACCTTGTTGGGGTCATACTGCAGTGCCCCCCGTATGGTCCAAACACCTAAATCTGGACTTCAAAAGCTAGAGGGCCCTCGCCACCATGGCCCGGGTTTTGCATAGTGCCCGATTAGAGAACCCCTGGCCCGCATTCTGCAGGCAAAGAACGGGCATCAGGAGCAAGGGCAGGAGTGGATATCCAGAATCCCCTGAAAGAATTTAAAAATACTAACATAAAATACACATTCTAAGCTACAATATTGTTTAACATGTCATCAAGGGCTAAAAACAGCCATAGGTTAAGACATAAGTCACCAACTATATTCATTGCCATACAGTGAAAATGGATTGATGGAATGTGAGCAAACTTACCCAGGAGCCATCCACCAGATAATTCTCCTGACTCAAACTGACGAAATAAGCCGGAGCTCTGCAATATATAAGCATCATGGGACGACCCTGGATGCCCTGCAAGAACACTGAGGAATCGCATAGCTGGACCAAACACTGCTTGTATGTTGTGCGAGTGGCACATCTTGCGGTTCCTGCAACCAAATATAAAATAATTACACAAAGCAAAGGTAACCGACTAAAACAATAACTCCTACAACAAATTAAGATTCAAGTTCAACAATCCAAATATAATTCACAAAGGACATAAGTCTAAAAAAAATAGCAATTATATGGATGTGTGGGAAAATAAATGTTTACAGGCTAAGGACTAATTAAGGTCAGCATTAAAATGCTTCTATAAGGCATACATGAAATGTATTGATTCAGGTATGCATTGCTATACAATTTATG
Source organism: Gastrophryne carolinensis (assembly GCA_027917425.1). Lineage (NCBI taxonomy): Eukaryota > Metazoa > Chordata > Amphibia > Anura > Microhylidae > Gastrophryne > Gastrophryne carolinensis. The sequence continues at coordinate 169,661,099 of CM051235.1, read as the reverse complement.
GCTCGGCCATGCTGATACATGCAATGCCTTGGTGCTAAAGGAGCGCAGACTCCTCCACATAGCCGCAAAACATGTTCAACAATAGCAATCCGAGCCCTCAAAGGTCCCGTAAGTGGATCGCAAATGAAACGGATTTATAGGGTGGTGGTCCGTCGGAAATCAGCTCTCTGAATCAGACGCAAGCCCATCCCAAAAATATCAGATTTTGTTTGGAAAATGATCCGAACTAACGGAAATGATCCGATTTGCTTCCGTTCATTGAAAGCGCATTCCCAAACGTTCGTACGAATGAAAAATGGACGAAAAAAAGCAAAAAAATTACAAACACCCACCAAAACTTTCACAGACAGCTACGGAAGTCCAGACGAATGTGTCTCTGAATCAAGCCTATAGTTGGGTCTGAGTCTCACCATACACATGCTGATCATTGGCCGAATTAGGTGAAATCACATTTACATTATCAGAGAATATTTTGGTGTTTCTCATTTTACTCAAGCAAGAACTAGTTCCTATGTGTGGGTAAGACAGAGGCGTCGCCCTGGCTGAGGCTAGTGAGTGGCAGCAGAAGGTGCAAAATAACAAAACTAAATATAGAAGCTATGAGGTTCAATCAACTTAAAGTGATATGCAGGCAAAATAAAGTCTCCTTTGCTACTACTGTTTAGGCAGCCAAATAAAAAAACAGAGTCACCATTTGTCCACTGGGGGGGGGGGGCAGAGGGGGGTTCCCCATCATCCACAGTTAGTATGAATGTCACAGGACATGGTACATTTTATTCATCCAAAGTAGGAAGCTTATTATCATTTAAAATATCTTGAAGTCATTTTTCATAGCTATCTCTTTGCTAATGTTTTATGTTTGTGTACATGTTTGTTTTCAGTATGTGTACATTCAGCTCTTATAATAGCTTTAATGTCATAGGTTAATAGGTATGGAGTTGCACTGGCAAAGTTGCATACTCAAATATTTGGATTTATTTATTAGCCACAGATCTTTGTTTTGACAGATATTTAATATATTTTATCAAGATTTCCCCTAAATTAACACCCATATAATGTACCCATATAATATAATGTACAGCAAGAATTCAGTCTTATAAAGCCCTTATACTGAGATCTAGAGGGCGGGATGGACTGCAGGGTCAGGGGGAAGGCACATGGCTGATCCTTCTCTGCACAGGGAGAGGCCCTTATACTTAGATTTAGAGGTAGAGACGGGAAGCTTTCTGCATGCATAGGATGAGTGCACATGGCTGATCTTTCTCTGCACAGGGAGATAGCTGGTTGCCCCTTATACTTAGGGCCTTATTCATGAAGGGATAGCGCCAGGTAGTGCCTTGTAAGCCTCAGGTAGCGACAGGTAGCGGCAGGTGAACGCCTGACACGGCACACAATTACACATTTATGAAGGCGATTCTGGTGAGCGACTGGAACAATGCCATGTAGCGTCCGATTCATCATTATCCCAGGCTCAGCGTACAGCGCCGGCGTTCAGCCTTGCAGAGCGCCACGTCTTACCTCTCGCTACCCGGCGCTCTCCCATACATCTCTATGGACGATCCTTAAATCCCTTTCCTGACCCCAATTTTTTTTTTTTTAAACAAAAACTCAAATCTTTCAGACATGTATCCTGGCCTTGAAAATTACATTTTTGAAAACTTTTTTGATTAATAATATTTTTATGCAGAATTGTCCTTACAAGTGTTCAAGTTACAATGTAATAACAATGTTATTCCATATGTTTTCGCTTTGTTACTAGTGGATACATGTTCAAAATCAGACTATAATCACAGCCCCTGGCGCTGTGGGCTACATCGACCTGATTTTGAGCGTCGGAACTGTTTGAGGGTGTTTTTTTGATGAATGGGTTGTGAGTCAGTCGCACTGTGCTGGCGCTATCATTCGCTCCCATACAGCGTAGTACTGAGAATCACATAACGTATTCAACAATGCCGGCCAGCACTGAGGCACTCTGAAACAACGAACCACGGTCGTGCACAGCGACTACTAGCGGTCGCTCTGAAATCCTCGCTACAGACGCTCATCTGTCGCTACCTGGCGTTAGCAATGAATCAGCCTGCCCGATTTAGAGGGAGAGACAGGCAGCTTTCTGCATGCATAGGATGAGTGCACATGGTCAATCCTTTCCTGAACTGAGAGGTGGACAGAACTTTACTGAAGTTTAGAGTGGAGGAGAAGTTCAGGATGAGGGGACCAATCTTTTTTTTTCTCTAGATGGAAAAAGAAATCAGCTAACATTTACTGACTTCATATTTAATTACTGAACATAATACATCTACTGGAGATACAGAACTTACCCTTTAAGAGCTACTTCCTCTCTGTAGCATGTCTCTGGCTCGTCATTCAGTGGTGGCGGCAGTTGATGTGCTTAAAGTGGAACAAAACAAGGAATTTGACTTTCCTGGGTTTTGTCCAATGCCCCAGGGTATCCCGAATTAGGATGCCCTGCTGTGTGAACCCCCAGTTACCCAGTAAAACTCATCTCTCCTTGGTCCAATGGTGCATGCGTGGGCTTTCGTCCAATCAGAGCCATGTTTACATCCTTTCGGCAAAGGGCTCTGATTTTTTTGAATGGGGAGCACACGCACTCCGCCAGGGATGCAGGGGATGTGGCAGCACATGCTCACCATTGTGAACAATCAGAGCCCGCGCATGTGCCATTGGACCGGGGAAAGGTGATCTATTACCGGGGCTTGTGGGTTATTTAATATCAATTAATAAAACAAATGTGTTAATTATTACCCGGTTGGTGCTCTCCTTTGTCCTAAGAGTATATGATATACAAATTTAAACTTTAATAGGAACAATTTGGGGGGAGGAATCCAATCACTTATGAAGGCACAAGGTACAGATTATGCCATCAATTCTGCCCTATATTCTCTTTTGGCTGGGATGATGGGAATTGACAGCTCTGCGCCCACCCATCACTGTAGAGTTGCTGATGGCGGCTTTGCTGCTCTAGACTTTACTGCCTTGATGCAGAGCCTCCCCGTTCAGCTATCCTGTGCGTTTTCCCGTTGGTTTTGGGCTGTGATCGGGTCAGGAAAGGGTGCTACGTTGGTTTTAGTGTGCGTTTATGCGCTCAGGTGTGTGCTCAGCCGCCTTTCCGATTGTCGGCTCGCAAGAGGCTGTTTCCCGGGAAAACGGACGGGTCGTTCATTGGTTCGTTTTTTTCAGTGATGCAGAGCCTTGATTTCCGATTGAAATCACCCTAATAAAACGTGGCCGCCGAGCCTTCACTTACGGGCAGTCTGACCAGCCGTATTTGAGCTCCGTGCTTTTTGGAAATGCATTCATCTGTGGGCCAACATCAAAGGCGCCAGCTACGCGGTCTGGTACTTATGAGCATGGCAGAAACCAGGCTGCACCGAACGCCATTGGACATCGATTGCATGCATGACGTTGACCTATTCGAGCTCACCCGCCTTAACCGCGTTTCTCTCCATGCCTTGTATAGCGAGTTGCGGCCATGGTTAGCCCCCACCACAAGCAAGGGGCATGCAATTGCAGGTATGACCAAATTGGTTGGCTGCCTGCAGTTTTTGGCGAACGGCTCGTTCCAGAGACTGGGTGCCTTCTCCGTGGGGATCAGGGGTGGGCTGGCCATAGGGCATACCGGGCACAATCCCGGTAGGCTGGCAGCAGGAAAGGCCGCTGTTCCCCCCCACTGTGGCCGCTCTCACACATGAGTGTACAGGAGCCGCTGATCGGCGCGTGGGCAGCAGTCAGTGAGGGGAGGAGAGGCGGAGGAAGAGCTGTGAGGCTGCACTTGCTCAGCCTGTGAGCACGAGCATAAGCCCCGCCCCCAAGGCTCATACTTCCTCCTCAGCCGAGGTACCTCACAAAGCACAGCACTGCTATGGAGAGGGGAGAAATCTGCTGCCATGAAATGAGCAGCAGAGACTCCCCCAGCCGCCCTGTCTGCCCCTGCTGAGATTTTCTTTATTTTTGACACGAGATGACCCCATTCCTGTCTGTGTGCTCTGTACCCTCCCCTGGCTCTCTGGTTGTCATGGAGGGGAGGGGTCACACAGGAAACGTGGAGATGTGTTGCTGCTTCATTCTGGGCCAGGAGCAGATCCCAGCCAGAAGGAAAGAAGAAAGCCACAAATGGATCAAAGGTCAGGTTAAAAAGAAGCCAAAGTAAAAAAAAAAAAGTCTTGCTTCTGTCCAGTGTTGTTTGAGGAAAGGGGGGGGGGGATTGTATTTGCTGCAGAGGGAGACTTCTGAGATTTCCTTGTTATGGTTTAGCTGTTAGTTTGTTGGCAAGGCAGACCGAAAGCACAAATGACTTCTGATCCACATAACCTAACTCCTGATTTGGGATGCCCCCTAGAATTTAAATTATGTGGATAATAATGTGTGCCTTTTGGTCTGCTTTAAAGAGAAAGTAAGGTAACATAATAATTTACTTCCACAGTTCTCCACAGCATTAAAACTTCCTGATTTGGGATGCTCCACTATGCTCCATATACTGAGCAGCTGATACTGACCCCATTCTGCTTCCCTTGCAGGCTGCTTGCCAGCAATCATTTAGGTCTGCTTGTCTGGTGAACCTGAAATGTCTGTCTTGCCAGACAGGAATATGCAGCGGGGCATCTGAAATCAGGATGCCACCATGCTGCAGAAGTCCTCTTTGACTTTATTTCCTCTTTAAAATGTTGCCAGAACCTGGTATTTTGCTCCCATGGGTATTGTCCCACTTACTAGGGGCATCCTGATTTGGGGTGCCCACTTTGTGAAACCCCTCAGTTCACCTGATACCCTGATCCAGCAATTCTGCACATACATACCCCCAGTGGTCATTTGCATCAGGCGAATCAGGGGATTTCACAAAGCGGGCATCCCAACTCAGGATGGCAAACGAAGGGAGACACCAAACAGGGCGGAATCTGCTTTAACTCTGATAATTACTTTTAGGGAATAATACACTCTGTGTATTAATTTTATGTTCTAAGGGCACAGGAAGGCACATGGATAGTAGTGGGGGGGAGCAGTGGCGTAACAAAATGTGACAGGGCCCAGGTGTGGACATTAAATGGGGCCATGTTAATGCTCATACAGTAAATTTTTTTCTGTCTTTTAACTTAACCGGATGTAGCTAAACAACTAACGAGTGAAACAGCAGAGACAAATGCTGCTTCCTTTATCTAAATGATGCCTAATAAGCATAAATGTGATAAATAAGGAGGAGAAGCAACAGTAATGGGGCTCCACTGACCTTCTGGGCCCTGGTGTGGTCGCACCCCCTATAGTTACGTCCCTGGTGGGGACATTGTGGTGCTGTGATGCAGTGATACTAATCTACCATTGTGGACCAAGAAATGACTGCACACTGCAGCACCACACACACCTCATGAGTACATCTCATGCTGACTATGAGCCTGGCATTGCAGAGATACTTACCTTTTCTTTTAGTCACTTACAGGGTAGGTAAGTGTTATTTAGGACCTGGTGCTTTTTAGATTGCCTCCACTTTAACTTTCTGCACTGTCTGGGTGCCTGTGGAGCTATCATCTGTTGAGCTGGATGTTGAATCTGAGTTACTGGAAGTTTGAGAACCAGAGGGTTGAGGTGGAGGGGTGGGTGACCTGGGTGGGGTGGAGGGTTTGGCACTATGCTTACCCTTGCTGATGTGTTTGGTTTTGTGGGTATGCTTGGTGTGTTGCGGAGGAGGATGCTGCAGGGTCTTAATAGATTTGGCACCCTTGTGTGCTTGTGTTGTTTTTGCAGGTTGTAGAGAATGTGTCAATGGATCCTTGCTCCTGCGTTTTTTTGGATGTGCCTGTGTCTGTGGAGTAACCACCGTTTTAGTCGGGGCATGTTCAGCATGGGTCTTGTGCCTGCTCTTCTGTTTGTTTTTTGATGAGGCATGTGTGCGGCTACTAAGCGCCTCTGGGCTTTTGTGGCTCTTTCTGCTCCCTTTTGGTCTGCCCATAATGATATGTGATCCAACACAGAGCTGAGTGCATTGTGCTTTAAATATGTTTCCCGTGTGGGCGTGTTTAACAGCGTGTGTGCCTGCATGCGCGCGTGCGCACGCGCAGGCACGCACCTCACCGCGGGGGAACGTCATAGCTATACCCGGAAGAGCAAGAAAAGATGTCTCCCGCTATCTACACCCAGGAGCAGGACGAAATCATCATGGATGTGAGTAGGCGAGCGTGCGTTTATGTGCGCGCATACACTACTTGTAATAAAAAAAAAACAAAGCGCAAGAATAGTCAGGAACAACTTACTTTGTAACGTCAAATACAAGCCCACCTTAGTTTAACACATGTACGCAGCTACAAACTAGGCTAGATGCAGACTGTAGAACTAGGCCAATGTGAGTCATAAAGAGGATACTGAAGTGACTTTAGGTAGGGCATGAAACTTGGACATGTATTTTGGGGATTAATGTTGGGTCATTGTGTATTTTACAAACAGATGATGCTGAGGAATCGCTACGACTTCCTGCCGTCAGATTACGAGAAGAGGACGTTGTCGCTGGCGGTGGTGGACGCGATCACCAGGATTACACAAACCACCTATACCTTCACCCAGATCGCCCAACACTGGTCGGATCTAAAGAGAAGGCATAGGCCCCGGGTGAGGCGGTACTTCGCAAAACATTTTCCAGGTAAGTGTATATACTTGACATGCAAGAATCACACTGGCCTTGGCTGTGCGTGTTTGGATGAGTATGAGGAGCCACTGGACCTCAGCATGCAGGGGAGGGGGGAATCTGACGGCAGGGAGCCCAGCTTAACAGATCCACAACCTCACTCCGGTAAGGGGAAGAAAGTTAGATATGTGCTAATACATGCATTAAATACATATACTCATGTGCACTATTGTTATTTGTAGATTCAGACGTCGCTGGGCCATCCCAAGGGGGAGTCGAGGAAGGGGGCCAAGAGGAAGGGGTAGGTGGGGAAGGTGAGTGAAATGATGCATAGAAGCATAACTTAATCTGACATTCCTGAGACAACAACAGACTCTAATATCCGTGTGTTTGTGATCCAAACAGATTCACAGCAGCAACCGAGGGAGGAAGAAAGGAGACTCCACCCCCGACGCAATGTGGCACCAAAACCTTGTAAGTTGTGGATTTATTTAATAAATTAATTGAACAAACAAGTCCCAAATAAAAACAAAAGGCCAAGGAAACATTGAGCTAAAGACTTAGTAAAAATAAAAACAAAAAAAGGGCCAAAATAAAAGCCCACAAAACAACAACCTACAAACAATGCTAAACTGAATATGTTTTTCATTCACAGATCAAAGAAAACGCCAGCAAAAACAATGAGCTGAAGAAACATTTTTTTATTTTATTCTGATTTTATAATTTTTAACAATTGAATCCAAAAAGTTTAACCCCAAAAAAATAGATAACAAGTTTTAAAAAAGTTTAAAGTAAAAAATCAAAAACAAATTTGGTGTGTTGTCTTTCCTGCAAATGTACATTCACACAACATCACCACACATTTACATGTCATAAAAGGTTTATATATGGGACAATAAATATAAAAACAAACAAAAAAAATTAAGTTAAGCATTACAGGCAAGGAAGAATGAAACAAAAAAAAATGTAGTGTAAAAATTAGATATGTGTCAAATTGGCAGTTTGTGCCATATGTATATTCCCATGGAGGTTTAGGGATGTGCGCTTGCGTGGACCCAGATTGACAACAGGAGATCCATGGAGATGTAAGTATACTTGTCAAATACAAAAAAAAAAAGGAAGGAAAAATGAGACAGAAGGCAAGCAGGTACGTTAAAAAACAAAGGAAAAAAGGAGGAAAAAACGGAACGCCCGTGTGAACGTGAATGGAAGCCACGATCAAATTGCATGCTCCCGAGAGAGAAAAAAAAACTTCCTGAGTGAAGACAAATTTGCGGATCAGTAAGGGACCCATTCCGACGGAGGCTCTGCATCACATTTGAGCCATGATTCAAACGGGACCCCCGGACAATCGGAAGGTTTTAAGGTCAGTTCAGGGGAGGCTCTGCATCAGGCCATATGTCCTGAAAAAGGCTTGGCCAGGCGCGGGGGCCCCACTGCTGCCAATAGCTTTGTTGCTGGCCCTGTGACCTGTTAGAACAAAGACTGAAAAGCCTGCTGGACCAGACCATAACCCAAATGTTGATTGAGGGCCCTTTTGCAGTGCAAGTGATGGAAGCCATGGGGCATGCAGCCCTTGCGCCCCCCTCATAATCCAGCCTTGTATATGAGGGATAGCTGGATTTTTGCTGCTTCCTAACAGTCCTATTAGTTGTATTCATTGTTATAACCTGAACCCTCAATTAAATTGTAATTTAATTTAATTGAAAGATTTAGATACTCATTTACTGTATATATACCTACCTGCCACCAACTGAGAAGAACAAGAGACACTTTGAACTATTATACCCCTATGCCCCTTTAATCCTGCACCCACCGCTTTATTTCCATTGTGGTTTTTAGACTGTAGCTATTAATTTATCTATCTATTTGTCTTAGATGAATTTAATTCAATATTGGCAGGCAGGGGGGAACCTAGCCTCTCTCCTGCCAGAGGCAACTATAGAATGGTTCCCCCCTTGGGCATGCTGCTCTAATCCCCAATAAAGCATTCTGCTGCTTCGTCTGGCCCCTTCCTATGGTAGAGGCTGCAGCAACTCGATGCAGGGGGTAGCTGACGGCCACTGAGCCATCAGTGATTGACTGTAAAAACATGACAGCGTGCAGCAGTACCCCCAATTTCTGTTGAACCATTAATGAGAAATTAAACTCCAGCAATTGCCGCCCCCCGCAGTGCCACCTGATGCCTCATACGACCTCATTACAAAAAAACTTTCAGCATTGCCAAAGCAAAAGAGAATAATGAATATGATGGAGGGTGGTTGATGTGGAAATTAAAGGTGGTGGATGTGGGGTTCAATAGGCTGTATAGAGTGTATAATCCACTGTGTCTCGTGTTCATCTCAGGTGGTGACATATAAGGAGGGAGTAAAGGGATGGGGCGGTGTTATGGGACAGTACATAAGAGTCTTATTGTGCTCTCCACTGGTGACAGGTGAAGACATACTGGGCAGCTATTTCCAGGGTGGATTCTTCTTTCCCCATCAGGATGTGGAGTCTTCCCTCCTCGATTATTGATGTGAGATCCGGGATCTGGTCAGAGAGACAGTGCAAGTAAGCATGGATGTGTACTTTCCGCAATGTAGCAGGGAGTGGGCCTCATTCTCCAGGACTCCCTGCTCACAGTGCCAGCACAGTAGCATACCTCATGAGTGTCCCTGGTTGTTCTCCTCTGTCCCTCTTTGAGGTTTAACCTGCAAATCTGCATCAATACATTATTCATTTGCCTATTATATTGTGTTTATATTGTGTTAACATTGTGTTACAACCTCCTATCCATCCCTCAATGAGGGGATGTGGCCTAACAAATGTCCCTCTTTCCAACCCTGAAAGTTGGTGTATATGCAGTAGGTTGTCCCGCTGCCTGCTTAATTTCAGGGCATGCTGGGGGTTTAGACTATATGGCGGTTGACACTGTTGGAGGGCACAAAGTTTGCTCTAGGTCCCATGGCTCAGGGAAGCTTTGTGGTGGTAAAAGCCAGGGCAGCTGCTCTGGATGTGCATCCAGAATTATAGGGCCATCTTCTCCACCTGAAATCACCCAGTTCTGCCGTGCACACCATGTTTGATGTGCTGCAATACACTTCAAGGAGGTACAGTATTTTTCGCCCCATAAGACACGCTTACCGGTATATTCCCTAAAAAGCGGGAGGGAAATGTGCACACGTCTTATGAGGCAAATGTTAAAAAAAAAAAGTATACCCACATGTACTGGCGCTCCTATGCTGCTGGCCGGGCTGACACAGTCTGCAGGAGGCCAGAAGACCGAGGATTATAGATTCCACTTGGTCCACTTTAAAAAATGGGAAAGAAGGATAATCTATCCTTTATCTACCCATCCTCTATCTACCTATCAAAATAAAATAAGAAATCTATCTACAGAATGAAAGACGATTGATACAGTACATGTCAGTACACATTCTGAAGACAGGCATTGGACAGCAATAGTCGGGTACATTATGGATTCATTGGAAGGAGAGGCTCTCAGGCTGGTGGGGGGGGGGGGGGGGGTCTCTTCATATATCAGTCTCAGGGCCTCTGCTTGGCAACCAGCATTGTTGGCCTCTTTCAGGCTTCCAGGCTGTCTAGTCTGGTGGCTCCACCAGGTAGCATGAGTGGTTTCTATTTCTATCCCATTCTCCCATAGTAAAAGTAAAGTATCTGATACAACACTTGTCTGCAGGGCCCCTTCACTTATCTGACAGGGCTGTCAGATGCTTCCTTTAGTGCTGGAGTGTTTTAATATGTGGCCATAACATTGGATTCCAAGTGGCTTCCTCACTGGTGAAATGCCCAGAAAGCACTGCTTGAGAAATAGGATGAAGCTCTGTACACACAAACTCTACATTTGAATGATGATTTCATGTTCCTGACTTCACTAGAAGTAGGTGAGAAGCAATAAGAGTACCTTACAGTCAAAGATTTGTATTGCTGCTAGGTGACTGATATGGAATAGATAGATAAATATATAAAAAGAAATATATGAAACATATAATGGATGGATGGATGGATAGATAGATATGTAATAGAAAGATATGGAATGGATAGATAGATAGATGATAAAAAGAAAGAAAATATGGGATAGAAAGATTGATATCGGATAGATGGAGGGATAAATGAATAGATATATATGCTAAATATAGCGAGATGGTTGATAGATATAATATCAAATAAATCTAGATTAATATAATATAAATATGTAGTAAGATTCGGAATAGATAAATAGTATGGCAGATTGTCTGCCAAAATGTTTAAAAGCCATCAGACTGCCAAGTTTGGAAAATGCTGTATGGGCTGATGAGGTGCAAGTGGCACCTACAGCCAAACTACGAAGAGGCCTGCAGCCGTAGGACTGACTAGGTGCACCAGGCTGGGAGGTCTGAGTAGGTACATGTCTGCACACAGGGACATAGCTATAGGGGGGAGGAAGGGGTGCGACAGTACCGGGGCCCAGAAGTTCCAGGTTGCCCTATCATAGTTGCTCCTCGGCCTTATTTATTATATTTATGCTCATATGGCATCATTTAGAGAGAGTAAGCACCATTTATCCCTGCTGCTTCAGTCTTTAGTTGTTTGGCTGCATGCAACTGAGTTAAACAGAAACCAAAGTCCCTCTTTAATATACAGAGGCATTCCATGTGACCATGAACAGCCTATCAGCGCTGGCCGTGCAAGCTGATAGGCTGCTCTATGGCTGCCATAGTCGGCCAAGTAACCCAGTTCAATACTGGTCCATGCTGGAAGGACTATAAAGGGGCTGATGAGTCCCAGGTGAAGGCTGTTGTATGGGCTGATGAGGTGCAGGAAGCACCTACAGCCAAGCTATAGAGTGGCCTGCAGCCCTGAGGCCTGACCAGGGGGTGGTGTCTGCAGCTATGTCTGCACATACTGATGCCTGAGCAGAAGCGCCTATAGAAGCCTAAGGGGTCTGTGACTAGTTAAAGATGTATACTAAGCAGAACTGAGGTTAAGCCAGGAGGCTGTTTGTGATTTCAGAGATTTTTGTTATACCAGTCTGAAGTAGCCCTGAGAGGCTAAAGAAATACTTTACCATGCTGTTGCTGTGCTATTTATGCTGTGCTTATATATAACTAGACTATGAGTTAGGCTAAATAAAGCCTGTTTAAGTTGTATGAAGAAAATAAAATTAAATATATATTTGTAGAAATGAGGATAGATAGAAAGAAAGAAATAGGTCATAGATAGATATAAGATATATAGACCACTAAGGGTCATTAGGACCCATAGTTCAGAACTAAGAATAGTCAGCAACACAACTTATACAATGAATACAAATGTATTATTCTAATAAATTTGTATTGAGTTATTATTGCCCCCCAAAAATCTAGAAGCCACTGACCTTCACTCACCCGCAGCAGCGGCAGTCTGTGTTGGGGGCAGCTCTGGGGGGTGTGGCGACCCGTTCTGGTAGACGGCAGGATGTTTGCAGTATAGAGGCACAGAGGCGAACGTGATAACTTAAAGTCCCTGTTTATTCACACAAAATCCATAAACAGAACGTCCTTTTGGGTTACATCACCTTTTCAGGAAAATAGAGCAGAAATGAACCAGCCAGGCCCACAGAGTCTGACTTCACAAGTCAGCTCCAGACACACACCTCCACAGCTGACTCCCCAGGCCCATTTATGCGGCCTGTAAAACCCGGACCTGGGTAGGGGATGGAGCCCCACCCTGCTCTACTCCATCCCAGTAAAACGGTCCTGGCGCACATTCCGAAAATTGCTTCTCGACCATTTGGGCTCCGGAAATTACGCATCCTATGCTTCTTCAGTACGTCTTGAACAGCGGTCGTCCCGTTAGGCACCGCCATCTTTTTGGTTTCCCAGATGTGGGGTTGCACACCTGAACATTGAGGCGGAAGTAACGGAGCCGCCATTTTGCCTTTATCCACCACAACCTCATAGCACGGCGGCCATTTTCCTGTGGCCCGTGCTACTGCATATCGTTTATGTGATTTAACCTTATTTTGGCACACCATTTTAACGACATTTCGGCCCACCCCATGCGTCACCCTAGCCAGTGGATGGTATACATTACCGCCCACGCTAGGGTTGATCGGGATGGGCCGCAATAGTCGCGGGTGACGTCATCGGTGCGTGCCCGGATGGGCGTGACCGCTGGCGTGACCCCCATTCGCTGGAGGCTAATTCCCCTGTATAAATAAACTCCCTAGGCCTGTGGCACAATACCGCTCCTCGTGAAGAAGGCTTCTCCTTATAGCCGAAACGTCAGGATCTTTCTCTATCCACCCGGTGCTGCAGCCACTCAGCCTGTTCATTCTTGTAAGTGCTCACTGCTTCCATTTAAACCTCCTATGACATTTAAACAGGATGAAATGAGGGACATCCACTGATTCTCTCCCAGGGGACTCTTATCAACCTTGTTACTGGACTTTGCCTTGTCTGCTTACCTATTCAGACCCCCTGGAAGTACTGATGGACACTGTGCCCTTAAAGTGATGATTGCAGCATTAGTGAATGAATCATTATCAGCGGTCATAGCTCTGTATGCTTCCTCTTTGATTTTGTTATGCTTGCACGATGTCTTATATACACTTTTTGATGTCACTAATTGTCATTCACAGCATTACAATTTTTTTCCTTTTAAATGCAATTTTTGTTCTAAGGGTGTTCAGTCTTCCACTCCTGTCTTGTGCATATGTCAAGCATGTCCAATCTGGTTATCGAATCAGCCACCTTCCAGGCACAGGTCAATTCCTTTACCACCGAGCCATGGCTGCCCCTTACAAGCAAAAATAATGGAAAAAACAATAAAATAAGGTACAAGGTTATAAACAAGTCCTACCAGCATGATTCAGCCTAAAATAGCATTCGTGCAAAATGGTGTTACACTTACTAACTGCAATACACATGGTAACATATGCTATTTTTTGGCATCAGTTTGTTTTGAGTCAGAGTGCCAGGAAAATTTGTTGTTGATTGTGGTATAATCACAAGACCAAGAGCAGGTTTCAGTGGTAGGATGAAGGAACATAATGCTACATAACAATATAATGTCTTCTTTTCTTCTTTGTAGATTTTCTCATGGTCTAGAGCAGCTTTGGCGCCCAGCTTTGGCTTGTGCTCAGGAATGAAGACATGGGCCTCCTTCAAAAAGTCCTGTAAAGTTTTTTCTGTGGTCTTCTTAGCCCTCACCATCTTCTATGTGATCTACATTGTGGTGCTGATTAAAATTGCCTTGCCGGTTGGTCCCATGGCCTCCACGCTCTTCAGTTTGGCAGAGACAAAGCTGATCTGTAAACAAAGCGTGTCTCAGGACAGCATAATCAAGGTCAAGAACAGCAGAACCTACCTAATTGCAGCTTACTTAGACCTACGTGGCAGTAGAGTTATCCGCATTCTGGGAATCACCAACCGCCATGAGCTGGATACATTGATTTGTGACTTTTGTCCACCTGTGACTAATCCCACTGTGGTGGCTGAAATTCAGGTCCATTCTGACCACTTTGGTTTCCCCTATGGCACCACTGACCTGCTGTGCCAACTGCCAGAGCAGGAGATCCCACAGTATGTTTCCGTCTTCCAAAGGGGCAACTTTTCTGGGACTTTTTTGAAAATCCAGAACACAGAGCAGCAGGACACCAAGGATCCCGCTAATTTTCAGTACGATTTTCTGGTCTGCATCTCAGGTATGTTCGGTGCCTATAACAACGTCCTGCAGTTCATCCAGTCTATGGAAATGTACCAGATGTTGGGTGCCAAAAAGGTGCTCATCTACCACACGGACTCCAGCCTACTAATGAAGAAAGTTTTGGCCTTCTATCACCAACTGGGGCTAGTAGACCTCATCCAGTGGCCAATCACCTCCTTCCTCAATGTTTCCACTGGCTGGCATTACCCTGAGCATCCTGGTGAGCTACATTATTATGGTCAGACAGCAGCTTTAAATGACTGTATCTACCGAAACATGTACATAACCAAATATATTGTTCTTAATGACATTGATGAGCTCATTTTGCCCATCCCATACAAGGACTGGCCAGAAATGATGGAGTTCCTTCTGGACAGTAACCCAACCGCCAGCGTTTTCATATTCCAAAACCACGTTTTTCCAACAAGCCTACAAGACAAGGTCAATCCCTCCACCCCGGAGGAATGGACAGCCATTCCGGGACTCAACATACTGCGGCACAGCTACCGTGAGCCCAACAGGCCCAATGAATACAATCCATCAAAGATGATCCTCAACCCCAGGAGCGTGGTTAGGACCTCGGTCCACGTTCCTCTGGAGTTTGATGGAGAGGATTACCAGGTTCCTGGTGATATTGCCAAGCTGTGCCATTATCGGGAGTCAAAGCAGAAGGATCTGGAGACAAGTCAGCTTTTTCAAGATGACATCATGGCAAAATATGAGTTTGTATTGGTGGAAAGAGTTAATCGCGTGTTAAGTAGGCTTGAATTGGTTGGAAATCAAATGAAGAGGGAATGATGATTCTTGTGCTGTAAGGTCACTGTGATAGATCCGGCTTTGCTCATACAAGGGATGTACTGCATATTGATTCTGCAGACAGCTCCCGAGGGGAAAACTCTTCTAAGTGCCTTCAGTGTAAACACTGCTCACCACACAGTGCTAATGGGCTTTGAGGCCTTTTTGGAAAAGTTCAGAGCCAGCTCCACATTCTGGAGACCAAAGAGATAGGCTGAGAATCTGTAATAGGGACCGGATAGTCATGTGGTGGGTTCAGAGATATCCCTCCACTGATGTGCAGAAACTTGCCAATTTCAAAGGGACATCTTCATACTTAATTAACTGACCTAACTCTTCCTCATCAGTTATTCTGCAGGTGACCTTAAATGGATTTGCAGAAGGCAGCAAAGTTTCTTTTACTATATATTATCCATGCTCCCCCCAAACATCCGGCATTCAATTCCCAGGAAAGGTCCAAAATGGGGTGATATATCACCCCTCCATACTGCTGAGTAGACCCTGCTATGTGACCTGCTAGTGACCAATGCGGTACGGTATGGCACTGTTCAAGTTTATGTTACCCTATAGTTAACCCTATTGATAACAGGCAGGTAATGTGGCCAAGCAGAGACAGCTCCAGGTTTATGTGGGCCCTCGGGTGATAGAGTCTCAATGTGCCCCTCGACGCGCGGTATGACACGCCATACATGGTGATAACATTGCATGTATGGTGAATATAGCCAAAGAACAGAAATGAAAAAATAATAGTAGGAATGACAGAGAAGTAAAGAACAAAATATTAGAAGGAATAAGAGAAAAAGGAAAGCAGGAAAAAAGAGAAAAGAATTGACAAGAAAGACAGAAAGAATAGATAGGAAAAAATAAAAGGAAAGAAGGAAGAGTATAGAATGAATGACAGATGCAATGAGAGAATAAAAGGAATGACAGGAAAAAAGCAGAAAAGAGAGGGAAGCAGGAGAAAAATGGGAGAAGAAAGATGGAAGGAAAGAAGAATGGAAGATGGACTGACAGCTAAAAGGAAAAAGAAGGAATGACAGAAAGAATAAAAGGAATGGCAGAACGAACAATTAAAAAACAAAGAATAAACAGAAAGAAAGAAAAAGACTATAAGGAAAGAAAAGAACAGAAGAAAAGAAAAGAACAAAAAATAAAATAAATAACAGAAGTAAAGAAAATAGAAAGAAAAGAAATAGCAGAAAAAACAGATGACAGAGAGAAACAAAGAATAGTAGGAAAGAAAGAAAAAGAAAGAAAGAAAGAAAGAAAAGCACAGAAATAAAGAAAAGCATTGAAGGAAAGAAACAAATAATAGAAGCACTGACAGAAAATACCATTTTGTGAGATACTCACCTGTAAAATGGTTATTATGTCACACCCCCCACTTTCCGATATTCATGACACTTGGAAACCCGGCCTGTAGAGGGCGATCTTGCAGAGATGACATGGAAAAAAGGAGCCCCTCCTGGTCCATAAGTACTAGGTTCCTCCCACTATTCCTCAGTCTTTTTAAACAGCAGTGAAGAACCAGGAAGAGCCAATTATATTCAATAATTGTAAAATTATATGAGAATAATAATACCAAATAAAGGATCCCTTAGAACAAAAAGAGCCAATTATATTCAATAATTGTAAAATTATTTGAAATAATAATAATAATCACCATATAAAGGATCCCTCGAACAAAAAAGGGCGGGGGAAGTGGGGGGTGTGACATACTCGTAATAACCATTTTACAGGTGAGTATCTCACAAAATGGTATTATTCCTAGTATGTCACACCCCCACTTCCCGATATTCATGACACTTGGGACATCCAATAGCAGTGTCTATAATGGGTGGGGATCCCAAAGGAATAATGCATAACTTAAATTACTGCAGCTTGCAAAACTTTGCAGCCAAAAAACAGCATCCGCTGAGGCCCGCACATCAACCTTGTAAAACTTAGAAAAAGTATGCACAGAAGACCAAGTCGCAGCCTTGCAGACTTGTTCAACAGAAGCCTGGTGCTGAAAAGCCCAAGAGGCTCCAATAGCACGAGTAGAATGAGCGGTGACACGAAAAGGGGGAACCTTCCCCTTCGCCATATAGGCCCCAATGATAGCCTGACGTATCCACTTACTAAGGGAAGATTTGGCAGGAGCAAAACCCTTCTTGGGCCCAGAAGGCACAACAAAAAAGGCATCCGTCTTGCGGAAGACCGAGGTAGTAACTAAATAATACTTAACACAACGAACTACATCCAAAGAATGTAAGACCCTTTCCTTGTCGTTACTAGGTTTAGGACACAAGGAAGGAAGAACTATATCCTGATTTAGGTGGAAAGCAGACACCACCTTAGGAAGGAAATCCGGTTTAAAACGGAAAACAACCTTATCTTGATGCCTCTCAAAATAAGGGGCTTGAATAGACAAAGCCGCCAGTTCAGAAACTCGGCGGACAGAAGTAATAGCAACCAAAAAGGCAACCTTCTGAGTAAGAATAGGAAGAGGAATATCCTGCAATGGCTCAAAGGGAGCAGCTTGCATAGCCGAAAGCACCAAATTAAGATGCCAAACAGGAAGTAAAGGCTTTCTGGGAGGCCACACATGCGCGACTCCTTGGAAAAGGTCTTAACCAAAGGATGAAGAGCAAACGATCTTTGAAAGAAAATTGCCAAGGCAGAGACTTGCCCTTTCAAAGTACTAATCTGTAATCCCATATCCAGACCTCGTTGCAGATATTCCAGATTTCTAGGAATAGAAAATACTCTACAGGGCAAAGCCCTGGATTCACACCAATCAATATAGGACCTCCAAGTCCTGTAATAAATGACAGAGGAAGACTTCTTCCTAGCTCTAATAAGAGTCCGAATAACCACATCAGAAAGACCTTCTTCTTTCAAGATGGAGACTTCAGCAGCCATGCCGTCAAAGCCAGCGTTTGTAAATTGGGGTAACAAAGTTGGCCCTGAGTGATGAGATCTGGAAGAAGAGGCAGATGGACACGATCCACTGCTAGCCTTACGACGTCTGCGTACCACAGACGTCTTGGCCACCTCGGCGCCACCAGAATTGCTGGCACCTCCTCCAGTCCTAGCTTGCGCACCACCTTGCTGATCATGGAGAATGGGGGAACAGATATAGGAACCCCAGATCCTTCCAGGCTAGAGACATGGCATTCGCTGCCACTGCCAGAGGATCCTGGGATAGAGACACAAAAGCTGGCAGCTTCTGATTGTGACGAGAAGCAAACAGGTCCAACCGTGGAGTCCCCCACTTGTGACAGAGGAACTGAAGGACCCTTGGATTGAGAGACCATTCTCCCTGGCGAGAACATCCCCTGCTCAGGGAGTCTGCCTCCACATTCTCTATCCCCGGAATGTAAACTGCTGATATGCAGGGAACATTGATCTCTGCCCACTGAAGGATCAGAGACACTTCCCGGAGGGCACCCCAACTGCGAGTCCCTCCCTGGTGATTGATGTAGGCAACAGCTGTTCGGTTGTCTGACCGAATCTGACCTGGCAGACCCTGTCAGAAATGGGTCAGTCGAAGTAGAACAAGACGTATGGCCCGAAGCTCTAATACATTGATTGGAGAATGAGCCTCCTGAGGCCCCCACAATCCTTGGAACTGATGCTTCTTCCAGAAGCCCCCCCCCCAGCCCACCAGGCTGGCATCCGTGGTAACCAGTTCCCAACGTGGAGTCAGAAATGACTTGCCCTTCTGGAGGTTGTGCGATATTAACCACCACTGAAGGGACTGCAAAACGTGGGGAGACAATAGACAAGTCTGATTCAATGATAGTGGGCACCTGTCCCACTTTGCCAAGAGGAAGAGCTGAAGCGTGTCCGCCTCGAATGCAGCTACCATCAATCCCACTAGTCTCATCCCTAGACGGATAGACTGACGAGGGTTGGACAAGAATAGACGAACCAAGTCCTGAATCAGAACCATTTTGGACTGAGGAAGAAAAACCTTGGCCTGAAATGTATCCAGAATCAGGCCCAGGAAGGGAATTTCCCTGGACAAACCGAGAGAGGATTTGGGGTAACTTATTACCCATCCGAACCTTTCTAGCGTAGAGACCACCGTCCTGGTGTCCAACTCCGATTGTTCGAGGGAGGAGGCCGTGATAAGAAGATCGTCCAGGAAAGGCACAATGCGGATGCCTTGGACCCTGAATATAGCCATCACTCCTGCCAGCATCTTGGTAAAGACTTTTGGGGCCGAGGTAAGGCCGAATGGCAGGGCCACAAATTGATAATGCTGGTCTTCTATCGAGAACCTGAGAAATCTCTGGTGACCCGGAAAAATAGGAATGTGTAAATAAGCATCCTTGATGTCTATGGATGTCATGAAGTCCCCCTGACGGAGAACATCGATCGTTGATCGCAGAGACTCCATGCGGAATTTTCTGAAACGGATAAATTGATTGAGTCTCCTTAGGTCTAGGATAGGCCGAACAGAGCCGTCCTTATGGGTACTGTGAATTGGTTGGAATAAAACCCCAAACCCCTTTCCGCTGGAAGCACTAGGCAGATGACAGCCATGTTTAACAGATACGCTACTGCTGCCCGCAGTCCCTGCGCAGTTGCCGGATCTGATGGCATCCAGGGCATGAAAAATCTGGGAGGAGGCCGGGACTCGAATTCCAGTTTGTAACCGGAAGAAACTACTTCCAGAACCCAATTGTCTGATACCTCCCGAACCCAGACCTGGAAGAAGAACCACAGCCGTCCCCCCACCCATAAGGGTGAGGGCGTACCCTCATTGTTGAGCAGGCTTAGTGGCAGATTTGGTTTTGGACCCCCAATTCTGACTTGGACGGCCACGTCCCTTTCCTCTATTCCATGCATTCCCTCTAGGGGCTGAAATGCCGATACTCTACCGGATCTAGACCCCAGAAAGGAAGGGTTAAAAGAGGCTATTCCACGAAAGGAACTATGTTGTTTCTTAAGCTGAGGTAATTTACCTCCCTTAGTGACAGAATCCAATCTTTCTCCAAAGAGGCGCAATCCCACAAAAGGGAGCGCTATAAGTGATTTCTTGGCTACAATATCAGCTGCCCACTGCCGCAACCACACCGATAGCTGAATGGTGACTAACAAGGCAGAGGTTCTGCTGCACATGACCAGAGTGTCATCTAAGGCAGAAAGTACAAAGAGCGGCGTACTCATCAGAGGCTGGATCAAGCCCTGAGTAATTCATTAGGTCTCTCACAACAGACCTAATAGCCACTGTCATGAGTGCCGAAACACCAACAGGCAGCAAGGCCGAGCCCACACTGGAAAAAGCGTGGCACGCCATTTGATCAATACGCTTATCCTCTCCATCTTTAAGTGTAGTGGAGTCAGGAGAATGCAACACAGAAGAATTGGATAAATTAAGCACAGGGGCATCCACCACAGGTGGTGATGACCAACATATAACAGTATCAGCTGGGAAGGGATACTTCTTGTCCCAGCCCAAGGGAATGCCAGCAAGCCCCGCAGGCTTCTCCCATTCTTTAAGAATAATATCAAAAAAATGCTTTTGATCTGGGATTTCTAAACGAGGTTTAGAGGCTCCAAAGAATTCCCCATTTTGAGGAGGGACTACTTCAGGAGGAGTAATAACCAAAACCTCAAATAACTGAGCAAGAGCTTTTGGGGTATCCACAACACTTGCTTCACCCTGCTCAATCTCAGTACCAACAAATTGCTGTTCATCAGAAACATCTGATTCCTCATATAATTCTCCTTCTTCTAACTGAGAAGGATCAGACCACTCAAGCAATTCCCAATAGTCTGACTCACTTGCCGGAGCGGCATGAGTCAAATGCTTTCTTTTAGTGGAGGCCTTCTTAGGCACAGAGGTAGACATTAATCTTTCAAGAGGAGCCAATCTGGCACATAAATCAGCATGCGACTCACCACCCATGACAATATCATTGGGGGTACGGACAAGACATGGCGGAGTAGGAGATGAGGCATTAGCCGCAGGCCCTGAAGCCTGGGCCTCAGTTTGCTGCATAATAGTTAATTGTGCACAAGGGACGCAAAGAACTGCGTTATCCCCAACAAGGGATGCCCCACATCCAAAACATTGCCGAGTCTGTGCAGAGGGAATTGCATGTCCGTTTTCCTGGGATGCCTCCATATGGTGTTTAGTATTATACTATAATTGATTATAGTCGCCAAGTATATATGGGATTTACGCAATTGCTACCCGGGATGCCCCTTTAAATAGTCCCAAGTGGGTCCCAAGAGGATTGAAACACAAATGGACCCCCAAATAAGGCTTAAGGGCTATTTTTTTTTTTTTTTATAAAAGGACCAGGAGAAACCCCTTTTTAAATAAGGAGTTTCCACCTACAGAGAAAACAAAAAAACAGTCACCAAATGCACACAATATAAATAAATGACAGAAAAAAACTCCCTTCAGCCAAGCTGAAGGGTACTCACAGCCCATGCAATAAGCTCACATCATGAGGTAAGGCCACAGGGAAGCAGGAAACAGGAAGTCAAACAGAGCATACCAGGTGCTCTCTGAATAAAAGCATGCCTAAGCCCCGCCCACTTCCAGGATCACATGGCCAAAAATGGAGGGAAAATTCAAATCTGAACACAGCCAGAAACAAAGAGCTTTAATTGGTAAGCAAAAAATGCTGCCAGACAGAGATAGGAAAATCTAAATAAAACATTTCCTATTAAATAGTATAGTAAATAAAAATAAGAAATAAAGACTTATTTTATATATCTCTTTTTATTTTATTTTTGTGTGCATGGTGACAAATAAGCCCAGATAACGCCCCCCCCCCTTCCCCCCTCCTTTTTACCCAGCAGGGTTAAAAGAGAACTAAGGGGAGAGGATAGAAATGCACCCATAAGGCACAAGGGGATTATAAAGGGACTCACGGAGGAGTAATACTCCTGTATACACCAGAAGGTGTATGTATCTACCTTTGCCTGAACCACACAGCCAGGGCTGGGAGGCATACAATATAACCAAACAGGTTTAAAGAGTTTCAGACAGAAATAGAGAAAAAAAAGGGGCCGGGAGCAAGCCTGGCTACCTGCAGCTTGAAGGAGAGTCATCTTCTGAATGCTTCGCCGACTGCAGAGCCGAAAAGACTGAGGAATAGTGGGAGGAACCCAGTACTTATGGACCAGGAGGGGCTCCTTTTTTCCATGTCATCTCTGCAAGATCGCCCTCTACAGGTCGGGTTCCCAAGTGTCATGAATATCGGGAAGTGGGGGGTGTGACATAATAGGAATAGAAAGGCTATCCGAATGGCCAATCTGCCCCTGGCTGACACTCCCTAGTCCTGGTTACTGCATGGCCTGTGTCCTGCATAGGAACTGCCCTGGGTAGATTAACTAAGGTGGGCCCTCCCAAGGTGCAGAACCCAGCACCTCCTCGGGTATGCCCAGTGCTGACGCTTGCACTGTGGCCAGGGCTCATGGGGTAGCAGCTCAGAGCAGTGAGCCAGGTTGGGTGGGTTTTGCTCCGCTTTAAAGTGTGCTTCTCACCCCACAAACTGGATTTAAAAACAAAAATTCTATGCACATGAGTTTTGAAGTGGAGAATCCGTTTCATCAGATGCATTTACTGAAACCCAAACTATGCATTAGAGGCAGTGTTGTGGGCCCATCAGTGGAACTGACTCTGGGGGCCTCTCCCCATGCAAATATTATCGGCTTAATTTTAGGGCTTGTGCACACAGATGTCATGATAAAATGTATTGCAAGTGGACAACCTGTACTTTACTTGTACTAAAAAAAAAAGAACTGATTATTTTGTTCTAAGGTGCTCAACAGGCAGCACCTGAAAACATGGGCACCCAGTGGGTCGGCTTTTGAAAGTGAGACATTCAGGGGCCCACCAGAGGATTCCCTGGTAACCTGGTGGGTTGGACCAAGTCTGATTAAAGGTTTCCCAATGTGCTTGTAAGCGAACTTTTTGGTGTTAATTTCTCTATTTAACAAACTCTAGGCCTGATTCACCACCATGAGAATTCATTAATCTCACTTTTGTGAAAAAAAAATGTAAAATGATTGCTATCCTTAGTGCAATACGTTATCACTTTAAAGCAGACAAACAGTCAAACACAACGTAAACCAGACCAACACAACAAACAATGCTCATATGCATCCCTCCCCAGAGCAATTTAGATTTTATATTTTTCTAATTCCTGCTGAGGTCAGTTTTAAAAACCAGATGGCAAGTCATGCATATGCAGGCCACCTGCAAACAGTAAGTGCTGCTGGGTTTCCTGTTACTGTGCTTTGTCAGTTATTTCAGTTGGGAGAGGAAGCTCCAAAATGGCCACTACCTTTCTTTTCCAACTGTGCCAGGCTGTTGGCTCCGGTTTAAGCAGTGCAAATGTTTAAATAATTCCCATTGCTAAAAATTTTGCTGAATTGCACAAAGGAAAAAAAAATAATTCTTACCTTTTATAATGTGGGGGAAAATGCTCACGGTGCATTATGGGTAAACAGAAAACATTGCATTATGGGTAGTGAGGTTTTTCTAATAATGAGCTCTCCCACTCTCTCCACAGAGAAGTGGAAGTGGCAGAACCATATTTGTGCTGATGTCGATGCTAGGCATGAGCAGGGAGAGTGTATACATTTTGAATAAATTAGATTATATATATGGAAATCCAGCTTAATGGAAAAATTATTTTTTTTATTAAAGCTTTAAACAACAAAAGATGTACATGGAGGAACCTGGGCCAGGGAACCTATTCCAGGCTGCAGCAGTCTCTTCCATCCTGTGGCCACTGTAGAAGAAAGCAACTGCAGAGATGCCAACCTTGAGGTCCAGTTTTCAGGGTGACGGGTTATACTTGATGCAGGGGATCTATGCACAATTAGTTACCAGCATTAACTCCAAATGGACCCCACCAAACAAGAAGGCTGCACAAGCCAAGAGTAAAAAAATTAATTATGTCTTTAATTTTAGAAATGTACCAATCCACAATAACACAATAACAAGGACATATACTAAACACACACAGGGACTAGTTTAAAAACATATATGACAAGGCAAGAAGCTGGCCCAAATCGACTCTCCTTAAAAGATATATATATTGCACTATGCCCAAATCAATATATATCAGCTGTATCACTACATAATTGCATAATTAATGGATATATAATAAAATCAAAAGGAAGGTATATATAAAAATACTGAATGTAGTGATCTCAGGAAAAACTAGTTTGAGAATAGTGCAATAAAACCTGCGCTACCAACGTTAACTGCCACTAACTGGCCAATGTGCAAAAAAAGTGCTTACCTAAGGAATGTGCAAAGAATGCAATCTGCAAAAGAATAAATACAGTGCAAACAAAGTGTGAGATAAATTAATACAATACAGTCATAAGACTAAACCATACCGTGTTAAATGACAATAATAATAATAGGACATAGTCAAGGAATTCATATCACCATAATCAATAGGAGTCCAGGATCAGCATATAAAGGGCTACAATAACATCGACGCGTTGCGTGGGCGTGACCCCGCCCACTTCCTCAGGATGCAGATATTAGCCCAAGATCCCCACCTCACCTTTTAAATGTGCCGTTGCTCAATGGCGAGCGAATCACCGGCGGCCGAGGTGCCCATGCCCCCACACCGCCCCCCTGCACTCCGGAAACGGAAGTGCGTGAGGACGGCGCAAGTAAACCACGGCCCCCGCCAGCCCGGGATACACGCATCGGCGACGTGTCTGCCCGGCGCGCGCGCGTCCCAGCGACCCGGGCGCCATCCCCTGCAGTAGGAGGCGTCCGGGCGCGAGCGCAGGACACAGCGCGCATGCGCCGGGCAGACCCAGCGCCCTCTCAACATAGCTGAGGAAGATGTCGCGTAAAGTTAAGCAACCCAGCACATAATTCAAAGGCGAGGCTGAGGACACAAACGCAACAATGTAATTGTACTGTTACTAATCTATTCAAAAATTGGTACTCAAACAAAAAGATCTATATGTATTTACAGGTATTAAGCAAAAACAAATATATATGAAAAAGATGGGGGAATGCAAAAAAGATGCAGGGGAGATACAGTTATTTAAATACATCACTAGTAAATTGCAATTCTGAACATACACAGACATTTCACTATTATAGTAACTGGCACTACAAGGAAACTAAAAAGTTTTCCCTACCATGAGTGGATAATATATGCTCCTCGGTAATAGAACTGCAACATTCAGCACAACCCGCTGCTCCCGTCACTGAAAAAGTACCCCCAAAGGAACAATGCTGCAGCTTAAGGTTTATGTGGCCCTTTGGCGGCAGGGTCTCAGTGGGCCCTTTTGTGGTGAAGAGTCGTGTCACATCGCCCCACAAGGGTCATGCTATTTGGACCAAAACAAGTTTTGGTCTACTTTGAAGTGTACCAGACCCCTTTAAACCTGACCACGGAGTCTAAAGGAATCTCGATTTTCCTGATTTTTGATGCCCCTGTGTGTGACCCCCCGCCCTTTTCTTCGTTACTTTCCTTGAACGGATGAGTGCACTGTGGTATCTCCAGTTGGCCAATGGCCAAACCAGGGAGGTTCTTTCACAAACAGGGGCATCCCAAATTGAGATGCCCCTGTAAAGCGGACCAAATCTCAGGGGTGGAATTGCTTGCATAGTGGGTATGCCAGCAATCCCAGGGGGTATCACACAGTAGGGTATCACAGATTGGGTTGCTCCAGGGGTAGGAAATCAGCTGGGATGGGCAACTTAAAGCGGACCTTCACTCTGAATAAGAGTCTATCTTATATGTTTCCCACACCCTGTACATACAGATTGCTCACATTAAAAATCATCCTACCTGCATCTACTGCATGTTATGAGCCTTTAAACATCCAAGATTATCAGGCAGCCTGCAAACAGGAAGTGCCTCCTGACTGTGCTGCTCTGCATTCTGGGACTGCTGACCTTTACCTGACTCCAGCTCTGCTCTGTCTGAGCAAAGCACAGCTATAACCCGCTCCCCTGTACCTTATCCCACTCTCCTCTTCTCAGTAAGTGTGATGCTTCTGAGTCAAGATGGCGGCGCCCGTATCCTAAATCCCAGAGTTGCAGCCCAGTGGGGGAAAGAATAATAAGTTAGTGACTAAAAACGTAAAATATATTAATTTTAGATGCTGGGGAACCGTTTTTTAAGAGTTTGGGCTTTTCATTAAATCACGCTGAAGGTCCGGTTTAAAAGCATAGCAAAACCCAGAACTTCCTCCCCTGGAATTTAAATAGAATTCCCCGTTGTGTGGAACCCCGCCAGTCGAAGAGATGTGGGCAACTGTGGCGGTGCCCTCCCAGTCCGCTACTGGTCAAGCGCCGTTGCCAGGGCCGAATTAAGTGTGGTGGTGGTCCCTGGGCATAAAATCTGGTGGAGGCCCCAGATACAGTATTTTTTTTTTAGCCCAGCCAAATATCTGATTGGTGGTTGTCTGGCACCTGTCCACTTACTGGAACGTCAGATTGAGTCTCTTATGCCACCATTGTGCAGGTGCGTGCTGTTCGGGAACTCCTGCTTTGCCTGGAGGGATTGGGCCCCCGGCAGCTGCCCCGCCTTGTCAGGTGCTGACGCTGGCCCTGTGCAGCGCCTTTGTTCTGACGGGATCTGTCCCACATGAGCAGAGCAGCCCCAAGTGGCCAGCCAGGCATGTACAGGGCAACAGTAGCAACCATCTACAAAGTCTGGCTGGTAAGTATTATTTTTATGTATTTGTATTTTATTGTGGGGGCAGCTGGGGCATAAATATGAATGTATGTGGCCCTGGGGGAGGGGCATGCAGCATGTTTCTTTTATGGTAGCAGGAGGGGGGTTATATGGCTGGGAGGATGCACATATTTTTGGGGGGAGTGGATGTACAGTATAGTGGAATTAACATTTAAAAAGGGACATGCGGCTGCAGGAGAGCATAGGGGTGACTATGCTGATTACAGCTCAGTTACCATCTATGGGCTGTTATTGGTGTTGGTTTGCTCATGTACACACTGTCTGTGGATGCGGGGCTGTTCACCTCGCCAGCCTAGTAAGTGGGAGTATTTTTTTTTTACTGTGTTTAAGGTGCTTTACTGTGTTTTCGTTCCTGGGGTCTCTGCCAAACCAGCTCAACGTGGACCAAAACTTGGGATTTTCACTATCCAAGGGTTTGGTCTGCACCTCTGAGGCATCCTTAATTGGGCATGTGTGAAACCCCAGCGGTCACCCACTATACTCCGTTGTTGATCCCAAGCGGCAGGTGTCAGTGTCAGCATCTTCTGCATGCCTGTTCAGCTATGTGTAGCCTGAATGGCTGGCATGGCCATGCAATGCCATAGAGGGATGCAGGGGATGCCGCTGCCACCACCAATTGGAGAGGTTGCTCTCATTACCTGCTTTTTTACCTGCTTGCATTTATGCACAGCCTAAAAACCTGATTGGAGGAGAGCTGTGCACGGGACTGACAGCAAGGTATGTATAATGGATCAGCAGCAGGATTTCATACAGCAGGGTATCCCAATATGGGTTGCCCTAAGGGTACAGACCAAAACCTTGGACAACAAGAATTCCAGGTTTTGGTCCACTTTAAAGTGGATCAAAACCCAGGTGTCAATCAACGTATTTATGGTTAATTTCTATGGGGGTGAGGAAAAATATTTTATCCACAAAAGCCCATGAATAGGCCATAGCCCTAAACCATGCCCCCACCACACCCATCATATATGTAACATACATAACCCCATCCTTACATGAGTGGGCAGGGGTCAGGGGATGCTACTTTGTGCACTCTCTGCGATGCTCGGGCGACAGTGCTGAATTGGGGGAAAGGTAAGGCTTTTTTTTGTAACCCCCTCAGTCTCTGCACCTGGGGGGGGGGGGGGGGTATGAAGACACTGGATATCCTATTTAAAGTAACACAACAAAAAGAATGCTTGCCTTTTCTTAGACACTAAATGGAATGTCAGATCCAGTCCCCTGTGCAATCCAGGACATAATATAATTTCCAGGCAGCCTCTGTGATAGAAGAGGACATGGAAACAGCTCACCCAGAGTTGATGAAAATATGTTTCGGGATGAAGGCACGGAGAAGCAGCCGCTGCTGCAATTATCAAAGAAAGCTAGGAATGTATCCAGCTTCCAATTCCGAATGGATAAAACTTAATGTTTAATAATTCAGGTTAAAATCATATCCCGTTAGGACCCCAGCCGAAGCAAATTAATCTTATATTGTGATTGTGGTTATAATGATATGAACTATCGGGCCCGGCATATACATATATTATATCTTAAATTGAATCTATTATAATTTTTTTAAGCTTTAATATCATGAACGTCCAATGTTGACATTCTGTAAATATATATATATATATATATATATATATATATATATATGTATATAAAACACGACTGGATGAAAAATTATACTTCTTATAATGTCCTTGTCTGGCCCTCTATGTTATTTATCATATTTCAAATAAATGGAAAAATTATTCTTCTATGTATACCATATTTTTCACCTTATAAGATGCACCTGCCCATAGGACGCACCTAGGATTTGCAGGGGGAAAATAAGAAAATAAATATTCTAAACCAAATGTTTTGCTAAAACACCATCCCACCAAGAATCAAATTATAGGCAAAGTGCAGAATCCCCCATTACAGAGTGGCATCCCCCCTCATGGGCAGTGTGTCATTCCCCCCTTATGCTCACATAGGCAGTGTGGCATTCCCCCCTCCCATTCCTATAGATAGTATGGCATTTTCCTCCTCCCAATTCCCCATGGGCAGTGTGGTATTCCCCCCTCCCATTCCCCATATAGGTAGTGTGGCATCCCCCTCCCATTCCTATAGGCAGCATGGTATTCTTCCCTTCCATTCCAATTGGCAGTGTGACATCCCCTCTCCCATTCCCATAGGCAGTGTGGAATTACCCCCTGCCATACCTCATAGGCAGTGTGACATCCCCTCTCCCATTACCATAGGCAGTGGGGCATTACCCCCTACCATTCCCCATAGGCAGTGTGTCATTTCCACCCTCCCATTCCCCACAGGCAGCGTGGCATTTCCCCCCTCCCATTCCCCATAGGCAGTGTGGCATTTCCCCCTCCCATTCCCATAGGCAGTGTGGCATTCCCCTCTACCATTCCCCATAGGCAGTGTGGCATTTCCCCTCTCCCATTCTCATAGACAGTGTGGCATTCTCCCCTCCTATTCCCCATAGGCAGTGTGGCATTTCCCCTCTCCCGTTCCCCATAGGTAGTGTGGCATTTCCCCCCTCCCATTCCCCATAGGCAGTGTGACATTTCCCCCTCCCATTCCCATAGGCAGTGTGGCATTCCCCTCTACCATTCCCCATAGGCAGTGTGGCATTTCCCCTCTCCCATTCCCATAGGCAGTGTGGCATTCCCCTCTACCATTCCCCATAGGCAGTGTGGCATTTCCCCTCTCCCATTCTCATAGACAGTGTGGCATTCTGCCCTCCTATTCCCCATAGGCAGTGTGACATTTCCCCCCTCCCATTCCCCATATAGGCAGTGTAGCATTTCCCCCTCCCATTCCCATAGGCAGTGTGGCATTCCCCTCTACCATTCCCCATAGGCAGTGTGGCATTTCCCCTCTCCCATTCCCATAGGCAGTGTGGCATTCTCCCCTCCCATTCCCCATAGGCAGTGTGACATTACCCCCTCCCATTCCCCATATAGGCAGTGTGGCATTACCTCCATCCCATTCCCCATATAGGCAGTGTGGCATTTCCCCTCTCCCATTCCCATAGGCAGTGTGGCATTCTCCCCTCCCATTCCCCATAGGCAGTGTGACATTACCCCCTCCCATTCCCCATATAGGCAGTGTGGCATTACCTCCATCCCATTGCCACGGGCAGTGTTGCCTCCCCCCTCCCATTCCCATAGGCACTGTGCCATTTCCCCTTCCCATTCGCCAAAGGAAGTGTGGCATTTCCCCTCCCATTCCCCATAGGCAAAAGAAAAAATAAATAAAAAGGAAAACTCACGGTATTTCTATCGCTCTTGCGCTGCTGGCCAGGTCACCAGAGCCACGGGAGGACAGAAGATGGAGGGGCTGCAGGCAGGCAGGGCAACCGATCCCTTCCCAATGTTGCCGGCGTTTGGACTGTCCCTGCTACTGTCGCTTCTTCTCCGGTGGCTGCAAACACAGAGCAAACACCCGTCTGTGCCGCAGGTGGGCGTGACTTACACTCGAGCATCGGCCACGCCCACCCAGTGTACAGAGCCAGGTGTGGATGCAATATAGCTCTGTGTATGGCCCCACCCAACCATTTCTTTGAACAGGTAAATTCCCACAGAGCAGGGGAGGCCGCTCTGTGCATCCTCGATGAAATTGCCGCACATCTGTTGGTGGCAGTGCTTGATCCTGGGTGAGGTGAGAAGTTTTTTTTGGTAACCCTCCCATTGCTACACAAATGCTGGACACCCACTTTAAATTGGGCTTCTAACATTATATTCAAATATTGGGGCTCCATCCTAAACAGGGAAAATCGGGCATGATCCTTACCCAATTACATTCGGGGCTTATCGACAGCTGCACCAGTGCTTTCCCATCCCCTGTGGTGACCAAAAGGGTTCACCAGAGGGGTGTACACATACGGTCAGGGTCGGATTAAGTGTGGTGGAGGCCCCTGGCAAAAAATCTGGTGAAGGCCTACAATGCGGTATTTTTTTTCTGTGGAAATAAATGTCTAGTGTCTTCCTAACCTTCCATCCTGGCTTCCTTTCCATGATTCTGAGGCAGGGCAGGGGTTATAAAAAAAATGGGTGGGATGCAGTGGTGTTCTGCAGCTGTCTCAGGCAATGGGCACAGATATGTGCGTGGCCCCATCCTTACATAAGTGGACAGTTGCGTACACAGAAAGTAACAGTCCAACCAAGTAACATAAAAGAATGCTTACCTTTTCTTGCACATTAAACAGAATGTCAGATCCAGTCCCCTACCCCATCCTGGCCATATCATCTTCAGACAGCCTCTGTGATAAACACCCTCCTGTCATCTGTCACAGTGATGCTGTCATGCCCACACCATTCACTGCGATAGAGGGGGCATGCCGGGGCTTTGCATGTATGTAGAAACCGGTTACCCACTCCCGCACTTCACACACTGAGTGGATAAATCATGCTCCTCCCCTGTAAAACCACTCATTGCTCCTTGCTCCAATCACTCTAATGATCACTACACTGTACATTACATACAACAATGCATACACACATCAGTAACCAACGCCACTAAGAAACAAACCACATGGGTGGCTCATGCGCACGGACGCTTCCTGACAACCGCACACATGAGTGCTGCTTAACACACTAACGGGGGCTAACCGATGGGCAGAACCACAGCAACCACAGGCACAAGCCTGGCAGAACCCCTTGGAAGCTCTCAGATTTGCCTGGAGGATGGGCAATCCAAAGAAAAAGCCGCTGAAATGCCAGAGCACGTTGCACGCCAACATGTCGGTGACCTCAGGCATGGAAGCAGCCGCGCAGGCCGCAGGGCGGGAAGACTGCTGAGACATGTCAGACAGATGGTCGCAGTTCCCTTCAGAGCTGATAAACTCTGACCCACCTGCCTCGTTGGACCATCTGACCCTCCTGCAGATCCACAGGATGGTGAAGGAGGAGATGACCGTCATTTCCACCAGAACAACCGTTGAGCTCCTGAGAGAGATTAAAGACCTAGGCAGCCGTACCTGTCAAATGGAATCGCATATGGGCGATGCCACAATCTTGCTGGAGGACCACAAAAATGAGATTGAGCAGCTACATGATATGGCCCTTTCTACAAATGCTGCACAACCTAGGCATAAAATACGGCTGGGGTTCCCCTTTAAGATATAACAGCCAGCAAATGCAAGCTTCGACAGTCTCTGAGCTGAAGAGCTTTGACGGTCTCTGAGCTGAAGGAACACTTTAGGCAGCCGGACTTGGCACTTCCGGAACAGGCGCTGATTGTCACTGGATCTGAACCTACGCCTGATGATGCAAACAAGGGGAGCCACGCGGAACAGGCCTCGTCTGACAAGCCTCAAAAATCCCAAATGAATCGCTGGGTACAAGCTATGCAGAGACTCTCGGCCCAAACTTTTCAGTGCACAGGAGATGGGTAACAGGCCCTGAGAGCCCTTTCTTTTTGTTTGCCCAATTAACCTCCTTGGAAGGTTCATTTCAGTCCCTTAGGACTGCGCGTTGGTTTATAGTTCCCCGACTTAGTGAAGAACCTCCTCACCACTAACTGTTATGTGTTATTTAATTACACTGCCTCGACTCCTCGAGGGTTGCTGTACCCCGAGCTGTGATGAGGGGGGGTGACATTTCTTGTTAGAACAGTTCGGGGCTATGGCGTGTCTGCTTGCCGGGGGACCCTGTTGTTGGTGCCACCCGTTGAGCTCCTTGACTTGCTTGGTGCCCCCTGGGGTGGCCGGGGCCTGCTGGCCTCCCGGGGCCCTTTCCCTCCTTAGCGGTACCAAGCATGGGAGGCCCTGCTTTCATTCAAAATGAATGGCTTTACCCCGATGCTATGGAGGCTTGCAGTCCACTTATTTGCAGCAGCAAGGTTAGTAATAGCTAGACATTGGAAGAACCACTTGATATCCTGGTGTACACTAAGGAGGAATATATGACCACGTAATTCTTTTCCAGTTATCAAGCCTGAATGGACAAATGAAGAGACTTGGAAGATGCTATGTAAGTCTGGAGAAAAGGGGCTCCAAAGTGGGTCACCCTGGGAATCCCTGGGGACCATGGGGGGGGGGGGGAGGAATCCCAAACTTACAGAGAATGTAGCCGAGATCTTCACCGATTTAAAGACCCCAGCTCCGGCAATTCACAGTACCGGGACTTTTTGGCACCACTGATTGGATCCACATGCCCTTGCAAAGGAGCATACATAAAGTCCTCCTCTTTCCAAAGACACCTCCAGTGTGGCAGTATGGCAAAGTCCCCATACTGTTGCTCGTGAGTTCCAGGGTGGTGCACTATATCTCTAAAATTACACCACGTTGTCTAAGTTCATTTGCCAGTAACTCCAAGGAAAAGCTAGATGATGCACTTTAA
Organism: Gastrophryne carolinensis; assembly: GCA_027917425.1. Lineage (NCBI taxonomy): Eukaryota > Metazoa > Chordata > Amphibia > Anura > Microhylidae > Gastrophryne > Gastrophryne carolinensis. The sequence goes on along the minus strand of CM051235.1, from coordinate 169,627,980 downwards.
AGAGCTATTTTTATACCTTACTTGCAAAAATGTACAAATACAAGCGATACAAGCACTGTTAAACGAAGAAAGCATAACAGGGCAAAAACTTGTAAAATGGATTACTCATCTGTTTAATCTGGTCCAGGAAGAAATCAGCAGGCCTCATCCAATCTCCTAACAACATGGCTGCTGTATCCAAGGTTACAAAGCAGGTCTCTCTATCCCAAAGCAAACCTCATCATGGTCCGTCTGTGTCTGTCTAGCTCTCATATATAGTTGTCAGGCCCAGGCAAATAACTTCACCGGGCATTCAAGGTGTGTGTGGGGGAAATTCCTGATTTACAGTCTAGGGACAAAGGAAGCTGGGTAGCTTACTAGGAACAGATAGACAAAGGACAGACAATCCGCCTGCACCACCAAAGAGGCAAGCTGCCGACCACCTGGGACGGGGGTGGTCCAGTACCCGGAGAGCCCATAATCCACCCAGTTCTTCAGCAGAGCTCCTAAGGGTGGAGTTGCACAGGTCCTGAGTAGTCCCTTGGTGGTCACAGTCCTGGGAAGGGCAAACACAGGCAGACGTACACAAGACACAGACAAATGAACTGGACCCCAGGGCAGGCTATGAAGGAGCTGGGCCCCAAGGCAGGCTATGACGGAGCTGGGCCCCAGTACAGAGAAGACAGGAACTAAGGAAGGCCCAGCAAGGACTAGAAGGAGATAAGCCCAAATTCTTGAGACAGTAAGGCCCGGAGGCCAACAAGGACATGGAAGTATGCAGAGGGGTTGGAGAGCACAGCTAGGCTTCAAGGAGACAAATCAATGATCCAAAAATGGGTGCAGGGCCAAGCACATGCATTTATAGGAACCTCAACAGCATGAATATTGCCATGTGATGTCAAACAATGCGTCTCTAGGACCCAGGAAGAAACCACACCAGATCAAACAGCACAATGGCCAGAGCAGTGGAGCAATTAAGGCTAGCAGATTGCCGGTTCAGGACCCTGGCTATGCCAGTCCTAACAATACGTATATCTGTGAAATTATACCATGTTGTCAAATAAGTTCCTTTGTCAGTAACTCCAAGAAAATGCTAAATGATGCACTTTAAAGAGTTATATTTATACCTTGCTTGCAAAAAAATGTACAAATCCAAAAATGCTACAAGCACTATTACAAACACAGAAAGCCTCAAACGAACATTTCAGAAATCAACAATGTTTTAAAGTGGCCCATGAATATTGCCATGTGATGTCAAACAATGCGTCTCTAGGACCCAGGAAGAAACCACACCAGATCAAACAGCACAATGGCCAGAGCAGTGGAGCAATTAAGGCTAGCAGATTGCCGGTTCAGGACCCTGGCTATGCCAGTCCTAACAATACGTATATCTGTGAAATTATACCATGTTGTCAAATAAGTTCCTTTGTCAGTAACTCCAAGAAAATGCTAAATGATGCACTTTAAAGAGTTATATTTATACCTTGCTTGCAAAAAAATGTACAAATCCAAAAATGCTACAAGCACTATTACAAACACAGAAAGCCTCAAACGAACATTTCAGAAATCAACAATGTTTTAAAGTGGCCCAACACCCTCCCATGATCGGCCCGGGAATCTATAAGATTCCCGGACCGATCAGCTCCCTGACTGCGGGGCACCCCGATCGGGGGTGCCCCACTGTGTGAAACCCCCCAGAAATCCCTAAATCCCTACCTGCTCCTCGATCCAGCGGCGCCCGCCGCCGCCTCCCGCACGTCCCTCTAGCAGGACGCGCACCCTGTAAGAGTGACGCGCGGGAGGTGGTGGCGGGCGCGCTCTCTTGTACGTCGCTGTCTCCCGCTTGTCCGCCGGCGGGGATTGGCTGCAGCGGTCACGTGGGAGCGGGGAGAGGTGAGTTTTTGGGGCTTTCTGGGGGGTTTCACCCCGGTTGGGGTGCCCCACCGAAGTGGACCAAAACCCAGGATAGTCAAAATACTGGGTGTTGGTCCACTTTAAGTATCTGTAGCTACAATGTAAGAGTGGCAAATCCCCTATTTAAGAGAAGCAGGATTACTAAGGAACTACAAAGATCAAAAATAGATATATGTTTTCTTCAAGAAACAATTAATAGGATTCCGAATTTCGCATTTCAGGAGTTTGGGACTATAATATCTAATCTCTACAATAAAAAAAGGGAGGGGTATCCATTATGGTTAACTCCTGATGCCCCTTTGAGCCATTAACAAAATACATGGATAAGGAAGGCCAAATTTTAATTATTGTGGGTAAACTAAAAGGACAGATATGTAGTAAGCACCGATGCACCTAACCAGGGCCAAAATGTTTCCTTTGTGAGGTTATTAATATACTAGACAAAATAAAGAGGGAAAATATTATCTGGGACGGGGATCATAACCTTATAAGTGACCCTTTACAGGACCATATTTAGGGTTCATGCTGCCCTAGGCACTTTTAGTGCTCACATCCCCCCATAATCCCGATATGCATACTTACCTAAAAATACCCCCCCATATTGCACCTGAAGTCCTTTCCCTGGATAGAAGCCTATTCATGCGGATGTGGCTGCTGTGGCTGAGGCATTGATTGAGAGAGAAAAGTGTCACTACATCCCACCAATGCATTGAAAGATACAGGCCCCGGCTTCTGCTGAGAAAAGGACTTCAGGTAGAGGTATATTTGTAAGATAAGTGCAAATGTTCTTTTTAATCAGTTTCAGAACTTGGGCGGTGTTGGCAACATACTCAAGCTATTAAGCTGTAATGAAGTTTGAATGTAGAAAAAAGGAACAAGAAAATGTGGAGAAGAGACAGATGGGGAAAGTTTAAATGAGGAATATGTAAAAAAAGTGAAATGAGATGGAGAGATGTAGAAAAGAATGTGCATAATAAAAAATGGGCAAAAAAGAGAGCGAGTGACATTTGCTGATCCAGCTAAGAGCTTTGTATGTGAAGGGGTGTGTGAATATTATCTCCTGGTACTCCCTGTTGAACTTGGCACCAGATGGCTTCTAATGGTCATGTGGGGCTAGGGCATGCAGAAATAATAGGAGACCTGGTTATACCACATTGGTATGCCTCCCCACTCAGGACCACACTCGACACCTTTAAGTACTTGGAGACAGAAAGACTGGTCGTGAAAGAGTAAAACTAACCCCCTTATTATTCTTTAGCTACATAAACAGTAAAAGGGTGTGCCCCCCCCCCCTGAAAAGCAAGGAGGGGATACCTATAGAGGGAAATGAGGGGAAAGCAAATTTACTAAACAACTTATTTGCTTCTATATTCACAAAAGAATGTGACATGCCGAGTGAAATGCAGGGGAATAACCGAAACCTTCCATTAAATGTCACTGGTCTAACCAAGGAAGAAGTCCAGCACCATTTCAAGCAGATAAAAATCGATAAATCACCGGGACCAGATGACATACATCCTCATGTTTTAAGGGAGTTATGTACAGTAATAGACAAGCCGTTATTTCTAATATTTGTGGATTCAATAACTACAGGGTCTGCTCCGAGGGATTGGCGCTTGGCAAATGTGGTGCCAATATTCAAAAAAGTATCTAGGGGGGAACCTGGGAACTACAGACCGGTAAGCTTAACATCTGTGGTGGGCAAGCTGTTTGAAGGTTTCTTAAGGGATACTATCCTGGAGCACCTTGGGGAAAATGACCTTATTACTCCATATCAGCATGGATTTATGAGGAATCGCTCCTGCCAGACAAACCTAATCAGCTTTTATGAGGAGGTAAGTTCAAGATTGGATCAGGGGTAGAGATGAGCGAACTTTTGAAAAATTCGCTTCGACTGATTCGCCGAATTTCCAGACAAAAATCGCTTCGACACAAATTTATTTGTGACGAATCGCTATTAAAAACGGCTATTTCTGAGCCTCCTAGAGCCTCAATAGGGTTGTAAACCATTCTGCCTTGCTGTAACACGCATAGGACGCGCTCTGGGTTATTGAAATAATACTGTAAATAATTATCACATGCAGATCGGAGGCATCGCTAATAGAATCGCAAAGCGGCACAATTGCAGAGAGTTGAGGTGGCATCACTATGAGGGGCCCCTATAGTGCCTGAAAAACACACCCTGGCAGCAGCAGGGGCCCAAAAATTAGCTGATTCACACCCTGGAGTTGCAAGCAGCAGCAGAAGCAGGAGCACAAACATAGCTTGAAAGAGACACTGGAGTTGGCATCAGGAGCCCAAAAATTGGATGAATCACACCCTGGAGTTGCAAGCAGCAGGAGCCCAAACATAGCTTGAAAGACACACTGGAGTTGGCAGCAGGAGCCCAAAAATTGGCTGAATAACACCCTGGAGTTGCAAGCAGCAGCAGGAGCCCAAACATTGCTTGAAAGAGACACTGGAGCTGGCAGCAGGAGACCAAAAATTGGCTGAATCACACCCTGGAGTTGCAAGCAGCAGCAGCAGCAGCAGCCCAAACATAGCTTGAAAGAGACACTGGAGTTGGCAGCAGGAGCCCAAAAATTTGATTAATCACACCCTGGAGTTGCAAGCAGCAGCAGGAGCCCAAACATAGCTTGAAGAGACACTGGAGTTGGCTGCAGGAGCCCAAATATTGGATGAATCACACCCTGAAGTTGGCAACAGCAGGAGCACAAACATAGCTTGAAAGAGACACTGGAGTTGGCAGCAGGAGACCAAAAATTGGATGAATCACACCCCGGAGTTGCCTGCAGCAGCAGCAGCCCAAACATAGCTTGAAAGACATACTGGAGTTGGCAGCAGGAGCCCAAAAATTGGATGAATCACACCCTGGAGTTGCAAGCAGCAGCAGGAGCCCAAACATTACTTTAAAGAAACACTGGAGTTTGCTTCAGGAGCCCAAAAATTGGATGAATCACACCCTGGAGTTGCAAGCAGCAGCAGCGCAAACATAGCTTGAAAGAGACACTGGAGTTGGCAGCAGGAGCCCAAAAATTGGATGAATCACACCCTGGTGTTGCAAGCACCAGCAGGAGCCCAAACATAGGTTGAAAAAGACACTGGAGTTGGCTGCAGGAGGCCAAAAATTGGATGAATCACACCCTGGAGTTGCAAGCAACAGCAGCAGGAGCCCCAACAGAACTTGATAGAGACACTGGAGTTGGCTGCAGAAGGCCAAAAATTGGATGAATCACACCCTGGAGTTGCAAGCAGCAGCAGCATGAGCAGGAGCACAAACATTGCTTGAAAGAGACACTGGAGTTGGCAGCAGGAGCCCAAATACTGGATGAATCACACCCTGAAGTTGGAAGCAGCAGGAGCACAAACATAGCTTGAAAGAGACACTGGAGTTGGCAGCAGGAGCCCAAAAATTGGATGAATCACACCCTGGAGTTGCAAGCAGCAGCAGCAGCCCAAACATAGCTTGAAAGACATACTGGAGTTGGCAGCAGGAGCCCAAAAATTGGATGAATCACACCCTGGAGTTGCAAGCAGCAGCAGGAGCCCAAACATTACTTTAAAGAAACACTGGAGTTGGCAGCAGGAGCCCAAAAATTGGATGAATCAAACCCTGGAGTTGCAAGCAGGAGCGCAAACATAGCTTGAAAGAGACACTGGAGTTGGCAGCAGGAGCCCAATAATTGGATGAATCACACCCTGGTGTTGCAAGCAGCAGCAGGAGCCCAATTATAGCTTGAAAGAGACACTGGAGTTGGCAGCAGGAGCCCAAAAATTGGATGAATCACACCCTGGAGTTGCAAGCAGCAGCAGCAGCAGGAGCCCAAACATAGCTTGAAAGACACACTGGAGTTAGCAGCAGGAGCCCAAAAATTGGATGAATCACACGCTGGAGTTGCAAGCAGCAGCAGGAGCCCAAACATTACTTTAAAGAGACACTGAAGTTGGCTTCAGGAGCCCAAAAATTGGATGAATCACACCCTGGAGTTGCAAGCAGCAACGGTAGCGGCAGCCCAAACATAGCTTGAAAGAGACACTGGAGTTGGCAGCAGGAGCCAAAAAATTGGATGAATCACACCCTGGAGTTGCAAGCAGCAGCAGCAGCAGGAGCCCAAACATAGCTTGAAAGACACACTGGAGTTGGCAGCAGGAGCCCAAAAATTGGATGAATCACACCCTGGAGTTGCAAGCAGCAACAGGAGCCCAAACATTACTTTAAAGAGACACTGGAGTTGGCTTCAGGAGCCCACAAATTGGCTGAATCACACCCTGGAGTTGCAAGCAGCAGCAGGAGCCCAAACATAGCGTGAATGACACCCTGGAGTTGCAAGCAGCAGCAGGAGCCCAAACATAGCTTGAAAGATACACTGGAGTTGGCAGCAGGAGCCCAAAAATTGGATGAATCACACCCTGGAGTTGCAAGCAGCAGCAGGAGCCCAAACATTACTTTAAAGAGACACTGGAGTTGGCTTCAGGAGCCCAGAAATTGGATGAATCACACCCTGGAGTTGCAAGCAGAAGCAGCAGCCCAAACATAGCTTGAAAGAGACACTGGAGTTAGCAGCAGGAGCCCAAAAATTGGATGAATCACACCCTGGAGTTGCTAGCATCAGCAGGAGCCCAAACATAGCTTGAAAGAGGGAGCGGAGTGACAGGCAGGGCGCTGGCTGATTTCTGGTCGCCATGTGGTTGGTGATCATGTGCCATTTGCCGCCTCCACCCTGCCCCCCCATCGCTGCTTCCACCCCTCCTTCATCGCCCACTGCACCCAGGTGTTTACTTGGTGAGCTAGGCCCAGCACGCACCTGCCACCCATTCCCCACCCCCCACTATGCGATCTAAGCTATTTTTTTGTTTTTTGTGGTTGATTCTGGTTTTGTGCACTTTTTAAAAATGTGTTTTGCACTGATGTGTATGCTAATTTGGTTAGAGGGATGAGGGGTGGCTGGTAGGTGCGCGCCGGGCCCGGCTCACTATTGGGTGCAGCCGGCAACAGAGGGGGGGTGAGGTGGCAGGGATGGGGGAGCGGAGTGACAGGCAGGGCGCTGGCTGATTTCTGGTCGCCATGTGGTTGGTGATCATGTGCCATTTGCCGCCTCCACCCTGCCCTCCCATCGCTGCTTCCACCCCTCCATCGCCGACTGCACCCGGGTGTTAACTTGGTGAGCTAGGCCCGGCGCGCACCTGCCACCTGTTTGATGTGTTTTAAGCCTGATGTGTGAGGGATGGCTGACAGGTGCCTGTCAGGCCCGGCTCACCCCCAGGGTGCAGGCAGTGACGAAAGGGAGCATCTGAGGTGGCAGGGATGGGGGGTGTCAGATGGTGCGCTGGCTGGTTGCCATGTGATGTGTGTTCAAGAGCTACTCTGGTGCCGGCATTTACTGGGTGAGCCAGGCCTTGCGTGCACCTGCTACTCATGTCCCACCCCCACTATGTGATCAAAGCTGTTTTTGGTTTTGTGGATTTCTAAATGTATTTTTGGCCTGATGCAGTGTGAAATCCCTTGATGTGAATACCCCTGATTTCCAGTAAAACTTACCTTACCGTCAATGCAATGGTGCATACTGGCTAAAGCTTAGTGCCGCTGTGGCCAGCACATGCGTTGTTGCATTGGGGATAAGGTATTTATTACCAGGGATTTCACCCACCCTTCTATACTTCTGTTAACAAAACTTACTTTAGGCTTGTCAGTTGTTTTTTTCCTGAAGTCTCATACAGTTGGACCTTTGCTGGACCTTCGCTGGACCATCATCCCTCCCTTTTGGGACCTTTGTTACAGCCCTTCGCACCTGCTGCGTTCATCACTTCTCGTCGGATCGTAGATATAATTTTTTTAAATTATATTTAACTTTGACTGTTTATTGTGTGGATTTATTTTTGTTAATTTGCACAGGGTCTAGGGTTTAGGGTCTAGGGTTTAGGGTCTAGGGTTTAGGTTCTAGGCTTTAGGTTCTAGGGTTTAGGGTTTAGGTTCTAGGGTTTAGGTTCTAGGGTTTAGGGTCTAGGGTCTAGGCTTTTAGTTCAGTCATCCCTATAGTGTTTTGATTGTGTGACTCTTTGTTATTAGATATAGAAATGGCTGGGGGAAAGTACACTGCACAAGAAGCAGCGGCTTATATGATGGAGTCGGACTCTGAAAAGTTTAGCGAGTCAGGGTCAGAATATATGCCAGGTAGTGAGTCCGACAGTGACTCCTCTATTGAGGAGACACAGCCGCGCAGTGGTACTAGTGGTAGTGCTAGGCATCCTAGAAGGGATGGTACCGCACAAGAAGAGGCCATGCTGGAGGAAAGTGTAGGCCAGGGGAGTGCTGCAGTTGGAGGAGCACCTGCGTGGAGGCCTCCTAATAATTATTCCCCCGAAATTCCCCCATTTGATTCTGTCCCCGGGGTCAATGTCGACACCACAAACTTCGGTGTCATTGACTTCCTAAATTTATTCCTTTCAGAGGCCATCCTACTGGATATGGTCTTTTACACAAATCTCTATGCTGAGCAGGTCCTCACCCAAAAACCCCCACAGAGGCACGCCGCGCTCATGCATGGCACCCAACAGATATAAATGAGATGAAAAAATTTTGGGGGCTCACCTTAGCAATGGGTATCTGCAAAAAATGTAGTATCGCCTCCTACTGGGATACCCAATCCTTATTGGCAACCCCATTGTTTCCGGCCGTAATGTCCAGAAATCGTTACGAAATCTTACTGCGGTTTCTGCACTTTAACGACAATTACAATGCTCTACCCCGCGGTGAGCCCGGTCACGACAGGCTGCATAAATTAAGACCCCTGATTAATAGCCTGTCGGAGCGCTTTGCGGAAGTGTACACCCCCCTCCCAAAATTTAAGTATTGACGAGTCACTTCTGCTGTTTAAAGGGCGCATTATATTTCGTCAGTATATCCCTAGCAAGAGTGCCCGCTATGGGATAAAATGTTACAAATTATGCAAGAGTTCGACCGGCTATACCAAATTTTTCTGAATTTATGAAGGAAGGGACACACATCTGGACCCCCCTGGTTGTCCCCTTGATTTAAGCATCAGTGGAAAAATCGTGTGGGAGCTCATGACTCCTCTACTGGGGAGAGGTTACCACTTATATGTGGACAACTTCTACAGCAGCATCCCCTTATTTAGAGCCCTTTATTCATTGGACACACCGGCCTGTGGCACCATCAACCGTAATTGAAAAGGGTTGCCCAGGTCAGTGCTGCAAAAGAAACTGAATCGTGGAGAGTCGTATGCTTTAAGAAGTGGTGAGCTCCTGGCCGTGAAATATGTGGATAAAAAAAAATGTAATCATGCTGACAACAATCCACGATGAGTCAGTCATGAATGTACGACAACGTGGTCCCCGATCCCCTTCTCAAAAGCCACGTTGTATAAAGGATTATAATAATTGATAATAATAATAATTGATAAGACGGACCAAATACTAACATATTACAATGCCACCTGAAAATCCAGAGCCTGGTACAAAAAAGTTGCAATTCATTTTGTCCAAATGGCAACTTACAACTCCTTTGTTGTCTTCAAGGCAGCAGTACTAGGCTCTAATTTGTCTTTCATAAAGTATCAACAGCAGCTACTCCCTGCACTGTTGTTTGGGGATACCGAGGAGGCACCACAGGTGACAGCTAGTGACAATGAGGCTAGGTTAGTGGGAAAGCACTTTATAAAGGGCATTCCCGACATCGGTGGAAAGAGGTATCCCCAGAAAGCTTGCAGAGTATGTGGAAAGCATGGCATCAGGAAGGACGTGCGGTACTATTGCCTGAAGTGCCCCAGCCAGCCTGGTTTGTGCTTTGAACACTGCTTTGAAGCATACCATACCCAGGTAGATTATTGATGGGTGTTCCTCTCATTTGATGTTCAGTTTAGATGGTAGGTGAACCCATTTTGTTTGCTGGGATAGGTAGTTGGGTGTGGTCTGTCTTTTCTTTTCATTTTTTTCATATTTACAGATGCAATAGAAAGTGGTAGAGGAGGAGCAGCAGGTTACTTGTGGCACATGATGATTAAAAAGTGGGCCCCTTTTCAGGATCGGAATACCTGTACCTGATAAATATAATGTGATGCCACAGCTACTGTGCCCTATCTGCACCTCACAAGTCCAATCCTTATTGCACCTGTTAGTACCATTAAGAAATGTAAAGGCTGTTTTGTGCACTTTTATAGTGAGGTGTTGATCTATGCTTGTTGGGTATTCTCTTTGGGGGACCCTGCTGTTTCAGAAGTTTTTTAGCAAAATATTGAGTCTGTTTTTTATAACATTTTATATGGAAACTGTAAAACCTGTGTATGCGTTCAGAATTTTAACAGAAAACTTTGCCCACTGGAATAAACGGGATAGAACTAGAAAGCATAAGGTGTGTACTTTAAGTATATATATGGTTTGGGTGGGGTATTTCAAATGAAAAGGGTTGTTTTTGTGGAAAAACTGAAAGGTGTGTGATTTGTTTGCAGAGCTGAAACTTTAAATATAACTATTAGTATGCACATACTTAAACTTTGGGGTGTTTGACAACAGTACCATGCATGTTGGGTATTGTTCTGTTTAGCGGACGTTGCCATTTCATATTGGGTATGTTTTTCCTTGTTAGCATATATTTTCTTTAGGAAAATGTGTTTTTTATTGTGCATATTTTCAATTTTTGTAGGGAAATGCGGTGGCACCAGTGCATTCCTCGAAGGATTGCATCCAGAAAGCTCCTGCCACGACAACAAGCCTGGTACGCCTGAAACGCTTAAGGTGTGTACTTTCTGTGGATTTATGGTTTGTTGGGGCTATTTCATTTGCAAAGGGCTGTTTTGGTTGAAAAAGCACAAGGTGCGCGCTTTGTCTGCAGAGTAGGAATTTTCAAGTAAAATGCCCAATATGCATATGCTTTGCTTTAGGGTGAATGGCAACCCTACCCTTGGAGTTAGCAATGTATGTTGGGTATTGTTCTGTTCAGGGGACCTTGCCGATTCAAATTGGGCATGTTGTTTGTGGTTAGTGTATTTTTTTTATAGGAAAATGTGGTTTTGATTATGAATGTTTACGATTTTTTTAGGGCACCAGTGAATTCCTCAAAGGATTGCGTCCAGAAATCTCTTGCCACAACAACAAGCCTGGTACGCCTAGAACGCTTGAGGTGTGTACTTTCTGTGGATATATGGTCTGTGGGGGTTATTTAATTTTCAAAGGGCTGTTTTGGTTGAAAAAGCACAAGGTGCGCGCTTTGTCTGCAGAGTAGGAATTTTCAAGTGAAATGCCCAATATGCATATGCTTTCCTTTAGGGTGAATGGTAACCCTACGCTTGGAGTTAGCAATGCATGTTGTGTATTGTTCTGTTCAGGGGATGTTGCTCTTTCACATTAGGTATGTTTTTTCTTGTTAGCATATATTTTTTTGGGAAAATGTGGTTTTTATTGTGCATATTTTAAATTTTTGTAGGGAAATGCGGTGGCACCAGTGAATTCCTCGAAGGATTGCGTCCAGAAAGCTCCTGCCACCACAACAAGCCTGGTACGCCTGAACGCTTAAGGTGTGTACTTTCTGTGGATATATGGTTTGTTGGGGCTATTTCATTTGCAAAGGGCTGTTTTGGTTGAAAAAGCACAAGGTGCGCGCTTTGTCTGCAGAGTAGGAAATTTCAAGCGAAATACCTTTAGGGTGAATGGCAACCCTACCCTTGGAGTTAGCAATGCATGTTGGGTATTGTACTGTGCAGAGGACCTTGCCGATTCACATTAGGCATGTTTTTTGTGGTTAGTGTATTTTTTTTTATAGGAAAATGTGGTTTTGAATTTTAACGATTTTTTTAGGGCACCAGTGAATTCCTCAAAGGATTGCGTCCAGAAATCTCCTGCCACGACAACAAGCCTGGTACACCTAGAACGCTTGAGGTGTGTACTTTCTGTGGATATATGGTTTGTGGGGGTTATTTAATTTTCAAAGGGCTGTTTTGGTTGAAAAAGCACAAGGTGTGCGCTTTGTCTGCAGAGTAGGAATTTTCAAGTGAAATGCCCAATATGCATATGCTTTCCTTTAGGGTGAATGGTAACCCTACGCTTGGAGTTAGCAATGCATGTTGGGTATTGTTCTGTTCAGGGGACGTTGCGGTTTCACATTAGGTATGTTTTTCCTTGTTAGCATATATTTTCTTTAGTTGTGCATATTTTAAATTTTTGTAGGGAAATGCGGTGGCACCAGTGAATTCCTCGAAGGATTGCGTCCAGAAAACTCCTGCCATGACAACAAGCCTGGTACGCCCGGAACGCTTAAGGTGTTTACTTTCTGTGGATATATGGTTTGTTGCGACTATTTCATTTGCAAAGGGCTGTTTTGGTTGAAAAAGCACAAGGTGCGCGCTTTGTCTGCAGAGTAGGAATTTTCAAGTGAAATGCCCAATATGCAGGAGAATGGCAACCCTACCCTTGGAGTTAGCAATGCATGTTGGGTATTGTTCTGTTCAGGGGACCTTGCCGTTTCACATTGGGCATGTTTTTTTTGTTAGTATATTTTTTTTAAGGAAACATTTGGCTTTAATTCAGTTTTTTATTATTTTTTCAAAAAACCTTGGAAAAAAGACGGAATACTTTGATTGACTCCACCTGGAGATATGTAGCCACAATCTCAAGCTTGATACGTCTAGATAGCTTGAGGTGTGTACTTTAAGTGTATATATGGTTTTGGGGGGGTATTTCAAATGTAAAGTGGTGTTTATGTTAAGAAACTGCAATGAGCGCAAAATAATTGTATTTTCTTTGAAAACCTCCTCAAGTGCTCTATTAAGTTTGTGGTGTCTCTTGGTCAGGAAAGGGTGTTGAGCACTACATATGTGGTACTGTTGGAATTGGCAGGAATGGGGCTTTTACACACAGTACATTTGTAATTTTTATTAAGAAAAAACGCTACAAAATGTAATTTTTTTTATTTTTTATTTTTTTTTACCTTATTTTCCACAAAATTATTAGAAAAACACTGATAAACTTAAAAACAAGATATTCCCTGTTGAAGCCCAGACTCTGTTGAAAAAAACAATATATGATTTTATAGGGAAATCCCTGGATATCCCTTCAAAAATCACTGTCGAACATATGTAGCGGAAAATAGCGGAAAATAGGCTGGCAACAGAGGGTGACAACTTCTCCAGGAAGGCTGGCAGTTAAAGGGTTAACCTTAAAAGTAATAGCGGTAAGGAATGGGTATGTAGAAAATAAAAAAATATAGAAATTGGAAGATAGGAAATACAAGGGCGGCAAATTATTTTACATTCCAGCTTTCTAACGATATCTAATATGCAGCTTATCTGGGTAGATTATAATGAAAACATGAAAAACAAAAAACCCGTCACATGACAAGTAGGCTGCCAATACATGGAAATGTGGGCAAATCTAAAGTAGAGTACTAACCTACACACACCTAACACCCAGGATAAGAAAGGGACAATAATTTGAATAGGGTAAGATATATCAACTAAAGTTTGCCTCAGATTAGGGGCATTATTCAAACTTACTTTCCTAAACGTGTTTATAATAACAGACTTGATGCACATTATACATATAACTTATGATAAAATATTCAATAATACAACACATTGATTTCACTAAGGGAGATACATTTCATCAGTACATAAAGCCTGTTAATTTAATCAGAAAAAGGCCCATACTACGTATGGAAATAGACAAGCATCTGCTTCTCCACGGCTGCAGCCAGGTAAGTATAGTTATCAGTTACTAGCATGGGATGATGACAGAATAGGAATATCAAAACAGGACATGGTAAAGAGTTTATTCTCCCTTCAAATATAAATGAGGGACATACTTCACTGCAAGGCTACCGGTTGCTATAATATAATCTTTAGAACCCAGAGGGGATTACCTCATGGTCCAATAAAGACAACCATCCCTAAAGTGGACTGACTGAGGGTCATATGATGAAGAATCTGGGCTATGTCGGGATTCAACATGAAACCCACAAGTCCCTCATTATACATAAATGATGCTGAATAACCCAGAATTGAGGTGTCTGGTGCTACTCATTTTTCAAAAACAGGTCCACGTCCCAACGACAGTTAAGTCCCCTAGGGATGCGGGTCCCTAATTTGAAAATCCAGAACACCTCACGTTGGAGTAGTTTATCCATTAAATCACCTCCCCTAGGGCCCAATGTCACCTTCTCTATTGTCATGCACTTAAAATGGGCAAATCCCCCCCATGGCAATTCCTAAAATGTCTCCCCACATTAGATGTACAAGTGAGGCGGTCTGGGGAGGAAGAAGCGATATGTTCCGCTATGCGTTTTTTAGCGGGGTGAGTAGTACACCCCATATATTGTACATTGCAACAAGTAGTTCAAATATATCACATTAGGGGAATTACAATTAACTAGGTTCTTAATTTCAAATTTGTGATGTGTCGTGGTGGACTCAAAATGTGAGCCTACTTGTATATACTTACACATGCCACATCTATTACTACCACATTTGTAAGAACCCCGATGGGTTAGCCATGTGGTCGAACCCACAGATCCCTTTGTGAACAGACTAGGTGATAACTTCTGTCCCAATGTAGGGGGTTTGGGTTTGTGGCTCACCACTCTGACCCCATCCTTTAAAATTTCCCTAAATTCTGGGTCACAGTTAAGGAGTGGGAGATGTTTATTCACAATTGCTCTAATTTGGCTAAACTCTTCACTATAAGAGGTGACTAATGTAACATTCCCCCCTCTGGTACAGGGGTTCACCTTACTCCCATCGAACATTTTACCATGTTTACTGCCCTATTGACCATTTGTATTCTTATAAGCTGTCTTTCTGAGCATCAACCCTCTATCCCTCGAGCTGGCAATATTCCTAGCTTGTGGCAACAATTCTGGGGAATATCCTCTATCCGATAGCCTATCAGAGATTACATTAAGTTCCTCTTCAAACACTGCCTGCTCCTAACAGTTTCTCCGGGCCCTAATCATCTCCCCTACGGGAATAGCCCTGATGGTATGGGGAGGATGGCAGCTCTCTGCCCTTAGGGCCATATTCTCCGCTGTCTCTTTTCTGAATGTTCTCGTCACAACCCGATTCAAATCCTCACTAACTTCTAATGTCAAATCCAAAAACGCAATTGACGACGGACTATGCTCTGAGGTGAATCTCAGGCTCAATTGATTGTTATTAAGGTATTCTACAAATCGTGTGACCGTATCCTGATGACCTGACCACACTAGGATCAGATCATCAATATACCTCCCGTATAACTTTATGTTACCCCTAAAAGGATTTTCATGGCCGTATATGATCTCCCTCTCCCACCATCCCATATAGAGATTGGCCAGAGAGGGAGAAAACGGGGCCCCCATTGAGGCACCGCACCGTTGTAAAAAATACTGGCCTGAAAAAGTAGTTGTGTTGCAACAAATATTGCAGAGCCAATATCAAAAAGATTTTCAATTCATTGGGGTACATTGAATAATTATCAAGATGGAAGTGGACAGCCTCCAAGGCCAGATCATGAGGTATCACGGAGTACAGTGAGGCCACATCACAGGTTAGCCAACGGAAATCAGATTCCCATTGAAAATGTTCCAATCTGGCTATGGTTTGCATGATGGGACCCTGATTAAAGCAGAACAAAACCCAACAGTGGCCGGTAAGGAATCTAAAAGATTCCAGGGCCAGTCGCTGGCTTTTCCCTGAATTGGAATGCCCCACTGTGTGACACCCTTCCAGACGCCCATAAAAACTCACCTTTCCCCACTCCAGCGGCACATGCGCGAGCTCTCATCCAATGAGAGCTGCCTGCTTTGACGTCATTGTTTACAATGGAGAGCATGTGCTTCCGCATTTCTGGTGTCATATAGATGCTCCCACCCCAGCCATTCTGATAGGCATGGCCAGGTAGGTGAGTTTTTTTGGCTTCCCCGGTTTCACACAGTAGGGCATCCCACTTTAGGATGCCCCAAGGGCATAGAACAAAGCAAAATTCTCAGGCTTAGAAGAAAAAAACTGCCCCATCCTCATCTGCTGCCCCCCAGTTTTACCTTTGGCCAATTTTTTCTTCACCTTGCCAAGGCATCCATCTTCTGGGTCCCTCGGATTCTGGGTCACCTCCCGACGGGTGGCACCATGTTGCATCCCATCAGGCACTGTGCGCAGCCCCCGACCGTGCGCCTGTGCAGTGCCCATGGGATGCAATGGAGTCACCTGAAATCCCGCGAGACTTTGCAGAGCTGCAAGATCGTCGTGGGACATTGAAGAGCACGGCTAAAGCCGCCCTTGTCAGTTAGTGAAGGCTAAGCAGGCGGCGGGGTGAGGATCGGGCCCTGAAGCAGCCGCATGCATCCAAAAGGTAAGTAGGGGCCGATGGGGGGGAGGGGGGAATCAGCCCCTTTTTATTTTAGGTCCGACGTTCCTCTTTAAATATGTATTTAGGATTAGTTTGGTAGAAGTTGTTGGAGGAAGATGGTTCTGTTCTGGATGGATTTTAGTTGTGCTGGACTATATATGGCTTTGGCAGTTTACCTTAAAGTGCACCTATACTCAGAAAGGAAGTTTATGTGGTCACCTCTCATCCCCAGCCCTCTGCCCCAAAACAGCCTGCGTTTTATTTTTTACCACAGGCTTTCCCCAATATTCATACAAACACAATGAAAGAAAACCGGAAGTACATATGGCAGTTAGGTTGAAGTTCTCCCCGTTGCTGAGCCATGTGACTCCACTCTGTTGTCCTGTTTCCCCACATGAGCCTCTGTATTCCCGTTGCCTCTGTGTTAAGGGGCCGATGAATCTTGGGGTTCCCCCCATTTTTGGGGAGCCAACACCATGCCACCGTTGTGCCCCAGCCAGCCTCTCCCCCTCCATTTTTCACCCGTCACACTTTCCTCTTTTCCTTCTTCACCTCCCCCCCCCTCCCCTCCGGCTTTGTGCACCGGGATAGGCTGCCTGGCGCCCTCCTCGCCCAGCCGATGCAATGCGGTTTCACCGCTCCGGCATGCGGCGGGTGCGGGGGTGGCGCCGGTGGCCCAGCATGGGTGACATTCTGGAGTGGGGGACTTTACAGCCGGGCCTTCGCCTCCCGGCGCTGGCTGCTGGAGATGCCGCCTTCGGACGGCTCAGGCCCGTCTCTTTGCAGCCGTGACAGGCGGCCTGATACGTCACTTCCGGGATACCCAGGTGACGTCATTTCCGGGGGCGCACACTGGGATGCAGATGCGCTCCGGGTTCCCCATGTCTGATGGCGGTTGGCTGAAGCACAGCTGAAGGTAAGTATAAAGGAGTTGCCTTTCCTCATTTTATTTCCCTCACCCAGCTGAAGCGGCATGGGAAGCTGTGTGCGCAGGTGTCCCTGCTGTCTTTTCCCCTCCACTACATGTTTTGAACGGGTGTGCTGCTTCCTCCCCCTGGTTTGGTAAAGTTGTATGCCTTGACTATTGCAATGATGACAGTCTTGTATTTTAGCTTTTAGCACTTAGCACTTTCTTTGTGTCCATAACTAATGTCGAGTTTTTTATTATATTAGCACATGTGTATCTCTTTATCATAGGATTTATTTGTATATCATGTCTAATAAATCAGCTTATCATAATTGTTTGCACTGCTTTGCACTGTCACTTTAATTAAATTGTATTGGTTTTGGTGGATATTGCTTCTATAATACCAGGGGGTAATTTTGTGCCGGCACAAAGCAAAGATTACAACCCCCCCCCCCCCCTCTTTTTGTATTTTACTCTCAAGGGGCCCGTTGTTATTTTCCCAGTTACATTGGTCTTCCCATATGTTTGGCAGCCCTGGATGCGATATATGGGGGAAGGACAATTGTATTGTGTATGATTGATGTTTGTGTTATGTGTACTCATTCTGTATATAAATAAATTGGTATACTTTGTGTATTGATACTATTGTTTGGTGCTCCTTTTCTGGGGTGATGTCAGTGCAGCAACATCTGAATGGAGCAAATGCTGCCGGCTACATCCCTGCTCACCTCTAGCTGTTGACATGCCATTCAGAAAGGCCTGACGGGGGTGTGCACCCCAGATAGAGGTATGCTGGAGATACGGTCACTGTGCAGTGAGGGCTCAGCAGAACAAAACCTGAGAAAGTCCATCAGGCGCTCGGGCAATTCAGCTTAAGCTTTATTTGGGGGGGCGCTATTCTGAATCTTTGCCCCGGGAAAAGTCTAGCTACGCCCCTGGTTCAGGGTTTCTGGCACACACTCCTTGCAAGTGCTCTGGATCTGTGTTCCTGTTAGCCTTTCTGGGTCTGTGTCCCTCCTAGCTAACTGAGATCTCTCCTAACCTGAATCCATGTTCCTCCTAGCTGTCCCAGATCTGTGTTCCCTCCAGCCACTCTAGATTGATGTACTTCTTAGACTTTCGGAATCTCCTGTCCTCCTAGCATGTTTTGGATCTGTGTCCCTTCTAGCCATTCCAGATCTGTGTCCATCCTATTTGTTCTTGGTCTGTGTCCCTCCTACCTGTTTCTGGTCCATGCTTCATGTTCCTGGTCCAATGTTTCCAGATTTTATGTCTAGCAAGAAGCAGACAAATTCAAAGCTATTTAAAAATGGCATATAAAAGGAATGCTAATTTCCTGGAGTGGCCCATTCATGCTAGTATAGGCTATCCTGGGGTGGCTTCTAGGTCAGGACCCTCACGATTCTTGTGTCAGTGGGATACTAACTGAGAAGGATGTTTTGACAGATGCTGTAGATAGCTTACAGTTAGGACTGTGTCTGCCATTAGGCATACCTAGGCACATGTCTAGGATAAGGACTGGTAAGGTGTAGACTGGTGAAGTTGTCAGATAGGCTGCTTGCAACCTGCCTTTTATCTTTTCACCAGTGGGGGGCAGTGAAGCAACAAAAGAAGTACAAGTATGAGAGCCTTGCCCTAGCATATAGTTACATAATATGGTCGAAAAAAGACATATGTCCGGGTTGGGTAACGTTAATTTTATTTATTTTTTATTACAGATAACAGCTATTAGTAACAATTAATGTTGTTATTTTTGAAGCTGTCAGCGGTTGATGCCGTAGCAGGCTTCTGTGGGAGGCTATTTCACATATTTATAGCTCTTAAGGTAAAAAAAAAGATTGTTCCCCCAGAGATTGAATTTCTTCTTTTCCAGACAGAGGGAATGTCCCCTTGTCTTTAGAGGGGTTTTTACCCGAAATAGGGCATATATATATTTATACAAGTTAATCATGTCCCCCCTCAGTTGTCTCCTCTCAAGACTAAACAGATTCAATTCCCGTAATCTTTCTTTATAACTAAGATCTTTCTTTCCTTGTGTTAGTTTGGTGGCTCTCCTCTGCACTCTTTCTATAGTCAGAGCATCCTTTCTGTGAACGGGTGCCCAGAGCTGGACAGCATATTCCAGGTGAGGGCGCAACATTACATCCCTATCTCATGATTCCACAACTCTTTTAACCCGTTAAGTGCCAAGTCTGTACATTTTACGTGGTTCCCGCTCTGACCCTTAAGTGCCAGGCGCATAAAATTTATGGGCCTGGCATTTACTCATGCTAGTGGTCAAAAAAATTAAGAAAAACACTCACCTAACCCCTCTTTCAATCCGGTGGGGTCTTCTCTTTAACCTGGTGCCATCTGCTCCCCCTCAGAGCTTCAGGAATGCACCCGGAATAGCGCTGCCCCCAGCTTGGCTGCTGCCGCTGCAAACTGTAACGAGAGAAAAAAATTACATTTTCTCACCTGCAGCCGCAATCCCTCTTCACCGGGGGGTTCGATCGCCCCAGTCCCCAGCTCTCTGTTGGAAAAGTTGGTAGGTATGGAAGCATCTCCGCCTTGTTGCTCTCCAGGGCTGGCAAATTGGTAGCTGCTGGAACTTTCTGTGACCCAGGACTGTGGGTCCTCTCTATGATATGGAGAGCTACAAGCCCCAGCAGCCCCAGTGTAAACATGTACTCAAAGGTGCCTAGTGTGTCCCTGAGTGGGGAGTCATGCTGATGCACAATGTCACATATACCCCACATATAACCAGGCCTTATTATTTCTGCATGCTCTAGCCCCACATGACCACCAGAAGCCAATCAGGTTTGCTAGGAGGACAGGCGGACAGAGATGTGTAAGGGGGTGCCAGGAGATAATATTCACACACCGCTTCACATACAAAGCTTTTCGCTGGATCAGCAGGCATATGCCTCTCACTCTCTTTTTTGCACATTTTTTTCTATTATGTGTTGTAGCATCCTCCAGAACTAACCTCCTCTCTCTTTTTTCACACTATGTCTTCCTCACTTTTTACCTTCCCTTCAGCACTTTCTCTTTTACATTCCCTCCCAGTGGCACATCCAGGATTTTGTTTAGGGGCATTTGGGGGGAGGGGGCCAACATTTTTGCAGTTAAGACATCCCTAGTTATGCCCTTGCCAAACCCTTAACTAGTGGCATAACTAAATGTGCCAGGGTCCTGGTGCAAACATTAAATGGGGCCCTTTCAAGGCTCTTACAGTAACATTTTTTCTGTCTTTTTCTGACTTTCAACTTCTTAACTGGATGCATTTTGACAACAAAAAACTGGATCAGCAGAGACAAATAGTGCGTCCTTTCTCTAAATTATGCCAAGTGAGCACAAAGATGATAAATTAGGTGGAGGAGAAACAATGATGAGCCTCCTGGGCCCCGGTGTGGTTGCATCCACTGCACCCTCTCAAGTTAAGCCCCTAACTCCTAATTCTAAGAGGGCCTGGAACTCCATAGTCCCCTTGTAGACAGACCATGAAAGGAAAAGTTAAGTCTACCTAATGTCAAGCTTACAAGTGGCTGAAGGGGCAAGTTAGGTGCATCTTAGTTTCCAAGAGGCCAATAACAATGGATGAATGAGGGGTCCTAGTCCACAGGGTGCTTAAAGACTCCAGAGCCTGCTGATTCCCCATCCCAAACTGGGATGCCCCCTGTGTGAAATGCCTAGTATACTATATGCCATCTTTGGCTTCTCTTCTGGCTAATGGACGCACCCATGCCAGGCATTTCTGATTGATGGCTGTGCACATGCCAAAGGGGAGCAGCCATCCGCTCATGCTCTATTCAGCTTTACTAAGCCACTCTGATGTCAGTGCTGTCACAGTGGCTTAGTAAAGCCGAATGGAGCACTAGCCACTGATTGGAGGAGAGCATGTGCATGCACCATGTGACGACTGGCAAGGTACAAATTATTATGTTGGGATGCCCCAGAGAGACATCACAAGGATAGTGAAAATCCTGGTGATTGTTCCTCTTTAACCCTCCCCCTTCTGCCACCTGTGGGCCCTGCAGTGCAAAGATACCAACCTATTTCTCCTGGTGCTTTATTTGAAGTGGTGCCTGGAAATGGTTGCACACTGGGCTAGGTGTATTTACATTTACCTGTTTTGCACTGCATTGTGGGTCAGTCTCTCAGTACTCACCACCACCTCCAGACCTTATCAGTCTTCCTTCTCTGCTTCTGATTGCCCTCTGGTACTTGGCTGTGGCCTTCTAGGTTAGGTCAGTTGACAGGAGGATGGGTTAGGTGAGTGGTAGAGGACCGTGGCAGGGGACGGAATTGGCTACGTAAGTGGTAGAGGCCAATAACATGGCGTGGAGGGGTTAGGTGAGTGGCAGAGGACAATTTCAGGGGGTGAAGTGGTTAGATGAGTGGTAGTGGACAGCAGCAAGTAGTGGAGGGGTTAGGTGAGCCGTAGGGGACAGTGGCAGGGGGTAGAGGGGTTAGGTGAGCAGTAAGAGGCAGTGCAAGGGGGTGGAGGAGTTAAGTTAGTGGTGGAGGACAGCAGCTAGGTAGATGAGCAGTGAAGGAAAGCAGCACTTGGTGCAGGGGTTTGGTGAGTGGTAGAGAGCAGTGGCCGGGGGTTGAGGGGTTAGGTTAGTGGAGGAGGAGAGCAGCAGGGTAGAAAGGGCTAGGTGAGTGGTGGAGGACAGCATCGGGGGGGGGGGGGAGGGGTTAGATGCGTGTTAGAGGACAGCAGCAGGGGGTGAAGGGTTATGGGAGTGATGGAAGACAGCAGCAGGGGGTTAAAGGGTTAGTTGAGTGGCAGTAGGTAAAGGGCAGGGACAGGGGGTGGAGTGGTTAAGTAAGTGGTAGATGACAGCAGCATGGGGTGAAGGGGTTAGGTGAGTGGTAGAGAACAATAGCAGGGGGTAAAGGACAGTGTTGGAGGGTGGAGGGGTTAAGTAAGTGGTGGAGGACAGAAGCATGGGGTGGAGGGGTTAGGTGAGTGGTTGAGGACAGCAGTAGGGGTAAAGGGCAATGGGAGGGGGTAGAGCATTTGGGTGACTTGTATAGGACAGGAGCAGAGGGTGGAGGGAATAGATGGCAGTGGCAGGGGGGGAGGGGTTATCTGAGTGGTAAAGGACAGCAGTAGGCCGTGAAGGGGTTAGGGGAGGGGTGGAAGACAGCAGTAGTGGGTGCAGGCATGAGGTAAGTGGTGGAGGACAGCAGCATGAAGTGAGGAGTTAGATGGGTAGTAGAGGACAGAAGCAGGGGGTTAAGGGGTTAGGTGAGTGGCAGAGGACAGCAGCAGGGAGCAGAGGAGCACTTTGGTGAGTTGTAGTGCACAGCGGGAGGGGGTGGAGGGGTTAGCTGAGTGGGGGGGTGAAGGGGTTGGGTGAGTGGTAGAGGACTGCAGCAGGGGCTAAAGGGCAGCGGCAGAGGGTGGAGCGCTTAGGTGAGTTGTAGAGGACAGCAGCAGGGGGTGAAGGGGTTAGGTGAGTGGTAGGGGACAGCAGAAGAGTGTAGATGACACAGCAGAGAGTAGGTGACAGTAGCAGAGGGTAGAGGACAGCAGCAGAGAGTATATGACACAGCAGAGAGTAGGTGACAGTGGCAGAGGGTAGAGGACAGCAGCAGAGAGTAAATGACACAGCAGAGAGTAGGTGACAGTAGCAGAGGGTAGAGGACAGCAGCAGAGAGTATATGACACAGCAGAGAGTAGGTGACAGTGGCAGAGGGTAGAGGACAGCAGCAGAGAGTATATGACACAGCAGAGAGTAGGTGACAGTGGCAGAGGGTAGAGGACAGCAGCAGAGAGTAAATGACACAGCAGAGAGTAGGTGACAGTAGCAGAGGGTAGAGGACAGCAGCAGAGAGTATATGACACAGCAGAGAGTAGGTGACAGTGGCAGAGGGTAGAGGACAGCAGCAGAGAGTAAATGACACAGCAGAGAGTAGGTGACAGTGGCAGAGGGTAGAGGACAGCAGCAGAGAGTATATGACACAGCAGAGAGTAGGTGACAGTGGCAGAGGGTAGAGGACAGCAGCAGAGAGTATATGACACAGCAGAGAGTAGGTGACAGTGGCAGAGGGTAGAGGACAGCAGCAGAGAGTATATGACACAGCAGAGAGTAGGTGACAGTGGCAGAGGGTAGAGGACAGCAGCAGAGAGTAAATGACACAGCAGAGAGTAGGTGACAGTGGCAGAGGGTAGAGGACAGCAGCAGAGAGTATATGACACAGCAGAGAGTAGGTGACAGTGGCAGAGGGTAGAGGACAGCAGCAGAGAGTATATGACACAGCAGAGAGTAGGTGACAGTGGCAGAGGGTAGAGGACAGCAGCAGAGAGTATATGACACAGCAGAGAGTAGGTGACAGAGGCAGAGGGTAGAGGACAGCAGCAGAAAGTAGATGACACAGCAGAGAGTATTGGGGGGGGAGGGGTTTTCTATCGGGCTAGCCTGGTATTAACCCCAGTTTAGACTGGTGTCTAGAGTATGGAGGGTAAGTTGTGGGGTCCTGCTCCCCCAGTACGTAGAAGCAAGGGGGGGAGGATTTCCCTGTGTGGGGAGGGAAACCTGGGAGGGTGTCCCAATCCTCCTATAGCAAATTTATATACAATTCGCAGATAATCATATGCAAAACATAGTAAAAACAGTAGATCACATTAGAGTACAATCATTCACACAGTGATCTGTGGAATTTTTATTAAGTCCTTGGGTAGGTACTAGATTATAGGAATGGTATTTACAGTACAGAGTTTTCTGACCAATTTGTAGCAAGTGCAGTTTGTAGCAAGGATTGGTCTTGTTTGTTGGCTCAATACAGACGCGTTTCGCGGCTAGGCGCTTCCTCAGTGTATGTGGCCAAGATTAATTAACATCTCTTGTGGTTGGTTGTGGGATTATTAGGTGGTGGTTGGGTGCTTCTTATTTATACTTGTGGCAGCCTTGATAGAAAAAGTAATTCATTCATTGTTGTGTTCCCCGTGTAAGGGGGAAATTGAACAGCGTTGATTCCCTGGGTAGGGACAAGGTGATGAACAGCGTGGATGCCCTTTAAATGGCGTCCGTGTGCGGCTGGCGGGTTGAGCACACCCGTCCGTCTGAGGGCGGGTGGCGGCGTTCCTTGTATTGCGGACCGGACAATATCAGAGGGGCTTTCCTCTGCAGCTGTAGCCCTGGTGGTCTGCCAGGGGGATACACATAGTGAAGGGATGGGGATGTGGCTACTTGTGGCTACATTTGAACAGCACTGAATCATGCAGAAGAGTATGTGGCTGCATTGGGCCTTAATGACAATGAAGATCTCAGATAATATTTTTTATTTTCATCCCCTAATCGGGCGTAGTCGTTGATAGTGATAGTGTATGTAGAGAGAGGCAGTCTACTCTTGCTATAGAGATTATGGCCCTTATTTAACAAGGGATAGCGCCAGGTAGCGAACGGTAATGACGCTCACCGCCACGAAAACGCCTGCTCCCCTCCGCAATCACACATTTATCAAGCCGATCCTGCTTAGCGGCTGACAGAGCGCCAGATAGCGAATCATTCATCATTATTCCAGCCTCACCCCACAGCGGCAGCGAGTGACCTTGAACAGCGACAGGTATGACCTCTCGCTACCTGGCGCTCTCCAATGCATTTCAATGGAGCAATCTTTAAATATTCATAATTAATTGCTATTAATGTTTTTTTTTTTTTTTAAATGGCAAAAATTCTGTGACCACTTCTGCAATGTTAGATATTTTTTAAGGTAAAAAAATAAAAAATAAAAAAATTGTGCAGAATTGATATTACAGGTCTGATATTAATGTATTCATATTACAAAAAACATGTTTTCATTTTTTTTCCAAAAATATGGTTGTTTGGGGGTTAAAAAACTACTTTTAACCCATCGCCGCCAGCGCTCTGGGGTTTAAACAAGCATTTCACAGCGCGAGAATTTTTGGAGCGCGATTTGTTAATGAATATGCTGGGAGCCGTTCGCTATGGCCATTCGCTGTCATGCGCTCCCATACAGCGTGGAACCTGTCAAACAGCGACTCCTAACCCCGTATTCAACATTACAGCACACCGACTGAGTTGCTGTCAACAGCCGAACAATGGCCAAGCACAGCGAATACTAGCGGGCGCTGTGAAAATAACGCTACTGGCGCTCATCTGTCGCTACCTGGCGCTATTAATGAATCGGCCTCCCCGTATTCTCACTGTAAATAGCCCATTTCGCTACACAGCGTTTCTGCTTACCCCATATAAACGTATTCACATCAGACTGTAGAGCCTTCAGGATAGCGGCAGGGAAAACAGCTTTATTACTTTATTACATCAAATAGCTTTATTACTTATTACTTTATTATACCTTTGAGAGACTTTGTATTCTCACTGTAAATAGCCCATTTCTTTTTAACCCTGATGGGGTCAATGCTGCAATTGTAAATAAAATATTCATAATCCTTTCTTTTTTTGGTATTATTTTTACAAGTAGTTTTTTTTTGTGGATTGTAATATCAAGTGTGAACTTGGAGCTATACATTGTATCAGATACACCATGATGCCTGGCAGCATTCCAAGTAGATTGCATACATATAACTTTTGACTTTTTGCAGTTCTGCAGCACATTCAGTCATTTGCCCAATATACCCAGCAGTGGGCAATTTGCTGATGCTAGCTCCCCGACCCTCTTATTCGCCTGCCAGAAGTGAGTGCAATAAAACGGTCCACCCGATTGCTTAGCCCTGTACATTGTTTGCGCTACACAGAGTTTCTGCTTACCCCATATAAACTTGTTCATATCAGACTGTAGATATTACTTAATAGCTTTATTACTTATTACTTTATTATACCTTTGCTCTAAAGTAGGAGTTAGCAAAGCGCAAAAATTAATTGTTTTAAATAATAGCAAACTATGGGGATGTTCAATACAATATGAAGAGGTTATGCTATTTTAGGGGTTTATTTAAGTTTTAACGGCACTCACAGTGAAAGCCATATTTATGACAGGCAAAATGTCTAGCACCTCTAATAGCATCAGGTAGCGTTCTATCTAAGAAAAGCGCCCAGTGTCATCAGAGCGCAGCTCCACACCCTATCAGACTCTCTGTGGCGTTTTTCCATACACTGCCATTGCTTTTTTAAGTGATGTTATTTGTACTGCATATTGTTTTGACATTTTTTGGACTACAATCAACTGACAGGGTATCCTTGGCCTGCTTGGGATGTATTTTACACTCTTTAACCTTTTCTTTTTCTTTTATAAATTTGCGTATTTGTTTCCTTCAAGTGATGGCGGCTTTGCTTGTCCCTAATGTCAGCCTTTGTATTTTCATTAGGTTCAAGTGTCCTCTGGCAGTTTTATAGTGTTTTTAAATCCTGCATCAGGCACTGTAGACCTTAGCGCCCAGTTCTACAGTGCCCATGCTAGCACTGTTTACTGTTGTCATAAATCTAGGCTTCAGCGCCAGCTTTCGGGCGGCACTACATCTCTTCCCATGCAGCGTTCCTTCTGTTAAATGTTGCGGCTGCTTTCTAGCATTCACAACTTGGGCTACCTAGCGTTCTCCTAAACATAGGCAAATAGTGGTGCTTTTATTGGTAAGCACGCTGTCATAGAAGCTCCACTATGACTGTTCTGCTTCTGGTTTAGCTTTGTGCACCTCCAGTTTGACTGTGTTGATAAGATGCCCCCCAAAATGCAGGCAAACCCAAAGACCCAGCAGCAGTTCCAGTGGGTCTGAGGCAGATTTGCCTCTGCATAAGTAGTCCCACCAGCATGTGGACAATCGGCCAATGTCCAGATTATTAAGGTAAGTGTATTTTGTGTGTTTGCTGTACCTTTTATTTTTCTGTGGGCATGCCTTTACTTACATAGTTAATACAGCTGATAAAAGACATGTCCATCAAGTACAACCAGGGGTGTTGGGGTAGCGGAAGTAATTTTTTATTTATATATTTTTTTTTACAGATAACAGCTAATAGTAACTGTTAATGTTATTTTCTTCCAAATAAGCATCAAATCCTTTTTTGAAGCTGTCAGCGGTTGATACCGTAACAAGCTTCTGCCGAAGGCTATTCCACAATTTATAGTTCTTAGTGTAAAAAATGATTGTCGCCTCTTTTCTTTTTCCCAGAGAGTGCCCCCTTGTATTTAGAGAGGATTTTTCAGTTTTTATTGAGGAAAATGAAGTACAGTGTTACACCATGCGCACTTATAATTGTACATCAGCTTATTCAAACACAAGATACATACGAGCGCTCTGAATGCAATTATCAAAATAGGTACCCTTACTATACTATATATACTATATATAAAACCTTAACATTAACCTCTAGTGATCTGACATTTAAAAACCCTGTAAACAAGTGCCTCCAAATGGCCCTTCAGTCACCGTCCGTAAGGGACACCTTGAAGTCTGTTTCCCATTTTTGAGAATATGCTGGTAGTCATGCATTCGATGATGCCCCAAGCTGGTTATAAACAAGTGAGATGGCCCCCATCCCCCAGGGGTCCCTACATAATTTCTCAGCCTAAACGGAGTTGCACTTACTTTGAGTTTTGACTTAACATAGTGGCTGATTTGAAGGAAGAAAAAACTCCCCATTGGGAATATCTCTTGAGGATCCCAAGGAAGCAAAAGTGATCACCCCACTTGGCAATGACATATCTATTATTCTCCCTCAACCAGCAAAATGCCTTAGCATCAAACAGGCCAGGCGCAAATTCTGGATTGCCCAATATACCCAGCAGTGGGCAAGTTGCTGATGCTAGCTCCCTGACCCTCTAATTTGCCTGCCAGAAGTGAGTGCAATAAAACAGTCCACCCGATTGCTTAGCACTGTACATTGTTGTTTGCGCTACACAGAGTTTCTGCTCACCCCATATAAACTTAATCATATCAGACTGTAAAGCCTTCAGGACAGCGCAGGGAAGCACCCAAAAAAGATAGAGTAACTTAGGAAGCCAGGACATCTTCACTGCAGCAATCCTTCTCACCCACTAGAGACCAATTTAATTGCAAAGACCTGAGATTTGTAAATATTGTAGTGAAATTGGCCGCATAGAGAGAAGTATAATCAGATGTCAAATGCACCCCCAAATACTTAATAAATAGCTTTTGCCACTGGCAGTCAAAGGACGTCCTGATGACTTTCAATGTGCTGTTGGGAAGGGAGATATTTAGCGCTTGTGAAAGAATTGATTTGGAGACCAGATCTGGTTACTCAGTGTCACAAACAGATTCGGTAAGGAAATTTATGGCTCTGTAACCACCATCAAAATATCATCCAGGAATAGCGATATTTTGTGCTTGTATCCTGAGACCCTAAACACTGCAATTTCAGCATTGTTTTGGAGTAATCTAAACAAGGGTTTGATTGCAAGGGCAAACAGAAGCAGAGAGAGAGGGCATATCTTATAAGTATCTTATAAACGCCCCCGGACAGGAGAATAAGGATTAAACCCAATTAATAAAATGAGGACATATGGCTTGATGCAGAGCCTCCCCGTTCAGCTATCCCGTGCGTTTTCCCGTTGGTTTTGGGCTTTGATCGGGTCAGGAAAGGGTGCTACGTTGATTTTAGTGTGCGTTTATGCGCTCAGGTGTGCGCTCAGCCGCCTTTCCGATTCTCGGCTCGCACGAGGCTGTTTCCCGGCAAAACGGACTCGTTCATTGTTCCGTTTTTTTCAGTGATGCAGAGCCTTGTTTTCCGATTGAAATCAGCCTAATGAAACGGGGCCGCCAAGCCTTCACTTACGGCAAGTCAGAGCAGCCGTATTTGCACTCGGGCAATAATATGCAGTCTTCTGTTGGAGCACATCAGCGGCGCCAGCTCCGCGGTCTTGTCCTGCTGAGTATGGCAGAAACCAGGCTGCACCTATTTGAGCTCACCCGCCTTACTGGGTATGTGTATGAAACTTTTATTGTTTGCCCACCCTGTCTGACTTTGTTTTTTCCCTTAACACACTATTTGGTAATTTTTTTGTTAGTATATTTTTAGCCTAATTTTTTAACTTTAAATTAAATGGGTTAAGTGATAGAACTCTATTGCGTCATGTTCTTGCCCTCTTATGTAAGTAGTATTCCCTAGACTTTTTTAATGAGTGTACAGGTTGGATGTGCATGTATGCTCATTACAAATGTCCTTTCCTCCAACCCTACCCCGCTCACCTATTTGTCCCTCTTTTCTATTGTTGCAATGCACACCTTTTTTTATTTTTATTTTGTTTTTTGTTTTTTTTTGTTTTTGGGCAGGAGACTATCCTTTGCTCCCCTGGCTGCTGACCCCAATCCTGCACCCATCTTCACAGGCAGAGGAGCCCTACAATACTGCCCCCAGGAGGACTCGCTCTGTGGTGGAGCGAGCCTTTGGTCTCTTGAAGATGAGGTTCCGTTGTCTGGATCAGACTGGTGGGGCACTACAATATATGCCTGCAAAGGTCATTAAACTAATCATGGCTTGTTCCGCTTTAAGAGAGGGAGTCTGCCATTTCTGAGTAAAGTCTCATTAAAAAGGGTTTCACACAGTGGGGCATCCCGATCTGGGATTTCCAGGGGGAAGACCAGTGGCCGCTCTGGGTTTTGTTCTGCTTTATGTGAGGGAACCTGTGTTACTTTAAGAATAATGTAAAGGAGGTGGGTTATTCCATCCTGACCTGATTTGAACATGATGTTTTAAAGCAGGCCAAAACCCATGTAACCTAGCCCTTTGGAGTGTGATGAAATCCAGGGCTGGGTTACAGGCATCATGTCTCTGGGGCATTCCAATTTGGGATGTACTGCACGTCACTGCGGGGGGAACGTCAGAGCTATACCAGGAGCTGTGCCATCTTTACACAGGAGCAGGACGACATCATCATGGATGTGAGTATGCGAGCGTGCGTTTATGTACGCGCACACATTCCTTATAATAAAAAAAAAACAAAGTCTGAAACAACTTAGTTTGTCACGTTAAATACAAGCCCACCTTAGTTTAACCCATGTACGCAGCTACAAACTAGGCTACATGCAGATAGAAGAACTAGGGCAATGTGAGGCAGCAAAAGGTTAATAAAGTGACTTTAGTTAGGCCAGGAAACTTGTATCTTTTTTTTTACAGATGATGCTGCGGAATCGTTTTTTTAGAGTTTGGGCTTTTCATTAAACACGCTGAAGGTCCGGTTTAAAAAGGGCCCCAAAAAAACAACGCTCAACCAAACCATAAAAACAATGCTAAACTAAGTTTGTTTTTCATTCACAGATCAAAGAAAAACACAGCCACAAGACCCCGAGGCCTAATTTTTAACATGTTTAATTCAAATTTAAATTGTTTTTTTACTTTTGTTTTATCAAAAAAATAATCTCAAAACCACAAAAACAAACAAGAAAGTTTGATTAAAAAAACATAAACAGATTTTGTGAGTTGTCTTTCCTGCAAATGTACAATCACACAACATCATCACACATTTACATGACACAAAAGGATTAGATATGGGAAAAAACATCAGAAAAACTCACAACCAATTACGGTAAACATTAAAGGCAAGGAAGAAGGAACACCAAAGAGATTAAGGTATGCATTAATGGCAAGAAAGAAGGAACACCCAAAAATAAATTTGACAATATATATATGTGTCAAATTGGCAGTTGGTGCCATATGCATATTCCAATGGAGGTTTAGGGATGTGCGCTTGCGTGTAGCCAGATTGGCAACTGAAGAGCCATGGTGAAAAATCACCAAAATGGAAGGTCAAATACGACGGAAAGCAAGGTATTTGAAAGCAAGGTACGTTCAAAAACCAAGGAAAAAGCAGGGAAAAACGGGCCGCCCGTGTGAACGGGAACGGAAGCCCGATCAAATTGAAGGCACCCGAGAGAGCAAAAAAAACTTCCCGAGTAAAGACAAATTGACGGATCAGTTAGGGAGCCATTCAGACGGAGGCTCTGCATCACATTTGTGCCACGATTCAAACGGGAGCCCCGGACAATCGGAAGGTTTTAAGCTCAGACCGGGGGAGGCTCTGCATCAGGCCCATAGCCTGCATTTCTTCAGGAAAAAATGTAGATAGTCCCACGCCACCGTATCGAACGCCTTACGTACATCCAAAGTCAGTAATATTGCCTGCCGCCCCTCTTTTTTCACATGCTACCCTAGGTTAATGAATTAATCCAACCTGAACTTTCGAAATTAGAGACTTAATTAATTTATTAAGATAGGAGGCGAGCACCTTGTCCATAAGTATCATCAGAGTTTTGGTTTTGGTATCATGCTCACAGCGGCAGTAAGCAAAACCATGCTCCAAGGCTCCCCTTCCCTCACAGCATTTAAATTCAGCACCAAGTGTGGAGACAATATCTGGACAAATTTTTTTAGTATAAAGCTGTAAAACCATCAGGGCCGGGTTGCTTACCTCCCTTTGGCCTCCTGCACCTCCGTTAATTCAATGGGTTTATCTAAATAGGTTCTGGCTTCAGGGGGAAGGAGAGGCAGATCTAACTGTGAGAATACATTTTCTGCTTCTTTCTCATTTTAAAAGGTTTTGGATTTGTATAGATCATTGAGATGCTTTTTAAAAGTTGTCACTACTTTCAAAAGATTACTAGTTAGGAGTGCATACACGGATTTAATGTAATTTGGTTTAGGCTACAGATCGGCTACCTGAAATAGTGTTTCCCCATGTTTTATGTATTGCCCATTTATATATTTATATAAATCATGTCCCCCCCTCAGTCATCTCCTTTCAAGACTAAACAGATTCTCATATATGTCCTAATAACTAAGGCCCTTATTCATCAAGCGATAGCGCCAGGTAGTGTCTCACGAGCGCCAGGTAGCGGCAGCTAACGGCGACTACCGACTCAAGTACGCCCGGCGGCGGTCACAATGACGCATTTATCAAGCAAAATGAGGCTAGCGCCGGCGAGAGCGACGGCTAGCGCGGCATTCATCATGAAGCCGCCTGGACCGAACAGCGCCGCTGCAAATTCCCTCACAGCGCCAGGTATGAGCTGTCGCTCCCTGGCGATGTCCAATGCATTTCAATGGAGCAATCTATAATTATTCATAATTAATTGGTATTAATTTTTTTTTTTTTTTTTTTTAATGTCAAAAAATCGGAGACCACTTCTGCAATGTTAGGATTTATTTTTAAGTCAAAAAAAAAAATAAAAAAAATATGTGCAGAATTGATCTAACAGGTCTGAGATTAATGTATTCATATAACAAAATGATTCTAAAAACATGTATAATGTTACATTCAAAAAATATGGTTGTTTAGGGGTTAAAAACTAGTTAATACAGATCGCCGCCAGCGCTCTGGGGTTTAAACAAGGAATGGACAGCGACAGCACATTCGGAGCGTGAATTTTTGATGAATATGAAGCTAGCCGTTCGCTCTGGCCATTCGTTGTCAGGCGCTCACATACAACGCTGGACCTGTGAAACAGCGACCCCCCAGCCCGTATTCAACATTACCGCACACCGACTGAGTCGCTGTCATCAAGCTAATGCCGGCCAAGCACAGCGAATACTGGCTGGCGCTGAAAAAATCACGCTACAGTCGCTCATCTGTCGCTACCTGTCGCTATTGATGAATCGGCCTCCCCGATCTTTCATTCCTCTTATTAGTTTAGTGGCTCTGCTCTGCACCCTTTACATGGTCAGAGCGTCCTTTCCATGAATGGGTGCCCCAAAACTGGACAGCATATTCCAGGTGAGGTAGCTGGTGCATGATACCATCTTGGTGGCCTTGGAAGCAGCTGCTTGACATTGCCTGCTTTTATTTAGCTTTTGGTCAGCCAGTAACCCCAGATTCTTCTCCACAAGTGTTTCTCACAGCTGTACCCCCTTGAGAATATATGTGGCCCTCAGGTTGTTAAGTGCATGACTTCTGTTTCCTTTTCTCTATTTTCTGTTCCTATTATGCCTTTTTTCACAGTTTAAGCTACATGTAACTTTGCTCTGTGATTTTTTGCCTGTGTTTTCCCTTCAACTTTATTCCTGACTCAGGCCTCATTTGGATATTGTTTAAGTCTTTTTAATAGAGTTTTTAGTTAAATACATAGATCTTAGTGTTGCGCTTAGCATTTTTACATGTATTCTTCCTATTTTGATATGTGTCTTTTACTATTATCATAACTTAGTGTTCAGAAATGCATCATTATTTAAAAATTAACATGTTTGCGTGTAATTATATTGTCGGTAATGCATTTCTTTTTTTTTTTTTCTTCCTCATTTTTCATGTAGGACACGTGCCAGTTGGAATATAATGATGCCCAACCATCTCCCCAGAAGGGGAAAATTGTGGAGGAGATTAGGGCGACCATGTCCTGATGCTTTGATCGGACGCTGTGGCCCAAGTCAATACAACGGTGATTGGACTTCAAGCCATGGGACCTGGCATCAGTCTACCAGCATTATGATCCCTATGCCTCTGGTAAGTGACAAATGGTGGACAGCATTGGTTGGTGTAGGAGCACAATCAATGACTTGACCCTTTACATGGTCAGAGCGTCCTTTCCATGAATGGGTGCCCCAAAACTGGACAGCATATTCCAGGTGAGGTAGCTGGTGCATGATACCATCTTGGTGGCCTTGGAAGCAGCTGCTTGACATTGCCTGCTTTTATTTAGCTTTTGGTCAGCCAGTAACCCCAGATTCTTCTCCACAAGTGTTTCTCACAGCTGTACCCCCTTGAGAATATATGTGGCCCTCAGGTTGTTAAGTGCATGACTTCTGTTTCCTTTTCTCTATTTTCTGTTCCTATTATGCCTTTTTTCACAGTTTAAGCTACATGTAACTTTGCTCTGTGATTTTTTGCCTGTGTTTTCCCTTCAACTTTATTCCTGACTCAGGCCTCATTTGGATATTGTTTAAGTCTTTTTAATAGAGTTTTTAGTTAAATACATAGATCTTAGTGTTGCGCTTAGCATTTTTACATGTATTCTTCCTATTTTGATATGTGTCTTTTACTATTATCATAACTTAGTGTTCAGAAATGCATCATTATTTAAAAATTAACATGTTTGCGTGTAATTATATTGTCGGTAATGCATTTCTTTTTTTTTTTTTCTTCCTCATTTTTCATGTAGGACACGTGCCAGTTGGAATATAATGATGCCCAACCATCTCCCCAGAAGGGGAAAATTGTGGAGGAGATTAGGGCGACCATGTCCTGATGCTTTGATCGGACGCTGTGGCCCAAGTCAATACAACGGTGATTGGACTTCAAGCCATGGGACCTGACATCAGTCTACCAGCATTATGATCCCTATGCCTCTGGTAAGTGACAAATGGTGGACAGCATTGGTTGGTGTAGGAGCACAATCAATGACTTGTCCTTAACGCCTCTTCTTGTTTTGTGTCTTCACAGATATGCAGCCTCCCCTCTAGAAGCAATGGCAAAGAGGTTCTTTCCTGCCCCCTAAGCCAGATCCCAAACATCTGCGGGGGAGGGTCCTTTGCACTATTGCACAACCCAGGGGAGGAAGGGGATGAGGATATCCAAGAGGAGTCAGCCGATGAAGGTGTGTGGGTCATCAGCTCCTCCGATGAGAAAATGCCGTAGTCTGGCTACCGGAAGGGCCAGTCTCAGGTGGGGAGTCTTGAGGTGGAGGAGGTGGTGGACTACCCACCATTCCATGAGGTGGTAGTATGGGGAGTGGAGGAGTCTGGCCTCTCGGAGTTGGGCCCCAGAGGCCCAAGTTGGGGGAGCAAATCCCAAACTTCCTCCAATCGCAGCCCTTCCTGATTTGAGGCCAGCACCTCATCCCTGTGAGTAGGCTTTGTGTATTGAGCTATTTTGGAAGTGACAAGTGTGTGCTTAATATTTTTTTTTGTTTTAATTCTTGTTGATTCAGGGCATCATAGTCCGGTGATCTCCTCCAAACTCCTTCCTGTTTTTTCTGGAGCCAATGTCAGGTAATAATGCTGTGCACAAACACACAGAAACAAATCTTAAAGTGTTTCTATGTTGTCAGAAAACACACAGATAACTTAATATTATTGTTTTTGTCTTGGATTCTCATAGCTCATCCTATTCCCCCCAATCTCTGGCACATCCATTGTCCCCCCCAAACTTGTCCCCACCAGCATGAAGTTGGGTCCAGCAGTATGGGCCATATACCCTGGGTTTTAACAGTAGCTGCCTTGTTGATCTCGCAATTAGAGCTTTCTTTAAAACACCCCCCCAAAATAGTTATAGATGAGAACCAGTCCTTAAACTTTTTAATTCAAAAAGGTCAGGGGTCCATGTATGACTATACCTTGGTGTATGTACCATACATTTTGTGGACCATCTCAATTAAACAATAATATGGATAATTAGCACCTTTAGTTACTGGTTGCTCCTTACAGGAATGCAACATGTTACTAACATATAGAGACACCACATGTACATGGAGTTGGCTTAGTGGCTAAAAATCTAACTAATCAGTTGTGTCTATCCTAATTTTGACCAATGTATTTAAACCAGGCTGCATTTATATTTCCAAACAACACTGCACAAATAAAATAACACTGCCTTAACTTCATATTTTGCCTGTACACTATCGAGTGCGGACTGTTGTGTGTGATGCTTGTTGTGTGTTTTAACTGCTGACACAAGTATAGGTGCATTCACATGATTCAGATCCTCCATCGGGTGTGCTTCACACTGTTGCTGTAGTTGTGTAAGCCATTGGGAGTGCTGGGAGTACAGCTTTCGCGGACTATGCCTCAGACGATGCTTTCGTATACATTGAAGTGTAACAAACTCAGCTTTTAGTATTTTTCTAGTGTTTTTCCATGTACCATGCAATGTAATGTTTCAGTGTCCACCCTTAATTTATGCCCTAAATATGATTTGTTTTATGTTTATAGGAAATTTATACAGATATGCTGGCTTGTTTGCTGGCTTGTACACTTATGCCAACCTCTTTTTTTAACTGTTTCCAATACCCTTACTTGTTGCTGTGCCAAGTCTCTTCTGTTCCAAAGTACGTAGCATGCCATGCTTGGCATACATTCTTCCTTTCTTCTTCCTAATGATTACCTTAACCACTTTCATGCTTGGCATGAATTCTTCTGTTCTTCTTAATGCTTACCTTAACCACTTTCATGCTTGGCATGCATTGCTCTTTTCTTATTCCTAATGCTTACCTTGACCATTTTCCACTTTGTCATGCATTCTTCTTTTCTTCTTCCTAATGCTTACCTTAACAACTTTAATGTTTGGCATGCATTCTTCTTTTCTTCTTCCTAATGCTTACCTTAACCACTTTCCTCTTTGTCATGCATTTTTCTTTTCTTCTTCCTAATGTTTACCTTAACTGCTTTCTTCTCAAGTGAAGCTCATTCCCCTTGATGGTTGTATATTTGGGATGCCCACATGGATATAATGTCAACATTGCTCTGATTGTAAATTATATTAAATGAAAGGCACCACAACACTATTTAATTTTTATTTATAATGATTCATTTATTTGTTTTTATTTTTAATTTTTTAATTACTAAAATGTTGTAATAAAATGTGTATTTTTATTAAAATATAAACCTGGAAAAATAAAAACATATATATAATATATAAATATAAATTTATTTTTTAAAACTATGTACAATGTTGGGGGGTGTATGTTGGGGGTGGGTAAAAGAAAGCGGCAGGCTCCCAGTGCCTTATGGTGGGTAGCTACCCATGGCTGAGGCCAGCTCCTCAGTATCCCCCACCAGCCTATTCTCAGTAGCTGTCAGCTCCTGCAGGCACTGCTGTGCCTCTAGTGTGTGTACTGTAAAAGAAAAATGAAAACAATTTGTGTCTAGCCTCTGCTTCCTGACAACCTGTTGAAGAAGCCATGTTAGTAAATAGTAACTTGTCTTAAAACTTACTAGGCTGGTGGGGGCTTTGGGGTTGGGGAGCCACACTTCTGACTGGGACCTGCCACACCTCTTGGTCCAAGTCTGTAGAAGAATACAAAAACAATAGTTAGTGAATGTGTTAGAGGTGTTTATTGGCTTGTCTTTTGTGGGTGGTACATCTTCCACCTTCTTCTTGTGGTTGGTTTTAAACACCTCCACCCCCTCGCTGCTCACCCGTTGGGACATTTTGGCCATCTAGAAGGAAATGTCACAAAATTATACTTTACAACACATAAGTATGTGTGTTTAGTCTGTGTCTTCCTGTGTGTGTTTGTGTATGATAGAGATGAGCGAATCAAATCTGGCGAATCCGAATTCGTTACGAATTTTAGGGAAAATTCAATTCTAAACTAATCCAAATATCGCCAAGATTCGATCACTCAAATAGCTTCCTTAAACTCCATTTAGTGTGGTCCAGGCCATCACATGCAGCCTATCAGCAGCCAGGCTCCCCGGTGATGTCACAGCCCTATATAAGCGGCGGTCATCTTGTGGGCGCTCATTTCAGCAGTGTATTGCGGCGAGAACGGGTCAGGGACAGACAGAGCAAGGGAGAGATCGAGCCAGGGAGATAAAAAGACAGTAAAAGAAAAAGACAGGGTGAGAAAGACAGGGCGAGAAAGAGAGAGAGGCAGATAAAGAGGCAGAGAAAGAGAGAGACAGTGACAGAGAGTGACAGTTACAGTGTGTTTGCATTTGCTTTCATGCCCAGATCTTTCAAGCCTATTTAGTGTTATTACAGATCACACACACCTGCCTATTTTGCTTTTCTACAAAAAACACATTTTAAAACTTTCTGTAGTGCTTTTAACTCACTTTCACCAGGGGCATACTATTTCAGGCCATGATCTGACAGTGTGTTGCCATTTTTTTTTAGCAAGAGCACCTGTCTATATTGCTCTTGCTTTTCTTCAAAAACCACATTTTAAAACTTTCTGTAGTGCTTTTAAATCACTTTCACCAGGGGCATACTATTTCAGGCCATGATCTGACAGTGTGTTTGCATTTGGTTTTAGCAAGAACGTCTGTCTATATTGCTCTTGCTTTTCTACAAAAAACATGTTTTAAAACTTTCTGTAGTGCTATTAACTAACTTTGAGCACTGGGCATCCCATTTCAGGCAATCTGACCATGTGTTTGCATTAGCTTTTATCACGGGCAGCAGTCTATATTGCTTTTGCTTTTCTACAAAAAACACGGTTTAAAGTTTGCTGTAGTGCTATTAACTAACTTTGAGCACGGGCATCCCATTTCAGGCAATCAGTGACAGTGTGTTTGCATTTGTTTTTAGCAAGAGCACCAGTCTATATTCCTCTTGCTTCTCAATGAAAACCATGTTTTAAAACTTTCTGTAGTGCTATTAGATAACTATGAGCATGGGGCATCCCATTTCAGGCAATCTGACAGTGTGTTTGCATTTGTTTTTAGCAAGAGCATCAGTCTATATTGCTCTTGCTTTCCTACAAAAAACACATTTTAAAGTTTCCTGTAGTGCTATTAACTAACTTTGAGCATGGGGCATCCCATTTCAGGCAATCTGACAGTGTGTCTCCAATTGTTTTTACCAAGAGCACCAGTCTATATTGCTCTTGCTTTTCTACGAAAACCACATTTTAAAGTTTCCTGTAGTGCTATTAACTGAGCAGGGGGCATACCATTTCAGGCAATCTGACAGTGTTTGCATTTGGTTTTAGCACGGGCACCAGTCTATGTTGCTTTTCTACAAAAACAATGTTTTAAAATTTTCTGTTGTGCTATTAACTAACTTTCAGCAAGGGGCATCCCATTTCAGACAATCTGACTGTGTTTGCATTTCCTTTTATCACGGGCACCAGTCTATATTGCTTTTGCTTTTCGACAAAAAACACATTTTAAAGTTTGCTGTAGCGCTATTAACTGAGCACAGGGCATCCCATTTCAGGCAATCTGACATTGTGTTTGCATTAGTTTTTATCACATGGGCAGCAGTCTATATTGCTCTTGCTTTTCTTCAGAAACCACATTTTAAAGTTTGCTGTAGTGCTATTAAAGGAGCAGTATCATATTTAAATGGTACTTTGAATGTAGGTAAGTGTTGGAGTAAGAAATACAAATGTAGAAAAAAATGATGACTGTGTTGAGCAGCTGGAGACTAATAGCTCATGTTTATGTCTTGTCAGTGCCGGGAGCCGACACTCTCGCCTGTTCCATGCTGAGGAGAGGGGTGAAACAATGTATCAGTTCCACGCTGAGGAGAATGTATCAAAGTCTCAGCTGTTCAGTGCTGGCAGCCGTCCAGCATAAGATAACAACATTGCAACATTGCCTGGCCAGAACTTATATATCTAAAACAGAGAGAAAAGCTCTAGAAGTCATTTAGCTGATTTTGACAGTTTTCCCTTCATGTTGGCTCTGCTGCAGAATCTTTCAGTTTACCATTTTCTCTTTCATATTCTTATTTTTCATTTTTCCATATGATCTTTCTTTCAGCTTTGTGTGTTTTGAGCAAAGCCCAACCCAGGATGTTTCACTATCTGGAGTTTTGTTTTGTGCCCCCAGGGGAATCCTGACTTGGGATGCCCTGATATGTGAAATTCCCCAAGTTTGCCTGTAAAAATGTACCTTTCCCTGTCCCACAGCGCATGCGCAGGCTCTCATCCAATCAGCTCTGTTTGCACGCAGATGGGGAGCCTGAGCAGTAACCTTCCTGGCCGCCCGGCCTGTCTAAATGACTATCTGCGTGAGCGCGCCAGAAAAATGGGGGGGATCTGTGGTTATCCAGGGGTCGTTTCACACAGTGGGCATCCTGATTTAGAATGCCCAAGGGGGAAGGTCAATGGCCGGGTCTTATAGACTTCAGGGTCGGCCACTCAGGGTTTTGTTCCACTTTAATACCTTTAGATTTTCCTGCACAGTTATTCAAAGAAGAATTTCAGTCATTTTCAGTCAGTTTAGTTTATTTTGTATAGATTTTACACATTTGAGTCACCTGGTCTCATAACAAAAGCAGCAGTTCACACACACACAGCCGTTACCACTGATTACAGTGTCAGCCTCTGAGGTAAAGTGTTGCTAGGAGACCAGTGGGCTAAATGAAGCAGCTCACTAAATACAAGCCAGCAGATCCCCCTATTCAGCAAATGGACTGAGCCATTGGCATTATACAATTTAAAAGAGAGGCATATATTTTTTTCTTTTTCTATCGCCAGATTATTTATACACATGTTATAAGCTATTGTTTGGCTATTTAATTATTTATCTTTTTTAATGCAAATTTCGCGATACTGCTCCTTTAACTGAGTACATGGCATCCCATTTCAGGCAATCTGACAGTGTGTTCAGTGTGCTTGCATTTGGTTCTAGCACGAGCACCAGTCTATAGTGCTTTTGCTTTTCTACAAAAACCACGTTTGAAAACTTTCTTTAGTGCTATTAACTAACTTTGAGCACGGGCATCCTATTTCAGGCAATCTGACAGTTTGTGAATTTGGTTTTTTTCCTAGGCCTTGCAACAAGCCTAGTTACAGATCACACCCACCTGTCTATTTTGCTCTTTTCTACACACCTGCTGCTGTTCCAAAAATACTGTTTTAGGTGTAGTGTAGCGTATTGTTTTCCCCTCCTATACGCAGTAAATACGTCAGGCAGAGAAGTGCCAGGATGTGCACAGAGGAGTGGCAGAGGCCTAGATTCATCAGGCAGAGGTTGCAGCAGACTAAGGGTGGGTGGCAGGAGAAGTCGGGGTGACAGGCCTGATCTCCTAGTATCAGCTAGCAGTCGTGTCTTGACCAGCAATGCATCTGCCAGCATCGATTGGTTAACTTCATCATAAGTGACATCTGACAGCCCCAGGCAACAGTCGTTAGGTTCCTTGGACACAACCCTGAGTTGGTATAGTCCAGGAGCAGTCCCTGTCCTCCCATTGCCTCTGTCCTACGCCGTTCCCTCCCCCAGCGAAGCATCTTATGCTTTGGGTTCAACTCCACTAATCAGTGAGGACGATCTGATAGAGGACAGTCAGCAGCTACTGCCCAGCCAAGAAATAGGGGAGACATCCGCAGCTTCTTTCGCTAGGCAGCCAAATAATGGTGAGGAGAGTGGCGTGGGAAGTGGTGTTGCGAGCGTTCCAGCTCCTGCAGTAGACACTGTTGAGGAAACCAAAGAGGACATCAGTGACGTGCAGACACAACTCGATGATGATGAAGCCGATCGCACTTGGGAGCCAGGTGCAGAAGGGGCTTCATCATCATCAGGAGAAGAGGGTCGCAGGTTGCCCGTGAGTCAGCAGCTGAGGCAGCAAGGTGGTAGCATGGTTGGCAGTCAGCATGGTGGCAGAATTAGAAAGTCAGGAGCCAAACGTTGCCGGGGCCGGGGTACACCACCTGCTGCGCGGCAGGCTACTTTCCCTGGAGGTAGTGGAACAGGGGTCCCTGGAGTCGACGGCAGTAGCAGTGAATTAGTGCAGACTGTTGGTGGGAGAATAATCTACTCGGCAGTGTGGCAGTTTTTCAACAAGCATCCACAAGAGGGTAACATGGCCACATGCAAGATGTGTAGGCAGAAGGTGAAGCATGGCCAGGGCCCCAATGTTGGTACCACGGACCTACGGCAACATATGCAGCATCACCATAAAGCAGCCTGGGAGAACCAAACCTCAGAAGTGGTGGTACAGCCTGCTGCATCACCCAGTGGCACGCTGCTCCCAATTTCAGCCAGCCAAGGCTCCAGCACCTCAGCCGAAGGTAGCTGTGTGTCATACCGATCCTACAGATGCTACTGCTCCTCCTACTACAAGTCAGTCATTCCGCCAGCAATCCATCAGCGAAGCCATGTCCAAGGGACAACAGTATGCGCCCACTCATCCTAAGTTGCTGATGCTGCAGTCTCTCTCTTTTCAGGTGGTGGACTCTGCACCTTTCAGAGAACTGATGGCTTGCGCTGAGCCGAGGTGAAGAGTCCCAAGTCATCATTTCTTTGCAAAGAAGGCAGTACCAGTCTTGTACAATTTTGTTTAACAGAAGGTGGGCCAGTCCTTGAGCCTGTCGGTGTGCACCAGAGTGCATGGTAGCGCAGACGTCTGGAGCTTTAACTATGGCCAGGGCCAATAGATGTCCTTT
The DNA here is from genome assembly GCA_027917425.1 of Gastrophryne carolinensis. Lineage (NCBI taxonomy): Eukaryota > Metazoa > Chordata > Amphibia > Anura > Microhylidae > Gastrophryne > Gastrophryne carolinensis. The sequence continues at coordinate 169,585,939 of CM051235.1, read as the reverse complement.
ATGGCCCACTGGGTGAATGTGGTTCCTGCACAGCCACAACAGCAAATTGGACAGTTCACGCCGCTTCGGCCTCCATGCTCCCAGGCAGTTGTGCCTGTGACAGTGTGCGACTCCGCCTCCTTATCCTCCGCCGTCTCCTCAGCCTCCACTGTACGGTCAAGTCTCAGTGCCCCTCCAGCCTACTATGTGTGCAGGCCATGCTGTTCTTCACATGGTTTGCCTTGGCGAATGGAGTCACACAGGGGAGGAGCTCAAAAAATTCATAAATCAAGAAATAAAATCATGGCTTACTCCCTGAGAACTGCAAATGGAAACCATGGTGACCGACCATCGAAAGAACGTCTGCGCTGCAAAAAGGAAGCCTGAACCATGCGCCCTGTATGGCACATGTGTTCAATCTAGTGGTCAAGCGTTTCCTTAAGTCTTCCCCCATCTGCAAGACATCCTAACAATGGGAAGGAAACTTTGCATGCACTTCAGCCACTTCTACACCGCAAAGCACGTCCTTCTTAAGCTGCAGCATCGGAACGGTATCCTCCAACATCTGATTTGTGATGTTTCCACCTATTGGAATTCCATCTCCATATGTTGGATCGACTATACGAACAGAGAAAAGCCATCACTGATTTCTTTTACAATATTTTTATTGAGCAAATTTAGAGTTTACAACATGGTATATAATCACAGCATGTTCCAGTCAAACAGATAATAATACAGCATACTGGTGTTATTTAATCTAAGCGGTATAAATGTCAGATAATTGCTGTCGTTATCATTATTAAAGTGCAAGTTCTAATAAATCCTATGTGAGTCTCTGTTAACTCTAAACAGCCTGGCTGCACCACCGTGACCAGAACCCGCCCGGGGGGGGGGGGGGTTTGCTCTACCGAAGACCCTCTTGGGAGGAGCTGCGGTAGAGGATGTTATGCAAATAAATTTATAAACTCATTATACATTAAACCACACATAGCAATTTAAGGCGTCCTCAATGGACTACCTGTTTAAACAGAACAAAATAAAGCAAGCAGAAAGAAGGGAAGAGGGAAGGAAGAGAAGTTAAGAAAGGGTAAAGAATGAAAAGGGAAGAGAGGAAAAGTGGAGGGAGGGGGGAAAAAATGGAAGGGTGGCGACGTTAGGGCCTCTATAAAGGTGGATGGAAGGAAGAGGGGCGTCCCAGAGCATGCAACATCTCCCCTCCTGCTGGTCAGTGCTCATTAACCCTATTCCTTAGGGCCATCAAACCTAATAGCCCCTAACACTTTTAGCCATCACTGATTTCTTGATGATCCAAGCGGATAGGGGGACTCCCCTGTGTAACTTCAATGTAAACCAGTAGCAGCTCATACGTGACACCTGCCGTTTGCTCAGGCCCTTTGAGGAAGCCACTTTATTAGTCAGTCGCCAGGATTACGGGATGAACAACGTGATTCCACTGCTTCATGTACTACAGCACATGTTGGAAACCATGGCTGGTCAGGGCACTGGAGACATGGGGCCTACATCTCATGGCTACAAGAACCCAGTGGGGATGAACAGGAGGAAGAGGGGCACAGTTTAGGTTTGGCAAAATGGGCAGTTTATCTAGTCATTTGACAGGTGAGGAGGAGCAGGAGCAGCCAGAGGAGCTAGAGGTTTGTGAGGAAGGTGAGACAGAGGACCCCGACACACCATGGCAGTATGGAGACAGGTAGTTCCTCCGAGTCACTTACACAAATGTCACATGCTCATGTGCTTGTGTAGTGACCAGCAAATTATCTCCATTCGGCAGCGGGGTTGACTTCTGGCTCTCCACCTTTTTGGACCCTCGCTACTGGCACAAAATGGGGGCCTTTTTTACACCCACTGAGAAGGAGGACAAACTGACCTACTTCAGAGACACCGATACCTACTATCTGCGCCTTCGTCCATCCTCTCGCAGGCCTGACTCGGGGGGAACTCTGTGCTCACCTTCCACTGCCATGGCTGCTGGGGAGGGGTGGGGTGGCAGGAGCAGTCTACAGTCGCTAATGAGTAGCTTTCTTCACCCGCATAGTGAGGCAACTCATAAGCAGCAGGTAGATCTGGAGCAGGACCTGAACCAGCAGGTCATGGCATACCTTGACATGACCATACCAACACAGCTTGAGCATCCACTGGACTTCTGGGCAGCCAAACTTGATTTGTGGCGGCAACTAGCAGAGTTTGCTCTGGGAAAGCCTTCCTGTCCGGCCAGTAGTGTGCCATCTGAGTGGGTGTTTAGTGCGGTGGGGGCCATAGTAACTCCAAGGAGAACTCGTCTGTCCACGAAAAAAAGTGGAGAGGATTTTTTTCAGGCATAGGTTTCTATTAATTATTTTTGCAGTAGCAGGTCTGAGTGGAGCTGACCAAAATGAGAATTGCTGAGCTTTTCAGAGGAAAAGCTAGGAAAAATGGCGGAGATCAGGGGGCAATCTCTGAAGTCAAGCTTCTCCTCAGGAAGTGTCAGTATGACCGGCATGCTTCTCTGGTTCTGGAGAGGGATTATAGGAAATACCACCCCCTGTTCCTTACCATAATTGCAGACAGGCTGCAGCTCTCAAGACTGTCCTTGGCCTAAAGGCAGGGCTGTATTTACCATTAGGCAAACCTAGGCCTGTGCCGAGGGTGCCAACCTGCAAGGGGGAGGGTGCAGACATTACTGCTATAGTAGAAAAGAAAGAAGAAAAAAAAAGTAGTTGGCGCATTATTGCCTGCTTATAAATGCTCCCGAGCCACATTGCGTGTGTATAGGGGAGAGAGGGCGCAACAGCTTAAAGGCAGTGTGCAGCTTCATCCTCTCCTCTTTACTGCTGTGGCCATGTGACTGCTGTGGCCATGTGACTGCTGTGTGTTGGGAGCTGGGAAGCCAGTAATATATATAATAGAATGCATGCTCCTCTGCATTTCTCCCTCGAAACCTTTTCTACCTACACACATTTATTTTTTATATTGGCTGACTGAGACATCAGGGCAGGCGTCAGCACTAGGCGTACCCAGGCAGGTGCCAGGGCCACTGCACATTCTTGGGGCCCACCTTTGTTTCTTTTATTCTTTTCTTTTTACTTTCCATGTATTCTTTGTTTCTTTCTTTCATCTGTTCTTGCTGACATTCCCTTTCTTTCTTTCATCTTTACTTCTATTATTTCCGTCAATCCTTTTACTCATGTTCCTTTCATTCTATTCTATTCTTTCCTTCTAGTTTTTTTCTCTTTCCATCTATTCTTTGTTTTTTTCTTTCATTTGTTGTGCCATTCTCTCTCTTTCTTCTTTCCTTCTATTCTTTTTTTCTATCATTCCTTCTATTCTTTCTGTCTTTCCTTCTCCTTTTTGTCAGTCCTTCTATTCCTTTTCTCCCTCCAGTTTTTTTTTTCTGACCCTTCTCAACATTATTGAACAAAAGGGGGCACCGATGCTTGAGGTGCCTAGGGCAGCATGAACGCTAAATATGGCCCTGCCTAAAGGATAGCACAGGTTCCCTGGTAAGATCTAAGTCTGGCATCCTGGAGATTATTAGGTCCTTTTATGCTGACCTCCTGAGCAGAAAGGTTCTTGACCAGACAAGGATGGTGAGTTTCCTGGACTCTACTCCAGGATTGGGAAGTGGTGACCTTTCTATCACTAGTTTGACAGAGCCGGTCACGGCCGATGAGGTGGTAAGTGCAATTGGTAAGTGCAAGAGGTCTTTAATTGCTGCCTGGCAGAGGGTTCCCTCCCTCCATGAGGTGCTCAGCTGTGATCCTTCTGTCAAAAGGTAAGGACTCTTCGATGATTGAGAACTGGCTCCCCATCCCTTCTCATTGTCAATAGAAAGATGCTGGCAAAGATTTTGTTCTGGCGCTTGTCGTCAGTGGCGGAGCAACTGCTTTCCCATAATCAGCACCGCTCGATCCAAGGTAGAAGCACCTTCTCAGCGGTTTTAGCTGTCCGAGAAGCCTTGGAGCGGTGCAGGGCTGCAGGCTGGGGAAAGTACTTGTTGGCGTTAGATCAGGCAAAGGCTTTTTTTAGGGTCAATAATGAGTACCTATGGCTGCTTCTTGCTAAGTTTGGCCTGCCGGGGGGGGGGGGGGGGGTCATTAATTGGCTACAAACCCTTTATGAAGGGGCTGAGAGCTTCCTTCTTGTTAATGGTTGGGTTGGAAAGCCTTTCGAAGTTGGCTCTGGTGTGAGCCAGGTATGCCCTCTGAGTCCCCTACTGTATGTGTTTGCAATCGATCCCTTTATAAGGAGGGCCAAGAGCAGCATGTTATGTAGAGTTCCTCTGGGTATGCCTGGTGAGCCTCCTTTGAAGGTCATTGCCTACGCTGATGATGTATCTGTTATTGTCTCTGGGACAAATGAAGCAGAGGCGGTGGCCTCACTATTAGCACAGTATACAGAAGCATCAGGCTCTAAGCTCAATCACGAGAAGAGTGAAGTTTTCTGGATGGGTAAGGAGCGTGAGGGCTTCAAGCTTCCAGACACCTTCCTAGTGACCCAGCACGAAATTAAGATCCTTGGCATTACATTTTTATGGCCCAAAAAAAATGGGAGCTCAGGCTGGAAATTGCCAATGCCAAGCTTGCAGTCTGGAAGAGCTGGAAAATGTCTCTCAGGGAAAGGGTTGACCTTATCAAGACCTACCTGATCCTGATCTTTTTATACGTCAGCCTCTTTTGTGTTTTGCCAGTGTCTCTCTACACCAGGGTCTACAGCGTTTTTTTCCAGATGTTATGGGGAAACTGTATGAACCTGGTAAAAAGAAATGTCACCTACCTATTCAAGTGGGAGGGTGGCCTAGGGATGGTCAGCCTAGCAGGCTTGATCTCAAACCTGCACTGGTCCAGTTTCTGACCAGTCGGTTCTAGTAGGCTGATCATTTTTTCAGAGGGACAAATTTGGGACACCTATGACAGCTTAACAAATCACTAGGTCAATTTTCAAATGATAACGTTGGCCACACCTGTGGCCCGTGCAAGCGCTATTGGACCGGGAAGTAAGGTAAGTAAGCAAGTGCCCTGGGGGGGGGGGGGGGGTTTCACACAGCGGGGCATTCCCATTTTGGATGCGCCGGGGGGAGGAAATCGATTGATTCCCGGCTGATTCCGCTAGGTTTTGGTCCACTTTAAGCCACCATAATGTAAGTGTCTCACATTTGTCCCCAAAAAATGCCCCCCCCCTGCTGCCAGTCAGTAAGGGAGCCTACTCCCACTTGACTGGCAGCAGAGATATGTGGTGAGCACGCTGTCAACAGTGCTAAAACCGGAGGGTTGCATGCCACATGACTCTGTGGCATCGCATCTGAGAGGTAAGTGCTTTGTTTTTCCTGTCTGTACAGGGACATTATATTTAAGATACCCATGATGGGGATGGGGAAATGAAAGCTAATACACACACTCCAGTGCCACCTAATGCAGCACCTGCTGCTGTTCATGTGGCAGCTTTCAGCCCCCCTCTGCATCAGGTTTTGGAAATTGATGCATACACGGTTTCCCTTTAAAGTGATCGCAGCAAATCCTTATCTGCCTATGGCCAGTGCAGGCAACATTTACTGCATTGCACTTTGGCCTTATGGCACCCATCACTGCAGACTTGCCACCAGTCTCCACTGACTCCTCCACTCTCTAGCGCCATCTCCTCCACTCACTCACTGCAAATCCTTTCAGTTTTTGTTCTCGCTTTTTCCGCCCTGTCCTCCAATGTTGGAGTCTCCTCTACTGGGATTTCTATCTTCTCCTCCTTACTACTTCCTGGTTCTTAGGTCTTTGATGCAGTTTTCCCCGTGCATTGCTATTTCTGTACAGCTAAAAAAGGCTGCATAAGCCTAAGTAGTGCCTAGGGCAGCATGAACCCTAAATACGGCCCTGAGCATATGGTGTTCCCCAGGACCTGTGTCTGGGAGGAGCGTGGGTGGAGGGGCAGAGACCGAGCTTAGGCCTGGGCGACCAGAACTTGGTCACTTCTGAGGAGGTTGCATTGCATGTGTGCTGGGAGGTGCCCCAACCATCTGTAAGCTTTTCACATACCTCCTTGTGGGAGCCCATCATCACTACTCTACATCTGCATTTTAAGGTAACTCTGTTGTATCTCTGTGTGTAACTCACTGTAACCCACTTCTCAGAACGACATTTGTATTCATTCCACCATAGTCAAATGTTTGTTATCACTGCCTACTGTGCTTATTGCATTAAAACCTATATTTAACTTGAGCAATCTTTTTGCCTTAGCCAAGAATCTGTGTTTCCAGGGCATTGCTGGGCCTGGTAGTCCCACTAGACACATGGCTGGTGCTTTGTGAAAGTGGACTGCGTGACTGTAGTTGCTCGATCGTTGGGCGGATGAATGCACCCTGCTGTTGCACCACAACTCAACAGTGTGAGCGGGGCTTGCTAGGCTAATATAACAATTCTGGACAGCAGAGGAAGATCCAACAATGGGACAGGTATTAGGAGTGTAGCTGACTCACAATACTATATTGCTATATTTATCTTGGTAACTCTTTATCTTACCTAGTTGTGACATTTTGCAGTTTAACCTCCAAGTTGAATTCTTTTACACACGAGGTGTGTAGCTGACAAAAGGGGACTATGACTTGCCTTTATTTGAACAAAGGAGGTAATAATAATAATAATAATGAGTGACACTGAGTCACCAGAAGGGTCTGAAACTTTCTATTTAACTTGAAATCTTTTGATCTGTGTTGTAGGGTGGTTGTATGATATCAAAGGCCCTGTAGAGAAAAACCTACCCCACCTGCTAACTTAAATTTTGAATATTGAAGGAGGACATCAGAGACCATGGAGTCTAAACGACTCCAGGGCTGTCCGAGTTCCACTCCTTGGGGCATCCCAAACTGGGATGCCCCCACTCTGTAACCCCCCCTTGCCAGTTTCACTCACCTCTTCCTGAAGCCCTCCCAGCACCTGTACGCCCCGGCCACATCCTCACTTACCTCTAGCCGTGCGCGTGTCGGCCTTTCTAAAAGGCCGATGCAGGGGATGTGGATGGCGGAGCATTTCGGTTGCTTAGATATCCAAGCTGAAGGGAGCCAATCAGTGTACTCGCTCTCGCCCGAGTGTGCACCTGGAAGGGTACACACATTGGGGCATCCCTATTCAGGATGCCACCACACAGAGAATCAACACACGGGAAAGTGAAATTCCTGTGTGTTGTTCCTCTTTAAAATGGACTTGCCTGCTCAAGGAGGCGTCATTTCCCCTGCTGGTTTTTGGTACCGCTGGGGATTATTGGTGATGCCTACATAAGCAATTGGTATAGCCAAGGCAGAGCCACCATTAGAAATTTTGGGTCCACATACAGCCACAATGCCTCCATCCACTTTGGTTCTACACAAATGTATACAATATTTTGTCTTGTTAAATAAAAAAAGATTTTAAATTCGAACTCATCTCGGGTTTTGGTCCATACCGCAGGGCACCCCAGTTTGGGATGCCTCACTGTGTGAAACCCCCGGATTATCCCCTTTTCCTACTTTTCCTCTAGCCCACGATGCATGTGTGGTGAGTGGTGGTATCGTTGGCAAGAGCGAGGTAAACATACCAGATGACTGGGGCATCTCAAATCAGAATGCCGTGTGGGAAGAGGGAAACAGGTCAGGCTTTTAAAGTGGACCAACACCCAGGATTTTGACTATCCTGGGTCTTGGTCCACTTCGGTGGGGCACCCCCGATCGGTGTGCCCCGCTGTGTGAAACCCCCCCGAACACCCCGAAAAACTCACCTCTCCCCGCGCCGATGGACAAGCGATTTGACAGCCGCTTGTCTGTGGCTCCTCCGCCGCCGCGCGTCCCTCTTGACATTGCCATTCACAGACGGCCGGCGCGGGGGCGCGCACGCCTAGAGGGGCGCGAGGGAGGCTAAGGTAAGGGGGTTTTGGGGGGGTTTCACCCCGCGGGACATCCCGATCTCGGATGTCCCGCGGGGAGGGAGGTGATCGGCCCGGGAATCTTATAGATTCCCGGGCCGATCACCCGAGGGTGTTGGTCCACTTTAAGGCTTTTGATCTGCTTTTAAGTGGCACAAAGCTGACCAATTGAGTTAAAAGACAGATAAAAGTTTGCTGTATGAGCCTTGAAAGGGCCCTATTTAATGTTTGCCTCAGGGCCACTGCTCCTGGGCCCCGGTACACCCCTCTATAGTTACATTGCTGATGGGTCTCCTAAGTTTGTCAGTGTGTGTGTTTGTCACTGTCCCCGGCCATCCCCTGAATGCGAGGCATAACAAAAACCTTACCTTTCCCTGTCGCACAGATGCTCCCCATGCTGGTGGTGGGCCGCTGTACGGAGCTCAGGTCTCTGTGCTCACCCCCTCCACCTCTCCCTTCACATTTGAGGAGGCAGCAGTGGCATGGGGAGGGGGGAAGCAAGCCAACTGGATTTTTTCTTTGACACAGTGCGGTCCAAAGGGCACTGTGCACATCGTTGAAGACTGGGCCCATATTGGGCCCCCTTTACAGAAGGATACTGTCTAGGCACAACACTTTCCTGTTCTTCCTTGATGGCAGCCCTAGTTCTAGCATTCCATGATCCTCAGTGGTGCCAAAGTCAAGGATACAGTATCTTGCATGTAAAGGACTGCTTGTGTGCATCCGGACATAACTTTATAATATAAAGTATACACTGGTGATAGTAGGGGCAGAGTGGGGGGTGGGGGGCATTGTAGGTCCACTTTAAATAATGCACTTTTGTGCAACATATATGGCTTGATGCAGAGCCTCCCCGTTCAGCTATCCCATGCGTTTTCCCGTTGGTTTTGGGCTTTGATCGGGTCAGGAAAGGGTGCTACGTTGATTTTAGTGTGCGTTTATGCGCTCAGGTGTGCGCTCAGCCGCCTTTCCGATTGTCGGCTCGCACGAAGCTGTTTCCCGGCAAAACGGACGCCTCGTTCATTGTTCCGTTTTTTTCTGTGATGCAGAGCCTTGTTTTCCGATTGAAATCAGCCTAATGAAACGGGGCCGCCGAGCCTTCACTTACGGCAAGTCAGAGCAGCCGTATTTGCACTCGGGCAATAATATGCAGTCCTCTGTTGGAGCACATCAGCGGCGCCAGCTCCGTGGTCTTGTCCTGCTGAGTATGGCAGAAACCAGGCTGCACCTATTTGAGCTCACCCGCCTTACTGGGTATGTGTATGAAACTTGTATTGTTTGGCCACCCTGTCTGACTTTGTTTTTTCCCTTAACACACTATTTGGTAATTTTTTTGTTAGTATATTTTTAGCCTAATTTTTTAACTTTAAATTAAATGGGTTAAGTGATAGAACCCTATTGCGTCATGTTCTTGCCCTCTTATGTAAGTAGTATTCCCCAGACTTTTTTAATGAGTGTACAGGTTGGATGTGCATGTATGCTCATTACACATGTCCTTTCCTCCAACCCTACACCGCTCACCTATTTGTCCCTCTTTTCTATTGTTGCAATGCACACCTTTTTTTATTTTTATTTTGTTTTTTTTGTTTTTTTGTTTTTGGGCAGGAGACTCTGGCTATCCTTTGCTCCCCTGGCTGCTGACCCCAATCCTGCACCCATCTTCACAGGCAGAGGAGCCCTACAATACTGCCCCCAGGAGGACTCGCTCTGTGGTGGAGCGAGCCTTTGGTCTCTTGAAGATGAGGTTCCGTTGTCTGGATCAGACTGGTGGGGCACTACAATATATGCCTGCAAAGGTCATTAAACTAATCATGGCTTGTTCCGCTTTAAGAGAGGGAGTCTGCCATTTCTGTCTCAGTAAAAAGGGTTTCACACAGTGGGGCATCCCGATCTGGGATTTCCAGGGGGAAGACCAGTGGCCGCTCTGGGCTTTGTTCTGCTTTATGTGAGGGAACCTGTGTTACTTTAAGAATAATGTAAAGGAGGTGTGTTATTCCATCCTAACCTGATTTGGTCATGATGTTTTAAAACAGGCCAAAACCCATGTAACCCAGCCCTTTGGAGTGTGAAAAAATCCAGGGCTGGGTTACAGGCATCATGTCTCTGGGGCATTCCAATTTGGGATGTCCTGCATGTCACTGCGGGGGAACATCAGAGCTATACCAGGAGCTATGCCATCTTTACACAGGAGCAGGACGACATCATCATGGATGTGAGTATGCGAGCGTGCGTTTATGTGCGCGCACACATTCCTTATAATAAAAAAAAAACAAAGCGCAAGTATAGTCTGAAACAACTTAGTTTGTCACGTTAAATACAAGCCCACCTTAGTTTAACCCATGTACGCAGCTACAAACTAGGCTACATGCAGATAGAAGAACTAGGGCAATGTGAGGCAGCAAAAGGTTAATAAAGTGACTTTAGTTAGGCCAGGAAACTTGTTAATGTATTTTGTGGATTAATGGTGGGTCCTTGTATCTTTTTTTTTACAGATGATGCTGCGGAATCGTTTTTTTAGAGTTTGGGCTTTTCATTAAAGCACGCTGAAGGTCCGGTTTAAAAAGGGCCCCAAAAAGACAACGCCCAACCAAACCATAAAAACAATGCTAAACTAAGGTTGTTTTTCATTCACAGATCAAAGAAAAACACAGCCACAAGACCCCGAGGCCTAATTTTTAACATGTTTAATTCAAATTTAAATTGTTTTTTTACTTTTGTTTTATCAAAAAAATAATCTCAAAAACACAAAAACAAACAAGAAAGTTTGATTAAAAAAAACAAACAGATTTTGTGAGTTGTCTTTCCTGCAAATGTACAATCACACAACATCATCACACATTTACATGACACAAAAGGTTTAGATATGGGAAAAAACATCAGAAAAACTCACAACCAATTACGGTAAACATTAAAGGCAAGGAAGAAGGAACACCCAAAAATAAATTTGAATATATATATATATATATATATATATCAAATTGCCAGTTGGTGCCATATGCATATTCCAATGGAGGTTTAGGGATGTGCGCTTGCGTGTAGCCAGATTGGCAACTGAAGAGCCAGGAGATATAAGTATACTTGGAAAAATCACCAAAATGGAAGGTCAAATACGACGGAAACCAAGCAGGTACGTTCAAAAACCAAGGAAAAAGCAGGGAAAAACGGGCCGCCCGTATGAACGGGAACGGAAGCCCCGATCAAATTGAAGGCACCCGAGAGAGCCAAAAAAACTTCCCGAGTAAAGACAAATTGACGGATCAGTTAGGGAGCCATTCCGACGGAGGCTCTGCATCACATTTGTGCCACGATTCAAATGGGAGCCCCGGACAATCGGAAGGTTTTAAGCTCAGACTGGGGGAGGCTCTGCATCAGGCCCATAGTCCTTTAGTTTCAAACTTTAATTATCTTTGAGACTTTTTAATATAATGAAGCTGTTGTAAAACTCTATTAACATTTTGAATTAATGAAGCATTGTACGCCCAGATTCTTGTGTCTTTTATCAGCTTTGAAATTGGAAGATTTGGTTGCTTTGCAATGCGATTGTGGTGGAGACCAGCAATATCATTTGGGACATCAACATTCCCTTTAAGAGCTTTCAACACAAAGTGAACAGACATCTGGACTACCTCTCTGGGATTGACAATCATCTTATGGTTGTTATAGACGTTGGGCTGCTCTGGTTCGTAGTGGATGAGTTCAAGAATGTTGACTCCAGGTATGTTCGTGGGAAAAGCAAAGTGAAAATTGGGGTCCATGACATTATTGGGATAGTAGTGGTTTTCTATTAGAAATACAGCATTGTTGGGGTAGGTATTTTCCAGAGCTTCCATCATGTCATTCCAATCTTTGTGCTTTCTTGGCAAGATGACCTCATCAAAGTCATTAAACACCACATATTGGCTTCTGTACATGTTCCTGTACAGACAATCATTAAGTGCCACCGTTTGGCCATAGTAACCTATCTGATTAGCTGCATCCATAGCTTGATGCCAAGCATCGGATGTCCGCAAATACTTATCTATGGGCCAAGGAATTATTTCCATCAATCCTTCCGAGACATAGTAATCAAGTACTTTTCCCACGCCTTTGCTACAGCTGTTCTTGTAGATGACCACTTTTTCAGCTCCAAGAAGCCGGTACATCTCAATGGCCTGTATCATTGTGAGGATATTGTCCTGATTTCCAAACATTGTTGAGATACAAACCGTAAATTTGAGCGAAATTGGCTGAGGATCCCTGTTTTTGATCTCAAATAGGGAAACTTCGTTTTTGTCTCCAGTGGAAGAATGGTGGACTGAAATGTATCTTGAAAAACAGTTGGCAGGTTCTTTACATTTTACATCTGCTGGACCATAATGGAAATCGTATCTCAAAGAATGAATATCCACTTTTGCTTTCACTGCAATATATTCATCATTATTTGAGCAATAAAACCAACAAAATAATTCCTTGTAGTCTTTATCGTGGAGAATAGTGATCACCCGCACAATCCTGGATTCTCTATTGTCATAATAAGCCGACACTACAAATGTCTTATTGTCCGCCAGTGGAGTGATGGTTCCACGAGCAAACTTGGGAAACGTTCTGCTTATGTGTGTTTTTAGCAAGTGTGATTCCCAATAATATGTAAATGAAATGAGGAACAAGGTGACTGTTGAGGCAATAAGACACGTTCTGAAAAAAGCCATGTTGAACTGTCAGAAAAAGTTACTTCTTCAAATGGAAAAGGAAAAACATCTTAAAATGGAGAGTTCATTCTTCAATACAATACCTGCAAACACAGAAATAGTAATATTCAATATGGAAAGTTTGACATTTCTGGCGGAGAGTCTGAAAGAACAAAGTATCATGGCACGTTGGGTCAAAGCAGATAAGAAACCCAGTTCCCAATCTAAAAACATCCACCTACATTATACCATGTGCAGATTATCTTTGATTTGAAGCAGCTTTGTACCTTAAAATCCCTGTCTAGGCAGTTATCTCCATCCAACTGTTTGGAGTTCCACACTCATGGTCACTTCAAGAGGAACACCACCCAAGAAATTTACTTTCTGGGTGTTGTTGCTCCCTGGTGGAGCATCCTGATTTTGGATGCCTGCTGTGTGTAACGCCAGTAAGCTCACATTTTCCTTGTTCCCACGGCGCATGCACAGGTGCTCAGCTAATCAGCGGCGTTGGTTCCATGAGACTCATGATATGGTTGGCAATTACTTTGAAAAGGGATGTGGCTGAAGACACAGATGGCATAAACACTGGGATGGGTCTTATAATACAGTGGCCATGTGGCTGAAGATCCTGACAGCAATGTGTCTTATAATCTTGCTGCAAATTATTATGTAAGAAATGTAGCTGAAGGGATTATGAAATTAATAGGGATTATGAAATCCTGGTAGGGAGGTACAAGGCAGAGGCGTGGCTAGACTTTTCTGCACCAGGGGCAAAGATTTAGAATAGATGCACGGACTCTGGACCAATCAGAGCCCTTTGCCATGTTTACATCCTTTGGCAAAGGGCTCTGATTGCCTTTTGCAGGCCACTGGGGATGCAGTCCATGTGGCAGCACATGCTCCCCATTGTAAACAATCAGAGCCATTTGTCGAAAAGCAAACGATTGTGCATGCACCATTGAACCAGAGAAAGGCAAGTTATTACCAGCACCCTGGAGGTTTCACACAGAAAGGCATCCCGATTCAGGATGCCCCGGGAGAAAGGCAGCGGTCAGTCTTGAAATCTTTTATATTCTAGACCGGCTGCTGGTGGGTTTTGTTCCACTTTAAAGAAAAAATCCAGAAAAAAAAACTCAGGAATACTCCTCCAAAACCACGATCAGGTACCACAATGTGCATGTGGCCGAGGATTCCACCCATCCTCTTGTGATATCTAATGCTCACTTCATTCACTGCAATTGAGGGAGTGTGCACGGATGCCAGGGAACCTTAGGACTGGGTAAGTGATAAAAAGCTGGATATTGCTGAAGCAGGTGCAGGGGTAAGTAAACCTAGGCATAGTAATTGTATGCTTGTTTATGTGGAGTGGCAGCGAGAAACAAAAAAGATTTGCAGAGATTCTGGGGGGTTTGACAGTTGGGCTGTTGGGAAGGGCTTTTTCCCCTCTGAAGTTTTTCAGACTCTAGGACCAGATAGACAGGGTTTTGGTCCACTTTAAAGAGGAGCAGCCGACCGGCCTAGAGGCTATAAGAATTGTGTCAAACCTCCTGGATCGCCCAATTTACTGACCTCTTCCTAGAGCCCTCCGCTGCACCATGACCATATCTCCAGCATACCTTTATCTGGGGTGCACACCCCCGCCAGGCCTTTCTGAATAGAATGTCAACAGCTAGAGGTGAGCAGGGATGCGGCCGTCAGCGTTCTCGCCATTCAGATCTCAGACATCAGCGTGGCAAATGAAATCTGAATGGAACGAGCGCTGCTGGGCTGAGTAACCCACATGCGGACTAGAGGTGATTTTTAGGGCAATTTGTGGTGATACAAACAGCAGGGCATCCCAAATCAGGATGTCCTGCCAGAGAGGAACAAAACCCAAGAAAGTTAAATACTAAATATAGGTTTTGTTCCTCTTAAAGGCATATATAATCCTATACAACTAAAATCCATCCAGAACCATTTTCCTCGCTATGAAGACATGGCAGGGTGCCATAAAACAACCTCTGCCAAACTGATCCTAAAGAAATATTTAAAGTGGAACCAAACCTAGGAATTTGACTTTCCCGGGAAAGCGGGATGCCCTGCTGTGTGAACCCCCCCCCCCAGAAAGCCGAAAAAACCAATGAGGGCTGTCTGATGTGACTAAGTAATTTGGCAGGCGGTTCTCTTTTACTAGAATGGCGAGCACGTGATGCTGCATAGTCAGATTAGTCAGTGCTTTAGAAAATTGTAAAAACATATAAAGTCTAACAGAAACAAAGAGAGAGACAGACAGACAGAGACTCACAGGCAGAAACACACACACAAAAACTCACATGTTGGTATTTATAGCTTCTCCGCGCTGCAACAGAACTTACTCCTTTCTCCTCACAGCCCATGAGACTAGGCAGCAGTGATGATGCCTCTGCTCAATCAGGTGCAGATTTGCCTGTGTGGCCCCAGCGACCACACAATAAACAGCCTGGCTTGTCCTTTATGCTGCCCTCATATAGCCATGCTGCCCTGCCATCTAACTTGCGCTGGGGCGCCCCACTGACAACTCAGCGCCCAGGTCAGCTGCCCCCCCACAGTTCGCCCCTGGTACAAGGTCAGCTGGTGTAGATCAAGCTGGTCCAGACAAGCAAGGCTTAGCTCACCCGAAAGCACTTATTACATTGGAGGCAATAGGATGGATTTAGCACCGGCTGAGAAAACACTTTTTAGGAGAGTAAACTGCCATTCACTTTCATTGTCTACCTTGGGAGTGATATAGCAATCAGATGTACATTTTCAGCCCCAAGGTAGACAATGAAAATGAATGGCAGACTGCGCCTTCTTCAATAGGTATAGTGCTGCATTTTCCTGTCTATTATACAGAGCTCCTTTCTCAATTTCGGCTTCCTAGAGATCTTCACCTGAAAGAGCATCCCAAATCAGGATGCCCTGTAGATAATTGTTAAAGAGACCAAAATTATCTTTTTTTAAAACTTTAGGTATGTTTTAAGTTATTTTCAGTGTTGACACTAAGGTTGGGGCCAAAAGTGGCCCAAAATGTTCCTTATTACTAAAGACTGGTGAATTTAAAATGCATGCAATAAAACGGATTGCAATCACCGTCACTGCGCTCCCAAATCACTACTGACAGGGCTTTTGTGTGGCGATTTAAATTGCTACTCTATCTCACATGGGAAAACGTCTACGGGATTAAATGAGCAGCATTTGCCTTGCGATTCCTAATGGCCCCAGAATAGAAACGCGCCTAGCATCAGGGTTGAGCCTAATGGTGATGCATGATTAAGGGGGGGGGAAGTGCACAGCCATAGCGCTCCATTGTCTTCTACTGCTGGATCTCTTTTAAAAGTGATCAATAAATGTTCAGTTTTATCCTATGCTAGATTTTTGCAGAGGTGATTTGCTGTGCATGGAGGAAGCGTTTCACTTGGGCTGAGCTGTGAGTTTCTTTTTTTGATTTGAGCCTAATAGTGCCCACACACACAATATTTTATACCTTAAATTGCTCAATATTACATTTTGATAAAAACTGTATGGATATTCATTCTTAGTCCACATTATTATATCAAAAAAATTAAATTGTTTGGGAATGTTGGAAAATGTCATTGATCCATTATTTTACACCATGTGTTGCACAGATTTTGATTTTTTTCTTTTCACCTCTAACATCAATTGTTTTTCTTTCAACACATTGCTCCTCCTAACCAACTCTTTTGTTTTGATTGGAAACATTTGTTTGAATTCTATGTGCAAATTCACATTGAATAAAATACAATGTATCACCACAGCATGTTAAAAGTTGAATCAATTGAAAAGGTAAAATCAAATAATTGATTGAACAAAAATCATAGTGTGGGCAGTTAGTACTGCTTAACAGAAGCGTTTTCATAAACAAAAGGCCTCGCTCGGCCTTAAGACTTCAACATTCAAAAACAAAAAACCCACAGCCAGCTAAACACTATTAAGAGGAGGATTTGTTGACACACAACAAACATGGAAACACAAATGTATGCTAAAAGGGAGAAAACTGAACCACAGACAATGACAAGCAGCAGTATTGAACTATACAAAGAACTGGGCTTGGGGGAGGACAATGCGACTCGCCAATGAATCCACAGAAACCTCTCAGCACAGATGAGGGAGAAAATTACAGAACAAACTTGATAGACCACATTGTATTTAAAAATAAATAAAGGTGCAGCACATGAAAAAGCTTTACATAGAAGGGCACAAGCCTGTAAAGAGCTACCATACGTCCCTATGAGGAAGATGGCTCTCAGACTCACTGGGGAACTGGGAGCAGTACATTACATCCCAAAGTTAAAGGTTACTAGATAGTGCTCTGTGCACTGTACATGTAGCAGCCAAAATGTAAATAAATAGCATAAGATAATCACAGCAACAGTTACTCTAGCTCAGCTCAACAGTAACATATTGCACACAGCTCTGTCCCAGCAAATACACATATCCAGTTAATCATACAGCTGTATCCAAACCTAAACCTTACGTCCGTTTCAGGCACTTCATCAGAGGTGCGCTGGGCACACTGCAATTTATGCAGTATCATCCCTATTGATTGGTCTATTGATCTTTGTAACTACATGTAGAAAAATTATATTATGAAATATTGACTTTTGTGTTAATAGTTAATCATTTTACTTTTTTATAATTGTGTGTGCACATTAAATCTTTATATTAGATTCATTATTAAATCTCCTCAAGAGGCACTTACCCGACAGCTTGGTGCTCACACGGTCACACCTGTTGCAACCGTCTCCAACTGAAGCTGCGGATCGACATTCCACCTGAGAAGTGGCCGAGTTAATCCAACACCCGGAGCACGCCCCGGCCATTTTCTGTGTGGGTCTGTATCAGGGTCAGCTCCAGGTTTATAGGCGAATGATAGAGTCTCAATGGGCCCCTTATGTTGTGCTATGATACTACATACATGGTGATAAAGTTGCATATATAGTTAATACTGCCAAAGAATAGAAATAAAAAAATAGAAGGATTGACAAATTATAGCATAGTATATAATATAAGAAATGACAGAAAAATAAATAAAGTACAAAGGCATTGAAAGAATGAGAGAAAAAAGAGAAATCTCTAAAGAATTAAAATAGATGGAAGGAAATAATGAAAAAATATAAAATAAATGGTAAAAAACAAAGATAGAACAAAAGCATAAAATAAATGACAGAAACAAGGAATGAATGAGCAAAGATAGAGAAAGGGGGAGGAATAGGAAAAAAAAAGAAGAGATGGAAGGAAAGAAAGGTCACACAGTGGGACATCCCGTATCAGGTTAGTCGTTTCCCTGTGAACCAGAGGCCCCCCCAGCACAGATCCACGGGAGCTTTTAGGATAGAAATGCTAATAATAATTATTAGGGATGAGCGAATCGATCCGGACGAACCCAGATTCGTTCCGAATTTCATGAAAAATTCGATTCTGAACGAATCTGAATTTCCCTGCGATTCGATCGATCGAAGTTTTCCTTTAAACTCCATTTATTTCAATTACAGGCATTCTAAGATAGTGGAAGCACATGTCCAGACATGTCCCCTGGGGCAAGGTATCATGGGTAAGTCACATGCAGCCTATCAGCAGCCAGGAAGCCCGGTGACGTCACCGTGCTAAATAAAGCGGCGGCCATCTTCCTTGTGCGCATTTCAGCGTTCTATTGCGGCCAGAGCACAGCTCGTTACAGACAGGGACAGAGAGTTAGAGATAGGTAGGGAGAGTCAGAGAGGCAGACAGAGAGGTAGACAGAGCCAGGGAAAGATAGTGAAAGATAGGGAAAAACCGGACCATCCAGCCAGGGACAGCTTAGAAGTGACAGTGAAAATTCTTTTTTTTCATTAGCCAGATCAGTTTTCAATTCAATTTCAGTTCTCTGTGCTGTAAATCTGCCTTGCCACTGTGCATGCCATCTATGCAGTGGCTTATTTAACCCTATCTGTTACACACAAGCATTTATCATAATATAACTGGATTAGTTTTAATATTTTTTGGTTGGCCTTTAACAAAAAAAAATCACCAGCCCACCTGGGTATCCCAAACCTGCACTTAGCAGCCTATCTGTTATACTAAATACGCTTGTTGATCCTCCTCAGCTAAATCAAAGTATTGCATTTTGAATTGGTTTTTGGTCTGCCTTTAACAAAAAAAACACCAGCCCACCTGGGTATCCCAAACCTGCACTTAGCAGCCTATCTGTTATACTAAATATGCTTGTTCATCCTTCCTCAGCTTAATCAAAGTATTGCATTTTGAATTGGTTTTTGGTCTGCCTTTAACAAAAAAAACACCAGCCCACATGGGTATCCCAAACCTGCATTAGGCAGCCTATCTGTTATACTAAATACGCTTGTTCATCCTTCCTCAGCTTAATCAAAGTATTGCATTTTGAATTGGTTTTTGGTCTGCCTTTAACAAAAAAAAAAACACCAGCCCACCTGGGTATCCCAAACCTGCACTTAGCAGCCTATCTGTTAAACTAAATCCGCTTGTTCATCCTTCCTCAGCTTAATCAAAGTATTGCATTTTGAATTGGTTTTTGGTCTGCCTTTAACAATAAAACACTAGCCCACCTGGGTATCCCAAACCTGCATTAGGCAGCCTATCTGTTATACTAAATACGCTTGTTCATCCTTCTTCAGCTTAATCAAAGTATTGCATTTTGAATTGTTTTTTGTCCTGCTGCCAAAACACTTGGCCGCAGGGTATCCCAAACCTGCACTTAGCAGCCTGTCTGTTATACTAAATACGCTTGTTCATCCTTCCTCAGCTTAATCAATGTATTGCATTTTGAATTAGTTTTTGGTCTGCTTTTAACAAAAAAAAAAACACTAGCCCACCTGGGTAGTCCAAACCTGCACTTAGCAGCCTATATGTTATACTAAATTCGCTTGTTGAACCTCCTCAGCTTAATCAAAGTATTGCATTTTGAATTGGTTTTTGGTCTGCCTTTAACAAAAAAACACCAGGCCGCAGGGCATCCCAAACCCGCACTTAGCAGCCTATCTGTTATACTAAATACGCCTGTTCATCCTTCCTCAGCTTAATCAAAGTATTGCATTTTGAATTGGTTTTTGGTGGTCTGCCTTTAACAAAAAAACACACCAGGCTGCAGGGCATCCCAAACCTGCAATTAGCAGCCTATCTGTATTACTAAATACGCTTGTCGATCCTCCTCAGCTAAATCAAAGTATTGCATTTTGAATTGGTTTTTGGTCTGCCTTTAACCAAAAAAACACAAGGCCGCAGGGCATCCCAAACCTGCACTTAGCAGCCTATCTGTTATACTAAATACGCTTGTTCATCCTTCCTCAGCTTAATCAAAGTATTGCATTTTGAATTGGTTTTTGGTGGTCTGCCTTTAACCAAAAAAACACCAGGCCGCAGGGCATCCCAAACCTGCACTTAGCAGCCTATCTGTTATACTAAATTCGCTTGTTCATACTTCCTCAGCTTAATCAAAGTATTGCATTTTGAATTGGTTTTTGGTCTGCCTTTAACAAAAAAAACACCAGGCAGCAGGGCATCCCAAACCTGCACTTAGCAGCCTATCTGTTATACTAAATACGCTTGTTCATCCTTCCTCAGCTTAATCAAATTATTGCATTTTGAATTGGTTTTTGGTGGTCTGCCTTTAACAAAAAAAACACCTGGCCGCAGGGCATCCCAAACCTGCACTTAGCAGCCTATCTGTAATACTAAGTGCGCTTGTTGATCCTCCTCAGCTTAATCAAAGTATTGCATTTTGAATTGGTTTTTGGTCTGCCTTTAACAAAAAAAACACCAGCCCACCTGGGTATCCCAAACCTGCACTTAGCAGCCTATCTGTTATACTAAATACGGTTGTTCATCCTTCCTCAGCTTAATCAAAGTATTGCATTTTGAAATGGTTTTTGTCCTGCTGCCAAAACACCAGACCGCAGGGCATCCCAAACCTGCACCTAGCAGCCTATCTGTTATACTAAATACGCTTGTTCATCCTTCCTCAGCTTAATCAAAGTATTGCATTTTGAATTGTTTTTTGGTCTGCCTTTAACAAAAAAAAACACCAGCCCACCTGGGTATCCTAAACCTGCACTTAGCAGCCTATCTGTTATACTAAATACGCTTGTTCATCCTTCCTCAGCTTAATCAAAGTATTGCATTTTCAATTGGTTTTTGGTCTGCCTTTAACAAAAAAAAACACCAGGCAGCAGGGCATCCCAAACCTGCACTTAGCAGCCTATCTGTTATACTAAATACGCTTGTTCATCCTTCCTCAGCTTAATCAAAGTATTGCATTTTGAATTGGTTTCTGGTGGTCTGCCTTTAACAACAAAAAAAAACACCAGGCCGCAGGGCATCCCAAACCTGCACTTAGCAGCCTATCTGTAATACTAAGTGCGCTTGTTGATCCTCCTCAGCTAAATCAAAGTATTGCATTTTGAATTGTTTTTTGTCCTGCTGCCAAAACACTAGGCCGCAGGGCATCCCAAACCTGCACTTAGCAGCCTATCTGTTATACTAAATACGCTTGTTCAGCCTTCCTCAGCTTAATCAAAGTATTGCATTTTGAATTGTTTTTTTGTCTGCCTTTAACCAAAAAAACACCAGGTCGCAGGACATCCCAAACCTGCACTTAGCAGCCTATCTGTTATACTAAATACGCTTGTTCATCCTTCCTCAGCTTAATCAAAGTATTGCATTTTGAATTGGTTTTTGGTCTGCCTTTAACAAAAAAAAACCGACAGACCGCAGGGTATCCCAAACCTGCACTTAGCAGCCTATCTGTTATACTAAATACGTTTGTTGATCCTCAGCTTAATCAAAGTATTGCATTTTGAATTGGTTTTTGTCCTGCTGCCAAAACACTAGGCCCCAGGGTATCCCAAACTTGCACTTAGCAGCCTATCTGTTATACTAAATACGCTTGTTGATCCTCAGCTTAATCAAACAATTGCATTTTGAATTGGTTTTTGTCCTGCTGCCAAAACACTAGGCCGCAGGGTATCCCAAACCTGCACTTAGCAGCCTATCTGTTATACTAAATAAGCGTCTTCAGCCTCATTTTAATAAAGTTATTGCATTTTGAATTGGTTTTTGTCTGCTTTAAATACACCAGCCCACATGGGCATCCCAAACCAGCACATGTCACCCTATCTGTTATACTAAATAAGCGTTGTTCATCCTCAGCTTAATCAAGCTATTGCATTTTGAATTGCTTGTTGTCCTGCTGTCAAAACACCAGGCCGCAGGGTATCCCAAACAAGCACGTTGCACCCTATCTGTTATACTAAATCAGCTTCTACAGACTTTTATTTTAATTTTTTTTATATAGAGCAGCAATAGATCATATAGTGAGGTAAATTTGCCATTTTGCAGCATTATATAGAGCAGGCCCTGTGTAAATCTGAGGGGCAATAGCTTATATTGTGAGGTAAATTTGCCATTTTGCAGCATTATATAGAGCAGGCCCTGTGTAAATCTGAGGGGCAATAGCTTATATAGTGAGTTAAATTTGCCATTTTGCAGCATTATATAGAGCAGGCCCTGTGTAAATCTGAGGGGCAATAGCTTATATTGTGAGGTAAATTTGCCATTTTGCAGCATTATATAGAGCAGGCACTGTGTAAATATGAGGGGCAATAGCTTATATAGTGAGGTAAATTTGCCATTTTGCAGCATTATATAGAGCAGGCCCTGTGTAAATCTGAGGGGCAAAAGCTTATATAGTGAGGTAAATTTGCCATTTTGCAGCATTATATAGAGCAGCCCCTGTGTAAATCGGAGGGGCAATAGCTTATACTGTGAGGTAAATTTGCCATTTTGCAGCATTATATAGAGCAGGCACTGTGTAAATCTGAGGGGCAATAGCTTATATAGTGAGGTAAATTTGCCATTTTGCAGCATTATATAGAGCAGGCCCTGTGTAAATCTGAGGGGCAATAGCTTATATAGTGAGGTAAATTTGCCATTTTGCAGCATTATATAGAGCAGGCCCTGTGTAAATCTGAGGGGCAATAGCTTATATAGTGAGGTAAATTTGCCATTTTGCAGCATTATATTGAGCAGCCCCTGTGTAAATCTGAGGGGCAATAGCTTATATAGTGAGGTAAATTTGCCATTTTGCAGCATTATATAGAGCAGGCCAGTTGCCATCTAAATCAACTACTGGCCGGGCAGGACAGCTTTTCCAGGGCAAACTCTGCTAGTTGCGGCCACAAGTCAAGTTGGCTTCCCAGAAGTCCAGCGGATCCTCAAGGTGTGTTGGCATGGTCATGTCAAGGTATGACATGACCTGCTGGTTCAGGTCCTGCTCCAGGTCTTCCTGCTGCTCATGAGTAGACTCACTATGCGGGTGTAGAAAGCTACTCATTAGGGACTGAAGACTGAGGCTGCTGCTCATGGAGCTGCTGCTGCTCCTTCCACCCCCCGCAGCAGCCATGGCAGTGGAAGGTGATCGCAGAGGTCCCCCCGAGTCAGACCTGTGGGAGTATTGATCATGGTGCAGATAGGCATTGGCAAACTGACTACATAGAATGTCTTTGTAGTAGGTCAGTTTGTCCTCCCTCTCTGCGATTTTTAAAAATGCCCCCATTTTGTGCCGGTTCAGTTCCGACACGGCTTGATCGACCATTCCTGTCTGCTGCCTGTACTGACCTCTGCTTTGTCTGACCACGAAGCTGACTGCCCCTCTGGATATCCCACGATCTCTGAGCTCCTGGCTTGATCCTTTGGCTACTCCTGACTACGCACCTGTCTCATCCCTGTACTCTGACGCACCCTCCGGATTGACTACCTGTGAAGGAGCTCGGCTTCGGGATACCCTCGTGGTTCATCGACCTTCACCGTAAGCAGCCATACTTTGCGCCTATTAAGACCTGGGGGCAACCGTGTACGGTGAGGCGTACCTAGCGTCCCGGCAAACGGGGGCTTGAATATAGGCAGAAGCGGGGATGGAGATTGGGGGTTGCCTGCTTACAGAAGGCTGGTTTCCCGCAGGGCATCACAGTATGGACCATGGCACAGATAGATATCGGCCAGCTGACTACGTAGGATGTCTCTGTAGTAGTTCAGTTTGTCCTCCATCTCAGTGGGTGTAAAAAATGCCCCCATTTAGTGCCGGAAGCGAGGGTCCAATAAGGTGGAGAGCCAGTAGTCATCCCGCTGACAAATGAAGACAATTCTGCGGTCACTACGCAAGCACGTGAGCATGCATCGTGCCATTTCTGCAAGTGACTCGGAGGGACTACCTGTCTCCATCTCCACTGTAAACTGCCACTGTGTATCTGGGTCCTCTGTCTCGCCTTCCTCACAACCCTCTAGCTCCTGTGGCTGCTCCGGCTCCTCCTCTCCTGTCAGATGGAGGGTGGAATTCCAACGGGTGGAAACATTGCAAATCAGACTATCTTGGGGGATACCGTTCTGACGCTGAAGCTCAAGAAGGGTGTGCTTGGCGGTGTAGGAGTGGCTGAAGTGCATGCAAAGTTTCCTTCCCGTTGTTAGGATGTCTTTCCGATGGGGAGAAGACTTCAGAAAACGCTTGACAACTAGATTGAACACGTGTGCCATGGCAGGACGCATGGCTCAGGCTTTCTTGTCGCAGCGCAGACAAGATGTTCTTCCCAGTGTCAGTTACCATGGGTCCCATTTGCAGTTTTCGTGGAGTAAGCCAGGATTTCATGTATTGAGTTCTCATTTTTAGCAGTTTCTCCCATGTGTGACTCTGTGGCTCAAGGCAAACCATGTGAAGAACAGCATGAAACCGCCGTCTCCTTCACACATGGTAGGCTGGAAGGGCACTCGGAAAAAAAAAAAAAAATTAAAAAAGAGAAAAAATAAATATTTAGAAAAAACAAAGTAAAAAAAAATTAAAAAAAGTAAAAAAAAATTGTACAAAAATTCACAAAATATTAAAAGGCAATGGAAAGAAAATATAGAAAAAAATTCAAAAAAAAAATTAACCAAAAAAACAAAACATTTTGAGACATTTTATATGTTACTGTTATTATGTTATATGTTATTGTTGCTATGTTATATGTTATTATATTTTTATAATTTTTTTTTTATTATTATAAATATGTTCAAATAAGATAAATGTTAAGTATTAATATGTAATTGACAATTAGCCACTTTTTTCTGTGACACCATTGCTAAGTGCAAGTGCTCTGTCACAGGCACAAAGGCCTAGGAACATGGAGGCCACAGTGGAGGGACCTGTCCAAGTTGCTGTTGTGGTTGTTCAGGAACCACAATCACCCAGTGGGCCTAAAAGGATATGTATTGTCCATGACCATAGTTACAGCTCCAGATGCAGGTACTGCTGTGCACTTTGGTACACACTGACAGGATAAAGGACTGGCCCACCTTCTGTTCAACAAAATTGTACAGGGCTGGCACTGCCTTCTTCGCAAAGAAATAACAGCATGGGACTCTCCACCTCCGCTCGGCACCAACTCAAAAGGGAGGGACTGCAGCACCAGCAACTTATACAGGAGCACATTTAGCTTCTGCTCATTGGATGAGTGGGCACATACTGTTCTCTCTTGGACATGGCTTGGCCAATGGATTGCTGGCGGAATGACTGACTCCGATTAAGAGGAGGAGGAGCATCTGGAGCGACAGAGGATGGGTATGACACACAGGAGGTGGCGGAGCCTTGGCTGGCTGGAACAGAGAGTGGCGTGCCACTGGGTAATGCAGCAGGCTGGACCACCACTTTGGAGCCAACTCTCCCAGGCCGCTTGATGGTGACGCTGCAAATGTTGACGCAGAGCTGTGGGTCCAACATTGGGACCCTGGCCACACTTCACCTTCTGCCTACACATCTTTCATATAGTCATGTTAAAGGAGCAGTATCGCGAATTTTTCTTGGTGACTTATATTTAAATGGTACTTTGAATGTAGATAAGTGTTGGAGTAAGAATTACAAATGTAGAAAAAAATGATGTGTGTGTTGAGCAGCTGGAGTCTAATAGCTCATGTTTATGTCTTGTCAGTGTTGGGCACCGACACTCTGGCCTGTTCCACACTGAGGAGAGGGGTGCAACAATGTATCCGTTCCACGCTGAGGAGAATGTATCAAAGTCTCAGCTGTTCAGTGCTGGCAGTCGTCCAGCATAATATAACAACATTGCAACATTGCCTGGCCAGAACTTATATCTAAAACAGAGAGAAAAGCTCTAGAAGTCATTTAGCTGATTTTGACAGTTTTCCCTTCATGTTGGCTCTGCTGCAAAATTGTTCAGTTTACCATTTTCTCTTTTTTTTCCCATATGATCTTTCTTTCAGCTTTGTGTGTTTTGAGCAAAGCCCAACCATTTTCACTATCTGGAGTTTTGTTTTGTGCCCCTAGGGGCATCCCGACTTGGGATGCCCTGATATGTGAAATCCCCAAGTTCGCCTGTGAAAACGTACCTTTCCCTGTCCCACAGCGCATGCGCAGGCTCTCATCCAATCAGATCTGTTTGCACACAGATGGGGAGCCTGAGCAGTAACCTTCCTGGCCGCCCGGCCTGTCCAAATGACTATCTGCGTGAGCGCGCCAGAAAAATGGGGGGATCTGTGGTTATCCAGGGGTCGTTTCACACAGTGGGCATCCTGATTTAGAATGGGGTTTTGTTCCACTTTAATACTTTTAGATTTTCCTTCACAGTTATTCAAAGAAGAATTTCAGTCGTTTTCAGCCAGTTTAGTTTATTTTGTATAGATTTTACACATTTGAGTCACCTGGTCTCATAACAAAAGCAGCACCTCACACACACACAGCCGTTACAGTGTCAGCCTATGAGGTAAAGTGTTGCTAGGAGACCAGTGGGCTAAATGAAGCAGCTCACTAAATACAACCAGCAGATCCCCCTATTCAGCAAATGGACTGAGCTATTATAATTATACAATTTAAAAGAGAGGCATATATTTTTTTCTTTTTCTATCGCCAGATTATTTATACACATGTTATAAGCTATTGTATGGTTATTTAATTATTTATCATTTTTAATGCAAATTTCGCGATACTGCTCCTTTAACCTCCTGCGGATGCTTGATGAAAAACTGCCACATGGCCTTGTAGCTGATTTTACCTACCAACAGTCCGCAATAATTCACTGCTGCTGCCGCTGCCACCGGCGCCAACTCCAGGGACCCTCTTCCTGGGAAGATAGCCTGCAGCGCAAGTGGTCTACCCCGAGCACATTTGCCTCCATACTTTCCCCTTCTGTCACCATGCTGGCCGCTAAATCACTCCATCACTCTCCATCACTCCAAGCCTTTAAAAGTGCCCTCAAAACTCACTGATGTCCTCCTCAGGGTCCTCATCAGTGTCTGCTTAAGGAGCCAAAACGCTTGCAACACCTCCTCCCACGACACTCTCCTCATCACTACTTGCCCGCCTAGTGGAAGAAGTGGCGAGTGTCTCCTCCACTTCTTGGCTGGACAGTAGCTGCTGATTTTTCTGATTATCAGATCGTCCTCCCTGAATAGTGGAGCTGAACCCAAAGCATAACATACAACAGTTGACTGGGGGTGTCAGATGTCACTTGGGATGCAGTGGATGATCGTGTTAACCAATGGATGACGGCAGATGGGTTGCTGGTCAAGACACGACCGCTAGCTGATCCCGGGAGATCAGGCCTCTCACTGAGACTCCTGCTGCCACTCACCCCTATTCTGCAGAGACCTCTGCTTGATGAAATGAGGCCTTATATGTTACTATATTACTATGTTACTAATATGTTACTAATCTGTCACTCTCCATGTTTTTTTGTTTTGAGAGACTGGCCTGCGTGGAAATGAATCGGGCATGGATCAGCCAAGATTTCCACCCACCAATGCCTGATGCATTAGAGTAGATTGACGATGGGGCCAGACCAACACTAAAGAAATATGGGTCGTGCAAAGCAGATTTAAGGCGCTGCTCTCCAGTTACAGACATTCCTCTGCATCAGACCACAAGTAATTATTGAGAAAATGCTTTACGTTACTCTTACTTTTTATTAATATTCTTCGGATAAGATATATGTGCCGAAAATCTGTATATGTTCTCTTCATGCTGCTGCCAACTCCAGGGTGTGTCTTTCTGGCAATTTTGGACTCCTGATGCTCTTTCAAGTGTCTCTCCAGTGTCTCTTGCAAGCTATGTTTGGGCTCCTGCTGCCGCTGCTTGCGACTCCAGGGTGTCATTCATCCAATTCTAGGGCTCCTGCTGCCAACTCCAGTGTCTCTTTCAAGCTACATTTGGGCTGATTCTGCTGCTTGCAACTCCAGGGTGTGATTCAGCCAATTTTTGGGCTCCTGCTGCCAACTCCAGTGTCTCTTTCAAGCTATGTTTGGGCTGCTGCTGCTGCTTGCAACTCCAGGGTGTCATTCAGCCAATTTTTGGGCTCCTGCTGCCATCTCCAGTGTCTGTTTCAAGCTATGTTTGAGCTGCTGCTGCTTGCGACTCCAGGGTGTTATTCTGCCAATTTTTGGCTCCTGCAGCCAACTCCAGTGTCCCTTTCAAGCTATGTTTGGGCTCTTGCTGCTGCTGCTTGCAACTTCAGGGTGTCATTCATCCAATTTTTGGGCTCCTGAAGCCAACTCCAGTGTCTCTTTAAAGTAATGTTTGGGCTCCTGCTGCTGCTGCTTGCGACTCCAGGGTGTGATTCATCCAATTTTTGGGCTCCTGCTGCCAACTCCAGTGTCTCTTTAAAGTAATGTTTGGGCTCCTGCTGCTGCTTGCAACTCCAGGGTGTGATTCAGCCAATTTTTGGGTTCCTGCTGCCAACTCCAGTGTCTGTTTCAAGCTATGTTTGGGCTCCTGCTGCTGCTGCTTGCGACTCCAGGGTGTCATTCATCCAATTTTTGGGCTCCTGCTGCCAACTCCAGTGTCTCTTTCAAGCTATGTTTGGGCTGCTGCTGCTTTCAACTCCAGGGTGTGATTCAGCCAATTTTTGGGCTCCTGCTGCCAACTCCAGTGTCTCTTTCAAGCTATGTTTGGGCTGCTGCTGCTGCTTGCAACTCCAGGGTGTGATTCAGCCAATTTTTTGGGCTCCTGCTGCCAACTCCAGTGTCTCTTTCAACCAATGCTTGGGCGGCTGCTGCTGCTTGCAACTCCAGGGTGTGATTCAGCTAATTTTTGGGCTCCTGCTGCTGCCAGCTCCAGGGTGTGTTTTTCAGGCACTATAGGGGCCCCTCATAGTGATGCCACCTCAACTCTCTGCAATTGTGCCGCTTTGCGATTCTATTAGCGATGCCTCCGATCTGCATGTGATAATTATTTACAGTATTATTTCACTATCCCAGCACGCATCCTATGCGTATTACAGCAAGGCAGAATGGTTTACAACCCTATTGAGGCTCTAGGAGGATCAGAAATAGCCGTTTTTAATAGCGATTCGTCGCGAATATATTCGGGCCGAAACGATTTTTGTTGGAAAATTCGGCGAATCAGTAGAATCAAATTTTTCAAAAGTTCGCTCATCTCTAATAATTATAACAATAAAGAAACTCTACTTCTCACTTTAAAATTGACCAAAAGCCATTTTTTTTTCAGTTTTTTGCCTGTAACTGATTTTGGATGCCCCACTGTTTAACACCGCAGTTGCCCATTATACAAGCTTTTATGTCCGTGCATATAAATGAACGTTGAAGGAAACTGAATACTGTAGGAGGTAAGCAACTTTCCATGATTGTGGCTATGCACGCCTACGGCCAACCATTCGGTTACGGCTGGCATGGCTATGTACTCTGATGCAAGAGATGTAAGCAGAGGATGCATTATGATGATACTAAAACAAAAATAAATGTTAATATTATTTTTTTCAAAATAATAATAGTAGTAAAGTAGAGATAGGTGGAGAGAGGGATGCCTGAGGTCTGGGCGTGGGAAGTGGGCCCTGGTGAGAGTAGGCTGTAGAGGGGCGACCAAAAGGAGCTGGGTACCCAGAGAGGGGGGTACCAGGTCGGCTAGAGGCTGGTTCAGGTGTGGACCCTGCCACCCATCCATGAGCTGCTGGAGTCAGGAGGTTAAGGAAGGCCTAAACTGAGATCTGAAGCTGGTTGTGAAGCAAGGAATAATGATTTGTCTATACCTGAATAAAGGGAGGGGCATCCCTCAGTTGAAATTGCATTTGCATTTGGTCTCCTTACTACCATAGTCAAGAGTTACCATCTGCAACTACAACCAGTGTGAGCATTTTGCCCCATCCCTGGCAAATCCCCTTAGCCCACTTTGGAGGACTGTGGCCTTATTCAACCCGGCATCCTCTAGCACATGCACCATGCCCTGTGTGATATTTACACACTTTTGAGACAGTAGGGGTCCATTGACTATAAATTATATTTATGTCCTGTACAGATACAAGCTCTATAGAGAAGGATCATGGACTTTTTTGCACAGTATATGTTTAGCAAGGAATATCCTTAGGCCAGCAGGAGGGAGGCCAGGTGGAAATTCTGTTAAAGGGACTGTAAACCCAACAACAATAAGGCAACAAGCACCTCACCGGATGCTTGTCCCATGTGCTTCCTATAAGATTCCCAGGCCGATCGATTCCCTCCTCCCCGGGGCATCCTGCTGTGTGAAACCCTCCAGGTCACCCCATACACTTTCCTTGTTACCCAGTCCAACGGTACATGCGTGAGCCGTGGCCGCATCCCCGCTATCCCTCTAGCAGGGCATGTGCCTGCGACAGGCATTTGTGAATGGCCGGCACGGGCACGCTCCCTGTTAGAGGGAAGCGGGGGATGTGGAGGCCAGCATGCTTGGAGCCACTGGCCTTAGACAAAGGCTTAGATGACATGACGTTAGTGGCTCCGAGCACGCTGGACGAGTTGGCATCGGCAATCTGGGGGGTTTCACACAGGGGGGAGGACCAAAACCCTGTATAGTCAAAATCCTGGGTTTTGGTCCACTTTAAAGTCCCATCACTCGGATTTTGTCTATCCTGGTCATTGCATGAAGCCATTGTTGCTGGCTGTGCATTAGCATGGGTAGCGGGGGCATCCACATCCCCAGTTTCCCTGTGGAGTGCTTGCTCCTGCAACTCAGCCTTCGGTTCCCATGACGCCACAGGCCTCAAACTCCATTCATCAGCACTTCCGTGCTGGGTGAGACCCTTGCAGGTGAGAGGGCACAGACTCTCTCTGCCCCATGCTTGGTATTCCGCTGCTTAGTCCAGTCACAGGATGGGAGGTCTTTATGCAAGGAAATTTATCTGATGTCACTCTGATCGACAGGGGCATGAAGTGCTTCTTAGCCAGCTCACTCCATGCCTTTAAATAGCCCCATTTCTGCCAGGGAGCTCAGTGCAGGGCAGAGGGTCTGTGTCCTTCCGTTTTTTGGGGGGAGGGGGACATTTCAGGGAAAAATCTTTTCATTAAGACAAATAGGCAAGAATTCCGGATTTGGGCCATATTGATCTTTCCCTGAAATTCGGATTGTATTCCGGCTCTGCCGAATCCCTCATCCCTAGTAATAAGCACAGTGTAACTAGAGTTCCCCACAGAGCACACATGAACAAGAATCCTAAGTTTATACCCACAGACAAATGATTATGCAGAAAACAAGCAGATCTCCCTGCAGACCCAAACATTCCAGTCCAGCCTGTGACAGGAAAAAACCCTTAATCCCCTGCCAAGGCATTAAGCCAGGTGACGCAATCTATCTGATTGGCTGGAAGTCAACCATGCACTGTCGGATTGAAGAAAAGGTGTTTTATGATAATCCTTGGGGTTTTCCACACAGGGGCATCCAAATTGGAATTCCCTTGTTAAGCAGACCAAAACCCAGTGGAGTAAAAAATAGGTTTTGGTCCACCTTAACAGTCAGATTACAAGCAGATTCACATCCGTTGATGACCCAAACAGTATATAGGGCATGGGCTGACCCCCCTCCACCACACGAATTAAAGTGGATGTCAAGTTCCCACCATGCATCGGTCCCCCTGAGGCCGGACAGGGAGAAGTCCCAAAAAAATAGCTTACATTATCATTCATCACCATATGCCATCTGCATTCCAAGCCCACACAGTAAGCTGCACAGAACGGCTTACCCTGCTATTTGCACTCACCCCCCCCCCCCCCCCATTTAAGTGAGGATGCCACCCTGTGCAGCCTTGCCAAGGTAGATACTCCCAGGAGCCAACACCCTGGGGAACCGGCTCTGGTAATTTCAGACTGTAAGGGGGCAGAACAGAGGTGGGGAAGAGTACTTACAGACAGACTTCTTCCTTAAACAATAATAATCCTCATCTGAGTGCAGACAGGAGAGAAGAAAACAAGTTGTTATATATAAAAAGTCCTGACTTCTGTTCTTCATGCTCTGTACAAAGTGACTCGGTCTCATATGACAGCTGATGTCAATTTGTGGTTTCACAGAGGACACTGAGCAAAAGCCAGGAGTATAACGGCTCACTTCCTGTCCATACTTAAAAATTCCAGCAAAGAGTGAATGCAGAAATGGCAGCATTCCACCGAGCTGTGGGGCGTTGTCAGTGGATTTTTTCAATTTTACAGAAGATCCTGCTTTAAGTGATTAGTGGATTGGGGCCCAGTCATTACATGTGGGAAATAGGAGGGAGGGAGAAATGTATTCACCCAGTGGCATAACTAAACCTGAAACTCATACAGTAAATGGTTTTCTGACATTGATTGAATGCAGCTAGACAACTTGAGACTGAAACAGCACAAAAGCACAAATGTTGCTTTCTTTCTCTAAATGATGTCAAGTGAACACAAGACTGATATGTAAGGTGAAGCAGGAACAATCATTGCCCCCCCCTGACCTTCTTGGCCCCCGGTGCACCCCTATAGTTCTGTCCTTGTATTTACCTGTACAGTCTATATTTGTCTGGACCCCACATAACCTATTAAAGAGGAGCATCCGGCCAAAAATAAAAAGAGGATACTGGGGTCAATCTGCGTGCCTCGGGGCCCATCACTCACATATAGGTGATCTGGGCCCCAAAGCAACCCAGCACACTACAGTTTGCAGACTGCCATCAATGTAACTCATGCAGCACTAAACAATGGACAGGGAAAGGTATGTATATGTTAACTGGGAATAATAAAATCATATTTAAAACCTGTATGTGTGTTTTATTTGTGTCCATTACACTTTACCTTTGAACTGGAACTGAACATTTTGCCTTTGAAAAGGGGTCCCATGAGCCCTGGAATTACCAGCAACTATGCTTGCTTTGCCGGGTTGTTAAGCCTTGGGGGGGGGGACCCCATGTATTTTTTAAATATATGGGGGCAGGGCTAATTTTCATAAAATATTCCCAACAAAAAAAATAAGAAAAAAAGCTGCTAGCTTCCCCCGGGGCATCCTACACCAGGTGTCCTGCTGTGTGAAACCCCCATCGGGGCACAGAAATTCTTATCTGATTCCGGTGGGTCCTGCAACACTATCTCTAATGGTCCTGCGCCCAGCCTTTCTGAATGGCTGGGCGCAAGAGCATGCGCATGCCCAAACAGCATTCCGGTGTGCGGCCAGCCAGTGGCACTTTTAAGATCAGCCAGTCGGCGATCTTAGCCAATCGGCTGCTCAAGCGGGAGGTCCTGAAGAAATGGGTTTCCATCCGCTTTTAGACTTATCAAACTGGCAAAGCAAGTATAGGGTAGGTGATTTCAGGGCTGAACTGCTGGCGCCTGGCCATTACATGTTATGGGCCACCAGGCTCATCTGCACTACAATGCCCATTGGTTTGGGTAATGGTGCTTGAACTGGTATAGAGGTCCAAGGGACCCCCATTTGGGAACCCATTTGAATGAGCATGGGGTCCTTACAGGGGCCCAGAGCCCCAAAACCATACCGAAGGGCATAAGGGCTGATAA
The DNA here is from genome assembly GCA_027917425.1 of Gastrophryne carolinensis. Classification (NCBI taxonomy): domain Eukaryota; kingdom Metazoa; phylum Chordata; class Amphibia; order Anura; family Microhylidae; genus Gastrophryne; species Gastrophryne carolinensis. The sequence continues at coordinate 169,552,613 of CM051235.1, read as the reverse complement.
CCAACAGGGCCAGGGGACACACGGCACAGCCTCTGAGCCCTGAGTTACCAGCCCTTATTCCTGGTGCCTAGGCTAGTTGACTTTTGAGGGGGGCATGCTTCATTTTTAGATGAAAGAAAACGGAAAGCAAACTTCATTTTCATGTTGCCAAGAAAAAGCTTGATAACAAGTGTTATAAAAAGTCAACTGCCGTGACCTGATGCTCCACCGTACCAAAAATGACCAGATCCTGGCCTCCCACTCCCAGCCTGCTGGTGGTTGTTTGACCTATTCTGTCACTTATGTTTTTATTAGAAGCTTTCCTTTAGAAGCAAGAACTCTCCAGCACAGGGACACCAGGGGACACAGAGAAGGCAGTGTCAGACTGGCCCACCAGAATATTGTCAGGAGGGCCTCATGTACTGACCTAGGACCAAATCAGGGCAGTACAATAGGTCTAACGTTAACACAATGTAGAATTACATTCCACCCAGTTGTTCCCTATGAATAGTAAAATATCGGTCAACAATCACTCTGATAAAAGCACTTATCGTTCAGTAACTAGAGGTTCGGCTGAGCCAATCTCATTCGCTCCAATGTCTCTCGTACTCCCGATGACTGAAAAAAACAACATAGAAAACACTTTCTATAATGTGGAGAAAATGCTACAAAATCTGACTCCTTAATTCTTAGCAGGGCCCCAGCCAATGTCCGTTCCATTCAAGTTCCATCGCATCATCCAATCAACCGTTTGATGTAGGAAAATCACAGTTCCTTTGCCCATCTGATGCCATTGAAATCCTGATCTGATCATCTTAGGGAAACAGCTGTTGAAACAAATAAAAAGACAGAGGAATTACCTGCTTTTTACAATACATTCAGATCAGGACATTTACTGGCGCTACCTTAGCTCTTACTGCGTTATAAGGTAACTTTTGTTGTCTAGCAGCATTTAAACCAAAACAAGATTTGAATCTTTCAGAATGTTTCAATATCAGGTTTGGAAGTGGTGAGGTGTACGACCCATGTGCGCTTCCACCCCCATATCACCATTTGCAGTATGACAATTACTGGCCAAATGTCCACGTTTCTTGCAGGCAAAACATATAATTCTATGTACAGTTATCCTCTTCCATTTTTCCCAAAACTCCTCATATGGGATCCCACTGTCTCTTGTTTTGGGATCCCTGATCTCAATAAATCCACACAGAGAATCTTGTGAGGTATTCTACATTTCCTTTTCACAAAGTCATGGGCTTTACAATAGGTGTAGACTGCACCCTCTCAACATACAGTGCATGTAAGGGTATGTTTAGCTTAAACAATGGCTGGCCAACAGCCACCTGGCTTGCTGCAGGCTACTGACCACAGCTCTGATCTGATCAATGCACCAGCATTGTTTGACCTTACCTTGACTTCCATTTTTTTTCTCTGGGAAGTATTATTGGCTATAGACAAAGCTGTGTACTTATTTTTCAGATCAGAAACCCCATCTCTAGTGTGTGAAAGCTATCTAAAGCAAGTGCAAGTTGATATCTTATAGATTCAAAATGCACCTTACAGAGTTAGTTATACAAATGATTGGTCAGTCGCAATGGAACAGGTATCTTGGCTGGCTTAAACCGGACCTTCACCGTGATTTTATGAAAAGCCCAAACCCTTAAAAAACTATTCCCCAGCATCTAAAATTATTATATTTCAAGCTTTTAGTCACTTACTCATTATTCTTTCCCCCATTGGGCTGCAACTTTGTTCAGGACTCTAGGATACGGGCGCCGCCATCTTGCCTTAGAAGCATCACACTTACTGAGAAGAGGAGAGCACAGGGGGCAGGGTTATAGCTGTGCTTTGCACAGACAGAGCAGAGCTGGGGTCAGGGAAACGACAGCAATCCCAGAATGCAGAGCGACAGTCAGAAGACACTTCCTGTTTGCAGGCTGCCTGATGCTCCATGAGCCGCCATCTTGGATGTTTAAAAACTCATAACATGCAGTAGATGCAGGTAGGATTATTTTTAATGTGGGCACTCTGTATGTACAGGGTGTGGGAAACATATAAGATATATATATTCAGGGTGAAGGTCCGCTTTAATTAGCATGTAAATACACACTTGAATCTAAAGCCCAGGCCAAAGCCGCCTAACCTCTTCTGAAACAGAAGGAAACCCCTGAACCATGCTGAATACTAATTAAGTGTTCAGCAGTCATGTTGGCTTTGTTTTGAAAATGATTTATACATATTTACATATAACATTTAAACATTATTGTGCTATGAGGCCTGTGACCTGAGTGCTGATCATGATGTCATTGCCACACCTGTGCTATGACTGGTCCGCTGCCATATCATAGAGAGGAACAGAAAAAAAAAGTGTTTCGGTACGATTTAAAAAGTTAAAATATCTATTTCTAAATAAATACCCTAAGAAGAGAGATTTGGCGGGGGCTTTGGCCAAATGCATGTTATATGTTCAGTTGGTTTTGGTCCTCTTTAAAGCGGACCTTCACTCTGAATAAGAGTCTATCTTATATGTTTCCCACACCCTGTACATACAGATTGCTGACATTAAAAATCATCCTACCTGCATATACTGCATGTTATGGGCCTTTAAACATTCAAGATGGCGGCTTATGGAAGCCGCCATCTTATCAGGCAGCCTGCAAACAGGAAGTGCCTCCTGACTGTGCTGCTCTGCATTCTGGGACTGCTGACCTTTACCTGACCCCAGCTCTGCTCTGTCTGAGCAAAGCACAGCTATAACCCACCCCCGTATACCTTATCCCACTCTCCTCTCCTCAGTAAGTGTGATGCTTCGGAGTCAAGATGGCGGCGCCCGTATCCTAAATTCCTGAACAGAGTTGCAGCCCAGTGGGGAAAAGAATAATAAGTTAGTGACTAAAAACGTAAAATATATTAATTTTAGATGCTGGGGAACCGTTTTTTAAGAGTTTGGGCTTTTCATTAAATCATGCTGAAGGTCCGGTTTAACATAAAATATGTGTTAGTTGGCACTCTGCCTATGGTTGGAGTCTAGAGGGACACTTTACCTTTTAATTATGGGGTGCAGTTCAAGCAGTCCTGTAAGTCGTGCACCGGTAGGTCTCTCAAGGTACAGCAAAGCCACAGACAAGAAAGCGACAATGACACCAGCTTATGCAAAACACGTTTACTAAAACAGGCTTCTGAAAATACTTCAAATATATGCAGCCAACAGTGAAATAATAACAACAGTTTCCCTACCCCAAAGCTGACCCAAACTGCGTAGCAGGCACTGTTCCAGAGGGATGCACTGAGTAAAACTGCAGACAGCTCAGTGCACAACAGCCAATGTCTCCTGTAGCAAAGTTCCTGTGTAATCCGGAATCCAGAATCCAACAGCAAAGCAAAGCAAAGTCTTGGCCTGTGTAAAGTCTCTCTATCTAACTAACTAGCTAACAGGCAGTCTATAGCACGTGCATGTATTAATTAAAGTACTGACCCGGGCCTTTGGTAAACTCCAGCTGAACAGATCTCCTTCACAAAACGACCGGATGCACCACGCAGCTCTCAGGAGTCTTTCAGGCAAAAATCCACAGCCTCTGATTCAGATCCAGTTGTCAGTCTTTCTTTATCTGTTGCACGCCAGGCCACCACTTGCTCACATGGCCTTTTTCTCTCTCTTTCAAGATGGTGCCCAGTCTGCTTGCTCCTTGCTCTAGCACACACAGCACATGTCATCTCCTGCTCCTTAAGATCAACAAGTCTCTGCAGAGAGTTAGCTGTGTGAACAGGGGAACCAGTGGCCTCTTGTGGCCAAACAACAGGACGGCAGTTTTTATAGAATAGTCCTGGTTTCACCCTCTTACATGCCACCCCACTAGAGGTTGTCGTCCTCGGCAACCCTCCCCAAACAAACTCCTCCTGAGCATAGCGTTGCGGGGGCACACCAGCATTGGATCTCGTTGACCTTCTCAGCACAATGGTTTCAGGGGTATCTGGTGCATTAGGCAGCTCTGCCAAGGGAGGGGCCACCACTCTGTCAGCATTCTCGCGGGGTGGCAGACCCGATCCCCCTGGGGCAACAGCGGGTATCTGGGCAGGGGCGACCCACCAATCTTCCTCATCGGCTGAGAGGCTCTCCTCTGTTCTGGGAGCGTGAGGGGGCATCTCTTCCTCATGCACCGGCTCATCAAAGTTACATTGTCTTAGCATGTTACGGTGCAAGTTTCGTGAGGGTCCCCCAGTCCCCACTGGTTCTACCTCATAGACCGGAATGTCAGGGTCCACTCTCCTTTTCACCATATATGGAACCGCCTCCCACCGCCCATCCAACTTCCCAGATGGTCGCTTAGCTCGGACCATCACTCTATCACCCGGGGAATAACTATCTCTCTGCACAGGTCCTGGGGCAGGGTGCACCACTTGTTCCAGGCGTTCCCCTACAACTTTGTGGATCGCTCTTAGACGGCGGCGGTGTTCTTGCATCCATGCAGTAGCACTTCTCGGTTGTGGTTCCTTTGGGTCAGGCATGTGGAGATCTTCCACCTCTCGTCCGGCTCTTCCAAACATGAGCATATGGGGGGAGTAGCCAGTGGTATTGTGTACCCTATTGTTATAGGCCCACATCAGTTCAGGTAGATATTCGGGCCACCTAGCCTTTTGTCCATTCTCCAATGTCCGTAACATCTGAATCAAAGTCCTATTAAAGCGCTCACAGGCCCCATTTCCTTGGGGATGGTACGGAGTGGTGCGGGATCGTTCAATCCCATACAATTGATACAGTTCATTCATCATATTTCCTTGAAAACATGCTCCTTGATCTGAGTGTATTCTCTGGGGGCACCCGAAGACTTGGATAAAGTGTTTGCAGACAGCCTCTGCAGCTGACTCAGCCGTCTGGTCTCTGGTGGGTACAGCCACCGCATACTTGGTGAAATGGTCGGTCATTACCAGACAATACGAGTGTCCTGAGGCAGAGTACCCAATCTGCACATAGTCAATCATAAGCAGTTCCAACGGGGCTGAAGTCTTGATTGTCTGGACGGGGGCCCGCTGTTCGGTGCTTTTACTCAGTCCACAAGATCGACACTTAAGACAGGCTTCGGCCACCATGTCGGCCAGATCTGGACAATACACAAATCGTTGGAGCCACTTAAACGTTTTCTCACTTCCAAAATGAGCACCCCTCTCGTGGGCTTCCCGCGCAGCCTCTGGGCCCAATGACATAGGGATTACAATCTGTTGCCGATGCTGCAGCTCTGTCTGTAGGTATATGGTCCGACACAGGAGGCCCTGGGTAACAGTCAGCTTATCCCACTGTCTCAGCAACTTTTGGCCCTCTGGAGTCAAACGGGCCCTTTCTTCCGGCCGAGGCCAGGTCTTGGTCCGGACCCATTCTCTCACTCTCCACAGATCAGGACAGCTGTTCTGGACTCTCTCCCAGTCGGTCAATGTCTTCCCCAACACCATGGGCATTCCGGACGCCACCCCACTTGCATGTGCCACGTCCTGGAGCACGGGTAATCGACCAAGGTCAGGAGTTTCAATGTCCTCTAACTCCTCATCACCCCTCTGCGGCGGTGCCCCCACGGGGACTCGGGAAAGTGCATCTGCATTGCTGTTCTCTTTACCAGACCGGAACTTGATGCGATACTTAAATTTAGAAAGGCGAGCCAACCACCTCTGCTCCAGGGCACCGAGCTTGGCATTCTCCAGATGAGCTAGGGGGTTGTTGTCTGTCATCACGGTCACTTCCGCGCCTGTCAGGTATTCTGCAAACTTTTCAGTCATGGCCCACACCAGAGCCAACAGTTCCAGCTTGAAGGAGCTATAGTTGTCGGGGTTGCGCTCGGATTCCCTCAGAGACCGGCTCCCATAGGCAATGACTCTCTCGCGCCCATCCTGGACTTGGGATAGCACAGCTCCCAACCCATGCAGACTCCCATCAGTGTACAGCAGGAATGGTATATCAAACTGCGCGTAAGCCAGGATCGGGGCACTGGTTAGCGACTCCTTCACTGCCTCAAAGGCCTCTTGCTGCCGGGGCCCCCAACCAATGGGACGATTTTTCGGACCTCCTGCGGTGCCTCTCAGTAACTCGTTCAATGGGCCCACCAACTGAGCAAACTTGGGTATAAATCTCCTGTAGTAACTGGCCAGCCCCACGAATGCCCGTACTTCTCGTAATGTCACCGGCCGGGGCCACTGCTGGACGGCTTCCACCTTGCTGGGGGCGGGTTTTACACCCTCGGAGGTGACCACATGTCCCAAGTACTCTATCTGCTGTCGAAACAGTTGGCACTTCTTGGGCTTAATCTTGAGCCCATGATCTCGCAGTCGCCCAAGGACCTGTTTCAGCTTCTGAAGATGGTCCTCGAAGGAAGCTCCAAACACCACTATGTCGTCCAAGTATATCAACACTGACTCGAAGTTGAGGTCCCCCAGACAGTGCTCCATTAACCGCTGAAATGTCCCTGGGGCATTGGTGAGGCCGAATGGCATTCGGTTAAATTCGTAAAGTCCCATGGGTAAAATGAAAGCCGTCTTCGCTTTGTCTTTCTGGGCTACCGGTACTTGCCAATATCCACTGGCCAGGTCAAGGGTCGAGAAGAATTTCGCCTGGCCCAGGGCTGACAATGACTCTTCAATCCGCGGGAGAGGATATGCATCCCGGACGGTCTGGGCATTCAACTTCCGATAGTCCACGCAGAACCGGAGACTCCCATCTTTCTTCCGCACCAAGACTACTGGGGCAGCCCACGGACTCTGACTCTCTTGAATCACCCGATTTTCCAGCATGCTGGCTACCATGTCCTTCACCTCTTGGTACATTTTGGGAGGGATTTGTCGGTAACGTTCTCTAATCGGTGCAGCATCGCCCGTGGGGATTTCGTGTTCAATAGCAGAAGCACACCCAAAGTCCTCGTCATGTCTTGAGAACGCCTCCTGAAATTCCCAGAGAGTATCTTCCAGCAACTTCTGTTGTCCTGGGGTCAGGGTCTTACAGTCCACTCCCAACTGGGCCATGATCACTCTCCCATTCCACTTCTCTGTCGGGATCTCCTTCTGCTGGACTTCCACAGCATAAGTCCAGGCCGACCTTCTATCAGGCTGTAACGTGAAGTGGCTCTTTCGGGGTATACCCCCTTCGGACACATAAACGTCTGCCAGGACAGCATTGCCAGGAACGGTTAGCTCACAGTCTTCAACGTTCAAGCAACGTACCGGTACACACCCATTTGTCACAATGGCAAGGGCCCGAGCTATCAATGGGCGAGCCTGGGGTTCCTCTTGCTGGGCTGGCTCAATCAGGACCTCCAATCCATTAAGTCGTCGCCCAGCCCCCACCGGCAGCATCAATACTCGTTCTTGTCGCGGTGGGATCTTTACCGGGGTCCCCCCTGGCACCTTCGCTCTTCCGACAGGCCGACCAGAGAGGTTACTCTTTTGCAGACTACAGCTTCTCACCATCTGTTGAAGAACCTTCTGAGTTGGCCGGTGAGTGGTGGCCCGTTGCCAATACTTTGGCCCTTCTCTGGCATAGAGCTGATGGTCTAGGTCTCTCAGCACATTCATACCCAGCGTCACGTCCATCCCGCTCCGAGAAGAGTGGTCCACCAGCACGACCCCCTTCTTGCCCACATCTTGCCCAAGCACTCGGACCCGCATCCAGACTATCCCTCGGACATCCATCTCCTTATTGTCGGCAGCCGTCAACCTGATGACACTTCCATCTTCCGGCTCCATCATATGTCCAAAGTGTCTTTCAAAGAACTGTAAGGGCATAAGGGTGCACTCTGATCCTGTATCAACCAGGCAGCGTACCTTCTGACCTTCCAACTCGGCTTCCATGACGGGGCTGCTGGCATACAAGTCATGATCCTTTCGCACAGGGCTTAGCTGTTGACATACCGCCGCAGGGCGCCCAGTTACTGCGGCGGTCGGCAGTTTAACGGTTGCTCAGATTCCATCCGTTCGGGGCATTCTCGGGCTATATGGCCGTACTGCCGACAACCCCAACAGAGGGGGCTTCTTCTGACAGGTCCCCGCACCTGACTTCTCATGCGTGGGGTGGTGTGGCGTGCTGGAGTCACTTCTGGGGGTTGGGAAGATTCTGTCTTCATCTGGGACACCTCCAACCGCAGTTCCCTTAATTCAGCTCGCAGGGCCTGGACCACTGTCTTTAGGGACTCGGATTCCTCAGATCCCGGGTGTTTCTTCATAGCATGAGAGCTGCTCACAACCCTCGCCTCCACAGGGACATGCTCCTCCTCCCTTTCCATGGCAGCTTGGTAGATACTATAAAATGACATGTCGGGTGCCACCCGGGTCATCTCTCGCAGCTTATCCTGCAGGAACTTGTTGGAGAGCCCCACTATGAACTGATCTCTCAGCAGTCGGTCCACTTCCCGGAAGGCTCCCATGCCACCTGGGTCTCGCCGCTGTATCTCATTGAGCATTTCTTGGAGGACATTGGAATACTGCATAAGAGTCTCATCTTCGTGCTGTGGGCGGTTAAAGAAGTGGCTCCTTAGCTGTACAACTTTAGCATGGCCCCCATGAGCTATCTCCAGAAGGGACAATATTTTCTCTAGAGTGTCTCTCTCAGATTCGGGCCTTACCATCACTGTCCGCCTGAAATCACCCTCTAGCGTTCCCAGTGCAACCTCTGCCTGCAGTTCGGGGGTCAGGTTACACATTCTGGCAGCACTCCGCACCCTCTCAGTCCAATCTTGCAAAGTCATGCTTTTCCCATCAAATTTTGGCAGATAGCGCAACAGCGCCCCCACCGGGATGTATGCTATTGGGGGAGACATGGTGCTACAGCCCGGCTGACCTTGGGCCGGCATACCCTGAGCTGGGTCCTGCTCCGGTGCCACTGGCGCCGGGGGAAGGTCTCCCGCCGCGTTCCCGTCCATAACGAATGCTGTACCCTGCCAGCTACGCCAAAATGTAAGTCGTGCACCGGTAGGTCTCTCAAGGTACAGCAAAGCCACAGACAAGAAAGCGACAATGACACCAGCTTATGCAAAACACGTTTACTAAAACAGGCTTCTGAAAATACTTCAAATATATGCAGCCAACAGTGAAATAATAACAACAGTTTCCCTACCCCAAAGCTGACCCAAACTGCGTAGCAGGCACTGTTCCAGAGGGATGCACTGAGTAAAACTGCAGACAGCTCAGTGCACAACAGCCAATGTCTCCTGTAGCAAAGTTCCTGTGTAATCCGGAATCCAGAATCCAACAGCAAAGCAAAGCAAAGTCTTGGCCTGTGTAAAGTCTCTCTATCTAACTAACTAGCTAACAGGCAGTCTATAGCACGTGCATGTATTAATTAAAGTACTGACCCGGGCCTTTGGTAAACTCCAGCTGAACAGATCTCCTTCACAAAACGACCGGATGCACCACGCAGCTCTCAGGAGTCTTTCAGGCAAAAATCCACAGCCTCTGATTCAGATCCAGTTGTCAGTCTTTCTTTATCTGTTGCACGCCAGGCCACCACTTGCTCACATGGCCTTTTTCTCTCTCTTTCAAGATGGTGCCCAGTCTGCTTGCTCCTTGCTCTAGCACACACAGCACATGTCATCTCCTGCTCCTTAAGATCAACAAGTCTCTGCAGAGAGTTAGCTGTGTGAACAGGGGAACCAGTGGCCTCTTGTGGCCAAACAACAGGACGGCAGTTTTTATAGAATAGTCCTGGTTTCACCCTCTTACAGTCCTACAGAATCCTTGTTACCTGGTGTGAAGATAAAACTAAATTACTTACTTAGTCCCCACAATCTGGCTTGTCCCATGCCAGGAGCTTGTTACTGCATCCCCAGCTTCCACACTTTCATTTCCACGGGGGATCTGGGTTACTCTTTATTTAAAACATTACAATACAGTTATTAAAGCTTACAATACAGTTATTGGCATCCATGGTGGCACCAGGTGGCTAGCAGGGACAAAGTTAGGTATTTTTTTAATGGAATCAGGGTTACTGCGGGTTGGGGGAGGGGGTGTGTTTGTGTGGTTTAAGGGTTAAGAAAATATTTTTTTCAGTTTGCTAGATACTCACCCTCATACAGCATCAGTCCAACATAGTCACAGGTCCCAAAGCAGCAGTTTCACCGCAATCAGTTTAGATACTGCTGGCTCTTGCAGATAAGAGTTGGTGGCGGGGGCCACACATGTGCCATGGGAACATTTGCGCCATTTCATGGGGGTTTCAAACAGTGGGGTATCCCAAACTGATATGCCCCACAAAAGAACAATATCTTTTAGACGCCAGGGCTGGCTTTTGTTCCTCTTTTGATGGACTGGGACTGTATACATAGGGGAGAGAAGCTGGGACTGTGCATGTAGGGAAGCTGTATATAGACTGTGGCTGTTGGACAGGATTATAGCAACTGGACATAGGGTTGTTATAAAATCGTGAGATCCCACTTTTAATTTGGCCTAGGGCTACACTTTATCTAAAAACTAGCCTGCTTCTGAACTCCTCCCAGAACCTTTATTTTTTATTTTATTTTATTTTAATTCCTATGCCATGCAAATTATAGCCAGACAATTTTTAACATTATTATAGGGGTAGGATTAGACACATTTTATTCCATAATATATGATGCCTTATTCCTTTCCTCTCCACCCCCAGCTTATTATTTCTCCTCTTTCTGCAGATAGAAAACTACCAGTATTTTCTCCCTCTACATATAGAACACAACCCAGTATCTTCTTCCTATACAGATACTATAGGACTCACCCAGCAACCTCTTCTCCTACAGATAACACACTTCCCGTCAGAAATATGTCTCCCAGTATCCTCTCTGCCTAATCTATAGCATTGCAGGCACACATAGGGATATGGGTGGATATTTCCGCTCATAAAATGATTGTACTAACGTTTTAGTATTATTATGGCAGATAATATGGTTGAAAGGACTATGGCCCTACATTGCAGGGGTAGAACATGGGCTAGGGGTATCTTGGCTGGGGAGTACATGAGATACGGGAGGCAGGATACGGGAATGGAGGGAGGTTATAAGAGGAATATGTGAATTGCAGCATGGGCCCCAGGTGTGGTGTTTGGTGCTAAGTCCAGCTCTTCTGACCCCATATATCTGTGGCCCACTGGGAATTCTCACTAGTGTTCCCTATTGCATCGCAGCTATAGCTCTTCCAGCATTCTCTTCCCCTAAAGATAGATTACTCCCAGTATCCTCTACAGATCCTGTAGAATTCTTCCAGTATCATCTTTTTCTTCTACATATAGCACACTCCCAGCTCCCTTATCCCATACAGATAGAACTTCTTTAGTATGTTGAAGAAACTGTACAACAAACTTCCAGCTTAGTCTAGGTTGGAGTGACTTTTGCTAGATTTAGTGCAGTTTAGAGCTATTTCAAGTTATGAAACTAGATGGTGCTGTGACCAATGCTCAACTGTAGTTTCTATGCATTTTACTGCTGTGTTATATTTCCTGAATTCAGTTGCTCTACTTCCTTCTTTTATCCTGTCAGTATTATCCCCCATGTAAGGTGACATTTTCTTACTGCATTCATGTTCCAGTAAAGCTAGTTCCTGTTACACCACAAATGTATATCTGGATTACAACTCTGGATTGCACCCAGCATCCACACTCCGCTGCACCCAGTATCTATATATATATATATATATATATATATATATATATATATATATAAATTTCGACCCGCGTTCGTGTCTTTTTTTACAGTTAACTCTAGTAAGGGATCCATGAAACACTGATACCAATTCACAAGGCTCGGGGTCTGGCAAGCCATGCCGCCCCCCAGGGAGGGGAAACTGACAACATGTTGTTATGTTTAACCGTATGTAGTGTGGATAGTAGTTGTATTTTATTTATAGATGTTATAAAGTGCTCTTTTCAGTTTGGGGGAGTCTCCTGGGCAGAAACATGGGATTATCGATAAATATGTGGTACCGTTGTAACCGGGAGAAATGGGGGCTTCATATGCAATAAGGTTTTCTTGAATAAAATATTTTTTTTTATTTAAAATAAACAAGACAATTTTAAAAACATACTTTTTTTTTACATAGCGCAACCCTCTCAACAGAGAGTGACAACATCTCAAGTAGAGTGGCAGTTAAAAGTAACTATGCATGTTGTTCTGTTTGGGGGACCTTGCACTTTCATATTTAGCTTGCTTTTGTTGTGGCTGAAAACCATCAAGGTGCACACTTTGTCTGCAGAGCTGAAATATGCAAGTAAAATTACCCTTAAAGTCGACCAACACCCTCCCCTGATCGGCCTGGGAATCTATAAGATTCCTGGACCGTTCAGCTCCCCGATCGGGGGTGCCCCACTGTGTGAAACCCCCCCAGATCCCCAAAAATCCTACCTGATCCTCGTTCTAGCGGCGTTTCGCGGGCCGCCGCCGCCTCCCGCGCGTCCCTCTAGCAGGGCGCGCACCCGCGCCGGCCGTTTGTGAATGGCGCTCAGCTTGTCCGTCGCTGCCTCTCCTTGTCCGTCGGTGGCGATTGGACGAGCGAGTCACGTGGGAGCGGGGTCAGGTGAGTTTTCGGGGCTTTCTGGGGGGTTTCACACAGCGGAAGTGGACCAATACCCAGGATAGTGAAAATCCTGGGTGTTGGTCCACTTTAAGTGCATGCTTTACTTTGAGGTGTTTGGCAACTCCCCTTTGGCAAATTCCCTTGACAGTACCTATGGATGTTACCCCCAACTGTCCCGATTTTCCCGGGACTGCCCCGATTCTTCATCTGTGGTCCCGCGTCCGGCGGCACATGCAGTTGTCCCGCGCTGTCATGTCCCACGCCGTCGCAGTAAATGTACTTACCTTCACCAAGCTGGGGAGCACGATCGTCCACCGCCGCACCTCCTCCTGCAGAGCAATGCTCTTGCTCAGGCAGCACTAGTCGATCAGAGCAGGGAGAGACTGAGCAAGCCAGCAGGGTGAGCGCTGAGCAGATCAGCTTTCCTGCTCTCAGGCACTGTGTGGGCAGGCAGGGGGCTGGCTCCTGGCACGCACTCCTGACATCGCCCTCGCTGCTCTCCACTTTGAAGGGGGCTCTTCAGCATCTGTTCTGAGGTGTGATTTATTTAAGATTTATAAAAAAAAAAAAGTTTCTATGGGGCATCCCCCAGTGTAAAACCCCCAACTGGCCCCTTTCCCAGACCACACACATTACACACTATGCCATTAGATGGGACACATTCTAAACAACCTAGGCGAGCAGGGATGTGGCCGCAGTGTAATGTGGTGTGGACTCTGGGAAACGGGGTCTGTGAGGAATAGGTCAAATATTATATTGCACCTCATCGCCATTGTCGGCATTCCCCTTTAAGAAACCCCACATATCCAGGTCTAGAGTTTCCCTTTATTCCCCCTGTTATATATGCACAAGTCCGTATCTCTCTTCAGGAACAGATAATTAGCATGTATGTGTTGAATAGCACAGAGCACAGACCCCCCCCCCCTGCTGATCCTGTCACACCTTAGTCTGGGAAGATGCCGGTTAGTCTGTAGCTCGCTGGACCCCTTGCTTTGAATTTGTCATATCAAGGATGAAAACCACAGACTGGCGGCACCAACAGAAATTGCTCCATAACTACGCGTCCATGTATCCCAGCACCAAACCAGGTACAGGATCAGAACCGGCTCACAAAACCTCATAAGGGAATAGGTAATTGCATTCTCAGAAATAAAGCAAAGCCCCGTAAATGGAGATCCAATGTTCTGATCCGCTTAGGAACCCCATTTCTGGACTCATTGGGTGCACGGCGTCCAGCCCGATAGTTTTGCACCGCTTCCAAGGCCATACGACCCCCCTGCTCTAAGTTATAACCTCTAAAGTGTTTTAGGGCAAAGGCACGCTCCAAAACCATGGGAGGGGACATCCCGTCCCACAGAGGGGAGGGGGCGGAGGGCCCTCTCAGCATAAATAGGGTGGTATGGAGCCAGGTAGGGGTCACTCATCTGGAGGGGATATGCGGTCAGCATACTGGAGGTGCCCATCATCATCATCATAAGCTCTTGACATACCCCTTGTGAGAGCTCCCCCATCACTACTACAACTGCATATTAAGGTAACTGCCTATTGTTTCTCTGTAACGCACTCTATCCTGTAACCGTCTCAGAATAGCATTTTGTATCACCTGTATCACTTCATATTACCTTATAGTTAAATGTTTGTTATTACTGCCTAGTGTGCTCATAGCATTAAAACTTATATTTAATTTGAGCAATCTGCTTTGCCTTAAAACAAGAATCTGTGTGTCCGGAGGCTGTGGAGCCTGGTATCCCTGATTGGAGGGGTCAGACAAAAGGCTTTGGGAACGCGGTCTTTGTGTCGGGAGGTCCCTGGTTTGTAGTCGGACCACATGACCGCAGTTCCCTGACAGGGTCATTGGGGAAGTTTACACAGGGGGCATCCCAAATTGGGGGAGTTTACACAGGGGGCTCCCCAACTTGGGGGAGTTTACACAGGGGGCACCCCAACTTAGGATGTCCCACTGGGTTTTGTTCCCTGCATCAGGGGCAGCAAAATGGAATGCCCCCCTGTCTGAATCCCCTGTTTGGTCTTTTTCTCAGACTCCACACCACATTACACTGCGGCCACATTCCTGCTCACCTTTAGTTGGGGCCTGTGCTGGCTATTCAGAATGCGTCCCATCTAAAGGCATAGTAAGGATGTGGCTGCAGTGTAATGTGGTTTGGGCTCTGGGAAAAGGGCCAGTTGGGGGGTTTCACACAGTAGAGGAAACCCAATTTGGCATGCCCCTGGAGTAGGGACCAACCCACTGGGGCATTCCAATTTGGGATGCCCCACTGTAATACCCTCCCTATTGGCCCTATTCCCAGAGCCAACACCACATTACCCTGCAGCTGCATCCCTACTATCCCTTTAGCTGGGACGCACTCTGAATAGCCAGCACAGGCACGTCCCCAACTAAAGGCGAGCAGGGATGCGGCTGCAGTGCAATCTGATGTGCACTCTGGGAAAAATTTGGGAGGCCCCACTGGGTTTTGTTCCCTACTCCAGGGGTATCCCAAATTGTGATCCTCCACTGTGTGAAACCCCCCATATGGCCCTTTTCCCAGAGCCCAAACCACATTATACTGCAGCTGCATCCCCACTATGCCTTTACCTGGGACGCATTCTGAATAGCCAGTGTGGGCACATCCCAAACTAAAGGCGTGCAGGGATGCGGCTGCAGTGTAATCTGATGTTCTTTTACGTTTTATTTTGTGTGCGGAAGAGGGCGTAATCTTATACGGCGAGTATATAACAAACTCTATATTTTGAGTGGAAATGTTGGGGGGTCGTCTTATACGCCAGCAAATACAGTATGTGGTACAGTTGTAGCCGGGAGAAATGGAGCTTTTAAATGAAATGTGATTTTATTGAAAAACTTACATACAGTCAGACTACCGGGTATGTGCCCTGATTCCATAGACTAGCAGACTTGCTCACCTCTCGATTAGGAAGCCTGGAATCTAAGGACCAACCTGGATCTCACTAGAGCCCCTAAAGGTGGGGATAGACTGGGGTGCAGGTCACGGCTCGCAGAGCAGGCAATGCAGGTCACGGCTCGCAGAGCAGAGCCTTTGGCCAAGGTTATCGCTTTTCCTGGGGTGTCCTGGGGCTTTAATATTTCATTCAATAAATTTTAACCAATAAAGAGATGTATTGAGTAATAGATCAAGGCAACTTGACTTGCTGTTTTCTTTAGCTCCACATGTTTTGTTATTTATCCCACTGGATGTGTGAATTCAACATTGCCTACTGGAAAAGGTGGCTGGGTGACTTTTGAAACATACCAAAGTAAAAAAAACAGCTATTGCAATTGCGTAGATTTATTCCTGCAAACCCACTGCAGTATATATATATATATATTTCATTTCTATTTTTTATTTATTTTTACTGTTTCAATAAAAATGAAAATAAATCCTGGCCCCTCCCTCCAGATTACCAGGCTAGTGCACCAGACCGGTCCTGGCAACTCACTGGCCCCTTTAGCCTTTGATCCAGGTTTGGTGCTCTGCCCAGGGTGTCGGCAGCTTTAAATTAAAACGCTAATAAAAAATATAAAGTTAATTCTCCATGTCTTTTACACTGATAAAAAAAACATGCTGGCAGTTGCTAACCTGGCTTTGAGATGCCACTGTTATAGATCCCTGGTGAGGCCACATCTAGAATACTGTGTGCAGTTCTGGAGACCTTACCTGCAAAAAGACATTATTCAAATAGAAGGAGTACAAAGGCGGCCAACGAAGGACTTAAACTTGAAAGAGACACTGAAATTGCTTAATGTGTACAGTCTGGAGGAAAGAAGGGAGAGAGGGGACATAATTGAGACCTTTAAATATGTGAAAGGATTGAATAAGGTTCAGGAGAGAAGTGTTTTGAAGAAGAAACTTAATGACAACCTGAAGCTAGTTGGGGGGAAGATCAGGAGCAGTGTTAGAAAATATTATTTTACAGAAAGAGTAGTAGATGCTTGGAACAAACTTCCAGCAGAGGCAGTTGAAAAATCGTCAGTCAGTGAATGTAAACATGCCTGGGATTAGCACACATCTATCCTAAAATAAAGAGAACATACAGTATACACGTAAGGGCAGATTAGATGGACCGTATGGTCTCCTTCTGCCGTCATCTTTCTATGTTTCTTAGGTAAGTGAATGTGGCATGCACAGGAGGCTCACACAACGGGACATCTCAAAGCAGAATGTCCCAGTTTAACTTTACCTGCCATCGCAGTCATTTTAGACTGCCCATAGGTGGTTGATCCTCTTTAAGACACACAAATCACAAGCCTTGTTGTAAATGGGGAGCACATGCTGCATGCATCCCCTGTATCCATGTGGCATACACATGTTCCTGCCCCAGCCATTCATATGGACTGGGACGGGAACGCACAAGCCACCAGGCATGCGGGTGATGCGGCAGTGTGCACTCATTGGAGGAGAGTCTGTGCATGCACCATTGGAGCGTGGAAAGGTACATTCTTATGGACAAACTGGGAGGTTTCACTCACAAATTGGGATGTCCAGGGGGCATGGGACTAAACCCTGGAATATTAAATTGACAGGTTTTGTAAATGTAGGCAGCAACTGTTGCAAGATATGTGGTTTTAACAGAAAAAGTATTACATTTAGTGCCTGGCAGCTTGTGTTGTCATCTATCATCGATTGGAGGAAAATAAACATTTAATTTAACCCCTCCCTGTCCTTCCCTAAATCATTCAGCATGAAGGATTCGTTTACTGGATACATGAATTCAATATTAATACAAGTCCACAAGGGAGGACCCAATGATGATACTGCATACTGTATTCATTAACCCTTTCAGTGTCAGCCCACCAAGAGATGCTGTCACATTCTGCTGCTAAAAAATGTTTTCCCCATTTTGTATATATATTTAATGATTTTTGCAGGAATTTCTAGGAAACGTAAACACAGTATTCTTTTCTCAGCAGAATTTGGCACTGTTTGTAATTTGTTCAGTCCTTTCTCAATACTTTTAGGTAAATATGTGGAAAAAATGTAAGACATTATTCCCATATTTTCGCCATATAAGACGCACTTATATTCCACCAAAACTGTAGGGAAAATGTCAGTGCGTCTTATTTTTAAAAAAGTACTTTCCCAGATCCCATGCCTCAGCAGCCATCTCTCGCTGACTCGCTAAAGTCTCGCTAAAAACACACACACACACACATACCTTACCAGCTTCTACAGAGGGGGGGGGGGGGTGGTGGTAGCGGCAGCGGTTGCGTAGGCAACGGACGCTAACGTGTGTGTTCTTATATCTGCCAGAGATGGCTACGTGGGATCTCTGGAATGTAAGTGTTTGTTTTTTTGGGGCGTCATGCTGCACACTGCCTGTATTTGGGATGCCTGCACGCTGCCTGTATTTGGGATGCCTGCACACTGCCTGTATTTGGGATGCCTGCACGCTGCCTGTATTTGGGATGCCTGCACGCTGCCTGCATTTGGGATGCCTGCACGCTGCCTGTATTTGGGATGCCTGCACACTGCCTGTATTTGGGATGCCTGCACGCTGCCTGCATTTGGGATGCCTGCACGCTGCCTGTATTTGGGATGCTTGCACACTGCCTGTATTTGGGATGCCTGCACACTGCCTGTATATGGGATGCCTGCACGCTGCCTGTATTTGGGATTCCTGCACACTGCCTGTATTTGGGATTCCTGCACACTGCCTGTATTTGGGATGCCTGCACACTGCTTGTATTTGGGATGCCTGCACGCTGCCTGCATTTGGGATGCCCGCACACTGCCTGTATTTGGGATGCCTGCACGCTGCCTGCATTTGGGATGCCTGCATGCTGCCTGTATTTGGGATGCCTGCACACTGCCTGTATTTGGGATGCCTGCACACTGCTTGTATTTGGGATGCCTGCACGCTGCCTGCATTTGGGATGCCCGCACACTGCCTGTATTTGGGATGCCTGCACGCTGCCTGCATTTGGGATGCCTGCATGCTGCCTGTATTTGGGATGCCTGCACACTGCCTGTATTTGGGATGCCTGCACACTGCTTGTATTTGGGATGCCTGCACGCTGCCTGCATTTGGGATGCCTGCATGCTGCCTGTATTTGGGATGCCTGCACACTGCTTGTATTTGGGATGCCTGCACGCTGCCTGCATTTGGGATGCCTGCATGCTGCCTGTATTTGGGATTCCTGCACACTGCCTGTATTTGGGATGCCTGCACGCTGCCTGCATTTGGGATGCCTGCATGCTGCCTGTATTTGGGATGCCTGCACACTGCCTGTATTTGGGATGCCCGCACACTGCTTGTATTTGGGATGCCTGCACGCTGCCTGCATTTGGGATGCCTGCATGCTGCCTGTATTTGGGATGCCTGCACACTGCCTGTATTTGGGATGCCTGCACACTGCTTGTATTTGGGATGCCTGCACGCTGCCTGCATTTGGGATGCCTGCACGCTGCCTGTATTTGGGATGCCTGCACACTGCTTGTATTTGGGATGCCTGCACACTGCTTGTATTTGGGATGCCTGCACGCTGCCTGCATTTGGGATGCCTGCATGCTGCCTGTATTTGGGATGCCTGCACACTGCCTGTATTTGGGATGCCTGCACACTGCTTGTATTTGGGATGCCTGCACGCTGCCTGCATTTGGGATGCCTGCACACTGCCTGTATTTGGGAAGCCCGCACACTGCCTGTATTTGGGATGCCTGCACACTGCCTGTATTTGGGATGCCTGCATGCTGCCTGTATTTGGGATGCCTGCACACTGCTTGTATTTGGGATGCCTGCACGCTGCCTGCATTTGGGATGCCTGCATGCTGCCTGTATTTGGGATTCCTGCACACTGCCTGTATTTGGGATGCCTGCACGCTGCCTGCATTTGGGATGCCTGCACGCTGCCTGTATTTGGGATGCCTGCACACTGCCTGTATTTGGGATGCCTGCACACTGCCTGTATTTGGGATGCCTGCACGCTGCCTGCATTTGGGATGCCTGCACGCTGCCTGTATTTGGGATGCTTGCACACTGCCTGTATTTGGGATGCCCGCACACTGCCTGTATATGGGATGCCTGCACGCTGCCTGTATTTGGGATGCCTGCACACTGCTTGTATTTGGGATGCCTGCACACTGCTTGTATTTGGGATGCCTGCACGCTGCCTGCATTTGGGATGCCTGCATGCTGCCTGTATTTGGGATTCCTGCACACTGCCTGTATTTGGGATGCCTGCACGCTGCCTGTATTTGGGATGCCTGCACACTGCTTGTATTTGGGATGCCTGCACACTGCTTGTATTTGGGATGCCTGCACGCTGCCTGCATTTGGGATGCCTGCATGCTGCCTGTATTTGGGATTCCTGCACACTGCCTGTATTTGGGATGCCTGCATGCTGCCTGTATTTGGGATTCCTGCACACTGCCTGTATTTGGGATTCCTACACACTGCCTGTATTTGGGATGCCTGCATGCTGCCTGTATTTGGGATTCCTGCACACTGCCTGTATTTGGGATGCCTGCACACTGCCTGTATTTGGGATGCCTGCACACTGCCTGTATTTGGGATGCCCGCACACTGCCTGTATTTGGGATTCCTGCACACTGCCTGTATTTGGGATGCCTGCACACTGCCTGTATTTGGGATGCCCGCACACTGCCTGTATTTGGGATGCCCGCACACTGCCTGCATTTGGGATGCCTGCATGCTGCCTGTATTTGGGATTCCTGCACACTGCCTGTATTTGGGATGCCTGCACACTGCTTGTATTTGGGATGCCTGCACACTGCTTGTATTTGGGATGCCTGCACGCTGCCTGCATTTGGGATGCCTGCATGCTGCCTGTATTTGGGATTCCTGCACACTGCCTGTATTTGGGATGCCTGCATGCTGCCTGTATTTGGGATTCCTGCACACTGCCTGTATTTGGGATTCCTGCACACTGCCTGTATTTGGGATGCCTGCATGCTGCCTGTATTTGGGATTCCTGCACACTGCCTGTATTTGGGATGCCTGCACACTGCCTGTATTTGGGATGCCTGCACACTGCCTGTATTTGGGATGCCCGCACACTGCCTGTATTTGGGAAGCCCGCACACTGCCTGTATTTGGGATGCCTGCACACTGCTTGTATTTGGGAAGCCCGCACACTGCCTGTATTTGGGATGCCTGCACACTGCCTGTATTTGGGATGCCTGCACACTGCCTGTATTTGGGATGCCTGCACACTGCTTGTATTTGGGAAGCCTGCACACTGCCTGTATTTGGGATGCCCGCACACTGCCTGTATTGGGGATGCCCGCACACTGCCTGTATTTGGGATGCCTGCACACTGCTTGTATTTGGGATGCCTGCACACTGCTTGTATTTGGGATGCCCGCACACTGCCTGTATTGGGGATGCCCGCACACTGCCTGTATTTGGGATGCCTGCACACTGCCTGTATTTGGGATGCCTGCACACTGCCTGTATTTGGGATGCCTGCACAATGCTTGTATTTGGGATGCCTGCACACTGCTTGTATTTGGGATGCCTGCTCACTGCTTGTATTTGGGATGCCCTCACATTGACTGTAATTGGGATGCCCCCACACTGCCTGTATTTGGGATGCCCTCACGCTGCCTGTAATGTGTTTTTTTACATTCGCCCAATAAGATGCACTGACATTTTCCCCCCACTTTTGGGGAAAAATAAGTGCATCTTATAGGGCCCGCATACTGCCTGTATTTGGGATGCCGACACACTGCCTGCAATTGGGATGCCCAAACACTGCCTGTATTTGAGATGCCCGCATCAATGCCTGTATTTGGGATGCCCTTACACTACTTGTAATTGGGATGCCCGCACACTGCCTGTATTTGGGATGCCAACACACTGCCTGCAATTGGGATGCCCGCACACTGCCTGTATTTGGGATGCCTGCTCACTGCTTGTATTTGGGATGCCCGCACACTGCCTGTATTTGGGATGCCCGCATCAATGCCTGTATTTGGGATGCCCTTACACTACTTGTAATTGGGATGCCCGCACACTGCCTGTATTTGGGATGCCAACACACTGCCTGCAATTGGGATGCCCGCACACTGCCTGTATTTGGGATGCCTGCTCACTGCTTGTATTTGGGATGCCCGCACACTGCCTGTATTTGGGATGCCTGCACATTGCCTGTATTTGGGATGCCTGCTCACTGCTTGTATTTGGGATGCCCTCACATTGACTGTAATTGGGATGCCCCCACACTGCCTGTATTTGGGATGCCCTCACGCTGCCTGTAATGTGTTTTTTTACATTCGCCCAATAAGATGCACTGACATTTTCCCCCCACTTTTGGGGGAAAATAAGTGCATCTTATAGGGCCTGCATACTGCCTGCATTTGGGATGCCGACACACTGCCTGCAATTGGGATGCCCACACACTGCCTGTATTTGAGATGCCTGCATCAATGCCTGTATTTGGGATGCCCTTACACTACTTGTAATTGGGATGCCCGCACACTGCCTGTATTTGGAATGCCGACACACTGCTTGCAATTGGGATGCCCACACACTACCTGTTTCTGGGATGCCCTCATCAATGCCTGTATTTGGGATGCCCTTACAATGTGGGATCTGTAATGGTGTGATTGGGAGGGGCTGAGATGGAGACTAAGAGGGCAGGGACTGTATGTGGGTGTTAACCCTTTAAGTGCCAGCCTACCTGGAGTTTTTGTCACACTCTGTTGCCAGACCATTTTGCACTATTATGCGCTCCCCATGTTCAAATGTGATTTTTGAAGGGATTTCCAGGGATTTCCCAGGAAAATGATATATTGTATTTTTCAGCAGAGTCTGGGCTTTAACATGAAATGTCTTGTTTGTAATTTTTTAGGTGTATTCTCAATATTTTTGGGTGAAATATGTGCAAAAAAAAAAAAATTTTTACAATTTGTAGTTTTTTTTGTAATAAAAAAATGTAAGTTTGTCAATGAAATCTTATTGCGTGTGAAATCCCAATTTCTCCCGGTTACAGCGGTACCAAATATGTATTGGTAGACACCCTTTCCTGCCCAGGAGACTCCCCCAAACTGAAACAGCGCTTTAGGGGATTTTCAGATAAAATACAACTATGCTACGCAATATGCGCACCTTGCAGTTTTTCCAGAAAAACAACCCTTTACATTTGAAATACCCCCCAACAAACTATATATTCTCTGGAAGTACACACCTCAGGCTTTCTAGGCGTACCAGGCATGTTGATGTGCCCATAGTTTTCTGGAAGTAATCCCTCAATGGATTCTTTGGTTGCAAAGAGTTTCCCTAAAAAAAGGATAAAAAGCAGAATCAAAGCCACATTTTCCTAAAAAAACTATATACAAACAAGAAAAAACAAGTATAATCTGAAAAAGCAACATCCTCCGAACAGAACGATACCCAACATGCATAGCTACTGTCAAGGGAAGAGTTGCCAAACACCCCAAAGTAAAGCATGAGCATAACGGTAATTTTTCTTGAAAATTTCAGCTCTGCAGACAAAGTGCGCACCTTGCGATTTTTCAACCAAAACAACCCTTTACATTTGGAATATCCCCCATAAACCATATATTCCCTGAAAGTACACATGTTAAGCTTTCTAAGCGTACCCAGCTTGTTGTAGTGGGCTCATCTTTCTGGAATTAATCCCTCAAAGAACTCTTTGGTTGCGCAGAGTTTCCCTAAAAAATGTATAAAAAAGCTGAATAAAAAACACCTTTTCCTAAAATATAAATATGCAAACCAGAAAAAACAAGCTAAGTCTGAAAGCGCAAGGTCCCCCGAACAGAACAATACCCAACATGCATAGGTACTATTAACCCTTTTAATTGCCAGCCTACTTGAGATTTCGTCACCCTCTGTTGACAGGCCATTTTTCCCCATTTTGCATCATGTTTTGCGCCATTTTTGCTGGAACTTTCAGGAAAATTATATATATACATTTTTGCAGCAGAGTTTAGGCTTTAACATGAAATGTGTTGTTTGTAAATTTTATTTTATTTTTCAATATTATTAAGTAAAAAAAATAAATAAATAAATAAATAATTTTTTTAGAAAATTGACTCCATTATTTTAAATAAAAAATGTATTTTATTAAGGAAAAGCATATTGCATGTGAAAGCCCCATTTCTACCGATTAGAACGGTACCACATATTTATCGGTAGCCCCCCGTTCCTGCCCAGGAGACCCCTCTAACTGAAACAAGTATTTTATAACATTCACAAATAAAATACAAATACCATCCACACTACAAAGGGTTAAATCGAGAAAAAAAATGACATAGGGTCCCCCCCTCCCAGGGGAGGGGGGACCCCATTTTTATTTTTTTTATTTTTAAGGGTTAAAAACCCTTAAAAATCAAAAAAAAATTGACGTGGGGTCCCCCTTACCCAAAGTAACCAGCCCGGGACCAGCTATGCAGGGCTTGTAGGAACAGGGCGCAGGGGCCAGCTTTTGTGGCCCCTGGCCCTGCAGGCTACAAGCCCGCATAGCCCGTGGGCCCGGACTCTTCTGCCCCCCCTGGCCTTTGGGGAGGCAGGTAATGGGGGTGCCGGGGGTTAATGGCAAGTCACCCGCTAGCGCAGGTGACTTGCCATCCCCCCAGCCTTGTGAACTGGTATAGGGGTCATGGACCCCTTACCAGTTCACAAGGGGTTAAATGTAAAAAAAAAACACACTGACACAGAGAAAAAAATATTTTATTAATTTTTATTTTTTTTTATACTTACCTCCCATCCATCCTGGAGCACTCTGTCCCTCGGCGATCACTGGCTTCTGCTCACCTGCTGGAAGCCTTTTATAGCTGCTGGATGACAGAACACAAAGGGTTAATCAAAAAAAAAATGACATAGGGTCCCCCCTCCCAGGGGAGGGGGACCCCATTTTTTTTTTTATTTTTAAGGGTTAAAAACCCTTAAAAATCCAAAAGAAAATTGACGTGGGGTCCCCCTTACCCAAAGTAACCAGCCCGGGACCAGCTATGGGGGCTTGTAGGCACAGAGTGGGGGGCCAGCTTTTGTGGCCCCCTGCAGCCTACGAGCCCACATAGCCTATGTGGGCCCAGGCTCTTCTGCCCCCCCCCCTGGCCTTTGGGGAGGCAGGTAATGGGGGTGCCGGGGTTTAATGGCAAGCCACCCGCTAGCGCAGGTGGCTTGCCATCCCCCCAGCCTTGTGAACTGGTATAGGGGTCATGGACCCCTTACCAGTTCACAAGGGGTTAAAAGTAAATAAGACACAGACACAAGAAAAAAAATCTTTATTATTCTTTTTTTACACTGTACTCACCTCTGATCTGGCGTCCCTCGCCGCTGTCCCACGCCGCTGTGTTGTCACTGACAGATGCCGGTAGTGATCGGCGCAGGGCGGGTGACAGGCGAGGGGGCTCCGATCGGAGCCTCCTCACCTGACACCCGCCCTGCTCCGATCACCACCGGTATCTGACAGATGCCGGAGCTCGGAGGGGGTATAGGAGGAGCGGGATGACGTCATCCCGCTCCTCCCACAATGGGCGGGGCTAGGAGGCGGCGGCCATCGCCGCCATTACTAGAGGTGAGGACCCGGAAGAGGGTCCTCACCTGAAGACTGCGCAGCCCAGGGGGGGGGGATCGGACCCCCCCTGGTGAAGAGGAGACCCGACAGAAGGCTCGGGCGCGGAGGTGAGTAAATGACAGTTTGTTTGTTTTTTTTTTCACAGCGCCGATGTCAGCGCTGGAAACGGGGGGGGGGGGGGGCGGCTGGTTTCGGGCCCCCTCCTGAAGACGGAGGACGTTGGATGTTACACAGACAAGGCAAGGGATAGAATTATTACATGCACAAAAACAAAACAAATCAAGAGAAAGAGGAGTCCACTAAATGCTAGTGAATGCTTTGGCTCTGGATGCCAGCATAGAGATGCCAAGGAATCTCTGGAGCAGAAGAAAATATGCTGCTACCCTAACACTCAAGGCAAAACTATGAAGGCTGATGCACGCCATGATCATTTTCACAACCTTCTCTGGCTTGTATTGAAGGGTGCCCCCAGTGTGGTCAAGAAAGCGAAATCTAGCCTTCAACAGCCCAAAGGCACTTTCAACTAAAGCCCATGTGAGGCGTAGGGCCCCATTATAAGCCTCTTGGCTAGGTGTCTGTGCCTTAGGAAAGGCATCAGGAGCTAGGACATCAACGGATAACCAGAATCACCTAAAAGACAAAGTAAAGTGGAAATTAAATGACTAAACAAAAAAGGGGCACATAACAGAAATGAAAAACACATTGCAAATGCAACATAAACAATAAACACGCAGATCAACTCCAGCAATAAACCACAAACTAATCGCCAGTCAGCTCACCACTCTCAAAATAGGTGTATAAACTGGAACTTCTAAAGATAATTGAGTCATGGGACAAGCCAGGGAAGATCCAGCTCCATGGCGCATTGGATGTTAAGAGAGTGGCACATCTTTGGTTGCTGAAAAGAAGCCTCAAAAAAGGTCATTAGCCTGGCAACAACAAATGAACAAGTAAAACAAGGGCCAAATGGGACACTGGAAAGGGGTTTGGGGGGAGGGATAGCTAGGATAGACTGGGACACAGGAAAGCTGTTTTGGGGGGCATGCAAGGCTAGCCTGAAGAGATGAGAGTGGGCTATATGGAGAAGCAATGTAGACTTAAACATATCGAAACATATACTCCTGAGCATCTGGAAAAACCAGGGTCACACGCATACAACTGATGGTGCCCATGACACTTGGCATGTTCACTATTTGAATATATCCCAAACTTACCCTGTTCCAGACTGCCATGCTGTGGAAAGAGATGTATTTCTCTTGTAGGACAGCCATGTCATTGAGAAATTTAGTCAGGTCACGGCTCAGCAAAGGCTGGGACATACGAACTGACAGAGCCCCTAGTCTCTGGAAGGAGCCATTCACTAAAAACTGGAGGCAGTCAACCAGTTTGGTCATACCTCCAATTGCATGCCCCTTTCTTGTGGCAGAGGCCAACCATGGCCGCAACTCAGAGTAAAGCTTCTCAAAAGAAAGGTGGTTCAGTTGGGTCAATTCGAACACCTGCTGATTGATATGCAGGCGATGGTGGGAATGCCTAAGCTCTGGAAGTTACATGGTTAACAGCCCCCATTACTAGGGATGAGCGAATCGATCCGGACGAACCCGGATTCGATCCGAATTTCAGGAAAAATTCGATTCGGATCGAATCCGAATTTCCCCGCGATTCGATCGCTCGAAGTTTTCCTTTAACATCCATTCATTTACATTACAGGCATTCTAAGATGGCGGACGGGACATGTCCAGACATGTAAGCTGGGGCAGTGTATGCTGGGACAGTCACATGCAGCCTATCAGCAGCCAGCAAGCCCGGTGACGTCACAGCTGTATTTAAGGCCGGCCATCTTGCTTTCCAGCCTCATTTCTCTATTGCATTCGTGAGAGACAGAACGCTGTGTAGCTGAGGGAGAGACAGACAGTTAGACAGGCAGGGACAGACAGGGACAGGCTGGAGACAGGCAGGAGACAGACAGGAGACAGACAGAAAGTCAGCGGAAAACAGGGAAAGGAATGGAAAATCGGAGGCTGTCAGTTTTTTTTTTTTTTTTCATCCAGCCTGACAGCCAGGCTTTGTTAGCGTTTTCAGGCTGCTTATACTAACTAACTGTGCATATATACTGAACTGATCTTAAGTCTGCTGTGAGGCATCCCATTCTGTGACTAAAGCAGCCTCTGTTTAAGACCATATAAGCATTTGCTCTTATCATATTTGAAATTAGCCTGATAAAGACACTTTTGCTGGGCATAGTACTACTGCATCTTTTTTGGGGGGCATCCCATTCTGTGACTAAAGCAGCCTCTGTTTAAGACCATATAAGCATTTGCTCTTATCATATTTGAAATTAGCCTGATAAAGACACTTTTGCTGGGCATAGTACTACTGCATCTTTTTTGGGGGGCATCCCATTCTGTGACTAAAGCAGCCTCTGTTTAAGACCATATAAGCATTTGCTCTTATCATATTTGAAATTAGCCTGATAAAGACACTTTTGCTGGGCATAGTACTACTGCATCTTTTTTGGGGGGCATCCCATTCTGTGACTAAAGCAGCCTCTGTTTAAGACCATATAAGCATTTGCTCTTATCATATTTGAAATTAGCCTGATAAAGACACTTTTGCTGGGCATAGTACTACTGCATCTTTTTTGGGGGGCATCCCATTCTGTGACTAAAGCAGCCTCTGTTTAAGACCATATAAGCATTTGCTCTTATCATATTTGAAATTAGCCTGATAAAGACACTTTTGCTGGGCATAGTACTACTGCATCTTTTTTGGGGGGCATCCCATTCTGTGACTAAAGCAGCCTCTGTTTAAGACCATATAAGCATTTGCTCTTATCATATTTGAAATTAGCCTGATAAAGACACTTTTGCTGGGCATAGTACTACTGCATCTTTTTTGGGGGGCATCCCATTCTGTGACTAAAGCAGCCTCTGTTTAAGACCATATAAGCATTTGCTCTTATCATATTTGAAATTAGCCTGATAAAGACACTTTTGCTGGGCATAGTACTACTGCATCTTTTTTGGGGGGCATCCCATTCTGTGACTAAAGCAGCCTCTGTTTAAGACCATATAAGCATTTGCTCTTATCATATTTGAAATTAGCCTGATAAAGACACTTTTGCTGGGCATAGTACTACTGCATCTTTTTTGGGGGGCATCCCATTCTGTGACTAAAGCAGCCTCTGTTTAAGACCATATAAGCATTTGCTCTTATCATATTTGAAATTAGCCTGATAAAGACACTTTTGCTGGGCATAGTACTACTGCATCTTTTTTGGGGGGCATCCCATTCTGTGACTAAAGCAGCCTCTGTTTAAGACCATATAAGCATTTGCTCTTATCATATTTGAAATTAGCCTGATAAAGACACTTTTGCTGGGCATAGTACTACTGCATCTTTTTTGGGGGGCATCCCATTCTGTGACTAAAGCAGCCTCTGTTTAA
Source organism: Gastrophryne carolinensis (assembly GCA_027917425.1). Taxonomy (NCBI): domain Eukaryota; kingdom Metazoa; phylum Chordata; class Amphibia; order Anura; family Microhylidae; genus Gastrophryne; species Gastrophryne carolinensis. The sequence goes on along the minus strand of CM051235.1, from coordinate 169,524,158 downwards.
GACCATATAAGCATTTGCTCTTATCATATTTGAAATTAGCCTGATAAAGACACTTTTGCTGGGCATAGTACTACTGCATCTTTTTTGGGGGGCATCCCATTCTGTGACTAAAGCAGCCTCTGTTTAAGACCATATAAGCATTTGCTCTTATCATATTTGAAATTAGCCTGATAAAGACACTTTTGCTGGGCATAGTACTACTGCATCTTTTTTGGGGGGCATCCCATTCTGTGACTAAAGCAGCCTCTGTTTAAGACCATATAAGCATTTGCTCTTATCATATTTGAAATTAGCCTGATAAAGACACTTTTGCTGGGCATAGTACTACTGCATCTTTTTTGGGGGGCATCCCATTCTGTGACTAAAGCAGCCTCTGTTTAAGACCATATAAGCATTTGCTCTTATCATATTTGAAATTAGCCTGATAAAGACACTTTTGCTGGGCATAGTACTACTGCATCTTTTTTGGGGGGCATCCCATTCTGTGACTAAAGCAGCCTCTGTTTAAGACCATATAAGCATTTGCTCTTATCATATTTGAAATTAGCCTGATAAAGACACTTTTGCTGGGCATAGTACTACTGCATCTTTTTTGGGGGGCATCCCATTCTGTGACTAAAGCAGCCTCTGTTTAAGACCATATAAGCATTTGCTCTTATCATATTTGAAATTAGCCTGATAAAGACACTTTTGCTGGGCATAGTACTACTGCATCTTTTTTGGGGGGCATCCCATTCTGTGACTAAAGCAGCCTCTGTTTAAGACCATATAAGCATTTGCTCTTATCATATTTGAAATTAGCCTGATAAAGACACTTTTGCTGGGCATAGTACTACTGCATCTTTTTTGGGGGGCATCCCATTCTGTGACTAAAGCAGCCTCTGTTTAAGACCATATAAGCATTTGCTCTTATCATATTTGAAATTAGCCTGATAAAGACACTTTTGCTGGGCATAGTACTACTGCATCTTTTTTGGGGGGCATCCCATTCTGTGACTAAAGCAGCCTCTGTTTAAGACCATATAAGCATTTGCTCTTATCATATTTGAAATTAGCCTGATAAAGACACTTTTGCTGGGCATAGTACTACTGCATCTTTTTTGGGGGGCATCCCATTCTGTGACTAAAGCAGCCTCTGTTTAAGACCATATAAGCATTTGCTCTTATCATATTTGAAATTAGCCTGATAAAGACACTTTTGCTGGGCATAGTACTACTGCATCTTTTTTGGGGGGCATCCCATTCTGTGACTAAAGCAGCCTCTGTTTAAGACCATATAAGCATTTGCTCTTATCATATTTGAAATTAGCCTGATAAAGACACTTTTGCTGGGCATAGTACTACTGCATCTTTTTTGGGGGGCATCCCATTCTGTGACTAAAGCAGCCTCTGTTTAAGACCATATAAGCATTTGCTCTTATCATATTTGAAATTAGCCTGATAAAGACACTTTTGCTGGGCATAGTACTACTGCATCTTTTTTGGGGGGCATCCCATTCTGTGACTAAAGCAGCCTCTGTTTAAGACCATATAAGCATTTGCTCTTATCATATTTGAAATTAGCCTGATAAAGACACTTTTGCTGGGCATAGTACTACTGCATCTTTTTTGGGGGGCATCCCATTCTGTGACTAAAGCAGCCTCTGTTTAAGACCATATAAGCATTTGCTCTTATCATATTTGAAATTAGCCTGATAAAGACACTTTTGCTGGGCATAGTACTACTGCATCTTTTTTGGGGGGCATCCCATTCTGTGACTAAAGCAGCCTCTGTTTAAGACCATATAAGCATTTGCTCTTATCATATTTGAAATTAGCCTGATAAAGACACTTTTGCTGGGCATAGTACTACTGGATCTTTTTTGGGGGGCATCCCATTCTGTGACTAAAGCAGCCTCTGTTTAAGACCATATAAGCATTTGCTCTTATCATATTTGAAATTAGCCTGATAAAGACACTTTTGCTGGGCATAGTACTACTGCATCTTTTTTGGGGGGCATCCCATTCTGTGACTAAAGCAGCCTCTGTTTAAGACCATATAAGCATTTGCTCTTATCATATTTGAAATTAGCCTGATAAAGACACTTTTGCTGGGCATAGTACTACTGCATCTTTTTTGGGGGGCATCCCATTCTGTGACTAAAGCAGCCTCTGTTTAAGACCATATAAGCATTTGCTCTTATCATATTTGAAATTAGCCTGATAAAGACACTTTTGCTGGGCATAGTACTACTGGATCTTTTTTTGGGGGCATCCCATTCTGTGACTAAAGCAGCCTCTGTTTAAGACCATATAAGCATTTGCTCTTATCATATTTGAAATTAGCCTGATAAAGACACTTTTGCTGGGCATAGTACTACTGTATCTTTTTTTGGGGGCATCCCATTCTGTGACTAAAGCAGCCTCTGTTTAAGACCATATAACCATTTGCTCTTATCATATTTGAAATTAGGCCTGATAAAGACACTTTTGCTGGGCATAGCACTACTGGACCCTGCCAGGTCCACTTCTGTTGGGGCATCCCATTCTGTGACTACAGCAGCCTCTGTTTAAGACCGTATAACCATTTTCACTTATCATATTTGAAATTAGGCCTGATAAAGACACTTTTGCTGGGCAAAGCACTACTGGACCCTGCCAGGTCCATTCCTGTTGGGGCATCCCATTCTGTGACTAAAGCAGCCTCTGTTTAAGACCATATAACCATTTGCTCTTATCATATTTGAAATTAGGCCTGATAAAGACACTTTTGCTGGGCAAAGCACTACTGAACCCTGCCAGGTCCATTCCTGTTGGGGCATCCCATTCTGTGACTAAAGCAGCCTCTGTTTAAGACCATATAAGCATTTGCTCTTATCATATTTGAAATTAGGCCTGATAAAGACACTTTTGCTGGGCATAGCACTACTGGACCCTGCCAGGTCCACTTCTGTTGGGGCATCCCATTCTGTGACTACAGCAGCCTCTGTTTAAGACCGTATAAGCATTTGCTCTTATCATATTTGAAATTAGCCTGATAAAGACACTTTTGCTGGGCATAGCACTACTTGTCCCTGCCAGGGCATCCCATTCTGTGACTAAAGCAGCCTCTGTTTAAGACCATATAAGCATTTGCTCTTATCATATTTGAAATTAGCCTGATAAAGACACTTTTGCTGGGCATAGTACTACTGGATCTTTTTTGGGGGCATCCCATTCTGTGACTAAAGCAGCCTCTGTTTAAGACCATATAAGCATTTGCTCTTATTATATTTATATTATAAGACACTTTTGCTGGGCATAGGCTTACTGCTGCCTGCCAGGTGCACTTCTGTTGAGGCATCCCATTCTGTAACATAGCATACCCCTCTTTATTTACACTAAGCAGCTCTCTTATTTACACTAAGCAGGCCTGTTGGAGGCTGAGTGTTACTGCTCACTTTTGGTGTGCATTATATTCTGTTTCATATAGACCCACCGCTGCCCGGGGGATCTTAAAATATCACCTACTCCCACGCCAGTTAGACTATGTCGGGCAGACAAGTGCCTGGAAGTGAAAAGAGGAGTGGCAGAGGCCAAGATTCCGCAGGCAGAGCTCGCATCAGACTGGGGGCCAGTAGCAGCAGGAGTCACGCTGAGAGACCTAATCTGCCAGTATCTGCTAGCGGTCGGGTCTCCACCAGTAACGCATCTGCCGTGGTAGATTGGTTGACGCGCTCATCAACAACATCATCACAACTTACGTCTGAGACCCCCAGTCTAGGGTCGGTAGGTTCCTCTGACACAACCCTGAGTTGGCATGCCCCGAGAGCAGTCCCTGTCCTCCCATTGCCTCTGTCCTACGCCGTTCCCTCCCCCAGCGACGTATCCTATGCTTTGGGTTCAGCTCCACTCTTTAGTGAGGAGGACCATCAGATAGAGGACAGTCAGCAGCTACTGCCCAGCCAAGAAATGGAGGTGGCTTCTCTAGCTAGGCAGACAGATAGTGATGTGGACAGTGTCGTGGGTGCTGCGAGCGTTCCAGCTCCTGCGCCAGACACTGTTGACGAATCCACGAACATCAGTGACGTACAGCCACAACTCGGTGATGATGATGATGACGATGAAGCCGATCGCACTTGGGAGCCGGGTGATGAAGGGGCTTCATCGTCATCATCAGGAGAAGAGGGGCGCAGGTTGCCCCGGAGTCAGCAGCTGAGGCAGCAAGGTGGTAGCAGTCAGCATGCTTTGGGTTCAGCTCCACTCTTTAGTGAGGAGGACCATCAGATAGAGGACAGTCAGCAGCTACTGCCCAGCCAAGAAATGGAGGTGGCTTCTCTAGCTAGGCAGACAGATAGTGATGTGGACAGTGTCGTGGGTGCTGCGAGCGTTCCAGCTCCTGCGCCAGACACTGTTGACGAATCCACGAACATCAGTGACGTACAGCCACAACTCGGTGATGATGATGATGACGATGAAGCCGATCGCACTTGGGAGCCGGGTGATGAAGGGGCTTCATCGTCATCATCAGGAGAAGAGGGGCGCAGGTTGCCCCGGAGTCAGCAGCTGAGGCAGCAAGGTGGTAGCAGTCAGCATGGGGGCACAATTCCAAAGGCTGGAGCCGGCCGGGGCCGGGGCCGGGGTAGAGCACCTGCTGTGCGGCAGTCTACCTTATCGGGAGGTAGTGGAGCAGGGGTTCCTGGAGTTGGCAACAGCAGCAGTGAATCAGTGAGGCCAGGGGGTGGGAAAAGTAGCTACTCGGCAGTGTGGCAGTTTTTCCTGAGGCATCCGCAGGAGGGTAACATGGCCACATGCAAGATATGTAGGCAAAAGGTGAAGCGTGGCCAGGGTCCAAATGTTGGCACCACGGCCCTGCGTCAACATATGATGCGTCACCATAAAACGACCTGGGAGAACCGAGGCTCCCAAGGGGTGGTCCAGTCTGCTTCCTCACCAAGTGAGCTCCCAATTTCTGCCAGCCAAGGCTCCAGCACCTCAGCCGAAGGCAGCTGTGCGTCATACCCATCCTCTGTCGCTCCTGCTCCTCCTCCTCCTCCTCCAAGTCATGCATCCCGCCAGCAATCCATCAGCGAAGCCATGTCCAAGAGACAGCAGTATGCGCCCACTCATCCTACGGCGCAGAAGCTGAATGTGCTCCTGTCCAAGTTGCTGGTGCTGCAGTCGCTCCCTTTTCAGGTGGTGGAATCTGCACCTTTCAGAAAACTGATGGCTTGTGCCGAGCCGAGGTGGAGAGTCCCAAGCCGTCATTTCTTTGCCAAGAAGGCAGTACCAGCGCTGCACACTTTTGTTGAACAGAAGGTGGGCCAGTCCTTGAGCCTGTCGGTGTGTAGCAAAATACATGGCAGCGCCGACATCTGGAGCTGTAACTACGGTCAGGGGCAGTACATGTCGTTTACGGCCCACTGGGTGAATGTGGTCCCTTTGCAGCAGCAACTTGGACAGGTCACGCCGCTTCGGCCTCCGCGCTCTCTGCCCATTGGGCCTGTGACACCGTGCGACTCGGCCTCCTCATCCTCCGCCATCTCCTCACCCTCCACTGTAGGCTCAAGTCTCAGTGCCCCTCCAGTCTACCATGTGTGCAGGGCACGGAGGTGTCACGCAGTGCTTCACATGGTTTGTCTTGGCGAACGGAGTCACACAGGGGAGGAACTGCTTAAATGTATTCATCAGGAAATCCAAACATGGCTTACTCCGAGAAAACTTAAAATGGGAATCATGGTTACCGACAATGGGAAGAACATTTTGTCTGCGCTGCGCCAAGGAAGCCTGACCCATGACCCCTGCATGGCTCACGTCTTCAATCTGGTTGTCAAGCGGTTTCTGAAGTGTTCCCCCCATCTGCAGGACATCCTAACAACTTCACGGAAACTTTGCATGCACTTCAGCCACTCCTACACCGCCAAACACACCCTTCTTGAGCTACAGCGTCAGAATGGTATCCCCCAACATAGTCTGATTTGCGATGTTTCCACCCGTTGGAATTCCACCCTTCACATGTTGGACCGATTATATGAACAGAGAAAAGCCATCACGGATTTCCTGATGATCCAAGCAGATAGGGGGACTCCCCTGTGTAACTTCAATGTCAACCAGTGGCAGCTCATACGTGACACCTGCCGTTTGCTCAGGCCCTTTGAGGAAGCCACTTTATTTGTCAGTCGGCAGGATTACGGGATGAACGACGTGATTCCACTGCTTCATGTACTACAGCACATGTTGGAAACCATGGCTGGTCAGGGCACTGGAGACATGGCGTTTACATCTTACGGCCACATGAACCCCGTTGGAGCTGAACTGGAGGAGGAGGAGGAGGAAGAGGAGGAGGAGGAGTTGCCCAGCGAAACACAGTTTAGGCTTGGCGAAATGGCTGGTTTATCTAGTCAGCGGACAGGAGAGGAGGAGCAGGAGCAGCCAGAGGAGCTAGAGGTTTTTGAGGAAGGAGAGACAGAGGACCCGGGCACACCGTGGCAGTATGCAGTGGAGATGGAGACAGGTAGTCCATCCGAGTCACTTGCGCAAATGGCACGAAGCATGCTCACATGCTTGCGTAGTGACCCCAGAATTGTTTCCATCTGTCGGCGGGATGACTTCTGGCTGTCCACCTTATTGGACCCTCGCTTCCGGCACAAAATGGGGGCATTTTTTAAACCCACCGAGAGGGAGGACAAACTCAACTACTACAAAGACATTCTACGTAGGCAGTTGGCCGATGCCTATCTGCGCCATGGTCCATACTCTCGCAGGTCTGACTCGAGGGGACCTCTGCGCTCACCTTCCACTGCCATGGCCGCTGGGGGGGTTGGCAGCAGCAGCAGCAGAAGCTCCATCAGCAGCAGCAGCCTCAGTCTTCAGTCGCTAATGAGTAGCTTTCTACACCCGCATAGTGAGGCTACTCATGAGCAGCAGGAAGACCTGGAGCAGGACCTGAACCAGCAGGTCATGTCATACTTTGACATGACCATGCCAACACACCTTGAGGATCCGCTGGACTTCTGGGCAGCCAAACTTGATTTGTGGCCGCAACTAGCAGAGTTTGCCCTGGAAAAGCTGTCCTGCCCGGCAAGTAGCGTGCCATCTGAGCGGGTGTTTAGTGCGGCGGGGGCCATAGTTACGGCGAGGAGAACTCGTCTGTCAACTAAAAATGTGGAGAGACTCACCTTTGTCAAAATGAATCAGGGATGGATCAGCCAGGATTTCCACCCACCAATGCCTGATGCATGCGACTAGATTCAGCATGGTGCCACGTTTTACACTTTCCAAATGGTGCAAAACATATTTATGTCTTTAGGCCATTTTTTGGGCTCCTGCTGCTGCTACTGTCAACTCCTGCCAACTCCAGGGTGTGATTCATCCAATTTTTGGGCTCCTGAAGCCAACTCCAGTGTATATTTGGGCTCCTGCTGCTGCTGCTGCCAACTTCTGCCAACTCCAGGGTGTGATTCATCCAATTTTTGGGCTCCTGAGGCCAACTCCAGTGTATATTTGGGCTCCTGCTGCTGCTGCTGTCAACTCCTGCCAACTCCAGGGTGTGATTCATCCAATTTTTGGGCTCCTGAAGCCAACTCTAGTGTATATTTGGGCTCCTGCTGCTGCTACTGTCAACTCCTGCCAACTCCAGGGTGTGATTCATCCAATTTTTGGGCTCCTGAAGCCAACTCCAGTGTATATTTGGGCTCCTGCTGCTGCTGCTGCCAACTTCTGCCAACTCCAGGGTGTGATTCATCCAATTTTTGGGCTCCTGAGGCCAACTCCAGTGTATATTTGGGCTCCTGCTGCTGCTGCTGCCAACTTCTGCCAACTCCAGGGTGTGATTCATCCAATTTTTGGGCTCCTGAAGCCAACTCTAGTGTATATTTGGGCTCCTGCTGCTGCTACTGTCAACTCCTGCCAACTCCAGGGTGTGATTCATCCAACTTTTGGGCTCCTGAAGCCAACTCCAGTGTATATTTGGGCTCCTGCTGCTGCTGCTGTCAACTCCTGCCAACTCCAGGGTGTGATTCATCCAATTTTTGGGCTCCTGAAGCCAACTCCAGTGTATATTTGGGCTCCTGCTGCTGCTGCTGTCAACTCCTGCCAACTCCAGGGTGTGATTCATCCAATTTTTGGGCTCCTGAAGCCAACTCCAGTGTATATTTGGGCTCCTGCTGCTGCTACTGTCAACTCCTGCCAACTCCAGGGTGTGATTCATCCAATTTTTGGGCTCCTGAAGCCAACTCCAGTGTATATTTGGGCTCCTGCTGCTGCTGCTGCTGCCAACTTCTGCCAACTCCAGGGTGTGATTCATCCAATTTTTGGGCTCCTGAAGCCAACCCCAGGGTCTCTTTAAAGTAATGTTTGGGCTCCTGCTGCTGCTGCCAACTCCAGGGTGTGATTCATCCAATTTTTGGGCTCCTGAAGCCAACTCCAGTGTATATTTGGGCTCCTGCTGCTGCTGCTGCCAACTTCTGCCAACTCCAGGGTGTGATTCATCCAATTTTTGGGCTCCTGAAGCCAACTCCAGTGTATATTTGGGCTCCTGCTGCTGCTGCTGTCAACTCCTGCCAACTCCAGGGTGTGATTCATCCAATTTTTGGGCTCCTGAGGCCAACTCCAGTGTATATTTGGGCTCCTGCTGCTGCTACTGTCAACTCCTGCCAACTCCAGGGTGTGATTCATCCAATTTTTGGGCTCCTGAAGCCAACTCCAGTGTATATTTGGGCTCCTGCTGCTGCTGCTGTCAACTCCTGCCAACTCCAGGGTGTGATTCATCCAATTTTTGGGCTCCTGAAGCCAACTCCAGTGTATATTTGGGCTCCTGCTGCTGCTACTGTCAACTCCTGCCAACTCCAGGGTGTGATTCATCCAATTTTTGGGCTCCTGAAGCCAACTCCAGTGTATATTTGGGCTCCTGCTGCTGCTACTGTCAACTCCTGCCAACTCCAGGGTGTGATTCATCCAATTTTTGGGCTCCTGAAGCCAACTCCAGTGTATATTTGGGCTCCTGCTGCTGCTGCTGCCAACTTCTGCCAACTCCAGGGTGTGATTCATCCAATTTTTGGGCTCCTGAGGCCAACTCCAGTGTATATTTGGGCTCCTGCTGCTGCTGCTGTCAACTCCTGCCAACTCCAGGGTGTGATTCATCCAATTTTTGGGCTCCTGAAGCCAACTCCAGTGTATATTTGGGCTCCTGCTGCTGCTACTGTCAACTCCTGCCAACTCCAGGGTGTGATTCATCCAACTTTTGGGCTCCTGAAGCCAACTCCAGTGTATATTTGGGCTCCTGCTGCTGCTACTGTCAACTCCTGCCAACTCCAGGGTGTGATTCATCCAATTTTTGGGCTCCTGAAGCCAACTCCAGTGTATATTTGGGCTCCTGCTGCTGCTACTGTCAACTCCTGCCAACTCCAGGGTGTGATTCATCCAATTTTTGGGCTCCTGAAGCCAACTCCAGTGTATATTTGGGCTCCTGCTGCTGCTGCTGCCAACTTCTGCCAACTCCAGGGTGTGATTCATCCAATTTTTGGGCTCCTGAGGCCAACTCCAGTGTATATTTGGGCTCCTTCTGCCCCTCATAGTGATGCCACTTCAACTCTCTGCAATTGTGCCGCTCTGCGATTCTATTAGCGATGCCTCTGATCTGCATGTGATATTTCTTCAAAGTATTATTTAACTAACCCAGCACGCATCCTGTGCGTGTTACAGCAAGGCTGAATGGTTTACAACCCTATTGAGGCTCTAGGAGGCTCAGAAATAGCCGTTTTTAATAGCGATTCGTCGCGAATTTATTCGGGTCGAAACGATTTTTGTCGGAAAATTCGGCGAATCAGTCGAATCGAATTTTTCAAAAGTTCGCTCATCTCTACCCATTACTGCAGGTGCTTTTACTCTTCACAGAACTCGTCAAGGGGCTCCGTCATAGGTGCAGAGGAAGTAGTAAAAAGAAGTCATTCAAGTATTCCCACTAGCAAAAAGAGCATGTAAGTTTGAACCGGAAACCTACGGCTTTTATAGGTCTGAAACTACACAAATCAGGGGTCAGAATCACATGCAAGCACTGGCTAAAACCGTTGTCAAGGCTAACTCACCTCGTCTTCGGTCTCGCTGGCTGAGACGATCCTCGCTCGGCACGGGCAGCGTCGGCTCGTGCGGTGCCGAGCACGGCCACGCCCCCCGCTCTCAGACATGGCCCCAGCTCCGGTGAACGTATCTGTTAAGCCCGCCGGCCGCGCTGCACTCAGTGCATCCGCCGGAGGCAGAATTAAAGCGCCAATGAGCCCAAGGTGTGTGGGGCCATACGCCCCTTTTGTCATGTATGGGCCAATGAGCCCAAAGGGGATTTTTGAGCTATACGCCCATTGGGCCAATTAAACCTTGAATTGTGTAATGCACCAATCATGTACGCCTTCCCTGTTATCCTATCCTGTCTGAAACGCTATAAAAGCGTTATCCCTGCAGTGCTTCAGTGCCCGTGATAGCGTTAAGCTGAGTGTGCCTTGGATTGTGTTTCACCTGTTAAATATTGTTGCCAACCTTTGCTTCGTTTGACCCTTCTTGCTTGCTGCCTAGACCGACCCTGCCTAAACCCTGACTACGCCTCTGTCTCCTCCTCTGTACTGCGAACCCATGACCTCCCGGATTGACCTTTGGCCTGACATCGACCCTTCTGTTTGCCTACTCCTTTGGTGCCGCTATATTATTGGACTGCCTTCCCGTGTATGACCCAGCTTGTCTACGTTGCCCTGTCAGGCCCTTGGTTCATCTGCCTTCACCCTCCCGTAAGCCCACATCCTTTGTGCTATCAAGTCCTGGGGCAACCTTGTCCAACGAGGCGTATAAAGCGTCCCGGCAAACGGGGGCTTGTCTAGAGGTGAAGCTAGCAGCGGAGATTGGGGGTTGTGGCCTTACTACGAAGGCAGGTGTCCCACGGGGCCTTACACCCATAGAATTACGGACGCACGGACCTCTTAAGCTGTAATTATATGGCGAAAACTCGGTTTGGCGTACATATACCTTAATTTTCTGCAAAAAGGACAACTCGGCCAAATAACAAAGCTTAAAATCAACCGACACGGAAAAGAGACCAAATACGGTCATTTGATGTCATTCTTTATATTCTTTCTTTATATTCAATTTTCTTATTGTAAACGTTAAATATCGAAAATACGAAAAAACAAAAATATCAACTAATATCGATATTTGAATATTTTATTTACTAAAGATAGCCTTTTGAACTAAATGTTGGTTTGTAAATCAATTTGCCTTGATTCAAAGACACATTCGTCTGGACTTCCGTAGCTGTCTGTGAAAGTTTGGGTGGGTGTTAGTCTTTTTTTTGTTTTTTTTCGTTCATTTTTCATTTGTACGAACGTTCGATGAACGGAAGCAAATTGGATCATTTCCGTTAGTTCAGATCATTTTCCAAACAAAATCTGATATTTTTCGTTCGTTCAGATAACTTACGTTGTTGGGATGGGCTTACGTCTGATTCAGAGAGCTGATTTCCGACGGACCGCCACCCTAAAAATCCATTTCATTTCCGATCCACATACGGGACCTTTGAGGGCTCGGATTGCTATTGTTGAACATGTTTTGCATCTATGTGGAGGAGTCTGCGCGCCTTTAGCACCAAGGCATTGCATGTATCAACATGGCTGAGGCCATAAATTGTATAGCAATGCATACCTGAATCAATACATTTCATGTATGCCTTATAGATGCATTTTAATGCTGACCTTAATTAGTCCTTAGCATGTAAACATTTATTTTCCCACACATCCATATAATTGCTATATTTTTTTAGACTTATGTCCTTTGTGAATTATATTTGGATTGTTGAACTTGAATCTTAATTTGTTGTAGGAGTTATTGTTTTAGTCGGTTACCTTGCTTTGTGTAATTATTTTATATTTGGTTGCAGGAACCGCAAGATGTGCCACTCACACAACATACAAGCAGTGTTTGGTCCAGCTATGCGATTCCTCAGTGTTCTTGCAGGGCATCCAGGGTCGTCCCATGATGCTTATATATTGCAGAGCCCCGGCTTATTTCGTCAGTTTGAGTCAGGAGAATTATCTGGTGGATGGCTCCAGGGTAAGTTTGCTCACATTCCATCAATCCATTTTCACTGTATAGCTATGAATATAGTTGATGACTCATGTCTTAACCTATGGCTGTTTTTAGCCCTTGATGACATGTTAAACAATATTGTAGCTTAGAATGTGTATTTTATGTTAGTATTTTTAAACTCTTTCAGGGGATTCTGGATATCCACTCCTGCCCTTGCTCCTGCAGAATGCGGGCCAGGGGTTCTCTAATCGGGCACTATGCAAAACCCGGGCCGTGGTGGCGAGGGCCCTCTGACTTTTGACGTCCAGATTTAGGTGTTTGGACCATACGGGGGGGGGGGGGGGCACTGCAGTATGACCCCAACAAGGTTATACCAATAATTTAATTTACGTTCTGTAACAGGGACCACACGTGCCAGAGTGACAGGGTCCTTCAGTTGGTGGGCGGGATTCAGGACCTGCGCGACTCGTTGGGGACCACAGATGAAGAATAATGTTATGTGGCCTGCCATTGCTATGTATTTTGTTTTTTATAGTTGTAAAAATTTGAAATTATCAAAATTTTTTAAAATTTTATATTTTATGATGGAATAAAAAAAAATGTTACAGTGTCATTTCATTTACAAAATACATTAACACAAAACTAATGGGCCCAGAAATATTTAAAGATGAATATTCACATGACCGAGAAGTGATTTGGGTAAGTTTTAGGGGGCTAAAATGGAAGAAGAACCTAACCGCGAAGTGGTTTGGGTGAGCTTTAAGGGTCCAAAAGGGAAGATGGTGGATAGTGCTAAGTGATTTAGCTAAACATTGTAGTAGAATTGAGGGTGGCAAATATGTAGGCGAGCACTTTAATGAGTTACGTTTGTAGCGCGCAGGCGCAAGATCGTAAGGATTTCCGTCTGGACGAATATTTATTGAAAAAGGGAAACAGAATCTAACAGGAAACGTAAAGGATTCGTGGGAGGATACAATGGGAAAAGGGCAAAAATGAAAGCCTACATTGTAACATGTGAAAATGAAACGGAAAAGTCACGCTGGAAAATGACATACTCGTATTTGTAATCTGCCGTACGAACGGACGGAAACTTTACAGAAGGATTTCAATGCATGCATAGAATCGCTCGTACACTCATACGAGAGCGGAAACATAAAAAAAAAAAAAAAAAAACAGATCGGCACTAAAACGGAAGTTTTTTATTGTCTTTCTGAATCGAGCCTTATATCCAGCGGTCTCATTTCTTCTAAGGCTTCTGGTGCCTGAGCTGGAGCTGATGCTGTTAACTGATATGGACAAACACTGCCTGCCAGTGTTGCTTGGACTAAGCATGGCCGACTGCTGAATGCTGAATAAAGCATGCAAATCATTTGCTAGATGTTCCCAGCTGATGCTGCTATAGCTGCTTGTCTCCCATGGACCACAGAGCTACACCAGGTACTGTAGTAATCAGTAATCTTCTTTATTTGCCAGGCGAGTACATTACATACCACAAGGAAATATTTTTGGCAGAAGCAGACAATGATGTCTAACTAAGGTTAAATTTCCAAAGCTACAAAAAACAAAACAATACACAATATGCAATACACAATAGAGTTGATTCAGAGCCCCTTTCTCATCATTTTTATGAAGGTCTTGCTACCAAACGAAAAATCATGCAAAAATGAAAACATTTCACACTAAATTTCTCGCAGAAAAAAGGCTTTGCTGAATCATATGAGGGGAAAAAATTAACGAGAATGGAAATATTCATGCAAAAAAAAAGGTGAGAAAGGGGCTCTGAATCAACCCTAATATTCGAAGTTTACAATATATCATCATACTATTAGCATAAGATTGTCATATGCTTGGGGTGTGATTTCTTCTAGTCTAGTTTTTATCTGTTGCTGACACATGCTTGTTTTCTGACTACCCCTGCTAGCTTCCTGGACCCACATCTGCTTACCGGGCACTGAAACCCATCCTATACTTTAAATATCACAACTCCTCTGTCTGCCTGGATACTGAACCATTGGCTTGTCCCTGCACCCTGATTTTGTCTGTTCCTTTGGTTTTTGATGCTTCATGGACTGATCTACCTTTACTGACTCCAACCTGTTAGAGATTACCTTGCATCCTCAAATCCTCTATTTGCCATGGTGGTGCACCAGTCTTCACAACTTCAGGTGACATCCTTTGCAACCATAAGTCCTAGTGCTGGGACAGTGCATAGTTCCTTCCAAGGCTGAGTGGTGGCCCTGCTATAGGTGAAGAGACAGAGTACATCAGGGGTTTGTATTTGAACGTGAGCCAGCCAATCCACAAGGGCATTTCAATACTGTACACCGAACAATAGAGGAGGAACTTCATTTGTTGGAGTTTTGCCACAGAATAGGCAAAACTCATTCATTGGTCGTCTGACCTGGGACCTTCTTCATCTATCCCCCCTTGCTGGAGGCCCTAGCGATAAAAAGGTTGGTCCTTAGACTTTCTTCTTCCTGGTTGAGTGATAAGTTGGTCTGTCCCACCTATGGTAGTGTGACAGTACCAACTGGTCACCATAATCTCTGGTGGAGAACCCTCTCTATTCAATGTCCTACATGGAGGTTACTTGTGGCTTGAGAACCATCTGGATACTCTGCAGGCCAGATAACCTACTGCCTTCAATCCCACTCTACCACCTCCTTCCGGTGGCCACTGCCTTCTCCTTCCCTGTCATGGGGACCCCAAACCTTGTATTCCACTTCCGGAAGCTTTGTTTATTATGTTAATTGTCAACCCTTCTCTCATGCAGGATCGGGGTGATTTTATCCCCATATTTCAGGTTTCCTGTGAGCGTGCAGCCCCGCAGATTGTTATAATTGCGTGGCGCGGTGGGTATATACCCCCACTATCTGGGCTCATTCTTGTGCTTGCACACAGAAATCCATTGGCCTTGTAGTAGGAAAAACCATTCCCACATCAATCTATTTTTTAAAAAGGGGAATTATTTTGGGAAATAGGAGGGTAGGATGGGTAGGACGCAGGCAGGATAGAGTTAACAGGGTCCACCAGAGTCTTCTCTTCTGGGAATGATGAGGTGAGGTATGAGAGATTCGGATGCCTCTTATGGAAAAAAGGTACTCAGTTGCTATAAAATAGGGTTTAGTGTCCCACCCAAGGGCATTCTAAAAAGCTACATTTAGTGTCCACTTACCAGCTGGGTGCAGGAGAACCGTTATGTGTGCCCACACAGGTAAACTGTATAACCCCGTGACGGGCTGTCCTGGGACTATTCTTTGCCTTCCTCTGTGTGCCCATGGGGGCGTACATAGGTTTCACAGGGCCCCATAGCAAAAGTCATAGTAGGCCCCCACCCAATAAAAAGAGCCAATACCTTAAAGAGGAACATCGGCCAGAGGTGGAAGAAGCAGAGGGATGCCTAGTTGGGAGATGCAGGTGGGGGACTGAAGATGATGGCCAATGGTGGGGTATATAGGGGGGTGCCCAGGGGAGGATGGGGAATGATTGACAAGGGTGTGGGATGCAGACGGGTGACTGAGGGAGTCAGGATGCCTAGCAGGGTTGGTGCACAGAGCTAGAATGAGGAATGATGGCCAGGGGTGGGGGTTGCAGGGAGGATACCGAGGGGCAGGGTGGGGTATGATGGCCAGGGGTGAGCTATTCAGGGGATATGCCCATGGGTAGGGTGGGAGATGATGAGCAGTGAGGGATGCAGGGGTGATGTCCAGGGACAAGGTCGGGGATGATGGCCAGGAGTGAGGGGTGGAGGAGGGATTCCCAGGAACAGGGCGGGGGATGATGGCCAGAAGTGGGGGATGTAGGTAGGATGCCCAGGCACAGGGTAGGGAATGATGGCCTGAAGTGAGGGATCCCGCCCATGGACAGGGTGGGGGATGATGGCCAGAAATGAGGGATGCAGGCGAGATGCCCATGGACAGGGTGGGGGATGATGGCCAGAAGTGAGGGATGCAGGCGAGATGCCCAGGGACAAGGTAGGGGACAATGGCAAGAAGTGAGGGATGCAGGGGCGATGCCCAGAGAAAGGGTAGTGGATGACGGCCAGAAGTGAGGGATACAGGGAGGAAGCCCAGGGACAAGGTAGGGGATGATGGCCAGAAGTGAGGGATGCAGGCGAGATGCCCAGGGACAAGGTAAGGGACAATGGCAAGAAGTGAGGGATGCAGGGGCGATGCCCAGAGAAAGGGTAGTGGATGACGGCCAGAAGTGAGGGATGCCGGGAGGAAGCCCAGGGACAAGGTAGGGGATGATAGTCAGAAGTGAGGGATGCAGGGGGAGAGGCCCAGGGGCAGGATAGTGGATGATGGCCAGGGATGGGGCCCTGAATGACAGACAGGAGGCTTTGTATCACTTTACTGTGTGGGCTACACAGACACAGAGGCTCCTCCATCACGGCTTGTCTGACTCTTGGATCCTCTCTACTCTTAAGGGCGCCTCCTGTGTCACATCCATGCCAGAACCCCCCTGGGTTTCTTTCTGCATGGACCACAACTCTCTCTGTATATACGTCATCTTTCTCTCTGTAACTCAGCATGTCTCTGCTTGCACTACAGCCACATCACTTCCAACTGCACCTGGGCCTCGTTTTGCTGTAGCCCCTCCAGGCGTGTTACACGGGGAGGCTACACCAGTCTTCCTCTTAGCATGGTTATGGACGATCTCCCTCTCTATCCCTCTGGCTTTGCCTTATAATACCTCTCCCTTATACAATGTTACTTGTAGTTTTCCCTCCAAAAACCTCGCAACCAATCAGTGACCAAAGTAGGAATAGTAACCCAATTTTCACATAAATTGATAATTTCCACATAATTTTGTGCACATATATGTGTCAATATACAAAGAAGTGGGGGCTGCCAGCACAGACCCCAGGGCCTCCAAAATCAGCCGCTCAACAGATATACCAATCTATTAATATTTCAAAACTTTTATTAGTAATAGCCAAAACACATACATTTAAAATCAATTAAAAACATATATGCATGGGCTGGAATACATGACGGACTAATATGAGTATTCATAAATACATAATAAGTTTATCTAGTAAATAATGTGCAAAACCTGCAAAGTCTGAAAAAATGCCCTGGAGTCTCGCCCTGTGCTGGCAGCCCCCACTTCTTTGTATATTGATAATTGCCCAGTTTCTGGGCACTTGGGTCTCCTTCAGCCAGCATCCAGTTTACATTCAGTGTGGGATGTTCATTGCTGTGCAGGTAAACAATTTTCCTTTAGTTTCTGATTAACCAGCACATATATGTGTCAGCGTGGTTTGTTTTGATACAACCTCTTGAACCTAAATAGATGGCCATTGCCCCGGAAGTGGAAAAGCTTAACACTCCTTACCCTGTGTTTTCTATGTCTGATCCATTTTTAGTTAGCGTCCATTTCAAAGTGGGGTGAACGGACCACCTGGGCACTGTGATTAACTGTGAACTGAGATATTGCCTGCTGTATATGTGTGCTCACACACATTGGCCTCGATTCAGTAAAGGTAGAAAAAAATTCTCATGGTAGTAAAAGATTCAAGTCATGAGAAAAAAGCCTGAGAATGTCACTGTTTCTGAATCACCAGCTAAGAAAACAAAGTCAATGGCACTTTTTTACTCCTAAGAAAAGTAAAGAACTGTTTACTCATTTCTACACTGTAGTAAAAGCACCCATTGACTTTCATTGTCTTTTTATCTAGTGATTCAGTAACAGTGACATTCGCAGGCTTTTTTCTCATGAATTGAATTTTTTACCATCATGAGAATTTTTTTCTATCTTTATTGAATCGAGGCCATTGGCTGCGTGATAGCACAATGGTGAAATTTCTCTGGGTATATTAAAGCCACCTTATTTGCCAGTGTAATATACATGACTAAGGGGGCTTGATGCTTTGAAGGATTGTTGATATGGCTTTTTGGGGAATGGATGCTCTTAATCTCCACTATTAAATGTTAAGTTTCACAACTTGCTTGGGAGGTGAACTTTCTTCTTCACTGTAGGTACATAGGTATCCTTGAACGGTTAATTAGATCCAATTGTGTCCTCCTGAACAACACCCGTATTATAGAAAAATGATGCCCCCTGCGTATTTATGTCCTGCTTACCAGAGAACCTTTCTCCTCGTTCCCCTGGAGAAATACAGTGCTCTGATTGGCTGGACACTGCTCATACTCTGGTCCACAGGTCCCCTCCTCCAAATAATGGGACTGAGCCTATGCATTTAAAGATCAGCCGACACTCTTTGGCCCCTGAGGAGTGTACACAAGCTCTGCATTTACTGCAGGGTGCGGACTACCCAATCCAACCTATGGGTAAGACTTTTTTCTACAAGGCCCCTTTTGTTTCTTTCCTACACTTTGAGGTTAACCACATCTCTGTCTTCCTTCATCTACTGCTCCCGGAAGAAGGCTTGAGACACTGGCCATCATCGACTTTGGTGTCTGTAGTTGTTATATGAACTATGGCTTTGCCTCCTCCCACAACATACCAACCATGCTGAAGCCCCTTCCCTTAAAGACTGGTGCCATAACTACCCAGGCTGAGGCTCTGTTCACTTTTATTACTCCTGAACACCCTGAATGACTCAGTTTTGGCCTGATACACTCTCCCTCTTTCCCTGTGATACTTGACCTACCTTGGCTTGAAGGCTGATTACACTTTTAATACATTTTTAAAGTTGCCATTATTGTGTACCAAAATGATGTCTTCAATTTGCTAAGCCTTTCTGTCATTTTTTTATTTTCTATTTGTTTTCCCTAGCAAAAAAGTGTTTAGCAAAAACTGGTGCATTAGATGTACAGATTAGAGATCTGATTAGCTAAGGCAGGGATGAAAGGTATAACCCATTCTGCTGAAATTCAACCTTTTCTATTTGTGAGGATCCCTGTCTTGTGTTCCAGTATCAAAAGGGTTACTGGAAGGGCCAACACAAGGATAGGTCATGTTGTTTAGACATAGCTAAAGCTGCTGACATTACATTACTTTACATTGGAAGAATTCTGGGACTTGTAGTCCATTGTTTTTACATGAAAACCACTCCCACTGTAGCAAAACAGAGCCCCAGGAATTTAGGAAACATGGAAACCGCATTCTGATAAGTAAATCACAGGTATGGGGGCAAAATCCTAACACAGATGTTGTGTTACATTCCAAACAATAAGACAGAACACCAAAAACCTGACACTGGAAGCTGGAACCTTGGTCTTATTACTACATGTAATTCTGTCCAGTACTTCTCGCGATTGATTAGCCATTTTAAAATTAGCTAGGGAAGAGGAACTTCAAGGAATCCCAGAAGTTTACTTGGAGTTTCGTGACATCTTTAAAATAAAACTTCTGCCTAATGCTCTTACAACTGCAAGTTGTTCTCCTGCCAGAGGCTAACTTCTCTTTTGGAAGAGTCTACCCACTTTGCAAACCCAGATTGAGACCTTTCACCAATACATAGATAAGAATCTGAAGAAGAAGCTTATTCAGGCCTCCACTTCTCCTACTGGGTATCTTTTTCATGGATAAAACAGATGACACCGTACGGCCATGTGTTTATTATAGAGAGCTCAATAAAGTAACATTTAAAAATTGACACCTGCCACCTCTGATCTTGGATCTGTTCAGCACCTTAAAGCAGACCAAAACCCACATTTTTAACTACACCCAAAATGGGGAGTATTGGCAGGGGCTTTGGCCAAATGTATTTCACATGTTTAGTGAATTTTGTTCCATTTTAAAACTCAATTTTTACAATGTTAGACCTACGAGGGGCCCACAATCTGGTTTAAATAATAAAGGGGGATACATGGAAAATGGTCTGCCATGCCCACTTTGGGCGCTATGAATACCTGGTCAGCCTTTGCAATGCCCCAGCCACCTTTCAATATTTTGTAAATTGCATTTTCAGGGACTTTCTGGAGGTCTTTGTAATTGTATACCTTGAGGATTATTTTAGCTCTAATCCTCACTAATCCTGATCCTACATTGCACTATGTATTCAAATTTCACTTCTTCTTTTAATAGCTACTGTACCTAGCTAACGCCAAGGCACTCAAGTGGAGGAGGGGCATGGAAGGTAAGAGATGTATCAGGAAATAAAAATTAAGAGGTGTACAAGAACTCACAACTCCTCCTTCGGAATTGATCAAGGTCATTATACTAATATAGAATATACACGCTGAATCCCTACTTTGTCTAAATATTACACTAAATATACCACCATATCCACTTCCAGTAGTTGAAATGACCATCTTGGACTTAAAAAATAAAAATGTTCTGCCTATCATCTGTCTCTGTTTCCCTGTACAACGTAGTAATTACAGCCAAGGTAAATGGAAATGCTGAGAAAGCAGGACACAAAAGGAGAGCAAAACCTGCCAAATGAGCAGAAGTCCCCAATTTGTATCTTGGAAGCAACATATGTTGCACACTATTGAGGCTGGGGAGGTACAAGGGGGGCACATGCTCCAAGTGCAGCACGACAGGGGGTGCAAAAGTGGGGCCTGAGCACAGGTGGGGTTTGCCATTTTGAATTTTTGCCCCGGGTGCCAGAAAGCCTAGCTACTCCTCTGCCAGCAGCAATAGTACATTGGAAGAGAAGAGACATACCACTGCAATCGGTATGCTAGAGAAAAATTAGAGACCAGTTCAACAGAGAAAGCCGGTCATTTATAGGTGCAGGTGGGCTTTAAATAGAAACAGCTGATCTTGTTGCCTCAAGTAATGAGATCTCGCTTAGTACCTTGTTAACACTAGTAATTAAAGGTACATTGTACTTCCAAATGGTTGTATCCTTAATCAATAATGTTCTGTTCAAGTTCTGCTGTAGAGGACCTCGGCAGTGATGCACCAGAGCAGTCTTTAGTGGTACCTTTACTTGTCTCCCGTAACTCTTTAAAACAGAATGGACCGATGTCTGGATCACTTTTCTAGGATCAATAATCATTTTACGTGCATTAAATAAATTTGATCTGTCCGGTTCCCGATATATATATTGCAGGATGTTGAATCCTGGCACGTCTTTCCACAAAGACGTTCCTGTGAAGTTTCCATCCGTTGCGACTGTTTGAGGGAAAACGTGATTTTCAAAAAGAAATATTCCAGCATTTGGGTATTGATGTTCAAGATCCTCCATCATGCTGTCCCATGTTTGATGCTCAAATGGCAAAATAATTTCATCAATATCATTAAGGAGGACAAAGTGACTCCGATACATATTCCGGTAGATGCAGTCGTTGAGTGTGGGCAGTTGGCCGTAATAGCCGATGTCTTTGGGATCGATTGAAAAGTGCCAAGCTTTGGCTGGACGGAGGTAACGTTCTAGGGGCCATGGGATGACCTCTAACATTCCTTGCCTTATGTAATACTGCATGACTTTCTCCATCAGAGGGCTGCAGCTATTCAGGTAGATCATGACGCGCTGAGCACCAAGTATCCGGTACATCTCCATTGTTTGTATGAATTGAAGGACATTACTAAATTTCCCAAACATGGTGGAAATACAGACAGTGAATTTGGCGGTAAAATCTTCAGTATCGCGGTTACTGATTTGGAAGAAAGGTGCCGACAGGTCAACAGAGTCAGATGGTTGAATGGAGAGGTACTTGGCATTGCAGTTTGGAGGTTCAGTGCAAAGCAGGTCCGTTGTAACAAAGGGAAAGCCAAACCGATCAGAGTGTTTATCCATTTCCACCTTAGAAACCTGCATGGACTCACTGGACATACTGTCTCCACAGCAAAACCAGCAATATAACTCCTTCACATCCTTGTGGTGGACGATGCTGAGAGTACGGACTATGGGTTTATCGCGCCTGTCATAATAAGGTGATATAATAAAGGTCAGATTGTCCGTGAGTGGCGTGATTGTATCGCTGGATAATCTATTTTCACACCAATAACATGGAAGACGTCTCTTTTCAGTTATTCTATGGGCTTGTTGTTTGGCAAAAAACCCGAGCAGGAAAACCATGACCACAAAACAGAGAAAAGTCAAAAAGTTTCTGGAGTCCTTGGTAATCATTTTACGAAATGTAAAACCTGGAAGAGACAAATTCCATCACATTGCTTTCACTTTCATGTGACACGACACAAAAATTCTGCTAGAGAATATTTGCATTAAGAAAAATTAAGATTAAACTTTTTTTAATTATTAATAAAAGAAATCCTCATTACATAAGAATAAAAATAATTTGAGGGAAATGGAAACATTATTGGAGACTCGCACACAGGGCTGGCCCAAAACATTGTGCTGCCTGGGTCCAAGAGTGAAATGCTGCCCCCCCCCCCCCCAAATTAAAAAAACAAACAAACACCTTTGATACTTACTTAGGAACAACCAGATTTGTGATGCCCACTCTATAATAACCCCCAAATCTCCCCAAAGACTCACCTTTCCCTCGTCCCACAGTGCATGCACAAGCCCTCGTTCAATGAGCACTTTATGCCATGCATTTAATGCACAGCATAAAGTGCCATTTGTACTAGAGCTGCGGCACAGGGTAAAAAGGAGCAGATACATCCCTGGTCTCCCTCCTGTATGAGGCCTGCTCCCACTCCCCTAACCCGTGGCCGGCAACCATGGTGTGTAACTACTGAAGTGACCTGGGGATCTTAGGGGGCTTACACAATGGGGCATCCTGGAAAGGGATGCCCCAAGGTCACTTGATCAGCCTGCCCCGGCGGATGGTCCACTCTACATCCCCCCCAATTTAACCCCCACAGCCCTCGGGCGGTAAGACTTACCTTAAGGTTGGCAAATTTGGAGGTGCTCCCCCACTCGCGTGTACATCTGATGGAGCGCCTGCCGAGACCACGCCCCCAACTCCGGCACTTAGCTGACACGCCGCTCCTGTCATAGGAAGGAGACAGGTGGCAGCTGCCAGCAGGGGAGGGGCAGAGCTGGAAGGGGCGGAGTTGAGCTGGGCTGGGCAGTAGGGGGAGCTGGGCAAGGTGGAGCTGGGCTGGGTGAGCTGGACAGAGCTGGAATGGGCTGGGGGAGGCGGAGCTGGAATGGGCTGGGGATTGCGAGCACAGTTGCGTAGAGGCAAATAGCAGAAAGTGGGGGGAGTAATAGAGGGATTGCCGCCCTCCCTGCATCGGCGGCCAAGAAGGAGGCATTGCTGCATGCAAGATTTTTTATTAAATGGTTGCTGTGCCTAGGGGCAAATTCGGCCCTGGCCGCAGTCATGATGTTCCTGCCCGCTGCTGCCGCCCACTTCCGCCGCCAAATATGTTCCCGCCGCCAGGGGCGGACTGAGAATAAAAAACGGCCCAGGACTTTTTGGGGCGCACCGGCCCTGCTGCACTTTTCCTGGCCCAGTATAGTATCTTAATGTCACATTATATATACACCTAATTTTTCGTTCCACAAGACACATCCGGGGTTTATAGGACAAAAATGAGAAAGAAAATATTCCAAACCAAATGGTGTGCTAAAATCCCCCCATTTCAGACAGTGTGCAGAATCACTCCATTACAACCATTAAGTAGCATCCCTCTGGACAGCCACTGGGGGCATCCCTCAGTACAGCTCACACACAGTGGGGGCATCCCTCAATACAGCTCACACACAGTGGGGGCATCCCTCAATACAGCTCACACACAGTGGGGGCATCCCTCAATACAGATCACACACAGTGGGGGCATCCCTCAATACAGATCACACACAGTGGGGGCATCCCTCAATACAGATCACACACAGTGGGGGCATCCTTCAGTACAGATCACACACAGTGGGGGCATCCCTCAATACAGCTCACACACAGTGGGGGCATCCCTCAATACAGCTCACACACAGTGGGGGATCCCCCAGTACAGCTCACACACAGTGGGGGCATCCCTCAGTACAGCCATGTGCAGCATCCATCAGTACATGGTGTCCATGTGTGTGTGTGTGTGGATCAGATTGGGAGGTAGAGATGAATGGGGGCCTTTGGTCAGACTGGGGGTTATAGATGAATTGGGCCATGTGTCAGGCGGGGGGGGGGGGGTGCAGGTAAATGGGGCTATGTACATTGTACTTGGTCTTGCTGCTGATGTCTGGATTCCAGTTGGCAGTGTTGTGCTGTGCAGAGGAGGGGACAGGAGAGGAAAGCCTGAGCTGCTGCAGGATGAGCTGGGGAGAGAGGTGCCATCTACCATGCAGCACTGCTCACCTCCAACATCTCCTCCTGGCCCCGCCCCCTCCTCGGGCTGCATGGCAGACGATTGGCTGCTAGGCTTTCTTCCTCTGAGAGCAAATCTTTAGGTTGTCCGGCGCCGCCTGGTTGCTATTTTGAGGAGCTATTATAGCCCAGTAAAGCAGGGAGGGCAAAAGAAAAAAAAAAAAACGGAACCTGAAAAGCAGCTGCTTGGCCCTGGACTACTAAAGATTTGCTGACAGGTGAAATACGCACACAATACTACACATTTTGCAGCCTTCTCTGCTGCCAGCCTACCGGGATTCTGCCCGGTATGCCCTATGGCCAGCCCGCCCCTGCCCGCCGCTGCCAGCAAAGTGCCGCCCCCCTTAAAGTGCCGCCTTGGACCATGGACCCACCGGGACCCATGGTAAGGCCGGCCCTGCTCTCACATGAAGTGAGTGGGAGTGAGGCAGAAGGTAAGAAATCAGAGGGGTTAATGCACTGGAACATAAAAAAAAGGTATGCCCCTGTAAAGCAGAGTGGGGCAAAGATTTGAAATGGCACCCTCACCTGTTCTCCCCCTTTGGAGCTCCCCTGACCTGCTGCACCTCCTAGCTACACACCCTGCCCTAAGTGCCCCAAATTGGAATGCCTGACTGTGAGAGCCCCCCCCCCCCCCCCGTGGCCCACTATTGATTACCTTTTAGCCACCCCTTTGCCTTAGTTGCTGGCCATGGCTGCATCCCTGGTATCCCTGCAGCTGAGGCGCGATCCTATGCCTAACCATTCAGATAAGATGTGCGGGGATGTGCATGCACTCTGTAGGGAAACTGGGGATGCGTCTGCCCCTGCTCCCTATGCCATTGCTCAGTTCTAACCAGCGCTTTATGCATTAGTATGCACGGAATATAGCGCGTACATGCACCATGGGAATGGCGGGAGGAAAGTGTTTTGATTTCTTTCTGCATTACCTATGGGTGCTATGTTTCCAAAGTTAAAAAATATCCCTGGTTAATTAAAAAATTATTTACCTCACCTGTATAAATGCCGCATTGCAAGTACAGATTATTTTTGGGAGAAATTGGAACAAATTATGTTTTTGCACTTTTTAAGTGCATTAAGGTAAACACACACAAGTATTGTTCTTGTAGATGAAAGTCAACTACGAAACTTCCTACAAAATCCAGCAACAGTGCCGTCACCTCTGACCTAGAACAGGTGTGCAGGTCAGGCGCCAGACTTTCTTATTTACATACCTATGCTCTTTACAGGCAACCAAAAACCCTTATGTGGTAAGTTTTTCCCAGTCTATCCAAAAGTAAAAAATGTATTTGGCTAACGTGTAATATTTATAAATGCTATAAATACAAAAAGTGTGTTATCAGTTACCAACAGTTTGCAAGCTCAATACAGCATGCACAGCATAGAAACAAAGCAGGATAAGCATAATTTTCAGCATAGGGACAGAGCAATGTCTGCAGAATTCTCAGCATAGGGACAAAGCAAAGTCTGTAGAATTCTCAGCATAGGGTCAGAGCAATAGCCTCGATTCAGAGACACATTCGTCCGGACTTCCGTAGCTGTCTGTGAAAGTTTTGGTGGGTGTTTGTCATTTTTTTGCCTTTTTTCGTCCATTTTTCATTCGTACGAAAGTTCGGGAATGCGCTTTCGATGAACGGAAGCAAATCGGAACATTTCCGTTAGTTCGGATCACTTTCCAAACAAAATCGGAAATTTTCCGTTTGTTCAGATAACTTCCGTTGTTGGGATGGGTTTCTGTCTGATTCAGAGAGCTGATTTCCGACGGATCACCACCCTATAAATCCGTTTCCGATCCACTTACGGGACCTTTGAGGGTTCGGATTGCTATTGTTGAACATGTTTTGCAGCTGTGTGGAGGAGTCTGCGCGCCTTTAGCACCAAGGCATTGCATGTATCAGCATGGCCAAGGCCATAAATTGTATAGCAATGCATACCTACATCAATACTTTTCATGTATGCCTTATAGAAGCATTTTAATGCTGACCTTAATTAGTCCTTAGCATGTAAACATTTATTTTCCCACACATCCATATAATTGCTATATTTTTTAGATTTATGTCCTTTGTGAATTATATTTGGATTGTTGAACTTGAATCTAAATTTGTTGTAGGAGTTATTGTTTTAGTCGGTTACCTTTGCTTTGTGTTATTATTTTATATTTGGTTGCAGGAACCGCAAGATGTGCCACTCACACAACATAAAAGCAGTGTTTGGTCCGGCTATGCGATTCCTCAGTGTTCTTGCAGGGCACCCAGGGTCGTCCCATGATGCTTATATATTGCAGAGCTCCGGCTTATTGCGTCAGTTTGAGTCAGGAGAATTATCTCCCTGGCTCCAGGATAAGTTTGCTCACATTCCATCAATCCATTTTCACTGTATGGCAATGAATATAGTTGATGACTCATGACTTAACCTATGGCTGTTTTTAGCCCTTGATGACATGTTAAACAATATTGTAGCTTAGAATGTGCATTTTATGTTATTGTTTTTAAATTCTTTCAGGGGATTCTGGATATCCACTCCTGCCCTTGCTCCTGATGCCTGTTCTTTGCCTGCAGAATGCGGGCCAGGGGTTCTCTAATCAGGCACTATGCAAAACCCGGGCCGCGGTGGCGAGGGCCCTCTGGCTTTTGAAGTCCAGATTTAGGTGTTTGGACCATACGGGGGGGGGGGGGGGCACTGCAGTATGACCCCAACAAGGTTATACCAATATTTTAATTTAAGTTTTTTAACAGGGACCACACGTGCCAGAGTGGCACAACTGAGTGTCAGGGTTCTTCAGTTGGTGGGCGAGATGCAGGAGCTGCGCAACTCGTTGGGGACCACAGATGAAGAATAATGTTCTGTGGCCTGCCATTGCTATGTATTTTGTTTTTTATAGTTGTAAAAATTAGAAGTTACAGTGTAATTTCATTTACAAAATACATTAACACAAAACTAATGGGCCCAGAAATATTTAAAGATGAATATTCACATGACCGAGAAGTGATTTGGGTGAACTTTAAGGTTCCAAAAGGGAAGATGGAGGATAGTGCTAAGTGGTTTAGCTAAACATTGTAGTAGAAGTGAGGGTGGCAAATATGTAGGCGAGCACTTTAATGAGTTAAGTTTGTAGTGCGCAGGCGCAAGATCGTAAGGATTTCCATCTGGACGAATATTTATTGAAAAAGGGAAACAGAATCGAACTGGAAACGTACAGAATTCGTTGGAAGATATGATGGGAAAAGGGCAAAAACGAAGCCTACGTTGTAACGTGAAAATTAAACGGAAAAGTCACGATGGAAACTTACATCCTCGTATTCGTAAACTGCCGTACGAACGGACGGAAACTTTACAGAAGGTTTTCAATGCATGCATAGAATCGCTCGCACGCTCATACGAGAGCGGAAACATTTCACAAAAACTGAAGTTTTTTTTTGTCTCTCTGAATCGAGCCTAATGTCTGCAGAATTCTCAGCACAGGGACAGAGAAATGTTTGAAGAATCCTCAGCACAGGAACAGCGCTGGGTCTGCAGATTTCTCAGCACAGGGACAGAGCAAGGTCTGCAAAATTTTCAGCACAGGGACAGGGCAATGTCTGCAAAGTTCTCAGCAGAGGGACAGAGCGGGGTCTGCAGAATTCTCAGTACAGGGACAGAGCAGGGTAAGCAGAATCCCCAGCAAGGGAGCAGAGCAGAGTCTGCGGAATTCACAGCACAGGGACAGAGCAGGATCTGCAAAATTTTCAGCATAGGGACAGAGCAGGGTCTGCAAAATTTTCAGCATAGGGACAGAGCAGGGTCTGCAGAACTCTTAGCATAGGGACAGAGCAGGGTCTACAGAACTCTTAGCACAAAAAAGCCCTGTTAGTGTTAAAGGGACAGTCCAGGCAACGGCAATAATAAGGCAGCAATAAGCTAACTTGAAGCCTGTTCCATATGCCTATCCTCCATTTCCTGCAGCACAGTTTAGATTCTATAGGAAGTCTTTAAAGTTGGTCCTTCTTTCTTTTTATTTTTCCCTGACCAGGCGCTAAACGGGGTCACATGACCACACCAGTTCCTCAGTGCTGTCAACGTGAGTGAGTCCAGAAAATGTGTCCCTTTAACCAGTAGGGGTGTCACTCTGAAGGCTCAGGTATGAATAGTTTTTACACTTGAGCTATTTAGGCTTTTTTTTTATCAGATACATTTCCTAAACTCTCTCTTTACGCGACATTTGTTCCTCTTTTAGGAAAACAAATAGAGCGTTAAAGAATATCTAATCCATTTATTTACTGCGCTGTGCATTTCTTAGCGGAGTGCTGTGGTGGTGGCCCCACTGTGCCACACTTGTAATGCAACAGACCGAGGTGATCCCCTCAGGCAGCACTATCTAGTGGAGTGTGGGGAGGCGCATTGGCGAATGCTAAACCTAGACTGGTGTAGTCGTGTTTTATTTTTCAGGCCCCGCATTGAGCCTGTGCTACAGTCCCATTCAAATGTTATACTCCATTTATCATTGGTGGTGCAGAGGGGCTCCCATTAACACCCCCAATGAAGGCACATACGAATGGACATGGGACTGTGCAGTGCAGTTTAGGGTCGTTGTGGGGGGTGGAGGAGGGGCGGCACTGTGACATTACAGCTAGTTAGGGGCAACACATACACAATCTTCCCCTCCAGGCTCCTTTCTGGAGTCCCGCCCACCCATTGAACCACTAATGAGCTGCCTTCCAGATGCCCAGCTGCCGCTGACCCTCAGATGCCTGCCTCCACTGGAGTAGGTCCACTGACAAGCACTCACACTTGGGGCTGACAACAGCGGGTTTCTGAGAGGCCACGGCAACCTTCCGACTAGTAACGGGTGACGGAGATCAGCACGGGACAAGACCAAATGTCTGAAATCATAATTGTCCCGGGGAAATCGGGACGGTTGAGGGGTATGATCATGTGATCAGTAGATCGAGATGAGTATCAAGTGAACTGTGGGGCTTGACAAAACTCACAATTTCTTGATGTTCTCAAAGTGGGACAGTTTAAATGAGTTTGTGGGTGATAGGAATGCTAGAAGGTGGCTTAGCGTGTCACTTATTTACGGGTCACATGCTCTAGGAATATTTGGTCCATAAAAGGTGTTGGTGATTGGATCAATGCTTAGAAGTCCATGCATTCCACTATCACCATTCAACCAAACCACCCAGACATCCAGCATTCTGCATTGGTGGGACAGTCTTCGGAGGGACAGGGGGCCTCAAAGTGGGACATCTGGTCAGTTTAGCTTTGAGATACCCCGTCATGACAAATCAGGATGTCCTGGAGAAGAGGTCCAAAACAAGGGGTGGCAAAAATCTAGGTTTTAGGCCTTCTTAAATTAAAATAATTTTTTTGTTAAGAAATTCTTTGTGGTCCATCTGAGCCATAGTAAGGCAAGGATGTATCTGCCATTGAAAAATATTTGTCTCAGTGGGAAGTTGGAGCGAAAAAGAAATAGCAGTGCTGCATGTGTGTAACTCAAAAAAACTACTGCAGATCTTGCTTCAATGTTATCTTCATAGACCTGCAGTGATTGTTTAAGCTTTTGCCAGACCCCACATCAGCAGGAGAATGAAAAGGTTAGGAGAAAAAGGAAATAAAATACACTTGCCTGTATAGAATATCCAGAATAGATTAGAGAGAACAGAATATATTAATTTACCTGCGCTGATTTGTGTCACCATTGTCTGTGTTTTTTTTGTTCTGCAGGTGCTACATATACAAGTGGGGGCAGGAGGCTCCGCCCACAGGCAGCAGCGTGATTCAGAGCGAGCGGCAACAGAAGGTGGAAGGTAAACTTACTGATGGGAAGAAAGGACAACCGGGGAGATAGAATGGAAACAAATACGGTAACTGTGAATACAATCCCCCGCAAGATGGAGGCACAACTGGTTTTTCCAGCTTTTTTTTTTGTTATTCGAATCTAAACAAACAACAGTTTGAAAGGACTGTTGGTCAGCATCTGCCTAGCACCCAGAGGGGGATCGACTTTCCTCTGGCAAAATAATTACTATTACTTATAAGTTGCGACCTGGCTGGTATTTTACCGGCAGAGATAATATTTTCACACTTCCTGGCCTGCTCAGGATAGGAAAAGTATACCAGCAATTACAATTACCAGTAAAAAAATACAGCAGCACTGGCAGACTAATAATGGCCAGTAAGTTAAAAAAATCTGGTGAGTGACTCTAAAAGCGCAATGTAGCGTACGATTCATCATTGAAGGTGGCTCAGCATATAGCACCGGTGCTCTAGCTTCCAGAGCACCAGATATTACCTGTCGCTACCTGTCGCTCTCCCATACATTTCAATGGACGTTCCTTTTCTTCTGTTTAAACAGGGTTTCATTATTTTTTCTCTCAAATAATTTTGTCACCACTCCTGGGCTAGAAAGTCATTTTTGAAAACTGTTTAGTTTTTTTGTGCAGAATTGTATTTACAGGTCTGGCATTAAAGTATTAATGTCACAATGTTCCAACAATGTCATTCCATGTGTTTTTGCTTTGTTACTGGTGGATATGTGTTCAAAAATAGACTTTAATCACGCAGTGTCTGTCTCTCTACGCTATAGTGACCTGATCCAGAGCGCCGACGCTCTGTGTGTCTGTTTTTTTGTTTAATATGGTGTGAGTCGCTGAGAGTCAGTTGCAATGAGCTGGCGCTACCTCTCGCTGCAACGCTGTATTGGTGTTAGAATGCCCAACATACATCTCATAAATCAATGCCGGCCAGGTTACTACAGCGACTGAAGCGCCGCTATACAGACGCTCATCTGCCTATAGCTGGCGCTAGCAATGGATCAGCCTTCATGTATCAATTTTAACCTGGCTCTGAATCAATAGGTTTGATTTATTCAAGGCCATGAGTAATTTGTTTACTCATGTTTTTTAGAGAGTAAATGAGAGACTGCTAGTGTGAGGGCACCACTATAAAATAAACAATCCCGTGGGTGCTCCTGGAATTCCACTACCAACCATTTACGAAACACAAGACCCACAAACAGAATTCCAAAGATTGGGCACTCCACCAGGTAAAAAATCTAGGATAAGTTTATTGTTAGCGGAAGTTTGGGTGGGTGTTAGTCATTTTTTCCTGTTTTTTTGGCCATTTCCGACTCGCACGCGCCTTCGTCCGATTTCGTATATATGCTCTTACGATCATCGGAGGTTCATTCCTAAATTGTAGGATCAAAACCTAAATTGTAGGATCAAAACCTAAATTGTAGGATCAAAACCTAAATTGTAGGATCAAAACCTAAATTGTAGGATCAAAACCTAAAACTTAGGCTAATCAGATGTGTTTACGTGTGATTCAGAGAGCAGTTTTCCAACCTCTAAATCCGTTTTAAAAGAAAGCCACTGCCGACACCTTTTAGCAGTCGGATTGCTGTTCTTGAACAGGTTTTTTGGCTATGTGGAGGAGTCTGCGCGTCTTGAGCTCCAATGAACTGCATGTATCAGCATGGCCGAGGCCATAAATTGTATGGCAATGCATACCTGATTCAATACATTTCATGTATGCCTTATAAAAGCATTTTAATGTGGACCTTAATTAGTCATTTGCATGTAAACCTTTATTTTGCAACACATCCATAAATTTGCGTTATTTAAATAAACTTATGTCCTTTGTTATTTATTTTGGAATTGATGTACTAGAATCATATTTTTAATTTGAATTTATTGGTGTAGTTGTTTACCTTTGCTTTGTTTAATTATTTTAGCTCATCTTTGGTCAGATGCATCACACTTACTGAGGAGAGGAGAGCGGGATAAAGTGCAGGATGTGGGTTACTGCTGTATTTTGCACAGACACAGCAGAGCTGGGGGCACGGAAAGGTCACAAATCAAAGAATGCAGAGCAACACAGTCACAAGGCCCTTTCTGTTTGCAGGCTGCCCGATATTACCTGACCCGCCATCTTGGCTGTTCCTAGGCTCATAACATGCAGAAGTTGCTGGGTGTTTTTTAATTTTTGAGAGCAATCTGTATGTAGAGGGTGTGGGTAACCACACAAAAAATTAAAAGTTGTACCATTTGAAGCCAAACTTTTAAAATTAAATCCACAAGTAAAAAATGCAAGTTAACTAAAAATTAAACAAAGTAAGATTTACTTATGCAAATACATTCATTAATGGTTGGTTACTACAAAATGAATGAAATAAAGAAAAAAAAAAACCAAATATTTAGAATGCACTTTAATGAGGTAAGTTTGTAGTGCGCAGGCGCAAGATCAGAAGGATTTACGTCCAGCCCAAAAAGGAAAAAGGGCAAAACCAATGTTGCAACCTGAGAAATGAAACGGAAAATTCAGGATGGAAACTGACATAGGTCTGATTCCCGAACTGCCATACGAACGGACGGACATTTTAGGATAGAAACGGATTAGCTTATAGAATCACTCGCAAGTTCATACGAGTGCACGAGCGTTCGGAAATAATAGGATGATCGGCACCAAAATCAAAGCTGTAACATGTTTCTTTGAATCGACCCCATAGAGTACTAGTAAGATGACAAATAATAACGCAAGATTTCAAAAAATTATATAGCTCACAGAAATATTATAGCCTTGATTCAGAGAGACACAAAAAACTTCCGTTTTAGTTCCGATCTGTGAAATGTTTCCGTTCTCTTATGAGCATGCAAGCGATTCTATGCATGCATTGAAAACCTTCTGTAAAGTTTCCGTCCGTTCGTACGGCAGATTACGAATTACGCGGATGTCATTTTCCATCCAGACTTTTCCGTTTCATTTACACATGTTACAACGTAGGCTTTCGTTTTTGCCCTTTTCCCATCGTATCCTCCAACAAATCCTTTACGTTTCCCGATAGATTCTGTTTCCATTTTACAAAAAATAATCGTCCAGACGGAATCCTTGCGATCTTGCGCCTGCGTACTACAAACTTAACTCATTAAAGTGCTCGCCTACATATTTGCCACCCTCACTTCTACTACAATGTTTAGATAAATCACTTAGCAGTAACCTCCATCTTCCCTTTTGGAACCTTAAAGCTCACCCAAACCACTTAGCACCATCCTCCATCTTCCCTTTTGGAACCTTAAAGCTCACCCAAACCACTTAGCACCATCCTCCATCTTCCCTTTTGGAACCTTAAAGCTCACCCAAACCACTTCTCGGCCATGTGAATATTCATCTTTAAATATTTCTGGGCCCATTAGTTTTGTGTTAATGTATTTTGTAAATGAAATGACACTGTAACATTTTTTTGGGATGCCATCATAAAATATAAAATGTATCAACATTTTGAAAATTTTACATTTTTACAACTATAAAAAACAAAATACATAGCAATGGCAGGCCACAGAACATCATTCTTCATCTGTGGTCCCCAACGAGTTGCGCAGCTCCTGCATCTCGCCCACCAACTGAAGGACCCTGACACTCAGCTGTGCCACTCTGGCACATCTGGTCCCTGTTAAAAAACGTAAATTAAAATATTGGTATAACCTTGTTGGGGTCATACTGCAGTGCCCCCCCCCCCCCCCCCGTATGGTCCAAACACCTAAATCTGGATTTCAAAAGCCAGAGGGCCCTCGCCACCACGGGCTGGGTTTTGCATAGTGCCTGATTAGAGAACCCCTGGCCCGCATTCTGCAGGCAAAGAACGGGCATCAGGAGCAAGGGCGAGTGGCACATCTTGCAGTTCCTGCAACCAAATCTAAAATAATTACACAAAGCAAAGGTAACCAACTAAAACAATAACTCCTACAACAAATTAAGATTCAAGTTCAACAATCCAAATATAATTCACAAAGGACATAAGTCTAAAAAAAATATAGCAATTATATGGATGTGTGTGAAAATAAATGTTTACATGCTAAGGACTAATTAAAGTGGACCAACACCCAGGGGTGATCGGCCCGGAAATCTATAAGATTCCAGGGCCGATCACCCCCCACCCCGCGGGACATCCGAGATCGGGATGTCCCGCGGGGTGAAACCCCCCAGAAACCCCAAAAACACCTTACCTGATCCGCCGCCGCTTCCGCCGCCGCCGCCTCCCGCGCACCCCTCCAGACGTGCGCGCGCCCGCGCCGGCCCTCTGTGAATGGCCGGCGGGGGCGCGCGCGCGCCGAGAGTGACGCGCGGGAGGCGGCGGCGGCGGAAGCGGCCTGGACGTTCCTGATCCCCGCCTGGACGTTGGCGGGGATTGGCTGCGGCGCTCACGTGGGAGCGTTGAGAGGTGAGTTTTTTGGGGTTTCTGGGGGGTTTCACACAGCGGGGCACCCCCGATCGGGGTGCCCCGCCGAAGTGGACCAAAACCCAGGATAGTCAAAATCCTGGGTGTTGGTCCACTTTAAGGTCAGCATTAAAATGCTTCTATAAGGCATACATGAAATGTATTGATTCAGGTATGCATTGCTATACAATTTATGGCCTCGGCCATGCTGATACATGCAATGCCTTGGTGCTAAAGGCGCGCAGACTCCTCCACATAGCCACAAAACATATTCAACAATAGCAATCTGAGGCCTCAAAGGTCTCGTAAGTGGATCGGAAATGAAACGGATTTATAGGGTGGTGATCCGTCGGAAGTCAGCTCTCTGAATCAGACGGAAGCTCTCTGAATCAGCGGAAGTTTTCTGAAGGAACGGAAAATTTCCGATTTTGTTTGGAAAATGATCCGAACTAGCGGAAATGTTCCGATTTGCTTCCGATCATCGGAAGCACATTCCCGAACGTTCGTGCGAGTAGAAAATGGACGAAAAAAAGCAAAAAAATGACAAACACCCACCAAAACTTTCACAGACAGCTACGGAAGTCCGGACGAATGTGTCTCTGAATCGAGGCTTATGTCTATTACCATAGGAACAATATATGGGGAATACTACTGCCCCCAGCTGGTAGAAAATGGAACTGCTCCCAAAAGCTTATTCAAAGCTATTCAATATGTCACTCAGGCTATTGTGACTAAGAGGCCGATTCATTAATAGCGCCAGGTAGCGACAGATGAGCGACTGTAGCGTGATTTTTTCAGCGCCAGCCAGTATTCGCTGTGCTTGGCCGGCATTAGCTTGATGACAGCGACTCAGTCGGTGTGTGGTAATGTTGAATACGGGCTGGGGGGTCGCTGTTTCACAGGTCCAGCGCTGTATGTGAGCGCCTGTCAACGAATGGCCAGAGCGAACGGCTAGCTTCATATTCATCAACAAATCACGCTCCGAATGTGCTGTCGCTGTCCATTCCTTGTTTAAACCCCAGAGCGCTGGCGGCGATGTGTATTAACTAGTTTTTAACCCCTAAACAACCATATTTTTTGAATGTAACATTATACATGTTTTTAGAATCATTTTGTAATATGAATACATTAATCTCAGACCTGTTAGATCAATTCTGCACATATTTTTTTAATTTTTTTTTTGACTTAAAAATAAATCCTAACATTGCAGAAGTGGTCTCCGATTTTTTGACATTAAAAAAATATAAAAAAAAAATAATACCAATTAATTATGATTAATTATAGATTGCTCCATTGAAATGCATTGGACATCGCCAGGGAGCGACAGCTCATACCTGGCGCTGTGAGGGAATTTGCAGCGGCGCTGTTCGGTCCAGGCGGCTTCATGATGAATGCCGCGCTAGCCGTCGCTCTCGCCGGCGCTAGTCTCATTATGCTTGATAAATGCGTCATTGTGACCGCCGCCGGGCGTACTTGAGTCGGTAGTCGCCGTTAGCTGCCGCTACCTGGCGCTCGTCAGACACTACCTGGCGCTATCGCTTGATGAATAAGGGCCTAAATAATGTGAGGAGATGTACCTCTACTAGCCCCCCAAAAAACTACATATAGATAACTACTCTAAAAAAAAATATATATATATATATATAGAAAAGATTTCATTAGTTATATACAAAAACCCTCAATAAACATAATTTAAATAAAGTGCATAGTGCTCATTACCTTATTCTAAATCAATAAATTTCATAAGTATTCACCCTCAATCAATAACAACCTTATATTCAAAGTGCCAAGTGCCTAGATATAATTACATACAGAATTGTACTTTAAATTTATATGGGAGCAAGAATATGCAAAGAACAATCTATACATGTCAATACATCATAGTTAGAGAGCAATTAGATACCGCCAATAGATTGCGTCCAGAGGTCTGTAAAGCTGTCCCCGCGCGCTCCGCCAAGCGCCCAAGGCTTCTCAGGGGGTAATGTATACACAATAAATGATCCCTTTATAGTCCGGCGGGAAGGGCACTCACTGCCACCTGCCGCTTCCGCCCACACACACGCCTGGACTTCCGACGGCGCCAACGCCCTCCCCACCGCCAGGCGAAGAGACGCGCGTCAGCACCGGCAGTAGGGTAGTTATCTATATGTAGTTTTTTGGGGGGCTAGTAGAGGTCCATCTCCTCACATTATTTAGTCACAATAGCCTGAGTGACATATTGAATAGCTTTGAACAAGCTTTTGGGAGCAGTTCCATTTTCTACCAGCTGGGGGCAGTAGTATTCCCCATATATTGTTCCTATGGTAATAGACATAGTATTTCTGTGAGCAATTTATGTCCGCAGGTGTAACCTTTTGATATATATATAATTTTTTGAAATCTTGCGTTATTATTTGTCATCTTACTAGTACTCTATATTGTCCAGGGGTAGTTTTGTTTTATCCTTGTTATGTGTGTGTTGTATGTGGCTTTTAGAGAGTAAACACTTTGTCTTTTGTTTTTTTTCCCTAAATGCAATTCAGCACCATATTTAGCTGTGCCAGTTGTTTTAAAAATGGCAAATTTAAATATGGTGCTGAATTGCACTTGGGCATGAATCAACCGTAAAAACAGTGAATGGCAAGTTTCGCACCAGCCTCTGTCAATAAGGCAGACCGGGAGCCAAATCCTATGGATGTAAAGATAATAGAGAAGTCCAGAAAGCGCCGTCCCTTTAAGGAGGGCAGCCCACATGACTGGCCTGCGTTCCTGTCCGGAGGCAGACCAGCCATGGTGGGAAGTGGTCACTGGGGGAAGTGACCTCAGGGGGGAGGGGGAGTATATAGGGGGATGTCCGTCCCCTTCCCCTTCCGCTTTGACCCGGCGTGGATGGACGAGCAGTCGGACCGATGCTCGCCCACCCAATAAGCTAAGTGATGGAGGCCCTATTCGCAGCGTTGCACAGGGAGGCTGGACGTCGAGGTGAGGACTGGGTGAGGAGCCTAATCCCTCCCCAGTCCGCCTCGCCGCCACCCCCATCCAGACCTAGGAGAGCCCGCTGGGCGGTTGCCCGGCTCAGCCCCTCACCACCCTGCCGCCCTGATCGGCGTGGGACGGTCGCTGCCACTGCTCCCTTCCCCCTCCCCCCCCCTCGGTAGCGCGGCCCTTACCTTGCGGCTCCGGCCGCAGGAAGTCCAGGGTCCCCGATCGCGCTGGGCGGGGTGAGGCGGCGGCGGCCCAGCTGTTTCCCCCGGCTGGTGTTCTTCCCACGGTGCTGCGGCCCGAGCGTCGGAGAACGGGCCGCAAGGATGTCTCCTCCTACGGGTGCTCCCTCGCTCGGCAGGGGGAGGCCCCCGCGCCGGGGCTGCTGGCTCCGCCCCCTTCCTTTGTGGCTCGGCTTCCTCCTGCCTCTCCCTCACTGCGCAGGGAGAGGCTGATGCAGCGGGGGTGAATGCCCCGCCCCCGCCCTCGCGTCGATCAGTGTCTCGGCCCAAGCTGAGGAGCTCGGGCCGCATGAGAGCCGCTGCTCCCCGCCGTCCCCGAGCGCAGGGAGTGGCGGCGGTGCCAGTAACCTCCCCCTCCACGGCAGCGGGGGGAGTACAACGCGGGCCCGGCGCACTTGCAGCGTGCTGCCGGGTCCGCCGGCTTACTTGTCACCCCTCCTCGCGTACAAGCCGGAGGAGGGGGCCCCTCCTCCCCTTTCAGGGACCTCCATGTGGGTCAGGGCTCTGCTCCTCACAGAGCGGAGTGCGGACCTGGAGGGGGGGACAACCTCCCCTCTGGGTCTGTCAGTGGGGCCCCCGGCGTCCGACCGGACGCTGTCATGTTCCCCCAAACAGCACATTTTACACCTCTCCCTAACACACAAACATTATTTGCCTCCCACTCCACCCCCCTTTCCTCCCATAGCGCATGCCCCTTGGCGGGGGGGTCATCCTCGCTCCCCCATGACCCCTTTATTGCACCATTGGCTCCCCCGCCGCCACCCTTCCCCCCGGCATCGCAGGATGCCCCCCTCCCCCCCATGGCTCCCCCAGCCTGGCGCGTCCCTGCGTCCCTCAGTGCGTGGCCCTTTGACTTGGCGGCCTCCCAGCCTGACGAGCTGATGCGCATGGCGTCCTCTCCTGCCCATTTGCACGTAGGTCCAGGCACTGCGGACGCTTGCGTAAGTGGCCGGGGACTCGGTTTCCCGGCCAGTACCATCTGCTCGCCTCTCTTTTTTTCCCCGCAGGCGGTGGTCGAGGCACCAGGATGGCGAATGGAAGACAGCGGCAGTCGGGCAAGTGGCCGGTCGTCGGCGGTGGGCGTCAGCGGGACACCATCATCGTCCGGCAGCGTGGCGGCAACACCAGGAACAGCGGTGGCGCCGGGACGTGCGTCGGGATGCGGGTTGCTGGGCCAGTCGGGCACAGTTGAAAGGGGCCCAGTTGGAAGGGGCCCTGGGGGTTAAGAAGGTCAAGTTAGTGCAGCTTCAGTCAGTGCTCGGGAAGTTGAACTTCGCATGCCGGGTTTTGCCTATGGGTCGCGTGTTTACCAGGCGTCTATCACTAGCGACGGCCGGGGTTCGGGATCACTTCATCAGGTTGACGGCAGCAATGAAGGAGGACATTAGGGTGTGGATCACTTTCCTGGAGTCCTTTGACGGGCTGGCGTACTGGCTGGATCCGGTGAGGGCGAATGATGAGCTTGAGCTCTTCACAGATGCGGCGGGCTCGGTTGGTTTCGGGGCCTACTTGGGGGAGAGATGGTGTGCGGGCCCCTGGCCAGGGCGGTGGATGGAATCGGCCCTGGTGAGGAATTTGGCTTTCCTGGAATTGTTCCCACTGGTGGTGGCGGTGGCCCTATGGGGAGAGGTGCTGAGGAACAAGGCGGTGCGTTTTCGGTCAGACAATATGTCGGTGGTTGCGGCAGTTAACACGCAGACTTCGTCTTCATTACCGGTGGTGGTGCTTCTCAGGCAGCTGGTGTTGGGATGTTTGCGGTACAACGTGTGGTGCAGGGCGGCACATGTGCCCGGGGTGGAAAACGGGATAGCTGACGCTCTTTCTCGTTTACAGTGGGAGCGCTTCAGGAAATTGTCACCCGAGGCAAGGGAGGTTGGCGAGTCGTGCCCCAGTTGGCTGCTGGAGATCCTGTAAGACGCCTGTTTGGCTTAATTCAAAAGTCAGTTGCACCATCTACTTGGGGGTCGTATGTAAAGACGTGGCAGCAGTGGTGGGCCTTGGTGGAGGAGTTCGGGGTGCCTGGAACGGAGGACGATAGGCTAGGGTTATTGATTTGGTATGTGGGCGAATTGGTGGCGGGAGGCGTGACCCCGGCTTCGGTTGACAGAAAGATGTCGGCTTTGGCGTTCTTGTGCCTCTTGGAGGGTTGGGCGGATATGACTAAAGCGTTTTGGGTATGCCAGGCACTGAAGGGTTGGCGGAAAGAGCGTAGGACGGCTGATAACAGGCGGCCTGTATCGTGGGGTTTGTTGGAGGGGATAATCAGTGTTTTGCCCCGGGTTTGCGCGTCAGGTTTTGAGGTGCGTTTGTTTAGGGCGGCATTTTCACTGGCATTTTTTTGAGCTCTGAGGGTGGGGGAGCTGGTGAGCCCTAGCAAGCGGGTACCCGGGGGATTGGGTTTCGATGATACTGTGACGTCAGATGAAGGGGTGGTGATACGTATAAGACAGTCGAAGAAGGATCAAAGGGGGCGGGGGGTCAGTATCTGTTTGGGTAGGTTGCGGCACTGTAATTCATGCCCGGCTGCTGCCGTCAAGGAGTTCCTGGAGGTCAGGCCGAGGGGGAATGGTCCGCTGCTCATGCACTAGGATGGTTCCTTCCTATCGCGTTTCCAGTTTTTGGCAGTTTTTAGGAAATTTCTTGGGGAAATGGGGCTGGCAAGCGGCGAGTATGGTACCCATTCATTTCGAATAGGGGTCGCAACAGAGGCTGCTAGGCTGGGGGTTTCGGCGGTACATACGGCCGGACAGGATTGATCGGCGGTACAGGTGAAGGTGTGGATCGGTCGATAACATTTTCCTACCTCCCCCCCCCTCCCCTTCCCTTTCCTTATTTTTGTTTTAGAGTCGGCGTGCTCGGTCTTGATCGTCGGGCATTCTTATATTTACTGGTCGGCTCGGCGAGCGGTGGTTCGGAGGAATGGAATGCAGCTGGGCATTCTGGAAGATCATGGTCAGTTGAGCTGGGCCGGTGTGAGAGGCCTGCGCTGGGAGGACATGCGAGAGCACACAATGCGTGTGGCGGCAAGGAGGGGGCCGCCGGGGGTTTTGGTCATTCATGCAGTTGAGAATGATTTAGGGAAGGTGCCGATGCTGCACCTGATCAAGTCCATAACGCGGGACTTGTTTTTTCTGGGAGTATTTCCGGGGGTGGTGTTAGTGTGGTCCCAGATTGTTCCCCGTTTTGCCTGGCGGCACGCTAGAGATTTGTTGGCCATCGAGAGGGTTCGGGTTAAGGTCAACAAGGCCATAGCGAGGTTTGTGAGGCTGAACGGGGGTTTGAGCGTGCGCCACATCGAGGTAGAGGGGATGAGGGGGTTCTATCGATCCGATGGGGTCCACTTGAATGACATGGGGAACGACTTGTTTAACATGTCATTGAAGGAGCCGATCGATATGGAGGTGGAGTTGTGGTGGGCCAGGCAGCGCTAAGGTTTCAGCGCTGCTTGGCTTTGGCGGGTCTCCTCTCGGGTTTCGGGTCTGAGATAGCATTTCCATGGGTAGGGTACGCGGCTGTTTCTGTGGAAACTGGCCAGGACGAGTTGGTTAAAGGATTTTGGATGGTTGGGGTTCAAGTAAGGAAGGGGATGTTTTTGGTCACTGGCGGTTAGCCCAATTAAGCTCCCTGGCCTAGGAGGTTTTGCAGCCCAGTTTATGTTGGCTTCCGCTTGGTGGGGGTCGGGAAGTTTGTTCCCTCCCCTTCCCTTCATTCTTGGGATCCTAGGCTTCTCAGACCCGGAACAATAGGGGGGACTCTATTTTGCTTGTACATTTGTTTATTATATGTTGGGCTATTATATGGTGGTCTGGACTTGTTATTTTGGTGATGGTAACGGTATGACGCAGGGCATATTGGAACGCTAGCAAAGTCAAGAAAGCGCCGTCCCTTTAAGGAGGGCAGCCCACATGACTGGCCTACGTTCCTGTCCAGAGGCAGACCAGCCATGGGGGGAAGTGGTCACGGGGGGGAGTGACCTCAGGGGGGAGGGGGAGTATATAGGGGGACGTCCGTCCCCTTCCCCTTCCTCTTTGACCAAGCGTGGATGGACGAGCAGTTCCACCCGCCCGCCCTGTTTTTGGCTATGTTTGGGTTTTTTCGGCCACAATCCTGGTGGGGGGGGGGGGGGTTTAGTGGTATCAATATGTGTTAAGGTTTGTATGGCTAGTTATTTATTGTATTAATAAAAAAAAAAGTATTATGTATTGTATTGTATTGTATTACTCTGTACTTTTGAATGTGGTAGTTTTGGGGTTGTTGGCAGCACCCACTGTTCATATAGAGAATTTTATAATTACTCTGGTGGTGCCCTTACAGCCTTATTGCTATTCTCTATTTTGTATTATGTCTGTTGGCACCTGTTGGGGGTGCCGCAATATTCCATTATTTATTTGTGTTGAACCATGTTGTAAAAAAAAAAAAAAAAAAAAAAAAAGGGAATGTGTCATACTTTGTACATATTTTAATGTATTGTTATTAATGTTTAGTTTTGGTTTTCTTTTACTGTGGAAATTTGTATTGTATTTGTCACAGCCGTAGGGCGGGTCTCCTCTCGGGTTTCGGGTCTGAGATAGCATTTCCATGGGTAGGGTACGCGGCTGTTTCTGTGGAAACCGGCCAGGACGAGTTGGTTAAAGGATTTTGGATGGTTGGGGTTCAAGTAAGGAAGGGGATGTTTTTGGCCGATTAAATTTAATCTTTCCAACGAATTGGTGGTCTGGACTTGTTATTTTGGTGATGGTAACGGTATGACGCAGGGCATATTGGAACGCTAGCACAGTCATGCACAACCTGACAACCTGACGCCGCCCATTATGATAAAACTTTAATGTTTCAATTCAAAATCCAAGGACTTCCCTGACAAGTAAAGAGTGCAAAGAGTACCCTCATGTTGCACTTCAGGGAATTGACCCCTTCAGTTGTGCATGACATACCATATTTTTCACCCTTTCCCCCCAAAAGTGGGGAGAAAATGTCAGTGTGTCTTATCAGTCAATTAAAAAAAAAATATTACATTCACAAATTCCCTGGCTCCCCCGCTGCCCGCCGCCTCCATAGCTGCCGCTCCTGCCACTGCCTGTCATCTCAACTTCAGAGTGAGCCGGCTTAGTCCCCTGGGTGGGGCGTGGCTTGTGATTCATTCCAGCGTCCAATGACACTGGCAGGAGTCAAGGGCCTCGCTTATCCAGAATCCTGGAACCAGCTCGCTGCCCACCGACTCCATAGCCACCGCAAGTTCAGTGCGAGTCAGTTCTGGCTTCTAGGTGGGCATAACCTATGACTCCTGCCAGCATCATTGGACGCTGGTACGTCATAGTGGTGAGTCAAAGGCCACGGTCCACCCGGTGGCCAGAACTGGCTCGCTTTGATCCTGCAGCAGCTACAGAGGCGGCAGGCAGCGGCAGGCGTCTAT
This sequence comes from Gastrophryne carolinensis, assembly GCA_027917425.1. NCBI lineage: Eukaryota > Metazoa > Chordata > Amphibia > Anura > Microhylidae > Gastrophryne > Gastrophryne carolinensis. Next base: position 169,481,189 of record CM051235.1, on the reverse strand, counting down.
GGAAGCGGTGGTCAGCAGCTGCAAGTTCTGAGCGAGCCGGTTCCGGCTTCTGGGTGGACGTGGCCTATGATTCCTTGGATGCTGGCACGAGCCACAGGCCATGCCCCATTCGGGGGCCAGAACTGGTTGGCTCTGAACTTGTAGGCAGCGGCAGGAGTGGTGGCTATAGAGACGACGGACAGGGTCCGGAACGCCAGGTAATGTCAATTTTTTGCTGTTTTTGGGGCATGCTGCACACTGCCGGTATTTGGGATGCCTATACACTGCCTGTATTTTGGATGCCCGCACACTGCCTGTATTTTGGATGCCCACACACTGCCTGTATTTGGGATGCCCACACACTGCCTGTATTTAGGATGCCTGCACACTTCCTGTACTTAGGATGCCTGCACACTGCATGTAATTGGGAAGCCCGGCCACTGCCTGTAATTGGGATGACGGCACACTGCCTGTAATTGGGATGCCCACACACTGCCTGTAATTGGAATATCTCACACTGTCAGTATTTTGGATGCCTCACACTGCTTTAAATGTAATCACTTCGCGGTTAGGTTCTTACCCTGCCACTCCCGCATGAGTGGCAGGGTACGACTGCCTGCCCACGCCGTGCCGCCCCTACTCTGTTGTGAGGTCCAGGGGCTGGTCGGAGGACTCAACAGAGGAGGGGTAGGACAGTCGCCCGGGAGATCCACCACCTTCACTCCCAGCTGCAGAATCAGCCAACTGGTCGGCCTGTGCGCCTCCGGGTGCGGCGAATGCGGTAATCCATTTCCAACACTACCAAAGAAAAGGCATTATAACTAAAGGGCTACCTTCTGTCGTAGTTACATCTTGCATGCAATCGCTATGTACTTACTTGGGAAATGGATTGCGAAAAATTTCCGCACCCAGGGCATGTGCAGTCGTTTCAGGTCCGACCAATGCTGCATGATCTGCGTGTGGGTGAAGTTGCTGTTGGTCTGCTGTTGGATATCCAGGGCGACGTTGCGTTTTTCAAACGAGTTGGGCAGGTAGTCGTACCTGCGCTCCAGCATCGTCTACAAAACAGAAACCAAACATAGCAATTAATTATAAATGTGTATCAATATGTGCCAACAATACATTATTTTAGGAAATCCCATTAACACACACACACACTTCTAGGCTAAGTTAAATCTTGAATCTTGCCGCACTGTTGTTTGGCACGTGTGTGGTGTGCCTTTGGTTGTGCATGTAGTTTAACACATTTTTAAGTAAATCCCTTACTTCCTGCGCATCCTTAACATGTAGAGCAGCATTTAGATGTCAATTGAAAGGGCTACAAATACACTTACAAGCATGATGATCTCTTCTTGTTGGCGGGTGAAGATAGTGGGCGCCATCTTTCTTCTTCTTCTCGGCAGCAGATAAGTAATGCCCCAGCGGTTTCCGGGTTCTGCACAGCCGTACGAACGGCCGGACATACGCATCAGCCCACCAGCTCTGGGTCACCCCAGCCAAGTACCTCCAAGGGCCCACAGAGCCACAGGGCCACAAGCACCAGTTCCAGCTCCTCCAGACCCTCTCTTCCTCGCCCACATTCCCCACCGGCACAGGTTGTCAGGCATTCACCTTATGCCACATAAACACCTGCAACTTCTGTGGCCACCCAGCCACGAACACCCAGTCCCTTTCCTAGTCCAGTACGATCAGCAGCCAGCCTCCAGTCCTTGATGTCTCCTACATACACCCAGGCCAGAATGTCACCCCATTTGCCAGCAAACAATGAGGAGCCACAACCACCACAAACAGGCCGCACATTGCGCAGAGGCCACTTGAGTGGCCATTTTGGTGAGTCCCAAACTCTGGCATTGGCTAGTGGGCTAACGTTATATTATGATGAGCTATATGGGAGCAAATCCAAAACAACTAGCAAGCAGTGCAAATCTGAGATTTTGGCTGAACTCACCAGACAAGTCAATGCAGCGGGGGCTGAACTCAAAGATGTAGAACAGATTCAGCGGAAAATATCGGACCTCAAATATGCCACACGGAAGAAAGAGAATAAAAGGCGGCAGTACAGGTACATATCTTATTTGTTGGTTTTTATTCTTCTTGTATATACATCAGTGAGCTTATTTCTGCATACTATGTTTTTCAGCTTACAAACTGGCGGAGGATTCCCCTCTAAATCGAAATTTACACAGGCTGAGGAGATGGTGCTGGGCCTGATACATCCTGTTGCGTTAGAGGGACACTCGGCACAACAGGACACGGACAACCCGCCAATTTCAGCAGGTTAGTAATGTGTGAATGTCCCTAAAAATGGACCAAAAAGTCAAATTAGCCAGCAAGGCATATCTAAACACATGCCCCTAGGGTGTGCCTTGTAGTGGAGTGATCACTTTGACCAGGGTGTGTCATGTGTGTCGACAGGTAATGTGCAAATTAGCACGACCATACGTGATGTTTAAGAAGATTTAGGAAGAGTAGGAAAGTATGGAGATTAGTAAATGAATGCGTGCTATGTATTTTTTGCCAATCACATGCCACACTTATATCTTTTTCTGTTGGCCAATTTGCTTCGAGCTGTGCTTGGGGCCCAATGGCTTAAGATGGTGTGATTGCAATGTTTTAAGAGATACAATGGTAACCACCAGAATCATATTGTAACTGCTATTTGCCAGCTTAGTGTGTTAACTTAATGGCCTATAAGGGATGTTTAAACACACACAACAGCCATTACTTGCATGTTTGTTTTGCTTCATGTGACCAATGTGTCTGTTCTGGTTTAAGAATCCATGTTCAATATAATGGCATTCATAGTGAAGGCCAAGTTGCACCGTTGTGGTAGTGGCCATTCCAGCTTGGCCACGTATTTGATTTAAGCATATGTGTTATTAACCATCACCAATGCATAGTTGTGTGTTTACATTGTTTGTTTTCTTCTAATGCAGCCCAGCCTCATCCCTCAGCTAGTGGGGACTCCTCTGCCATTTTAACTATGCCGTCTTCTTCCGTGCTGCCTCGGACCCAGTGTTTTTTGATGATGTTGCGTATGCATGTGGCTTGCCATGTTTCTTTGGCCTGAATTACATATGTATTCCCCACACTGAACCTTTTTGTTTTACATGTCCCCAACAGAGCCACACACTGATGGAGGAAATCCAGGAGCTGGAGGAGGATGGAACCTTCCTTGGAGCTTATGAAGATCTCCCCCTGGGCCAGAATCTGCAACTGTCCCAAAATGTTTCTCAGACAAATCCTCAGCAGCAGAGGGAAGCTGGCTGCATGCTGCCTGCACATCGTGGGCAGCATGCAGAGACTGACCCTCCAGTCCCCAGTTTCAGATCTGCTGTTGAGGATTTGCCCAGCATACCTGTGGCTGTTGGGGGTCCTAGAGCAACATCATCTGCACGCCCCCCCAACCCGGGGAATTGGGAGGCGTACTCAGCAACGTCGCCCAGTTTCCCAGGGGAGGGCCGTGCAGATGATGGAGTCAGCATGGCACCATGAGAGGCGGCTATTTCGGCACCAAAATCAACAAAACCACGAGAATATTATTGGGCAATTGGATAACCTCAATAATTCCTTAAGTGCCATGCTGACTGAATTTAGGAACAGCCACATGGCCAACTTGACCACAGAATTCAGGTCCAGCATGGCTGAATTGCAAACTAACCAAAGAAACATTTTGGAACAGTTGCAGATTCTGACTGCCACACAGAACCAGGTTAGGGCCCAACCCCAAGGGCATCCCCCATATTAATGTGTATTTGGCCTGAATCTGTTCTACATCTTTGCTCAACATCCCCACTGTATTGACTTATCTGGTGAGCCCTACCAATCTAGCATTTTGATCTGGCTTTGCCAGTATGTTTTGGATTTGCCCCCATATAGCTCATTAAAGTCCTGAGTTATCCCACTAGCCAATGCCAGAGGACAAGCCTCACTGAAGCGGCCACTAAAGCTGTTGCGCTGCAGCCTTGCCCATAATCACATTCGTGGTGGCTCCTCCTGTTTGTAGGCATGATTGTGTGACATTCTGGCCGGGCAAACTAAGACCTTGGACCCTGGCTGTGATTTTACTGTACTTGGATTGGGACTGGGTGTTCTTGTTTGGGTGTCCCACTGAGTAACAGGTGTAGATGTGGCATAGGTATGTCTGCTTTCAACCTGTGCCTGTGGCAAATGTGGGCAAGCAGGAGAGGGCGTGTTTGTGTGCATATTATTAAAATGTAACATCTGTGATTTGTAACGTTGACAATGCTTGGCACACATATGTTACTATGTTATTTTGAAGGTTATCTTTCTCCTGGAGTGCCTTACTTAGTAAATCCAGCCTGTGTGCAATTGGTCTGTGGCATGTTTTGTCATAAATTTCATGTCCATGTATTCCCCCTAAGTATGTGAGTGACCATCACCTACAATTCTGTTTTTCAAAATTGAACCTTAAAAAAATTAAACAAACGTGTTTCTGACCAAGTTAATATCTGTCGGTTTTTGGTTAATAAATATGAGTTAAAGTAGCCACAAAAACAAACACACACAAATATTATAAAAAGAGGAAAAATACATTGTTGTTGATTTGGGTAATTAATTCATTATTGTTTTGTTCATAATCAAACAAAAATAAAACAACAAACAGAACAAAGCAATCACAACAAACAATGTCAAAAGAAACAAAAAAAAAGAGAAAACAATTAAGCAAAATGTGTTGCTATTAAATTAGCACGGACGGCTTGGCCAGACGCACTGTGCTGCCCAACATAGGCGTCCTCTGGGTCATCGCCGGGTGGAGAGGGTGGAAAATCCACATACCGGGGGACCCGCACAGGCCATAATGATATCTATGACCTTTTTGGGGTCATACTGAAGAGATCCCCCGGTATGGTCCAAACATCTAAATCGGGTCTTCAATAGTCCAAAGGCCCTCTCCACCACTGCCCTGGGCAACTAGTTGAAAGGGGAGATTGAGGTCCACTTTATAGGAGGCAATACAATTCTAGGGACAACACACGCTAAATATGGGGTAGCTAGACAAAAAGTAACTACATTGCATGTAATGAAAGAGGAAAACAAAGACATACATGTGCAAATACTCATCAGCGACTGGAGGCACCAGCGCCACGTGTATGCAATCGATCGCACTTAACAGCATTCCAGGCTGCCATGGTGTTAGGGAAATAGATATATTTGTCCACCAAGGTAGCCATGGCATCCAGAAATTTGTGCGGCTGAGCATAGGCTGAGACATGCCTACAGAGAGGGAGCCCAGCCTTTGAAACAAGCCGTTCACCAAAAATTGAAGACAACCTACCAATTTGGTCATACACACAATGGCATGCCCCTTGCTTGTGGTGGGAACCAACCATGGCCACAACTCACGATAGTTTCTCGAGGGAAATACGGTTATGTCGGGTCAGCTCAAATAGCTCAACGTCATGCATGCGACGATACATGCGGCCACATGAGGCATCAAAAGTGAGAGACACATGCACAAAATTCCATAGTGCTGCAGATGCTCATACTCCACAACGTATTCCTCAGAGGGCTCCATTACACTTTTCCACACACCATGACAACCCACCCCCACCAGAAAATAGAGCCCATAAGTGGAGCGTGAAAGAACCGGTCTTATTGGCCCCTCTCGAAGGCCAAATCATGCCTAATCAAGGCTTGGAATCATGCTCAAGCCTATACTAATCATGAATTATACGCTTCAACGCAAAAACAACATGAAACAGATACGCAATTGACACGAGAACGAAAAAGGCTTAAACGCATGTATGCAAATGCTAATACGCCTAAAAAAATACCAGAAGCTCCAAAGAAAAATACCAGAAGAAAATACCAGAAGCTCGAAAATGGTCAAAAAATATACACACACTTTTTCATGTGTAAGTCTATTTAAAAGAGGCTGTGAATCGACCTTATTGTGTCTTATCGCTATCAAGATGTAAGTGCTGCCCCTTTATAATTCACATGTTGATTTGTTTTGGTCACTGATGGCAGCATGCATTCATCTGGATATGTAAAACTCACCAATTCAGAACAAAGAAGTCAGCCAAGCTAGCTTGTTGCATTTTGTCCTAAAAACACAACCTAATTGTAATGTTTTGGGCCATATACAGTGCAACTGTTAGTATTTGAGATTTTTATGATTCTTGGGAACAAAAAATGACCATAGCATTACAATCTTGCTCTCATTATCACCATCCATTTTTCTTCTCATTTCCGCATTCACTTAATTTACTTTAAATTCTTCCTTTCTTTTCCATATTCCCTCATTTCTCATTCTTTTATGCACAGTCCATCTCCTTATATTTTTTCTCCACCCCTTCCCTTTTTCACATGTTCTCCATCTCACCCTCATTTCCACCTTGCCTCCTCCTTCTGGTTTCCAAATTTTGTCCACCCTGCTCCTGTTACCAACTTCCCTCCTGCCTCTCTTTTTTCACATTCCCTCCATCTTGCTGTCATTTTCACATTCTCTCCTCTTTCCGACATTTTCTTTATCTGAATATCATTTCTGCCTACCCTCCGTCTACTCTTTGCCAAATTTCCTCAATGTTGCTCTTATTTCCACCTTCTCTTCTCCTTATATTTTCCACATTCCCTACATCTCACTAATTTCTGCATTCCGCATGACATAACAGAATTGGTAATTTTTCCACCATCCAACTCCCCTCCCTAAAATGACAATCTCATTAATAACTTTTCAATAACTACTTCTCACACTAAATTACTAGGCATCATTCTGGACTCCTCTTTTGCATTCAAACCTCACATTCCCTCCCTGGCTACCTCCTGCCATCTCCAACTTAAAACACTATTCTTCTTCTCACTTGAAAATGTTAGTGCATGTCTTAATCATATCCCGACTAAAATACCGCAACACTCTACTCTGTGGTTTACCAACTGACTGGCACCCTTTCAATATATTAGGAACCCCGTTGCTTGCCTCATCCACCTCACCTCTTGCTTTTCTAAAGCTGCTTATTCTCCAATGGCTGCCAATTTCACAGAGAATTTAGTTAGTATTTTTAATTCTAACCTATAAAGCTCTCTCCAACCAGATGCCTCCCGAAAAAAAGGGTAACCATTGTTTTATACTAACCAGTAACCAGTTATCCTTTTGAAATGGTATTATGTAGATTTCATTTATTCCATATATAAATTAATATGAATTATTGAATGTCATATGATCTAAGATGAATTGAACTCCACCCAAGCAGGGGCATAGCATGGGGGGGGCAGGGTGGCAGCCACCAATATATGGCAGGGCAGCATGAAGGGCAAAGCCAGGCTGTTTATTGTGTGATCGGCGGGGCCGCACAGTCAGAGCTGCACAAAAAGTGTGTTTTCCTGATTGAGCAGGCTCCGCCCCCAGACGCATCATCACTCTCTGTGTGAGTCTCTCTCTTTCTCTCTGTGAGTCTCTCTCTCACTCTCTTTCTCTCTGTGCGAGTCTCCCTCTATCTCTGTCTGTTAGACTTTATATGTTTTTACCATTTACTAAAGCACTGACCAATCTGGCTATGGTTTGAATGATGGAACCCTGACTAAAGCAGAACAAAACCCAGCAGCAGCTGGTCAGGAATCTAACAAATTCCAGGGCCAGCCACTGGCTTTTCCCCAGGGCATCCTGAAGTGTGCGAAACCCCTCCAAGGTGTCCACAAAAACTTTCCAGCTCGACGCATGCACAAGCTCTTGCCCAATGAGAGCCATCTTCTATAGCTATGTAATTTGGCAGACAACTCTAATTGTTTACAATGGAGAGCAAGCGCCGCTGCATCCTCTGCATCATTCAGATGGGCAGGAGTGCGCGCATGGTCAGGGATGTGGCAGTGCATGCTCCCTATTCTAGTATATGAAAACCGCCTGCCAAATTACTTAGTCACAGCAGATGGCTTTCATTGGATGAGAGTAAGCGCATGCCCGTCTGGACAGATGACGGGTATTTTTGGATTCCTTGGGGGTTTCACACAGCAGGGCATCCTGCTTCAAGATGCCCAGGGGGCACAGAAAGTCAAATTCCTAGGTTTGCTTCTGCTTTATAAATATTTATTTAGGATTAGTACTGTCATGCCTCATAGCGAGGAGGATGGTTCTGTTCTGGATGGATTTTGGCTGTATTGGACTATATATTTGGCAGTTGGCAGTTTTTGGCAGTTTACCTTAAAGGGGAACAAAACCCAGTACTTCACTTTCTCGGGTTTTGTTCCTCTCCGGGAGGGCATCTATATTTGGGAAGCCTCACTGTGTGTGTCCTCACAAATTGCCCTAAAAAGCTCCTCTTCTTTGATCCCATGTGGGTCACTCAGCCCAGCAGCGCTCGTTCCATTCAGATTTCCTTTGCCACATTGATATCTGAGATCTGAATGGAGCGAACACTGTCTGCCGCATCCCTGCTTACTTCTAGCTGTTGACATTCCATTCAGGACGGCCTGGTGTGGGTGCGCACCCCAGATAGAGGTATGTTGGGGATACGGTCACGGCGCAGCAAGGGCCTCAGGAAAAGGTAAGTAATTCGGGCGATCCTGGGGGTTTGACACAGTGGGACATCCTAATCCTTATAGGCACAAAACAAAAGATATTGCCAGCCAAAAAGTGTCCTCTTTAAAATCTGTTCAAAACTATATTCCAATAAGGTCATAAAAACATGGTGCGAAATTGCCCCATTAAAATACACATATGGCTACGCGTTTTGAACCTTGCGGGTTCTTACTCATGAAAGTCCCAATCCTTATAGCCTCTAGCCTAGAAGGATTGGGATTAAAGTGGACCAAATCCTTTCCACTTGGCCCAAGAGTCTGAAAAACTTAAGGGCAAGGTAGAAGCCCCCCCAACGTCCCAACTGTCAAACCACCTAGAATCACTGCAAATCTTTTCTCTTTCCTCACTCCCCCTTTTCTCTTTCCTCACTCCCCCTCCACATAAACAGGCACCACCCCCCCCCCCTTTATCCAAAGTCAAACCCCTGGCAGACATAACTGAATGGCCGACAGGTGCGCACACAGCCAGCAGGAGGTGCCCCAGAATAGATTGCATTAATATGCCTGGCAATCTTTTCTAATGTCTGATCTTGCCATGGGAACATGGAATGAGGTAAGATTTGTGGCTATCCAAGGGGTGTCACATGCAGGGGCATCCCAAATCAAGGTGCTTTTGTGAAGCAGACCAAAACCCAGCAAGGTGAAAGCCAAGAGTTTTGGTCCACTTTAATATACTACTGTATATGCTGTAAATATATTAGTCATGTTGATATATTGGCTACTTTGCAATGGGATAAAGTAGTTTCCAATTACTGTGCCTAGGTTTACTTACCCCTCCTCCCCTGCACCTGCTTCAGCAATATCCAGCTTTTTATCACTTACCCAATCCTAAGATTAGGTTCCCTGGCATTCACGCACACTCCCTCCATTGCAGTGAATTAAGTGAGCAGTACATGTCGCGTAGGTGGAATCCTCTGGGACATGCACATTATGGTACATGATAGCGGTTTTGGAGGAGTATTCCACCAGATATTTCTAAAGCAGCCTGTGAGGAGAGGTGAGTTTTCTGGATTTTCTCTTTAAAGTGGAACAAAACCCACCAGCATCCGGTCTAGAATCTAAAAGATTTCAGGGTCGACCCCCGACTTTCCCCTGGGGCATTCCAAATCGGAATGCCCTGCTGTGTATGAACCCCTCAGGGTGCTGGTCATTTTGAGTTTTGCTGGGCGAACTAGGGGGTTTCACATAGCGGGGCAATTGGACACAGAGCAATTCAGTTTATTCGGGGGGGGGGGGCGCTTTTCTGAATCTTTGCCCCAGGTGCAGAAAAGTCTAGCCACGCCTCTGCCTTGTACCTCCCTACCAGGATTTCATAATCCCTACTAGGGAGTGTGCCAACTGTGTCTTCAGCCACATTTCTTCCATAGTAATTTGCAGCAAGATTATAATAAGCCACATTGCTGTCAGGATCTAAGCCAGATGTGTCTTCAGCCACATGTCCACTGTATTATGAGACTCATCCCTTCCAGTGTCTATGACATCTGTGTCTTCAGCCTCATCACTTTCAAAGTCATTGCCAACCATATCATGAGCCTCATGGAACCAGCACCACTGCTTGGCTGAGCACCTGTGCATGCGCCGTGGGAATAGGTAAAATGTGGACTTACTGGCATTACACACAGCAGGCATCCCAAATCAGGACTTGGGCCAAAATTTACAGGTTTGTATCTCAACAATGTTTGGAAACCAGGACAACATACTGACAATCATACAGGCCATTGAGATGTACCGGCTTCTTGGAGCTGAAAAAGTGGTCATCTACAAGAACAGCTGCAGCAAATGTGTGGTGAAAAGTACTTGATTAATATGTCTCAGAAGGATAAGTGGAAATAATTCCTTGGCAATTGCAGTTGCAGACATCCGATATTTGGCATCAAGCTATGGATGCAGCTAACCAGATAGGTTACTATGGCCCTCAATGATGATGAATGAATTCAAAATGTTCATAGAGTTTTACAACAGCTTAATTATATAAAAAAAATCTTAAAGATACTTAAAGTTTGAAACTAAAGAACTGTATGTTGCACTAAAGGGAATTATTTAAAGTGGACCTACATTGGCCTCCCCCACTCCTCCCCTACTATATCCAATGTATACTATTTAAAAGTTATATCCGGATGCACACAAGCAGTCCTTTTACATGCAAGATGCTGTATCTTGACTTTGGCACCACTGAGGATCATGGAATGCTAGAACTAAGGCTGCCGTCAAGGCAGAACAGGAATGTTTAAAGTTTTGGGCCCAGGCAATTTCCTGCTGTAAAGGGGGCCCAGACAGTGCCACCATTATACATGGATGGTATACATGGCCATTAGAGTCTGTAAAAGGTTAAGGTATAGCTCTCAGAGTGTGAGAGGGTGGCACCAGCGTGGCCAAGGGGGCTCTTCAATGCAATTTATCCCCCTTTAATAGTACTAGCAGTGAGAGTAATGTGGCCCCAGTATGTAAGATAGGACAAGGACCCATAAGAATGTGTGCGGGGGAGGGGCAGAATGATAAAGAGGTCCTTGAGTGATTTGTGGCACCAAAATAGAGTAGCAGGCATAGTAAACATACACAGAATCTTAGAAGAAGCACCTTAGACAGTATAGCTGGACCCCAGGTAAAGTGAGGGAGGTTAAAGGGGGTCCTAACAATTTGGCTGTGTTGGGCCCTAGCTCACGGCCACTATCAGGGTGTAATGGGCAGACCTTATAGCCTGGGGCCTGAGTGGCCCAAAATGTGCCCGGCCTTCAACGATGCGTACAGTGCTCTGCAGACCGCACTTTGTCAAACAAAAAAATCCAGTTGGCTTGCTCCCTCCCTCCCCAGGCCTTGCTGCCTCCTCGACACTGAAGGGAGAGGTGGATGGGGCCAGCACAAAGACATGAGCTCTGTACAGCCACCCACCACCCGCCTCTCCCTTCAGATGCAAGGAGGAGGAGGCGGCGACATGGGGAGCAGCTGTGCGAACTCCAGGCTCGGCAGGGAACGTTTTTTTTATGCCTCGCATTCACTGGAGGATGGCAAGGGGTGTCAAATTGTAACTATAGGGGGTGCACCGGGCCCAGGAGCAGTGGCCCTATGGCATTAAATGGGGCCCTTTCAAGGTTCATATAGCAAACTTTTATCTTTTAACTCAATTGGTCGATTTTGTTTCACTTTAAAGCAGACCAACAGTCGTAAAAGCCTGACCTAATTCTCTCTTACCCAGGTGCATCCTGATTTGAGATGTTCCAGTCGCCTGATATGCTTACCTTGGTCTGGCCAATGATCCCACGGCACATGTGGGTCAGGCATCAGCATCAATTGCATTCTTTAGGGGCTATGCATGGTCACACCCCCAATAACTGAATGGCCGACGTGGCCATGCACATCCGTAGTATGCGAGTGATACCACCACCCGCAGCACATGCATCGTGGTCTAGAGGAAAGGTAAGAAAAGGGGGCTATCTGGGGATAACAAGAAAAAAAAAATATTGTATACATTTGTGTAGAACCAAAGTGGGTGGAGGGGAACCAGACATTGTGGCTGTATGTGGACCCAAAATTCCTAGTGGTGGCCCTGCCTTGGCTATACTGATTGGGATCCCCAGTGGGAGGGGAAGGGACTCCTCCTTGAGCAGGTAAGTCCATTTTAATTTTCAAAAGGAACAACACACAGGAATTTCACTTTCCCATTTGTTTTCATGTGTGCGGCAGCATCCTGAATTGGGATGCCCCACTGTGTGAATGTTTCTTCTGCTCCCACATCGCAGACTTGTGTGAGAGGGAGTGCGCTGATGGGCTGTCACTTGGCTCCTTTCAGCCTGGACAGCTAAGCAGCCGTGGCATGCCCGTGCCACCCATTTAGAAAGCCGTTAAGTGGGGATGCGACCGGAGAGCACAGGGCTCCAGGAGAAGGTGAGTGAAACTGGTGATCATGGAGGGTTTACACAGCAGGTCATCCCATTTCAGGATGCCCCAAAGAGAGGAACTCGGGCGGCCCTGGAGTCTTTTAGACTCCATGGTCTCTGATGTTCCTCTGTTAATATTCAAAATCAAAGTTAGCAGGTGGGGGGTGGGTTTTTGCTCTACAGGGCATTTTTAAACCCTACAACCACCCTACAACACAGATCAAAAGAGTTCAAGTTAAATAGGACGTTTCAGACCCTCCTGGTGACTCAGTGTCTCTATTATTATTGCCTCCTTTGTTCAAATAAAGGCAAGTCATAGTCCCCTATTGTCAGCTACACATCTCGTGTGTAAAGGAATTCAACTTGGAGGTTAAACTGCAAACTGTCACAATTAGGTAAGATAAAGAGTTACCAAGATAAATATTGAAATATAGTATTGTGAGTCAGTTACACTCCTAATACCTGTCCCATTGTTGGACCTTCCTCAGCGGGACAGAATTGTTACATTAGCTTTGCAAGCCCCGCTCAAACTGCCGCGTTGTCATGCAATAGCAGGGTGCATTCATCGGCTCACCAATCGCCCTGCAAACGCTGTGCGTGGTTTTCTATGGAGTCATTAACATAGCCATTGCTATGGAGCTATTAACATAGGTATTGGAATGTAACTGTGAAGCTTTTTCTTCTTGTTTTAATCTTTGTAGGCCTCCCCTAACGTTATCCATAAACCTTGTTTCCCCAAAAATAAGACAGGTCTTATATTACATTTTTGCTCTGAAAAAGGCGGTAGGGCTTATTTTCAGGGGATGCCATAATATGAATGCAAAATAGTAATAAGATTGTGCCCATGCTCGTTAGCCTCAGCCCCATCAGTGCGAAGTGAGTCTGTAGGGGCAGAGCAGTAGCCAGAACAGATGAGGGGGCAGCACAATCATTCCTCTGTGACTAGGGCTTATTTTTAAAGCATTTGTGAAAATGTTGAACAATCACACTAGGGCTTGTTTTTAGAGAAGGGCTTATTATCTGGGAAACACAGTAGTCATACTAACCTACACATAGGTGGCCTTTGAGTTGTACAGGTTGCCATCATTCTGGAGGTTATGGGGCAAGGAGGTCCATCTCATTATTCCCATGTGACCACCAGCAGCCAATAGGGTTTATCTAGCTGGCATGCACCGTGTTGTGCATAGCTGCTGGCAGAAACATGGGCCACTGGAATGGTGAGGGTGATTTTTTTTACTGATTTGGGGTATTTCCAAATCTTTCATAAGAAGGAGGTAACCCACTAGTCAGATTAATGACCACCTCAACTAAACATCACATCAATTTTACTTCATTACATAAAAAGCATTCAAATTGCACTTTTCTCTATGTAATACATTACATGACTGTTCAATTATACATTTTGGCTGGTTTGGTTAGGCTTTAAAATGTTCTTATCGTGTCGAATTCCTCTGAGGTAAAGGTTGTTGTTTGGCTGTTGAATGACTTTAAGTCAGCCCTTTTACTCTTGGAAAGGAGAGATTTTCAGTCTCTTTATGTCTACTATATTAAAGTGGTCTGAAACCCTGAACTCCCCCAGGAACATTATGATTTGGGAAGCCCTGCTGTGTGACCCCCTCCCCTAGATACTCCCTGGGATCCAGTGGTGCATGTGTAACCCTTTCTTGGCAGGCAAGTGTGTGCATGGTGTTTGAAGCAGGGAATCCTTTGATACCTTTTGCCATGCTTGCACAGCATGGATGACAGGGCTGAGTGGATCTTGTGGGAGCAAATATCAAGGTGAGTTTACCAATGCTGCAGGAACATGGCATATCTCAATGGGTGATTTGGTAAGGGGGGAAAATCAGTAATTTTGGCCCAATTTAAAGTGAACAGTACATTTTAATCTGGCATCTTAATCAACTGAAAATTTCCCAAAAATGCCAGATCAATGGGCAGCAAACTCACTGTCCCTGCATGTGAAACGCACAGACTGCCCATGTGACCAGTGATATCCAATATGGTTCCACTGGCATGGAGATGTGTGGCTACTGATGGTCACATAGGCCGCCGGTGAGGTAAGAGCGACTTTCTTTACCCAGTTCCCGGAGTCTTATCCACCTGGGTTTCTTAAAAATGGATTTTCTGGAACTAGGAGATGCACACATATGAGGGTCACTGCGTGAGTTTTCACTTTAGGACTGCTTGAAGTGAAGCCTGAATGTGGTTTTCCACCTAGCAGCAGCCACACTTGCCATGCAAAAGTCAAGGATTATTTCACCTTTATTTTGTCTCTGTATATATGGGTTAGATAATGCTGATTATTAGAGATGAGTAGGCGCGCTGCAACCCACTGAAGTTCGGTTTTGCAGAGTTTGGCCGAACTTACCACTAAAGTTTGGTTCGGTTCAAAGACATGGGGACATGAATTTGGTGGACTAAAAACAGCTGTAAATTGGGGGTAGCAAGGGCTGGGGGGGGGGGCACCAGGGTGATTAGCCCTGCACAAGATGTGCTAGGGAAAGTACTCAAAAAAATAACAAAAAACTAAAATAATTAAAAAAAATACATTTAATTTATTTATGGAGGTTGGAGGCCATATTTGTAAGGAAAAATCTAGGCGATTTGCCTGCACAAAATGGGCTAGGGAAAGTACTCCAAATAACAGGTTACCAAAAAAATTTAAGAAATACATAGATACATACGTTTACAAAAATTCCTTTTACTTCAAGGGTTTTGAAGGCCTAATTGGGGGTGGGAGACACCTGGGTGATAGCCCTACACAAAATGGGCTCAAAATAATAACAAAATGCTAAAAGATTAAAGAAATACATACATAAATGTATCATTTAATATATATGTCAGGGAACCGCAGGTCATGAGATCCAACTATCATTCAGGGACCTCCGGACACGCAACCCACTTTCCCCAACACCCATCCGTTTGACTTCCAGGCCCAAAGCCTGTGGACACAGATTCTTGGCTAAGGCAAAAAGATTGCTCAAGTTAAATAAATGTTTTAATGCAAGGAGCGCACACTAGGCAGTGATAACAAACATTTGGCTATGATGGAATATGAATTAATACAAATGCTGTTCTGAGTAGTGGGTTATAGGTTACAATGAGTTACACAGAGATATATAATAGTCAGTTACCTTAAGAAGCAGTTGTAGAGTGGTGATGAAGAGCTCCCACAAGGGGTATGTCAAGAGCTTACAGATGGTTTGGGCACCTCCAGCACGCTGCAGTGCGACCCCTATCCAGAGAATGGCGAAGCCTGGCCCAGGGTTGCCCCTTTATGCCTCGGGATCCTTTCACTCCCTCCCTTCCGTGGGCTGCACTGTCACCTCCCACTGTTGGGTAGGCTGCTTTAGCCCCTAAAACACTTTAGGGGTTATAACTTTGAGCATGGGGGTTGTATGGCACCAAAAGATTGGGGTAGATGCCGGGCATCCGATTAGTCCAAAAATGGGGTCCCTAAATGGGTCAGAACCTTAGATCTCCATTTTTCTAGGTTTCCCTGTTCGCAGGGCCCAGAGAAACCTAGCGCTACCTGCGATTTTGTGAGCCGGTTCTGGTTCTGTACCTGGCTCGGTGCTGGGACACATTGTGGCCTATGGTCCAATTTGTGTTGGTGCCGCTGGTCTGCGGCTCTCATTTTGATGTGATGAGGCTCACAGCCAGGGGTCATACCGTCTTCTGACAAATCGGTGCCTTCCCAGGCTGGAGGTGTGAGAGAATCAGCAGGGAGTCTGTGATCTGCGCTGCTGAACTCATAAATATGCCACTTCCCTGGGTAGGAGCTTGCGGCTCAAGTACAAGATGGGGTGTTCCTGTCCCGTCGGGTCGACCTGGCTCAGCACAGTGCCAAGGCCAAAGACATTGGCATCAGTTTGTACTATAAATGGCTGCGTAAAGTTGGCCGCTTGGAGTACTGGAGAACTGCAGAGGGTATCTTTCAGTGCTTGGAAGGCTGTCTCGCAGTCACAGATCCAATTGACTACGGAGGGCAGCTTCTTCTTGGTGAGGTCTAGGGATGAGCGGACTAACCCGGATTCGTTCAGAATTTCATGAAAAATTTGATTCTGAACGAATCCGAATTTCCCCGCGACTCGATGGATCGAAGTTTTCCTTTAAACTCCATTTATTTCAATCACAGGCATTCTAAGATGGTGGAAGCACATGTCCAAACCTGCATTAGGCAGCCTATTTGTTATACTAAATACGCTTGTTCATCCTTCCTCAGCTTAATCAAAGTATTGCATTTTGAATTGGTATTTGGTCTACCTTTAAAAAAAAACACCAGGCCGCAGGGCATCCCAAACCTGCACTTAGCAGCCTATCTGTTATACTAAATACGCTTGTTCATCCTTCCTCAGCTTAATCAAAGTATTGCATTTTGAATTGGTTTTTGGTCTGCCTTTAACAAAAAAAACACCAGCCCACCTGGGTATCCCAAACCTGCATTAGACAGCCTATCTGTTATACTAAATACGCTTGTTCATCTTTCCTCAGATTAATCAAAGTATTGCATTTTGAATTGGTTTTTGGTCTGCCTTTAACAAAAAAAACACCAGCCCACCTGGGTATCCCAAACCTGCATTAGGCAGCCTATCTGTTATACTAAATACACTTGTTGATCCTCCTCAGCTTAATCAAAGTATTGCATTTTGAATTGGTTTTGGTGTGCCTTTAACAAAAAAAACACCAGGCTGCAGGGCATCCCAAACCTGCACTTAACAGCCTATCGGTTATACTAAATACGCTTGTTCATCCTTCCTCAGCTTAATCAAAGTATTGCATTTTGAATTGGTTTTTGGTCTGCTTGTAAAAAAAACACCAGTCCACCTGGGTATCCCAAACCTGCACTTAGCAGCCTATCCGTTATACTAAATGCACTTGTTCATCCTTCCTTAGCTTAATCAAAGTATTTCATTTTGAATTGGTTTTTGGTCTGCTTGTAAAAAAAACACCAGGCCGCAGGGAATCCCAAACCTACACTTAGCAGCCTATCTGTTATACTAAATACGCTTGTTGATCCTCCTCAGCTGAATCAAAGTATTGCATTTTGAATTGATTTTTGGTCTGCCTTTAACAAAAAAAACATCAGCCTACCTGGGTATCCCAAACCTGCATTAGGCAGCCTATCTGTTATACTAAAAAAGCTTGTTCATCCTTCCTCAGCTTAATCAAAGTATTGCATTTTGATTTGTTTTTTGTCCAGCTGCCAAAACACTAGGCCGCAGGGCAACCCAAACCTGCACTTAGCAGCCTATCTGTTATACTAAATACGCTTGTTCATCCTTCCTCAGCTTAATCAAAGTATTGCATTTTGAACTGGTTTTTGGTCTGCCTTTAATAAAAAAAACACCAGCCCACCTGGGTATTCCAAACCTGCATTAGGCAGCCTATCTGTTATACTAAATACGCTTGTTCATCCTTCCTCAGCTTAATCAAATTATTGCATTTTGAATTGGTTTTTGGTCTACCTTTAACAAAAAAAACACCAGCCCACCTGGGTATCCCAAACCTGCATTAGGCAGCCTATCTGTTATACTAAATACGCTTGTTCATCCTTCCTCAGCTTAATCAAAGTGTGGCATTGTGAATTGGTTTTTGGTCTGCCTTTAACAAAAAAAACACCAGGCCGCAGGGCACCCAAACCTGCACTTAGCATTTTATCTGTTATACTAAATAAGTTTGTTGATCCTCCTCAACTTAATCAAAGTATTGCATTTCGAATTGGATTTTGGTCTGCCTTTAACAAAAAAAACACCAGCCCACCTGGGTATCCCAAACCTGCATTAGGCAGCCTATCTGTTATACTAAATACGCTTGTTCATCCTTCCTCAGCTTAATCAAAGTGTGGCATTGTGAATTGGTTTTTGGTCTGCCTTTAACAAAAAAAAACACCAGGCCGCAGGGCACCCAAACCTGCACTTAGCATTTTATCTGTTATACTAAATACGCTTTTTGATCCTCCTCAGCTTAATCAAAGTATTGCATTTTGAATTGGTTTTTGGTCTGCCTTTAACGAAAAAAACACCAGGCCGCAGGGCATCCCAAACCTGCACCTAACAGCCTATCTGTTATACTAAATACGCTTGTTCATCCTTCCTCAGCTTAATCAAAGTATTGCATTTTGAATTGGTTTTTGGTCTGCTTGTAAAAAAACACCAGCCCACCTGGGTATCCCAGACCTGCACTTAGCAGCCAATCTGTTATACTAAATACGCTTGTTGATCCTCCTCAGCTGAATCAAAGGATTGTATTTTGAATTGATTTTTGGTCTGCTTGTAAAAAAAAACACCAGCCCACCTGGGTATCCCAAACCTGCACTTAGCAGCCTATCTGTTATACTAAATACGCTTGTTCATCCTTCTTCAGCTTAATCAAAGTATTGCATTTTGAATTGGTTTTTGGTCGGCCTTTAACAAAAAAAACACCAGGCCGCAGGGCATCCCAAACCTGCACTTAGCAGCCTATCTGTTATACTAAATTCGTTTGTTCATCCTTCCTCAGCTTAATCAAAGTATTGCATTTTGAATTGGTTTTTGGTCTGCTTGTAAAAAAAACACCAGGCCGCAGGGCATCCCAAACCAAACTATCCAAACTATCTGTTATACTAAATACGCTTGTTGATCCTCCTCAGCTGAATCAAAGTATTGCATTTTGAATTGATTTTTAGTCAGCCTTTAACAAAAAAAACATCAGCCCACCTTGGTATCCCAAACCTGCATTAGGCAGCCTATCTGTTATACTAAATAAGCTTGTTCATCCTTCCTCAGCTAAATAAAAGTATTGCATTTTGAATTGGTTTTTGTCCAGCTGCCAAAACACTAGGCCGCAGGGCATCCCAAACCTGCACTTAGCAGCTTATCTGTTATACTAAATACGCTTGTTCATCCTTCCTCAGCTTAATCAAAGTATTGCATTTTGAATTGGTTTTTGGTCTGCCTTTAACAAAAAAAACACCAGCCCACCTGGGTATCCCAAACATGCATTAGGCAGCCTATCTGTTATACTAAATACGCTTGTTCATCCTTCCTCAGCTTAATCAAAGTATTGCATTTTGAATTGGTTTTTGGTCTGCTTGTAAATAAAACACCAGCCCACCTGGGTATCCCAAACCTGCACTTAGCAGCCTATCTGTTAAACTAAATGCGCTTGTTCATCCTTCCTCAGCTTAATCAAAGTATTGCATTTTGAATTGGTTTTTGGTCTGCTTGTAAAAAAAACACCAGGCCGCAGGGCATCCCAAACCTGCACTTAGCAGCCTATCTGTTATACTAAATACGCTTGTTCATCCTTCTTTAGCTTAATCAAAGGATTGCATTTTGAATTGGTTTTTGGTCGGCCTTTAACAAAAAAAACACCAGGCCGCAGGGCATCCCAAACCTGCACTTAGCAGCCTATCTGTTATACTAAATTCGTTTGTTCATCCTTCCTCAGCTTAATCAAAGTATTGCATTTTGAATTGGCTTTTGGTCTGCCTTTAACAAAAAAAACACCAGGCCGCAGGGTATCCCAAACCTGCACTTAGCAGCCTATCTGTTATACTAAATATGCTTGTTCATCCTTCCTCAACTTAATCAAAGTATTGCAATTTGAATTGGTTTTTGGTCTGCTTGCAAAAAAACACCAGCCCACCTGGGTATCCCAAACCTGCACTTAGCAGCCTATCTGTTATACTAAATACGCTTGTTCATCCTTCCTCAGCTTAATCAAAGTATTGCATTTTGAATTGGTTTTTGGTCTGCCTTTAACAAAAAAAACACCAGGCTGCAGGGCATCCCAAACCTGCACTTAGCAGCCTGTTATACTAAATATGCTTGTTCATCCTTCCTGAGCTTAATCAAAGTATTGCATTTTGAATTGGTTTTTGGTCTGCCTTTAACAAAAAATACACCAGGCCACAGTGCATCCCAAACCTGCACTTAGCAGCCTATCTGTTATACTAAATACGCTTGTTCATCCTTCCTCAGCTTAATCAAAGTATTGCATTTTGAATTGGTTTTTGGTCTGCTTGTAAAAAAAACACCTGCACCCATAGAGGCACCTTGGCGCGGTGGTACAGCTTAGCATACTTCGGCAGATGTGTGTGACCAAGCATCTGTTTTTACCAGATTTAGAGACAGATTATAGGTTGGTCTGCAAGCTAACAGGGTTGAGTGCTGTGGCTCCTTTAAGTCTTTAGTAACCTAATTGCCCTGCTGACTTGCACCTCCCAGGTTAGTTATAAAATGGTCTGAGCAGCTAACACTCCCCCTTTGTTCATTTTGAATTTGTGCAAGCACAGGGGGTGTGGGGTCTAGGCTGTATTGTAAGGTCTTGACCCTTCCACCCCATGGCTAGCACATGAGGTTTAGGGCAACCTCAGGTAAGCTGCTCCCTTTTTATCTCTTGCATTGTATGTCCCAAATGGGGCTCTGATAGATTATTAGGACTGCACCCATAGAGGCACCTTGGCGCGGTGGTGCAGCTTAGCATACTTCTGCAGATGTGTGTGACCGAGCCTCTGTTTTTACCAGATTTAGAGACAGATTATAGGTTGGTCTGCAAGCTAACAGGGTTGAGTTCTGCGGCTCCTTTAAGTCTTTAGTTATCTAATTGCCCTGCTGACTTGCACCTCCCAGGTTAGTTATAAAATGGCTGAGCAGCTGCCACTCCCCCTTTGTTCATTTAAAAAAAACACCAGCCCACCTGGGTATCCCAAACCTGCATTAGGCAGCCTATCTGTTATACTAAATACGCTTGTTCATCCTTCCTCAGCTTAATCAAAGTATTGCATTTTGAATTGGTTTTTGGTCTGCCTTTACAAAAAAAACACCAGGCCGCAGGGCATCCCAAACCTGCACTTAGCAGCCTATCTGTTATACTAAATACGCTTGTTCATCCTTCCTCAGCTTAATCAAAATATTGCATTTTGAATTGGTTTTTGGTCTGCCTTTAACAAAAAAAACACCAGGCTGCAGGGCATCCCAAACCTGCACTTAGCAGCCTGTTATACTAAATATGCTTGTTCATCCTTCCTCAGCTTAATCAAAGTATTGCATTTTGAATTGGTTTTTGGTCTGCCTTTAACAAAAAATACACCAGGCCACAGGGCATCCCAAACCTGCACTTAGCAGCCTATCTGTTATACTAAATACGCTTGTTCATCCTTCCTCAGCTTAATCAAAGTATTGCATTTTGAATTGGTTTTTGGTCTGCTTGTAAAAAAACACCTGCACCCATAGAGGCACCTTGGCGCGGTGGTGCAGCTTAGCATACTTCGGCAGATGTGTGTGACCAAGCATCTGTTTTTACCAGATTTAGAGACAGATTATAGGTTGGTCTGCAAGCTAACAGGGTTGAGTGCTGCGGCTCCTTTAAGTCTTTAGTAACCTAATTGCCCTGCTGACTTGCACCTCCCAGGTTAGTTATAAAATGATCTGAGCAGCTAACACTCCCCCTTTGTTCATTTTGAATTTGTGCAAGCACAGGGGGTGTGGGGTCTAGGCTGTATTGTAAGGTCTTGACCCTTCCACCCCATGGCTAGCACATGAGGTTTAGGGCAACCTCAGGTAAGCTGCTCCCTTTTTATCTCTTGCATTGTATGTCCCAAATGGGGCTCTGATAGATTAGAGTTAGGACTGCACCCATAGAGGCACCTTGGCGCGGTGGTGCAGCTTAGCATACTTCTGCAGATGTGTGTGACCGAGCCTCTGTTTTTACCAGATTTAGAGACAGATTATAGGTTGGTCTGCAAGCTAACAGGGTTGAGTTCTGCGCCTCCTTTAAGTCTTGAGTTATCTAATTGCCCTGCTGACTTGCACCTCCCAGGTTAGTTATAAAATGGCTGAGCAGCTGCCACTCCCCCTTTGTTCATTTAAAAAAAACACCAGCCCACCTGGGTATCCCAAACCTGCATTAGGCAGCCTATCTGTTATACTAAATACGCTTGTTCATCCTTCCTCAGCTTAATCAAAGTATTGCATTTTGAATTGGTTTTTGGTCTGCCTTTAACAAAAAAAACACCAGCCCACCTGGGTATCCCAATCCTGCATTAGGCAGCCTATCTGTTATACTAAATACGCTTGTTCATCCTTCCTCAGCTTA
This sequence comes from Gastrophryne carolinensis, assembly GCA_027917425.1. Classification (NCBI taxonomy): domain Eukaryota; kingdom Metazoa; phylum Chordata; class Amphibia; order Anura; family Microhylidae; genus Gastrophryne; species Gastrophryne carolinensis. The sequence goes on along the minus strand of CM051235.1, from coordinate 169,458,717 downwards.
ATCAAAGTATTGCTTTTTGAATTGGTTTTTGGTCTGCCTTTAACAAAAAAAACACCAGGCTGCAGGGAATCCCAAACCTGAACTTAGCAGCCTGTTATACTAAATACTCTTGTTCATCCTCCCTCAGCTTAATCAAAGTATTGCATTTTGAATTGGTTTTTGGTCTGCATTTAACAAAAAATACACCAGGCCGCAGGGCATCCCAAACCTGCACTTAGCAGCCTATCTGTTATACTAAATACGCTTGTTCATCCTTCCTCAGCTTAATCAAAGTATTGCATTTTGAATTGGTTTTTGGTCTGCCTTTAACAAAAAAAACTCCAGGCCGCAGGGCATCCCAAACCTTAACTTAGCAGCCTATCTGTTATACTAAATACGCTTGTTCATCCTCCTCAGCTTAATCAAAGTATTGCATTTTGAATTGGTTTTTGGTCTGCTTGTAAAAAAAACACCAGCCCACCTAGGTATCCCAAACCTGCACTTAGCAGCCTATCTATTATACTAAATACGCTTGTTCATCCTTCCTCAGCTTAATCAAAGTATTGCATTTTGAATTGGTTTTTGGTCTGCTTGTAAAAAAAACACCAGGCCGCAGGGCATCCCAAACCGGCACTTAGCAGCCTATCTGTTAAACTAAATGCGCTTGTTGATCCTCCTCAGTTTAATCAAAGTATTGCATTTTGAATTGGTTTTTGGTTTGCCTTTAACAAAAAAAACACCAGCCCACCAGGGTATCCCAAACCTGCATTAGGCAGCCTATCTGTTATACTAAATACGCTTGTTCATCCTTCCTCAGCTTAATCAAAGTATTGCATTTTGAATTGGTTTTTGGTCTGCCTTTAACAAAAAAAACACCAGCCCACCTGGGTATCCCAAACCTGCATTAGGCAGCCTATCTGTTATACTAAATACGCTTGTTCATCCTTCCTCAGCTTAATCAAAGTATTGCATTTTGAATTGGTTTTTGTTCTGCCTTTAACAAAAAAAACACCAGCCCACCTGGGTATCCCAAACCTGCATTAGGCAGCCTGTTATACTAAATACGCTTGTTCATCCTTCCTCAGCTTAATCAAAGTATTGCATTTTGAATTGGTTTTTGGTCTGCCTTTAACAAAAAAAACACCAGCCCACCTGGGTTTCCCAAACCTGCATTAGGCAGCCTATCTGTTATACTAAATAAGCTTGTTCATCCTTCCTCAGCTTAATCAAAGTATTGCATTTTGAATTGGTTTTTGGTCTGCCTTTAACAAAAAAACCACCAGCCCACCTGGGTATCCCAAACCTGCACTTAGCAGCCTATCTGTTATACTAAATACGCTTGTTGATCATCCTCAGCTTAATCAAAATATTGCATTTTGAATTGGTTTTTGGTCGGCCTTTAACAAAAAAGCAGCCCACCTGGGTTTCCCAAACCTGCATTAGGCAGCCTGTTATACTAAATACGCTTGTTCTTCCTTCCTCAGCTTAATCAAAGTATTGTATTTTGAATTGGTTTTTGGTCTGCCTTTAACAACAAAAACACAAGGCCGCAGGGCATCCCAAACCTGCACTTAGCAGCCTATCTGTTATACTAAATACACTTGATCATCCTTCCTCAGCTTAATCAAAGTATTGCATTTTGAATTGGTTTTTGGTCTGCCTTTAACAAAAAAAACACCAGGCTGCAGGGCATCCCAAACCTGCACTTAGCAGCCAATCTGTTATACTAAATACGCTTGTTGATCCTCCTCAGCTTAATCAAAGTATTGCATTTTGAATTGATTTTTGGTCTGCCTTTAACAAAAAAAAAACACCAGCCCATCTGGGTATCCCAATCCTGCATTAGGCAGCCTATCTTTTATACTAAATACGCTTGTTCATCGTTCCTCAGCTTAATCAAAGTATTGCTTTTTGAATTGGTTTTTGGTCTGCCTTTAACAAAAAAAACACCAGGTCACAGGGCATCCCAAACCTGCACTTAGCAGCCTATCTGTTATACTAAATACACTTGTTCATCCTTCCTCAGCTTAATCAAAGTATTGCATTTTGAATTGGTTTTTGGTCTGCCTTTAACAAAAAAAACACCAGGCCGCAGGGCATCCCAAACCTGCACTTAGCAGCCTATCTGTTATACTAAATACACTTGTTGATCCCTCCTCAGCTTAATCAAAGTATTGCATTTTGAATTGGTTTTTGGTCTGCCTTTAACAAAAAAAACACCAGGCCGCAGGGCATCCCAAACCTGCACTTAGCAGCCTATTTGTTATACTAAATACGCTTGTTCATCCTTCTTCAGCTTAATCAAAGTATTGCATTTTGAATTAGTTTTTGGTCTGCCTTTAACAAAAAAAACACTAGGCCGCAGGGCATCCCATACCTGCACTTAGCAGCCTATCTGTTATACTAAATACGCTTGTTGATCCTTCCTCAGCTTAATCAAAGTATTGCATTTTGAATTGGTTTTTGTCCTGCCAAAACACTATGCCGCAGGGCATCCCAAACCTGCACTTAGCAGCCTATCTGTTATACTAAATACGCTTGTTCATCCTTCCTCAGCTTAATCAAAGTATTTCATTTTTAAATGGTTTTTGGTCTGCCTTTAACAAAAAACACCAGGCCGCATGGCATCCCAAACCTGCACTTAGCAGCCTATCTGTTATACTAAATACACTTGTTGATCCCTCCTCAGCTTAATCAAAGTATTGCATTTTGAATTGGTTTTTGGTCTGCCTTTAACAAAAAAAACACCAGGCCGCAGGGCATCCCAAACCTGCACTTAGCAGCCTATTTGTTATACTAAATACGCTTGTTCATCCTTCTTCAGCTTAATCAAAGTATTGCATTTTGAATTAGTTTTTGGTCTGCCTTTAACAAAAAAAACACTAGGCCGCAGGGCATCCCATACCTGCACTTAGCAGCCTATCTGTTATACTAAATACGCTTGTTGATCCTTCCTCAGCTTAATCAAAGTATTGCATTTTGAATTGGTTTTTGTCCTGCCAAAACACTATGCCGCAGGGCATCCCAAACCTGCACTTAGCAGCCTATCTGTTATACTAAATACGCTTGTTCATCCTTCCTCAGCTTAATCAAAGTATTTCATTTTTAAATGGTTTTTGGTCTGCCTTTAACAAAAAACACCAGGCCGCATGGCATCCCAAACCTGCACTTAGCAGCCTATCTGTTATACTAAATACTCTTGTTCATCCTTCCTCAGCTTAATCAAAGTATTGCATTTTGAATTGTTTTTTGTCCTGCTGCCAAAACACTAGGCTGCAGGGCATCCCAAACCTGCACTTAGCAGCCTATCTGTTATACTAAAAAAGCTTGTTCATCCTTCCTCAGCTTAATCAAAGTATTGCATTTTGCATTGGTTTTTGGTCTGCCTTTAACATAAAAAAAACCAGGCCGCAGGGCATCCCAAACCTGCAATTAGCAACCTATCTGTTATACTAAATACGCTTGTTTATCCTTCCTCAGCTTAATCAAAGTATTGTATTTTGAATTGGTTTTTAGTCTGCCTTTAACTAAAAAAACGAAAAAAGTATCTGGTGCAGAGAAGCAGTTCCTCACTTTATTTAGCTTCTTTTTAAAGTAAACACATTTTTTTATCGTACCTATTGCACATTTTAAATACATAAAAATGTCAGGCAGACAAGTGCAAGGATGTTCAAAGAAGAGTGGCAGAGGCCAAGATTTAGCAGGCAGAGGTTGCAGCAGACTAGGAGCGAGTGGCAGCAGGAGTCACGGTGAGAGATCTGATCTGCCAGTATCTGCTAGCGGTCGTGTCTCCACCAGTAACATATCTGCCGTGGTAGATTGGTTAACGCACTCATCAACATCATCACAAGTTACATCTGAGACCCCCAGTCTAGGGTCGGTAGGTTCCTCTGACACAACCCTGAGTTGGCATGCCCCGAGAGCAGTCCCTGTCCTCCCATTGCCTCTGTCCTACGCCGTTCCCTCCCCCAGCGATGTATCCTATGCTTTGGGTTCAGCTCCACTCTTTAGTGAGGAGGACGATCAGATAGAGGACAGTCAGCAGCTACTGCCCAGCCAAGAAATGGAGGTGGCTTCTTTAGCTAGGCAGACAAATAGTGATGTGGACAGTGTCGTGGGTGTTGCGAACGTTCCAGCTCCTGCGCCAGGAACTGTTGATGAAACCGAAAACATCAGTGACGTGCAGCCAAAACTCGGTGATGATGATGATGATGAAGGCGATCGCACTTGGGAGCCGGGTGATGAAGGGGCTTCATCGTCCTCATCAGGAGAAGAGGGGCGCAGGTTGCCCTGGAGTCAGCAGCTGAGGCAGCAAGGTGTTAGCAGCATGGTTGGCAGTCAGCATGGGGGCACAATTGTAAAGCCTGGAGCCAAACGGGGCCAGCGTAGAGCACCTGCTGCATGGCAGGCTACCTTATCGGGAGGTAGTGGAGCAGGGGTTCCTGGAGTTGGCGACAGTAGCAGTGAATCAGTGCGGTCTGTTGGTGGGAAAAGTAGCTACTCGGCAGTGTGGCAGTTTTTCCTGAAGCATCCGCAGGAGGGTAACATGGCCACATGCAAGATATGTAGGCAGAAGGTGAAGCATGGCCAGGGCCCAAATGTTGGCACCACAGCCCTGCGTCAACATATGATGCGTCACCATAAAGCGGCCTGGGAGAACCGAGGCTCCGAAGAGGTGGTCCAGCCTGCTTCCTCACCAAGTGGCACGCCGCTCCCAATTTCTGCCAGCCAAGGCTCCAGCACCTCAGCCGAAGGCAGCTGTGCATCATACCCATCCTCTGTCGCTCCTCCTGATGCTCCTGCTCCTCCTCCTCTAAGTCATGCATCCCACCAGCAATCCATCAGCGAAGCCATGTCCAAGAGACAGCAGTATGCACCCACTCATCCTACGGCGCAGAAGCTGAATGTGCTCCTGTCCAAGTTGCTGGTGCTGCAGTCGCTCCCTTTTCAGGTGGTGGACTCTGCACCTTTCAGAGAACTGATGGCTTGTGCCGAGCCGAGGTGGAGAGTCCCAAGCCGTCATTTCTTTGCCAAGAAGGCAGTACCAGCGCTAGCGCTGAACACTTTGTTGAACAGAAGGTGGGCCAGTCCTTGAGCCTGTCGGTGTGTAGCAAAGTGCATGGGAGCGCCGACGTCTGGAGCTGTAACTACGGTCAGGGACAGTACATGCCGTTTACGGCCCACTGGGTGAATGTGGTCCCTTTGCAGAAGCAGCAGCAACTTGGAAAGGTCACGCCGCTTTGGCCTTCGCGCTCCCTGCCCATTGGGCCTGTGACACCGTGCGACTCGGCCTCCTCATCCTCCGCCATCTCCTCACCCTCCACTGTAGGCTCAAGCTCCCCTCCAGTCTACCATCTGTGCAGGGCACGGAGGTGTCACGCAGTGCTTCACATGGTATTCATCAGAAAATCCAAACATGGCTTACTTCAAGAAAACTTAAAATGGGAATCATGGTTACCAACAATGGGAAGAACATTTTGTCTGCGCTGCGCCAAGGAAGCCTGACCCATGCCCCCTGCATGGCTCACGTCTTCAATCTGGTTGTCAAGCGGTTTCTGAAGTCTTCCCCCCATCTGCAAGACATCCTAAAAACTTCAAGGAAACTTTGCATGCACGTCAGCCACTCATACACCGCCAAACACACCCTTCTTGAGCTACAGCGTCAGAACGGTAGCCCCCAACATAGTCTGATTTGCGATGTTTCCACCCGTTGGAATTCCACCCTTCACATGTTGGACCGATTATATGAACAGAGAAAAGCCATCACGGATTTCCTGATGATCCAAGCGAATAGGGGGACTCCCCTGTGTAACTTCAATGTCAACCAGTGGCAGCTCATACGTGACACCTGCCATTTGCTCAGGCCCTTTGAGGAAGCCACTTTATTTGTGAGTCGCCAGGATTACGGGATGAACAACGTAATTCCACTGCTTCATGTACTACAGCACATATTGGAAACCATGGCTGGTCAGGGCACTGGAGACATGGCGTCTACATCTTACGGCCACATGAACCCCGTTGGAGCTGAACTGGAGGAGGAGGAAGAGGAGGAGGAGTTGCCCAGTGAAACACAGTTTAGGCTTGGCGAAATGGCTGGTTTATCTAGTCAGCAGACAGGAGAGGAGGAGCAGGAGCAGCCAGAGGAGCTAGAGGGTTTTGAGGAAGGCGAGACAGAGGACCCGGACACACCGTGGCAGTATGCAGTGGAGATGCAGACAGGTAGTCCCTCCGAGTCACTTGCGCAAATGGCAGGAAGCATGCTCACGTGCTTGCGTAGTGACCCCAGAATTGTTTCCATTTATCGGCGTGAGGACTTCTGGCTGTCCACCTTATTGGACCCTCGCTTCCGGCACAAAATGGGGGCATTTTTTAAACCCGCCGAGAGGGAGGACAAACTGAACTACTACAAAGACATTCTGCGTAGGCAGTTGGCCGATGCCTATCTGCGCCATGGTCAATACTCTTGCACGTCTGACTTGGGGGAACCTCTGCGATCACCTTCCACTGCCATGGCTGCTTGGCAGGTGGAAGGAGAAGCAGCAACAGCTCCATCAGCAGCAGCCTCGGTCTTCAGTCGCTAATGAGTAGTTTTCTACACCCGCATAGTGAGTCTACTCATGAGCAGCATGAAAACCTGGAGCAGGACCTGAACCAGCAGGTGTGTCATACCTTGACATGACCATGCCAACACACCTTGAGGATCCGCTGGACTTCTGGGCAGCCAAACTTGACTTGTGGCCGCAACTAGCAGAGTTTGCCCTGGAAAAGCTGTCCTGCCCGGCCAGTAGTGTGCCATCTGAGCGGATGTTTAGTGCGGCGGGGGCCATAGTCATGCCAAGGAGAACTTGTCTGTCCACAAATAATGTGGAGAGACTCACCTTTGTGAAGATGAATCAGGCATGGTTCAACCAGGATTTCCAGCCAACAATGGCTGATCCATGGTAGTAGCTGATGCATGGTAGCTCCTTATGCTGCTGCCAACTCCAGGGTGTGTCTTTCAGGCAATATATGGGCTCCCTATGCTGCTGCCAACTCCTGGGTGTGTCTTTCCGGCAATATATAGGCTCCCTATGCTGCTGCTGCCAGCTCATATGTGTGTCTTTCGGGCAATATATGGGCTCCTAATGCTGCTGCTGCCAACTCCAGTGTGAGCACTCTTAAATGACGCATGATAGCATATTTGGGATGCCCCCCGGTTAAAGGCAATGGCTGCTGGCAATTTGACAATGGCTGCTGGCAATTTGACAAAGTGACTTTCTTTACAAAATGCAACCAGTTAATAGACAGGTACTCTTGAAATATTACTGCTAGTGTTTGGGATGCCTTCTCCTCACATACAAAGGAGGCCTCCCTTGATTGTGGAAAAGTGACGTTAATTATAAAATGCAAACAGTTATTAGACAGGTAGTCTTGAGATATTTATGATACTGTTTAGGATGCCCATGTGGGCTGGGGTTTTTACAGCAGACACAGAAACAATTCAAACTGCGATATATTTATGAGAAATAGCCTTTAAAAGCTGCTTTACTGTAACAGGGTCAAATGTGCTGGTTTGGGATACCCTGAGGCCTGGTGTTTTTACAGCACACACAAAAACAATTAAAACTGCAATATATTATATATTTATGATAAATAGCCTTTAAAGCTGCTTTTGTGTAACAGATAGGGTCAAATGTGCAGGTTTGGGATACCCTGCGGCCTGGTGTTTTTACAGCAGGACAAAAACCAATAAAAAATGCAAAAGCTTAATAAAGCTGAAGCGGAACAAGCTTATTTAGTATAACAGGGTACAACGTGCAGGTTTGGGATACCCTGCGGCCTAGTGTTTTGGCAGCAGGACAAAAGCCAATTCAAAATGCAATAGCTTAATTAAAATGAGGCTGAACAACGCTTATTTAGCATAACAGATAGGGTGCTACGTGCAGGTTTGGGATACCCTGCGGCCTAGTGTTTTGGCAGCAGGACACAAACCAATTCAAAATGCAATAGCTTAATTAAAATGAGGCTGAACAACGCTTATTTAGTATAACAGATAGGGTGCTACGTGCAGGTTTGGGATACCCTGCGGCCTAGTGTTTTGGCAGCAGGACACAAACCAATTCAAAATGCAATAGCTTAATTAAAATGAGGCTGAACAACACTTATTTAGTATAACAGGGTGCTACGTGCAGGTTTGGGATACCCTGCGGCCTAGTGTTTTGGCAGCAGGACACAAACCAATTCAAAATGCAATAGCTTAATTAAAATGAGGCTGAACAACGCTTATTTAGTATAACAGATAGGGTGCTACGTGCAGGTTTGGGATGCCCTGCAGCCTGGTGTTTTTTTTTTTAAAGGCAGACCAAAAACCAATTCAAAATGAAATACTTTGATTAAGCTGAGGAGGATGAACAAGTGTATATTGTATAACAGATAGGCTGCTAAGTGCAGGTTTGGGATGCCCTGTGGCCTGGTGTTTTTTTTGTTAAAGGCAGACCAAAACCAATTCAAAATGAAATACTTTTATTAAACTGAGGAGGATGAACAAGCGTATTTAGTATAACAGGCTGCTAAGTGCAGGTTTGGGATGCCCTGCGGCCTGGTGTTTTTTTTTTTTTTTGTTAAAGGCAGACCAAAAACCAATTCAAAATGAAATACTTTTATTAAACTGAGGAGGATGAACAAGCGTATTTAGTATAACAGGCTGCTAAGTGCAGGTTTGGGATGCCCTGCAGCCTGGTGTTTTTTTGTTAAAGGCAGACCAAAAACCAATTCAAAATACAATACTTTGATTAACCCTTTAACCGCCAGCCTACCCGGAGTTTTTGTTACGCTTTGTTGCCAGACCATTTTTCACTATTTTGCACTACTATGCAAACTATATATTCTCTTGAAATACACACCTCGAGCTTTTTAGGCATACCAGGCTTGTTGATGTTGCCACAGTTTTCTGGAAGTTCTCCCTCAATGTATTCTTTGGTTACACAGAGCTCCCCTAAAAAAGGGATAAAAAGCAGAATCAAAGCCACATTTTTCTAAAGAAAACTAGATACAAACAAGAAAAAACAAGTTAATCTAAAAAAGCAACATCCCCTGAACAAAACGATACCCAACATGCATTGCTACTGTCAAGGGAAGAGTTGCCAAACACCCCAAAGTAAAGCTTGTGCACAACTGTAATTTTACTTGAAAATTTCAGCTCTACAGACAAAGTGGCACCTTGCGCTTTTTCTACCAAAACAACCTTTTACATTTGGACTACCTGCCACAAACCATACATTCCCTGAAATTACACATGATAAGCTTTCTAAGCTTACCCAGCTTGTTGTAGTGGGCCCATCTTTCTGGAAGTAATCCCTCAAAGAATTCTTTGGCCGCACAGGGTTTCCTTAAAAAAATGTATAATAAAGCAGATAAAAAAATGAGTTTTCCTAAAATATCAATATGCAAACAAGTAAAAACAAGCTAAATCTGAAAGCGCAAAATCCCCCGAGCAGAACAATACCCAACATGCATAGATACTACTAACCCTTTTAACTGCCAGCTTTGTCACCCTCTCTTGACAGGTCATTTTTCACCATTTTGCGCTATGCTTAACTGTGATTTTTGCAGGAATTTCCAGGAAAATCATATATTTTATTTTTGCGGCAGAGTTTAGGCTTTAACATGAAATGTCTTGTTTGTAATTTTTTTACTGTTTTTTTAAATATTTTTGAGTAAATTAAACAAAACAAAATAAAAAAAAATATTTTTTAGAAAATTGTCTCCTTTATTTCAAATAAAACATTTGTTTTATTAAAGAAAACCATATTGCATGTGAAAGCCCACTTTATAACATGTAAAAATAGGGGGGCGTGGCTGGCTGCCGAGAGAGATGGTCGCACTGTAGTTCAGCTCAGCACCCCGGGCAGGCAAAAGGGCGGCTACCTAGAGCAATCCGGTGCCAGGAGACTCAGAAAGTGCCTCTAGACCCTGCGGAGGCAGGCACCATCTCGATGGGCAAAAGCGGAGGCGGAGGTAGGAGGAGGACGGCGCCTTCGCACCAACATAGTTCGAGGCGCAGCACGGGTCCAGCAAAGATGGCGGAGGGAGACGACGCATATGACTTACAGGAACAGCAGCGCCAGTCAGGTGCTCGTCAGACAGAGCCCGTGAACGGGACTACAACCAGCCAACAGGTGCTCCCTGACAGAAGCTGCGACGAAGGAGACGCGCCAGATCTGGACTGGACGGCCATGGCGAAAGATCAGCGGTCGCGTTTGGCGGGAAACAGCGGAGGGGGAGCGGGAGAGGCGAATGGCGGCAGCGACAGTAGCAGGGCTGGGAGCCCGCTCCCCACCACCACACGTGGCCCATCCAGCGCCCCGGTGTCACCTACGAGGCTCCCTCACATGGACACCGCAGACTCCATCAGCAGCCCATCAAGCAGCAGCCCGCCGAACAGTGAGTCTTCCCTTTTTTCGGGCCCCCGTAGCCCCTGTGCCCCGCTCCCGTCCCTAGAACCGGGGAACCATGCCCAGCCAGCCCCAGACTCAGTTGAGCTCAGAGACGCCAACCTGCTAGCAAAGTTTAAACTGCTCCTACAGCAGGAACTACAAGCTGTCACAGACGCATGGGCCACCCCACTGAAAGCGGAGATCCATAGCTTGGGGGAAAGAACAGAGGCCCTGGAAAGTAAAATGGAGCACACCCTAGCCACCATACAACCCCTGGACAGGGATATTGAGGCCATACAGTTAAAACTGGAGGATCTGGAGAATAGGGCCAGAAGGGGCAATCTGCGCATCAGAGGCCTACCAGAATCCATGCTAGATGTAACTGCGACGGTGACGGCCTTGTTCCAGGAATTGGTCCCTAACCTGCCAATAGAGAGATTGGAGCTGGACCGGGCCCACAGAGCTCTGGGGCCTAAACGCAAGGATGGGCTGCCCCGGGATATTGTCCTAAAACCCAAATATTTCCGCACAAGAGAGGCCTTATTACGGGCAGCAAGGGAGAAGAAGGAGCTAACTTTTCAAGGCCACAACTATCAGCGAACCGCCCTCAGGCCACCCAGGGACAGACCTTCCTTTGACAACAAGAAAAGAGCCCCTACTCTACCTCGGGTTCACTGGGACCCCATACAAACCAATCAAAGGTGATGGACGCAGAATTATGCTCTCCCTCTTTGTCCTCTGCAGTTTTTAGCTCCGTGGAATGCTGTTGTCTGCCCTAATTCCAGGACGTTGTGTGAATCCCTTTCGGCCCGGGACTGTGATGCCAGATTCTTCTGCAGTCGGCGCTGCAAGCACTTCAGGTTATGCGCTTAGGGCGCAAGTTCTTTCTTTTGGCTTTTCAACCTGTTAGCCGTTGGTTTTATATTTTATATTTTTTCATGCATTTTCTATAATGATGTATTAAGATCTCTTGGGTTTTGTCCTGACTTTCCCTCAGTCGGGAGAATCCAACCGGTCAGTATTTTTTTTAAGTAATATAGTCGTCCTTAGCCTGCCCTGGGGGACACATCCCCACTGACTGTACTTTTCTACTACTGCATTACGGTAGACGGAGGAGTTGTAATAACCCTCCCTCTATTGATAGGCCCGTTTGAACGGGCGGTGAAATTCCAGCCTTGGTCCTGATGGGCCCCCTTGTATCATCCCGGTTAATGATACTGTTGTTCATGAATATTATGCAGATCTATAGTTTATATTTTTACAGTTTGTCCTCATTATTGGTTTCAACACCCACCCTACCCCGGCCCTCCTGTGTGTCTACCCCGGTGGCCCCCCCCTCCCTGGGTCCCTGGTCCGCCCTGGACGATAGTGTCGCTTGCACTGTATGGCTATGTCTCACAATAGTTTGAAAATAATCTTTCATAATGTACAGGGGTTTAATTCTCCCTCCAAACGGAACAAGGCCTTCCAATTCTATAAAGCCAACAGAGCTGACATTCTTTGCCTGCAGGAAACCAGATTTGCCCACCATTCACACCCTAAGTACCTAAACAGACACTTCCCCCTGCACTATCATGCTATGTTTAAAGAAAAGAAACGGGGGGTCACGATTGCTTTCAGGAAAAATTTACCCTTTGTCTGCCATAAGGAGATAGTGGACCCGACAGGCCGCTATGTACTGGTGTCTGGATCCATATATGACGTGGAAATCACGGTAGTTTCGTATTATACTCCCAATGCACACCAGCTTAGATTTCTGTCCCATTTATTCAAAGTAGTTAAGGAGCACTCCAGAGGTGTGGTGTACCTGGCGGGCGACTCAAACCTGGTAATAGATCCCAAGAGGGACAAGTCAGTCCCCACAATGCCGGGCCGAGGAGGGGAGCCAGGTACAGGCAAACCGGGGGCGTTCAGTGCACTTTTGGGCTCTTATGCGCTGTGTGACACTTGGCGGGAGGCCCACCCCACAGGGCGAGACTTTACATTCTACTCCAATCCGCACAAATCTTTCTGTAGAATAGACCATGTCTTCATGCCACAACATTCACTTACACAACTTCAAGGAGCCACAATCCTCTCCACGCCTTGGTCTGACCATAGCCCAATGATGATCTCCGTGGACTTGGCGGTCCCCAGGAGATCTCTTGACTCCTGGCGCCTTAATGAATCGCTCCTGACAACTAAAGATACTTGTGACAAAATCCAGAAGCACCTAGCTGATTATTTTATGCACAATGTGGGCTCGGTGGACTCTCCAGTCTCCTTATGGGAAGCCCATAAACTGGTGATGAGAGGGCACATAATACAAATAGCCACAGCAAGAAAGAGGGAAAGGGAGGCCAAAGTGAAGGAATTATCTGATCAATTCAGGAAGGCCGAGGAGGAGTGGAAGGGCAACCCATGTCAGACCACCAAAGACAGAGTTGATTTGGCCCGCTTGGAACTTAACTTACTCCTGGACTGCCAGGCAGAAAAGCAGCTGCGGTGGTCCAAACAGCACTTTTACTCCAGGGGCAACAAGCCGGATTCCATGATGGCCAAACAACTCAGAGCAAACCCAAAAGCCAACCCATTCAGCTGAAGTTACAAGGGCTCACAACTGCTAACCCCTTAAAGATAGTGGAGGCCTTTAAAACTTTTCTGGTGGACCTCTACTCCAGCCCGGGGGGGAACAACTCACAAAAACTGGAAGAATTTTTCTCCGGCATTGAGCTACCGGTTGCCCCTCGGGACTGTTTAGATAGTATGGAAGAGCCCATCACATTACAGGAATTGTTGGCCGCAATAAAGACCATTAAACCCAAAAAGACCCCGGGCCCAGATGGCTTCTTGGGACTTTATTACAAGAAATGTGCTCCGCTGCTGGGGCCTCACCTGGTGGCACTATTCAATTCCCTTAGATCGGGCATGAATCCCAGTCCTGAGTCATCAATGGCTAATATTGTCATGATCCCCAAGCCGGAGAAAGATCCCCTGCTGACCTCTAACTATCGGCCTATTTCATTACTCAACCAGGACGTTAAACTCCTGGCTAAAATCCTGGCCTCGAGACTGAATTCCTTCCTGGGCTCGTTGGTCCATAGAGATCAGTCGGGCTTTGTCCCTTCCAGACAAGCTAGTGATAACGTTAGACGTATAGCCCACTTAATTCACTCCATTCAGATCAGGAAAATTCCCGCTTTTTTACTATCTTTAGATATTTATAAAGCATTTGACACAATCTCATGGGAGTACATGCGTACAACGTTGGAGAGGTGGGGTTTTGGCAGCAAGTTTCTACAGTTGATCTCGGCATTGTATTACCAACCGACAGCGAGGGTTAGATACCTTGGCTTCTCTTCAGACAGGTTTGGTATACAGAGAGGTACCCGCCAGGGATGCCCCCTATCCCCCATCCTGTTCATTTTGGCCATGGAGCCCTTAGCGCTTAAAATCAGAGCTAATAAAAATATCAAGGGCATTGATATTGGAGGAGTCCACCATAAGGTTTCGCTTTTTGCGGATGATGCTGTCCTGGTTTTGTCACAACCTATCACCACCTAATCTTCTTGGGGTGCTGGACGAGTTTGCTGAGATCTCTGGGCTCAAGATAAATAGATCCAAATCGGTTGCCATGAATGTAGGGCTCTCGGCGGGATCAGTGTTGCACCTCAAATCCACATACGACTTCAAGTGGACCTCAAATGGCCTACCCTATTTGGGTGTTCGCTTGGCACCCACATATGGGGGCCTCTACGCAGCCAACTACCCACCTCTGATACGAACTCTGAATTCTTTGATGGATTCCTGGACAGACCTTCCCATATCGTGGTTGGGACGGGTGGCCGCGGTCAAAATGACAATCCTCCCCAAAATCTTGTATTACTTTAGAGTACTACCTGTCAGGATCCCGGCCTACATGCTCCGAATCCTTCAGAGACGGATGTTCCAGTTTGTCTGGGGGACAACTAGACCCCGAGTGGCAAGACGCACAATGTTTGCCCATAAATCTCAGGGGGGTTTGGGGGTGCCTAATATTACTCACTACTATAAAGCAGCACAAATAGCGCAGTTGTCTCAGCTACATGCAGTGAGAGATCTACCGTTGTGGGCCCTGCTGGAGATCCCGAACCTGGGGAAGTCCCCATTAGAGGCTCTGCTATGGACAGACCCCAGATATAGACCAAAAGATCTGAGCCCTTTGATGGTACACTCCCTTAAGGTTTGGGACTCAATAAAATATTCCTCGGGATTAATGTCACCCCACGCTCCTTTACTGAATTTATGGGATAATCCTCTATTCCCACCGGGTCTCCGGGGAGGGGCGTCCTTTTCGCCTTGGGTGTCGGTGGGTATCTGTGCGTTTCATCATCTCCTGACAGACAAGGGCCTTATGTCATTTGAAGAGTTGAGGGATAAGTATGGTCTCCCACGGACAGAATGGTTCCACTACACACAGTTGAGCCACTGGCTTAGACCTAGGCTTGCTGGACTAGCCTCGTATAGGAAATGGACCAAATTCGAGTCCTTGTGTGTGGAGGAGCCGGATAGCCCGGGGAGGATCTCCTTGCTATATTCTTCCCTTAATGATTTTCCAAAACCCCTTGACCACAAGTATGTTCGAGAATGGGGGGAGGACCTGAGATTGGAGAAGGAGGAGGTGGACTGGGCGGGGGTGTGGAGGGCGACCTGGGGCTGTTCAATTAATTCACTCACAGTAGAGTCAGCCTATAAAGTCCTGTTACGTTGGCATCTGGTCCCTGCTAGAATCCATAAAATTTATCCCGCTTACCCAGAACAATGCTTCAGGGGCTGCTCGGTAAAAGGCGATGGCTTCATACATGGTGGACCTGTCCCTTTGTATCACGCCTTTGGCAACAGGTCTTCCGCTTGGTAGCTGAGATCATGAATGTTTCCCCCAAAAGGGACCCCTGGGTGGCGCTGTTACGCCATAAGGCCCCTGAACTCAATAGGCTCCAAAACAAGCTGTTCTCATTTATCATGCTGGCCACCAAACAGACGATTGCAAAGGCCTGGAAACAGCAGTTGGTTTCTATCTCGGAGGTTAAAGCTAGACTAAATGGATTCTTGATAAATCAGAAACTTACCAGCATCTTGAATGATAAACAAGGTTTGGGAGCCATGGATCCGATTTGCAACCCCTAACATATCGATGCTAGCATTGAATTGATGAATATGTAGAGAAGCTATTAGGAGCGGACCAGGGACTCTTACCTCTTACCTTCTTCCCCCTCCCCTAGTCACTCCCTTTTGTGGTCCTCCTTCCCTTCCCCCTTATTTGTTGAAACCATACCTCTGATTGCTGTTAGAACCAGAATGACATGATTCTTGTATTATGTATTGTGTATTATGACATGGCTGGTCTGTACTCGGGATAGTGGGAGGTATCTCCGGAGAAGGAGAAGGGGAGGCCCCCCTTTGTGCCTCCTGCCCCTCGGGTCGGACCAGCCACCTTCCACATTATGTATCTGGCTTCAGATAATAGTTAGTATACTGTCTTGATGTCTTTGACACAGTTCTTTTTTACTATGCATGTAACGCTACTGATTTCAATGTGATCTTGAAATATTGTATTGTCAAGAAAATTCAATAAAAAGATTGAAAGATAACTTGTAAAAATAAAATTCAACTACAATCCACACTATAAAGGGTTAAATCAAGAAAAAAATTGGCGTGGGGTTCCCCTTCCCGGGGGGGGTGGGGGGGTGGTAACCCCCATTTTTTTTTTTAATTTTAAGGGTTAAAAACCCTTAAAAATTCCCATAAAAAATGACATGGGGTCCCCCCTATCCAGCATAACCAGCCCGGGGATCAGCTATGCAGGGCTTGTAGAACAGGGCGCAGGGGCCAGCTTTGGTGGCCCCCCGCCCTGCCAAGTACAAACCCGTACCGCCTAAATCAGCCCGGGCACTTCTGCCCCCCCTGGGCTTCGGGGAGGCAGGTAATGGGGGTCCGGGGTTAATGGTAAGTCACCCACTAGCCGCAGGTGACTTGACAGCCCCCGAGCCTTGTGAACTGGTATAGGGGTTTCATGGACTCCTTACAAGTTCACAATGGGTTAAAGTTGACCAACACCCAGGGCTGATCGGCCCGGGAATCTATAAGATTCCTGGACCGTTTTATTCCCTCCCCCCGGGGCATCCAAAATCGGGATGCCCCTCTGTGTGAAACCCCCCGGAACACCCGCTACCACTTACTTGAATCCCGGTCCTACGGCGCATGCACGGGCCGCATCCCCACTATCCCTCTAGCAGGGCGGGTGCCCGTGCTGGCAATTTATGAATGGCCGGCGCGGGCACGCTCCCTGCTAGAGGGATAGTGGGGGATGCGGCCGCCAGCGCGCTCAGAGCTTAGACGTCTCTTAGACATCCATAACTCAGCCGCTCTGAGCGCGCTGATTGGACGAGCGGCCGCGCATGTGCCGTAGGACCCGGGTGAGGGGAGTTATTGTGGGTGATCGGCATATTTTTTTGGAATTTTAAGGGTTAAAAACCCTTTAAAAAAAAATGGACGTTACCGACTCGGGCCAGCTATGGGGCCTTGTAGAACAGGGTGCAGGGGCCAGCGTTGGTGGCCCCTGGCCCTGCAGGCTACTAGCCCGCATAGCCACTTAGTGGCCCGGGCCCTTCTGCCCCCCCCGGCCGTTGGGGAGGCAGGTAATGGGGGGCTGGGGGTTAATGGCAAGTCACCCGCTAGCCGCAGGTGACTTGCCAGACCCAGAGCCTTGTGAACTGGTATAAGGGGTCTCATAGACCCCTTACCAGCTCACAAAGGGTTAACTGTAAAAAAAGACCACACTAAATTATTTTATTAAAAGAAAAAAATATATTTTTACTCTACTTACCTCCGATTGTAAGCTCTTGTCCCTCACCGCTGTGCTGACAGATGCCGGTGATCGGCATCCAGAGAAGGGGGAGGCAGGAGATCAGAGTATCTCCTGCCACCTCCTTCCCTGGGCACCGATCACCGGCATCTGACAGCTGAGAGCGCTGAAGCCGGTGATCGGAGCCGGGATGACGTCATTAGCGGCAATATGGCGGCCGCCATCGAGGAGGAAAGGGGAGAGAGCCTCCCGGGCTCTCTCCTGAAGATCGGTAAGTCCTGGGGGGGATCGGAGGCCCCCCAGGCGAAGAGGAGGGTCGGCAGGAGCCAGCGCACACACAGGTAAGTAAATGTCATTTTTATTTTTTTATTTTTTTACAGGAAACCCAGTGGCAGCTGAAACGGTGGGGGGGGACCCTATTCCAGGCTCTCCCCTGCAGCCGGAGGAGGTCCGATGGACGATCGGAGCCCATCATCTTAAAGAGGATACCCGGCCAAATCAAATGAGGGGTCAGGTAAGTGAATTTTTTTTTACTTTTTATGCTATTAGTGGGGAAAGTCAGGCACGTAAAATTTACGTGGCTGGCGGTTAACTGCAGGGGAGGCAGCCACGTAAATTTTACGTGGCTGGCGTTTAAAGGGTTAAGCTGAGGAGGATGAGCAAGCGTATTTAGTATAACAGATAGGCTGCTTAATGCAGGTTTGGGATGCCCTGCGGCCTGGTGTTTTTTTGTTAAAGGCTGACCAAAAATCAATTCAAAATACAATACTTTGATTAAGCTGAGAAGGATGAACAAGCGTATTTAGTATAACAGATAGGCTGCTAAGTGCAGGTTTGGGATGCCCTGCAGCCTGGTGTTTTTTTTGTTAAAGGCAGACCAAAAACCAATTCAAAATGAAATACTTTGATTAATCTGAGGAAGGATCAACAAGCGTATTTAGTATAACAGATAGGCTGCTAAGTGCAGGTTTGGGATGCCCTGCGGCCTGGTGTTTTTTTGTTAAAGGCAGACCAAAAACCAATTCAAAATACAATACTTTGATTAAGCTGAGGAGGATGAACAAGCGTATTTAGTATAACAGATAGGCTGCTAAGTGCAGGTTTGGGATGCCCTGCGGCCTGGTGTTTTTTTGTTAAAGGCAGACCAAAAACCAATTCAAAATACAATACTTTGATTAAGCTGAGGAGGATGAACAAGCGTATTTAGTATAACAGATAGGCTGCTAAGTGCAGGTTTGGGATGCCCTGTGGCCTGGTGTTTTTTTTGTTAAAGGCAGACCAAAAAACAATTCAAAATGAAATACTTTGTTTAGTCTGAGGAAGGATGAACAAGCGTATTTAGTATAACAAATAGGCTGCTAAGTGCAGGTTTGGGATGCAATGCGGCCTGGAGTTTGTTTTGTAAAAGGCAGACCAAAAACCAATTCAAGATGCAATACTTTGATTAATCTGAGGAAGGATGAACAAGCGTATTTAGTATAACAGATAGGCTGCTAAGTGCAGGTTTGGGATGCCCTGCGGCCTGGTGTTTTTTTTGTTAAAGGCAGACCAAAAACCAATTCAAAATACAATACTTTGATTAATCTGAGAAAGGATGAACAAGCGTATTTTGTATAACAGATAGGCTGCTAAGTGCAGGTTTGGGATGCCCTGCGGCCTGGTGTTTTTTTTCGTTAAAGGCAGACCAAAAACCAATTCAAAATACAATACTTTGATTAAGCTGAGGAGGATGAACAAGCGAATTTAGTATAACAGATAGGCTGCTAAGTGCAGGTTTGGGATGCCCTGCGGCCTGGTGTTTTTTTTGTTAAAGGCAGACCAAAAACCAATTCAAAATGAAATACTTTGATTAAGCTGAGGAGGATGAACAAGCGTATTTAGTATAACAGATAGGCTGCTAAGTGCAGGTTTGGGATGCCCTGCGGCCTGGTGTTTTTTTTGTTAAAGGCAGACCAAAAACCAATTCAAAATGCAATACTTTGATTAAGCTGAGGAGGATGAACAAGCGTATTTAGTATAACAGATAGGCTGCTAAGTGTAGGTTTGGGACACCCAGGTGGGCTGGTGTTTTTTTTTTTGTTAAAGGCAGACCAAAAAATATTTAAACTAATCCAGTTATATTATGACAAATGCTTGTGTGTAACAGATAGGGTTAAATAAGCCACTGCATAGATGGCATGCACATTGGCAAGGCAGATTTACAGCACAAAGAAACTGAAATTGAATTGAAAACTGATCTGGCTAATGAAAAAAAAAAATTTTCACTGTCACTTCTAAGCTGTCCCTGGCTGGATGGTTCTGGTTTTTCCCTACCTTTCCCTGGCTCTGTCTACCTCTCTGTCTGCCTCTCTGACTCTCCCTGCCTGTCTGTAAGTCTCTCCCTGTCTGCAGCAACCTCCGTTCTGTCTGCAATGCAAGGCTGAAATGCGCAAAAGGAAAATGGCCGCCGGTTTATATAGCATGGTGACATCACCGGGCTTCCTGGCTGCTGATAGGCTGCATGTGACTTACCCATGATACCTTGCCCCAGGGGATATATCTGGACATGTTCATCCACCATTTTAGAATGCCTGTGATTGAAATAATTGGAGTTTAAAGGAAAACTTCGATCAATCGAATCGCGGGGAAATTCGGATTCGCTCAGAATTGAATTTTCCATGAAATTCGGAATGAATCCGGGTTCGTCCGGATCGATTCGCTCATCCCTAACTATAATGCAAATCCTCACCTGTCCCCACTCCAACCTTTCAGGCTCAGTTGGCAGGCATACCAACGCAATTTATGTTGGGTGTAGCACAGTCAAGCCAACCACAGTCATGTGATACCCATCTGCTAGCTTATGTGCATAGATTGGCAAGCCTAACCACGCCTGAGCAACATGTATTTCTGACAAGGGACCACTTGCAAAGATAAAAACTCAGATGAAGTGCCCCTTGATTGATATTTATCCAAGCAAATTCTAAAGGCACAAAGATTGGCAGCAAATCAGGAAACCTGTGTAAGAAATGGAGAATTCCCATTAAATATAAAATATTAGCGATATAAGTTTTAAATATCTAAACTGGTTCTCCATGTAGCTGTCCTAACTAGGTAATTGAGCCTCTTAGATGCTAATTTGGCATCAACCTAGACATTTTGGCTGCGGTTGGGTGGACACAATAGATTTGGGTGTATAAAGGATTCTTACTATGTAATGTAATATAAGTCAATACCTGCCCATGGAATCCTTTTGTGAGTAGATGTGCTGTCTAAAGGTAGGGGCTAGTCCTTTCCAACAGGAAGTTAGGTGTCCTAAAAGAATGGGAGTAATATTTGGGAAGTTGAAAGGGGACCAAGGAGGAGAAAGGACACGTGGGCATGAAGGCCCTGTATTGGTAACTATCAGCAAGTAACTTTAGGCCTAGTTGGCAATTGTACTTAGTAATAGTACATTTTAGAAAGTGTTTTATGTATTTGTTTAGTCCCTGTAATACCTATACTGTCTAGTGGTTAATGTAACTATTTGGGCCCTTATTTTTATATATATTTTGTATTATTTTTAAACATGTACAACTGTCCTGTATCATAAGTTTGTGCACAATACAACCTTTTATACATTCTCATTGGTGTCATTCCTTTCATCATCCAAAACCTAGAACCTACAGTGGGCAGTTATTGTTATATTAATCATTGATATGTTTTATTGATGTTTTTATAATAATAATTGTTTACACCTGTACATCGGGAAACTTAGCAAACCTATACATCAAGAAAGAAAGTGGAATGGCGGAAATGTTATGTTTTTTACGGGAATCCTTCAGCTTGTCCGACCACATGGAGAGATTGGGCTCCACCCCCTGAGAGGAAACACAAAGACTGAACAGAACCTAAAAGCCTCACTTGGACTTTGGGCGGGTAATAAGCGGTCAAGGTGAAGGATTCCCGAAAAACGATACCGGTAAATCTAACAGTGGTTTATCCAAGCCATCCTTCAGCTTGACCGACCACATGGAGAGGATTAGGCAAGTAATTATACCTTACGTATGATCAAACCGATAGAGTGAACAAGTCCATGGTGAGGAAACGCATCTGGGGCAGATCTAAGCAACACGCTTAGGGAGGGTTTGTTGTAATCTTTGTTTTGTGCCTGCACAAAATGACCCCCTGGTATTATAGAAGCAATATCCACCAAAACCAAAACAATTTAATTAAAGTGGCCAGTGCAAAGCAGTGCAAACAAATATGCTAAGCTGATTAATTAGTGATATACATATAAATCCTATGATAAAGAGATACACATGTGCTAATACAATAAAAAACTCAGACATTAGTTATGGACACAAAGAAAGTGCTAAGTGCTAAAAGCTAAAATAAAAGACTGTCATCATTGCAATAGTCAAGCCATACAACTTTACCAAACCAGGGGGAGGAAGTAGCACACTACAAAACATGTAGTGGAGGGGAAAAGACAGCAGGGACACCTGCGCACACGGCGTCCCGTGCCGCTTCAGCTGGGTGAAGGAAATAAAAAGGAAAGGCAACTCCTTTATACTTACCTTCAGCTGTGCTTCAGCCAACCGCCATTGGACACAGGGAAACCAGAGCGCATCTGCGTCCCAGCGCGTGCCGCTGGAAATGACGTCAGCGGGGAACCCTGAAGTGATGTATCAGGTCGCCTGTCACAGCCGCAAGGAGACGGGCCTGAGCAGCCCGAAGGCAGCATTTCCAGCAGCCAGTGCAGGGAGGCGAAGGCCTGGATGTAAAGTCCCCCCACTCCAGAATGTCACCCACTCTGGGCCACCGGCACCACCCCCGCACCCGCCACATGCCGGAGCGGTGAAACCGCATTGCATCGACCGGGCGAGGAGGCCGAGAGAAGGAAGACTGATAAGGTCTGGAGGTGGTGGTGAGTACTGAGAGACTGACCCCCAATGCAGTGCAAAGCAGGTAAATGTAAATACACCTAGCCCAGTGTTCAACCATTTCCAGGCACCACTTCAAATAAAGCACCAGGAGAAATAGGTTGGTATCTTTGGACTGCTGGGCCCACAGGTGGCAGAAAGGCGAGGGTTAAAGAGGAAAAATCACCAGGATTTTCACTATCCTTGTGATTATGTCTCTCTGGGGCATCCCAACATAATAATTTGTACCTTGCCAGTGGTCACATGGCGCATGCACATGCTCTCCTCCAATCAGTGGCTAGTGCTCCATTCGGCTTTACTAAGCCACTTTGACAGCACTAACATCAGAGTGGCTTAGTAAAGCTGAATAGAGCATGAGCGGATGGCTGCTCCCCTTTGGCATGTGCACAGCCATCAATCAGAAATGCCTGGCATGGGTGTGTCCATTAGCCAGAAGAGAAGCCAAAGATGGCATATAGTATACTAGGCATTTCACACAGGGGGCATCCAGGTTTGGGATGGGGAATCAGCAGGCTCTGGAGTCTTTAAGCACCCTGTGGACCAGGACCCCTTATTCATGACTTACCTTTTCCTTTCATGGTCTGTCTACAAGGGGACTATGGAGTTCCAGGCCCTCTTAGAATTAGGAGTTAGGGGCTTAACTTGAGAGAGTGCAGTGGATGCAACCACACCGGGGCCTAGGAGGTCAGGGGGCTCATCATTGTTTCTCCTCCACCTCATTTATTATCTTTGTGCTCACTTGGCATAATTTAGAGAAAGGACGCACTATTTGTCTCTGCTGTTTCAGTTTTTTGTTCTCAAAATGCATCCAGTTGAGTTGAAAGTCAGAAAAAGACAGAAAAAATGTTACTGTAAGAGTCTTGAAAGGGCCCCATTTAATGTTTGCACCAGGACCCTGGCACATTTAGTTCCGCCACTAGTTAAGGGTTTGGCAAGGGCATGACTAGGGATGTCTTAACTGCAAAAATGTTGGCCCCCTCCCCCCAAATGCCCCTAAACAAAATCCTGGATGTGCCACTGGGAGGGAATGTAAAAGAGAAAGTGCTGGAGGGAAGGTAAAAAGCGAGGAAGACGTAATGTGAAAAGAGAGAGAGGAGGTTAGTTCTGGAGGATGCTACAACACATAATAGAAAAAAATGTGCAAAAAAGAGAGTGAGAGGCATATGCCTGCTGATCCAGCGAAGAGCTTTGTATGTGAAGTGGTGTGTGAATATTATCTCCTGGCGCCCCCATGCAGAAATAATGAGGCCTTGTTATATGTGGGGTATATGTGACATTGTGCATCAGCATGACTCCCCACTCAAGGACACACTAGGCAGCTACCAATCTGCCAGCCCTGGAGAACAACAGGGTGGAGATGCTTCCATACCTACCAACTTTTCCAACAGAGAGCCGGGGACGGGGGTGATCGGAAGGCCCCCGGTGAAGAGGAGACCCGGTGGGAGGTGGTGAGGAGGGGACTCGGTGGGAGGGATCACAGCTGCAGGTGAGTAAGGGTAATTTTTATTCTCTTTACAGTTTGCAGTGGCAGCAGCCAAAGCTGGGGGCAGCGCTATTCCGGGTGCATTCCTGAAGCTCCGAGGGGGAGCAGATGGCACCAGGTTAAAGAGAAGACCCCACCGGATTGAAAGAGTGTTTTTCTTAATTTTTTTGCCCACTAGCAAGGGTAAATGCCAGGCCCATGAATTTTATGCGCCTGGCACTTAAGGGTCAGAGAGGGAACCACGAAAAATGTACAGACTTGGCACTTAACGGGTTAAAAAAGTTGTGGAATCATGAGATAGGGATGTAATGTTGCATCTTTACAAGAAACTGGTGTGCCCTCATCTGGAATATGCCGTCCAGCTCTGGGCACCCGTTCATTGAAAGGACGCTCTGACTAGAGATGAGTGAACTTTTGAAAAAATCGATTCGGCTGATTCGCCGAATTTTCCGTCAAAATTCATTTCGGTCCGAATTTATTCACGATGAATCGCTATTAAAACGGCTATTTCTGAGCTTCCTAGAGCCTCAATAGGGTTGTAAACCATTCTGCCTTGCTGTAACACGCATAGGATGCGTGCTGGGTTAGTGAAATAATACTGCAAATAATTATGACATGCAGATCAGAGGCATCGTTATTAGAATCGCAGAGCGGCACAATTGCAGAGAGTTGAGGTGGCATCACTATGAGGGGCCCCTATATTGCCTGAAAAACACACCCTGGAGCTGGCAGCAGCAGGAGCCCAAATATTGGCTGAAAAACATCCTGGAGTTGGCAGCAGGAGCAGCAGGAGCCCAAAAATTGGCTGAATGACACCCTGGAGTTGCAAGCAGCAGCAGCAGGAGCCCAAACATAGCTTGAAAGAGACACTGGAGTTGGCAGCAGGAGCCCAAAAATTGGCTGAATGACATCCTGGAGTTGCAAGCAGCAGCAGCAGGCCAAACATAGCTTGAAAGACAAACTGGAGTTGGCAGCAGGAGCCCAAAAATTGGCTGAATGACACCCTGGAGTCGCAAGCAGCAGAAGCAGGAGTCCAAACATAGCTTAAAAGAGACACTGGAGTTGGCAGCAGGAGCCCAAAAATTGGCTGAATGACACCCTGGAGTTGCAAGAAGCAGCTACAGCAGCCCAAACATAGCTTGAAAGAGACACTGGAGTTGGCAGCAGGAGCTCAAAATTTGGCTGAATGACACCCTGGAGTTGCAAGCAGCAGCAACAGGATCCCAAACATAGCTTGAAAGAGACACTGGAGATGGCAGCAGGAGCCCAAAAATTGGCTGAATGACACCCTGGAGTCACAAGCAGCAGCAGCCCAAACATAGCTTGAAAGAGACACTGGAGTTGGCAGCAGGAGCCCAAAAATTAGCTGAATGACACCCTGGAGCTGCAAACAGCAGCAGCAGGAGCCCAAACATAGCTTGAAAGAGACACTGGAGTTGGCAGCAGGAGCCCAAAAATTGTCTGAATGACACCCTGGTGTTGCAAGCAGCAGCCCAAACATAGCTTGAAAGAAACACTGGAGTTGGCAGCAGGAGCCCAAAAATTGGCTGAATGACACCCTGCAGTTGCAAGCAGCAGCAGCAGCCCAAACATGGCTTGAAAGAGACATTAGAGTTGACAGCAGGAGCCCAAAAATTGGCTGAATGACACCCTGGAGTTGCAAGCAGCAGTAGCAGCCCAAACATAGCTTGAAAGAGACACTGGAGTTGGCAGCAGGAGCCCAAAAATCGGCTGAATGACACCCTGGAGTTGCAAGCAGCAGCAGCAGAAGCCCAAACATAGCTTGAGAGAGACACTGGAGTTGGCAGCAGGAGCCCAAAAATTGGCTGAATGACACCCTGGAGTTGCAAGCAGCAGCAGCACCAACAGCCCAAACCTAGCTTGAAAAAGACACTGGAGTTGGCAGCAGGAGCCCAAAAATTGGCTGAATGACACCCTGGAGTTGCAAGCAGAAGCAGCAGCAGCCCAAACATAGCTTGAAAGACACTGGAGTTGGCAGCAGGAGCCCAAAAATTGGCTGAACGACACCCTGGAGTTGCAAGCAGTAGCAGCCCGAACATAGCTTGAAAGAGACACTGGAGTTGGCAGCAGGAGCCCAAAAATTGGATGAATGACACCCTGGAGTCGCCAGCAGCAGCAGCAGGAGCCCAAACATAGCTTGAAAGAGACACTGGAGTTGGCAGCAGGAGCCCAAAAATTGGCTGAATGACACCCTGGAGTCACCAGCAGCAGCAGCAGGAGCCCAAACATAGCTTGAAAAAGACACTGGAGTTGGCAGCAGGAGCCCAAAAATTGTCCGAATGACACCCTGGAGTTGCAAGCAGCAGCAGCAGCCCATACATAGCTTGAAAGAGACACTGGAGTTGTCAGCAGGAGCCCAAAAATTGGCTGAATGACACCCTGGAGTTGCAAGCAGCAGCAGCCCAAACATAGCTTGAAAGAGACACTGGAGTTGGCAGCAGGAGCCCAAAAATTGGCCGAATGAAACCCTGGAGTTGCAAGCAGCAGCAGGAGCCCAAACATAGCTTGAAAGAGACACTGGAGTTTGCGGCAAGAGCCCAAAATTGGCTGAATGACACCCTGGAGTTGCAAGCAGCAGCAGCAGCCCAAACATAGCTTGAAAGATACTGGAGTTGGCAGCAGGAGCCCAAAAATTGGTTGAATGACACAGTGGAGTTGCAAGCAGCAGCAGCCCAAACATAGCTTGAAAGAGAAACAGGAGTTTGCAGCAGGAGCCCAAAAATTGGATGAATGACACCCTGGAGTCGCCAGCAGTAGCAGCAGGAGCCCAAAGATAGCTTGAAAGAGACACTGGAGTTGCAGCAGGAGCCCAAAAATTGGCTGAATGACACCCTGGAGTCGCCAGCAGCAGCAGGAGCCAAAACATAGCTTGAAAGAGACACTGGAGTTGGCAGCAGGAGTCCAAAAATTGGCTGAATGACACCCTGGAGTTGCAAGCAGCAGCAGCAGCCCAAACATTGCTTCAAAAACACACTGGAGTTAGCAGCAGGAGCCCAAAAACTGGCTGAATGACACCCTGAGGTTGCAAGCAGCAGCAGCAGCAGCCCATACATAGCTTGAAAGAGACACTGGAGTTGGCAGCAGGAGCCCAAAAATTTGCTGAATGACACCCTGGAGTTGCAAGCAGCAGCAGCCCAGACATAGCTTGAAAGAGACACTGGAGTTGGCAGCAGAAGCCCAAAAAATGGCTGAATGACACCCTGGAGTTGCAAGCAGCAGCAGGAGCCCAAACATAGTTTGAAAGAGACACTGGAGTTGGCAGCAGGAGCCCAAATATTGGCTGAATGACACCCTGGAGTGACAAGCAGCAGCAGCAGGAGCCCAAATATAGCTTGAAAGAGACACTGGAGTTGGCAGCAGGAGCCCAAAAATTGGCTGAATGACACCCTGGAGTTGCATGCAGCAGCAGGAGCCCAAACATAGCTTGAAAGAGACACTGGAGTTGGCAGCAGGAGCCCAAAGATTGGCTGAATGACACCCTGGAGCTGCAAGCAGCAGCAGCCCAAACATAGCTTCAAAAACACACTGGAGTGGGCAGCAGGAGCCCAAAAATTGGCTGAATGACGCCCTGGAGTTGCAAGCAGCAGCAGCAGCCCAAACATAGCTTGAAAGAGACACTGGAGTTGGCAACAGAGGCCCAAAAATTGGCTGAATGACACCCTGGAGTTGCAAGCAGCAGCAGTAGCCCAAACATAGCTTGAAAGAGACACTGGAGTTGGCAGCAGGAGCCCAAAAATTTGGCTGAATGACACCCTGGAGTTGCAAGCAGCAGCAGCAGGAGCCCAAATATAGCTTGGAAGAGACACTGGAGTTTGCAGCAGGAGCCCAAAAATTGGCTGAATGACACCCTGGAGTTGCAAGCAGCAGTAGCAGGAGCTCAAACATTGGCTGAAAGAGACACTGGAGTTGGCAGCAGGAGCCCAAAAATTGGCTGAATGACACCCTGGAGTTGCAAGCAGCAGTAGCAGGAGCTCAAACATTGGCTGAAAGAGACACTGGAGTTGGCAGCAGGAGCCCAAAAATTGGCTGAATGACACCCTGGAGTTGCAAGCAGCAGCAGGCCAGCAGCCCAAACATAGCTTGAAAGAGACACTGGAGTTGGCAGCAGAGGCCCAAAAATTGGCTGAATGACACCCTGGAGTTGCAAGCAGCAGCAGTAGCCCAAACATAGCTTGAAAGAGACACTGGAGTTGGCAGCAGGAGCCCAAAAATTGGCTGAATGACACCCTGGAGTTGCAAGCAGTAGCAGCAGGAGCCCAAACATAGCTTGAAAGAGACACTGGAGTTGGTAGCATATACTAGTTATTGGGCCTGACCCCCAGCTACTGCTCTGTATCAAATCAATGTACAATGTGTGTAGGGTTTTGGGGCACAGACATAATGGTGTTACTATCTCTTGGGTATATGGGATTTACTCTTGCTCATTGTGGCAAAGAGACAATACCATAACACACTCCCTGATGATTTTGACTCCAATTTTATGGACTGCTTAATGTCAATCATATATATGGACCTGCGCCCCATGATTCGGTGCCCCATAACTATGCATGCAATCCCCATATTGAGATTAACTTAATTGCCCCAATTATGTATAATGGACCAATCCATACAATATTAATTATATATATATATATATATATATTTGTAAATAGATGGAATAAATTTCTTTTGTATAATAGTTTATTACACACGCATTATGTATTTTGTATTTTGTTTGTATATTCCTAAGTATTCATCTTGGTGACCGAAGTGCTTTCTCCCCCCTGCTGCTGTCTATCCAGCGGGAGCCGCTAGTCACATCTCCCATTAGGCTGGCGGGGAGGCTGTGCACGGGGGATACGCGCACGGCCGGGGTTCTGACGGACGGGCACTCCAGGGGAGTGCGCCTGCGCGTCGGACGCCGGGTGCGTGCACATCCTCTGCACGGCGCTTCCTGGTGAGGTGTGTCCCGAGTGACGGGGGCGGCGGCTGGGTCATGTGGCCCTTACGCGACCCTAAGGGATGTGCGGGCGGGGCCTCTGGCGGCACGGCCTGCGTCTCGCCAACTAGCGTGGGCACAATCAACACATATATAAGGCGGCGGGAGAGGAAAGCATACAGCAGCCTGACGAAGTGGTAAGGTTCTAACCACACAACGCGTCGTTGCTTTCGGTCTGGATATCGCTGGATGCTGGCCATACTAATAGGGTGATGTAAAACTCTTTGTATCTGTTTTTGTTATTGTGATAGATTAGTTCCCAATCTAATGCTTAGCACATTGCACTTTACCTGATTGGTCTGGCACAAAATCCACGTGCTCAGATCCTGGTTTATAGCACTTAGCACTTTTTTGAAACATTATTGCACAGCTGATTGTTTACACATTCTTTGTAAGATTGCTTGTAATTGTATTTAATATTATGTATTTATTCATTCACACTGTTATGTTTTTGTAGCACTGCTGAGTACATTAATTCTTTAGTTTTGCATTAGCACTTGGGGATAGCATTAGGGAACCCTTTATATTATATCAATCAAAATTGTACTTGTGTCTGTGTGTTTGTCTTCTTGCGGTGTATATTTTGCAAATAATTTAATAAAGGTGATATGTATAACATCTATACTTGCGGTGGTGCGGCACTATCTTTTCCCTGGACCAAGGGGGGCTTAGTCTGGCGGCCCCTATTCTTGTCTTGTCACATAGCTTGAAAGTGACACTGGAGTTGGCAGCAGGAGCCCAAAAATTGGCTGAATGACACCCTGGAGTTGCAAGCAGCAGCATCAGGAGCCCAAACATAGCTTGAAAGAGACACTGGAATTGGCAGCAGGAGCCCAATAATTGGCTGAATGACACCCTGGAGTTGCAAGCAGCAGCAGCCCAAACATAGCTTCAAAAACACACTGGAGTTGGCAGCAGACCAAAAATTGGCTGAATGACACCCTTGAGTTGCAAGCAGCAGCTACAGCAGCAGCCCAAACATAGCTTGAAAGAAACACTGGATTTGGCAGCAGGAGCCCAAAAATTGGCTGAATGACACCCTGGAGTTGCAAGCAGCAGCAGCAGCAGGAGCCCAAACATTGTCTGAAAGAGACACTGGAGATGGCAGCAGGAGCCCAAAAATTGGCTGAATGACACCCTGGAGTTGCAAGCAACAGCAGCAGGAGCCCAAACATTGGCTGAAAGAGACACTGGAGTTGGCAGCAGGAGCCCAAAAATTGGCTGAATGACACCCTGGAGTTGCAAGCAGCAGCTGCAGCAGCCCGAACATAGCTTGAAAGAGACACTGGAGTTAGCAGCAGGAGCCCAAAATTGGCTGAATGACACCCTGGAGTTGCAAGCAGCAGCAGCCCAAACCTAGCTTGAAAGACACACTGGAGTTGGCAGCAGGAGCCCAAAAATTGTCCGAATGACACCCTGGAGTTGCAAGCAGCAGCAGCCCAAACATAGCTTGAAACACACTGGAGTTGGCAGCAGGAGCCCAAAAATTGGCTGAATGACACCCTGGAGTTGCAAGCAGCAGCAGCCAAAACATAGCTTGAAAGAGACACTGGAGTTGGCAGCAGGAGCCGAAAAATTGGTTGAATGACACCCTGGAGTCGCAAGCAGCAGCAGCAGGAGCCCAAACATAGCTTGAAAGAGACACTGGAGTTGGCCGCAGGAGCCCAAAAATTGGCTGAATGACACCCTGGAGTTGCAAGCAGCAGCAGCAGCAGCCCATACATTGCTTCAAAAACACACTGGAGTTGGCAGCAGGAGCCCAAAAATTGGCTGAATGACACCCTGGAGTTGCAAGCAGCAGCAGCAGCCCATACATAGCTTGAAAGAGACACTGGAGTTGGCAGCAGGATCCCAAAAATTGGCTGAATGACACCCTGGAGTTGCAAGCAGCAGCCCAAACATAGCTTGAAAGACACACTGGAGCTGGCAACAGGAGCCCAGGAATTGGCTGAATGACACCCTGGAGTTGCAAGCAGCTGCAGCAGCAGCAGCCCAAATATAGCTTGAAAGAGACACTGGAGTTGGCAGCAGGAGCCCAAAAATTGGCTGAATGACACCCTGGAGTTGGCAGCAGTTGCAAGCAGCAGCAGCAGCAGCAGCAGCCCAAACCTAGCTTGAATGACACCCTGGAGTCGCAAGCAGCAGCAGTAGCCCAAACCTAGCTTTAAAGAGACACTGGAGTTGGCAGCAGGAGACCAAAAAATACAATTCTGTGAAATACTCACCTGTAGAATTGGTATTATACGCATAAAGCACGTCCTGCTTCTTCTATAATACTTACACATGGGTAGTCCTCCGCCAGAGGGCGCTGTTCACTGCAGATATGCAAGAACAGGCTCTTCCCGGCCCTTCATATACCGAGGGACCTCACACAAATCCCCAGCATTGAAAAGCAGTGAGAAAAAGAAGCCGGGAGAAACCAACCACCCAAGTGGAATAATAACAATGGTAACAATCACCATACAGGGGATCCAGAAAATGTAAAACCAGGGTGGGGTGGAGCAGGACGTGCTGTATGCGTATAATACCAATTCTACAGGTGAGTATTTCATAGAATTGTATTATTCTAAGCATACAGCGTGTCCTGCTCCATCTATAATACTTACACATGGGACATCCAATAGCAGTGTCCATAAAGTAGGGTGGGATCCCCAAAAAACAAGGCACAGCAGACAGTAAAGGCGCTGTCACCTGCAAAACTTTGCAACCAGGTACGACATGAGCAGAGGCTCTAACGTCAATCTCATAACAAAACCTTTGAAAGGTATGAACAGAGATAAGCAACAGTCTAGTAACTTATTCAACAGAAAAACCTGGTGCCGAAGGGCCAAAGGTACCCAACACCAATATAACGGAGTAAAATGAGAAAGGGGGATTCCTCCCCCTTAAAGGAATAGGCCAGTGTAACGGCCAACCAACCCAGAGGCAACAGAAGCCTTGTGGAAACGTAGAACTCTCCCCAAGGGGAATGAGAACTGGTCTCCCGTCCGACAGGCGGGAATACTGACCCCTTCATTAGCAAGAAGCCGAAACCTTTACTCAGGACCAGGAAGGCATCCAAGTAAGATCAATCCAAAGGGCGCAGTGGCCCTGGAAGCAAGCGATATCAGGCGCATACATAAGGAGGCGCCCACAGATCCCAAGGGCATCAGTCCCCCTAAGGGACAAGAAACCACCAGGAAAAAGTGCAACACCTGTTGAGGGAATGTAAATGCTTTACTTCAGCATTATAAAGAATAATGGTCCATAGTTAGACTAAAAGGACCTAAACAATGATCATAAAACACCACTTGGACAAGGAGGTCCGGCGTAAGACGGAATACCACCACGTCATGGTGTGCATATAGACATATAGATATATATATATCTATATATATATATAGATATATATATATATCAAGCCAAGGCTAAGTAATCAGATCCACCTTTCCAGGCACACGTCTGACTGAAGCAAGAGCCCCCAGAGAAGCGACTTGGACTACAAGACAGCTCAGACAGCATCCAGCATAAGTCCCAAGGGAACAATGCGCAGGGCAAACAGAAAGAAAATGGGTCCCAACAGGAACCACAGAACTACTTGGGAGATGCCCTTGAGCAAACCCCCAGAGAGCTCCTCGCAAGGAAGACTGAACCAGACTTCCACAGGAAGACAGGCAGGACAGAACCTGAATCTTCAGAGTACCGAGATGGGGAGACAACCCCAACCTATGCTGTAATGACTCTAGAACCCTGGGAACTGAGACGTCCAACAGGGAAGAGACCAAGACTCATGCCAATCAATATGGGTACACAATAACCCACAATAGACGGAGGAAGAGGAAGCCAAGGAAGCTTGCTCCTAGCCCCCCATATACCAAGTCACCCAGAAGATAAGCCCGTCTCCAAGGGGGATGAATCAGCTGTCAAGCCCCAGACTAGAGTCTGTAGATTGGGACGACAAAGAAGGGGCCTGACAAGGGCGGAACTGCACTCCTGAGAGAGCAAACAGGTCAGCTGACCTTAGCAGAAGCATCTGCGAACCACAGTTCACTAGGTCACCCGGGGGTCAACAATCTCACGGATCTCTTAATCGGCACAACCATGCGCAGAACCCCACATAGTAGGGTGAATGAAGAGAAGGTATATAAGATAGAAAATCCAAGCATAATTTTACTAAACCCCCATGACCAGAGTCAGAATATTCTGAGACAGTAAACACAAAGGCGGGGCCCTTGTGGTATAAGCGAGACCCAACAGAGCCACCCTAGATGGCTCTCAGATTGACTGCCACTGAGAAACATCCATTGGAGCCAAAACCGTTGAGGAGCAGGGGGCGTAGGCCCCCGCCCAGATCAGTATCAGGAAGCCTCCAGAGG
The DNA here is from genome assembly GCA_027917425.1 of Gastrophryne carolinensis. Taxonomy (NCBI): domain Eukaryota; kingdom Metazoa; phylum Chordata; class Amphibia; order Anura; family Microhylidae; genus Gastrophryne; species Gastrophryne carolinensis. The sequence goes on along the minus strand of CM051235.1, from coordinate 169,425,762 downwards.
GATCATCCTGCCTCAAGCTCCAGACCAGTAATAAAAACAGGCCATTGTCTTCCAACAGGCCAAGATTCCCCAAATAGACATGTCCTAAAATAGGAAAAGTCCAGCCATATAGAGTCAACAGAAGGCTCATGTTTTAACAAACCAGTAGGTAAGATGGATCTTCCCAGGGACCTTACCTAGGAACCACAGGGGGTATTGGAAGAATTCCAAAGAAGCAAAAGCGAAGAAGGGGGTGCCCCCTGACAGGGCCCTTGAGTATGATCGGCTCAAGAGGAACCACCATACCCAGGGGAATGAGCACAACCCTAGCTCCAGGGGTGCCGGATACCCCATGTAGGATCAGTAACCTAGTGTGCAGAAGCGCCCAAGGGCTCTGTATATAAGGGACAGCATCTGATACGCCACCAATGAGCCCACCAGCTGCAATCCTGCCTGGTGAAGGTAATATATCAGCAAAGAGGGACAGAGAATTCGTCCCAAAAGGTCCCCTACCGCCAAAGAAGAAGGAACTAGCCGGAGCCGAATCCAAATGCAATACTAGGAGAGGATATACTGGAAAAAGGGACAAAATAGGAACTGAGGTGACTGAACACCCATCCCCAATAACTCCCCATTGTAGGTAAGGACCACTTAGTAGGTCCTTATGTGGCTGCCCCTTGGTCTCATTCGAGACAGCGCTCCCATCCAAGCCGTAGCGAGCACAGGGAGTGGGGGAGAGGCCTAATAACACGGCCACAATCAGCGGTGATGATCACCAACACCCACCTGTAAAAGCCGCAGTGTCCTGAAGACACATGTGAGCCAAAATAAGCATCTTAGCATTCCACGGGCAGCCAGAGGCCCACTGATTTACAGAGCGCCGAAGGCCCAACTCAGAGACGCCAAGCGGCAACGCCTGTGGGTACAATCGCCAAACCCATGGAGGGTTAGGATGTGCACCGCCTCATCCTCCAGTGGAACAAACTGGTGTAGAGGCCACTGCCTCTATCTGTGAAGGGCTTCCTGTCAAAGAGCCCAGACCTAGCAGGCCAAGGAAGGCATGTACCAATACCTGAAGACAGACAGGGACCAGAAGTACCCTGACCCACTCGGGGAAGAACCATCCAGCAAACACCATCCCGCAACCAGAGGGACTACCTCCTGAATCCATCAGAACGAAGCATGGTGCCTCCTGATAGGAGCAAGGTGCTGTGGCTATCCCCTCACCCAGGCGGGTGAGGGCGTCCCATCATGCTTGGGGGGTTTTTGAGAAGAAGTCGGTCTTAGCCCGACCAGAAGGCTCCTGACGTTGTCTGCCTCTCCTGGGGCAGGAGTCTGTACCAGGCCCCGGGAGGGGCACCCCTGGTTCTTGCTCAACACTATGATATGGAGGGGGAGGGGTATCCCTGCTCCGAGGGGACCGAGACGGCCGCCCTTGATGGGGCGAATTGTCCTCTTTTTTTAAAAATATCCAGACAGGCCCCAAACAGGCGTTGCCCTTTAAAGGGAAGCCCAGTCAGAGTCCTTTTAGCAGCATCATCAGCCCCCCACTGTCGCAGCCAAAGCAGTCGACGTATATCCACCACTGGGGCAGAGGTCCTCGCACACATTCTGATGGTGTCATCCAGAGCTAAAAGGAGAAATTTAACAAAAATATCACAACTGGAGAGTGCGTTAAACACCTCCCCAGGGTAAATCTTCAGGGTGATGCTCAAGCATCTGCCTTATGAGGGTTCTAGCGGCCACTGCAGTGATGGCCGCGGCACAGGCAGGATGCAGCGCCGTTCCTGCACAAGCAAAGGCGTGCGAAGCCAGCCTATCGATGCGCCGGTCCTCGACATCCCGAAGGGTGCTGTAGGCCGGGGCTGTGAAGAAGGGGGGGTTAGGAACCCCAATGATTGGAGCGTCCACCACGGGAGACAATGACCAGCAATCAACCATCTCAGGGGGAAAGGGGTATTTCCTCAGTCATCTTGGTCAGAATCATCGTGACTCCTCGGCCTCTCATCAGAGGAGCCCGGATCAGAGAACAGATCTCCATCGTCAGATGGAGCACTATCACACGGAGAAGAGAGCTCCTCCGAACCCATAGCAATGGCCGAAGCCGGGGGCGTCAAGGGCCGCTTCCTGCCAGGACCCAAGCGTTCGGTCAGCCCCGTAACAATCTGGTCAAGCGTAGGCCGTCTAGAAGACAGGTCAGGTTGTAACTCCCCGCTGGGACATGACTCAACAGGAGTGAGGTTTAGGCCAGGGGAAGAGGGAGGATAGGAGCAAGGTGCAGCCATAGGTGCTGCTCGCAGGGCCAGCATTTGCTCGGCACAGGGCGCGCACACCCATGCCCCGTCAGCATCAGCATGGGGGAGACCACACGCTATACACAGCCGGTCTTGTCCCAGAGGGACCCCGGTCACACAATCCTGAGATGCCTCCATATGGTGATTATCTAGGAGCAGTATGCCCGTAGGGATTTATGCACTAGGCAACCCTGGATGCCCCAGCGACCCGCTGATTAATGTGGGAGATTTGTAGGAAGGCCCGCTAATAACTATCTATGTATAAATATATATCTATATGTATAAGGATATAAAGGGCCGGGAGAGGCCGCCTGAGACTCGGCGCCTGAAAAACATAAGGTGAAAGAAGGTTTCAGGGCCATGCGCAGCAGGAAGAACATATAATGAGAAATTGCCACGAGGGCACTTACAAGGGAGGAGGGGAACAGCCGCCACGCGCGCACGTGAAGATCGTCAAAATGGCGCCCAGCGAACCTTGAAGGGCGGGCTCAATGCTCGGCCGTGACGCGGAGTGCACCAAGACAAGTCCCCGCCCACCCCAAAGAGCGCGAAGCTCTGAGTAAAAAATAAAAAGGCAAGGAAGAAATCACAAGGATATTGTAGCGAAAAAGTGCCGCGGCATCTAGCAAAGCAGTAAACTATGTAGTAGTGGAAAACGGCGGCAGCCAAACAGAATAAAGAGCAAGCAGCGCGGCTCTGACACCCGGATGAGATAGAGGCAGAAATAAAGGCTTAAGCGTGACTAACAGTACACTGTCACAACCCCCCCCCCTTTCTTTTCCCCCTAACTAGATGGGGAAAACGGGAGGGTGGCGACCCTGCAACAGGGTCCACCACTACTCAGGGCACGGGGCAGTAGAGCGGGAGGGGCACCCACTAGAGGCTCACCATTAGCCTTGACCACCTACCCTATGGTGGGGGATTGCGGTAGAGCATGGCTCCGTTAAGCACCCAAGGTGCTGCCTACCTTCACCCGACCAACGCAGCCGAGGCTGGGAGGCATAGTCTTCTCAAAGAGGACGAGTGGAAATAGTCCCGCAGGGCCTCGGGCTGTAAAGCCCCGCTCGCCTGCGAGAGCGTGATTCTTCATGTCTTCGCAGTTCAGCACTGCAGAGAAATCTGGGGATTTGTGGGAGGTCCCTCGGTATATGAAGGGCCGGGAGGAGCCTGTTTTTGCATGTCTGCAGTGAACAGCGCCCTCTGGCGGAGGATTACCCATGTGTAAGTATTATAGATGGAGCAGGACGTGCTGTATGCTTAGAATATTGGCTGAATGACACCCTGGAGTTGCAAGCAGCAGCAGCCCAAACCTAGTTTGAAAGACACACTGGAGTTGGCAGCAGGAGCCCAAAAATTGGCTGAATGACACCCTGGAGTTGCAAGCAGCAGAAGCAGGAGCCCAAACATAGCTTGAAAGAGACACTGGAGTTGGCAGCAGGAGCCCAAAGATTGGCTGAATGACACCTTGGAGTTGCAAGCAGCAGGGGCCCAAACATTGGCTGAAAGAGACACTGGAGTTGGCAGCAGGAGCCCAAAAATTGGCTAAATGACACCCTGGAGTTGCAAGCAGCAGCAGTAGGAGCCCAAACATAGCTTGAAGGAGACACTGGAGTTGGCAGCAGGAGCCCAGAAATTGGCTGAATGACACCCTGGAGTTGCAAGCAGCAGCAGCAGCTGCCCAAACATAGCTTGAAAGAGACACTGGAGTAGGCAGCAGGGGCCCAAAAATTGGCTGAATGACACCCTGGAGTTGCAAGCAGCAGCAGCAGGAGCCCAAACATAGCTTGAAAGAGACACTGGAGTTGGCAGCAGGAGCCCAAAAACTGGCTCAATGACACCCTGGAGTTGCAAGCAGCAGCAGCAGCAGCAGTAGCCCAAACCTAGCTTGAAAGACACACTGGAGTTGGCAGCAGGAGCCCAAAATTGGCTGAATGACACCCTGGAGTTGCAAGCAGCAGCAGCAGCAGGAGCCCGTACATAGCTTGAAAGAGACACTGGAGTTGGCAGCAGGAGCCCAAAAATTGGCCTAAAGACACACTGCACTTGGCAGCAGCAGCGGCAGGAGGCCAAAATTTGGCTAAAAGGCACACCCTGAAGTTGGCATCAGCAGGAGCCCAAAAATTGGCCTAAAGATATAAATATGTTTTGCACCATTTGGAAAGTGTAAAACGTGGCACCATGCTGAATCTAGTCGCATGCATCTGCCATTGGTGGGTGGAAATCCTGGCTGATCCATCCCTAATTCATTTTCACAAAGGTGAGTCTCTCCACATTTTTAGTTGACAGACGAGTTCTCCTCGCCGTAACTATGGCCCCCGCTGCACTAAACACCCGCTGAGATGGCACGCTACTTGACGGGCAGGACAGCTTTTCCAGGGCAAACTCAGCTAGCTGCGGCCACAAGTCAAGTTTGGCTGCCCAGAAGTCCAGCGGATCCTCAAGGTGTGTTGCCATGGTCATGTCAAGGTATGACATGACCTGCTGGTTCAGGTCCTGCTCCAGATCTTCCTGCTGCTCATGAGTAGACTCACTATGTGGGTGTAGAAAGCTACTCATTAGCGACTGAAGACTGAGGCTGCTGCTGATGGAGCTGCTGCTGCTGCTCCTGCCAACCCCCCCAGCAGCCATGGCAGTGGAAGGTGAGCACAGAGGTCCCCCCGAGTCAGACCTGCGAGAGTATGGACCATGGCGCAGATAGGCATCAGCCAACTGACTATGTAGAATGTCTTTGTAGTAGGTCAGTTTGTCCTCCCTCTCGGAGGGTTTAAAAAATGCCCCCATTTTGTGCCGGAAGCGAGGGTCCAATAAGGTGCATCCCGCTGACAAATGGAAACAATTCTGGGGTCACTACGCAAGCACGTGAGCATGCTTCCTGCCATTTGCGCAAGTGACTCGGAGGGGCTATCTGTCTCCATCTCCACTGCATACTGCCACGGTGTGCCCGGGTCCTCTGTCTCGCCTTCCTCACAACCCTCTAGCTCCTCTGGCTGCTCCTGCTCCTACTCTCCTGTCCGCTGACTAGATAAACCAGCCATTTTGCCAAGCCTAAACTGTGCACTGTGCCACTCCTCATCCTCCAGTTCAGCTCCAACGGGGTTCATGTGGCCGTAAGATGTAGACGCCATGTCTCCAGTGCCCTGACCAGCCATGGTTTCCAACATGTGCTGTAGTACATGAAGCAGTGGAATCATGTTGTTCATCCTGTAATCCTGGTGACTCACAAATAAAGTGGCTTCCTCAAAGGGCCTGAGCAAACGGCAGGTGTCACGTATGAGCTGCCACTGGTTGACATTGAAGTTACACAGGGGAGTCCCCCTATCCGCTTGGATCATCAAGAAATCCGTGATGCCTTTTTTCTGTTCGTATAGTCTGTCCAACATATGCAGGGTGGAATTCCAACGGGTGGAAACATCGCAAATCAGACTATGTTGGGGGCTACCGTTCTGACGCTGTAGCTCAAGAAGGGTGTGCTTGGCGGTGTATGAGTGGCTGAAGTGCATGCAAAGTTTCCTTGAAGTTGTTAGGATGTCTTGCAGTTGGGGGGAAGACTTCAGAAACCGCTTCACAACCAGATTGAAGACGTGAGCCATGTAGGACGCATGGGTCAGCCTTCCTTGTCGCAGCGCAGACAAAATGTTCTTTCCATTGTTGGTAACCATGGTTCCCATTTTCAGTTTTCTTGGAGTAAGCCATGTTTGGATTTCTTGATGAATAAATTTAAGCAGTTCCTCCGCTGTGTGACTCCGTTCGCCAAGACAAACCATGTGAAGCACAGTGTGACACCTCCGTGCCCTGCACACATGGTAGGCTGGAGGGGCACTGAGACTTGAGCCTACAGTGGAGGGTGAGGAGATGGCGGAGGATGAGGAGGCCAAGTTGCACGGTGTCACAGGCTCAACTGCCAGGGAGCGCGGAGGCCGAAGCGGCGTGACCTGTCCAAGTTGCTGCTGCAAAGGGATCACATTCACCCAGTAGGCCGTAAACGACACGTACTGTCCCTGACCGTAGTTACAGCTCCAGACGTCGGCGCCGCCATGCACTTTGCTACACACCGACAGGCTCAAGGACTGGCCCACCTTCTGTTCAACAAAACTGTGCAGCACTGGTACTGCCTTCTTGGCAAAGAAATGACGGCTTGGGACTCTCCACCTCGGCTCAGCACAAGCCATCAGTTCTCTGAAAGGTGCAGAGTCCACCACCTGAAAAGGGAGCGACTGCAGCACCAGCAACTTGGACAGGAGCACATTCAGCTTCTGTGCCGTAGGATGAGTGGGCGCATAATGCTGTCTCTTGGACATGGCTTCACTGATGGATTGCTGGCGGGATGCATGACTTGGAGGAGGAGAAGCAGGAGCATCAGGAGGAGCGACAGAGGATGGGTATGATGCACAGCTGCCTTTGGCTGAGGTGCTGGAGCCTTGGCTGGCAGAAATTGGGAGCGGCGTGCCACTTGGTGAGGAAACAGCCTGGACCACCTCTTCGGAGCCTCGGTTCTCCCAGGCCACTTTATGGTGACGCATCATATGTTGACCCAGGGCTGTGGTGACAACATTTGGGCCCTGGCCACGCTTCACCTTCTGCCTACATATCTTGCATGTGGCCATGTTACCCTCCTGCGGATGCTTGAGGAAAAACTGCCACACTGCCGAGTAGCTACTTTTCCCACCAACAGCCCGCACTGATTCACTGCTACTGCCGCCAACTCCAGGAACCCCAGCTCCACTACCTCCCGATAAGGTAGCCTGCCGCGCAGCAGGTGCTCTACCCTGGCCCTGTTCGGCTCCAGGCTTTACAATTCTTCCCCCATGCCGACTGCCAACCATGTTGCTAACACCTTGCTGCCTCAGCTGCTGACTCCCAGGTAACCTGCGCCCCTCTTCTCCTGATGATGAGGATGAAGCCCCTTCTGCACCCTGCTCCCAAGTGCAATCGGCTTCATCATCATCACCGAGTTGTGGCTGCACGTCACTGATGTTCTCGGTTTCCTCAACAGTGTCTGGCGCAGGAGCTGGAACGCTGGCAACAACACCCACGCCACTCTCCACATCACTATTTGTCTGCCTAGTGAAGGAAGCCACCTCCATTTCTTGGCTGGGCAGTAGCTGCTGACTGTCCTCTTTCTGATCTTCCTCCTCACTAAAGAGTGAAGCTGAACCCAAAGCATAGGATACGTCGCTGGGGGAGGGAATGGCATAGGACAGAGGCAATGGGAGGACAGGGACTGCTTTCAGGCCATGCCAACTCAGGGTTGTGTCAGAGGAACCTACCGACCCTAGACTGGGGGTGTCAGATGTAACTTGTGATGATGTGGATGACCGCGTTAAACTACCATGGCAGATGCGTTACTGGTGGAGACACGACCGCTAGCAGATATTGGCAGATCAGGTCTCTCACAGCGACTCCTCCTGCCACTCGCCCCTAGTCTGCTGCGACCTCTGGCACTTGGAACATCCTGGCACTTGTCTGCCTGACATTTTTTGTATTTGAAATGAGCAATAGGCACTTAAAAAATGTGTTTACTTTAAAAAGCAGAAGCTAAATAAAGTGAGATACTGCTTCTCTGCACCAGATACTATGAAAATTGGCAATATGGGATACCCTGCGGGCTGGTGTTTTTACAAGACGCAAAAAAACAATTCAAAATGCAATATAGTAATAAAACAGACCCTGTAGAAGCTGCTTTAGTATAACAGGGTGAAATGTGCTGGTTTGGGATACCCTGTGGCCTGGTGTTTTTATAGGACACACAAAACCAATTCAAAATGCAATATATTAATAAAACAGAGCCTTTAGTAGCTGATTTAGTATAACAGATAGGGTGAAATGTGCTGGTTTGGGATACCCTGCGGCCTGGTGTTTTTACAGGACGCACAAAACCAATTCAAAATGCAATATATTAATAAAACAGAGCCTGTAGAAGCTGCTTTAGTATAACAGATAGGGTGAAATGTGCTGGTTTGGGATACCCTGCGGCCTGGTGTTTTTACAGGACGCACAAAACCAATTCAAAATGCAATATATTAATAAAACAGAGCCTGTAGAAGCTGCTTTAGTATAACAGATAGGGTGAAATGTGCCGGTTTGGGATATACTGCGGCCTGGTGTTTTTACAGGACGCACAAAACCAATTCCAAATGCAATATATTAATAAAACAGAGCCTGTAGAAGCTGATTTAGTATAACAGGGTGAAATGTGCTGGTTTGGGATACCCTGCGGCCTGGTGTTTTTAGAGGACACACAAAACCAATTAAAAATGCAATATATTAATAAAACAGAGCCTGTAGAAACTGCTTTAGTATAACAGATAGGGTGAAATGTGCTGGTTTGGGATACCCTGTGGCCTGGTGTTTTTACAGGATGCACAAAGCCAATTCAAAATGCAATATATTAATAAAACAGAGCCTGTAGAAGCTGCTTTAGTATAACAGATAGGGTGAAATGTGCCGGTTTGGGATACCCTGGGGCCTGGTGTTTTTACAGGACGCACAAAACCAATTCAAAATGCAATATATTAATAAAACAGAGCCTGTAGAAGCTGCTTTAGTATAACAGATAGGGTGAAATGTGCCGGTTTGGGATACCCTGCGGCCTGGTGTTTTTACAGGATGCACAAAACCAATTCAAAATGCAATATATTAACAAAACAGAGCCTGTAGAAGCTGCTTTAATATAACAGATAGGGTGAAATGTGCCGGTTTTGGATACCCTGTGGCCTGGTGTTTTTACAGGACGCACAAAACCAATTCAAAATGCAATATATTAATAAAACAGAGCCTGTAGAAGCTGCTTTAGTATAACAGATAGGGTGAAATGTGCTGGTTTGGGATACCCTGCAGCCTGGTGTTTTTACAGGACGCACAAAACCAATTCAAAATGCAATATATTAATAAAACAGAGCCTGTAGAAGCTGCTTTAGTATAACAGATAGGGTGAAATGTGCCGGTTTGGGATACCCTGCGGCCTGGTGTTTTTACAGGATGCACAAAACCAATTCAAAATGCAATATATTAATAAAACAGAGCCTGTAGAAGCTGCTTTATTATAACAGATAGGGTGAAATGTGCCGGTTTTGGATACCCTGTGGCCTGGTGTTTTTACAGGACGCACAAAACCAATTCAAAATGCAATATATTAATAAAACAGAGCCTGTAGAAGCTGCTTTAGTATAACAGATAGGGTGAAATGTGCTGGTTTGGGATACCCTGCAGCCTGGTGTTTTTACAGGACGCACAAAACCAATTCCAAATGCAATATATTAATAAAACAGAGCCTGTAGAAGCTTATTTAGTATAACAGATAGGGTGAAATGTGCCGGTTTGGGATACTCTGCGGCCTGGTGTTTTTACAGGACACACAAAACCAATTAAAAATGCAATATATTAATAAAACAGAGCCTGTAGAAGCTGTTTTAGTTTAACAGATAGGGTGAAATGTGCCGGTTTTGGATACTCTGTAGCCTGGTGTTTTTACAGGACGCACAAAACTAATTCAAAATGCAATATATTAATAAAACAGAGCCTGTAGAAGCTGCTTTAGTATAACAGATAGGGTGAAATGTGCCGGTTTTGGATACCCTGCAGCCTGGTGTTTTTACAGGACGCACAAAACCAATTCCAAATGCAATATATTAATAAAACAGAGCCTGTAGAAGCTGATTTAGTATAACAGATAGGGTGAAATGTGCTGGTTTGGGATATTCTGCGGCCTGGTGTTTTTACAGGACACACAAAACCAATTAAAAATGCAATATATTAATAAAACAGAGCCTGTAGAAGCTGATTTAGTATAACAGATAGGGTGAAATGTGCTGGTTTGGGATACCCTACGGCCTGGTGTTTTTACAGGACACACAAAACCAATTCAAAATGCAATATATTAATAAAACAGAGCCTGTAGAAGCTGATTAAGTATGTCAGATAGAGTGAAATGTGCCGGTTTGGGATGCCCATGTGGCCTGGTGTTTTTACAGGACGCACAAAACCAATTCAAAATGCAATATATTAATAAAACAGAGCCTTTAGAAGCTGCTTTAGTATAACAGATAGGGTGAAATGTGCCGGTTTGGGATACCCTGTGGCCTGGTGTTTTTACAGGACGCACAAAACCAATTCAAAATGCAATATATTAATAAAACAGAGCCTGTAGAAGCTGCTTTAGTATAACAGATAGGGTGAAATGTGCCGGTTTGGGATACCCTGTGGCCTGGTGTTTTTACAGGACGCACAAAACCAATTCAAAATGCAATATATTAATAAAACAGAGCCTGTAGAAGCTGCTTTATTATAACAGATAGGGTGAAATGTGCCGGTTTTGGATACCCTGTGGCCTGGTGTTTTTACAGGACGCACAAAACCAATTCAAAATGCAATATATTAATAAAACAGAGCCTGTAGAAGCTGCTTTAGTATAACAGATAGGGTGAAATGTGCTGGTTTGGGATACCCTGCAGCCTGGTGTTTTTACAGGACGCACAAAACCAATTCCAAAAGCAATATATTAATAAAACAGAGCCTGTAGAAGCTGCTTTAGTATAACAGATAGGGTGAAATGTGCTGGTTTGGGATACCCTGCAGCCTGGTGTTTTTAAAGGACGCACAAAACCAATTCAAAATGCAATATATTAATAAAACAGAGCCTGTAGAAGCTGATTTAGTATAACAGATAGGGTGAAATGTGCTGGTTTGGGATACTCTGTGGCCTGGTGTTTTTACAGGACACACAAAACCAATTAAAAATGCAATATATTAATAAAACAGAGCCTGTAGAAGCTGCTTTAGTATAACAGATAGGGTGAAATGTGCCGGTTTTGGATACCCTGTGGCCTGGTGTTTTTACAGGACGCACAAAACCAATTCAAAATGCAATATATTAATAAAACAGAGCCTGTAGAAGCTGCTTTAGTATAACAGATAGGGTGAAATGTGCCGGTTTTGGATACCCTGTGGCCTGGTGTTTTTACAGGACGCACAAAACCAATTCAAAATGCAATATATTAATAAAACAGAGCCTGTAGAAGCTGCTTTAGTATAACAGATAGGGTGAAATGTGCTGGTTTGGGATACCCTGCAGCCTGGTGTTTTTACAGGACGCACAAAACCATTTTCAAATGCAATATATTAATAAAACAGAGCCTGTAGAAGCTGATTTAGTATAACAGATAGGGTGAAATGTGCTGGTTTGGGATACCCTACGGCCTGGTGTTTTTACAGGACACACAAAACCAATTCAAAATGCAATATATTAATAAAACAGAGCCTGTAGAAGCTGATTTAGTATAACAGAGTGAAATGTGCCGGTTTGGGATGCCCATGGGGCCTGGTGTTTTTACAGGACGCACAAAACCAATTCAAAATGCAATATATTAATAAAACAGAGCCTTTAGAAGCGGATTTAGTATTACAGATAGGGTGAAATGTGCTGGTTTGGGATGCCCATGTGGCCTGGTGTTTTTACAGGACGCACAAAACCAATTCAAAATGCAATATATTAATAAAACAGAGCCTTTAGAAGCTGATTTAGTATAACAGATAGGGTGAAATATGCTGAAATAGTATGCCCACGTGGGCTGGGGTTTTTACAGCATACAAATAAAATTAAAACTAATAGAGTTATAAGAAATGCTTGTGTATAACAGATAGGGTTAAATATGCTACTGCCAAGATGGGATGCACAGTGGCCAGGAATATTTACAGCACAAAAAAAAGCAATTTAAAACTGATCTGGCAAATGAAGTGAAGTGAAAATAAAAAAAAAGTTTCCTGTCACTTTCTCTGCTGTCCCTGCCTGGATCATTCCCGATCTTTCCCTATCTTTCCCTGGCTCTCCCTGTCTGCCTGTCTGTAAGTCTCTCCCTGTCTGCAGCAACCTCCGTTCTGTCTGCAATGCAAGGCTGAAATGCGCACAAGCAAGTTGGCCGCCATTTATATAGCACTGTGACGTCACCGGGCTTCCTGGCTGCTGATAGCCTGCATGTGACCTTCCCATGATAACTTGCCCCAGGGGATATGTCCAAACATGTGCATCCACCATTTTACAATGGCTGTAATTGAAATAAATGGAGTTTAAAGGAAAACTTCGATCGATCGAATCGCGGGGAAATTCGGATTCGTTCAGAATCGAATTTTTCCTGAAATTCGGAACAAATTCGCGTTAGTCAGAATCGATTCGCTCATCTCTAGCTCTGACTATAGAAAGAGTGCAGAGGAGAGCCACCAAACTAACACAAGGAATGAAAGATCTTAGTTATGAAGAAAGATTACGGGAATTGAATCTGTTTAGTCTTGAGAGGAGACAACTGAGGGGGGGGCATGATTAACTTGTATAAATATATATATGCCCTATTTCGGGTAAAAACCCCTCTAAAGACAAGGGGACATTCCCTCTGTCTGGAAAAGAAGAAATTCAATCTCTGGGTGAACAATCTTTTTTTTTACTTTAAGAGCTATAAATATGTGAAATAGCCTCCCACGAAAGCCTGCTACGGCATCAGCCGCTGACAGCTTAAAAAATAATAACAATAATTGTTACTAATAGCTGTTATCAGTAATAAAAAAATAAATAAAAATAACGTTACCCAACCCGTACTTTGGTACATATGTCTTTTTTCAACCATGCTATGTAACTATATGCTAGGGTAAGGCTCTCATACTTGTACTTCTTTTGTTGCTTCACTGCCCCCCACTGGTGAAAAGATAAAACTGCAGGTTGTAAGCAGCCTGACAACTTCACCAGTCTACACCTTACCAGTCCTTATCCTAGACAGGTGCCTAGGTATGCCTAGTGGCAGACACAGTCCTAACTGTAAGCTATCTACAGCATCTGTCAAAACATCCTTCTCAGGTAGTATCCCACTGACACAAGAATCGTGAGGGTGCTGACCTGGAAGCCACCCGCAGCATAGCCTATTATAGCATGAATGGGCCACTCCAGGAAATTAGCATTCCTTGTATATGCCATTCTTAAATAGCTTTGAATTTGTCTGCTTCTTGCTAGACACAAAATCTGGAAACATTGGACCAGGAACATGAAGCATGGACCAGAAACAGGTAGGAGGGACACAGACCAGGAACAAATAGGATGGACACAGATTGGAATGGCTAGAAGGGACACAGATCCAAAACATGCTAGGAGGACAGGAGATTCCGAAAGTCTAAGAAGTACATCAATCTAGAGTGGCTGGAGGGAACACAGATCTGGGACAGCTAGGAGGAACATGGATTCAGGTTAGGAGAGATCTCAGTTAGCTAGGAGGGACACAGACCCAGAAAGGCTAACAGGAACACAGATCCAGAGCACTTGCAAGGAGTGTGTGCCAGAAACCCTGAACCAGGGGCGAAGCTAGACTTTTCTGCACCCGGGGCAAAGATTCAGAATAGCGCCCCCCCAAATAAAGCTTAAGCTGAATTGCCCGAGCGCCTGATGGACTTTCTCAGGTTTTGTTCTGCTGAGCCCTCACTGCACAGTGACCGTATCTCCAGCATACCTCTATCTGGGATGCACAACCCCGCCAGGCCTTTCTGAATGGCATGTCAACAGCTAGAGGTGAGCAGGGATGTAGCCGGCAGCATTTGCTCCATTCAGATGTTGCTGCACTGACATCACCCCAGAAAAGGAGCACCAAACAATAGTATCAATACACAAAGTATACCAATTTATTTGTATACAGAATAACACAAACATCAATCATACACAATACAATTGTCCTTCCCCCATATATTGCATCCAGGGCTGCCAAACATATGGGCAGACCAATGTAACTGGGAAAATAACAACGGGCCCCTTGAGAGTAAAATACAAAAAGATCTTTGTTTTGTGCCGGCACAAAATTACCCCCTGGTATTATAGAAGAAGGGAAAGAGGAAAGTGTGACGGGTGAAAAATGGAAGGGGAGAGTCTGGCTGGGGCACAATGGTGGCATGGTGTTGGCCCCCCAAAAATGGGGGGAACCCCAAGATTCACCGGCCCCTTAACACAGAGGCAACGGGAATACAGAGGCTCATGTGGAGAAACAGGACAACAGAGTGGAGTCACATGGCTCAGCAACGGGGAGAACTTCAACCTAACTGCCATTATGTGATAGGTTGTATCTGAATTAAATAGCATATGACCACTGTTCACCATAATACTACTTCCTGTTTTCTTTCCTGGTGTTTGTATGAACATTGGGGAAAGTCTGTGGTAAAAAATAAAACGCAGGCTGTTTTGGGGCACAGGGCTGGGGATGGGAGGTGACCACATAAACTTCCTTTCTGAGTATAGGTGCACTTTAAGGTAAACTGCCAAAGCCATATATAGTCCAACACAACTAAAATCCATCCAGAACAGAACCATCTTCCTGCAACAACCTCTACCAAACTAATCCTAAATACATATTTAAAGAGGAACATCGGACCTAAAATAAAAGGGGCCGATTCCCCCCCCCCCCCATCAGCCCCTACTTACCTTTTAGATGCATGCGGCTGCTTCAGGGCCCGATCCTCACCCCGCCGCCTGCTTAGCCTTCACTAACTGACAAGGGCGGCTTTAGCTGTGCTCTTCAATGTCCCACGCCGATCTCGCAGCTCCGCAAAGTCTGGCTGGATTTCAGGTGACTCCATTGAATCCCATTTATGGGCACTGCACAGGCGCAAGGTCGGGGCTGATTGGATGCAAGATGGTGCCACCCGTCGGGTCCGAGGAACCCAGAAGATGGATGCCTTGGCAAGGTAAAGAAAAAATTGTAAAACCGGGGGGGGGGGGGGGGGGGGAGGGTGGGCAGCAGATGAGAATGGGGAGTTTATTTTTCTTTAAAGCAAAACTAAGCCTGAGAATTCTGCTTTGTTCTATGCCCTTGGGGCATCCTAAAGTGGGATGCCCTACTGTGTGAAACCCCCGGGGAAGCCAAAAAAACTCACCTACCTGGCCGTGCCTATCAGAATGGCTGGGGTGGGAGCATCCATATCACACCAGAAATGCGGCAGCACATGCTTTCCATTGTAAACAATGACGTCAAAGCAGGCAGCTCTCATTGGATGAGAGCCCGCGCATGCGCCGCTGGAGTGGGGAAGGTGAGTTTTTATGGGCGTCTGGAAGGGTGTCACACAGTGGGGCATTCCAATTCAGGGAAAAGCCAGCGACTGGCCCTGGAATCTTTTAGATTCCTTACTGTTGGGTTTTGTTCTGCTTTAATCAGGGTCCCATCATGCCAACCATAGCCAGATTGGCCAGTGCTTTATAAAATGGTAAATACATATAAAGTATAACAGACAGAGACAGAGAGATACACACACAGAGATAGAGAGAAATAAACACACACAAACTGATAGTGTCACAGACAGACAAAGAGATACACACACACCTACCTACCTTTATCAAGCTTAGCAGTACTGCAGACTTCCTCCACACAGCCCGGGAGACACAGGCAGCAGTGTGATGATGCGTCTGGGGGGGCGGAGCCTCCTCAATCAGGAAGACACACACTGCACTGCTTCTCTGCCTGTGCGGACCCGATGATCACACAAACTGCCAGGCTTGCCTTTCAGCTAACTGCTGCCCCCTGGCAACACAGTGCCCAGGTCGGGTGCACCCCCCATGCTATGCCCCTGCCCTAAACAGAGGCAAGGATCAGGAATAGAAACATGGAGCAGGGGTACTGACTAGAACCTTAGACAAGAAGCATGCACCAGAAATATGTAGCAGGGAAGATAAGGGTGACAGACCAGAAGCATGTACCAGGAACACCAAGGAGTGGCATAGAACACAAACACTGTTCAGCAGGGATGTAACTTGAGGGGGTGCAACTGCACCCAGGCCCAGAAGATCAGGGCAGCACCCCTTCATTGTTGCTCCTCCTCATTTGTCTTATTTGTGCTCAGGAAACAGCATTTGTCTCTTCTGTTTAAGTCTTTGGTTGTCTAGCTGGATCTAACTGAGTAAAAAGACAAAAAAAGTTTACTATTTGAGCCATGAAAGGACCCCTATTGAATGTTAGGGCCCCATCACATTTAGTTACACCAATCCTGTTCAGAAACATAAACCAGGAATAGGAATGCTAAGTAAGACATAACCAGAAAGTCAAATTAACTACAGGGAGTTAGACCAGGAGAGGATTGCTATAGGAGAAATAATCCAGACTAAGGACAGGGAAAGCACACCCAGAAAGGCCAGAAAGGTTAAATGCTTGTAGGTCTAGCAACTCATGGTGGCCCGGTGCGTGGTGTGATCCAGTAATTCCCCATTTTAGAGGCAGATTTTATTTGTAATAACATATTTTTCAACTTCATTGCTTCAGAATAAGGCTGTAAACACAACACAAGTTCTATCCCTTGCTGAGGGAAAACCACTTGCATGTCTTGTTTGTGGGCCAATCATGATAACTATAATGCAAATCCTCACCTGTCCCCACTCCAACCTTTCAGGCTCAGTTGGCAGGCACACCAACGCAATTTATGTTGGGTGTAGCACAGTCAAGCCAACCACAGTCATGTGATACCCATCTGCTAGCCTATGTGCACAGATTGGCAAGCCTAACCACGCCTGAGCAACATGTATTTCTGACAAGGGACCACTTGCAAAGATAAAACTCAGATGAAGTGCCCCTTGATTGACATTTATCCAAGCAAATTCTAAAGGCACAAAGATTGGCAGCAAATCAGGAAACCTGTGTAAGAAATGGAGAATTCCCATTAAATATAAAATATTAGCGATATAAGTTTTAAATATCTAAACTGGTTCTCCATGTAGCTGTCCTAGCTAGGTAATTGAGCCTCTTAGATGCTAATTTGGCATCAACCTAGACATTTTGGCTGCGGTTGGGTGGACACAATAGATTTGGGTGTATAAAGGATTCTTACTATGTAATGTAATATAAGTCAATACCTGCCCATGGAATCCTTTTGTGAGTAGATGTGCTGTCTAAAGGTAGGGGCTAGTCCTTTCCAACAGGAAGTTAGGTGTCCTAGAAGAATGGGAGTAATATTTGGGGAGTTGAAAGGGGACCAAGGAGGAGAAAGGACGCGTGGGCATGAAGGCCCTGTATCCCTTTCGCTGCCAGTCTACCTGGAGTTTTCATCACCCTTTGTGCCAGACCATTTTGCACTATTTTGCGCTCCCCATGTTCAAATGTGATTTTTGAAGGGATTTCCAGGGATTTCCCAGGAAAATGATATATTGTTTTTTTCAGCATAGTCTGGGCTTTAACATGAAATGTCTTGTTTGTAATTTTGTAGGTGTATTCTCAATATTTTTGGGTGAAATATGAGAAAAAAAATGTAAGAAAATCTATTTTTTACTATTTGTAGTGTTTTTTGTAATAAAAACTGTAAGTTTGTCAAAAAAATCTTATTGTGTGTGAAATCGCAATTTCTCCCAGTTACAGGGGTACCACATATGTATAGATAGACACCCTTTCCAGCCCAGGAGACTCCCCCAAACTGAAACAGAGCTTTAGGGGATTTTCAGATAAAATACAACTATGCTACGCACTATGCGCACCTTGCAGTTTTTCCAGGAAAACAACCCGTTACATTTGAAATACCCCCAACAAACTATATATTCTCTGGAAGTACACACCTCAAGCTTTCTAGGTGTACCAGGCTTGTTGATGTGGCCACAGTTTTCTGGAAGTAATCCCTCAATGTAATCTTTGGTTGCAAAGAGTTTCCCTAAAAAAAAAAGATAAAAAAGCAGAATCAAAGCCACATTTTCTAAAAAAAAAATATATACAAACAAGAAGAAACAAGCTAAGTCTGAAAGTGCAAGGTCCCCCGAAAAGAACGATACCCAACATGCATAGCTACTGTCAAGGGAAGAGTTGCCAAACACCCCAAAGTAAAGCATGTGCGTAACGGTAATTTTACTTGAAAATTTCAGCTCTGCAGACAAAGTGCGCACCTTGCGTTATTTCAACCAAAACAACCCTTTACATTTGGAATATCCCCCATAAATCATATATTCCCTGAAAGTACACATGTTAAGCTTTCTAAGCGTACCCAGCTTGTTGTAGTGGGATCATCTTTCTGGAATTAATCCCTCAAAGAATTCTTTGGTTGCGCAGGGTTTCCCTAAAAAATGTATAAAAAAGCTGAATAAAAAACACCTTTTCATAAAATATAAATATACAAACAAGAAAAAACAAGCTAAGTCTGAAAGTGCAAGGTCCCCAGAAAAGAACAAAACCATACATGCATAGCTACTTTTAACCCTTTTAATTGCCAGCCTACTTGAGATTTTGTCACCCTCTGTTGACAGGTAATTTTTCCCCATTTTGCGCCATTTTTTGCTGGAATTTTCTGGAAAATGAGATATATATATATATATATATATATATATATATATATATATATATATATTTTTTTTTTTTTTTGCAGCAGAGCTTAGGCTTTAACTTGAAATGTCTTGTTTGTAAATTTTATGCTGTTTTTACAATATTATTATTAAGTAAAAAAATAAATAAATAAAACATTTTAGAAAATTGCCTCCTTTATTTTAAATAATGTATTTTATTAAAGAAAACCATATTGCATGTGAAAGCCCCATTTCTACTGATTAGAACGATACCACATATTTATCTGTAGCCCCCTGTTCCTGCCCAGGAGACCCCCCAAACTGAAACAAGTACTTTAGAACATTTACAAATAAAATACAACTACCATCCACACTACAAAGGGTTAAATCGAGAAAAAAAATGACATTTTATCCAAAAACAAAATGGGGCCCATTTTGTTTTGGGATTATTAAGGGTTAAAAACCCTTAAAAATAGAGAAGAAAATGACATGGTGTCCCCCTTACCCGAAGTAACCAGCCCGGGACCAGCTATGCAGGGCTTGTAGAAACAGGTCGCAGGGGCCAGCTTTTGTGGCCTCTGGCCCCGCAGGCTACAAGCCCGCATAGCCCATGGCCACGGGCTCTTCTGCCCCTCCCTGGGCTTTGGGGAGGCAAGTAATGGGGGTGCCGGGGGGGTTAATGGCAAGTCACCCGCTAGCCGCAGGTGACTTGCCAGCCCCCAGCCTTGTGAACTGGTATCGGGATCTCTTGGACCCCTTACCAGTTCACAAGGGGTTAAGTGTAAAAAAAAAAAAAAAAAAACACCCCACACACAGAGAAAAAAAATATTTTATTTTTTTAATACTTACCTCCCATCCATCCTGGAGCACTGTGTCCCTCAGCAGTCACTGGCTTCTGCTCACCTGCTGGAAGCCTTTTATAGCTGCTGGGTGACAGAACATAAGGGGTTAATTAAAAAAAAACAACATAGTGTCCCCCCTCCAGGTGGGTGGGACCCCATTTTTTTCTGGGTTTTTAAGGGTTAAAAACCCTTCTTCCCCCTACTTCCCCCTTACCCGAAGTAACCAGCCCGGGACCAGCTATGCAGAGCTTGTAGGAACAGGGCACAGGGGCCAGTTTTGTGGCTCCTCTGCCTCCCTGAGCTTTGGGGAGGCAGGTAATGGGGGTGCCGGGGGTGCCCCGGTGACTTGCCAGCCCCCGAGCCTTGT
This sequence comes from Gastrophryne carolinensis, assembly GCA_027917425.1. Taxonomy (NCBI): domain Eukaryota; kingdom Metazoa; phylum Chordata; class Amphibia; order Anura; family Microhylidae; genus Gastrophryne; species Gastrophryne carolinensis. The sequence continues at coordinate 169,406,016 of CM051235.1, read as the reverse complement.
GAACTGGTATAAGGGGTCTAATGGACCAGTTTAGTTAACAGTAAAAAAAAACAGACAGAATAAAAAATCACTTTATTAAAAAAAAAACCTTTTTTTTACTTTACTCACCTCTGCTCTGATGACAGTTGGTGTCATCAGTGGCCAGTGGAGGAGGGAGGCAGGCAGGCGATCAGATCATCACCTGCCTTCCTCCTCCTGTGGCCAGCAATGACAAGTGAAAAAAATGACAGCCGGAGTCAGGATGACACCCGAGGCATTGCCTCATAAGCCCTGCCCCCAAAGGGGAACATTGAGGTAAGTAAATGTCATTTTTAATATTTTTTTTTACATGTATTTCGGCGGCTGCTGGAGGGGGGGTGGCTATTCCGGGCCCTCCCCTGCACCCGGGGGGGGCCTGGGTGGGGGATCGAAGCCCCCCCAGATGAAGAGGAGACCCGGCCGGATCGAACAAGGGGTCAGGTGAGTGTTTTTGTTATTTTACTTTTACTGTAGCAGGGGAAAAGTTAAGCACGTAGATTCTACGTGCTTGGCATTTAAGTGGAGTGGAAGCGAGCACGTAGAATCTACGTGCTTGGCACTGAAAGGGGTATTGGTAACTTTCAGCAAGTAACTTTAGGCCTAGTTGGCAATTGTACTTAGTAATATTACATTTTAGAAAGTGTTTTATGTATGTGTTTAGTCCCTGTAATACCTATACTTTCTAGTGGTTAATGTAACTATTTGGGTCCTTATTTTTATATATATTTTGTATTATTTTTACACATGTACAACTGTCCTGTATCATAAGTTTGTGCACAATACAACCTTTTATACATTCTCATTGGTGTCATTCCTTTCGTCATCCACAACCTAGAACCTACAGTGGGCAGTTATTGTTATATTAATTATTGATATGTTTTATTGATGTTTTTATAATAATAATTGTTTACACCTGTACATCGGGAAACCTAGCAAACCTATACATCAAGAAAGAAAGTGGAATGGCGGAAATGTTATGTTTTTTTCGGGAATCACAGGGAAGGCAAAACAACTTCCTAGTTAAGATGAAAGGGAGAACCGACCTTAGGCAAAAAAATCTGGTTTGAAGCGAAAAACCACCTTTTCCTTATGCCGCTCAAGGTAAGGAGGCTTCATACAAAGAGCGCCCAGTTCTGACACCCGGTGCACCGAGGTGATAGGTACCAAAAAGACCACCTTTAGGGTCAGGATAGACAATGCAGTGTCGCACAAAGGCTCAAAGGGAGGACCCTGGAGAGCAGAAAGCACCAAATTCAAATCCCACACCGGTAATACAGGCTTACGCGGTGGATGTACATGGGTAACTCCTTGGAAAAAAGTCCTGATCAGCCTATGATTGGCAAAAGATCTTTGGAAAAAGATGGCCATAGCCGAGACCTGGCCCTTGAGGGTGCCCAGCTGTAGACCCAAGTCTAAGCCGTGTTGTAAAAATTTCAAAATCCTAGAGAAAAAGTGCAACAAGGGAAACTCTTGGATTCACACCAAGAAATGTAGGCATGCCAAACTCTGTAGTAAATCATGGAAGAAGACTTCTTCTGCGCCTGAATCATTGTCTGAACAACCGTGGCTGACAGCCCCTTTTCCGCTAGGATTGAGGTTTCAATAGCCAGGCCGTCAAAGCCAGCGTCTGTAAATTGGGCTGCCGCAGCGATCCCTGAGTGAGAAGCCCTGGGTCGTCGGGCATGATGTAACGATCGACTGACATCTGAACTATAGGGTCGATTCAAAATCCCAAATGTCATTATTTTCGTATTTGAAAACGAAAGTTTTGGTGGGTGTTTGTCATTTTTTCCTTTTTTTTGGCCATTTTCGACTCGCACGAACGTTCGAACATAGACGTATATGTTCTTTCATCAAGCTCTTCTTCTGTTTGGCATTGATGTGATCCTGAGGTCAGAGGCCAGATTGCACCGGCGGCGACGCATGAACATCAATGGCATGCATGACGTTGAGCTGTTCGAGCTGACCAGGCTTAATCGCGCTTCCCTCCATAAATTGTATAGTGAGCTGCGGCCATGGTTAGCCCGCACCACAAGGAAGGGGCATGCAATTTCAGGTATGACCAAGATGCTTGGCTGCCTGCAATTTTTGGCGAACGGCTCATTCCAGAGGCTGGGTGCCCTCTCCGTGGGGATGTCACAGCCTATGCTGAGCCGCGCATTATCCCATTTTTTGGAAGGCATGGCTACCCTAACCCCCAAATATATTTTTTTCCCAGATGATATGGTAGCCAGAAACGCCATTAAGCTTGGTTTTTATAATATCGCCGACATGCCCAACGTCATTGGTGCCATTGACTGTACCCACGTCGCCCTGATGCCTCCGGCTGCCGACGAGTACATATACAGGTAAGTATTTTAATTTATAAGATTTGTTCATTTTGTGTTAACCCTCCTTGTAATGCTCCCTCCTTGTAATGATCCCTCCTTTTAATGCTCCCTCCTTGTAATAATCCCTCCTTGTAATGCTCCCTGCTTGTAAAGCTCCCTCCTTGTAATAATCCCTCCTTTTAATGCTCCCTCCTTGTAAAGCTCACTCCTGATCGAAATGTGTGTGTTACTTTTACCCAAAGCCTTGCTAATGTTTTATTTTGTTCCTTTTTTACCAGGAACCGCAAAATGGGCCACTCCTTGAATGTGCAGGCAGTGGTGGGCCCGGACATGCGGTTCCTTAGCGTACTCGCCAGCCCATCTTTGCTTAGCTGGTTTGCACTTCCACATGAGAGGAGAGCGGGATAAAGTGCATGTGGGGTGTTTCTGCTGTTTTGGTCTGACACAAAGCATATAAGGGGTCATCCAAACCTACATCCTAAGCACACTTTGAAACCCAGAGCTGGGATCCTTATGTATGATTGCCCATCATCCTCACTCTTTGTATGTTGTACTTTTTTAAACCTCTAGGACATATGTTTAGTTTGGGACTGGGACAGTGGCAAATGTTGGCTCATGTTGATCACACAATTGACAAATAGGCTCCTATTGATGTTGCTGGTGCGTTTATGGTCTTACATGTTTTTTTTTGTAATCTTATGTATAAGGTGATTCAGGATACCTGCTGCTGCCGTGGCTCTTGACGCCAGTACTCCGGCCCCAGGATGCCTCCCAGGATGCCTACAACCGTGCGCACCGCAAGACCAGGGCTGTGGTAGAGAGGGCCTTTGGTCTTTTGAAGACTAGGTTTCGTTGTTTGGATCATACCGGGGGCGCCCTGCAATATGATCCTAAAAAGGTCATAGACATAATAATGGCCTGTGCGGTTCTGCACAATTTTGCAATTTCACAACGGGTCCCCCGGTATGTAGATTTGGCTCCCTCTCCACCCAGCGAAGACCAGGAGGACTCATTTCTGGGCACACACAGTAGTGTGTCCGGCCAAAGTGTGCGGACTAATTTGATAGCGACCCATTTTGCTTAATTTAACCTGTATTTGCCTTTGTTTAACATTGTGTTGTTGATTTTGTTTGGTTTCCCTTTGTGTATGTTTCGTTTTGTTTGTTGTGTACAACTAAGTAATGAAGTAATTACTCACCACAGGCCTAATGCTTTACGACTCTCTTTTTTGGATGTGTGAACTGTGTGAATGTCCAAGTATATTTTTCTCTGTGACACCAAAAAAAGAGACAAACAAATTTCTGAGCCACAGGTGTCTTTAACTGTTTATTTTGAAAAAATAACAGCACAAACTTGGAGTTGCTGCTCACTCCAATTTGCAAAGAAAATATATGTAACAACAAAGGATAAATGGTTAGATCAACCATGCCACTAATAAAAACCAACAAAAATCCTGCTTGCCAACATTTGCCACTGCCACAGGTGTAAACCTGGTACAGGTGGAGAAGCTTGAGTGGCACGTTCAGTGAGTATTCAGATATGGCCTTGGCTAGTGGCCTACCTCACCACTCTAAGAAGCTATATGGGCGCAAATCCAAACCACACAACCCAAGGCATACACCAAGGGTATCTTGGTTTGCCTCACCAGACAAGTCAATACAGGGGGGTTTTTAGAGCAAAGATGTTGTACAGATTCAGGGTGTGGAGACATTAATATGGGTGATGGCCATAGTACCCAGGTGGTGGCCCTTGCTGATTGGACCTAACGTGGGCCTGTGTGGCATTCTGAATCTGCAACTGGTCCAAAATGTTTCGCATGATAGTTACCATTTCACCCCTGTAGGCACGGTTGTCATTGTTGGCAGTCTCCATGTGGCTGTTGAGGGTCCGCAATTCTGTCTGCACAGCCTGTAATGTAGTATTTAGGGTCTCGATCCGGCCATGCAGTGCCTCTCGGTTCCTTTGGTTTTGGTGCTGGAAGGTAACCCTCTCGTGGTGCCATGCGTCCAAAATTGCCATGCCCCTCCCCTAGTTGCGCCGTAGCGGATTCCGCCTCCCCAATCCCCTGGTTCGGGGGCCGTGCCGATGAGGTTGGTGTGGGCCCCTCAACAGACACGGGCATGCTTTCAAAATCCTCAGCAGCAGAGAGAACACTGGGGACTTGAGGGTCAGTCTGTGCATGCTGGCCATGATGTGCAGCCACCATGCAGCTAGCTTCCCTCTGCTGCTGCGGAGTTGGGGTTGAAACATTTTGGGCCAGTTGCAGATTCTGTCCCAGGGGTAGATCTTCTGAAGGGCACATAAAGGATCCATCCTCCTCCAGCTCCTGGATTTCATCCATGAGTGTGTGGGTCTGTATGGACAGAGACAAATTATATGTTAGCTTGGCCACTACATATGTCAATCTGTTAGTAGTAACATGCAAAGTAACATGGATATTTGCTCCCTAAACTTACCGAATATATCGGATCCTCCCTCCTAGGCTGCACGGAAGTTGACGGCATGTCCAAACTGGCAGTGGATTCCACAGTAGCTGAGGGATGATGCTGGCCTGCATGAGAAGCAAAGACACTATGTAAACACACACCTATGCATTGTTGACGGGTCAAAAGACATATGCCGAATTATTTAACGGGTCAAAGCTGTCATTGGTAGAGATGAGCGAACTTTTGAAAAATTCGATTCGACTGATTCGCCGAATTTTCCGACAAAAATCGCTTCGACCCGAATAAATTCGCGACGAATCGCTATTAAAAACGGCTATTTCTGAGCCTCCTAGAGCCTCAATAGGGTTGTAAACTATTCTGCCTTGCTGTAACACGCACAGGATGCGTGCTGGGTTAGTTAAATAATACTTTGAATAAATATCACATGCAGATCAGAGGCATCGCTAAAAGAATCGCAGAGCGGCACAATTGAATTCAAGAGAGTTGAAGTGGCATCACTATGAGGGGCAGGAGCCCAAACATTGCTTTAAAGAGACACTGGAGTTGGCAGCAGCAGGAGCCCAAAAATTGGATGAATCACACCCTGGAGTTGGCAGGAGTCGACAGCAGCAGCAGCAGCAGGAGCCCAAATATTACTTTAAAGAGACCCTGGGGTTGGATTCAGGAGCCCAAAAATTGGATGAATCACACCCTGGAGTTGGCAGGAGTTGACAGCAGCAGCAGCAGGAGCCCAAATATTACTTTAAAGAGACCCTGGGGTTGGCTTCAGGAGCCCAAAAATTGGATGAATCACACCCTGGAGTTGGCAGCAGCAGCAGCAGGAGCCCAAACATTACTTCAAAGAGACCCTGGGGTTGGCTTCAGGAGCTCAAAAATTGGATGAATCACACCCTGGAGATGGCAGGAGTTGACAGCAGCAGCAGCAGGAGCCCAAATATTACTTTAAAGAGACCCTGGGGTTGGCTTCAGGAGCCCAAAAATTGGATGAATCACACCCTGGAGTTGGCAGGAGTTGACAGCAGCAGCAGCAGGAGCCCAAATATTACTTTAAAGAGACCCTGGGGTTGGCTTCAGGAGCCCAAAAATTGGATGAATCACACCCTGGAGTTGGCAGCAGCAGCAGCAGCAGGAGCCCAAATATTACTTTAAAGAGACACTGGGGTTGGCTTCAGGAGCCCAAAAATTGGATGATTCACACCCTGGAGTTGGCAGCAGCAGGAGCCCAAATATACACTGGAGTTGGCTTCAGGAGCCCAAAAATTGGATGAATCACACCCTGGAGTTGGCAGCAGCAGGAGCCCAAATATTACTTTAAAGAGACCCTGGGGTTGGCTTCAGGAGCCCAAAAATTGGATGAATCACACCCTGGAGTTGGCAGAAGTTGGCAGTAGCAGCAGCAGGAGCCCAAATATTACTTTAAAGAGACCCTGGGGTTGGCTTCATGAGCCCAAAAATTGGATGAATCACACCCTGGAGTTGGCAGCAGCAGCAGCAGGAGCCCAAATATACACTGGAGTTGGCTTCAGGAGCCCAAAAATTGGATGAATCACACCCTGGAGTTGGCAGAAGTTGGCAGCAGCAGCAGCAGGAGCCCAAAAAATGGCCTCAAGACATAAATATGTTTTGCACCATTTGGAAAGTGTAAAACGTGGCACCATGCTGAATCTAGTCGCATGCATCAGGCATTGGTGGGTGGAAATCCTGGCTGATCCATCCCTGATTCATTTTGACAAAGGTGAGTCTCTCCACATTTTTAGTTGACAGACGAGTTCTCCTCGCCGTAGCTATGGCCCCCGCCGCACTAAACACCCGCTCAGATGGCACGCTACTTGCCGGGCAGGACAGCTTTTCCAGGGCAAACTCTGCTAGTTGCGGCCACAAATCAAGTTTAGCTGCCCAGAAGTCCAGCGGATCCTCAAGGTGTGTTGGCATGGTCATGTCAAAGTATGACATGACCTGCTGGTTGAGGTCCTGCTCCAGGTCTTCCTGCTGCTCATGAGTAGCCTCACTATGCGGGTGTAGAAAGCTACTCATTAGCGACTGAAGACTGAGGCTGCTGCTGCTGATGGAGCTGCTGCTGCTGCTCCTGCCAACCCCCCCAGCGGCCATGGCAGTGGAAGGTGAGCGCAGAGGTCCCCTCGAGTCAGACCTGCGAGAGTATGGACCATGGCGCAGATAGGCATCGGCCAACTGCCTACGTAGAATGTCTTTGTAGTAGTTGAGCTTGTCCTCCCTCTCGGTGGGTTTAAAAAATGCCCCCATTTTGTGCCGGAAGCGAGGGTCCAATAAGGTGGACAGCCAGAAGTCATCCTGCCGACAGATGGAAACAATTCTGGGGTCACTACGCAAGCACGTGAGCATGCTTCGTGCCATTTGCGCAAGTGACTCGGATGGACTACCTGTCTCCATCTCCACTGCATACTGCCACGGTGTGCCCGGGTCCTCTGTCTCGCCTTCCTCAAAAACCTCTAGCTCCTCTGGCTGCTCCTGCTCCTCCTCTCCTGTCCGCTGACTAGATAAACCAGCCATTTCGCCAAGCCTAAACTGTGTTTCGCTGGGAAACTCCTCCTCCGCCTCTTCCTCCTCCTCCTCCAGTTCAGCTCCAACGGGGTTCATGTGGCCGTAAGATGTAAACGCCATGTCTCCAGTGCCCTGACCAGCCATGGTTTCCAACATGTGCTGTAGTACATGAAGCAGTGGAATCACGTCGTTCATCCCGTAATCCTGCCGACTGACAAATAAAGTGGCTTCCTCAAAGGGCCTGAGCAAACGGCAGGTGTCACGTATGAGCTGCCACTGGTTGACATTGAAGTTACACAGGGGAGTCCCCCTATCTGCTTGGATCATCAGGAAATCCGTGATGGCTTTTCTCTGTTCATATAATCGGTCCAACATGTGAAGGGTGGAATTCCAACGGGTGGAAACATCGCAAATCAGACTATGTTGGGGGATACCATTCTGACGCTGTAGCTCAAGAAGGGTGTGTTTGGCGGTGTAGGAGTGGCTGAAGTGCATGCAAAGTTTCCTTGAAGTTGTTAGGATGTCTTGCAGATTGGGGGAACACTTCAGAAACCGCTTGACAACCAGATTGAAGACGTGAGCCATGCAGGGGGCATGGGTCAGGCTTCCTTGGCGCAGCGCAGACAAAATGTTCTTCCCATTGTCGGTAACCATGATTCCCATTTTAAGTTTTCTTGGAGTAAGCCATGTTTGGATTTCCTGATGAATACATTTAAGCAGTTCCTCCCCTGTGTGACTCCGTTCGCCAAGACAAACCATGTGAAGCACTGCGTGACACCTCCGTGCCCTGCACACATGGTAGACTGGAGGGGCACTGAGACTTGAGCCTACAGTGGAGGGTGAGGAGATGGCGGAGGATGAGGAGGCCGAGTCGCACGGTGTCACAGGCCCAACGGGCAGGGAGCGCGAAGGCCGAAGCGGCGTGACCTGTCCAAGTTGCTGCTGCTGCTGCAAAGGGACCACATTCACCCAGTGGGCCATAAACGACATGTACTGTCCCTGACCGTAGTTACAGCTCCAGATGTCGGCGCTGCCATGCACTTTGCTACACACCGACAGGCTCAAGGACTGGCCCACCTTCTGTTCAACAAAAGTGTGCAGCGCTGGTACTGCTTTCTTGGCAAAGAAATGACGGCTTGGGACTCTCCACCTCGGCTCAGCACAAGCCATCAGTTCTCTGAAAGGTGCAGATTCCACCACCTGAAAAGGGAGCGACTGCAGCACCAGCAACTTGGACAGGAGCACATTCAGCTTCTGCGCCGTAGGATGAGTGGGCGCATACTGCTGTCTCTTGGACATGGCTTCGCTGATGGATTGCTGGCGGGATGCATGACTTGGAGGAGGAGGAGGAGCAGGAGCGACAGAGGATGGGTATGAGCCTTCGGCTGAGGTGCTGGAGCCTTGGCTGGCAGAAATTGGGAGCTCACTTGGTGAGGAAGCAGACTGGACCACCCCTTGGGAGCCTCGGTTCTCCCAGGTCACTTTATGGTGACGCATCATATGTTGACGCAGGGCCGTGGTGCCAACATTTGGACCCTGGCCACGCTTCACCTTCTGCCTACATATCTTGCATGTGGCCATGTTACCCTCCTGCGGATGCTTCAGGAAAAACTGCCACACTGCCGAGTAGCTACTTTTCCCACCCCCTGGCCTCACTGATTCACTGCTGCTGTTGCCAACTCCAGGAACCCCTGCTCCACTACCTCCCGATAAGGTAGACTGCCGCACAGCAGGTGCTCTACCCCGGCCCCGTCCCCGGCCGGCTCCAGCTTTTGGAATTGTGCCCCCATGCTGACTGCTACCACCTTGCTGCCTCAGCTGCTGACTCCGGGGCAACCTGCGCCCCTCTTCTCCTGATGATGACGATGAAGCCCCTTCATCACCCGGCTCCCAAGTGCGATCGGCTTCATCGTCATCATCATCATCACCGAGTTGTGGCTGTACGTCACTGATGTTCGTGGATTCGTCAACAGTGTCTGGCGCAGGAGCTGGAATGCTCGCAGCACCCACGACACTGTCCACATCACTATTTGTCTGCCTAGCTAGAGAAGCCACCTCCATTTCTTGGCTGGGCAGTAGCTGCTGACTGTCCTCTATCTGATGGTCCTCCTCACTAAAGAGTGGAGCTGAACCCAAAGCATAGGATACGTCGCTGGGGGAGGGAACGGCGTAGGCCAGAGGCAATGGGAGGACAGGGACTGCTCTCGGGGCATGCCAACTCAGGGTTGTGTCAGAGGAACCTACCGACCCTAGACTGGGGGTCTCAGACGTAAGTTGTGATGATGTTGTTGATGAGCGCGTCAACCAATCTACCACGGCAGATGCGTTACTGGTGGAGACCCGACCGCTAGCAGATACTGGCAGATTAGGTCTCTCAGCGTGACTCCTGCTGCTACTGGCCCCCAGTCTGATGCGAGCTCTGCCTGCGGAATCTTGGCCTCTGCCACTCCTCTTTTCACTTCCAGGCACTTGTCTGCCCGACATAGTCTAACTGGCGTGGTAGTAGGTGATAATTTAAGAACCCCCGGGCAGCGGTGGGTCTATATGAAACAGAATATAATGCACACCAAAAGTGAGCAGTAACACTCAGCCTCCAACAGGCCTGCTTAGTGTAAATAAGAGAGCTGCTTAGTGTAAATAAAGAGGGGTATGCTATGTTACAGAATGGGATGCCCCAACAGAAGTGCACCTGGCAGGCAGCAGTAAGTCTATGCACAGCAAAAGTGTCTTTATCAGGCCTAATTTCAATTATAATAAGTGCAAATGGTTATATGGTGTTAAACAGAGGCTGCTGTAGTCACAGAATGGGATGCCCCAAAAAAGAAGTGGACCTGGCAGGGTCCAGTAGTGCTATGCCCAGCAAAAGTGTCTTTATCAGGGCTAATTTCAATTATAATAAGTGCAAATGGTTATATGGTCTTAAACAGAGGCTGCTGTAGTCACAGAATGGGATGCCACAACAGAAGTGGACCTGGCAGGGTCCAGTAGTGCTATGCCCAGCAAAAGTGTCTTTATCAGGCTAATTTCAATTATAATAAGTGCAAATGGTTATATGGTGTTAAACAGAGGCTGCTGTAGTCACAGAATGGGATGCCCCAAAAAAGAAGTGGACCTGGCAGGGTCCAGTAGTGCTATGCCCAGCAAAAGTGTCTATATCAGGCTAATTTCAATTATAATAAGTGCAAATGGTTATATGGTCTTAAACAGAGGCTGCTGTAGTCACAGAATGGGATGCCACAACAGAAGTGCACCTGGCAGGGTCCAGTAGTGCTATGCCCAGCAAAAGTGTCTTTATCAGGCCTAATTTCAATTATAATAAGTGCAAATGGTTTTATGGTCTTAAACAGAGGCTGCTGTAGTCACAGAATGGGATGCCCCAAAAAAGAAGTGGACCTGGCAGGGTCCAGTAGTGCTATGCCCAGCAAAAGTGTCTTTATCAGGGCTAATTTCAATTATAATAAGTGCAAATGGTTATATGGTCTTAAACAGAGGCTGCTGTAGTCACAGAATGGGATGCCACAACAGAAGTGCACCTGGCAGGGTCCAGTAGTCCTATGCCCAGCAAAAGTGTCTTTATCAGGCCTAATTTCAATTATAATAAGTGCAAATGGTTATATGGTCTTAAACAGAGGCTGCTGTAGTCACAGAATGGGATGCCCCAAAAAAGAAGTGGACCTGGCAGGGTCCAGTAGTGCTATGCCCAGCAAAAGTGTCTTTATCAGGGCTAATTTCAATTATAATAAGTGCAAATGGTTATATGGTCTTAAACAGAGGCTGCTGTAGTCACAGAATGGGATGCCACAACAGAAGTGGACCTGGCAGGGTCCAGTAGTGCTATGCCCAGCAAAAGTGTCTTTATCAGGCTAATTTCAATTATAATAAGTGCAAATGGTTATATGGTCTTAAACAGAGGCTGCTGTAGTCACAGAATGGGATGCCCCAAAAAAGAAGTGGACCTGGCAGGGTCCAGTAGTGCTATGCCCAGCAAAAGTGTCTTTATCAGGGCTAATTTCAATTATAATAAGTGCAAATGGTTATATGGTCTTAAACAGAGGCTGTTGTAGTCACAGAATGGGATGCCCCAAAAAAGAAGTAGACCTGGCAGGGTCCAGTAGTGCTATGCCCAGCAAAAGTGTCTTTATCAGGGCTAATTTCAATTATAATAAGTGCAAATTGTTATATGGTCTTAAACAGAGGCTGCTGTAGTCACAGAATGGGATGCCCTAAAAACCAGCAGTAAGTGTACCTGGCAGGGTCCAGTAGTGCTATGCCCAGCAAAAGTGTCTTTATCAGGCTAATTTCAATTATAATAAGTGCAAATGGTTATATGGTCTTAAACAGAGGCTGCTGTAGTCACAGAATGGGATGCCCCAAAAAAGAAGTGGACCTGGCAGGGTCCAGTAGGGCTATGCCCAGCAAAAGTGTCTTTATCAGGGCTAATTTCAATTATAATAAGGGCAAATGGTTATATGGTCTTAAACAGAGGCTGCTGTAGTCACAGAATGGGATGCCCTTAAAAACCAGCAGTAAGTGCACCTGGCAGGGTCCAGTAGTGCTATGCCCAGCAAAAGTGTCTTTATCAGGCCTAATTTCAATTATAATAAGTGCAAATGGTTATATGGTCTTAAACAGAGGCTGCTGTAGTCACAGAATGGGATGCCCCAAAAAAGAAGTGGACGTGGCAGGGTCCAGTAGTGCTATGCCCAGCAAAAGTGTCTTTATCAGGGCTAATTTCAATTATAATAAGTGCAAATAGTTATATGGTCTTAAACAGAGGCTGCTGTAGTCACAGAATGGGATGCCCCAAAAAAGAAGTGGACCTGGCAGGGTCCAGTAGTGCAATGCCCAGCAAAAGTGTCTTTATCAGGGCTAATTTCAATTATAATAAGTGCAAATGGTTATATGGTCTTAAACAGAGGCTGCTGTAGTCACAGAATGGGATGCCCCAAAAAAGAAGTGGACCTGGCAGGGTCCAGTAGTGCTATGCCCAGCAAAAGTGTCTTTATCAGGGCTAATTTCAATTATAATAAGTGCAAATGGTTATATGGTCTTAAACAGAGGCTGCTGTAGTCACAGAATGGGATGCCCCAAAAAAGAAGTGGACATGGCAGGGTCCAGTAGTGCTATGCCCAGCAAAAGTGTCTTTATCAGGGCTAATTTCAATTATAATAAGTGCAAATGGTTATATGGTCTTAAACAGAGGCTGCTGTAGTCACAGAATGGGATGCCACAACAGAAGTGCACCTGGCAGGGTCCAGTAGTGCTATGCCCAGCAAAAGTGTCTTTATCAGGGCTAATTTCAATTATAATAAGTGCAAATGGTTATATGGTCTTAAACAGAGGCTGCTGTAGTCACAGAATGGGATGCCCTAAAAACCAGCAGTAAGTGCACCTGGCAGGGTCCAGTAGTGCTATGCCCAGCAAAAGTGTCTTTCTCAGGGCTAATTTCAATTATAATAAGTGCAAATGGTTATATGGTCTTAAACAGAGGCTGCTGTAGTCACAGAATGGGATGCCCCAAAAAAGAAGTGGACCTGGCAGGGTCCAGTAGTGCTATGCCCAGCAAAAGTGTCTTTATCAGGGCTAATTTCAATTATAATAAGTGCAAATGGTTATATGGTCTTAAACAGAGGCTGCTGTAGTCCCAGAATGGGATGCCCCAAAAAAGAAGTGGACCTGGCAGGGTCCAGTAGTGCTATGCCCAGCAAAAGTGTCTTTATCAGGGCTAATTTCAATTATAATAAGTGCAAATGGTTATATGGTCTTAAACAGAGGCTGCTGTAGTCACAGAATGGGATGCCACAACAGAAGTGGACCTGGCAGGGTCCAGTAGTGCTATGCCCAGCAAAAGTGTCTTTAGCAGGCTAATTTCAATTATAATAAGTGCAAATGGTTATATGGTCTTAAACAGAGGCTGCTGTAGTCACAGAATGGGATGCCCCAAAAAAGAAGTGGACCTGGCAGGGTCCAGTAGTGCTATGCCCAGCAAAAGTGTCTTTATCAAGGCTAATTTCAATTATAATAAGTGCAAATGGTTATATGGTCTTAAACAGAGGCTGCTGTAGTCACAGAATGGGATGCCCTAAAAACCAGCAGTAAGTGTACATGGCAGGGTTCAGTAGTGCTATGCCCAGCAAAAGTGTCTTTATCAGGGCTAATTTCAATTATAATAAGTGCAAATGGTTATATGGTCTTAAACAGAGGCTGCTGTAGTCACAGAATGGGATGCCACAACAGAAGTGGACCTGGCAGGGTCCAGTAGTGCTATGCCCAGCAAAAGTGTCTTTATCAGGCTAATTTCAATTATAATAAGTGCAAATGGTTATATGGTCTTAAACAGAGGCTGCTGTAGTCACAGAATGGGATGCCCCAAAAAAGAAGTGGACCTGGCAGGGTCCAGTAGTGCTATGCCCAGCAAAAGTGTCTTTATCAGGCCTAATTTCAATTATAATAAGTGCAAATGGTTATATGGTGTTAAACAGAGGCTGCTGTAGTCACAGAATGGGATGCCCCAAAAAAGAAGTGGACCTGGCAGGGTCCAGTAGTGCTATGCTCAGCAAAAGTGTCTTTATCAGGCCTAATTTCAATTATAATAAGTGCAAATGGTTATATGGTCTTAAACAGAGGCTGCTGTAGTCACAGAATGGGATGCCACAACAGAAGTGGACCTGGCAGGGTCCAGTAGTGCTATGCCCAGCAAAAGTGTCTTTATCAGGCTAATTTCAATTATAATAAGTGCAAATGGTTATATGGTCTTAAACAGAGGCTGCTGTAGTCACAGAATGGGATGCCCCAAAAAAGAAGTGGACCTGGCAGGGTCCAGTAGTGCTATGCCCAGCAAAAGTGTCTTTATCAGGCTAATTTCAATTATAATAAGTGCAAATGGTTATATGGTCTTAAACAGAGGCTGCTGTAGTCACAGAATGGGATGCCCCAAAAAAGAAGTGGACCTGGCAGGGTCCAGTAGTGCTATGCCCAGCAAAAGTGTCTTTATCAGGCTAATTTCAATTATAATAAGTGCAAATGGTTATATAGTCTTAAACAGAGGCTGCTGTAGTCACAGAATGGGATGCCCCAAAAAAGAAGTGGACCTGGCAGGGTCCAGTAGTGCTATGCCCAGCAAAAGTGTCTTTATCAGGCTAATTTCAATTATAATAAGTGCAAATGGTTATATGGTCTTAAACAGAGGCTGCTGTAGTCACAGAATGGGATGCCCCAAAAAAGAAGTGGACCTGGCAGGGTCCAGTAGTGCTATGCCCAGCAAAAGTGTCTTTATCAGGCTAATTTCAATTATAATAAGTGCAAATGGTTATATGGTCTTAAACAGAGGCTGCTGTAGTCACAGAATGGGATGCCCCAAAAAAGAAGTGGACCTGGCAGGGTCCAGTAGTGCTATGCCCAGCAAAAGTGTCTTTATCAGGCTAATTTCAATTATAATAAGTGCAAATGGTTATATGGTCTTAAACAGAGGCTGCTGTAGTCACAGAATGGGATGCCCCAAAAAAGAAGTGGACCTGGCAGGGTCCAGTAGTGCTATGCCCAGCAAAAGTGTCTTTATCAGGCCTAATTTCAATTATAATAAGTGCAAATGGTTATATGGTGTTAAACAGAGGCTGCTGTAGTCACAGAATGGGATGCCCCAAAAAAGAAGTGGACCTGGCAGGGTCCAGTAGTGCTATGCTCAGCAAAAGTGTCTTTATCAGGCCTAATTTCAATTATAATAAGTGCAAATGGTTATATGGTCTTAAACAGAGGCTGCTGTAGTCACAGAATGGGATGCCACAACAGAAGCGGACCTGGCAGGGTCCAGTAGTGCTATGCCCAGCAAAAGTGTCTTTATCAGGCTACTTTCAATTATAATAAGTGCAAATGGTTATATGGTCTTAAACAGAGGCTGCTGTAGTCACAGAATGGGATGCCCCAAAAAAGAAGTGGACCTGGCAGGGTCCAGTAGTGCTATGCCCAGCAAAAGTGTCTTTATCAGGCTAATTTCAATTATAATAAGTGCAAATGGTTATATGGTCTTAAACAGAGGCTGCTGTAGTCACAGAATGGGATGCCCCAAAAAAGAAGTGGACCTGGCAGGGTCCAGTAGTGCTATGCCCAGCAAAAGTGTCTTTATCAGGCTAATTTCAATTATAATAAGTGCAAATGGTTATATAGTCTTAAACAGAGGCTGCTGTAGTCACAGAATGGGATGCCCCAAAAAAGAAGTGGACCTGGCAGGGTCCAGTAGTGCTATGCCCAGCAAAAGTGTCTTTATCAGGCTAATTTCAATTATAATAAGTGCAAATGGTTATATGGTCTTAAACAGAGGCTGCTGTAGTCACAGAATGGGATGCCCCAAAAAAGAAGTGGACCTGGCAGGGTCCAGTAGTGCTATGCCCAGCAAAAGTGTCTTTATCAGGCTAATTTCAATTATAATAAGTGCAAATGGTTATATGGTCTTAAACAGAGGCTGCTGTAGTCACAGAATGGGATGCCCCAAAAAAGAAGTGGACCTGGTAGGGTCCAGTAGTGCTATGCCCAGCAAAAGTGTCTTTATCAGGCCTAATTTCAATTATAATAAGTGAAAATGGTTATATGGTCTTAAACAGAGGCTGCTGTAGTCACAGAATGGGATGCCCCAAAAAAGAAGTGGACCTGGCAGGGTCCAGTAGTGCTATGCCAAGCAAAAGTGTCTTTATCAGGGCTAATTTCAATTATAATAAGTGCAAATGGTTATATGGTCTTAAACAGAGGCTGCTGTAGTCACAGAATGAGATGCCCCAAAAAAGAAGTGGACCTGGCAGGGTCCAGTAGTGCTATGCCCAGCAAAAGTGTCTTTATCAGGGCTAATTTCAATTATAATAAGTGCAAATGGTTATATGGTCTTAAACAGAGGCTGCTGTAGTCACAGAATGGGATGCCCCAAAAAAGAAGTGGACCTGGCAGGGTCCAGTAGTGCTATGCCCAGCAAAAGTGTCTTTATCAGGCTAATTTCAATTATAATAAGTGCAAATGGTTATATGGTCTTAAACAGAGGCTGCTATAGTCACAGAATGGGATGCCCCAAAAAAGAATTGGACCTGGCAGGGTCCAGAAGTGCTATGCCCAGCAAAAGTGTCTTTATCATGCTAATTTCAATTATAATAAGTGCAAATGGTTATATGGTGTTAAACAGAGGCTGCTGTAGTCACAGAATGGGATGCCCCAAAAAAGAAGTGGACCTGGCAGGGTCCAGTAGTGCTATGCCCAGCAAAAGTGTCTTTATCAGGCTAATTTCAATTATAATAAGTGCAAATGGTTATATGGTCTTAAACAGAGGCTGCTGTAGTCACAGAATGGGATGCCCCAAAAAAGAAGTGGACCTGGCAGGGTCCAGTAGTGCTATGCCCAGCAAAAGTGTCTTTATCAGGCCTAATTTCAATTATAATAAGTGCAAATGGTTATATGGTCTTAAACAGAGGCTGCTGTAGTCACAGAATGGGATGCCCCAAAAAAGAAGTGGACCTGGCAGGGTCCAGTAGTGCTATGCCCAGCAAAAGTGTCTTTATCAGGCTAATTTCAATTATAATAAGTGCAAATGGTTATATGGTCTTAAACAGAGGCTGCTGTAGTCACAGAATGGGATGCCCCAAAAAAGAAGTGGACCTGGCAGGGTCCAGTAGTGCTATGCCCAGCAAAAGTGTCTTTATCAGGCTAATTTCAATTATAATAAGTGCAAATGGTTATATGGTCTTAAACAGAGGCTGCTGTAGTCACAGAATGGGATGCCCCAAAAAAGAAGTGGACCTGGCAGGGTCCAGTAGTGCTATGCCCAGCAAAAGTGTCTTTATCAGGCTAATTTCAATTATAATAAGTGCAAATGGTTATATGGTCTTAAACAGAGGCTGCTGTAGTCACAGAATGGGATGCCCCAAAAAAGAAGTGGACCTGGCAGGGTCCAGTAGTGCTATGCCCAGCAAAAGTGTCTTTATCAGGCCTAATTTCAATTATAATAAGTGCAAATGGTTATATGGTCTTAAACAGAGGCTGCTGTAGTCACAGAATGGGATGCCCCAAAAAAGAAGTGGACCTGGCAGGGTCCAGTAGTGCTATGCCAAGCAAAAGTGTCTTTATCAGGGCTAATTTCAATTATAATAAGTGCAAATGGTTATATGGTCTTAAACAGAGGCTGCTGTAGTCACAGAATGGGATGCCCCAAAAAAGAAGTGGACCTGGCAGGGTCCAGTAGTGCTATGCCCAGCAAAAGTGTCTTTATCAGGGCTAATTTCAATTATAATAAGTGCAAATGGTTATATGGTCTTAAACAGAGGCTGCTGTAGTCACAGAATGGGATGCCCCAAAAAAGAAGTGGACATGGCAGGGTCCAGTAGTGCTATGCCCAGCAAAAGTGTCTTTATCAGGGCTAATTTCAATTATAATAAGTGCAAATGGTTATATGGTCTTAAACAGAGGCTGCTGTAGTCACAGAATGGGATGCCACAACAGAAGTGCACCTGGCAGGGTCCAGTAGTGCTATGCCCAGCAAAAGTGTCTTTATCAGGGCTAATTTCAATTATAATAAGTGCAAATGGTTATATGGTCTTAAACAGAGGCTGCTGTAGTCACAGAATGGGATGCCCTAAAAACCAGCAGTAAGTGCACCTGGCAGGGTCCAGTAGTGCTATGCCCAGCAAAAGTGTCTTTATCAAGGCTAATTTCAATTATAATAAGTGCAAATGGTTATATGGTCTTAAACAGAGGCTGCTGTAGTCACAGAATGGGATGCCCCAAAAAAGAAGTGGACCTGGCAGGGTCCAGTAGTGCTATGCCCAGCAAAAGTGTCTTTATCAGGGCTAATTTCAATTATAATAAGTGCAAATGGTTATATGGTCTTAAACAGAGGCTGCTGTAGTCACAGAATGGGATGCCCCAAAAAAGAAGTGGACCTGGCAGGGTCCAGTAGTGCTATGCCCAGCAAAAGTGTCTTTATCAGGGCTAATTTCAATTATAATAAGTGCAAATGGTTATATGGTCTTAAACAGAGGCTGCTGTAGTCCCAGAATGGGATGCCCCAAAAAAGAAGTGGACCTGGCAGGGTCCAGTAGTGCTATGCCCAGCAAAAGTGTCTTTATCAGGGCTAATTTCAATTATAATAAGTGCAAATGGTTATATGGTCTTAAACAGAGGCTGCTGTAGTCACAGAATGGGATGCCACAACAGAAGTGGACCTGGCAGGGTCCAGTAGTGCTATGCCCAGCAAAAGTGTCTTTAGCAGGCTAATTTCAATTATAATAAGTGCAAATGGTTATATGGTCTTAAACAGAGGCTGCTGTAGTCACAGAATGGGATGCCACAACAGAAGTGGACCTGGCAGGGTCCAGTAGTGCTATGCCCAGCAAAAGTGTCTTTATCAGGCTAATTTCAATTATAATAAGTGCAAATGGTTATATGGTCTTAAACAGAGGCTGCTGTAGTCACAGAATGGGATGCCCTAAAAACCAGCAGTAAGTGTACATGGCAGGGTTCAGTAGTGCTATGCCCAGCAAAAGTGTCTTTATCAGGGCTAATTTCAATTATAATAAGTGCAAATGGTTATATGGTCTTAAACAGAGGCTGCTGTAGTCACAGAATGGGATGCCACAACAGAAGTGGACCTGGCAGGGTCCAGTAGTGCTATGCCCAGCAAAAGTGTCTTTATCAGGCTAATTTCAATTATAATAAGTGCAAATGGTTATATGGTCTTAAACAGAGGCTGCTGTAGTCACAGAATGGGATGCCCCAAAAAAGAAGTGGACCTGGCAGGGTCCAGTAGTGCTATGCCCAGCAAAAGTGTCTTTATCAGGCCTAATTTCAATTATAATAAGTGCAAATGGTTATATGGTGTTAAACAGAGGCTGCTGTAGTCACAGAATGGGATGCCCCAAAAAAGAAGTGGACCTGGCAGGGTCCAGTAGTGCTATGCTCAGCAAAAGTGTCTTTATCAGGCCTAATTTCAATTATAATAAGTGCAAATGGTTATATGGTCTTAAACAGAGGCTGCTGTAGTCACAGAATGGGATGCCACAACAGAAGTGGACCTGGCAGGGTCCAGTAGTGCTATGCCCAGCAAAAGTGTCTTTATCAGGCTAATTTCAATTATAATAAGTGCAAATGGTTATATGGTCTTAAACAGAGGCTGCTGTAGTCACAGAATGGGATGCCCCAAAAAAGAAGTGGACCTGGCAGGGTCCAGTAGTGCTATGCCCAGCAAAAGTGTCTTTATCAGGCTAATTTCAATTATAATAAGTGCAAATGGTTATATGGTCTTAAACAGAGGCTGCTGTAGTCACAGAATGGGATGCCCCAAAAAAGAAGTGGACCTGGCAGGGTCCAGTAGTGCTATGCCCAGCAAAAGTGTCTTTATCAGGCTAATTTCAATTATAATAAGTGCAAATGGTTATATAGTCTTAAACAGAGGCTGCTGTAGTCACAGAATGGGATGCCCCAAAAAAGAAGTGGACCTGGCAGGGTCCAGTAGTGCTATGCCCAGCAAAAGTGTCTTTATCAGGCTAATTTCAATTATAATAAGTGCAAATGGTTATATGGTCTTAAACAGAGGCTGCTGTAGTCACAGAATGGGATGCCCCAAAAAAGAAGTGGACCTGGCAGGGTCCAGTAGTGCTATGCCCAGCAAAAGTGTCTTTATCAGGCTAATTTCAATTATAATAAGTGCAAATGGTTATATGGTCTTAAACAGAGGCTGCTGTAGTCACAGAATGGGATGCCCCAAAAAAGAAGTGGACCTGGCAGGGTCCAGTAGTGCTATGCCCAGCAAAAGTGTCTTTATCAGGCCTAATTTCAATTATAATAAGTGCAAATGGTTATATGGTGTTAAACAGAGGCTGCTGTAGTCACAGAATGGGATGCCCCAAAAAAGAAGTGGACCTGGCAGGGTCCAGTAGTGCTATGCTCAGCAAAAGTGTCTTTATCAGGCCTAATTTCAATTATAATAAGTGCAAATGGTTATATGGTCTTAAACAGAGGCTGCTGTAGTCACAGAATGGGATGCCACAACAGAAGCGGACCTGGCAGGGTCCAGTAGTGCTATGCCCAGCAAAAGTGTCTTTATCAGGCTAATTTCAATTATAATAAGTGCAAATGGTTATATGGTCTTAAACAGAGGCTGCTGTAGTCACAGAATGGGATGCCCCAAAAAAGAAGTGGACCTGGCAGGGTCCAGTAGTGCTATGCCCAGCAAAAGTGTCTTTATCAGGCTAATTTCAATTATAATAAGTGCAAATGGTTATATGGTCTTAAACAGAGGCTGCTGTAGTCACAGAATGGGATGCCCCAAAAAAGAAGTGGACCTGGCAGGGTCCAGTAGTGCTATGCCCAGCAAAAGTGTCTTTATCAGGCTAATTTCAATTATAATAAGTGCAAATGGTTATATAGTCTTAAACAGAGGCTGCTGTAGTCACAGAATGGGATGCCCCAAAAAAGAAGTGGACCTGGCAGGGTCCAGTAGTGCTATGCCCAGCAAAAGTGTCTTTATCAGGCTAATTTCAATTATAATAAGTGCAAATGGTTATATGGTCTTAAACAGAGGCTGCTGTAGTCACAGAATGGGATGCCCCAAAAAAGAAGTGGACCTGGCAGGGTCCAGTAGTGCTATGCCCAGCAAAAGTGTCTTTATCAGGCTAATTTCAATTATAATAAGTGCAAATGGTTATATGGTCTTAAACAGAGGCTGCTGTAGTCACAGAATGGGATGCCCCAAAAAAGAAGTGGACCTGGCAGGGTCCAGTAGTGCTATGCCCAGCAAAAGTGTCTTTATCAGGCCTAATTTCAATTATAATAAGTGCAAATGGTTATATGGTCTTAAACAGAGGCTGCTGTAGTCACAGAATGAGATGCCCCAAAAAAGAAGTGGACCTGGCAGGGTCCAGTAGTGCTATGCCCAGCAAAAGTGTCTTTATCAGGGCTAATTTCAATTATAATAAGTGCAAATGGTTATATGGTCTTAAACAGAGGCTGCTGTAGTCACAGAATGGGATGCCCAAAAAAGAAGTGGACCTGGCAGGGTCCAGTAGTGCTATGCCCAGCAAAAGTGTCTTTATCAGGCTAATTTCAATTATAATAAGTGCAAATGGTTATATGGTCTTAAACAGAGGCTGCTATAGTCACAGAATGGGATGCCCCAAAAAAGAATTGGACCTGGCAGGGTCCAGAAGTGCTATGCCCAGCAAAAGTGTCTTTATCATGCTAATTTCAATTATAATAAGTGCAAATGGTTATATGGTGTTAAACAGAGGCTGCTGTAGTCACAGAATGGGATGCCCCAAAAAAGAAGTGGACCTGGCAGGGTCCAGTAGTGCTATGCCCAGCAAAAGTGTCTTTATCAGGCTAATTTCAATTATAATAAGTGCAAATGGTTATATGGTCTTAAACAGAGGCTGCTGTAGTCACAGAATGGGATGCCCCAAAAAAGAAGTGGACCTGGCAGGGTCCAGTAGTGCTATGCCCAGCAAAAGTGTCTTTATCAGGCCTAATTTCAATTATAATAAGTGCAAATGGTTATATGGTCTTAAACAGAGGCTGCTGTAGTCACAGAATGGGATGCCCCAAAAAAGAAGTGGACCTGGCAGGGTCCAGTAGTGCTATGCCCAGCAAAAGTGTCTTTATCAGGCTAATTTCAATTATAATAAGTGCAAATGGTTATATGGTCTTAAACAGAGGCTGCTGTAGTCACAGAATGGGATGCCCCAAAAAAGAAGTGGACCTGGCAGGGTCCAGTAGTGCTATGCCCAGCAAAAGTGTCTTTATCAGGCTAATTTCAATTATAATAAGTGCAAATGGTTATATGGTCTTAAACAGAGGCTGCTGTAGTCACAGAATGGGATGCCCCAAAAAAGAAGTGGACCTGGCAGGGTCCAGTAGTGCTATGCCCAGCAAAAGTGTCTTTATCAGGCTAATTTCAATTATAATAAGTGCAAATGGTTATATGGTCTTAAACAGAGGCTGCTGTAGTCACAGAATGGGATGCCCCAAAAAAGAAGTGGACCTGGCAGGGTCCAGTAGTGCTATGCCCAGCAAAAGTGTCTTTATCAGGCCTAATTTCAATTATAATAAGTGCAAATGGTTATATGGTCTTAAACAGAGGCTGCTGTAGTCACAGAATGGGATGCCCCAAAAAAGAAGTGGACCTGGCAGGGTCCAGTAGTGCTATGCCAAGCAAAAGTGTCTTTATCAGGGCTAATTTCAATTATAATAAGTGCAAATGGTTATATGGTCTTAAACAGAGGCTGCTGTAGTCACAGAATGGGATGCCCCAAAAAAGAAGTGGACCTGGCAGGGTCCAGTAGTGCTATGCCCAGCAAAAGTGTCTTTATCAGGGCTAATTTCAATTATAATAAGTGCAAATGGTTATATGGTCTTAAACAGAGGCTGCTGTAGTCACAGAATGGGATGCCCCAAAAAAGAAGTGGACCTGGCAGGGTCCAGTAGTGCTATGCCCAGCAAAATTGTCTTTATCAGGCTAATTTCAATTATAATAAGTGCAAATGGTTATATGGTCTTAAACAGAGGCTGCTATAGTCACAGAATGGGATGCCCCAAAAAAGAATTGGACCTGGCAGGGTCCAGAAGTGCTATGCCCAGCAAAAGTGTCTTTATCATGCTAATTTCAATTATAATAAGTGCAAATGGTTATATGGTGTTAAACAGAGGCTGCTGTAGTCACAGAATGGGATGCCCCAAAAAAGAAGTGGACCTGGCAGGGTCCAGTAGTGCTATGCCCAGCAAAAGTGTCTTTATCAGGCTAATTTCAATTATAATAAGTGCAAATGGTTATATGGTCTTAAACAGAGGCTGCTGTAGTCACAGAATGGGATGCCCCAAAAAAGAAGTGGACCTGGCAGGGTCCAGTAGTGCTATGCCCAGCAAAAGTGTCTTTATCAGGCCTAATTTCAATTATAATAAGTGCAAATGGTTATATGGTCTTAAACAGAGGCTGCTGTAGTCACAGAATGGGATGCCCCAAAAAAGAAGTGGACCTGGCAGGGTCCAGTAGTGCTATGCCCAGCAAAAGTGTCTTTATCAGGCTAATTTCAATTATAATAAGTGCAAATGGTTATATGGTCTTAAACAGAGGCTGCTGTAGTCACAGAATGGGATGCCCCAAAAAAGAAGTGGACCTGGCAGGGTCCAGTAGTGCTATGCCCAGCAAAAGTGTCTTTATCAGGCTAATTTCAATTATAATAAGTGCAAATGGTTATATGGTCTTAAACAGAGGCTGCTGTAGTCACAGAATGGGATGCCCCAAAAAAGAAGTGGACCTGGCAGGGTCCAGTAGTGCTATGCCCAGCAAAAGTGTCTTTATCAGGCCTAATTTCAATTATAATAAGTGCAAATGGTTATATGGTCTTAAACAGAGGCTGCTGTAGTCACAGAATGGGATGCCCCAAAAAAGAAGTGGACCTGGCAGGGTCCAGTAGTGCTATGCCAAGCAAAAGTGTCTTTATCAGGGCTAATTTCAATTATAATAAGTGCAAATGGTTATATGGTCTTAAACAGAGGCTGCTGTAGTCACAGAATGGGATGCCCCAAAAAAGAAGTGGACCTGGCAGGGTCCAGTAGTGCTATGCCCAGCAAAAGTGTCTTTATCAGGGCTAATTTCAATTATAATAAGTGCAAATGGTTATATGGTCTTAAACAGAGGCTGCTGTAGTCACAGAATGGGATGCCCCAAAAAAGAAGTGGACCTGGCAGGGTCCAGTAGTGCTATGCCCAGCAAAAGTGTCTTTATCAGGCTAATTTCAATTATAATAAGTGCAAATGGTTATATGGTCTTAAACAGAGGCTGCTGTAGTCACAGAATGGGATGCCCCAAAAAAGAAGTGGACCTGGCAGGGTCCAGTAGTGCTATGCCCAGCAAAAGTGTCTTTATCAGGCTAATTTCAATTATAATAAGTGCAAATGGTTATATGGTGTTAAACAGAGGCTGCTGTAGTCACAGAATGGGATGCCCCAAAAAAGAAGTGGACCTGGCAGGGTCCAGTAGTGCTATGCCCAGCAAAAGTGTCTTTATCAGGCTAATTTCAATTATAATAAGTGCAAATGGTTATATGGTCTTAAACAGAGGCTGCTGTAGTCACAGAATGGGATGCCCCAAAAAAGAAGTGGACCTGGCAGGGTCCAGTAGTGCTATGCCCAGCAAAAGTGTCTTTATCAGGCCTAATTTCAATTATAATAAGTGCAAATGGTTATATGGTCTTAAACAGAGGCTGCTGTAGTCACAGAATGGGATGCCCCAAAAAAGAAGTGGACCTGGCAGGGTCCAGTAGTGCTATGCCCAGCAAAAGTGTCTTTATCAGGCTAATTTCAATTATAATAAGTGCAAATGGTTATATGGTCTTAAACAGAGGCTGCTGTAGTCACAGAATGGGATGCCCCAAAAAAGAAGTGGACCTGGCAGGGTCCAGTAGTGCTATGCCCAGCAAAAGTGTCTTTATCAGGCTAATTTCAATTATAATAAGTGCAAATGGTTATATGGTCTTAAACAGAGGCTGCTGTAGTCACAGAATGGTATGCCACAACAGAAGTGGACCTGGCAGGGTCCAGTAGTGCTATGCCCAGCAAAAGTGTCTTTATCAGGGCTAATTTCAATTATAATAAGTGCAAATGGTTATATGGTGTTAAACAGAGACTGCTGTACTCACAGAATGGGATGCCCCAAAAAAGAAGTGGACCTGGCAGGGTCCAGTAGTGCTATGCCCAGCAAAAGTGTCTTTATCAGGCTAATTTCAATTATAATAAGTGCAAATGGTTATATGGTCTTAAACAGAGGCTGCTGTAGTCACAGAATGGGATGCCCCAAAAAAGAATTGGACCTGGCAGGGTCCAGTAGTGCTATGCCCAGCAAAAGTGTCTTTATCAGGCTAATTTCAATTATAATAAGTGCAAATGGTTATATGGTGTTAAACAGAGGCTGCTGTAGTCACAGAATGGGATGCCCCAAAAAAGAAGTGGACCTGGCAGGGTCCAGTAGTGCTATGCCCAGCAAAAGTGTCTTTATCAGGCTAATTTCAATTATAATAAGTGCAAATGGTTATATGGTCTTAAACAGAGGCTGCTGTAGTCACAGAATGGGATGCCCCAAAAAAGAAGTGGACCTGGCAGGGTCCAGTAGTGCTATGCCCAGCAAAAGTGTCTTTATCAGGCCTAATTTCAATTATAATAAGTGCAAATGGTTATATGGTCTTAAACAGAGGCTGCTGTAGTCACAGAATGGGATGCCCCAAAAAAGAAGTGGACCTGGCAGGGTCCAGTAGTGCTATGCCCAGCAAAAGTGTCTTTATCAGGTTAATTTCAATTATAATAAGTGCAAATGGTTATATGGTCTTAAACAGAGGCTGCTGTAGTCACAGAATGGGATGCCCCAAAAAAGAAGTGGACCTGGCAGGGTCCAGTAGTGCTATGCCCAGCAAAAGTGTCTTTATCAGGCCTAATTTCAATTATAATAAGTGCAAATGGTTATATGGTCTTAAACAGAGGCTGCTGTAGTCACAGAATGGGATGCCACAACAGAAGTGGACCTGGCAGGGTCCAGTAGTGCTATGCCCAGCAAAAGTGAATTTATCAGGCTAATTTCAATTATAATAAGTGCAAATGGTTATATGGTCTTAAAGCGAGGCTGCTGTAGTCACAGAATGGGATGCCCCAAAAAAGAAGTGGACCTGGCAGGGTCCAGTAGTGTTATGCCCAGCAAAAGTGTCTTTATCAGGGCTAATTTCAATTATAATAAGTGCAAATGGTTATATGGTCTTAAACAGAGGCTGCTGTAGTCACAGAATGGGATGCCCCAAAAAAGAAGTGGACCTGGCAGGGTCCAGTAGTGCTATGCCCAGCAAAAGTGTCTTTATCAGGCTAATTTCAATTATAATAAGTGCACATGGTTATATGGTCTTAAACAGAGGCTGCTGTAGTCACAGAATGGGATGCCACAACAGAAGTGGACCTGGCAGGGTCCAGTAGTGCTATGCCCAGCAAAAGTGTCTTTATCAGGGCTAATTTCAATTATAATAAGTGCAAATGGTTATATGGTCTTAAACAGAGGCTGCTGTAGTCACAGAATGGGATGCCACAACAGAAGTGGACCTGGCAGGGTCCAGTAGTGCTATGCCCAGCAAAAGTGAATTTATCAGGCTAATTTCAATTATAATAAGTGCAAATGGTTATATGGTGTTAAACAGAGGCTGCTGTAGTCACAGAATGGGATGCCCCAAAAAAGAAGTGGACCTGGCAGGGTCCAGTAGTGCTATGCCTAGCAAAAGTGTCTTTATCAGGCTAATTTCAATTATAATAAGTGCAAATGGTTATATGGTCTTAAACAGAGGCTGCTGTAGTCACAGAATGGGATGCCCCAAAAAAGAAGTGGACCTGGCAGGGTCCAGTAGTGCTATGCCCAGCAAAAGTGTCTTTATCAGGCCTAATTTCAATTATAATAAGTGCAAATGGTTATATGGTCTTAAACAGAGGCTGCTGTAGTCACAGAATGGGATGCCCCAAAAAAGAAGTGGACCTGGCAGGGTCCAGTAGTGCTATGCCCAGCAAAAGTGTCTTTATCAGGCTAATTTCAATTATAATAAGTGCAAATGGTTATATGGTCTTAAACAGAGGCTGCTGTAGTCACAGAATGGGATGCCCCCCAAAAAAAGTGGACCTGGCAGGGTCCAGTAGTGCTATGCCCAGCAAAAGTGTCTTTATCAGGCTAATTTCAATTATAATAAGTGCAAATGGTTATATGGTGTTAAACAGAGGCTGCTGTAGTCACAGAATGGGATGCCCCAAAAAAGAAGTGGACCTGGCAGGGTCCAGTAGTGCTATGCCCAGCAAAAGTGTCTTTATCAGGCCTAATTTCAATTATAATAAGTGCAAATGGTTATATGGTCTTAAACAGAGGCTGCTGTAGTCACAGAATGGGATGCCCCAAAAAAGAAGTGGACCTGGCAGGGTCCAGTAGTGCTATGCCCAGCAAAAGTGTCTTTATCAGGCTAATTTCAATTATAATAAGTGCAAATGGTTATATGGTCTTAAACAGAGGCTGCTGTAGTCACAGAATGGGATGCCCCAAAAAAGAAGTGGACCTGGCAGGGTCCAGTAGTGCTATGCCCAGCAAAAGTGTCTTTATCAGGCCTAATTTCAATTATAATAAGTGCAAATGGTTATATGGTCTTAAACAGAGGCTGCTGTAGTCACAGAATGGGATGCCCCAAAAAAGAAGTGGACCTGGCAGGGTCCAGTAGTGCTATGCCCAGCAAAAGTGTCTTTATCAGGCTAATTTCAATTATAATAAGTGCAAATGGTTATATGGTCTTAAACAGAGGCTGCTGTAGTCACAGAATGGGATGCCCCAAAAAAGAAGTGGACCTGGCAGGGTCCAGTAGTGCTATGCCCAGCAAAAGTGTCTTTATCAGGCTAATTTCAATTATAATAAGTGCAAATGGTTATATGGTCTTAAAGCGAGGCTGCTGTAGTCACAGAATGGGATGCCCCAAAAAAGAAGTGGACCTGGCAGGGTCCAGTAGTGCTATGCCCAGCAAAAGTGTCTTTATCAGGGCTAATTTCAATTATAATAAGTGCAAATGGTTATATGGTCTTAAACAGAGGCTGCTGTAGTCACAGAATGGGATGCCCCAAAAAAGAAGTGGACCTGGCAGGGTCCAGTAGTGCTATGCCCAGCAAAAGTGTCTTTATCAGGCTAATTTCAATTATAATAAGTGCACATGGTTATATGGTCTTAAACAGAGGCTGCTGTAGTCACAGAATGGGATGCCACAACAGAAGTGGACCTGGCAGGGTCCAGTAGTGCTATGCCCAGCAAAAGTGTCTTTATCAGGGCTAATTTCAATTATAATAAGTGCAAATGGTTATATGGTCTTAAACAGAGGCTGCTGTAGTCACAGAATGGGATGCCCCCCCAAAAAAGTGGACCTGGCAGGGTCCAGTAGTGCTATGCCCAGCAAAAGTGTCTTTATCAGGCTAATTTCAATTATAATAAGTGCAAATGGTTATATGGTGTTAAACAGAGGCTGCTGTAGTCACAGAATGGGATGCCCCAAAAAAGAAGTGGACCTGGCAGGGTCCAGTAGTGCTATGCCCAGCAAAAGTGTCTTTATCAGGCTAATTTCAATTATAATAAGTGCAAATGGTTATATGGTCTTAAACAGAGGCTGCTGTAGTCACAGAATGGGATGCCCCAAAAAAGAAGTGGACCTGGCAGGGTCCAGTAGTGCTATGCCCAGCAAAAGTGTCTTTATCAGGCCTAATTTCAATTATAATAAGTGCAAATGGTTATATGGTCTTAAACAGAGGCTGCTGTAGTCACAGAATGGGATGCCCCAAAAAAGAAGTGGACCTGGCAGGGTCCAGTAGTGCTATGCCCAGCAAAAGTGTCTTTATCAGGCTAATTTCAATTATAATAAGTGCAAATGGTTATATGGTCTTAAACAGAGGCTGCTGTAGTCACAGAATGGGATGCCCCCCAAAAAAGTGGACCTGGCAGGGTCCAGTAGTGCTATGCCCAGCAAAAGTGTCTTTATCAGGCTAATTTCAATTATAATAAGTGCAAATGGTTATATGGTGTTAAACAGAGGCTGCTGTAGTCACAGAATGGGATGCCCCAAAAAAGAAGTGGACCTGGCAGGGTCCAGTAGTGCTATGCCCAGCAAAAGTGTCTTTATCAGGCTAATTTCAATTATAATAAGTGCAAATGGTTATATGGTCTTAAACAGAGGCTGCTGTAGTCACAGAATGGGATGCCCCAAAAACGAAGTGGACCTGGCAGGGTCCAGTAGTGCTATGCCCAGCAAAAGTGTCTTTATCAGGCCTAATTTCAATTATAATAAGTGCAAATGGTTATATGGTCTTAAACAGAGGCTGCTGTAGTCACAGAATGGGATGCCCCAAAAAAGAAGTGGACCTGGCAGGGTCCAGTAGTGCTATGCCCAGCAAAAGTGTCTTTATCAGGCTAATTTCAATTATAATAAGTGCAAATGGTTATATGGTCTTAAACAGAGGCTGCTGTAGTCACAGAATGGGATGCCCCAAAAAAGAAGTGGACCTGGCAGGGTCCAGTAGTGCTATGCCCAGCAAAAGTGTCTTTATCAGGCTAATTTCAATTATAATAAGTGCAAATGGTTATATGGTCTTAAACAGAGGCTGCTGTAGTCACAGAATGGGATGCCCCAAAAAGAAGTGGACCTGGCAGGGTCCAGTAGTGCTATGCCCAACAAAAGTGTCTTTATCAGGCCTAATTTCAATTATAATAAGTGCAAATGGTTATATGGTCTTAAACAGAGGCTGCTGTAGTCAAAGAATGGGATGCCCCAAAAAAGAAGTGGACCTGGCAGGGTCCAGTAGTGCTATGCCCAGCAAAAGTGTCTTTATCAGGCTAATTTCAATTATAATAAGTGCAAATGGTTATATGGTCTTAAACAGAGGCTGCTGTAGTCACAGAATGGGATGCCACAACAGAAGTGGACCTGGCAGGGTCCAGTAGTGCTATGCCCAGCAAAAGTGTCTTTATCAGGGCTAATTTCAATTATAATAAGTGCAAATGGTTATATGGTGTTAAACAGAGGCTGCTGTAGTCACAGAATGGGATGCCCCAAAAAAGAAGTGTACCTGGCAGGGTCCAGTAGTGCTATGCCCAGCAAAAGTGTCTTTATCAGGCTAATTTCAATTATAATAAGTGCAAATGGTTATATGGTCTTAAACAGAGGCTGCTGTAGTCACAGAACGGGATTGGCCCCAAAAAAGAAGTGGACCTGGCAGGGTCCAGTAGTGCTATGCCCAGCAAAAGTCTTTATCAGGCTAATTTCAATTATAATAAGTGCAAATGGTTATATGGTCTTAAACAGAGGCTGCTGTAGTCACAGAATGGGATGCCCCAAAAAAGAAGTGGACCTGGCAGGGTCCAGTAGTGCTATGCCCAGCAAAAGTGTCTTTATCAGGCTAATTTCAATTATAATAAGTGCAAATGGTTATATGGTCTTAAACAGAGGCTGCTGTAGTCACAGAATGGGATGCCCCAAAAAAGAAGTGGACCTGGCAGGGTCCAGTAGTGCTATGCCCAGCAAAAGTGTCTTTATCAGGCCTAATTTCAATTATAATAAGTGCAAATGGTTATATGGTCTTAAACAGAGGCTGCTGTAGTCACAGAATGGGATGCCACAACAGAAGTGGACCTGGCAGGGTCCAGTAGTGCTATGCCCAGCAAAAGTGAATTTATCAGGCTAATTTCAATTATAATAAGTGCAAATGGTTATATGGTCTTAAAGCGAGGCTGCTGTAGTCACAGAATGGGATGCCCCAAAAAAGAAGTGGACCTGGCAGGGTCCAGTAGTGCTATGCCCAGCAAAAGTGTCTTTATCAGGGCTAATTTCAATTATAATAAGTGCAAATGGTTATATGGTCTTAAACAGAGGCTGCTGTAGTCACAGAATGGGATGCCCCAAAAAAGAAGTGGACCTGGCAGGGTCCAGTAGTGCTATGCCCAGCAAAAGTGTCTTTATCAGGCTAATTTCAATTATAATAAGTGCACATGGTTATATGGTCTTAAACAGAGGCTGCTGTAGTCACAGAATGGGATGCCACAACAGAAGTGGACCTGGCAGGGTCCAGTAGTGCTATGCCCAGCAAAAGTGTCTTTATCAGGGCTAATTTCAATTATAATAAGTGCAAATGGTTATATGGTCTTAAACAGAGGCTGCTGTAGTCACAGAATGGGATGCCACAACAGAAGTGGACCTGGCAGGGTCCAGTAGTGCTATGCCCAGCAAAAGTGAATTTATCAGGCTAATTTCAATTATAATAAGTGCAAATGGTTATATGGTGTTAAACAGAGGCTGCTGTAGTCACAGAATGGGATGCCCCAAAAAAGAAGTGGACCTGGCAGGGTCCAGTAGTGCTATGCCTAGCAAAAGTGTCTTTATCAGGCTAATTTCAATTATAATAAGTGCAAATGGTTATATGGTCTTAAACAGAGGCTGCTGTAGTCACAGAATGGGATGCCCCAAAAAAGAAGTGGACCTGGCAGGGTCCAGTAGTGCTATGCCCAGCAAAAGTGTCTTTATCAGGCCTAATTTCAATTATAATAAGTGCAAATGGTTATATGGTCTTAAACAGAGGCTGCTGTAGTCACAGAATGGGATGCCCCAAAAAAGAAGTGGACCTGGCAGGGTCCAGTAGTGCTATGCCCAGCAAAAGTGTCTTTATCAGGCTAATTTCAATTATAATAAGTGCAAATGGTTATATGGTCTTAAACAGAGGCTGCTGTAGTCACAGAATGGGATGCCCCCCAAAAAACAGTGGACCTGGCAGGGTCCAGTAGTGCTATGCCCAGCAAAAGTGTCTTTATCAGGCTAATTTCAATTATAATAAGTGCAAATGGTTATATGGTGTTAAACAGAGGCTGCTGTAGTCACAGAATGGGATGCCCCAAAAAAGAAGTGGACCTGGCAGGGTCCAGTAGTGCTATGCCCAGCAAAAGTGTCTTTATCAGGGCTAATTTCAATTATAATAAGTGCAAATGGTTATATGGTCTTAAACAGAGGCTGCTGTAGTCACAGAATGGGATGCCACAACAGAAGTGGACCTGGCAGGGTCCAGTAGTGCTATGCCCAGCAAAAGTGTCTTTATCAGGCTAATTTCAATTATAATAAGTGCAAATGGTTATATGGTCTTAAACAGAGGCTGCTGTAGTCACAGAATGGGATGCCCCAAAAAAGAAGTGGACCTGGCAGGGTCCAGTAGTGCTATGCCCAGCAAAAGTGTCTTTATCAGGCCTAATTTCAATTATAATAAGTGCAAATGGTTATATGGTCTTAAACAGAGGCTGCTGTAGTCACAGAATGGGATGCCCCAAAAAAGAAGTGGACCTGGCAGGGTCCAGTAGTGCTATGCCCAGCAAAAGTGTCTTTATCAGGCTAATTTCAATTATAATAAGTGCAAATGGTTATATGGTCTTAAACAGAGGCTGCTGTAGTCACAGAATGGGATGCCCCAAAAAAGAAGTGGACCTGGCAGGGTCCAGTAGTGCTATGCCCAGCAAAAGTGTCTTTATCAGGCTAATTTCAATTATAATAAGTGCAAATGGTTATATGGTGTTAAACAGAGGCTGCTGTAGTCACAGAATGGGATGCCCCAAAAAAGAAGTGGACCTGGCAGGGTCCAGTAGTGCTATGCCTAGCAAAAGTGTCTTTATCAGGCTAATTTCAATTATAATAAGTGCAAATGGTTATATGGTCTTAAACAGAGGCTGCTGTAGTCACAGAATGGGATGCCCCAAAAAAGAAGTGGACCTGGCAGGGTCCAGTAGTGCTATGCCCAGCAAAAGTGTCTTTATCAGGCCTAATTTCAATTATAATAAGTGCAAATGGTTATATGGTCTTAAACAGAGGCTGCTGTAGTCACAGAATGGGATGCCCCAAAAAAGAAGTGGACCTGGCAGGGTCCAGTAGTGCTATGCCCAGCAAAAGTGTCTTTATCAGGCTAATTTCAATTATAATAAGTGCAAATGGTTATATGGTCTTAAACAGAGGCTGCTGTAGTCACAGAATGGGATGCCCCCCCAAAAAAGTGGACCTGGCAGGGTCCAGTAGTGCTATGCCCAGCAAAAGTGTCTTTATCAGGCTAATTTCAATTATAATAAGTGCAAATGGTTATATGGTGTTAAACAGAGGCTGCTGTAGTCACAGAATGGGATGCCCCAAAAAAGAAGTGGACCTGGCAGGGTCCAGTAGTGCTATGCCCAGCAAAAGTGTCTTTATCAGGCCTAATTTCAATTATAATAAGTGCAAATGGTTATATGGTCTTAAACAGAGGCTGCTGTAGTCACAGAATGGGATGCCCCAAAAAAGAAGTGGACCTGGCAGGGTCCAGTAGTGCTATGCCCAGCAAAAGTGTCTTTATCAGGCTAATTTCAATTATAATAAGTGCAAATGGTTATATGGTCTTAAACAGAGGCTGCTGTAGTCACAGAATGGGATGCCCCAAAAAAGAAGTGGACCTGGCAGGGTCCAGTAGTGCTATGCCCAGCAAAAGTGTCTTTATCAGGCCTAATTTCAATTATAATAAGTGCAAATGGTTATATGGTCTTAAACAGAGGCTGCTGTAGTCACAGAATGGGATGCCCCAAAAAAGAAGTGGACCTGGCAGGGTCCAGTAGTGCTATGCCCAGCAAAAGTGTCTTTATCAGGCTAATTTCAATTATAATAAGTGCAAATGGTTATATGGTCTTAAACAGAGGCTGCTGTAGTCACAGAATGGGATGCCCCAAAAAAGAAGTGGACCTGGCAGGGTCCAGTAGTGCTATGCCCAGCAAAAGTGTCTTTATCAGGCTAATTTCAATTATAATAAGTGCAAATGGTTATATGGTCTTAAAGCGAGGCTGCTGTAGTCACAGAATGGGATGCCCCAAAAAAGAAGTGGACCTGGCAGGGTCCAGTAGTGCTATGCCCAGCAAAAGTGTCTTTATCAGGGCTAATTTCAATTATAATAAGTGCAAATGGTTATATGGTCTTAAACAGAGGCTGCTGTAGTCACAGAATGGGATGCCCCAAAAAAGAAGTGGACCTGGCAGGGTCCAGTAGTGCTATGCCCAGCAAAAGTGTCTTTATCAGGCTAATTTCAATTATAATAAGTGCACATGGTTATATGGTCTTAAACAGAGGCTGCTGTAGTCACAGAATGGGATGCCACAACAGAAGTGGACCTGGCAGGGTCCAGTAGTGCTATGCCCAGCAAAAGTGTCTTTATCAGGGCTAATTTCAATTATAATAAGTGCAAATGGTTATATGGTCTTAAACAGAGGCTGCTGTAGTCACAGAATGGGATGCCACAACAGAAGTGGACCTGGCAGGGTCCAGTAGTGCTATGCCCAGCAAAAGTGAATTTATCAGGCTAATTTCAATTATAATAAGTGCAAATGGTTATATGGTGTTAAACAGAGGCTGCTGTAGTCACAGAATGGGATGCCCCAAAAAAGAAGTGGACCTGGCAGGGTCCAGTAGTGCTATGCCCAGCAAAAGTGTCTTTATCAGGCTAATTTCAATTATAATAAGTGCAAATGGTTATATGGTCTTAAACAGAGGCTGCTGTAGTCACAGAATGGGATGCCCCAAAAAAGAAGTGGACCTGGCAGGGTCCAGTAGTGCTATGCCCAGCAAAAGTGTCTTTATCAGGCCTAATTTCAATTATAATAAGTGCAAATGGTTATATGGTCTTAAACAGAGGCTGCTGTAGTCACAGAATGGGATGCCCCAAAAAAGAAGTGGACCTGGCAGGGTCCAGTAGTGCTATGCCCAGCAAAAGTGTCTTTATCAGGCTAATTTCAATTATAATAAGTGCAAATGGTTATATGGTCTTAAACAGAGGCTGCTGTAGTCACAGAATGGGATGCCCCAAAAAAGAAGTGGACCTGGCAGGGTCCAGTAGTGCTATGCCCAGCAAAAGTGTCTTTATCAGGCTAATTTCAATTATAATAAGTGCAAATGGTTATATGGTCTTAAACAGAGGCTGCTGTAGTCACAGAATGGGATGCCCCAAAAAGAAGTGGACCTGGCAGGGTCCAGTAGTGCTATGCCCAACAAAAGTGTCTTTATCAGGCCTAATTTCAATTATAATAAGTGCAAATGGTTATATGGTCTTAAACAGAGGCTGCTGTAGTCAAAGAATGGGATGCCCCAAAAAAGAAGTGGACCTGGCAGGGTCCAGTAGTGCTATGCCCAGCAAAAGTGTCTTTATCAGGCTAATTTCAATTATAATAAGTGCAAATGGTTATATGGTCTTAAACAGAGGCTGCTGTAGTCACAGAATGGGATGCCACAACAGAAGTGGACCTGGCAGGGTCCAGTAGTGCTATACCCAGCAAAAGTGTCTTTATCAGGGCTAATTTCAATTATAATAAGTGCAAATGGTTATATGGTGTTAAACAGAGGCTGTTGTAGTCACAGAATGGGATGCCCCAAAAAAGAAGTGTACCTGGCAGGGTCCAGTAGTGCTATGCCCAGCAAAAGTGTCTTTATCAGGCTAATTTCAATTATAATAAGTGCAAATGGTTATATGGTCTTAAACAGAGGCTGCTGTAGTCACAGAATTGGATGCCCCAAAAAAGAAGTGGACCTGGCAGGGTCCAGTAGTGCTATGCCCAGCAAAAGTGTCTTTATCAGGCCTAATTTCAATTATAATAAGTGCAAATGGTTATATGGTCTTAAACAGAGGCTGCTGTAGTCACAGAATGGGATGCCCCAAAAAAGAAGTGGACCTGGCAGGGTCCAGTAGTGCTATGCCCAGCAAAAGTGTCTTTATCAGGCTAATTTCAATTATAATAAGTGCAAATGGTTATATGGTCTTAAACAGAGGCTGCTGTAGTCACAGAATGGGATGCCCCAAAAAAGAAGTGGACCTGGCAGGGTCCAGTAGTGCTATGCCCAGCAAAAGTGTCTTTATCAGGCTAATTTCAATTATAATAAGTGCAAATGGTTATATGGTCTTAAACAGAGGCTGCTGTAGTCACAGAATGGGATGCCCCAAAAAGAAGTGGACCTGGCAGGGTCCAGTAGTGCTATGCCCAACAAAAGTGTCTTTATCAGGCCTAATTTCAATTATAATAAGTGCAAATGGTTATATGGTCTTAAACAGAGGCTGCTGTAGTCAAAGAATGGGATGCCCCAAAAAAGAAGTGGACCTGGCAGGGTCCAGTAGTGCTATGCCCAGCAAAAGTGTCTTTATCAGGCTAATTTCAATTATAATAAGTGCAAATGGTTATATGGTCTTAAACAGAGGCTGCTGTAGTCACAGAATGGGATGCCACAACAGAAGTGGACCTGGCAGGGTCCAGTAGTGCTATACCCAGCAAAAGTGTCTTTATCAGGGCTAATTTCAATTATAATAAGTGCAAATGGTTATATGGTGTTAAACAGAGGCTGTTGTAGTCACAGAATGGGATGCCCCAAAAAAGAAGTGTACCTGGCAGGGTCCAGTAGTGCTATGCCCAGCAAAAGTGTCTTTATCAGGCTAATTTCAATTATAATAAGTGCAAATGGTTATATGGTCTTAAACAGAGGCTGCTGTAGTCACAGAATTGGATGCCCCAAAAAAGAAGTGGACCTGGCAGGGTCCAGTAGTGCTATGCCCAGCAAAAGTGTCTTTATCAGGCCTAATGTCAATTATAATAAGTGCAAATGGTTATATGGTCTTAAACAGAGGCTGCTGTAGTCACAGAACGGGATGCCCCAAAAAAGAAGTGGACCTGGCAGGGTCCAGTAGTGCTATGCCCAGCAAAAGTGTCTTTATCAGGCTAATTTCAATTATAATAAGTGCAAATGGTTATATGGTCTTAAACAGAGGCTGCTGTAGTCACAGAATGGGATGCCCCAAAAAAGAAGTGGACCTGGCAGGGTCCAGTAGTGCTATGCCCAGCAAAAGTGTCTTTATCAGGCTAATTTCAATTATAATAAGTGCAAATGGTTATATGGTCTTAAACAGAGGCTGCTGTAGTCACAGAATGGGATGCCCCAAAAAAGAAGTGGACCTGGCAGGGTCCAGTAGTGCTATGCCCAGCAAAAGTGTCTTTATCAGGGCTAATTTCAATTATAATAAGTGCAAATGGTTATATGGTGTTAAACAGAGGCTACTGTAGTCACAGAATGGGATGCCCCAAAAAAGAAGTGGACCTGGCAGGGTGCAGTAGTGCTATGCCCAGCAAAAGTGTCTTTATCAGGCTAATTTCAATTATAATAAGTGCAAATGGTTATATGGTCTTAAACAGAGGCTGCTGTAGTCACAGAATGGGATGCCCCAAAAAAGAAGTGGACCTGGCAGGGTCCAGTAGTGCTATGCCCAGCAAAAGTGTCTTTATCAGGCTAATTTCAATTATAATAAGTGCAAATGGTTATATGGTCTTAAACAGAGGCTGCTGTAGTCACAGAATGGGATGCCCCAAAAAAGAAGTGCACCTGGCAGGGTCCAGTAGTGCTATGCCCAGCAAAAGTGTCTTTATCATGCTAATTTCAATTATAATAAGTGCAAATGGTTATATGGTCTTAAACAGAGGCTGCTGTAGTCACAGAATGGGATGCCCCAAAAAAGAAGTGCACCTGGCAGGGTC
The DNA here is from genome assembly GCA_027917425.1 of Gastrophryne carolinensis. Classification (NCBI taxonomy): domain Eukaryota; kingdom Metazoa; phylum Chordata; class Amphibia; order Anura; family Microhylidae; genus Gastrophryne; species Gastrophryne carolinensis. Next base: position 169,368,586 of record CM051235.1, on the reverse strand, counting down.
CAGTAGTGCTATGCCCAGCAAAAGTGTCTTTATCAGGCCTAATTTCAATTATAATAAGTGCAAATGGTTATATGGTCTTAAACAGAGGCTGCTGTAGTCACAGAATGGGATGCCCCAATAAAGAAGTGGACCTGGCAGGGTCCAGTAGTGCTATGCCCAGCAAAAGTGTCTTTATCAGGCTAATTTCAATTATAATAAGTGCAAATGGTTATATGGTCTTAAACAGAGGCTGCTGTAGTCACAGAATGGGATGCCCCAAAAAAGAAGTGGACCTGGCAGGGTCCAGTAGTGCTATGCCCAGCAAAAGTGTCTTTATCAGGCTAATTTCAATTATAATAAGTGCAAATGGTTTTATGGTCTTAAACAGAGGCTGCTGTAGTCACAGAATGGGATGCCCCAAAAAAGAAGTGGACCTGGCAGGGTCCAGTAGTGCTATGCCCAGCAAAAGTGTCTTTATCATGCCTAATTTCAATTATAATAAGTGCAAATGGTTATATGGTCTTAAACAGAGGCTGCTGTAGTCACAGAATGGGATGCCCCAAAAAAGAAGTGCACCTGGCAGGGTCCAGTAGTGCTATGCCCAGCAAAAGTGTCTTTATCAGGCCTAATTTCAATTATAATAAGTGCAAATGGTTATATGGTCTTAAACAGAGGCTGCTGTAGTCACAGAATGGGATGCCCCAATAAAGAAGTGGACCTGGCAGGGTCCAGTAGTGCTATGCCCAGCAAAAGTGTCTTTATCAGGCTAATTTCAATTATAATAAGTGCAAATGGTTATATGGTCTTAAACAGAGGCTGCTGTAGTCACAGAATGGGATGCCAAAACAGAATTGGACCTGGCAGGGTCCAGTAGTGCTATGCCCAGCAAAAGTGTCTTTATCAGGCTAATTTCAATTATAATAAGTGCAAATGGTTATATGGTCTTAAACAGAGGCTGCTGTAGTCACAGAATGGGATGCCCCAAAAAAGAAGTGGACCTGGCAGGGTCCAGTAGTGCTATGCCCAGCAAAAGTGTCTTTATCAGGCTAATTTCAATTATAATAAGTGCAAATGGTTTTATGGTCTTAAACAGAGGCTGCTGTAGTCACAGAATGGGATGCCCCAAAAAAGAAGTGGACCTGGCAGGGTCCAGTAGTGCTATGCCCAGCAAAAGTGTCTTTATCATGCCTAATTTCAATTATAATAAGTGCAAATGGTTATATGGTCTTAAACAGAGGCTGCTGTAGTCACAGAATGGGATGCCCCAAAAAAGAAGTGGACCTGGCAGGGTCCAGTAGTGCTATGCCCAGCAAAAGTGTCTTTATCAGGCTAATTTCAATTATAATAAGTGCAAATGGTTATATGGTCTTAAACAGAGGCTGCTGTAGTCACAGAATGGGATGCCCCAAAAAAGAAGTGGACCTGGCAGGGTCCAGTAGTGCTATGCCCAGCAAAAGTGTCTTTATCTGGCTAATTTCAATTATAATAAGTGCAAATGGTTATATGGTCTTAAACAGAGGCTGCTGTAGTCACAGAATGGGATGCCCCAAAAAAGAAGTGGACCTGGCAGGGTCCAGTAGTGCTATGCCCAGCAAAAGTGTCTTTATCAGGCTAATTTCAATTATAATAAGTGCAAATGGTTATATGGTCTTAAACAGAGGCTGCTGTAGTCACAGAATGGGATGCCCCAAAAAAGAAGTGGACCTGGCAGGGTCCAGTAGTGCTATGCCCAGCAAAAGTGTCTTTATTAGGCTAATTTCAATTATAATAAGTGCAAATGGTTATATGGTCTTAAACAGAGGCTGCTGTAGTCACAGAATGGGATGCCCCAAAAAAGAAGTGGACCTGGCAGGGTCCAGTAGTGCTATGCCCAGCAAAAGTGTCTTTATCAGGCCTAATTTCAATTATAATAAGTGCAAATGGTTATATGGTCTTAAACAGAGGCTGCTGTAGTCACAGAATGGGATGCCCCAAAAAAGAAGTGGACCTTGCAGGGTCCAGTAGTGCTATGCCTAGCAAAAGTGTCTTTATCAGGGCTAATTTCAATTATAATAAGTGCAAATGGTATATGGTCTTAAACAGAGGCTGCTGTAGTCACAGAATGGGATGCCCCAAAAAAGAAGTGGACCTGGCAGGGTCCAGTAGTGCTATGCCCAGCAAAAGTGTCTTTATCAGGCCTAATTTCAATTAGAATAAGTGCAAATGGTTATATGGTCTTAAACAGAGGCTGGTGTAGTCACAGAATGGGATGCCTCACAGCAGACTTAAGATCAGTTCAGTATATGTGCACAGTTAGTTAGTATAAGCAGCCTGAAAACGCTAACAAAGCCTGTCAGCCAGCTAGTAACACTCAGGCTGGATGAAAAAAAAAAAAAATCTCCCTGTGACAGCCTCCGATTTTTGCTACCTTTCCCTGTTTTTCGCTGACTTTCTGTCTGTCTCCTGTCTGTCTCCAGCCTGTCTCCAGCCTGTCCCTGTCTGTCCCTGCCTGTCTAACTACCTCTCTCCCTCAGCTACACAGCGTTCTGTCTCTCACGAATGCAATAGAGAAATGAGGAAGGAAAAGCAAGATGGCCGACTTAAATAGCGCTGTGACGTCACCGGGCTTGCTGGCTGCTGATAGGCTGCATGTGACTGCCCCAGCTTGCACTGGCGCGGGATAGATGTCCAGACATGTCCCGTCCGCCATCTTAGAATGCCTGTAAATGTAAATGAATGGATGTTAAAGGAAAACTTCGAGCGATCGAATCGCGGGGAAATTCGGATTCGATCCGAATCGAATTTTTCCTGAAATTCGGATCGAATCCGGGTTCGTCCGGATCGATTCGCTCATCCCTATTTAACACCATATAACCATTTGCACTTATTCTAATTGAAATTAGGCCTGATAAAGACACTTTTACTGTGCATAGCACTACTTGTCCCAGGTTCACTGCTGGGTTTTTAGGGCATCCCATTCTGTGACTACAGCAGCCTCTGTTTAACACCATATAACCATTTGCACTTATTATAATTGAAATTAGGCCTGATAAAGACACTTTTGCTGTTCATAGCACTACTTGTCCCAGGTTCACTGCTGGGTTTTTAGGGCATCCCATTCTGTGACTACAGCAGCCTCTGTTTAACACCATATAACCATTTGCACTTATTCTAATTGAAATTAGGCCTGATAAAGACACTTTTGCTGTGCATAGCACTACTTGTCCCAGGTTCACTGCTGGGTTTTTAGGGCATCCCATTCTGTGTCTACAGCAGCCTCTGTTTAACACCATATAACCATTTGCACTTATTATAATTGAAATTAGGCCTGATAAAGACACTTTTGCTGTTCATAGCACTACTGGACCCTGCCAGGTGTACTTACTGCTGGTTTTTAGGGCATCCCATTCTGTGACTACAGCAGCCTCTGTTTAAGACCATATAACCATTTGCACTTATTATAATTGAAATTAGGCCTGATAAAGACACTTTTGCTGTTCATAGCACTACTTGTCCCAGGTTCACTGCTGGGTTTTTAGGGCATCCCATTCTGTGGCTACAGCAGCCTCTGTTTAACACCATATAACCATTTGCACTTATTCTAATTGAAATTAGGCCTGATAAAGACACTTTTGCTGTGCATAGCACTACTTGTCCCAGGTACACTGCTGGGTTTTTACGGCATCCCATTCTGTGACTACAGCAGCCTCTGTTTAAGACTATATAACCATTTGCACTTATTATAATTGAAATTAGGCCTGATAAAGACACTTTTGCTGTTCATAGCACTACTTGTCCCAGGTTCACTGCTGGGTTTTTAGGGCATCCCATTCTGTGACTACAGCAGCCTCTGTTTAAGACCATATAACCATTTGCACTTATTATAATTGAAATTAGGCCTGATAAAGACACTTTTGCTGTGCATAGCACTACTTGTCCCAGGTTCACTGCTGGGTTTTTAGGGCATCCCATTCTGTGACTACAGCAGCCTCTGTTTAAGACCATATAACCATTTGCACTTATTATAATTGAAATTAGGCCTGATAAAGACACTTTTGCTGTTCATAGCACTACTGGACCCTGCCAGGTGTACTTACTGCTGGTTTTTAGGGCATCCCATTCTGTGACTACAGCAGCCTCTGTTTAACACTATATAACCATTTGCACTTATTCTAATTGAAATTAGGCCTGATAAAGACACTTTTGCTGTGCATAGCACTACTTGTCCCAGGTTCACTGCTGGGTTTTTAGGGCATCCCATTCTGTGACTACAGCAGCCTCTGTTTAAGACCATATAACCATTTGCACTTATTATAATTGAAATTAGGCCTGATAAAGACACTTTTGCTGTTCATAGCACTACTTGTCCCAGGTTCACTGCTGGGTTTTTAGGGCATCCCATTCTGTGACTACAGCAGCCTCTGTTTAACACCATATAACCATTTGCACTTATTCTAATTGAAATTAGGCCTGATAAAGACACTTTTGCTGTGCATAGCACTACTTGTCCCAGGTTCACTGCTGGGTTTTTAGGGCATCCCATTCTGTGACTACAGCAGCCTCTGTTTAACACCATATAACCATTTGCACTTATTATAATTGAAATTAGGCCTGATAAAGACACTTTTGCTGTTCATAGCACTACTGGACCCTGCCAGGTGTACTTACTGCTGGTTTTTAGGGCATCCCATTCTGTGACTACAGCAGCCTCTGTTTAAGACCATATAACCATTTGCACTTATTATAATTGAAATTAGGCCTGATAAAGACACTTTTGCTGTTCATAGCACTACTTGTCCCAGGTTCACTGCTGGGTTTTTAGGGCATCCCATTCTGTGGCTACAGCAGCCTCTGTTTAACACCATATAACCATTTGCACTTATTCTAATTGAAATTAGGCCTGATAAAGACACTTTTGTTGTGCATAGCACTACTTGTCCCAGGTACACTGCTGGGTTTTTACGGCATCCCATTCTGTGACTACAGCAGCCTCTATTTAAGACTATATAACCATTTGCACTTATTATAATTGAAATTAGGCCTGATAAAGACACTTTTGCTGTTCATAGCACTACTTGTCCCAGGTTCACTGCTGGGTTTTTAGGGCATCCCATTCTGTGACTACAGCAGCCTCTGTTTAAGACCATATAACCATTTGCACTTATTCTAATTGAAATTAGGCCTGATAAAGACACTTTTGCTGTGCATAGCACTACTTGTCCCAGGTTCACTGCTGGGTTCATTCTGTGACTACAGCAGCCTCTGTTTAACACTATATAACCATTTGCACTTATTCTAATTGAAATTAGGCCTGATAAAGACACTTTTGCTGTGCATAGCACTACTTGTCCCAGGTTCACTGCTGGGTTTTTAGGGCATCCCATTCTGTGACTACAGCAGCCTCTGTTTAAGACCATATAACCATTTGCACTTATTATACAGCAGCCTCTGTTTAAGCCTGCTTTTAATAAGTGCACTTAATATAATTGAAATTAGGCCTGATAAAGACACTTTTGCTGTTCATAGCACTACTGGACCCTGCCAGGTGTACTTACTGCTGGTTTTTAGGGCATCCCATTCTGTGACTACAGCAGCCTCTGTTTAAGACCATATAACCATTTGCACTTATTCTAATTGAAATTAGGCCTGATAAAGACACTTTTGCTGTTCATAGCACTACTTGTCCCAGGTTCACTGCTGGGTTTTTAGGGCATCCCATTCTGTGACTACAGCAGCCTCTGTTTAACACCATATAACCATTTGCACTTATACTAATTGAAATTAGGCCTGATAAAGGCACTTTTGCTGTGCATAGCACTACTTGTCCCAGGTTCACTGCTGGGTTTTTAGGGCATCCCATTCTGTGACTACAGCAGCCTCTGTTTAAGACCATATAACCATTTGCACTTATTCTAATTGAAATTTGGCCTGATAAAGACACTTTTGCTGTGCATAGCACTACTTGTCCCAGGTTCACTGCTGGGTTTTTAGGGCATCCCATTCTGTGACTACAGCAGCCTCTGTTTAACATCATATAACCATTTGCACTTATTATAATTGAAATTAGGCCTGATAAAGACACTTTTGCTGTTCATAGCACTACTGGACCCTGCCAGGTGTACTTACTGCTGGTTTTTAGGGCATCCCATTCTGTGACTACAGCAGCCTCTGTTTAACCCTTTAAACGCCAGCCACGTAAATTTTACGTGGCTGCCTCTCCAACAGTTAAACGCCAGCCACGTAAAATTTACGTGCCTGACTTTCCCCAGAAATAAAAAAAAAAGTAAAAATAAAAGACACTTACCTGACCCCTCGTTCGATCCGGTCGGGTCTCCTCTTCAGCCAGAGGGGCTCCGATCGCCCATCGGGGCTCCTCCGGCTGCAGGGGAGGGCCCGGAACAGGGTGCCCCCCCCCATTTCAGCAGCCGCCCGGTTTCCTATCAAAAAAAAAAAACAGTCACCTACCTTTGTCCCCGCCGGCTCCCGCAGGCTCTCCTCTTCATGGGGGGGGGCTCCGATCCCCCCTCCCCGCTCTTCCGTCTTCTGGAGGGGGCATAACAGCCCTCCTCCCTTGCTGTCTTCCGATGGCGGCCGCCATCTTGGTGACGTCACGGGGCGGGGCCAGATGACGTCACCGCCGGGTGTCATCGGGGCACCCGGCAGTTCATCTCTCAGATGCCGGTGACGGCTGGGAGGGGAAGGAGGGAGGTAGGCGATCCTCCGATCGCCTGCCTCCCCCCTTCTCTGCCCAGCCGTCACTTACAGCAGATCGCCGCGGGACACAGGAGATGAAGATCGGAGGTGAGTAAAGTAAAAGTTTTTTTTTTTTTTTTTTTTTTTTAATAAACTTTTTTTTAAAAACGTGTGTGTCTTTTTTTTACCTTTTAACCCTTTGTGAACTGGTAAGGGGTCCATGTGACCCCTATACCAGTTCACAGGGCTCGGGGGTCTGGCAAGTCACCTGCGCTAGCGGGTGGCTTGCCATTAACCCCTGGCACCCCCATTACCTGCCTCCCCAAAGGCCAGGGGGGGGCAGAAGAGCCCGGGCCCACATAGGCTATGTGGGCTCGTAGGCTGCAGGGTGGGGGGGCCACAAAAGCTGGCCCCCCCACTCTGTGCCTACAAGCCCCCATAGCTGGTCCCGGGCTGGTTACTGTGGGTAAGGGGGACCCCACGTCAATTTTTTTTTGATTTTTAAGGGTTTTTAACCCTTAAAAATCAAAAAAAAATGGGGTCCGCCCCCCCTGGGAGGGGGGACCCTATGTCATTTTTTTTTTGATTAACCCTTTGTGTTCTGTCATCCAGCAGCTATAAAAGGCTTCTAGCAAGTGAGCAGAAGCCAGTGATCGCCGAGGGACAGAGTGCTCCAGGATGGATGGGAGGTGAGTACAGTGTAAAAAAAAAAAAAAAAATACATTTTTTATTTAAAATAAAGGAGTCAATTTTCTAAAAAAAAATTTTATTTATTTATTTTTTTTTTCACTTAATAATATTGTAAAAAAAAAAAAAAATTACAAACAAGACATTTCATGTTAAAGTCTAAACTTTGCTGCAAAAAAAAAAAAATATATAATTTTTCTGAAAGTTCCAGCAAAAATGGCGCAAAACATGACGCAAAATGGGGAAAAATGGCCTGTCAACAGAGGGTGACAAAATCTCAAGTAGGCTGGCAATTAAAAGGGTTAATAGTACCTATGCATGTTGGGTATTGTTCTGTTCGGGGGACCTTGCGCTTTCAGATTTAGCTTGTTTTTTCTGGTTTGCATATTTATATTTTAGGAAAAGGTGTTTTTTATTCAGCTTTTTTATACATTTTTTAGGGAAACCCTGCGCAACCAAAGAATTCTTTGAGGAATTAATTCCAGAAAGATGAGCCCACTACAACAAGCTGGGTACCCTTAGAAAGCTTAACGTGTGTACTTTCAGGGAATATATGGTTTATGGGGGATATTCCAAATGTAAAGGGTTGTTTTGGTTGAAAAATCGCAAGGTGCGCACTTTGTCTGCAGAGCTGAAATTTTCAAGTAAAATTACCGTTATGCGCATGCTTTACTTTGGGGTGTTTGGCAACTCTTCCCTTGACAGAACCTATGCATGTTGGGTATCGTTCTGTTCGGGAGATGTTGCTTTTTCAGATTAAACTTGATTTTTCTTGTTTGTATATAGTTTTTTTAGGAAAATGTGGCTTTGATTCTGCTTTTTTATCCTTTTTTTAGGGAAACTCTTTGCAACCAAAGATTACGTTGAGGGATAACTTTTTTTTTTTTGCACATATTTCACCCAAAAATATTAAGAATACACCTAACAAATGACAAACAAGACATTTCATGTTAAAGCCCAGACTCTGCTGAAAAAAACAATATATCATTTTCCTGGGAAATCCCTGGAAATCCCCTCAAAAATCACAGTTGAACAAGGGGAGCGCAAAATAGTGCAAAATGGTCTGGCAACAAAGGGTGACAAAATCTCAAGGTAGGCTGGCGGTTAAAGGGTTAACACTATATAACCATTTGCACTTATTCTAATTGAAATTAGGCCTGATAAAGACACTTTTGCTGTGCATAGCACTACTTGTCCCAGGTTCACTGCTGGGTTTTTAGGGCATCCCATTCTGTGACTACAGCAGCCTCTGTTTAACACCATATAACCATTTGCACTTATTATAATTGAAATTAGGCCTGATAAAGACACTTTTGCTGTTCATAGCACTACTTGTCCCAGGTTCACTGCTGGGTTTTTAGGGCATCCCATTCTGTGACTACAGCAGCCTCTGTTTAACACTATATAACCATTTGCACTTATTCTAATTGAAATTAGGCCTGATAAAGACACTTTTGCTGTGCATAGCACTACTTGTCCCAGGTTCACTGCTGGGTTTTTAGGGCATCCCATTCTGTGACTACAGCAGCCTCTGTTTAAGACCATATAACCATTTGCACTTATTATAATTGAAATTAGGCCTGATAAAGACACTTTTGCTGTGCATAGCACTACTTGTCCCAGGTTCACTGCTGGGTTTTTAGGGCATCCCATTCTGTGACTACAGCAGCCTCTGTTTAACACCATATAACCATTTGCACTTATTCTAATTGAAATTAGGCCTGATAAAGACACTTTTGCTGTGCATAGCACTACTTGTCCCAGGTTCACTGCTGGGTTTTTAGGGCATCCCATTCTGTGACTACAGCAGCCTCTGTTTAAGACCATATAACCATTTGCACTTATTATAATTGAAATTAGGCCTGATAAAGACACTTTTGCTGTTCATAGCACTACTTGTCCCAGGTTCACTGCTGGGTTTTTAGGGCATCCCATTCTGTGACTACAGCAGCCTCTGTTTAACACCATATAACCATTTGCACTTATTCTAATTGAAATTAGGCCTGATAAAGACACTTTTGCTGTGCATAGCACTACTTGTCCCAGGTTCACTGCTGGGTTTTTAGGGCATCCCATTCTGTGACTACAGCAGCCTCTGTTTAAGACCATATAACCATTTGCACTTATTATAATTGAAATTAGGCCTGATAAAGACACTTTTGCTGTTCATAGCACTACTTGTCCCAGGTTCACTGCTGGGTTTTTAGGGCATCTCATTCTGTGACTACAGCAGCCTCTGTTTAACACCATATAACTATTTGCACTTATTCTAATTGAAATTAGGCCTGATAAAGACACTTTTGCTGTGCATAGCACTACTTGTCCCAGGTTCACTGCTGGGTTTTTAGGGCATCCCATTCTGTGACTACAGCAGCCTCTGTTTAACACCATATAACCATTTGCACTTATTATAATTGAAATTAGGTCTGATAAAGACACTTTTGCTGTTCATAGAACTACTGGACCCTGCCAGGTGTACTTACTGCTGGTTTTTAGGGCATCCCATTCTGTGACTACAGCAGCCTCTGTTTAAGACCATATAACCATTTGCACTTATTCTAATTGAAATTAGGCCTGATAAAGACACTTTTGCTGTTCATAGCACTACTTGTCCCAGGTTCACTGCTGGGTTTTTAGGGCATCCCATTCTGTGACTACAGCAGCCTCTATTTAAGACCATATAACCATTTGCACTTGTTATAATTGAAATTAGGCCTGATAAAGACACTTTTGCTGTGCATAGTCTCACTGCTGCCTGCCAGGTGCACTGCTGGTTTTTGGGGCATCCCATTCTGTAACATAGCATACCCCTCTTTATTTACACTAAGCAGCTCTATTATTTACACTAGGCAGGCCTGTTGGAGGCTGAGTGTTACTGCTCACTTTTGGTGTGCATTATATTCTGTTTCATATAGACCCACCGCTGCCTGGGGGTTCTTAAAATATCACCTACTACCACACCAGTTAGACTATGTCGGGCAGACAAGTGCCTGGAAGTGAAAAGAGGAGTGGCAGAGGCCAAGATTCCGCAGGCAGAGCTCGCAGCAGACTGGGGGCAAGTAGCAGCAGGAGTCACGCTGAGAGACCTAATCTGCCAGTATCTGCTAGCGGTCGGGTCTCCACCAGTAACGCATCTGCCGTGGTTGAATGGTTGACGTGCTCATCAACAACATCATCACAACTTACGTCTGAGACCCCCAGTCTAGGGTCGGTAGGTTCCTCTGACACAACCCTGAGTTGGCATGCCCCGAGAGCAGTCCCTGTCCTCCCATTGCCTCTGTCCTACGCCGTTCCCTCCCCCAGCGACGTATCCTATGCTTTGGGTTCAGCTCCTCTCTTTAGTGAGGAGGACGATCAGATAGAGGACAGTCAGCAACTACTGCCCAGCCAAGAAATGGAGGTGGCTTCTTTAGCTAGGCAGACAAGTAGTGAAGTGGACAGTGTCGTGGGTGCTGTGAGCGTTCCAGCGCCTGCGCCATACACTGTTGACGAATCCACGAACATCAGTGACGTACAGCCACAACTCGGCGATAATGATGATGACGATGAAGCCGATCGCACTTGGGAGCCGGGTGATGAAGGGGCTTCATCGTCATCATCAGGAGAAGGGGGGCGCAGGTTGCCCCGGAGTCAGCAGCTCAGGCAGCAAGGTGGCAGCAGCATGGCTGGCAGGCAGCATGGGGGCACAATTGTAAAGCCTGGAGCCAAACGGGGCCGGGGTAGAGCACCTGCTGCGCGGCAGGCTACCTTATCGGGAGGTAGTGGGGCAGGGGTTCCTGGAGTTGGCAACAGCAGCAGCGAATCAGTGAGGCCTGTTGGTGGAAAAAGTAGCTACTCGGCAGTGTGGCAGTTTTTCCTGAAGCATCCGCAGGAGGGTAACATGGCCACATGCAAGATATGTAGGCAGAAGGTGAAGCGTGGCCAGGGTCCAAATGTTGGCACCACGGCCCTGCGTCAACATATGCAGCGTCACCATAAAGCGGCCTGGGAGAATCTAGGCTCCGGAGAGGTGGGCCAGACTGCTTCCTCACCGAGTGGCACGCCGCTCCCAATTTCTGCCAGCCAAGGCTCCAGCACCTCAGCCGAAGGCAGCTGTGCGTCATACCCATCCTCTGTCGCTCCTGCTCCTCCTCCTCCTCCTCCTCCAAGTCATGCATCCCACCAGCAATCCATCAGCGAAGCCATGTCCAAGAGACAGCAGTATGCGCCCACTCATCCTACGGCGCAGAAGCTGAATGTGCTCCTGTCCAAGTTGCTGGTGCTGCAATCGCTCCCTTTTCAGGTGGTGGAATCTGCACCTTTCAGAGAACTGATGGCTTGTGCCGAGCCGAGGTGGAGAGTCCCAAGCCGTCATTTCTTTGCCAAGAAGGCAGTACCAGCGCTGCACACTTTTGTTGAACAGAAGGTGGGCCAGTCCTTGAGCCTGTCGGTGTGTAGCAAAGTGCATGGCAGAGCTGACATCTGGAGCTGTAACTACGGTCAGGGACAGTACATGTCGTTTACGGCCCACTGGGTGAATGTGGTCCCTTTGCAGCAGCAGCAGCAACTTGGACAGGTCACGCCGCTTCGGCCTCCGCGCTCCCTGCCCGTTGGGCCTGTGACACCGTGTGACTCGGCCTCCTCATCCTCCGCCATCTCCTCACCCTCCACTGTAGGCTCAAGTCTCAGTGCCCCTCCAGTCTACCATGTGTGCAGGGCACAGAGGTGTCACGCAGTGCTTCACATGGTTTGTCTTGGCGAACGGAGTCACACAGGGGAGGAACTGCTTAAATGTATTCATCAGGAAATCCAAACATGGCTTACTCCGAGAAAACTTAAAATGGGAATCATGGTTACCGACAATGGGAAGAACATTTTGTCTGCGCTGCGCCAAGGAAGCCTGACCCATGCCCCCTGCATGGCTCACGTCTTCAATCTGGTTGTCAAGCGGTTTCTGAAGTGTTCCCCCCATCTGCAAGACATCCTAACAACTTCAAGGAAACTTTGCATGCACTTCAGCCACTCCTACACCGCCAAACACACCCTTCTTGAGCTACAGCGTCAGAATGGTATCCCCCAACATAGTCTGATTTGCGATGTTTCCACCCGTTGGAATTCCACCCTTCACATGTTGGACCGATTATATGAACAGAGAAAAGCCATCACGGATTTCCTGATGATCCAAGCAGACAGGGGGACTCCCCTGTGTAACTTCAATGTCAACCAGTGGCAGCTCATACGTGACACCTGCCGTTTGCTCAGGCCCTTTGAGGAAGCCACTTTATTTGTCAATCGGCAGGATTACGGGATGAACGACGTGATTCCACTGCTTCATGTACTACAGCACATGTTGGAAACCATGGCTGGTCAGGGCACTGGAGACATGGCGTGTACATCTTACGGCCACATGAACCCCGTTGGAGCTGAACTGGAGGAGGAGGAGGAAGAGGAGGAGGAGGAGTTGCCCAGCGAAACACAGTTTAGGCTTGGCGAAATGGCTGGTTTATCTAGTCAGCGGACAGGAGAGGAGGAGCAGGAGCAGCCAGAGGAGCTAGAGGTTTTTGAGGAAGGCGAGACAGAGGACCCGGGCACACCGTGGCAGTATGCAGTGGAGATGGAGACAGGTAGTCCATCCGAGTCACTTGCGCAAATGGCCCGAAGCATGCTCACGTGCTTGCGTAGTGACCCCAGAATTGTTTCCATCTGTCGGCGGGATGACTTCTGGCTGTCCACCTTATTGGACCCTCGCTTCCGGCACAAAATGGGGGCATTTTTTAAACCCACCGAGAGGGAGGACAAACTCAACTACTACAAAGACATTCTACGTAGGCAGTTGGCCGATGCCTATCTGCGCCATGGTCCATACTCTCGCAGGTCTGACTCGAGGGGACCTCTGCGCTCACCTTCCACTGCCATGGCCGCTGGGGGGGTTGGCAGGAGCAGCAGCAGCAGCTCCATCAGCAGCAGCAGCCTCAGTCTTCAGTCGCTAATGAGTAGCTTTCTACACCCGCATAGTGAGGCTACTCATGAGCAGCAGGAAGACCTGGAGCAGGACCTGAACCAGCAGGTCATGTCATACTTTGACATGACCATGCCAACACACCTTGAGGATCCGCTGGACTTCTGGGCAGCCAAACTTGATTTGTGGCCGCAACTAGCAGAGTTTGCCCTGGAAAAGCTGTCCTGCCCGGCAAGTAGCGTGCCATCTGAGCGGGTGTTTAGTGCGGCGGGGGCCATAGTTACGGCGAGGAGAACTCGTCTGTCAACGTAAAAATGTGGAGAGACCCACCTTTGTCAAAATGAATCAGGGATGGATCAGCCAGGATTTCCACCCACCAATGCCTGATGCATGCGACTAGATTCAGCATGGTGCCACGTTTTACACTTTCCAAATGGTGCAAAACATATTTATGTCTTTAGGCCAATTTTTGGGCTCCTGCTGCTGCTGCTGCCAACTCCAGGGTGTGAATCATCCAATTCTTGGGCTCCTGAAGCCAACCCCAGTGTCTCTTTAAAGTAATATTTGGGCTCCTGCTGCTGCTGCTGCTGCCAACTCCAGGGTGTGAATCATCCAATTTTTAGGCTCCTGAAGCCAACTCCATTGTCTCTTTCAAGTAATATTTGGCCTCCTGCTGCTGCTGCCAACTCCAGGGTGTGATTCATCCAATTTTTGGCCTCCTGAAGCCAACCCCAGTGTCTCTTTAAAGTAATATTTGGGCTCCTGCTGCTGCTGCTGCTGCTGCTGCCAACTCCAGGGTGTGAATCATCCAATTTTTGGGCTCCTGAAGCCAACTCCAGTGTCTCTTTAAAGTAATATTTGGGCTCCTGCTGCTGCTGCTGCTGCCAACTCCAGGGTGTGATTCATCCAATTTTTGGGCTCCTGAAGCCAACTCCAGTGTATATTTGGGCTACTGCTGCTGCTGCTGCCAACTCCAGGGTGTGAATCATCCAATTTTTGGGCTCCTGAAGCCAACCCCAGTGTCTCTTTCAAGTAATATTTGGGCTCCTGCTGCTGCCAACTCCAGGGTGTGATTCATCCAATTTTTGGGCTCCTGAAGCCAACCCCAGTGTCTCTTTAAAGTAATGTTTGGGCTCCTGCTGCTGCTGCTGCCAACTTCTGCCAACTCCAGGGTGTGATTCATCCAATTTTTGGGCTCCTGAAGCCAACCCCAGTGTCTCTTTAAAGTAATGTTTGGGCTCCTGCTGCTGCTGCTGCCAACTTCTGCCAACTCCAGGGTGTGATTCATCCAATTTTTGGGCTCCTGAAGCCAACTCCAGTGTATATTTGGGCTCCTGCTGATGCTGCTGCCAACTCCAGGGTGTGATTCATCCAATTTTTGGGTTCCTGAAGCCAACCCCAGGGTCTCTTTAAAGTAATGTTTGGGCTCCTGCTGCTGCTGCTGCCAACTTCTGCCAACTCCAGGGTGTGATTCATCCAATTTTTGGGCTCCTGAAGCCAACTCCAGTGTATATTTGGGCTCCTGCTGCTGCTGCTGCCAACTCCAGGGTGTGAATCATCCAATTTTTGGGCTCCTGAAGCCAACCCCAGTGTCTCTTTAAAGTAATATTTGGGCTCCTGCTGCTGCCAACTCCAGGGTGTGATTCATCCAATTTTTGGGCTCCTGAAGCCAACCCCAGTGTCTCTTTAAAGTAATGTTTGGGCTCCTGCTGCTGCTGCTGCAAACTTCTGCCAACTCCAGGGTGTGATTCATCCAATTTTTGGGCTCCTGAAGCCAACTCCAGTGTATATTTGGGCTCCTGCTGATGCTGCTGCCAACTCCAGGGTGTGATTCATCCAATTTTTGGGTTCCTGAAGCCAACCCCAGGGTCTCTTTAAAGTAATGTTTGGGCTCCTGCTGCTGCCAACTTCTGCCAACTCCAGGGTGTGATTCATCCAATTTTTGGGCTCCTGAAGCCAACTCCAGTGTATATTTGGGCTCCTGCTGCTGCTGCTGCCAACTCCAGGGTGTGATTCATCCAATTTTTGGGCTCCTGAAGCCAACCCCAGGGTCTCTTTAAAGTAATATTTGGGCTCCTGCTGCTGCTGCCAACTTCTGCCAACTCCAGGGTGTGATTCATCCAATTTTTGGGCTCCTGAAGCCAACCCCAGGGTCTCTTTAAAGTAATGTTTGGGCTCCTGCTGCTGCCAACTTCTGCCAACTCCAGGGTGTGATTCATCCAATTTTTGGGCTCCTGAAGCCAACTCCAGTGTATATTTGGGCTCCTGCTGCTGCTGCTGCTGCCAACTCCAGGGTGTGAATCATCCAATTTCTGGGCTCCTGAAGCCAACCCCAGTGTCTCTTTAAAGTAATATTTGGGCTCCTGCTGCTGCCAACTCCAGGGTGTGATTCATCCAATTTTGGGCTCCTGAAGCCAACCCCAGTGTCTCTTTAAAGTAATATTTGGGCTCCTGCTGCTGCCAACTCCAGGGTGTGATTCATCCAATTTTTGGGCTCCTGAAGCCAACCCCAGTGTCTCTTTAAAGTAATGTTTGGGCTCCTGCTGCTGCTGCTGCCAACTCCAGGGTGTGATTCATCCAATTTTTGGGCTCCTGAAGCCAACCCCAGGGTCTCTTTAAAGTAATGTTTGGGCTCCTGCTGCTGCTGCTGCCAACTTCTGCCAACTCCAGGGTGTGATTCATCCAATTTTTGGGCTCCTGAAGCCAACCCCAGTGTCTCTTTAAAGTAATGTTTGGGCTCCTGCTGCTGCTGCTGCCAACTTCTGCCAACTCCAGGGTGTGATTCATCCAATTTTTGGGCTCCTGAAGCCAACCCCAGGGTCTCTTTAAAGTAATGTTTGGGCTCCTGCTGCTGCCAACTTCTGCCAACTCCAGGGTGTGATTCATCCAATTTTTGGGCTCCTGAAGCCAACTCCAGTGTATATTTGGGCTCCTGCTGCTGCCAACTCCAGGGTGTGATTCATCCAATTTTTGGGCTCCTGAAGCCAACCCCAGGGTCTCTTTAAAGTAATGTTTGGGCTCCTGCTGCTGCTGCTGCTGCCAACTTCTGCCAACTCCAGGGTGTGATTCATCCAATTTTTGGGCTCCTGAAGCCAACCCCAGGGTCTCTTTAAAGTAATGTTTGGGCTCCTGCTGCTGCCAACTTCTGCCAACTCCAGGGTGTGATTCATCCAATTTTTGGGCTCCTGAAGCCAACTCCAGTGTATATTTGGGCTCCTGCTGCTGCTGCTGCTGCTGCTGCCAACTCCAGGGTGTGAATCATCCAATTTTTGGGCTCCTGAAGCCAACCCCAGTGTCTCTTTAAAGTAATATTTGGGCTCCTGCTGCTGCCAACTCCAGGGTGTGATTCATCCAATTTTGGGCTCCTGAAGCCAACCCCAGTGTCTCTTTAAAGTAATATTTGGGCTCCTGCTGCTGCCAACTCCAGGGTGTGATTCATCCAATTTTTGGGCTCCTGAAGCCAACCCCAGTGTCTCTTTAAAGTAATGTTTGGGCTCCTGCTGCTGCTGCTGCCAACTCCAGGGTGTGATTCATCCAATTTTTGGGCTCCTGAAGCCAACCCCAGGGTCTCTTTAAAGTAATGTTTGGGCTCCTGCTGCTGCTGCTGCCAACTTCTGCCAACTCCAGGGTGTGATTCATCCAATTTTTGGGCTCCTGAAGCCAACCCCAGTGTCTCTTTAAAGTAATGTTTGGGCTCCTGCCGCTGCTGCTGCCAACTTCTGCCAACTCCAGGGTGTGATTCATCCAATTTTTGGGCTCCTGAAGCCAACTCCAGTGTATATTTGGGCTCCTGCTGATGCTGCTGCCAACTCCAGGGTGTGATTCATCCAATTTTTGGGTTCCTGAAGCCAACCCCAGGGTCTCTTTAAAGTAATGTTTGGGCTCCTGCTGCTGCTGCTGCTGCCAACTTCTGCCAACTCCAGGGTGTGATTCATCCAATTTTTGGGCTCCTGAAGCCAACTCCAGTGTATATTTGGGCCCCTGCTGCTGCTGCTGCCAACTCCAGGGTGTGATTCATCCAATTTTTGGGCTCCTGAAGCCAACCCCAGGGTCTCTTTAAAGTAATGTTTGGGCTCCTGCTGCTGCTGCTGCTGCCAACTTCTGCCAACTCCAGGGTGTGATTCATCCAATTTTTGGGCTCCTGAAGCCAACCCCAGGGTCTCTTTAAAGTAATGTTTGGGCTCCTGCTGCTGCCAACTTCTGCCAACTCCAGGGTGTGATTCATCCAATTTTTGGGCTCCTGAAGCCAACTCCAGTGTATATTTGGGCTCCTGCTGCTGCTGCTGCTGCTGCTGCCAACTCCAGGGTGTGAATCATCCAATTTCTGGGCTCCTGAAGCTAACCCCAGTGTCTCTTTAAAGTAATATTTGGGCTCCTGCTGCTGCCAACTCCAGGGTGTGATTCATCCAATTTTTGGGCTCCTGAAGCCAACCCCAGTGTCTCTTTAAAGTAATGTTTGGGCTCCTGCTGCTGCTGCTGCCAACTCCAGGGTGTGATTCATCCAATTTTTGGGCTCCTGAAGCCAACCCCAGGGTCTCTTTAAAGTAATGTTTGGGCTCCTGCTGCTGCTGCTGCCAACTTCTGCCAACTCCAGGGTGTGATTCATCCAATTTTTGGGCTCCTGAAGCCAACCCCAGTGTCTCTTTAAAGTAATGTTTGGGCTCCTGCTGCTGCTGCTGCCAACTTCTGCCAACTCCAGGGTGTGATTCATCCAATTTTTGCGCTCCTGAAGCCAACCCCAGGGTCTCTTTAAAGTAATGTTTGGGCTCCTGCTGCTGCCAACTTCTGCCAACTCCAGGGTGTGATTCATCCAATTTTTGGGCTCCTGAAGCCAACTCCAGTGTATATTTGGGCTCCTGCTGCTGCTGCTGCCAACTCCAGGGTGTGATTCATCCAATTTTTGGGCTCCTGAAGCCAACCCCAGGGTCTCTTTAAAGTAATGTTTGGGCTCCTGCTGCTGCTGCTGCTGCCAACTTCTGCCAACTCCAGGGTGTGATTCATCCAATTTTTGGGCTCCTGAAGCCAACCCCAGGGTCTCTTTAAAGTAATGTTTGGGCTCCTGCTGCTGCCAACTTCTGCCAACTCCAGGGTGTGATTCATCCAATTTTTGGGCTCCTGAAGCCAACTCCAGTGTATATTTGGGCTCCTGCTGCTGCTGCTGCTGCTGCTGCCAACTCCAGGGTGTGAATCATCCAATTTTTGGGCTCCTGAAGCCAACCCCAGTGTCTCTTTAAAGTAATATTTGGGCTCCTGCTGCTGCCAACTCCAGGGTGTGATTCATCCAATTTTGGGCTCCTGAAGCCAACCCCAGTGTCTCTTTAAAGTAATATTTGGGCTCCTGCTGCTGCCAACTCCAGGGTGTGATTCATCCAATTTTTGGGCTCCTGAAGCCAACCCCAGTGTCTCTTTAAAGTAATGTTTGGGCTCCTGCTGCTGCTGCTGCCAACTCCAGGGTGTGATTCATCCAATTTTTGGGCTCCTGAAGCCAACCCCAGGGTCTCTTTAAAGTAATGTTTGGGCTCCTGCTGCTGCTGCTGCCAACTTCTGCCAACTCCAGGGTGTGATTCATCCAATTTTTGGGCTCCTGAAGCCAACCCCAGTGTCTCTTTAAAGTAATGTTTGGGCTCCTGCCGCTGCTGCTGCCAACTTCTGCCAACTCCAGGGTGTGATTCATCCAATTTTTGGGCTCCTGAAGCCAACTCCAGTGTATATTTGGGCTCCTGCTGATGCTGCTGCCAACTCCAGGGTGTGATTCATCCAATTTTTGGGTTCCTGAAGCCAACCCCAGGGTCTCTTTAAAGTAATGTTTGGGCTCCTGCTGCTGCTGCTGCTGCCAACTTCTGCCAACTCCAGGGTGTGATTCATCCAATTTTTGGGCTCCTGAAGCCAACTCCAGTGTATATTTGGGCCCCTGCTGCTGCTGCTGCCAACTCCAGGGTGTGATTCATCCAATTTTTGGGCTCCTGAAGCCAACCCCAGGGTCTCTTTAAAGTAATGTTTGGGCTCCTGCTGCTGCTGCTGCTGCCAACTTCTGCCAACTCCAGGGTGTGATTCATCCAATTTTTGGGCTCCTGAAGCCAACCCCAGGGTCTCTTTAAAGTAATGTTTGGGCTCCTGCTGCTGCCAACTTCTGCCAACTCCAGGGTGTGATTCATCCAATTTTTGGGCTCCTGAAGCCAACTCCAGTGTATATTTGGGCTCCTGCTGCTGCTGCTGCTGCTGCCAACTCCAGGGTGTGAATCATCCAATTTCTGGGCTCCTGAAGCTAACCCCAGTGTCTCTTTAAAGTAATATTTGGGCTCCTGCTGCTGCCAACTCCAGGGTGTGATTCATCCAATTTTGGGCTCCTGAAGCCAACCCCAGTGTCTCTTTAAAGTAATATTTGGGCTCCTGCTGCTGCCAACTCCAGGGTGGGATTCATCCAATTTTTGGGCTCCTGAAGCCAACCCCAGTGTCTCTTTAAAGTAATGTTTGGGCTCCTGCTTCTGCTGCTGCCAACTCCAGGGTGTGATTCATCCAATTTTTGGGCTCCTGAAGCCGACCCCAGTGTCTCTTTAAAGTAATGTTTGGGCTCCTGCTGCTGCTGCTGCCAACTTCTGCCAACTCCAGGGTGTGATTCATCCAATTTTTGGGCTCCTGAAGCCAACCCCAGGGTCTCTTTAAAGTAATATTTGGGCTCCTGCTGCTGCTGCTGTCAACTCCTGCCAACTCCAGGGTGTGATTCATCCAATTTTTGGGCTCCTGAAGCCAACTCCAGTGTCTCTATAAAGTAATCTTTGGGCTCCTGCTGCTGCTGCTGCTACCAACTCCAGGGTGTGATTCATCCAATTTTTGGGCTCCTGAAGCCAACTCCAGTGTCTCTTTAAAGTAATATTTGGGCTCCTGCTGCTGCTTGCAACTCCAGGGTGTGATTCATCCAATTTTTGGGCTCCTGAAGCCAACCCCAGTGTCTCTTTCAGCCAATGTTTGGGCTCCTGCTGCTGCTGCTGCCAACTCCAGGGTGTGATTCATCCAATTTTTGGGCTCCTGCTGCTGCCAGCTCCAGTGTCTCTTTAAAGCAATGTTTGGGTTCCTGCCCCTCATAGTGATGCCACTTCAACTCTCTTGAATTCAATTGTGCCGCTCTGCGATTCTATTAGCGATGCCTCTGATCTGCATGTGATATTTATTCAAAGTATTATTTAACTAACCCAGCACGCATCCTGTGCGTGTTACAGCAAGGCAGAATGGTTTACAACCCTATTGAGGCTCTAGGAGGCTCAGAAATAGCGATTCGTCGCAAATTTATTCGGGTCGAAACGATTTTTGTCGGAAAATTCGTCGAATCAGTCGAATCGAATTTTTCAAAAGTTCGCTCATCTCTACTCATTACTTTTGGGACGACCTGGACTGGATATAGTGAAAAGTGTTTTTTCTAAAGAATAACAGGAGTAAAATAAATACTCACGATGCTAAATTAACCCTTTGTCAATCTTGCGGGCAGATTTTTTTGTTGTTCCACTTTCTTCCCTTGCTTCCATTAGTTTATACATTCACAGTTTATCCTGTCTCTGACTTTTCACCCCCACCTCATTCTTTCTCTCTTTTAACCCTTCTTTATTCTCTCTTTTCTCCCTTTTCTGTTTTCTGCATTCCATTCATCTCTTTGGCTGGGTGTGAATGTATGTTGTATAAGAGTGTTTGGGAGACACCACCCTGAAATCAATCCCAAATTACCTGATCCAAAGTGTAAGTGTAGGGTATAAATAATAGGCATGAAAAAAATACGAAATCTTTTAATTGAACGCCATACATAACAGTATAATATACAGTATAATATTACTTATAAATAACAAGGTAACTGATATAGAACCAGTCAACAGGAACTAAGAGGGACTAAGCCCTAAAAACCAGCATCATACAAGTGTCAAACATTAGAAGCCTAAAATGCTTTGATATAAATGTTTTATGATAAAATGTCAGAGCCAGTACTGGACACAGTTTTTTTGGCACAACAGTGGTGAAGCCATTTTTCAGTTCTGTCTACCTCTCTAGTCAACAGAGAGACCTGGATTCCATGGAGATGTGCTGGAATTGAAATATATATATATATATATATATATATATATATATATATATATATAAAGGATGACACAGGGCTAGTTTGAGATCTAAGAAGAGGTTTTTTTTCTCGTTCTGAAACAGAGTTGAAGGACAAAACATGTTCTCTTATTCTACAAGGTGGGATAGTTATTCTCCTGTTGGACTGGATGGGTTCTATGTGTAATTTAGCTGGTCTAAAACTCTATTAACACTCTTGATAAGCGATGCATTGTACTTCCAGATGATTGGATCTCTGAAAAGTGAGGTCACTGAGGGATGCATATCCCGGTTGTGGTGGAGGCTCACAATATGTTCTGGAACATCAACGCTCCCCTTGTAGGCTTTCAAAGCTTTGTGAACATGAATCTGAATGACCTCTCTCGGATTGACAATCATCTTATGGGCGTTGTGAATGCCAGGAATCTCTGGCTCATAGTGGATCAGCTCCAGGATGTTCGTCCCAGGCACGTTTTTAGGAAAAGCTGTGTGAAATGTGGGATCGGTAACATTGTTTGGATAGAAGTGGTTTTGTATGAGAAACACTGCATTGTTGGGGTATCTTCCCTCCATATACTTCATCAGTTCATGCCAGTCCTGGTGCATTCTTGGCAAGATTATCTCATCGAGGTCATTAAATGTCACATAGCGACTTGTGTACATGTTCCGATACAGGCAATCACTAAGTGCCACAGTTTGACCAAAGTAGCCAATCTGACTGGCAGGATCCCTATCTTGATGCCAAGCTTTGGATGTCCGCAGATACTTATCTATTGGCCAAGGTATAATCTCCACCAGTCCCTCTGAGACATAGAAATCAAGAATTTCTTGGATGGCCTTGCTGCAGGTGGTCTTATAGATGACCACTTTTTGTGCCCCGAGAAACCGATACATCTCTAAAGCCTGTATCATGTTCAGGACACAATTAGTCCTGTTTCCGTACATTACTGAGATACAGACTGTGAAATTGACCTTGAATGGCTGAGGGTACCTATTCATTATCTCAAAAACTGGCATTTGGCCTTTGTCACTAGTGTTGGACGTATGGACAGAGATGAACTTTGAAAAACAGTTAGGAGGCTCTTCACAGGACACATCTGCTGGGCCATAATGGAACTTAAATCTCCACTCATGAACATCTATCTCTGCCCTCACTGGAATATAGTTATCAGCATTTAGGCAATAAAACCAGCAATATAACTCCTTTACTTCTTGATCGTGTAGAATCGTGATCACTCGCACTTTTGTGGACTCCCTAGCATCATAATAGGCTGACACCACAAATGTTTTATTGTCCAGCAGTGGTGTGATAGTTGCGGTTTTCAATTCTTTTGACTTGTAAGTGATAAAGCCCCAAATAAATATAAGTGCAACCAGGTTCATGCTCAAAAAGAGTTTCTTAAAGGTCCTCAACATGTTGAACAACATGTTCTCCTGCAAAGAGAAACAAGGGTCAGTGTTCACTCTGACTTTCCTTTTCAGTAATTGTGACATTCATTTCCATTCATTCTATTCATTGTGACATGTTAGTCATGTTTGGCCAGGCTTCCCCCCCAAAAAGAGAGAAAGATATAGGGAATGTGAAAAAAGTGGGAAGAGGGGGAGACTGAACAAAAAAAACAAAGTCCAGGCAGACAGGAATATTTCCTTGACTTTTTTGGATCCACCCTTAATAGTACGTAAAAAATCTAGAAACCTGCGGGGCTTTATCAATAAAGTGGACCAACACCCAGGATTTTGACTATCCTGGGTTTTGGTCCACTTCAGGGGGGCACCCCGATTAAGGGTGCCCCGCTGTTTGAAACCCCCCAGAAAGCCCCCAAAAC
The DNA here is from genome assembly GCA_027917425.1 of Gastrophryne carolinensis. Lineage (NCBI taxonomy): Eukaryota > Metazoa > Chordata > Amphibia > Anura > Microhylidae > Gastrophryne > Gastrophryne carolinensis. The sequence continues at coordinate 169,345,405 of CM051235.1, read as the reverse complement.
TCACCTCACCACGTCCCCTCTGACAGTGCGCGCGCCCGCGCCGGCCATTCACAAACGGCCGGCGCGCGCACGTCTAGTTTCAAGTTTCACTCGGGTCTACAACAAAGTAAGATGTGGTTACGATCTAGAGATTTACCTTTAGGCATGTTCAAGTGTGGCCCCTGTGCCCAATGTGGGTACGTGAATAAAGGTGCCCACTTTACGCATCCATTGACAGGGAGGAAGATACCTATAAAAAGGTTTTTACAACTGTGCTAGTACCTTTGTAATTTATTTTATTAAGTGCTCATGTGGAAAAAGGTCTGTAGGAAAACATGCAGGGAGATCAGGGTCAGGGTTTGCGAGCATAAAAGCATCATTCGCAGGGGTGACGTTGAATAGCCCCTGACCGGACACTTTCTGAATGAAGGCCATCAGATAACCCAATTATGATTTAATGTTATTGAACAAGTGAGTGTCCCTGATAGAGGGGGCGATAGATTGGCACTCCTCTCAAAAAGAGAGTTATATTGGATTTACAAGCTTGGTACTAAGTCACCGGTAGGTAGATCTTTCTGTTGGAATATGAATGCATTTACTGGGTATTGTATACGTCTTTTTGTCACGTTTTTTTCATATGTAATGGTGTGTTTCAACAATTAGCCTTTGTAATTACCCTAGGTGAGGGCTAGGCTGGCAGTTTGAATGACATCGACTAGTTTGGACGATATGGTTGTCTTAGACATCCCGAATTATGTAAATTGTTCATATATAAAATGAGGTAGGTTCAGGTCTGCTTTAGATGAGAGTCTTTATGAGAACCTTAATAATATCTTGGTGATCCTGGTGATCTCTGACAGTGAAGTATAAGGTTAGTACTAAAGGTACAGTTGAGATCCACTTTAGGTTCTTTTGCTATACTGTTAGCTTGAGGTCCACTTTAAGGTGAGTAAAGCTCTCCCTAGGTAAAGTGGCAGATTGAGGCATGCACTATATTGTACTCATGAAGAGTATATTTAGATATTGATGGTCTAATTGTCTAACTGTATCCCACAGATTGTTATGCACACGGGTGGATGATCCCTCAGAAATTGCAGTGGAGACCCCGAGTTTTCAACCCTGTCATTTTTGCACAGTATTGAGATGCCTTATTTTGATCATTTGAGTACGCCAAACTACTAAAGATCAGTTTTGCGTGTAATAGAAAGGGCACCAGACGCCGATGCCCCGCTGGCCAATGCGCAGCCGGGGCACTGGTTGGCAGAAGTACACTGTCTTCTGGTGTGTGTGTGCTGCAGTTGGCTGGGACACCGCACAACTGGGAGTGACGTTCCGTTTGCAACCAGAAGTTTGTGGACATGATGCCACTAGGGCCATGTCTAGCATATACACTTTGTATGTTTATTGCACTTTTTGCACTTAGCTGGCCTCTTATTATTACAGCACAAATGTTTCTGTATATTTTGCAGTTTTTCTTGCATTATTGTCAATAAAGAATGTTCAATTAGATTGGCAGTGCACTGTATTTATGTATTTTAAAGCTGCAGTGTGTGGGATGGGGTCCCACACACTGCAATGGTGTGCATTATCTGGTATTGAATTTTATTAATGAACAGCAGGGCCATTTATATGCAGAATGGATGCAGCAGTATTTTAATTAATTACAGCATTGTAAATACTTATGCTTCATGTCCCCTTATTATTTATTAAATTATGCATAGTGTTGCTGATTATTTGTAATTCTTTATAGATTAGGAGCATATTACTGTACCGAGATATTTGGCTTATATAAAGATTTATTTATTGTCACAGACAGTTTTTCCTGTAGATATTAAAGGGGTTATCTTGAAAGAAGTTGGTTTAACATAAATTATTTAATAATGTTTTTTTTGTTTATAGTATATATTTACTTGTTTGCTTCAATGAGCTTGGGTTAGGGTAACAAGCTGAAGTCAAAAGTGAGAAAATTGTATTGTAGCATACACAAGGGTAGAGTAGGTGTACTAGGGTGGTATGAGGAAGGGTCACTCACAACAGGTAACCACGGGGAGGCCGATTCATTAATAGCGCCAGGTAGCGACAGATGAGCGCCAGTAGCGTGATTTTCTCTGCGCCAGCTAGTATTCGCTGTGCTTGGCCGGGGTTTGCTTGTTGACAGCGACTCAGTCGGTGTGCGGTAATGTTGAATACGGGCTTAGGGGTCGCTGTTTCACAGGTTCAGCGTTGTATGGGTGCGCCTGACAACGAATGGCCAGAGCGAACGGCTTGCTGCAGATTCATTAACAAATCACGCTCCGAATTTTTGAGCGCTGTGAATTCCTTGTTTAAACCCCAGACCGCTGGCGGCGATGGATTTAAAATAGTTTTTAACCCCCAAACAACCATATTTTTTGATTGTAAAATTATACAAGTTTTATTAAACATTTTGTAATATGAATACATTAATATCAGACCTGTAATATCAATTCTGCACAAAATCATTTTTTTTTTTTTTACCCTAAACAACATTGCAGAAGTGGTCACAGAATTTTTGACATTATGAAAAAAATAAAAACATTAATAGCAATTAATTATGATTATTTAAAGATTGCTCCATTGAAATGCATTGGACATCATACCTGGCGCTGTGATGGGATTAGCAGCGGCGCTGTTCGTTGCAGTCGGCTACATGATGAATCCCGCGGTAGCTGTCGCTCTTGCCGGTGCTAGCCTCATTTAGCGTGATAAATGCGTCATTGTGGCCGACGCCGGGCGTACTTGAGTCGGTAGCCGCCGTTAGCTGGCGGGACCTGGCGCTCATCAGACACTACCTGGCGCTATCGCTTGATGAATAAGGGCAAAAGTTGTTTTCTTTTGTCCAGGTCAGCCTAGGTATGCACGGGCAGGCCGATTCATTAATAGCGCCAGGTAGCGACAGATGAGCGCCAGTAGAGTGATTTTCACAGCGCCCGCTAGTATTCGCTGTGCTTGGCCGTTGTTCGCTTGTTGACAGCGACTCAGTCGGTGTGCGGTAATGTTGAATACGGGGTTAGGAGTCGCTGTTTGACAGGTTCCGCGCTGTATGGGAGCGCCTGACAGCGAATGGGCAGAGCAAACGGCTCCCAGCATATTCATTAACAAATCACGCTCAAAAAATTCTCGCGCTGTGAAATGCTTGTTTAAACCCCAGAGCGCTGGCGGCGATGGCTTAAAAGTAGTTTTTTAACCCCCAAACAACCATATTTTTTGATTAAAAAATTAAACAAGTTTTTCTAAACATTTTGTAATATGAATACATTAATATCAGACCTGTAATATCAATACCTTAAAAAAAATATCTAACATTGCAGAAGTGGTCACAGAATTTTTGACAGTTAAAAAAAAAAAAAAAAAATTAAAATCAATTAATTATGAATATTTCAAGATTGCTCCATTGAAATGCATTGGAGAGCGCCAGGGAGCGACAGGTCATACCTGGCGCTGTGATGGGATTAGTAGCGGCGCTGTTCGTTGCAGTCGGCTACATGATGAATCCCGCGCTAGCTGACGCTCTCGCCGGCGCTAGCCACATTTAGCGTGATAAATGCGTCATTGTGACCGCCGCCTGGCGTTCTGGAGTCGGTAGCCGCCGATAGCTGGCGCTACCTGGCGCTAGTCAGACACTATCTGGCGCTAGCCCTTGATAAATAAGGCCCTTAGTTGTTGTTGGTCCTCTTTAGAGCTCCCTCAGTAACTCCATGTCTGCTGGAAGGGAACATACAGGCTGCAGGTTCTTGCTCAAGAAACACATTTTATTGACTTCAAGGATTTCATAAAACAATTCACAGTTTGGCCCTCCAGGTGGTCAGACCTCCCCTCCACTGAGCCTTTCTCCCTCGCTGTCACATTTAGCTAGGTTGCAAACCCCTGTTCCTCTCTCATAGTCTACTAACATAGCACAGTCCTGTCCTCTTAAGGCACCCAAGGAATATTTACCACTGCGCTTCTTTCTGTCTCTTTTCCAGAGGAGATGCTATTCTGAGCAGACTGTCTGCAGCAACTCCACAGGTGTTCGATCTACTGTAGCTTTCAGACCCCCTAGGGAATGTGGCCCTTCTATCTGTCCCTTCTGCAAAGGAGTCTCTCTCCTGACCTGAAGCAATTCTTCCAGCCCAGATAACCCAAACCTCTTTAAAGGTTTAGGAGGACCAACCATCCTAACTGTGCCAACTACGAGAGTAGTTCCATCAGTATCATTGTAGATCCTTATAATGGTTTCCCAGAATATCTGAATCATTATAAATAGAGATGAGCAAACTTTTGAAAAATTCGATTCAACTGATTCGCCGAATTTTCCGACAAAAATCGCTTCGACCCGAATTTATTCGCGACGAATCGCTATTAAAAACGGCTATTTCTGAGCCTCCTAGAGACTCAATAGGGTTGTAAACCATTCTGCCTTGCTGTAACACGCATAGGATGCGTGCTGGGTTAGTTAAATAATACTTTGAATAAATATCACATGCAGATCAGAGGCATCGCTAATAGAATCGCAGAGCGGCACAATTGCAGAGAGTTGAAGTGGCATCACTATGAGGGGCAGAAGCCCAAACATTGTTTTAAAGAGGCACTGGAGTTGGCAGCAGCAGGAGCCCAAAAATTGGATGAATCACACCCTGGAGTAGGCAGCAGCAGCAGCAGCCCAAACATAACTTTAAAGAAACACTGGGGTTGGCTTCAGGAGCCCAAAAATTGGATGATTCACACCCTGGAGTTGGCAGCAGCAGCAGCAGCAGCAGGAGCCCAAACTTTACTTTAAAGAGACCCTGGGGTTGGCTTCAGGAGCCCAAAAATTGGATGAATCACACCCTGGAGTTGGCAGCAGCAGCAGCAGGAGCCCAAATATTACTTTAAAGAGGCCCTGGGGTTGGCTTCAGGAGCTCAAAAATTGGATGAATCGCACCCTGGAGTTGGCAGCAGCAGCAGCAGGAGCCCAAACATTACTTTAAAGAGACACTGGAGTTGGCTTCAGGAGCCCAAAAATTGGATGATTCACACCCTGGAGTTGGCAGCAGCAGCAGCCCAAACATTACTTTAAAGAGACACTGGGGTTGGCTTCAGGAGCCCAAAAATTGGATGAATCACACCCTGGAGTTGGCAGCAGCAGCAGGAGCCCAAACATTACTTTAAAGAGACACTGGGGTTGGCTTCAGGAGCCCAAAAATTGGATGATTCACACCCTGGAGTTGGCAGCAGCAGCAGCAGGAGCCCAAATATTACTTTAAAGAGACCCTGGGGTTGGCTTCAGGAGCCCAAAAATTGGATGAATCACACCCTGGAGTTGGCAGCAGCAGCAGTAGGAGCCAAAACATTAGTTTAAAGAGACACTGGAGTTGGCTTCAGGAGCCCAAGAATTGGATAATTCACACCCTGCAGTTGGCAGCAGCAGCAGGAGCCCAAATATTACTTTAAAGAGACCCTGGGGTTGGCTTCAGGAGCCCAAAAATTGGATGAATCACACCCTGGAGTTGGCAGGAGTTGGCAGCAGCAGCAGCAACAGGAGCCCAAACATTACTTTAAAGAGACACTGGAGTTGGCTTCAGGAGCCCAAAAATTGGATGATTCACACCCTGGAGTTGGCAGCAGCAGGAGCCCAAATATTACTTTAAAGAGACCCTGGGGTTGGCTTCAGGAGCCCAAAAATTGGATGATTCACACCCTGGAGTTGGCAGCAGCAGCAGCAGGAGCCCAAATATTACTTTAAAGAGACCCTGGGGTTGGCTTCAGGAGCCAAAAAATTGGATGAATCACACCCTGGAGTTGGCAGCAGCAGCAGCAGGAGCCAAAACATTACTTTAAAGAGACACTGGAGTTGGCTTCAGGAGCCCAAAAATTGGATGATTCACACCCTGGAGTTGGCAGCAGCAGCAGCAGGAGCTCAAATATTACTTTAAAGAGACCCTGGGGTTGGCTTCAGGAGCCCAAAAATTGGATGAATCACACCCTGGAGTTGGCAGCAGCAGCAGGAGCCCAAACATTACTTTAAAGAGACACTGGGGTTGGCTTCAGGAGCCCAAAAATTGGATGATTCACACCCTGGAGTTGGCAGCAGCAGCAGCAGGAGCCCAAATATTACTTTAAAGAGACCCTGGGGTTGGCTTCAGGAGCCCAAAAATTGGATGAATCACACCCTGGAGTTGGCAGCAGCAGCAGTAGGAGCCAAAACATTAGTTTAAAGAGACACTGGAGTTGGCTTCAGGAGCCCAAGAATTGGATAATTCACACCCTGCAGTTGGCAGCAGCAGCAGGAGCCCAAATATTACTTTAAAGAGACCCTGGGGTTGGCTTCAGGAGCCCAAAAATTGGATGAATCACACCCTGGAGTTGGCAGGAGTTGGCAGCAGCAGCAGCAACAGGAGCCCAAACATTACTTTAAAGAGACACTGGAGTTGGCTTCAGGAGCCCAAAAATTGGATGATTCACACCCTGGAGTTGGCAGCAGCAGGAGCCCAAATATTACTTTAAAGAGACCCTGGGGTTGGCTTCAGGAGCCCAAAAATTGGATGATTCACACCCTGGAGTTGGCAGCAGCAGCAGCAGGAGCCCAAATATTACTTTAAAGAGACCCTGGGGTTGGCTTCAGGAGCCAAAAAATTGGATGAATCACACCCTGGAGTTGGCAGCAGCAGCAGCAGGAGCCAAAACATTACTTTAAAGAGACACTGGAGTTGGCTTCAGGAGCCCAAAAATTGGATGATTCACACCCTGGAGTTGGCAGCAGCAGCAGCAGGAGCTCAAATATTACTTTAAAGAGACCCTGGGGTTGGCTTCAGGAGCCCAAAAATTGGATGAATCACACCCTGGAGTTGGCAGCAGCAGCAGGAGCCCAAACATTACTTTAAAGAGACACTGGAGTTGGCTTCGGAGCCCAAAAATTGGATGATTCACACCCTGGAGTTGCAGCAGCAGCAGCCCAAACATTACTTTAAAGAGACACTGGGGTTGGCTTCAGGAGCCCAAAAATTGGATGAATCACACCCTGGAGTTGGCAGCAGCAGCAGGAGCCCAAACATTACTTTAAAGAGACACTGGGGTTGGCTTCAGGAGCCAAAAAATTGGATGATTCACACCCTGGAGTTGGCAGCAGCAGGAGCCCAAATATTACTTTAAAGAGACCCTGGGGTTGGCTTCAGGAGCCCAAAAATTGGATGAATCACACCCTGGAGTTGGCAGCAGCAGCAGCAGGAGCCAAAACATTACTTTAAAGAGACACTGGAGTTGGCTTCAGGAGCCCAAAAATTGGATGATTCACACCCTGGAGTTGGCAGCAGCAGCAGGAGCCCAAATATTACTTTAAAGAGACCATGGGGTTGGCTTCAGGAGCCCAAAAATTGGATGAATCACACCCTGGAGTTGGCAGGAGTTGGCATCAGCAGCAACAGGAGCCCAAACATTACTTTAAAGAGACACTGGAGTTGGCTTCAGGAGCCCAAAAATTGGATGATTCACACCCTGGAGTTGGCAGCAGCAGGAGCCCGAATATTACTTTAAAGAGACCCTGGGGTTGGCTTCAGGAGCCCAAAAATTGGATGAATCACACCCTGGAGTTGGCAGCAGCAGCAGGAGCCAAAACATTACTTTAAAGAGACACTGGAGTTGGCTTCAGGAGCCCAAAAATTGGATGATTCACACCCTGGAGTTGGCAGCAGCAGCAGCAGGAGCCCAAATATTACTTTAAAGAGACCCTGGGGTTGGCTTCAGGAGCCCAAAAATTGGATGAATCACACCCTGGAGTTGGCAGCAGCAGCAGGAGCCCAAACATTACGTTAAAGAGACACTGGGGTTGGCTTCAGTAGCCCAAAAATTGGATGATTCACACCCTGGAGTTGGCAGCAGCAGCAGCAGGAGCCAAAGCATTACTTTAAAGAGACACTGGAGTTGGCTTCAGGAGCCCAAAAATTGGATGATTCACACCCTGGAGTTGGCAGCAGGGCCCAAATATTACTTTAAAGAGACCCTGGGGTTGGCTTCAGGAGCCCAAAAATTGGATGAATCACACCCTGGAGTTGGCAGGAGTTGGCAGCAGCAGCAGCAACAGGAGCCCAAACATTACTTTAAAGAGACACTGGAGTTGGCTTCAGGAGCCCAAAAATTGGATGAATCACACCCTGGAGTTGGCTGCAGCAGCAGCAGGAGCCCAAATATTACTTTAAAGAGACCCTGGGGTTGGCTTCAGGAGCCCAAAAATTGGATGAATCACACCCTGGAGTTGGCAGGAGTTGGCAGCAGCAGCAACAGGAGCCCAAACATTACTTTAAAGAGACACTGGAGTTGGCTTCAGGAGCCCAAAAATTGGATGAATCACACCCTGGAGTTGGCGGCAGCAGCAGCAGCAGGAGCCCAAATATTACTTTAAAGAGACCCTGGGGTTGGCTTCAGGAGCCCAAAAATTGGATGAATCACACCCTGGAGTTGGCGGCAGCAGCAGCAGCAGGAGCCCAAATATTACTTTAAAGAGACCCTGGGGTTGGCTTCAGGAGCCCAAAAATTGGATGAATCACACCCTGGAGTTGGCAGCAGCAGCAGCAGCAGCAGGAGCCCAAACATTACTTTAAAGAGACACTGGAGTTGGCTTCAGGAGCCCAAAAATTGGATGATTCACACCCTGGAGTTGGCAGCAGCAGGAGCCCAAATATTACTTTAAAGAGACCCTGGGGTTGGCTTCAGGAGCCCAAAAATTGGATGAATCACACCCTGGAGTTGGCAGAAGCAGCAGGAGCCCAAACATTACTTTAAAGAGACACTGGGGTTGGCTTCAGGAGCCCAAAAATTGGATGATTCACACCCTGGAGTTGGCATCAGCAGGAGCCCAAAAATTGTCCTAAAGACATAAATATGTTTTGCACCATTTGGAAAGTGTAAAACGTGGTACCATGCTGAATCTAGTCGCATGCATCAGGCATTGGTGGGTGGAAATCCTGGCTGATCCATCCCTGATTCATTTTGACAAAGGTGAGTCTCTCCACATTTTTTTTGGTGTAGTCACAGAATGGGATGCCCCAACTGGAGAGCACCTGGGAGCAGTACTATGCACAGCAAAAGTTTCTTTATCAGGCCAAATTACTTTTAGAATAAGTGCAAAGGGTTATAGTAAATAGAGGCTGGTGTAGTCACAGAATGGGATGCCCCAACCGGAGATCACCTGGGAGCAGTACTATGCACAGCAAAAGTTTCTTTATCAGGCCAAATTACTTTTAGAATAAGTGCAAAGGGTTATAGTAAATAGAGGCTGGTGTAGTCACAGAATGGGATGCCCCAACCGGAGAGCACCTGGGAGCAGTACTATGCACAGCAAAAGTGTCTTTATCAGGCCAAATTACTTTTAGAATAAGTGCAAAGGGTTATAGTAAATAGAGGCTGGTGTAGTCACAGAATGGGATGCCCCAACCGGAGTGCACCTGGGAGCAGTACTACTATGCACAGCAAAAGTGTCTTTGTCAGGCCAAATTACTTTTAGAATAAGTGCAAAGGGTTATAGTAAATAGAGGCTGGTGTAGTCACAGAATGGGATGCCCCAACCAGAGAGCACCTGGGAGCAGTACTATGCACAGCAAAAGTGTCTTTATCAGGCCAAATTACTTTTAGAATAAGTGCAAAGGGTTATAGTAAATAGAGGCTGGTGTAGTCACAGAATGGGATGCCCCAACCAGAGTGCACCTGGGAGCAGTACTATGCACAGCAAAAGTGTCTTTATCGGGCCAAATTACTTTTAGAATAAGTGCAAAGGGTTATAGTAAATAGAGGCTGGTGTAGTCACAGAATGAGATGCCCCAACCGGAGTGCACCTGGGAGCAGTACTATGCACAGCAAAAGTGTCTTTATCAGGCCAAATTACTTTTAGAATAAGTGCAAAGGGTTATAGTAAATAGAGGCTGGTGTAGTCACAGAATGGGATGCCCCAACCGGAGTGAACCTGGGAGCAGTACTACTATGCACAGCAAAAGTGTCTTTATCAGGCCAAATTACTTTTAGAATAAGTGCAAAGGGTTATAGTAAATAGAGGCTGGTGTAGTCACAGAATGGGATGCCCCAACCAGAGAGCACCTGGGAGCAGTACTATGCACAGCAAAAGTGTCTTTATCAGGCCAAATTACTTTTAGAATAAGTGCAAAGGGTTATAGTAAATAGAGGCTGGTGTAGTCACAGAATGGGATGCCCCAACCAGAGTGCACCTGGGAGCAGCACTATGCACAGCAAAAGTGTCTTTATCAGGCCAAATTACTTTTAGAATAAGTGCAAAGGGTTATAGTAAATAGAGGCTGGTATAGTCACAGAATGGGATGCCCCAACCGGAGTGCACCTGGGAGCAGTACTACTATGCACAGCAAAAGTGTCTTTGTCAGGCCAAATTACTTTTAGAATAAGTGCAAAGGGTTATAGTAAATAGAGGCTGGTGTAGTCACAGAATGGGATGCCCCAACCAGAGAGCACCTGGGAGCAGTACTATGCACAGCAAAAGTGTCTTTATCAGGCCAAATTACTTTTAGAATAAGTGCAAAGGGTTATAGTAAATAGAGGCTGGTGTAGTCACAGAATGGGATGCCCCAACCAGAGTGCACCTGGGAGCAGTACTATGCACAGCAAAAGTGTCTTTATCGGGCCAAATTACTTTTAGAATAAGTGCAAAGGGTTATAGTAAATAGAGGCTGGTGTAGTCACAGAATGAGATGCCCCAACCGGAGTGCACCTGGGAGCAGTACTATGCACAGCAAAAGTGTCTTTATCAGGCCAAATTACTTTTAGAATAAGTGCAAAGGGTTATAGTAAATAGAGGCTGGTGTAGTCACAGAATGGGATGCCCCAACCGGAGTGAACCTGGGAGCAGTACTACTATGCACAGCAAAAGTGTCTTTATCAGGCCAAATTACTTTTAGAATAAGTGCAAAGGGTTATAGTAAATAGAGGCTGGTGTAGTCACAGAATGGGATGCCCCAACCAGAGAGCACCTGGGAGCAGTACTATGCACAGCAAAAGTGTCTTTATCAGGCCAAATTACTTTTAGAATAAGTGCAAAGGGTTATAGTAAATAGAGGCTGGTGTAGTCACAGAATGGGATGCCCCAACCAGAGTGCACCTGGGAGCAGCACTATGCACAGCAAAAGTGTCTTTATCAGGCCAAATTACTTTTAGAATAAGTGCAAAGGGTTATAGTAAATAGAGGCTGGTATAGTCACAGAATGGGATGCCCCAACCGCAGTGCACCTGGGAGCAGTACTACTATGCACAGCAAAAGTGTCTTTGTCAGGCCAAATTACTTTTAGAATAAGTGCAAAGGGTTATAGTAAATAGAGGCTGGTGTAGTCACAGAATGGGATGCCCCAACCAGAGAGCACCTGGGAGCAGTACTATGCACAGCAAAAGTGTCTTTATCAGGCCAAATTACTTTTAGAATAAGTGCAAAGGGTTATAGTAAATAGAGGCTGGTGTAGTCACAGAATGGGATGCCCCAACCAGAGTGCACCTGGGAGCAGTACTATGCACAGCAAAAGTGTCTTTATCGGGCCAAATTACTTTTAGAATAAGTGCAAAGGGTTATAGTAAATAGAGGCTGGTGTAGTCACAGAATGAGATGCCCCAACCGGAGTGCACCTGGGAGCAGTACTATGCACAGCAAAAGTGTCTTTATCAGGCCAAATTACTTTTAGAATAAGTGCAAAGGGTTATAGTAAATAGAGGCTGGTGTAGTCACAGAATGGGATGCCCCAACCGGAGTGAACCTGGGAGCAGTACTACTATGCACAGCAAAAGTGTCTTTATCAGGCCAAATTACTTTTAGAATAAGTGCAAAGGGTTATAGTAAATAGAGGCTGGTGTAGTCACAGAATGGGATGCCCCAACCAGAGAGCACCTGGGAGCAGTACTATGCACAGCAAAAGTGTCTTTATCAGGCCAAATTACTTTTAGAATAAGTGCAAAGGGTTATAGTAAATAGAGGCTGGTGTAGTCACAGAATGGGATGCCCCAACCAGAGTGCACCTGGGAGCAGCACTATGCACAGCAAAAGTGTCTTTATCAGGCCAAATTACTTTTAGAATAAGTGCAAAGGGTTATAGTAAATAGAGGCTGGTATAGTCACAGAATGGGATGCCCCAACCGGAGAGCACCTGGGAGCAGTACTATGCACAGCAAAAGTGTCTTTATCAGGCCAAATTACTTTTAGAATAAGTGCAAAGGGTTATAGTTAATAGAGGCTGGTGTAGTCAGAGAATGGGATGCCCCAACAGCCAACAGTGCACCTGGGAGCAGTACTATGCACAGCAAAAGTGTCTTTATCAGGCAAAATTACTTTTAGAATAAGTGCAAAGGGTTATAGTAAATAGAGGCTGGTGTAGTCACAGAATGGGATGCCCCAACCAGAGAGCACCTGGGAGCAGTACTATGCACAGCAAAAGTGTCTTTATCAGGCCAAATTACTTTTAGAATAAGTGCAAAGGGTTATAGTAAATAGAGGCTGGTGTAGTCACAGAATGGGATGCCCCAACCAGAGAGCACCTGGGAGCAGTACTATGCACAGCAAAAGTGTCTTTATCAGGCCTAATTTCTATTAGAATAAGTGCAAATGGTTATGGTATTAAATAGAGGCTGGTGTAGTCACAGAATGGGATGCCCCAAAAACCAGAGAGCACCTGGCAGGCAGCAGTAAGACTATGCACAGCAAAAGTGTCTTTATCAGGCCTAATTTCTATTAGAATATGTGCAAATGGTTATGGTATTAAATAGAGGCTGGTGTAGTCACAGAATGGGATGCCCCAACCAGAGAGCACCTGGGAGCAGTACTATGCACAGCAAAAGTGTCTTTATCAGGCCTAATTTCTATTAGAATAAGTGCAAATGGTTATGGTATTAAATAGAGGCTGGTGTAGTCACAGAATGGGATGCCCCAAAAACCAGAGAGCACCTGGCAGGCAGCAGTAGGACTATGCACAGCAAAAGTGTCTTTATCAGGCCTAATTTCTATTAGAATAAGTGCAAATGGTTATGGTATTAAATAGAGGCTGGTGTAGTCAAAGAATGGGATGCCCCAACCAGAGAGCACCTGGGAGCAGTACTATGCACAGCAAAAGTGTCTTTATCAGGCCTAATTTCTATTAGAATAAGTGCAAATGGTTATGGTATTAAATAGAGGCTGGTGTAGTCACAGAATGGGATGCCCCAACCAGAGAGCACCTGGGAGCAGTACTATGCACAGAAAAAGTGTCTTTATCAGGCCTAATTTCTATTAGAATAAGTGCAAATGGGTATGGTATTAAATAGAGGCTGGTGTAGTCACAGAATGGGATGCCCCAAAAACCAGAGAGCACCTGGCAGGCAGCAGTAAGACTATGCACAGCAAAAGTGTCTTTATCAGGCCTAATTTCTATTAGAATAAGTGCAAATGGTTATGGTATTAAATGGAGGCTGGTGTAGTCACAGAATGGGATGCCTCACAGCAGACTTAAGATCAGTTCAGTATATATGCACAGTTAGTGTATAAGCAGCCTGAAAACGCTAACAAAGCCTGTCAGCCAGCCAGTAACAAACACTCAGGCTGGATGAAAAAAAAAAAAATCTCCCTGTGACTGCCTCCGATTTTTCCTAACTTTCCTTGTTTTTCGCTGACTTTCTGTCTGTCTCCTGCCTGTCTCCAGCCTGTCTCCAGCCTGTCCCTGTCTGTCCCTGTCTGTCCCTGTCTGTCTAACTGTCTCTCTCCCTGCCTACAGCAGCGTCCTGTCTCTCACGAATGCAATAGAGAAATGAGGAAAAGCAAGATGGCCGCCGGCCTTAAATAGCGCTGTGACGTCACCGGGCTTGCTGGCTGCAGATAGGCTGCATGTGACTGTCCCAGCATACACTGCCCCAGCTTACATGTCTGGACATGTCCCGTCCGCCATCTTAGAATGCCTGTAATGTAAATGAATGGATGTTAAAGTGGACCAACACCCAGGATTTTGACTATCCTGGGTCTTGGTCCACTTCGGTGGGGCACCCCCGATCGGGGTGCCCCGCTGTGTGAAACTCCCCCGAACCCCCCGAACTCACCTCTCTCCGGGCCGACGGACAAGCCGCGGACAAGCGGCTCCGCCGCCGCCGCCTCCCGCGCCGAAGATAAGGTAAGGAGTTTGGGGTGTTTGGGGGGGTTTCACCCCGCGGGACATCCCGATCTCGGATGTCCCGTGGGGAGGGAGGTGATCGGCCCGGGAATCTTATAGATTCCCGGGCCGATCACCAGTGGGTGTTGGTCCACTTTAAAGGAAAACTTCGAGCGATTGAATCGCGGGGAAATTCGGATTCGATCCGAATCGAATTTTTCATGAAATTCGGATCGAATCCGGGTTCGTCCGGATCGATTCGCTCATCCCTAATTATAAACAACACTTCCACCAAATGTGAAGAAGACTTTCTGGTTCCAGAGTAGTGAGGTGCCTTAATGAGGAAGTGGACTTTTTTGTTTTTATATTTGTACATAGCTTTTGCTAATAATTAGTTATGAGTCTGAGCAAGGTCTACATGGTTCACAAGCCTGGCTTCACATCCATGTGATGCCCCAGGTTCAATGGACCACTCAGCATGGGCTCAGTGTTCTTGCAGGGGGATGGGATACACCAAAAAGAGCCACCAATTCGGCCCTAGAGCCCTATATTACCAGCGCCTATGCTTGGAGCATCAGCTTGGAGGAAAGGGGGTCACTTTTCTTGTTTTATCTTTTGGGGGTAGGTGCATCACTGAAATAAAATTGCATGCACTGCTGCCCCCCCCCCCCCCCCCCAAAAAAAAAGTGCACATCCCTTACCCTAAAGGTTTCCAACCCAATGCGCCAAGCATAGGGGCTGGTAAGCCAGGGCTTAAGGGTCAAACATCTGGCCCCCTGCCCCAGTACTTACCAGTTACAATGATGCCCTTTGGCACAGCTTTCCGATTCAGGATGCTTTGTTCAACTTCATCTGTGATTTTTGGAGGAATGTCCAGGGATTTCCAGGAACATTATATATTGTTTCAGCAGCATTTAGGCTTAATGAAATGTCTTGTTTGGAATTTCTTCACAATATTTTTGGGTGAATAATGTGGAAAATCATTGTAAAAATGCAGTGTTTTTAGATTTTGTAGCTTTATTTAAAATAAAAATGTAAGTTTTTCAACAAAACCATATTGTGCATAAAAGCCCCATTCCAATCAAACCAGCGATAGCAAATATGTATGGCGTTCCTGCCCAGGAGGCCCCGCAAGCTGAATCAGCAAAGAAAATAAAACCGCTGGGCGCACCTTGGACTTTATCAAGAAATACCCCACACAACTATATACTTTCACAAAGTACACACCTCAAGCTTTCTAGGCGTACCGGGCTTGTTGTCTTGGGTGCAGTTTTTCTGGACACAAACCCTGTTTGCACTGGTTTGGAGTTTTTCAGTGCTTTCTGAATATTTTGTAGTAGTCACTAGACACCAGTTCCTGCCCAGGAGACCCCCCCCCCCCCCCAAACTAACAGGGACAGGGTTACGGCCCTTTTTTGATAGAGTGGGACAGGGTTAGAGCCCTTTTTTTTGTAGAGAGGGACAGGGTTAGAGCCCTTTTTTGGATAGTGTGGGACAGGGTTAGAGCCCTTTTTTGGATAGTGTGGGACAGGGTTAGAGCCCTTTTTTGATAGAGTGGGACAGGATTAGAGCCCTTTTTTGATAGAGTGGGACAGGATTAGAGCCCTTTTTTGATAGTGGGACAGGGTTAGAGACCTTTTTTGATAGAGTGGGACAGGGTTAGAGCCCTTTTTTTTATAGAGAGGGACAGGGTTAGAGCCCTTTTTTGGATAGTGTGGGACAGGGTTAGAGCCCTTTTTTGGATAGTGTGGGACAGGATTAGAGCCCTTTTTTGATAGTGGGACAGGGTTAGAGACCTTTTTTGATAGAGTGGGACAGGGTTAGAGCCCTTTTTTTTATAGAGAGGGACAGGGTTAGAGCCCTTTTTTGGATAGTGTGGGACAGGGTTAGAGCCCTTTTTTGGATAGTGTGGGACAGGGTTAGAGCCCTTTTTTGATAGAGTGGGACAGGATTAGAGCCCTTTTTTGATAGTGGGACAGGGTTAGAGACCTTTTTTGATAGAGTGGGACAGGGTTAGAGCCCTTTTTTTTTATAGAGAGGGACAGGGTTAGAGCCCTTTTTTGGATAGTGTGGGACAGGGTTAGAGCCCTTTTTTGGATAGTGTGGGACAGGGTTAGAGCCCTTTTTTGATAGAGTGGGACAGGATTAGAGCCCTTTTTTGATAGTGGGACAGGGTTAGAGACCTTTTTTGATAGAGTGGGACAGGGTTAGAGCCCTTTTTTTTATAGAGAGGGACAGGGTTAGAGCCCTTTTTTGGATAGTGTGGGACAGGGTTAGAGCCCTTTTTTGGATAGTGTGGGACAGGGTTAGAGCCCTTTTTTGATAGAGTGGGACAGGATTAGAGCCCTTTTTTGATAGTGGGACAGGGTTAGAGACCTTTTTTGATAGAGTGGGACAGGGTTAGAGCCCTTTTTTTATAGAGAGGGACAGGGTTAGAGCCCTTTTTTGGATAGTGTGGGACAGGGTTAGAGCCCTTTTTTGGATAGTGTGGGACAGGGTTAGAGCCCTTTTTTGATAGAGTGGGACAGGATTAGAGCCCTTTTTTGATAGTGGGACAGGGTTAGAGACCTTTTTTGATAGAGTGGGACAGGGTTAGAGCCCTTTTTTTTTATAGAGAGGGACAGGGTTAGAGCCCTTTTTTGGATAGTGTGGGACAGGGTTAGAGCCCTTTTTTGGATAGTGTGGGACAGGGTTAGAGCCCTTTTTTGATAGAGTGGGACAGGATTAGAGCCCTTTTTTGATAGTGGGACAGGGTTAGAGACCTTTTTTGATAGAGTGGGACAGGGTTAGAGCCCTTTTTTTTATAGAGAGGGACAGGGTTAGAGCCCTTTTTTGGATAGTGTGGGACAGGGTTAGAGCCCTTTTTTGGATAGTGTGGGACAGGATTAGAGCCCTTTTTTGATAGAGTGGGACAGGATTAGAGCCCTTTTTTGATAGTGGGACAGGGTTAGAGACCTTTTTTGATAGAGTGGGACAGGGTTAGAGCCCTTTTTTTTATAGAGAGGGACAGGGTTAGAGCCCTTTTTTGGATAGTGTGGGACAGGGTTAGAGCCCTTTTTTGGATAGTGTGGGACAGGGTTAGAGCCCTTTTTTGATAGAGTGGGACAGGATTAGAGCCCTTTTTTGATAGTGGGACAGGGTTAGAGACCTTTTTTGATAGAGTGGGACAGGGTTAGAGCCCTTTTTTTTTATAGAGAGGGACAGGGTTAGAGCCCTTTTTTGGATAGTGTGGGACAGGGTTAGAGCCCTTTTTTGGATAGTGTGGGACAGGGTTAGAGCCCTTTTTTGATAGAGTGGGACAGGATTAGAGCCCTTTTTTGATAGTGGGACAGGGTTAGAGACCTTTTTTGATAGAGTGGGACAGGGTTAGAGCCCTTTTTTTTATAGAGAGGGACAGGGTTAGAGCCCTTTTTTGGATAGTGTGGGACAGGGTTAGAGCCCTTTTTTGGATAGTGTGGGACAGGGTTAGAGCCCTTTTTTGATAGAGTGGGACAGGATTAGAGCCCTTTTTTGATAGTGGGACAGGGTTAGAGACCTTTTTTGATAGAGTGGGACAGGGTTAGAGCCCTTTTTTTTATAGAGAGGGACAGGGTTAGAGCCCTTTTTTGGATAGTGTGGGACAGGGTTAGAGCCCTTTTTTGGATAGTGTGGGACAGGGTTAGAGCCCTTTTTTGATAGAGTGGGACAGGATTAGAGCCCTTTTTTGATAGTGGGACAGGGTTAGAGACCTTTTTTGATAGAGTGGGACAGGGTTAGAGCCCTTTTTTTTTATAGAGAGGGACAGGGTTAGAGCCCTTTTTTGGATAGTGTGGGACAGGGTTAGAGCCCTTTTTTGGATAGTGTGGGACAGGGTTAGAGCCCTTTTTTGATAGAGTGGGACAGGATTAGAGCCCTTTTTTGATAGTGGGACAGGGTTAGAGACCTTTTTTGATAGAGTGGGACAGGGTTAGAGCCCTTTTTTTTATAGAGAGGGACAGGGTTAGAGCCCTTTTTTGGATAGTGTGGGACAGGGTTAGAGCCCTTTTTTGGATAGTGTGGGACAGGATTAGAGCCCTTTTTTGATAGAGTGGGACAGGATTAGAGCCCTTTTTTGATAGTGGGACAGGGTTAGAGACCTTTTTTGATAGAGTGGGACAGGGTTAGAGCCCTTTTTTTTTTATAGAGAGGGACAGGGTTAGAGCCCTTTTTTGGATAGTGTGGGACAGGGTTAGAGCCCTTTTTTGGATAGTGTGGGACAGGGTTAGAGCCCTTTTTTGATAGAGTGGGACAGGATTAGAGCCCTTTTTTGATAGTGGGACAGGGTTAGAGACCTTTTTTGATAGAGTGGGACAGGGTTAGAGCCCTTTTTTTTATAGAGAGGGACAGGGTTAGAGCCCTTTTTTGGATAGTGTGGGACAGGGTTAGAGCCCTTTTTTGGATAGTGTGGGACAGGGTTAGAGCCCTTTTTTGATAGAGTGGGACAGGATTAGAGCCCTTTTTTGATAGTGGGACAGGGTTAGAGACCTTTTTTGATAGAGTGGGACAGGGTTAGAGCCCTTTTTTTTTTATAGAGAGGGACAGGGTTAGAGCCCTTTTTTGGATAGTGTGGGACAGGGTTAGAGCCCTTTTTTGGATAGTGTGGGACAGGGTTAGAGCCCTTTTTTGATAGAGTGGGACAGGATTAGAGCCCTTTTTTGATAGTGGGACAGGGTTAGAGACCTTTTTTGATAGAGTGGGACAGGGTTAGAGCCCTTTTTTTTATAGAGAGGGACAGGGTTAGAGCCCTTTTTTGGATAGTGTGGGACAGGGTTAGAGCCCTTTTTTGATAGAGTGGGACAGGATTAGAGCCCTTTTTTGGATAGTGTGGGACAGGGTTAGAGACCTTTTTTGAGAGAGTGGGACAGGATTAGAGCCCTTTTTTGATAGAGTGGGACAGGGTTAGAGCCCTTTTTTTTATAGAGAGGGACAGGGTTAGAGCCCTTTTTTGGATAGTGTGGGACAGGGTTAGAGCCCTTTTTTGATAGAGTGGGACAGGATTAGAGCCCTTTTTTGGATAGTGTGGGACAGGGTTAGAGACCTTTTTTGAGAGTGGGACAGGGTTAGAGACCTTTTTTGATAGAGTGGGACAGGGTTAGAGCCCTTTTTTTTATAGAGAGGGACAGGGTTAGAGCCCTTTTTTGGATAGTGTGGGACAGGGTTAGAGCCCTTTTTTGGATAGTGTGGGACAGGGTTAGAGCCCTTTTTTGATAGAGTGGGACAGGATTAGAGCCCTTTTTTGATAGTGGGACAGGGTTAGAGACCTTTTTTGATAGAGTGGGACAGGGTTAGAGCCCTTTTTTTTTATAGAGAGGGACAGGGTTAGAGCCCTTTTTTGGATAGTGTGGGACAGGGTTAGAGCCCTTTTTTGGATAGTGTGGGACAGGGTTAGAGCCCTTTTTTGATAGAGTGGGACAGGATTAGAGCCCTTTTTTGATAGTGGGACAGGGTTAGAGACCTTTTTTGATAGAGTGGGACAGGGTTAGAGCCCTTTTTTTTATAGAGAGGGACAGGGTTAGAGCCCTTTTTTGGATAGTGTGGGACAGGGTTAGAGCCCTTTTTTGGATAGTGTGGGACAGGATTAGAGCCCTTTTTTGATAGAGTGGGACAGGATTAGAGCCCTTTTTTGATAGTGGGACAGGGTTAGAGACCTTTTTTGATAGAGTGGGACAGGGTTAGAGCCCTTTTTTTTTATAGAGAGGGACAGGGTTAGAGCCCTTTTTTGGATAGTGTGGGACAGGGTTAGAGCCCTTTTTTGGATAGTGTGGGACAGGGTTAGAGCCCTTTTTTGATAGAGTGGGACAGGATTAGAGCCCTTTTTTGATAGTGGGAGAGGGTTAGAGACCTTTTTTGATAGAGTGGGACAGGGTTAGAGCCCTTTTTTTTATAGAGAGGGACAGGGTTAGAGCCCTTTTTTGGATAGTGTGGGACAGGGTTAGAGCCCTTTTTTGGATAGTGTGGGACAGGGTTAGAGCCCTTTTTTGATAGAGTGGGACAGGATTAGAGCCCTTTTTTGATAGTGGGACAGGGTTAGAGACCTTTTTTGATAGAGTGGGACAGGGTTAGAGCCCTTTTTTTTTATAGAGAGGGACAGGGTTAGAGCCCTTTTTTGGATAGTGTGGGACAGGGTTAGAGCCCTTTTTTGGATAGTGTGGGACAGGGTTAGAGCCCTTTTTTGATAGAGTGGGACAGGATTAGAGCCCTTTTTTGATAGTGGGACAGGGTTAGAGACCTTTTTTGATAGAGTGGGACAGGGTTAGAGCCCTTTTTTTTATAGAGAGGGACAGGGTTAGAGCCCTTTTTTGGATAGTGTGGGACAGGGTTAGAGCCCTTTTTTGATAGAGTGGGACAGGATTAGAGCCCTTTTTTGGATAGTGTGGGACAGGGTTAGAGACCTTTTTTGAGAGAGTGGGACAGGATTAGAGCCCTTTTTTGATAGAGTGGGACAGGGTTAGAGCCCTTTTTTTTATAGAGAGGGACAGGGTTAGAGCCCTTTTTTGGATAGTGTGGGACAGGGTTAGAGCCCTTTTTTGATAGAGTGGGACAGGATTAGAGCCCTTTTTTGGATATTGTGGGACAGGGTTAGAGACCTTTTTTGAGAGTGTGGGACAGGGTTAGAGCCCTTTTTTGGATAGTGTGGGACAGGGTTAGAGCCCTTTTTTGATAGAGTGGGACAGGATTAGAGCCCTTTTTTGATAGTGGGACAGGGTTAGAGACCTTTTTTGATAGAGTGGGACAGGGTTAGAGCCCTTTTTTTTATAGAGAGGGACAGGGTTAGAGCCCTTTTTTGGATAGTGTGGGACAGGGTTAGAGCCCTTTTTTGATAGAGTGGGACAGGATTAGAGCCCTTTTTTGGATAGTGTGGGACAGGGTTAGAGCCCTTTTTTGATAGAGTGGGACAGGATTAGAGCCCTTTTTTGATAGTGGGACAGGGTTAAGAACCTTTTTTGATAGAGTGGGACAGGGTTAGAGCCCTTTTTTTTATAGAGAGGGACAGGGTTAGAGCCCTTTTTTGGATAGTGTGGGACAGGGTTAGAGCCCTTTTTTGGATAGTGTGGGACAGGGTTAGAGCCCTTTTTTGATAGAGTGGGACAGGATTAGAGCCCTTTTTTGATAGTGGGACAGGGTTAGAGACCTTTTTTGATAGAGTGGGACAGGGTTAGAGCCCTTTTTTTTATAGAGAGGGACAGGGTTAGAGCCCTTTTTTGGATAGTGTGGGACAGGGTTAGAGCCCTTTTTTGGATAGTGTGGGACAGGGTTAGAGCCCTTTTTTGATAGAGTGGGACAGGATTAGAGCCCTTTTTTGATAGTGGGACAGGGTTAGAGACCTTTTTTGATAGAGTGGGACAGGGTTAGAGCCCTTTTTTGATAGAGTGGGACAGGGTTAGAGCCCTTTTTTTTATAGAGAGGGACAGGGTTAGAGCCCTTTTTTGGATAGTGTGGGACAGGGTTAGAGCCCTTTTTTGGATAGTGTGGGACAGGGTTAGAGCCCTTTTTTGATAGAGTGGGACAGGATTAGAGCCCTTTTTTGATAGTGGGACAGGGTTAGAGACCTTTTTTGATAGAGTGGGACAGGGTTAGAGCCCTTTTTTTTATAGAGAGGGACAGGGTTAGAGCCCTTTTTTGGATAGTGTGGGACAGGGTTAGAGCCCTTTTTTGGATAGTGTGGGACAGGGTTAGAGCCCTTTTTTGAGAGAGTGGGACAGGATTAGAGCCCTTTTTTGATAGTGGGACAGGGTTAGAGACCTTTTTTGATAGAGTGGGACAGGGTTAGAGCCCTTTTTTTTATAGAGAGGGACAGGGTTAGAGCCCTTTTTTGGATAGTGTGGGACAGGGTTAGATCCCTTTTTTGGATAGTGTGGGACAGGGTTAGAGCCCTTTTTTGATAGAGTGGGACAGGATTAGAGCCCTTTTTTGATAGTGGGACAGGGTTAGAGTCCTTTTTTGATAGTGGGACAGGGTTAGAGTCTTTTTTTGATTGAGTGGGACAGGGTTAGAGCCCTTTTTTGGATAGTGTGGGACAGGGTTAGAGCCCTTTTTTGATAGAGTGGGACAGGATTAGAGCCCTTTTTTGATAGTGGGACAGGGTTAGAGACCTTTTTTGATAGAGTGGGACAGGGTTAGAGCCCTTTTTTGATAGAGTGGGACAGGGTTAGAGCCCTTTTTTTTATAGAGAGGGACAGGGTTAGAGCCCTTTTTTGGATAGTGTGGGACAGGGTTAGAGCCCTTTTTTGGATAGTGTGGGACAGGGTTAGAGCCCTTTTTTGATAGAGTGGGACAGGATTAGAGCCCTTTTTTGATAGTGGGACAGGGTTAGAGACCTTTTTTGATAGAGTGGGACAGGGTTAGAGCCCTTTTTTTTATAGAGAGGGACAGGGTTAGAGCCCTTTTTTGGATAGTGTGGGACAGGGTTAGAGCCCTTTTTTGGATAGTGTGGGACAGGGTTAGAGCCCTTTTTTGATAGAGTGGGACAGGATTAGAGCCCTTTTTTGATAGTGGGACAGGGTTAGAGACCTTTTTTGATAGAGTGGGACAGGGTTAGAGCCCTTTTTTTTATAGAGAGGGACAGGGTTAGAGCCCTTTTTTGGATAGTGTGGGACAGGGTTAGAGCCCTTTTTTGATAGAGTGGGACAGGATTAGAGCCCTTTTTTGGATAGTGTGGGACAGGGTTAGAGCCCTTTTTTGATAGAGTGGGACAGGATTAGAGCCCTTTTTTGATAGTGGGACAGGGTTAGAGACCTTTTTTGATAGAGTGGGACAGGGTTAGAGCCCTTTTTTTTATAGAGAGGGACAGGGTTAGAGCCCTTTTTTGGATAGTGTGGGACAGGGTTAGAGCCCTTTTTTGGATAGTGTGGGACAGGGTTAGAGCCCTTTTTTGATAGAGTGGGACAGGATTAGAGCCCTTTTTTGATAGTGGGACAGGGTTAGAGACCTTTTTTGATAGAGTGGGACAGGGTTAGAGCCCTTTTTTTTTATAGAGAGGGACAGGGTTAGAGCCCTTTTTTGGATAGTGTGGGACAGGGTTAGAGCCCTTTTTTGGATAGTGTGGGACAGGGTTAGAGCCCTTTTTTGATAGAGTGGGACAGGATTAGAGCCTTTTTTTGATAGTGGGACAGGGTTAGAGACCTTTTTTGATAGAGTGGGACAGGGTTAGAGCCCTTTTTTTTTTTAGAGAGGGACAGGGTTAGAGCCCTTTTTTGGATAGTGTGGGACAGGGTTTGAGCCCTTTTTTGGATAGTGTGGGACAGGGTTAGAGCCCTTTTTTGATAGAGTGGGACAGGATTAGAGCCCTTTTTTTTATAGAGAGGGACAGGGTTAGAGCCCTTTTTTGGATAGTGTGGGACAGGGTTAGAGCCCTTTTTTGGATAGTGTGGGACAGGGTTAGAGCCCTTTTTTGAGAGAGTGGGACAGGATTAGAGCCCTTTTTTGATAGTGGGACAGGGTTAGAGACCTTTTTTGATAGAGTGGGACAGGGTTAGAGCCCTTTTTTTATAGAGAGGGACAGGGTTAGAGCCCTTTTTTGGATAGTGTGGGACAGGGTTAGAGCCCTTTTTTGGATAGTGTGGGACAGGGTTAGAGCCCTTTTTTGATAGAGTGGGACAGGATTAGAGCCCTTTTTTGATAGTGGGACAGGGTTAGAGACCTTTTTTGATAGAGTGGGACAGGGTTAGAGCCCTTTTTTTTATAGAGAGGGACAGGGTTAGAGCCCTTTTTTGGATAGTGTGGGACAGGGTTAGAGCCCTTTTTTGGATAGTGTGGGACAGGGTTAGAGCCCTTTTTTGATAGAGTGGGACAGGATTAGAGCCCTTTTTTGATAGTGGGACAGGGTTAGAGACCTTTTTTGATAGAGTGGGACAGGGTTAGAGCCCTTTTTTTTATAGAGAGGGACAGGGTTAGAGCCCTTTTTTGGATAGTGTGGGACAGGGTTAGAGCCCTTTTTTGGATAGTGTGGGACAGGGTTAGAGCCCTTTTTTGATAGAGTGGGACAGGATTAGAGCCCTTTTTTGAGAGAGTGGGACAGGGTTAGAGACCTTTTTTGATAGAGTGGGACAGGGTTAGAGCCCTTTTTTTTATAGAGAGGGACAGGGTTAGAGCCCTTTTTTGGATAGTGTGGGACAGGGTTAGAGCCCTTTTTTGGATAGTGTGGGACAGGGTTAGAGCCCTTTTTTGATAGAGTGGGACAGGATTAGAGCCCTTTTTTGATAGTGGGACAGGGTTAGAGCCCTTTTTTGATAGAGTGGGACAGGGTTAGAGCCCTTTTTGATAGTGGGACAGGGTTAGAGCCCTTTTTGATAGTGGGACAGGGTTAGAGCCCTTTTTGGATAGCGTGGGACAGGGTTAGAGCCCTTTTTTGATAGAGTGGGACAGAGTTAGAGCCCTTTTTTTGATAGAGTGGGACAGGGTTAGAGCCCTTTCTTGATAGAGTGGGACAGGATTAGAGCCCTTTTTTTTGATAGAGTGGGACAGGGTTAGAGGCCTTTATGATAGAGTGGGACAGGGTTAGAGCCCTTTTTTGATAGTGGGACAGGGTTAGAGCCTTTTTTGATAGTGGGACAGGGTTAGAGCCCTTTTTTGATAGAGTGGGACAGGGTTAGAGCCCTTTTTTTGATAGAGTGGGACAGGGTTAGAGCCCTTTTTTGATAGAGTGGGACAGGGTTAGAGCCCTTTTTTTGATAGAGTGGGACAGGGTTAGAGCCCTTTTTTTGATAGAGTGGGACAGGGTTAGAGCCCTTTTTTTGATAGAGTGGGACAGGATTAGAGCCCTTTTTTTTGATAGAGTGGGACAGGGTTAGAGGCCTTTATGATAGAGTGGGACAGGGTTAGAGCCCTTTTTTGATAGTGGGACAGGGTTAGAGCCTTTTTTGATAGTGGGACAGGGTTAGAGCCCTTTTTTGATAGAGTGGGACAGGGTTAGAGCCCTTTTTTTGGATAGCGTGGGACAGGGTTAGAGCCCTTTTTTCATAGAGTGGGACAGGGTCAGAGCCCTTTTTTGATAAAGTGGGACAGGGTTAGAGCCCTTTTTTTAATAGAGTGGGACAGGGTTAGAGCCCTTTTTTGATAGAGTGGGACAGGGTTAGAGCCCTTTTTGGATATCGTGGGACAGGGTTAGAGCCTTTTTTTGATAGCGTGGGACAGGGTTAGAGCCCTTTTTTTATAGTGGGATAGGGTTAGAGCACTTTTTTGATAGAGTGGGACAGGATTAGAGCCCTTTTTTTATAGAGTGGGACAGGGTTAGAGCCCTTTTTTGATGAAGTGGGACAGGGTTAGAGCCCTTTTTTTTATAGAGAGGGACAGGGTTAGAGCCCTTTTTTGGATAGTGTGGGACAGGGTTAGAGCCCTTTTTTGGATAGTGTGGGACAGGGTTAGAGCCCTTTTTTGGATAGTGTGGGACAGGGTTAGAGCCCTTTTTTGATAGAGTGGGACAGGATTAGAGCCCTTTTTTGATAGTGGGACAGGGTTAGAGCCCTTTTTTGATAGAGTGGGACAGGGTTAGAGCCCTTTTTTATAGTGGGATAGGGTTAGAGCCCTTTTTTGATAGAGTGGGACAGGGTTAGAGCCCTTTTTTATAGTGGGACAGGGTTAGAGCCCTTTTTTGATAGAGTGGGACAGGGTTAGAGCCCTTTTTTGATAGCGTGGGACAGGGTTAGAGCCCTTTTTTGGATAGCGTGGGACAGGGTTAGAGCCCTTTTTTGATAGAGTGGGACAGGGTTAGAGTCCTTTTTTATAGTGGGACAGGGTTAGAGCCCTTTTTTGATAGAGTGGGACAGGGTTAGAGCCCTTTTTTGATAGAGTGGGACAGGGTTAGAGCCCTTTTTTGATAGTGGGACAGGGTTAGAGCCCTTTTTTGGATAGTGTGGGACAGGGTTAGAGCCCTTTTTTGGATAGCGTGGGACAGGGTTAGAGCCCTTTTTTGATAGAGTGGGACAGGGTTAGAGCCCTTTTTGGATATCGTGGGGCAGGGTTAGAGCCCTTTTTTGATAGAGTGGGACAGGGTTAGAGCCCTTTTTTTATAGTGGGATAGGGTTAGAGCCCTTTTTTGATAGAGTGGGACAGGGTTAGAGCCCTTTTTTGATAGTGGGACAGGGTTAGAGCCCTTTTTTGGATAGTGTGGGACAGGGTTAGAGCCCTTTTTTGGATAGCGTGGGACAGGGTTAGAGCCCTTTTTTGATAGAGTGGGACAGGGTTAGAGCCCTTTTTGGATATCGTGGGGCAGGGTTAGAGCCCTTTTTTGATAGAGTGGGACAGGATTAGAGCCCTTTTTTATAGTGGGACAGGGTTAGAGCACTTTTTTGATAGAGTGGGACAGGGTTAGAGCCCTTTTTTATAGTGGGACAGGGTTAGAGCACTTTTTTTGATAGTGTGGGACAGGGTTAGAGCCCTTTTTTTATAGAGAGGGACAGGGTTAGAGCCCTTTTTTGATAGAGTGGGACAGGGTCAGATCCCTTTTTTGATAAAGTGGGACAGGGTTAGAGCCCTTTTTTTTATAGAGAGGGACAGGGTTAGAGCCCTTTTTTGATAGAGTGGGACAGGGTCAGATCCCTTTTTTGATAAAGTGGGACAGGGTTAGAGCCCTTTTTTTTATAGAGTGGGACAGGGTTAGAGCCCTTTTTTGATAGAGTGGGACAGGGTTAGAGCCCTTTTTTGATAGAGTGGGACAGGGTTAGAGCCCTTTTTGGATATCGTGGGACAGGGTTAGAGCCCTTTTTTGATAGAGTGGGACAGGGTTAGAGCCCTTTTTTATAGTGGGATAGGGTTAGAGCACTTTTTTGATAGAGTGGGACAGGGTTAGAGCCCTTTTTTATAGTGGGATAGGGTTAGAGCACTTTTTTGATAGAGTGGGACAGGGTTAGAGCCCTTTTTTATAGTGGGACAGGGTTAGAGCACTTTTTTTGATAGTGTGGGACAGGGTTAGAGCCCTTTTTTTATAGAGAGGGACAGGGTTAGAGCCCTTTTTGGATATCGTGGGACAGGGTTAGAGCCCTTTTTTGATAGAGTGGGACAGGGTTAGAGCCCTTTTTTATAGTGGGATAGGGTTAGAGCACTTTTTTGATAGAGTGGGACAGGGTTAGAGCCCTTTTTTATAGTGGGACAGGGTTAGAGCACTTTTTTGATAGTGTGGGACAGGGTTAGAGCCCTTTTTTGATAGCGTGGGACAGGGTTAGAGCCCTTTTTTGGATAGCGTGGGACAGGGTTAGAGCCCTTTTTTGATAGAGCGGGACAGGGTCAGAGCCCTTTTTTGATAAAGTGGGACAGGGTTAGAGCCCTTTTTTGATAGAGTGGGACAGGGTTAGAGCCCTTTTTTTATAGTGGGACAGGGTTAGAGCCCTTTTTTATAGTGGGACAGGGTTAGAGCACTTTTTTGATAGAGTGGGACAGGATTAGAGCCCTTTTTTGATAGAGTGGGACAGGGTTAGAGCCCTTTTTTGATTGAGTGGGACAGGGTTAGAGTCCTTTTTTGATAGTGGGACAGGGTTAGAGCCCTTTTTGGATATCGTGGGACAGGGTTAGAGCCCTTTTTTGATAGAGTGGGACAGGGTTAGAGCCCTTTTTTTATAGTGGGATAGGGTTAGAGCACTTTTTTATAGTGGGACAGGGTTAGAGCACTTTTTTGATAGTGTGGGACAGGGTTAGAGCCCTCTTTGATAGCGTGGGACAGGGTTAGAGCCCTTTTTTGGATAGCGTGGGACAGGGTTAGAGCCCTTTTTTGATAGAGTGGGACAGGGTCAGAGCCCTTTTTTGATAAAGTGGGACAGGGTTAGAGCCCTTTTTTATAGTGGGACAGGGTTAGAGCCCTTTTTTGATAGAGTGGGACAGGGTTAGAGCCCTTTTTTATAGTGGGACAGGGTTAGAGCCCTTTTTTATAGTGGGACAGGGTTAGAGCACTTTTTTGATAGAGTGGGACAGGATTAGAGCCCTTTTTTGATAGAGTGGGACAGGGTTAGAGCCCTTTTTTGGATAGCGTGGGACAGGGTTAGAGCCCTTTTTTTGATAGCGTGGGACAGGGTTAGAGCCCTTTTTTGATTGAGTGGGACAGGGTTAGAGTCCTTTTTTGATAGTGGGACAGGGTTAGAGCCCTTTTTTGATAGAGTGGGACAGGGTTAGAGCCCTTTTTTGATAGAGTGGGACAGGGTTAGAGCCTTTTTTGATAGTGGGGCAGGGTTAGAGCCCTTTTTTGATAGTGGGACAGGGTTAGAGCCCTTTTTTTGATAGCGTGGGACAGGGTTAGAGCCCTTTTTTGATAGTGGGACAGGGTTAGAGCCCTTTTTTGATTGAGTGGGACAGGGTTAGAGTCCTTTTTTGATAGTGGGACAGGGTTAGAGTCTTTTTTTGATTGAGTGGGACAGGGTTAGAGCCCTTTTTTGATAGAGTGGGACAGGGTTAGAGCCCTTTTTGGATAGAGTGGGACAGGGTTAGAGCCCTTTTTTTTATAGAGAGGGACAGGGTTAGAGGCCTTTTTTTGATAGAGTGGGACAGGGTTAGAGCCCTTTTTTGATTGAGTGGGACAGGGTTAGAGTCTTTTTTTCCTTAGACATTTATTTTGGTATTGTAAAGCAGACTTACCTGACATACACATTCATGCTGTAATCCCATCTTTCTCCCACCACCATCACAACTGCCCTGCTGTGTGGAAGCCACTGGGTTATATATAAACACTCGCCAATTGAGTGCCCTGAGCCGTGACTATGTCATTCAGCAAACAGCTCTTATTGAGTAGAATGGGGAGCGTGCGCGCTGGCTCTGGGGATGTGGCAACAATGAGAGCAGCTTGGCAAATGACATAGTCACAGCAGAGGGCTCTCATTGTGCAATACCCCGCGCATGTGCATAGTATATATATAGTGTATATAGTGTATTTCTGGGAAGTTTCACACAATGGGTGCCCCGAGGGACCAGGACAAGGCTGCGGGAAATCTAGTTCCCGGGTTTTTTTTCATTTTAAATATCGGGGGGGGGGCAAAAAGTGACTAGGGCAGCACAAAACCTAAATACGGCCCTGGGTAGGAGGCAAGGCCCACTTACTTAGTACTGCTGGTTCATTGACATTTAGGCCCTTATTCATGAAGGGATAGCGTCAGGTAGTGGCTGGTTAATGAGAGGTAGCGACAGGTGAACGCCGGACACGGCACGCAATTACACATGTATCAAGCAGAATCTGTTGAGCGCCTGGGATAGCGCCATGTAGCGTCCGATTCATCATTATCCCAGCCTCAATGAACAGCGCCGGCGTTCAGCCTTGCACAGCGCCAGGTATGACCTCTCGCTACCTGTCGCTCCCCCATACATTTCAATGGACGGTCATTTTCTTCTTTTGAAACAGGGTTTTTGTTTTTTTTTTAAAAACTCAAATAATGTTGTGACCTCCTCTGGCATAGAAAAAGCCATTTTTTCAAATATTTTTTATGTTTTATATATTTGTGCAGAAATGACATTACAGGTCTGGCATTAAAGTGTTCATGTTACAATGTTATTACAATGTAATTCCATATGTTTTCACTTTGTTACTAGTGGATAGATGCTGAAAAACAGACTTTAAACACACAGCCTCCGGCGCTCTGGGCTTCAGAGAAGCATTTTTCAGCACCAGAGTTTTGGGAGGCTGTTTTTTTAATGAATATCTTGTGAGTCGGTCGCACTGACCAGCCGCTAACATGCGCTCCCATACAGCGCTGTACTGGTCAAATAGCGACTCCTCTCAATGTATTCATCATTGCTGCACAATGACTGAGTCGATATGAACTAGCGACCCACGGCCGAACACAGCGACTACTAGCGAGCGTTCTGAAAATGCCTGCTACAGCTGCTCATCTGTCGCTACCTGGCGTTAGTGATGAATCAGCCTGCCAGATGCGAGTATTACTGGCTTATATTCTGGGCTTGTACACAGAAACATTATATCAAACTGTATTGTCTCTATGTGTACATTCAGGATGCCACAAATAAGCTATACAAAGGGCTTTATTCATCGAGGTGTAGCAACAGGTAGCCGCAGGTAGCGTCAGGTGAACGCCGGCCGCGGCACACAATACCACATTTATGAAGGCGATTCTGGTGAGCGCCTCTTACAGCGACACATAGCGACGGATTCATCATCACAGACGGTTCAGCGGGTCCTGGCGGTGCTCTGGATTTCAGAGCGCCTGGTATTACCTGTCGCTACCTGTCACTCTCCCATACATTTCAATGGACGTTACTTTTCATCTGTTTAAACAGGGTTTTCTATTAATATTTTTTTTTGTTTTGTATCAAATCATTGTGTGACCTCTCCTGGCCTATTTAAAAACATGTTTTCATTTTTTTATGCAGAATTGTCATTACAGGTCTGATATTAAAGTGTTAATGTCACAATGTAATAACAATGTAAATCCATATGTTTTCGCTTTGTTACTAGTGGAAATGTGTTCAAAACCGGCCTTTAATCACACAGCCTCTGGCGCTCTGGGCTACAGCAACACGGCGCTGTGTGAGGCTGTTTTTTTTTTATGAATATGGTTTGAGTCACTCACACTGACCAGTCGCTACCTTTCACTAGTGCTACCGTGTTTCCCCGAAAGTAAGACAGTGTCTTACTTTCTTTTTATCCCCAAAAGCCCCACTACGTCTTACTTTCGGGGTATGTCTTATATTATCTGCCCCCGCAGCAGCGCTCACCTCGGAGCCGAAACGAGCTCCGGCAAACACAGCCGTAAAGCGCAACGCCGGCTGTCGCGAGCTCCCCGAACGAGGGCGACGCAGCGAGTCACGTGATCGAGAGCCCCCGGCCGCCATCATTGTTGAGGTCAAGTGGGAAAATGGCAGACGCGGCGACGTATGGAGAGGGGGACGGTGCGGACGTGGGCAGGAGGCGGCGCGCAGCTACGGTAGATGAGAGGGAGGCGGCAATACCCAGCGAGCGAGCAGCTTCCAGCTTGTGAGGGACAAGTGGCGGGCAGCCCATGTAAGTAACTTTTCCTCTGCAGGACTTGTACCGTGTTTCCCCGAAAGTAAGACATATGTCTTACTTTCGGGGTACGACTTATATTAGCCGACCCCTCTGAAACTCCCAATTAGAGATGAGCGAACTTTTGAAAAATTCGATTCGACTGATTCGCCGAATTTTCCAACAAAAATCGTTTCGACCCGAATAAATTCGCGACGAATCGCTATTAAAAACGGCTATTTCTGAGCCTCCTAGAGCCTCAATAGGGTTGTAAACCATTCTGCCTTGCTGTAACACGCACAGGATGCGTGCTGGGTAAGTTAAATAATACTTTGAATAAATATCACATGCAGATCAGAGGCATCGCTAATAGAATCGCAGAGCGGCACAATTGAATTCAAGAGAGTTGAAGTGGCATCACTATGAGGGGCAGGAGCCCAAACATTGCTTTAAAGAGACACTGGAGTTGGCAGCAGCAGGAGCCCAAAAATTGGATGAATCACACCCTGGAGTTGGCAGCAGCAGCAGGAGCCCAAACATTACTTTAAAGAGACACTGGGGTTGGCTTCAGGAGCCCAAAAATTGGATGATTCACACCCTGGAGTTGGCAGAAGTTGGCAGCAGCAGCAGCAGGAGCCCAAATATTACTTCAAAGAGACCCTGGGGTTGGCTTCAGGAGCCCAAAAATTGGATGAATCACACACTGGAGTTGGCAGCAGCAGCAGCAGGAGCCCAAATATACAATGGAGTTGGCTTCAGTAGCCCAAAAATTGGATGAATCACACCCTGGAGTTGGCAGCAGCAGGAGCCCAAATATTACTTTAAAGAGACCCTGGGGTTGGCTTCAGGAGCCCAAAAATTGGATGATTCACACCCTGGAGTTGGCAGAAGTTGGCAGCAGCAGCAGCAGGAGCCCAAATATTACTTCAAAGAGACCCTGGGGTTGGCTTCAGGAGCCCAAAAATTGGATGAATCACACACTGGAGTTGGCAGCAGCAGCAGCAGGAGCCCAAATATACAATGGAGTTGGCTTCAGTAGCCCAAAAATTGGATGAATCACACCATGGAGTTGGCAGAAGTTGGCAGCAGCAGCAGGAGCCCAAACATTACTTTAAAGAGACCCTGGGGTTGGCTTCAGGAGCCCAACAATTGGATGAATCACACCCTGGAGTTGGCAGGAGTTGACGACAGCAGCAGCAGCAGCAGCAGGAGCCCAAATATTACTTTAAAGAGACCCTGGGGTTGGCTTCAGGAGCCCAAAAATTGGATGAATCACACCCTGGAGTTGGCAGAAGTTGGCAGCAGCAGCAGCAGGAGCCCAAACATTACTTTAAAGAGACCCTGGGGTTGGCTTCAGGAGCCCAAAAATTGGATGAATCACACCCTGGAGTTGGCAGAAGTTGGCAGCAGCAGCAGCAGGAGCCCAAACATTACTTCAAAGAGACCCTGGGGTTGGCTTCAGGAGCCCAAAAATTGGATGAATCACACCCTGGAGTTGGCAGAAGTTGGCAGCAGCAGCAGGAGCCCAAACATTACTTCAAAGAGACCCTGGGGTTGGCTTCAGGAGCCCAACAATTGGATGAATCACACCCTGGAGTTGGCAGGAGTTGACAGCAGCAGCAGCAGGAGCCCAAATATTACTTTAAAGAGACCCTGGGGTTGGCTTCAGGAGCCCAACAATTGGATGATTCACACCCTGGAGTTGGCAGCAGCAGCAGGAGCCCAAACACTACTTTAAAGAGACCCTGGGGTTGGCTTCAGGAGCCCAAAAATTGGATGAATCACACCCTGGAGTTGGCAGCAGCAGCAGCAGGAGCCCAAATATTACTTTAAAGAGACACTGGGGTTGGCTTCAGGAGCCCAACAATTGGATGAATCACACCCTGGAGTTGGCAGAAGTTGGCAGCAGCAGCAGCAGGAGCCCAAACATTACTTCAAAGAGACCCTGGGGTTGGCTTCAGGAGCCCAAAAATTGGATGATTCACACCCTGGAGTTGGCAGGAGTTGACAGCAGCAGCAGCAGGAGCCCAAATATTACTTTAAAGAGACCCTGGGGTTGGCTTCAGGAGCCCAAAAATTGGATGAATCACACCCTGGAGTTGGCAGAAGTTGGCAGCAGCAGCAGCAGGAGCCCAAACATTACTTTAAAGAGACCCTGGGGTTGGCTTCAGGAGCCCAACAATTGGATGAATCACACCCTGGAGTTGGCAGGAGTTGACAGCAGCAGCAGCAGCAGGAGCCCAAACATTACTTCAAAGAGACCCTGGGGTTGGCTTCAGGAGCCCAAAAATTGGATGAATCACACCCTGGAGTTGGCAGAAGTTGGCAGCAGCAGCAACAGGAGCCCAAAAAAATGGCCTAAAGACATAAATATGTTTTGCACCATTTGGAAAGTGTAAAACGTGGCACCATGCTGAATCTAGTCGCATGCATCAGGCATTGGTGGGTGGAAATCCTGGCTGATCCATCCCTGATTCATTTTGACAAAGGTGAGTCTCTCCACATTTTTAGTTGACAGACGAGTTCTCCTCGCCGTAACTATGGCCCCTGCCGCACTAAACACCCGCTCAGATGGCACGCTACTTGCCGGGCAGGACAGCTTTTCCAGGGCAAACTCTGCTAGTTGCGGCCACAAATCAAGTTTGGCTGCCCAGAAGTCCAGCGGATCCTCAAGGTGTGTTGGCATGGTCATGTCAAAGTATGACATGACCTGCTGGTTGAGGTCCTGCTCCAGGTCTTCCTGCTGCTCATGAGTAGCCTCACTATGCGGGTGTAGAAAGCTACTCATTAGTGACTGAAGACTGAGGCTGCTGCTGCTGATGGAGCTGCTGCTGCTGCTCCTGCCAACCCCCCCAGCGGCCATGGCAGTGGAAGGTGAGCGCAGAGGTCACTTCGAGTCAGACCTGCGAGAGTATGGACCATGGCGCAGATAGGCATCGGCCAACTGCCTACGTAGAATGTCTTTGTAGTAGTTGAGTTTGTCCTCCCTCTCGGTGGGTTTAAAAAATGCCCCCATTTTGTGCCGGAAGCGAGGGTCCAATAAGGTGGACAGCCAGAAGTCATCCCGCCGACAGATGGAAACAATTCTGGGGTCACTACGCAAGCACGTGAGCATGCTTCGTGCCATTTGCGCAAGTGACTCGGATGGACTACCTGTCTCCATCTCCACTGCATACTGCCACGGTGTGCCCGGGTCCTCTGTCTCGCCTTCCTCAAAAACCTCTAGCTCCTCTGGCTGCTCCTGCGCCTCCTCTCCTGTCCGCTGACTAGATAAACCAGCCATTTCGCCAAGCCTAAACTGTGTTTCGCTGGGCAACTCCTCCTCCTCCTCCTCTTCCTCCTCCTCCTCCAGTTCAGCTCCAAGGGGGTTCATGTGGCCGTAAGATGTAAACGCCATGTCTCCAGTGCCCTGACCAGCCATGGTTTCCAACATGTGCTGTAGTACATGAAGCAGTGGAATCACGTCGTTCATCCCGTAATCCTGCCGACTGACAAATAACGTGGCTTCCTCAAAGGGCCTGAGCAAACGGCAGGTGTCACGTATGAGCTGCCACTGGTTGACATTGAAGTTACACAGGGGAGTCCCCCTATCTGCTTGGATCATCAGGAAATCCGTGATGGCTTTTCTCTGTTCATATAATCGGTCCAACATGTGAAGGGTGGAATTCCAACGGGTGGAAACATCGCAAATCAGACTATGTTGGGGGATACCATTCTGACGCTGTAGCTCAAGAAGGGTGTGTTTGGCGGTGTAGGAGTGGCTGAAGTGCATGCAAAGTTTCCTTGAAGTTGTTAGGATGTCTTGCAGATGGGGGGAACACTTCAGAAACCGCTTGACAACCAGATTGAAGACGTGAGCCATGCAGGGGGCATGGGTCAGGCTTCCTTGGCGCAGCGCAGACAAAATGTTCTTCCCATTGTCGGTAACCATGATTCCCATTTTAAGTTTTCTCGGAGTAAGCCATGTTTGGATTTCCTGATGAATACATTTAAGCAGTTCCTCCCCTGTGTGACTCCGTTCGCCAAGACAAACCATGTGAAGCACTGCGTGACACCTCCGTGCCCTGCACACATGGTAGACTGGAGGGGCACTGAGACTTGAGCCTACAGTGGAGGGTGAGGAGATGGCGGAGGATGAGGAGGCCGAGTCTCACGGTGTCACAGGCCCAATGGGCAGAGAGCGCGGAGGCCGAAGCGGCGTGACCTGTCCAAGTTGCTGCTGCTGCTGAAAAGGGACCACATTCACCCAGTGGGCCGTAAACGACATGTACTGCCCCTGACCGTAGTTACAGCTCCAGATGTCGGCGCTGCCATGTATTTTGCTACACACCGACAGGCTCAAGGACTGGCCCACCTTCTGTTCAACAAAAGTGTGCAGCGCTGGTACTGCCTTCTTGGCAAAGAAATGACGACTTGGGACTCTCCACCTCGGCTCAGCACAAGCCATCAGTTCTCTGAAAGGTGCAGATTCCACCACCTGAAAAGGGAGCGACTGCAGCACCAGCAAATTGGACAGGAGCACATTCAGCTTCTGCGCCGTAGGATGAGTGGGCGCATACTGCTGTCTCTTGGACATGGCTTCGCTGATGGATTGCTGGCGGGATGCATGACTTGGAGGAGGAGGAGCAGGAGCGACAGAGGATGGGTATGACGCACAGCTGCCTTCGGCTGAGGTGCTGGAGCCTTGGCTGGCAGAAATTGGGAGCTCACTTGGTGAGGAAGCAGACTGGACCACCCCTTGGGAGCCTCGGTTCTCCCAGGTCGCTTTATGGTGACGCATCATATGTTGACGCAGGGCCGTGGTGCCAACATTTGGACCCTGGCCACGCTTCACCTTTTGCCTACATATCTTGCATGTGGCCATGTTACCCTCCTGCGGATGCCTCGGGAAAAACTGCCACACTGCCGAGTAGCTACTTTTCCCACCCCCTGGCCTCACTGATTCACTGCTGCTGTTGCCAACTCCAGGAACCCCTGCTCCACTACCTCCCGATAAGGTAGACTGCCGCACAGCAGGTGCTCTACCCCGGCCCCGGCCCCGGCCGGCTCCAGCCTTTGGAATTGTGCCCCCATGCTGACTGCTACCACCTTGCTGCCTCAGCTGCTGACTCCGGGGCAACCTGCTCCCCTCTTCTCCTGATGATGACGATGAAGCCCCTTCATCACCCGGCTCCCAAGTGCGATCGGCTTCATCGTCATCATCATCATCACCGAGTTGTGGCTGTACGTCACTGATGTTCGTGGATTCGTCAACAGTGTCTGGCGCAAGAGCTGGAACGCTCGCAGCACCCACAACACTGTCCACATCACTATTTGTCTGCCTAGCTAAAGAAGCCACCTCCATTTCTTGGCTGGGCAGTAGCTGCTGACTGTCCTCCTGTATCTGATCGTCCTCCTCACTAAAGAGTGGAGCTGAACCCAAAGCATAGGATACGTCGCTGGGGGAGGGAACGGCGTAGGACAGAGGCAATGGGAGGACAGGGACTGCTCTCGGGGCATGCCAACTCAGGGTTGTGTCAGAGGAACCTACCGACCCTAGACTGGGGGTCTCAGACGTAAGTTGTGATGATGTTGTTGATGAGCGCGTCAACCAATCTACCACGGCAGATGCGTTACTGGTGGAGACCCGACCGCTAGCAGATACTGGCAGATTAGGTCTCTCAGCGTGACTTCTGCTGCTACTGGCCCCCAGTCTGATGCGAGCTCTGCCTGCGGAATCTTGGCCTCTGCCACTCCTCTTTTCACTTCCAGGCACTTGTCTGCCCGACATAGTCTAACTGGCGTGTTAGTAGGTGATATTTAAAGAACCCCCGGGCAGCGGTGGGTCTATATGAAACAGAATATAATGCACACCAAAAGTGAGCAGTAACACTCAGCCTCCAACAGGCCTGCTTAGTGTAAATAAGAGAGCTGCTTAGTGTAAATAAAGAGGGGTATGCTATGTTACAGAATGGGATGCCCCAACAGAAGTGCACCTGGCAGGCAGCAGTAAGTCTATGCCCAGCAAAAGTGTCTTTATCAGGCTAATTTCAATTATAATAAGAGCAAATGGTTATATGGTCTTAAACAGAGGCTGCTGTAGTCACAGAATGGGATGCCACAACAGAAGTGCACCTGGCAGGGTCCAGAAGTACTATGCCCAGCAAAAGTGTCTTTATCAGGCTAATTTCAATTATAATAAGAGCAAATGGTTATATGGTCTTAAACAGAGGCTGCTGTAGTCACAGAATGGGATGCCACAACAGAAGTGCACCTGGCAGGGTCCAGAAGTACTATGCCCATCAAAAGTGTCTTTATCAGGCTAATTTCAATTATAATAAGAGCAAATGGTTATATGGTCTTAAACAGAGGCTGCTGTAGTCACAGAATGGGATGCCACAGCAGAAGTGCACCTGGCAGGGTCCAGAAGTACTATGCCCAGCAAAAGTGTCTTTATCAGGCTAATTTCAATTATAATAAGAGCAAATGGTTATATGGTCTTAAACAGAGGCTGCTGTAGTCACAGAATGGGATGCCACAACAGAAGTGCACCTGGCAGGGTCCAGAAGTACTATGCCCAGCAAAAGTGTCTTTATCAGGCTAATTTCAATTATAATAAGAGCAAATGGTTATATGGTCTTAAACAGAGGCTGCTGTAGTCACAGAATGGGATGCCACAACAGAAGTGCACCTGGCAGGGTCCAGAAGTACTATGCCCAGCAAAAGTGTCTTTATCAGGCTAATTTCAATTATAATAAGAGCAAATGGTTATATGGTCTTAAACAGAGGCTGCTGTAGTCACAGAATGGGATGCCACAACAGAAGTGCACCTGGCAGGGTCCAGAAGTACTATGCCCAGCAAAAGTGTCTTTATCAGGCTAATTTCAATTATAATAAGAGCAAATGGTTATATGGTCTTAAACAGAGGCTGCTGTAGTCACAGAATGGGATGCCACAACAGAAGTGCACCTGGCAGGGTCCAGAAGTACTATGCCCAGCAAAAGTGTCTTTATCAGGCTAATTTCAATTATAATAAGAGCAAATGGTTATATGGTCTTAAATAGAGGCTGCTGTAGTCACAGAATGGGATGCCACAACAGAAGTGGACCTGGCAGGGTCCAGAAGTACTATGCCCAGCAAAAGTGTCTTTATCAGGCTAATTTCAATTATAATAAGAGCAAATGGTTATATGGTCTTAAACAGAGGCTGCTGTAGTCACAGAATGGGATGCCACAACAG
Organism: Gastrophryne carolinensis; assembly: GCA_027917425.1. Taxonomy (NCBI): domain Eukaryota; kingdom Metazoa; phylum Chordata; class Amphibia; order Anura; family Microhylidae; genus Gastrophryne; species Gastrophryne carolinensis. The sequence continues at coordinate 169,307,188 of CM051235.1, read as the reverse complement.
AAGTGGACCTGGCAGGGTCCAGAAGTACTATGCCCAGCAAAAGTGTCTTTATCAGGCTAATTTCAATTATAATAAGAGCAAATGGTTATATGGTCTTAAACAGAGGCTGCTGTAGTCACAGAATGGGATGCCACAACAGAAGTGGACCTGGCAGGGTCCAGAAGTACTATGCCCAGCAAAAGTGTCTTTATCAGGCTAATTTCAATTATAATAAGAGCAAATGGTTATATGGTCTTAAACAGAGGCTGCTGTAGTCACAGAATGGGATGCCACAACAGAAGTGCACCTGGCAGGGTCCAGAAGTACTATGCCCAGCAAAAGTGTCTTTATCAGGCTAATTTCAATTATAATAAGAGCAAATGGTTATATGGTCTTAAACAGAGGCTGCTGTAGTCACAGAATGGGATGCCACAACAGAAGTGCACCTGGCAGGGTCCAGAAGTACTATGCCCAGCAAAAGTGTCTTTATCAGGCTAATTTCAATTATAATAAGAGCAAATGGTTATATGGTCTTAAACAGAGGCTGCTGTAGTCACAGAATGGGATGCCACAACAGAAGTGCACCTGGCAGGGTCCAGAAGTACTATGCCCAGCAAAAGTGTCTTTATCAGGCTAATTTCAATTATAATAAGAGCAAATGGTTATATGGTCTTAAACAGAGGCTGCTGTAGTCACAGAATGGGATGCCACAACAGAAGTGGACCTGGCAGGGTCCAGAAGTACTATGCCCAGCAAAAGTGTCTTTATCAGGCTAATTTCAATTATAATAAGAGCAAATGGTTATATGGTCTTAAACAGAGGCTGCTGTAGTCACAGAATGGGATGCCACAACAGAAGTGGACCTGGCAGGGTCCAGAAGTACTATGCCCAGCAAAAGTGTCTTTATCAGGCTAATTTCAATTATAATAAGAGCAAATGGTTATATGGTCTTAAACAGAGGCTGCTGTAGTAACAGAATGGGATGCCACAACAGAAGTGGACCTGGCAGAGTCCAGAAGTACTATGCCCAGCAAAAGTGTCTTTATCAGGCTAATTTCAATTATAATAAGAGCAAATGGTTATATGGTCTTAAACAGAGGCTGCTGTAGTCACAGAATGGGATGCCACAACAGAAGTGCACCTGGCAGGGTCCAGAAGTACTATGCCCAGCAAAAGTGTCTTTATCAGGCTAATTTCAATTATAATAAGAGCAAATGGTTATATGGTCTTAAACAGAGGCTGCTGTAGTCACAGAATGGGATGCCACAACAGAAGTGCACCTGGCAGGGTCCAGAAGTACTATGCCCAGCAAAAGTGTCTTTATCAGGCTAATTTCAATTATAATAAGAGCAAATGGTTATATGGTCTTAAACAGAGGCTGCTGTAGTCACAGAATGGGATGCCACAACAGAAGTGGACCTGGCAGGGTCCAGAAGTACTATGCCCAGCAAAAGTGTCTTTATCAGGCTAATTTCAATTATAATAAGAGCAAATGGTTATATGGTCTTAAACAGAGGCTGCTGTAGTAACAGAATGGGATGCCACAACAGAAGTGGACCTGGCAGGGTCCAGAAGTACTATGCCCAGCAAAAGTGTCTTTATCAGGCTAATTTCAATTATAATAAGAGCAAATGGTTATATGGTCTTAAACAGAGGCTGCTGTAGTCACAGAATGGGATGCCACAACAGAAGTGGACCTGGCAGGGTCCAGAAGTACTATGCCCAGCAAAAGTGTCTTTATCAGGCTAATTTCAATTATAATAAGAGCAAATGGTTATATGGTCTTAAACAGAGGCTGCTGTAGTCACAGAATGGGATGCCACAACAGAAGTGCACCTGGCAGGGTCCAGAAGTACTATGCCCAGCAAAAGTGTCTTTATCAGGCTAATTTCAATTATAATAAGAGCAAATGGTTATATGGTCTTAAACAGAGGCTGCTGTAGTCACAGAATGGGATGCCACAACAGAAGTGCACCTGGCAGGGTCCAGAAGTACTATGCCCAGCAAAAGTGTCTTTATCAGGCTAATTTCAATTATAATAAGAGCAAATGGTTATATGGTCTTAAACAGAGGCTGCTGTAGTCACAGAATGGGATGCCACAACAGAAGTGGACCTGGCAGGGTCCAGAAGTACTATGCCCAGCAAAAGTGTCTTTATCAGGCTAATTTCAATTATAATAAGAGCAAATGGTTATATGGTCTTAAACAGAGGCTGCTGTAGTCACAGAATGGGATGCCACAACAGAAGTGGACCTGGCAGGGTCCAGAAGTACTATGCCCAGCAAAAGTGTCTTTATCAGGCTAATTTCAATTATAATAAGAGCAAATGGTTATATGGTCTTAAACAGAGGCTGCTGTACTCTCCTACTGGAATGTCCTCCTAATCATTCCTCTAGGAGCCCCTGGGGCCTAACCTTCGCACTCCAAAAACAACATAAATGATTCTACAATGCTAAATCATCAGACATATTTTATTGTACATTGAAGTTTAAAAACAGGTTTAAAAACATCAGCAATACATAGTGCAATGCCGTAAATATACACAAGGGGGAGCCAGTTGGCCAACCAACAACAATTCTATGCTAACTATACTGGTGACAACCTGTGTGCTATATACTCATATAATCAACTAATCTAAACTAATAAAACACTATGTGCATGAAAAATCTTTTTCTTATTATTAAGTACATCAAAACTATATCTAGCAGGACTACTGAACCCGAGCAGCCCAGCGAGGAATAAGGTGCAAAGTGCAAGACAACAAGCAAATACACAAAATAAATACAATAAAGCTTACTATGCAGATGGCCAAACTGGCGCCCCACGGCGTAGCCTACGCGTTTCGAGCCGGAGGCTCTTTTTCAAGGCTGTAAGGTGCTGGCAGCTCTATGGCCAGCACCCCTTAAGTACTCCTCCACACCGTCAGTGTGTCCTGCCGTTACGTTGCTCTGAGCACGGCCCCGACGCGCTCCGGCCGGAAGCGCGTCAGGCCGCAACCGGAAGTAGCACTGCGCTCCAAACTGGAGCGCAGGGCTTCCGGAATTCAGATAGGAAGGCTCTAGTGGCCCGCCGACAGTCCACCCACCCCACGAACGGTGATGGGCGTATGCCGGCTGGGGCACACAGCCTAACCTAGGAGCGCGGTATCGGCGGACTGGCCCGACGGGTAGGTGAGTACTTCCCGTAAGTCAACATAACAATAAAATTCAATAAACAGAATACCACAATGTACCTATCATTATACTATTATGCTCAGTATACATATGATAGAACTTGAGTAAGAAAAATTAGTACACATATCAGCATCTGGATAATAGGGCAACCTCATACAGTCTTATCTGCATATGTGCATCAACACAGGGAACGGGCCATTATTGCAAAGGTAACTATATGTAACCAATCCCATTCTACCATAATACTATATCCACTTGTAACAGTAATGTGTGATGTGTGGCCAGAGCCACCTAAACTACTGGGGGACCCATGAATAGAATTGGGCTCTGTATCCTATAAGAAGGATATATCTATACAGCGGCACAAAAGTACCAAAGTGTCAACACCCTCCCCCCAAAAAAGGACCTCAGCCCATATACTATGGTACTCCCCTTTTGGCCATTCGCCATAAAGTACAGGGAAGGTCAGTACCCAATTCCCATTGATCCGGGGATTAAGCCTTACTGTAGGTGAATATCCATCCCCCAATCCTACCCAATCCCCCTCCCCCCACATGAGAAACTGTAATAGTACCGGGCCAGAGTTACATGAAGCCACCATGACGTCCGCACAGGTGGCGTATTAGAAATACGGACAACCCTAATACGGACTGGCTAACTAATACCAAAATTATATGGGCAGGAGCGACAATCAGAAAACATGTAAATATATATGCGCGACCGGCCAGTACAAGAGCACATTCTTCCTTCAAAAGTATGTTCTTCAAACTGGATGGTATTCTTGCGGCAGCCGGGGGTGGGGAGACTCCATAACATCAAAGGCTCCTGTTTGAGGCTGGGGCAAGATGTCAATTCCTAAACGGACTAGCCAATAAGAAAATGTGAAAATATTATACTGCCAAACTCAGACATAACGTGATCCCCCACACCATACTCCAATATTACCTGTGCATCAAAAAGGTTCACCCAGTGACAACTCAACACCACAGTGTCTCTACAACAAAAACCAATGAGTGATACAGGTGCACCATTTTTGGGTTTATAAAAACTTTTTTCATGTAGGTGAGTATTGGGACTATAGAGTGGTTGGTGGTTATGGGATTGTTAGGTAAGTATATTGTGAGTTTTAGTTCACATGGTAGGTGCATTGTGGTTTATTTGCACCTGTATCACTCATTGGTTTTTGTTGTAGAGACACTGTGGTGTTGAGTTGTCACTGGGTGAACCTTTTTGATGCACAGGTAATATTGGAGTATGGTGTGGGGGATCACGTTATGTCTGAGTTTGGCAGTATAATATTTTCACATTTTCTTATTGGCTAGTCCGTTTAGGAATTGACATCTTGCCCCAGCCTCAAACAGGAGCCTTTGATGTTATGGAGTCTCCCCACCCCCGGCTGCCGCAAGAATACCATCCAGTTTGAAGAACATACTTTTGAAGGAAGAATGTGCTCTTGTACTGGCCGGTCGCGCATATATATTTACATGTTTTCTGATTGTCGCTCCTGCCCATATAATTTTGGTATTAGTTAGCCAGTCCGTATTAGGGTTGTCCGTATTTCTAATACGCCACCTGTGCGGACGTCATGGTGGCTTCATGTAACTCTGGCCCGGTACTATTACAGTTTCTCATGTGGGGGGAGGGGGATTGGGTAGGATTGGGGGATGGATATTCACCTACAGTAAGGCTTAATCCCCGGATCAATGGGAATTGGGTACTGACCTTCCCTGTACTTTATGGCGAATGGCCAAAAGGGGAGTACCATAGTATATGGGCTGAGGTCCTTTTTTGGGGGGAGGGTGTTGACACTTTGGTACTTTTGTGCCGCTGTATAGATATATCCTTCTTATAGGATACAGAGCCCAATTCTATTCATGGGTCCCCCAGTAGTTTAGGTGGCTCTGGCCACACATCACACATTACTGTTACAAGTGGATATAGTATTATGGTAGAATGGGATTGGTTACATATAGTTACCTTTGCAATAATGGCCCGTTCCCTGTGTTGATGCACATATGCAGATAAGACTGTATGAGGTTGCCCTATTATCCAGATGCTGATATGTGTACTAATTTTTCTTACTCAAGTTCTATCATATGTATACTGAGCATAATAGTATAATGATAGGTACATTGTGGTATTCTGTTTATTGAATTTTATTGTTATGTTGACTTACGGGAAGTACTCACCTACCCGTCGGGCCAGTCCGCCGATACCGCGCTCCTAGGTTAGGCTGTGTGCCCCAGCCGGCATACGCCCATCACCGTTCGTGGGGTGGGTGGACTGTCGGCGGGCCACTAGAGCCTTCCTATCTGAATTCCGGAAGCCCTGCGCTCCAGTTTGGAGCGCAGTGCTACTTCCGGTTGCGGCCTGACGCGCTTCCGGCCGGAGCGCGTCGGGGCCGTGCTCAGAGCAACGTAACGGCAGGACACACTGACGGTGTGGAGGAGTACTTAAGGGGTGCTGGCCATAGAGCTGCCAGCACCTTACAGCCTTGAAAAAGAGCCTCCGGCTCGAAACGCGTAGGCTACGCCGTGGGGCGCCAGTTTGGCCATCTGCATAGTAAGCTTTATTGTATTTATTTTGTGTATTTGCTTGTTGTCTTGCACTTTGCACCTTATTCCTCGCTGGGCTGCTCGGGTTCAGTGGTCCTGCTAGATATAGTTTTGATGTACTTAATAATAAGAAAAAGATTTTTCATGCACATAGTGTTTTATTAGTTTAGATTAGTTGATTATATGAGTATATAGCACACAGGTTGTCACCAGTATAGTTAGCATAGAATTGTTGTTGGTTGGCCAACTGGCTCCCCCTTGTGTATATTTACGGCATTGCACTATGTATTGCTGATGTTTTTAAACCTGTTTTTAAACTTCAATGTACAATAAAATATGTCTGATGATTTAGCATTGTAGAATCATTTATGTTGTTTTTGGAGTGCGAAGGTTAGGCCCCAGGGGCTCCTAGAGGAATGATTAGGAGGACATTCCAGTAGGAGAGTACATATGGCATGTATTTGCAACAGGGCCCCTGTTAGGCAGCGCACCCTTGTGTATTGACCTTATTATTTAATAGAGTGTGTGCCACCTGCTCAATTGTTGGTTCTACAGAGGCTGCTGTAGTCACAGAATGGGATGCCACAACAGAAGTGCACCTGGCAGGGTCCAGAAGTACTATGCCCAGCAAAAGTGTCTTTATCAGGCTAATTTCAATTATAATAAGAGCAAATGGTTATATGGTCTTAAACAGAGGCTGCTGTAGTCACAGAATGGGATGCCACAACAGAAGTGCACCTGGCAGGGTCCAGAAGTACTATGCCCAGCAAAAGTGTCTTTATCAGGCTAATTTCAATTATAATAAGAGCAAATGGTTATATGGTCTTAAACAGAGGCTGCTGTAGTCACAGAATGGGATGCCACAACAGAAGTGCACCTGGCAGGGTCCAGAAGTACTATGCCCAGCAAAAGTGTCTTTATCAGGCTAATTTCAATTATAATAAGAGCAAATGGTTATATGGTCTTAAACAGAGGCTGCTGTAGTAACAGAATGGGATGCCACAACAGAAGTGGACCTGGCAGGGTCCAGAAGTACTATGCCCAGCAAAAGTGTCTTTATCAGGCTAATTTCAATTATAATAAGAGCAAATGGTTATATGGTCTTAAACAGAGGCTGCTGTAGTCACAGAATGGGATGCCACAACAGAAGTGGACCTGGCAGGGTCCAGAAGTACTATGCCCAGCAAAAGTGTCTTTATCAGGCTAATTTCAATTATAATAAGAGCAAATGGTTATATGGTCTTAAACAGAGGCTGCTGTAGTCACAGAATGGGATGCCACAACAGAAGTGCACCTGGCAGGGTCCAGAAGTACTATGCCCAGCAAAAGTGTCTTTATCAGGCTAATTTCAATTATAATAAGAGCAAATGGTTATATGGTCTTAAACAGAGGCTGCTGTAGTCACAGAATGGGATGCCACAACAGAAGTGCACCTGGCAGGGTCCAGAAGTACTATGCCCAGCAAAAGTGTCTTTATCAGGCTAATTTCAATTATAATAAGAGCAAATGGTTATATGGTCTTAAACAGAGGCTGCTGTAGTCACAGAATGGGATGCCACAACAGAAGTGCACCTGGCAGGGTCCAGAAGTACTATGCCCAGCAAAAGTGTCTTTATCAGGCTAATTTCAATTATAATAAGAGCAAATGGTTATATGGTCTTAAACAGAGGCTGCTGTAGTCACAGAATGGGATGCCTCACAGCAGACTTAAGATCAGTTCAGTATATATGCACAGTTAGTTAGTATAAGCAGCCTGAAAACGCTAACAAAGCCTGTCAGGCTGGCTGAAAAAAAAAAAAAACTCCCTGTGACAGCCTCCGATTTTTCTACCTTTCCCTGTTTTTTCGCTGACTTTCTGTCTGTCTCCTGTCTGTCTTCTGCCTGTCTCCAGCCTGTCCCTGTCTGTCCCTGCCTGTCTAACTGCCTCTCTCCCTCAGCTACACAACGTTCTGTCTCTCACGAATGCAATAGAGAAATGAGGCAGGAAAGCAAGATGGCCGGCCTTAAATACCGCTGTGACGTCACCGGGCTTGCTGGCTGCTGATAGGCTGCATGTGACTGTCCCAGCTTGCACTGGCGAAGGGTTGATGTCTGGACATGTCCCGTCCGCCATCTTAGAATGCCTGTAATGTAAATGAATGGATGTTAAAGGAAAACTTCGAGCGATCGAATCGCGGGGAAATTCGGATTCGATCCGAATCGAATTTTTCCTGAAATTCGGATCGAATCCGGGTTCGTCCGGATCGATTCGCTCATCCCTACTCCCAATACGTCTTACAATTGGGGGTGTCATACTTTCGGGGAAACATGGTATTATAGTGCTGTACTGGTGTTATAGCGACTCACACATCAAATTCATCAATGCCGGAAATGTTACTACAGCGACTGAGGCGCTCTGTAATAGCGACTCACGGTCGATCAGAGCGCCCCTAGTGCCACTGTACAGATGCTCATCTGCTGTTACCTGGCACTAGTAATGAAGCTGCCTGCCTGTTCAGGTTTTAGTAATAAAGGCTCTCAACTGAGCCCCAGAGTACAGGTGACCATTGGGGATGCCCTGGTGGGTCATTCTGAGCCTGTTATCCAACACTGTAATAATTAACATTTTATTTCTTCATACTCCATTTGGATACTGCTACTCTTTACAATAACAAACTGTTATTGATGACAAGTTGCAATAGCATCCAGATTCTTAAAAGCTATCCTGATCCTTAGGACTGGGCGCTTCCTGCAACTAGAAACTTCTAAACAATTAATGTTACTATCTAAGGTATAATTCAATATCCTAATGAAAAGTTCACCATTTTATTTTGTAAACTTTTGGTTCTCAGTCCTTTATTACTAAACATTACAACTGCTTAAAATCTACCAGTCTGTAAGCACTGCCAGGTCAGTCCAAAATATCCCTCTCTTGAAAAATATTTGCCGCACTCCAATGTTAATTATAACTAAAGTTCTCTTTTATTGTTTTTATTTGTAAATTACAAACAAATAAAAACACTCAGTAGAATATAATCTGTTTACAGTACACTGGTTTGGCCACAACTAGGTGATGTGATTCAGTTCTGAACATCAATTCATCAAAATCAAAAAATTTACTTATCAAAAACACAAATGAAATATGACTGAATGCTGGTACAAATATGAAATGATCACTTCAGTCCTTAGGGTGCCAATTTTAACTTAATGAGATACAAGAAGACTACAAAATGCTGAAACATAGATGAAAATACTACATGATGCCATGTGAACACAAATAAAAAAATAGGGGAAAAGACAACAATTGGGGATCTCCCTTGAGCACTTGGGCCCCAATGCAGTCAACATCTATACACCCCCCCTGTAGTTTTGCCATAGTATTGGTATGGTACAAAAGAGAACCATAATACGGTAAAGACAATATGAAATGAGACAAATAGAATTTAATTTAATTTATTCTGGACATGAGAGAACTAAAAGGGGAACATAATTAACTTTAACACCCATAATCCGTACAAGAAATATAAAAATATATATGTATATTCCCCATAAATGTACTTACTGTAATCTTTTCAGGGTTCTTGAGATGTGTGAAACCTGAGCTGCTACCTCTCTATATTTATTAACTTTATAAACTAATTAACCTTGGAAGGGTTAAATCACTGTAATTTCCTCCCCTTTCCGCCTGCCTGCTAAAGTACAGGTGAGATGTTTTAATCATATATTAAATTTAAGCTAGGGACAAAATATTTTACTTTCTTGTTTTCTAAATATAAACCCATCTTACCCACAATCCACCCCCCCCCCACCATACAAATAATGGGAAAAAAACTTTAATTTGGTTAGTTTATGGCATAAGACTCTAGCAGACAATTTCATTAATTGATCCATCCTAATTGGATTGAACACGGTGAGACATTAATACATTTCCTGATTGAATCTTATAGATTCCCGGGCCGATCACCCGTGGGTGTTGGTCCACTTTAACTTCTTACAATTATAAAGGCTTCTATGAACATGCAGCTGGCGGAACTCTTATTACAAACATAAGAAACACAAACATGGTCTTCATCAAGACTTTTACGGCAGTCCACCCATGGTCAACCTTACCCGGTTTCCTGAAAAACGTAAACTCTTTTAAACTGTGATACAATTACCCAGCCAGCCGAGTTTCTGCCGTAACTGTGAGTTTCTTCTTATTAAAATCTGGAGCTTAGTATGGTCCACAAATAAATAGGGAATCATATGTACTACATTTCAACCAGAAATTTCAAACATATCTGCAATCTTAACTTATTTTTCCATAAACTTTTTCTTCCAGGAGTGATGTTCACATTTACCCAACCCAAACTCTTGAAAACTTTTGCAAAGCATTTCATCTGCTTACCTTAAATGTGCAAACTGCGAATCTGTCAAAAGGGGGCCTGAGAGGCAGAATCACAACTAGGACTGTAAAAAGAAAAAAATGTGGTGGCTGGAGTGGGGGGCGCTTTAGGCTAATGCAGAGTGTGCAGCAGGACAGGGCTGTAAACTTGCCTGAGCGGGTGATCTGGGTTATGCCCAGGGCTTCAGAAAAATGGTCACCACTCCCATGATTGAGGGCACTGACAGCCGCTAGCAACATTTCTAGTGCCAGCCAGTGTCCTCACTCATGCAGCAGCCATCTTTCTAAAGCCCTGGCCATAGCTAATTTGACAACGCAAAGAACTCACTGGGCTAAGTTGGACGGCAGCTTCCTGCTGCTGCACCCTTTAGGTGAAGCTGCTCAGCAGCCCATCATCCAGCGTTAACGGGTTTGGGACGAACATCAAACTGCAACACAGTCTTTTGTCTGAGGTCCAGTTTGAGTTTGGGAACCCGAATGGGCAATGTTCAGTACAAACCTGTACTGTGTCGGGTTTGCCCAACACTAGTAATGACTAGTAAAAGAAAGCAACAAGCCTGGCTGGATATTTCTTGATGTTGGGTGGTCCAAGTGATCCCTCATCCTGCCAACCAGCATATTCATATGGATTTTTCATGATAGTTTTTCTTTAAAGAGAGATCCTTTCATTTTAAAATTCATTACTTGGGTAAGGGAGACTTTTTGCAACAGTTGCAGTCCTCATGATACTTATAATGGCATTAATAAAACAGATTACACAGCTGAGGCCAACTATTGTGATTTAAAAGGGTGGAGTTCCTGCACCTGGAAGATGCTTCTGGCACTGAACAGCCGGAAATTAAATTGGAAACAAGACAGCTATTGTGTGATCCTAAACAATGTCGCCCTTCTGCCCCACGAAGGACATGATGTGTATCTGTGTAGAGACTGCTTAGAGTGTCAGCTTTGTGGATAGACTAAGGATGTCTCTATGCTGGACTGCCATCATGAATTTCTTGGCCATATACAACCTTACCATTCACACAATACCACGCCACTGCCCTATACTGCCAAGGGTCCTACACACAGTCAAATAGCTAACTGTGCCTTTCAGGGCCCACTTCTACCCAAGGGCCCTATACTAAAGCTCTGTTGCCCATGTGTGCAATGTTGTTGCCCACCCACACATTCAAGAGCCACAGACTTATTCTGCAACCCACCAGTGCCCTTATACAACCCTGCAGCCCGCACATACGATACAGAGCCACGCCATACCACTAAAAGCCCCCATATCTTATAGTGACCCACAATAGCCATTGTCCCCTTTCCAAGACCCCCTTTAGACAATCATGCAGACACCACTAATGGTATAGCTGGCCACTTGCAGAAGACAACGGAGAACAGGACCACATAAGGCCGCTAGACACTGTATGCTAATTACTGTATGCTACAATGTGTGTTATCTTTTCAGCACTGTAAACTAAGCCTTAGTTTTTAATCAGATCAAAAGCCATGGCGCCTGGCTCCAAAAGACTCCTGGGCCGCGTGAAAACCTTCCCAGACAGCATACCAATTTGAGATGCCCTGCCATATGCTAACCTCAGGAGTCTATCCCCCGGCATTTTTCGGTCAAATTTACAGTTATGCTTTAAAGCGCATGAAAACCTGTTTGCATGGTCATGGAATATAAAAGATTCCAGGGCCAGCCTCTACTACTGGATGCCCTGCTGTTTGTCACCCCCCAGGGTCGCCGGTGAACTCACTTTCTCAACGCTGTGATCGCAACACTGTGATCACTGGCCGCCACATCCCTGGCTTCCCTGTAGCCATGCACTTTCCCACAGCCAGCCTTTCTGAATGGCTGGATGTGGGAGCATGCACGTGCCCAAGCAGAGAGCCAGGGATGCACCCAGCTGGTTGACGTGTGCCGCAGCGGCACGTATGAGATCAGCCAATCAGCGGTCTCAAAAGTGCCGCTGGATGTGGCTTAGGTGGTGGAAAAACACAGTTTTCTTTGAAAACCGGACCACCGCCAAGCCCGTGGCATCACTCAGCTGCTCAGGTAAGGGGGCTTAGCATAAGCGGAGCACCCTAAAATGGGTTTTGCGCCGCTTTAATTAAAATAATAATTTGATAAACTGTTAGTTATAGTTTAACACAACACATGGTGATTTAAATGAATTGTAATGTAATTTGATTGGTGAAGTAATTAGGATGTATTGGGTTGGCATCAGACATTTTAATATATTTTTTGTTTTTACTATTTTTTATGTTGCTCTCACATGCTCAATACTTTTAGGGGTTCAATACACAATATATTCCCTCTACAGCCATTACCTGTTAAAAGGGAAATATGTTACGCTGAGTCAACAATTATTTGGAGATCACCCATCAGCCTCATCGCAGCACTCAGTGGCTTCAGGTCTGTACATAGGTTTCACAGGGCCCCATAGCTAAAGTCATAGTGGGCTCCCCTCAGCATTAATAAAATAACCCCCACTCCCTGCACATTACTGTCTGGCAGGTAGATGGGGAATGAGAAGGACCTCCATCATCTCTGTCAGACCCCTGGGGCCCCTGTGCAATATTAGGGTCTATTGACCTTCGAGGGAAATCAAGCTGGTGGCTTGTGAAATCCTGTGGAACATACAGCTCAGGTCCCTGCACCAATCCCTGTATGGAGCTTTAATCGGGCTGCACAATATGCAGTGCTGGGGTCATATTATTTTTATAGGGGCCTCTGTGGTATTTACGCCCCAGAGTAGCGTAAATAAGTGTAATAAGGCCTTGGTGCAAACATTAAATAGGGCCCTTTAAACCTTATTTCTTTTCTTTTAAGTCAATTGGAAGCAGCTAGACAACTGAGGATTGGAGAAGCAAAGACAAATAGTTCTTCCTTTCTCTAGATGATGCCAAGTGAGCACAAATATAATAACGATGGTGAATAAGCGACAATGATTGCCCCAGTGTGGCTACACCCTATAGTTATGTCTAGGGATGAGCGAATCGATCCGGACGAACCCGGATTCGATCCGAATTTCAGGAAAAATTCGATTCGGATCGAATCCGAATTTCCCCGCGATTCGATCACTCGAAGTTTTCCTTTAACATCCATTCATTTACATTACAGGCATTCTAAGATGGCGGGCGGGACATGTCTGGACATGTATCCCGCGCCAGTGCAAGCTGGGGCAGTCACATGCAGCCTATCAGCAGCCAGCAAGCCCGGTGACGTCACACAGCGGTATTTAACGGCGGCCATCTTGCTTTTCCTCATTTCTCTATTGCATTCGTGACAGACAGACAGAACGCTGTGTAGCTGAGGCAGTTAGACAGGCTGGAGACAGGGACACACAGGGACAGGCTGGAGACAGGCAGGAGACAGGCAGGAGACAGACAGGAGACAGACAGAAAGCCAGGGAAAGGTAGGAAAAACGGAGCTGGCTGACAGGGAGATTTTTTTTTTTTCATCCAGCCTTTGTTAGCGTTTTCAGGCTGCTTATAGTAACTAACTGTGCATATATACTGAACTGATCTTAAGTCTGCTGTGAGGCATCCCATTCTGTGACTAAAGCAGCCTCTGTTTAAGACCATATAAGCATTTGCTCTTATCATATTTGAAATTAGCCTGATAAAGACACTTTTGCTGGCCAAAGCACTACTGTACCCTGCCAGCTCGATTCCTGCCCGGGGCATCCCATTCTGTGACTAAAGCAGCCTCTGTTTAAGACCATATAAGCATTTGCTCTTATCATATTTGAAATTAGGCCTGATAAAGACACTTTTGCTGGCCAAAGCACTACTGTACCCTGCCAGCTCGATTCCTGCCCGGGGCATCCCATTCTGTGACTAAAGCAGCCTCTGTTTAAGACCATATAAGCATTTGCTCTTATCATATTTGAAATTAGCCTGATAAAGACACTTTTGCTGGCCAAAGCACTACTGTACCCTGCCAGCTCGATTCCTGCCCGGGGCATCCCATTCTGTGACTAAAGCAGCCTCTGTTTAAGACCATATAAGCATTTGCTCTTATCATATTTGAAATTAGGCCTGATAAAGACACTTTTGCTGGCCAAAGCACTACTGTACCCTGCCAGCTCGATTCCTGCCCGGGGCATCCCATTCTGTGACTACAGCAGCCTCTGTTTAAGACCATATAAGCATTTGCTCTTATCATATTTGAAATTAGCCTGATAAAGACACTTTTGCTGGCCAAAGCACTACTGTACCCTGCCAGCTCGATTCCTGCCCGGGGCATCCCATTCTGTGACTAAAGCAGCCTCTGTTTAAGACCATATAAGCATTTGCTCTTATCATATTTGAAATTAGCCTGATAAAGACACTTTTGCTGGCCAAAGCACTACTGTACCCTGCCAGCTCGATTCCTGCCCGGGGCATCCCATTCTGTGACTAAAGCAGCCTCTGTTTAAGACCATATAAGCATTTGCTCTTATCATATTTGAAATTAGGCCTGATAAAGACACTTTTGCTGGCCAAAGCACTACTGTACCCTGCCAGCTCGATTCCTGCCCGGGGCATCCCATTCTGTGACTACAGCAGCCTCTGTTTAAGACCATATAAGCATTTGCTCTTATCATATTTGAAATTAGCCTGATAAAGACACTTTTGCTGGCCAAAGCACTACTGTACCCTGCCAGCTCGATTCCTGCCCGGGGCATCCCATTCTGTGACTAAAGCAGCCTCTGTTTAAGACCATATAAGCATTTGCTCTTATCATATTTGAAATTAGGCCTGATAAAGACACTTTTGCTGGCCAAAGCACTACTGTACCCTGCCAGCTCGATTCCTGCCCGGGGCATCCCATTCTGTGACTAAAGCAGCCTCTGTTTAAGACCATATAAGCATTTGCTCTTATCATATTTGAAATTAGCCTGATAAAGACACTTTTGCTGGCCAAAGCACTACTGTACCCTGCCAGCTCGATTCCTGCCCGGGGCATCCCATTCTGTGACTAAAGCAGCCTCTGTTTAAGACCATATAAGCATTTGCTCTTATCATATTTGAAATTAGCCTGATAAAGACACTTTTGCTGGCCAAAGCACTACTGTACCCTGCCAGCTCGATTCCTGCCCGGGGCATCCCATTCTGTGACTAAAGCAGCCTCTGTTTAAGACCATATAAGCATTTGCTCTTATCATATTTGAAATTAGGCCTGATAAAGACACTTTTGCTGGCCAAAGCACTACTGTACCCTGCCAGCTCGATTCCTGCCCGGGGCATCCCATTCTGTGACTAAAGCAGCCTCTGTTTAAGACCATATAAGCATTTGCTCTTATCATATTTGAAATTAGCCTGATAAAGACACTTTTGCTGGCCAAAGCACTACTGTACCCTGCCAGCTCGATTCCTGCCCGGGGCATCCCATTCTGTGACTAAAGCAGCCTCTGTTTAAGACCATATAAGCATTTGCTCTTATCATATTTGAAATTAGGCCTGATAAAGACACTTTTGCTGGCCAAAGCACTACTGTACCCTGCCAGCTCGATTCCTGCCCGGGGCATCCCATTCTGTGACTAAAGCAGCCTCTGTTTAAGACCATATAAGCATTTGCTCTTATCATATTTGAAATTAGCCTGATAAAGACACTTTTGCTGGCCAAAGCACTACTGTACCCTGCCAGCTCGATTCCTGCCCGGGGCATCCCATTCTGTGACTAAAGCAGCCTCTGTTTAAGACCATATAAGCATTTGCTCTTATCATATTTGAAATTAGGCCTGATAAAGACACTTTTGCTGGCCAAAGCACTACTGTACCCTGCCAGCTCGATTCCTGCCCGGGGCATCCCATTCTGTGACTACAGCAGCCTCTGTTTAAGACCATATAAGCATTTGCTCTTATCATATTTGAAATTAGGCCTGATAAAGACACTTTTGCTGGCCAAAGCACTACTGTACCCTGCCAGCTCGATTCCTGCCCGGGGCATCCCATTCTGTGACTAAAGCAGCCTCTGTTTAAGACCATATAAGCATTTGCTCTTATCATATTTGAAATTAGCCTGATAAAGACACTTTTGCTGGCCAAAGCACTACTGTACCCTGCCAGCTCGATTCCTGCCCGGGGCATCCCATTCTGTGACTAAAGCAGCCTCTGTTTAAGACCATATAAGCATTTGCTCTTATCATATTTGAAATTAGCCTGATAAAGACACTTTTGCTGGCCAAAGCACTACTGTACCCTGCCAGCTCGATTCCTGCCCGGGGCATCCCATTCTGTGACTAAAGCAGCCTCTGTTTAAGACCATATAAGCATTTGCTCTTATCATATTTGAAATTAGCCTGATAAAGACACTTTTGCTGGCCAAAGCACTACTGTACCCTGCCAGCTCGATTCCTGCCCGGGGCATCCCATTCTGTGACTAAAGCAGCCTCTGTTTAAGACCATATAAGCATTTGCTCTTATCATATTTGAAATTAGGCCTGATAAAGACACTTTTGCTGGCCAAAGCACTACTGTACCCTGCCAGCTCGATTCCTGCCCGGGGCATCCCATTCTGTGACTAAAGCAGCCTCTGTTTAAGACCATATAAGCATTTGCTCTTATCATATTTGAAATTAGCCTGATAAAGACACTTTTGCTGGCCAAAGCACTACTGTACCCTGCCAGCTCGATTCCTGCCCGGGGCATCCCATTCTGTGACTAAAGCAGCCTCTGTTTAAGACCATATAAGCATTTGCTCTTATCATATTTGAAATTAGGCCTGATAAAGACACTTTTGCTGGCCAAAGCACTACTGTACCCTGCCAGCTCGATTCCTGCCCGGGGCATCCCATTCTGTGACTAAAGCAGCCTCTGTTTAAGACCATATAAGCATTTGCTCTTATCATATTTGAAATTAGCCTGTTAAAGACACTTTTGCTGGCCAAAGCACTACTGTACCCTGCCAGCTCGATTCCTGCCCGGGGCATCCCATTCTGTGACTAAAGCAGCCTCTGTTTAAGACCATATAAGCATTTGCTCTTATCATATTTGAAATTAGGCCTGATAAAGACACTTTTGCTGGCCAAAGCACTACTGTACCCTGCCAGCTCGATTCCTGCCCGGGGCATCCCATTCTGTGACTACAGCAGCCTCTGTTTAAGACCATATAAGCATTTGCTCTTATCATATTTGAAATTAGCCTGATAAAGACACTTTTGCTGGCCAAAGCACTACTGTACCCTGCCAGCTCGATTCCTGCCCGGGGCATCCCATTCTGTGACTAAAGCAGCCTCTGTTTAAGACCATATAAGCATTTGCTCTTATCATATTTGAAATTAGCCTAATAAAGACACTTTTGCTGGCCAAAGCACTACTGTACCCTGCCAGCTCGATTCCTGCCCGGGGCATCCCATTCTGTGACTAAAGCAGCCTCTGTTTAAGACCATATAAGCATTTGCTCTTATCATATTTGAAATTAGGCCTGATAAAGACACTTTTGCTGGCCAAAGCACTACTGTACCCTGCCAGCTCGATTCCTGCCCGGGGCATCCCATTCTGTGACTAAAGCAGCCTCTGTTTAAGACCATATAAGCATTTGCTCTTATCATATTTGAAATTAGCCTGATAAAGACACTTTTGCTGGCCAAAGCACTACTGTACCCTGCCAGCTCGATTCCTGCCCGGGGCATCCCATTCTGTGACTAAAGCAGCCTCTGTTTAAGACCATATAAGCATTTGCTCTTATCATATTTGAAATTAGCCTGATAAAGACACTTTTGCTGGCCAAAGCACTACTGTACCCTGCCAGCTCGATTCCTGCCCGGGGCATCCCATTCTGTGACTAAAGCAGCCTCTGTTTAAGACCATATAAGCATTTGCTCTTATCATATTTGAAATTAGGCCTGATAAAGACACTTTTGCTGGCCAAAGCACTACTGTACCCTGCCAGCTCGATTCCTGCCCGGGGCATCCCATTCTGTGACTAAAGCAGCCTCTGTTTAAGACCATATAAGCATTTGCTCTTATCATATTTGAAATTAGGCCTGATAAAGACACTTTTGCTGGCCAAAGCACTACTGTACCCTGCCAGCTCGATTCCTGCCCGGGGCATCCCATTCTGTGACTAAAGCAGCCTCTGTTTAAGACCATATAAGCATTTGCTCTTATCATATTTGAAATTAGGCCTGATAAAGACACTTTTGCTGGCCAAAGCACTACTGTACCCTGCCAGCTCGATTCCTGCCCGGGGCATCCCATTCTGTGACTACAGCAGCCTCTGTTTAAGACCATATAAGCATTTGCTCTTATCATATTTGAAATTAGCCTGATAAAGACACTTTTGCTGGCCAAAGCACTACTGTACCCTGCCAGCTCGATTCCTGCCCGGGGCATCCCATTCTGTGACTAAAGCAGCCTCTGTTTAAGACCATATAAGCATTTGCTCTTATCATATTTGAAATTAGCCTGATAAAGACACTTTTGCTGGCCAAAGCACTACTGTACCCTGCCAGCTCGATTCCTGCCCGGGGCATCCCATTCTGTGACTAAAGCAGCCTCTGTTTAAGACCATATAAGCATTTGCTCTTATCATATTTGAAATTAGCCTGATAAAGACACTTTTGCTGGCCAAAGCACTACTGTACCCTGCCAGCTCGATTCCTGCCCGGGGCATCCCATTCTGTGACTACAGCAGCCTCTGTTTAAGACCATATAAGCATTTGCTCTTATCATATTTGAAATTAGGCCTGATAAAGACACTTTTGCTGGCCAAAGCACTACTGTACCCTGCCAGCTCGATTCCTGCCCGGGGCATCCCATTCTGTGACTAAAGCAGCCTCTGTTTAAGACCATATAAGCATTTGCTCTTATCATATTTGAAATTAGCCTGATAAAGACACTTTTGCTGGCCAAAGCACTACTGTACCCTGCCAGCTCGATTCCTGCCCGGGGCATCCCATTCTGTGACTAAAGCAGCCTCTGTTTAAGACCATATAAGCATTTGCTCTTATCATATTTGAAATTAGGCCTGATAAAGACACTTTTGCTGGCCAAAGCACTACTGTACCCTGCCAGCTCGATTCCTGCCCGGGGCATCCCATTCTGTGACTAAAGCAGCCTCTGTTTAAGACCATATAAGCATTTGCTCTTATCATATTTGAAATTAGGCCTGATAAAGACACTTTTGCTGGCCAAAGCACTACTGTACCCTGCCAGCTCGATTCCTGCCCGGGGCATCCCATTCTGTGACTAAAGCAGCCTCTGTTTAAGACCATATAAGCATTTGCTCTTATCATATTTGAAATTAGCCTGATAAAGACACTTTTGCTGGCCAAAGCACTACTGTACCCTGCCAGCTCGATTCCTGCCCGGGGCATCCCATTCTGTGACTAAAGCAGCCTCTGTTTAAGACCATATAAGCATTTGCTCTTATCATATTTGAAATTAGGCCTGATAAAGACACTTTTGCTGGCCAAAGCACTACTGTACCCTGCCAGCTCGATTCCTGCCCGGGGCATCCCATTCTGTGACTAAAGCAGCCTCTGTTTAAGACCATATAAGCATTTGCTCTTATCATATTTGAAATTAGCCTGATAAAGACACTTTTGCTGGCCAAAGCACTACTGTACCCTGCCAGCTCGATTCCTGCCCGGGGCATCCCATTCTGTGACTAAAGCAGCCTCTGTTTAAGACCATATAAGCATTTTCTCTTATCATATTTGAAATTAGGCCTTATAAAGACACTTTTGCTGGCCAAAGCACTACTGTACCCTGCCAGCTCGATTCCTGCCCGGGGCATCCCATTCTGTGACTAAAGCAGCCTCTGTTTAAGACCATATAAGCATTTGCTCTTATCATATTTGAAATTAGCCTGATAAAGACACTTTTGCTGGCCAAAGCACTACTGTACCCTGCCAGCTCGATTCCTGCCCGGGGCATCCCATTCTGTGACTAAAGCAGCCTCTGTTTAAGACCATATAAGCATTTGCTCTTATCATATTTGAAATTAGGCCTGATAAAGACACTTTTGCTGGCCAAAGCACTACTGTACCCTGCCAGCTCGATTCCTGCCCGGGGCATCCCATTCTGTGACTAAAGCAGCCTCTGTTTAAGACCATATAAGCATTTGCTCTTATCATATTTGAAATTAGCCTGATAAAGACACTTTTGCTGGCCAAAGCACTACTGGACCCTGCCAGGTCCATTCCTGCCCAGGGCATCCCATTCTGTGACTAAAGCAGCCTCTGTTTAAGACCATATAAGCATTTGCTCTTATTATATTTATATTATAAGACACTTTTGCTGGGCATAGGCTTACTGCTGCCTGCCAGGTGCACTTCTGTTGAGGCATCCCATTCTGTAACATAGCATACCCCTCTTTATTTACACTAAGCAGCTCTCTTATTTACACTAAGCAGGCCTGTTGGAGGCTGAGTGTTACTGCTCACTTTTGGTGTGCATTATATTCTGTTTCATATAGACCCACCGCTGCCCGGGGTTTTTTTAAATATCACCTACTACCACGCCAGTTAGACTATGTCGGGCAGACAAGTGCCTGGAAGTGAAAAGAGGAGTGGCAGAGGCCAAGATTCCGCAGGCAGAGCTCGCATCAGACTGGGGGCCAGTAGCAGCAGGAGTCACGCTGAGAGACCTAATCTGCCAGTATCTGCTAGCGGTCGGGTCTCCACCAGTAACGCATCTGCCGTGGTAGATTGGTTGACGCGCTCATCAACAACATCATCACAACTTACGTCTGAGACCCCCAGTCTAGGGTCGGTAGGTTCCTCTGACACAACCCTGAGTTGGCATGCCCCGAGAGCAGTCCCTGTCCTCCCATTGCCTCTGGCCTACGCCGTTCCCTCCCCCAGCGACGTATCCTATGCTTTGGGTTCAGCTCCACTCTTTAGTGAGGAGGACCATCAGATAGAGGACAGTCAGCAGCTACTGCCCAGCCAAGAAATGGAGGTGGCTTCTTTAGCTAGGCAGACAAATAGTGATGTGGACAGTGTCGTGGGTGCTGCGAGCGTTCCAGCTCCTGCGCCAGACACTGTTGACGAATCCACGAACATCAGTGACGTACAGCCACAACCCGGTGATGATGATGATGATGACGATGAAGCCGATCGCACTTGGGAGCCGGGTGATGAAGGGGCTTCATCGTCATCATCAGGAGAAGAGGGGTGCAGGTTGCCCCGGAGTCAGCAGCTGAGGCAGCAAGGTGGTAGCAGTCAGCATGGGGGCACAATTCCAAAGGCTGGAGCCGGCCGGGGCCGGGGCCGGGGTAGAGCACCTGCTGTGCGGCAGTCTACCTTATCGGGAGGTAGTGGAGCAGGGGTTCCTGGAGTTGGCAACAGCAGCAGTGAATCAGTGAGGCCAGGGGGTGGGAAAAGTAGCTACTCGGCAGTGTGGCAGTTTTTCCTGAGGCATCCGCAGGAGGGTAACATGGCCACATGCAAGATATGTAGGCAAAAGGTGAAGCGTGGCCAGGGTCCAAATGTTGGCACCACGGCCCTGCGTCAACATATGATGCGTCACCATAAAACGACCTGGGAGAACCGAGGCTCCCAAGGGGTGGTCCAGTCTGCTTCCTCACCAAGTGAGCTCCCAATTTCTGCCAGCCAAGGCTCCAGCACCTCAGCCGAAGGCAGCTGTGCGTCATACCCATCCTCTGTCGCTCCTGCTCCTCCTCCTCCAAGTCATGCATCCCGCCAGCAATCCATCAGCGAAGCCATGTCCAAGAGACAGCAGTATGCGCCCACTCATCCTACGGCGCAGAAGCTGAATGTGCTCCTGTCCAAGTTGCTGGTGCTGCAGTCGCTCCCTTTTCAGGTGGTGGAATCTGCACCTTTCAGAGAACTGATGGCTTGTGCCGAGCCGAGGTGGAGAGTCCCAAGCCGTCATTTCTTTGCCAAGAAGGCAGTACCAGCGCTGCACACTTTTGTTGAACAGAAGGTGGGCCAGTCCTTGAGCCTGTCGGTGTGTAGCAAAATACATGGCAGCGCCGACATCTGGAGCTGTAACTACGGTCAGGGGCAGTACATGTCGTTTACGGCCCACTGGGTGAATGTGGTCCCTTTGCAGCAGCAACTTGGACAGGTCACGCCGCTTCGGCCTCCGCGCTCTCTGCCCATTGGGCCTGTGACACCGTGCGACTCGGCCTCCTCATCCTCCGCCATCTCCTCACCCTCCACTGTAGGCTCAAGTCTCAGTGCCCCTCCAGTCTACCATGTGTGCAGGGCACGGAGGTGTCACGCAGTGCTTCACATGGTTTGTCTTGGCGAACGGAGTCACACAGGGGAGGAACTGCTTAAATGTATTCATCAGGAAATCCAAACATGGCTTACTCCGAGAAAACTTAAAATGGGAATCATGGTTACCGACAATGGGAAGAACATTTTGTCTGCGCTGCGCCAAGGAAGCCTGACCCATGCCCCCTGCATGGCTCACGTCTTCAATCTGGTTGTCAAGCGGTTTCTGAAGTGTTCCCCCCATCTGCAGGACATCCTAACAACTTCACGGAAACTTTGCATGCACTTCAGCCACTCCTACACTGCCAAACACACCCTTCTTGAGCTACAGCGTCAGAATGGTATCCCCCAACATAGTCTGATTTGCGATGTTTCCACCCGTTGGAATTCCACCCTTCACATGTTGGACCAATTATATGAACAGAGAAAAGCCATCACGGATTTCCTGATGATCCAAGCAGATAGGGGGACTCCCCTGTGTAACTTCAATGTCAACCAGTGGCAGCTCATACGTGACACCTGCCGTTTGCTCAGGCCCTTTGAGGAAGCCACTTTATTTGTCAGTCGGCAGGATTACGGGATGAACGACGTGATTCCACTGCTTCATGTACTACAGCACATGTTGGAAACCATGGCTGGTCAGGGCACTGGAGACATGGCGTTTACATCTTACGGCCACATGAACCCCCTTGGAGCTGAACTGGAGGAGGAGGAGGAGGAAGAGGAGGAGGAGGAGTTGCCCAGCGAAACACAGTTTAGGCTTGGCGAAATGGCTGGTTTATCTAGTCAGCGGACAGGAGAGGAGGAGCAGGAGCAGCCAGAGGAGCTAGAGGTTTTTGAGGAAGGAGAGACAGAGGACCCGGGCACACCGTGGCAGTATGCAGTGGAGATGGAGACAGGTAGTCCATCCGAGTCACTTGCGCAAATGGCACGAAGCATGCTCACGTGCTTGCGTAGTGACCCCAGAATTGTTTCCATCTGTCGGCGGGATGACTTCTGGCTGTCCACCTTATTGGACCCTCGCTTCCGGCACAAAATGGGGGCATTTTTTAAACCCACCGAGAGGGAGGACAAACTCAAGTACTACAAAGACATTCTACGTAGGCAGTTGGCCGATGCCTATCTGCGCCATGGTCCATACTCTCGCAGGTCTGACTCGAGGGGACCTCTGCGCTCACCTTCCACTGCCATGGCCGCTGGGGGGGTTGGCAGCAGCAGCAGCAGAAGCTCCATCAGCAGCAGCAGCCTCAGTCTTCAGTCGCTAATGAGTAGCTTTCTACACCCGCATAGTGAGGCTACTCATGAGCAGCAGGAAGACCTGGAGCAGGACCTGAACCAGCAGGTCATGTCATACTTTGACATGACCATGCCAACACACCTTGAGGATCCGCTGGACTTCTGGGCAGCCAAACTTGATTTGTGGCCGCAACTAGCAGAGTTTGCCCTGGAAAAGCTGTCCTGCCCGGCAAGTAGCGTGCCATCTGAGCGGGTGTTTAGTGCGGCGGGGGCCATAGTTACGGCGAGGAGAACTCGT
The DNA here is from genome assembly GCA_027917425.1 of Gastrophryne carolinensis. Lineage (NCBI taxonomy): Eukaryota > Metazoa > Chordata > Amphibia > Anura > Microhylidae > Gastrophryne > Gastrophryne carolinensis. The sequence goes on along the minus strand of CM051235.1, from coordinate 169,283,420 downwards.
CTGTCAACTAAAAATGTGGAGAGACTCACCTTTGTCAAAATGAATCAGGGATGGATCAGCCAGGATTTCCACCCACCAATGCCTGATGCATGCGACTAGATTCAGCATGGTGCCACGTTTTACACTTTCCAAATGGTGCAAAACATATTTATGTCTTTAGGCCATTTTTTGGGCTCCTGCTGCTGCTACTGTCAACTCCTGCCAACTCCAGGGTGTGATTCATCCAATTTTTGGGCTCCTGAAGCCAACTCCAGTGTATATTTGGGCTCCTGCTGCTGCTACTGTCAACTCCTGCCAACTCCAGGCTGTGATTCATCCAATTTTTGGGCTCCTGAAGCCAACTCCAGTGTATATTTGGGCTCCTGCTGCTGCTGCTGCCAACTTCTGCCAACTCCAGGGTGTGATTCATCCAATTTTTGGGCTCCTGAAGCCAACTCCAGTGTATATTTGGGCTCCTGCTGCTGCTACTGTCAACTCCTGCCAACTCCAGGGTGTGATTCATCCAATTTTTGGGCTCCTGAGGCCAACTCCAGTGTATATTTGGGCTCCTGCTGCTGCTGCTGCTGCCAACTTCTGCCAACTCCAGGGTGTGATTCATCCAATTTTTGGGCTCCTGAAGCCAACTCCAGTGTATATTTGGGCTCCTGCTGCTGCTACTGTCAACTCCTGCCAACTCCAGGGTGTGATTCATCCAATTTTTGGGCTCCTGAAGCCAACTCCAGTGTATATTTGGGCTCCTGCTGCTGCTGCTGTCAACTCCTGCCAACTCCAGGGTGTGATTCATCCAATTTTTGGGCTCCTGAAGCCAACTCCAGTGTATATTTGGGCTCCTGCTGCTGCTGCTGCCAACTTCTGCCAACTCCAGGGTGTGATTCATCCAATTTTTGGGCTCCTGAAGCCAACTCCAGTGTATATTTGGGCTCCTGCTGCTGCTGCTGCCAACTTCTGCCAACTCCAGGGTGTGATTCATCCAATTTTTGGGCTCCTGAAGCCAACTCCAGTGTATATTTGGGCTCCTGCTGCTGCTGCTGTCAACTCCTGCCAACTCCAGGGTGTGATTCATCCAATTTTTGGGCTCCTGAAGCCAACTCCAGTGTATATTTGGGCTCCTGCTGCTGCTGCTGCCAACTTCTGCCAACTCCAGGGTGTGATTCATCCAATTTTTGGGCTCCTGAAGCCAACTCCAGTGTATATTTGGGCTCCTGCTGCTGCTGCTGCCAACTTCTGCCAACTCCAGGGTGTGATTCATCCAATTTTTGGGCTCCTGAAGCCAACTCCAGTGTATATTTGGGCTCCTGCTGCTGCTACTGTCAACTCCTGCCAACTCCAGGCTGTGATTCATCCAATTTTTGGGCTCCTGAAGCCAACTCCAGTGTATATTTGGGCTCCTGCTGCTGCTACTGTCAACTCCTGCCAACTCCAGGGTGTGATTCATCCAATTTTTGGGCTCCTGAAGCCAACTCCAGTGTATATTTGGGCTCCTGCTGCTGCTGCTGCCAACTTCTGCCAACTCCAGGGTGTGATTCATCCAATTTTTGGGCTCCTGAAGCCAACTCCAGTGTATATTTGGGCTCCTGCTGCTGCTGCTGTCAACTCCTGCCAACTCCAGGGTGTGATTCATCCAATTTTTGGGCTCCTGAAGCCAACTCCAGTGTATATTTGGGCTCCTGCTGCTGCTGCTGCCAACTTCTGCCAACTCCAGGGTGTGATTCATCCAATTTTTGGGCTCCTGAAGCCAACTCCAGTGTATATTTGGGCTCCTGCTGCTGCTGCTGCCAACTTCTGCCAACTCCAGGGTGTGATTCATCCAATTTTTGGGCTCCTGAAGCCAACTCCAGTGTATATTTGGGCTCCTGCTGCTGCTGCTGTCAACTCCTGCCAACTCCAGGGTGTGATTCATCCAATTTTTGGGCTCCTGAAGCCAACTCCAGTGTATATTTGGGCTCCTGCTGCTGCTGCTGCCAACTTCTGCCAACTCCAGGGTGTGATTCATCCAATTTTTGGGCTCCTGAAGCCAACTCCAGTGTATATTTGGGCTCCTGCTGCTGCTGCTGCCAACTTCTGCCAACTCCAGGGTGTGATTCATCCAATTTTTGGGCTCCTGAAGCCAACTCCAGTGTATATTTGGGCTCCTGCTGCTGCTGCTGTCAACTCCTGCCAACTCCAGGGTGTGATTCATCCAATTTTTGGGCTCCTGAAGCCAACTCCAGTGTATATTTGGGCTCCTGCTGCTGCTGCTGTCAACTCCTGCCAACTCCAGGGTGTGATTCATCCAATTTTTGGGCTCCTGAAGCCAACTCCAGTGTATATTTGGGCTCCTGCTGCTGCTGCTGCCAACTTCTGCCAACTCCAGGGTGTGATTCATCCAATTTTTGGGCTCCTGAAGCCAACTCCAGTGTATATTTGGGCTCCTGCTGCTGCTGCTGCCAACTTCTGCCAACTCCAGGGTGTGATTCATCCAATTTTTGGGCTCCTGAAGCCAACTCCAGTGTATATTTGGGCTCCTGCTGCTGCTACTGTCAACTCCTGCCAACTCCAGGCTGTGATTCATCCAATTTTTGGGCTCCTGAAGCCAACTCCAGTGTATATTTGGGCTCCTGCTGCTGCTGCTGTCAACTCCTGCCAACTCCAGGGTGTGATTCATCCAATTTTTGGGCTCCTGAAGCCAACTCCAGTGTATATTTGGGCTCCTGCTGCTGCTACTGTCAACTCCTGCCAACTCCAGGGTGTGATTCATCCAATTTTTGGGCTCCTGAAGCCAACTCCAGTGTATATTTGGGCTCCTGCTGCTGCTGCTGCTGCTGCTGCCAACTTCTGCCAACTCCAGGGTGTGATTCATCCAATTTTTGGGCTCCTGAAGCCAACTCCAGTGTATATTTGGGCTCCTGCTGCTGCTGCTGCTGCCAACTTCTGCCAACTCCAGGGTGTGATTCATCCAATTTTTGGGCTCCTGAAGCCAACTCCAGTGTATATTTGGGCTCCTGCTGCTGCTGCTGCCAACTTCTGCCAACTCCAGGGTGTGATTCATCCAATTTTTGGGCTCCTGAAGCCAACTCCAGTGTATATTTGGGCTCCTGCTGCTGCTACTGTCAACTCCTGCCAACTCCAGGGTGTGATTCATCCAATTTTTGGGCTCCTGAAGCCAACTCCAGTGTATATTTGGGCTCCTGCTGCTGCTGCTGTCAACTCCTGCCAACTCCAGGGTGTGATTCATCCAATTTTTGGGCTCCTGAAGCCAACTCCAGTGTATATTTGGGCTCCTGCTGCTGCTGCTGTCAACTCCTGCCAACTCCAGGGTGTGATTCATCCAATTTTTGGGCTCCTGAAGCCAACTCCAGTGTATATTTGGGCTCCTGCTGCTGCTGCTGCCAACTTCTGCCAACTCCAGGGTGTGATTCATCCAATTTTTGGGCTCCTGAAGCCAACTCCAGTGTATATTTGGGCTCCTGCTGCTGCTACTGTCAACTCCTGCCAACTCCAGGGTGTGATTCATCCAATTTTTGGGCTCCTGAAGCCAACTCCAGTGTATATTTGGGCTCCTGCTGCTGCTGCTGCCAACTTCTGCCAACTCCAGGGTGTGATTCATCCAATTTTTGGGCTCCTGAAGCCAACTCCAGTGTATATTTGGGCTCCTGCTGCTGCTGCTGCCAACTCCTGCCAACTCCAGGGTGTGATTCATCCAATTTTTGGGCTCCTGAAGCCAACTCCAGTGTATATTTGGGCTCCTGCTGCTGCTACTGTCAACTCCTGCCAACTCCAGGGTGTGATTCATCCAATTTTTGGGCTCCTGAAGCCAACTCCAGTGTATATTTGGGCTCCTGCTGCTGCTGCTGCCAACTTCTGCCAACTCCAGGGTGTGATTCATCCAATTTTTGGGCTCCTGAAGCCAACTCCAGTGTATATTTGGGCTCCTGCTGCTGCTGCTGCTGCCAACTTCTGCCAACTCCAGGGTGTGATTCATCCAATTTTTGGGCTCCTGAAGCCAACTCCAGTGTATATTTGGGCTCCTGCTGCTGCTGCTGCCAACTTCTGCCAACTCCAGGGTGTGATTCATCCAATTTTTGGGCTCCTGAAGCCAACTCCAGTGTATATTTGGGCTCCTGCTGCTGCTACTGTCAACTCCTGCCAACTCCAGGCTGTGATTCATCCAATTTTTGGGCTCCTGAAGCCAACTCCAGTGTATATTTGGGCTCCTGCTGCTGCTGCTGTCAACTCCTGCCAACTCCAGGGTGTGATTCATCCAATTTTTGGGCTCCTGAAGCCAACTCCAGTGTATATTTGGGCTCCTGCTGCTGCTGCTGTCAACTCCTGCCAACTCCAGGGTGTGATTCATCCAATTTTTGGGCTCCTGAAGCCAACTCCAGTGTATATTTGGGCTCCTGCTGCTGCTGCTGCCAACTTCTGCCAACTCCAGGGTGTGATTCATCCAATTTTTGGGCTCCTGAAGCCAACTCCAGTGTATATTTGGGCTCCTGCTGCTGCTGCTGCCAACTCCTGCCAACTCCAGGGTGTGATTCATCCAATTTTTGGGCTCCTGAGGCCAACTCCAGTGTATATTTGGGCTCCTGCTGCTGCTACTGTCAACTCCTGCCAACTCCAGGCTGTGATTCATCCAATTTTTGGGCTCCTGAAGCCAACTCCAGTGTATATTTGGGCTCCTGCTGCTGCTACTGTCAACTCCTGCCAACTCCAGGGTGTGATTCATCCAATTTTTGGGCTCCTGAAGCCAACTCCAGTGTATATTTGGGCTCCTGCTGCTGCTGCTGCCAACTTCTGCCAACTCCAGGGTGTGATTCATCCAATTTTTGGGCTCCTGAAGCCAACTCCAGTGTATATTTGGGCTCCTGCTGCTGCTGCTGCCAACTTCTGCCAACTCCAGGGTGTGATTCATCCAATTTTTGGGCTCCTGAAGCCAACTCCAGTGTATATTTGGGCTCCTGCTGCTGCTGCTGCCAACTTCTGCCAACTCCAGGGTGTGATTCATCCAATTTTTGGGCTCCTGAAGCCAACTCCAGTGTATATTTGGGCTCCTGCTGCTGCTGCTGTCAACTCCTGCCAACTCCAGGGTGTGATTCATCCAATTTTTGGGCTCCTGAAGCCAACTCCAGTGTATATTTGGGCTCCTGCTGCTGCTGCTGTCAACTCCTGCCAACTCCAGGGTGTGATTCATCCAATTTTTGGGCTCCTGAAGCCAACTCCAGTGTATATTTGGGCTCCTGCTGCTGCTGCTGCCAACTTCTGCCAACTCCAGGGTGTGATTCATCCAATTTTTGGGCTCCTGAAGCCAACTCCAGTGTATATTTGGGCTCCTGCTGCTGCTGCTGCCAACTCCTGCCAACTCCAGGGTGTGATTCATCCAATTTTTGGGCTCCTGAGGCCAACTCCAGTGTATATTTGGGCTCCTGCTGCTGCTACTGTCAACTCCTGCCAACTCCAGGCTGTGATTCATCCAATTTTTGGGCTCCTGAAGCCAACTCCAGTGTATATTTGGGCTCCTGCTGCTGCTACTGTCAACTCCTGCCAACTCCAGGGTGTGATTCATCCAATTTTTGGGCTCCTGAAGCCAACTCCAGTGTATATTTGGGCTCCTGCTGCTGCTGCTGCCAACTTCTGCCAACTCCAGGGTGTGATTCATCCAATTTTTGGGCTCCTGAAGCCAACTCCAGTGTATATTTGGGCTCCTGCTGCTGCTGCTGCCAACTTCTGCCAACTCCAGGCTGTGATTCATCCAATTTTTGGGCTCCTGAAGCCAACTCCAGTGTATATTTGGGCTCCTGCTGCTGCTGCTGTCAACTCCTGCCAACTCCAGGGTGTGATTCATCCAATTTTTGGGCTCCTGAAGCCAACTCCAGTGTATATTTGGGCTCCTGCTGCTGCTGCTGCCAACTTCTGCCAACTCCAGGGTGTGATTCATCCAATTTTTGGGCTCCTGAGGCCAACTCCAGTGTATATTTGGGCTCCTGCTGCTGCTGCTGTCAACTCCTGCCAACTCCAGGGTGTGATTCATCCAATTTTTGGGCTCCTGAAGCCAACTCCAGTGTATATTTGGGCTCCTGCTGCTGCTGCTGCCAACTTCTGCCAACTCCAGGGTGTGATTCATCCAATTTTTGGGCTCCTGAGGCCAACTCCAGTGTATATTTGGGCTCCTTCTGCCCCTCATAGTGATGCCACTTCAACTCTCTGCAATTGTGCCGCTCTGCGATTCTATTAGCGATGCCTCTGATCTGCATGTGATATTTCTTAAAAGTATTATTTAACTAACCCAGCACGCATCCTGTGCGTGTTACAGCAAGGCTGAATGGTTTACAACCCTATTGAGGCTGTAGGAGGCTCAGAAATAGCCGTTTTTAATAGCGATTCGTCGCGAATTTATTCGGGTCGAAACGATTTTTGTCGGAAAATTCGGCGAATCAGTCGAATCGAATTTTTCAAAAGTTCGCTCATCTCTAGTTATGTCCCTAGCAACACTTTTCAGTAAACTCTGGGGGAATGAGGGGGTAAAACATTCAATACAGATCCAGCAGTATAGGGGTTTCATTGGACCCCTTATTAGATCACAAGTAGTAGTAAAAAATAAGGGACCACACCCAAAAAAATTTATATTCTCATTTTACGTACAATTACCCGCACCTTCAGCTGCAAGGACTGCTTCTGCTGGCAATTGAGACAAAGTTGTACAATAGATTCTTCGGCACTCCCATGACCAATGAGGGTGCGGGTGATAGGGAGGAGGTACCAGCAAGTCACCCCCCGGTTTGTCGGGCAGGTGGCTCACAGCCCCCTGACCCTGTGGGGTCCTTTGGACCTCTAACTAGTTCACCTAAAGTGAATAGAAAAACAACACCACACAATTTGTTTATTATTTCTGGTGCAATAGAAGGTAGTAGTACAGGGGTAAGCAGGGCCAAATTATGAGGAGGACGCAAGGGGCCTCCACCACTTGCCCTGCAAAGGGGGCCCCACCAACCTTTGGGTTATTCAGTCTTCGGTCTGACGGGCTGCAGGGCCAGTAACAAAGCTTTTGGCAGCAATGCCCCCCCCCCCCCCCCTGCCAGGTCAAGCCTTTGTTTGTCTTTGCAGCCAAAGCCACCACAGGGCAGGATGGAGCTGCAAATTCTCAGCATTCGTCAGCAATGCTACAGTGATAGGTGTGTGCAGAGCTGTCAATCTGCGGCTGCTCACTGCACATAAGCAACCAAGCACAGCCACTGGCAGCTCAATGCAGGGAACTGTCTTCTTCTGGACCAGCTGGGTGACTGCACCCCACCCACACAGGGGTGGCACAAAAGACTCAATCTGACATTCCAGTAAGTAGGCGGGTGCCAGACAACCATCAGTCAGATACTTGGCTGGACTATTATTTTAAAGGAAAAAAAATATTGCATCTGGGATCTCCACCAGATTTTGTGCCCAGGGGCCTCCACCACACTTATTCCGGCCCTGGGGGTAAGACACATAAATACTTTTAATACAACAATAACAACAATGCATATAAAACACATGCTATTATGAATCAGATGTGACAGACAAGTAAGTAAACACATAGATGCAGGCAGGGGCGTAGCGTGGGGGGTGCAGGTGGTGCACCCGAGCTGGGCGCTGTGTTGCCAGGGGGCAGCAGTTAGATGATGGGCAAGCCAGGCTATTTGTGTGATCACCGGGCCGCACAGGCAGAGAGGCAGTGTGTGTCTTTCTGATTGAGGAGGCTCCGCCCCCCAGATGCATCATCAATCTGCTGCCTGTGTCTCCCGGCCTGTGAGGAGGAGGAAGTCTGCAGTACTGCTAAGCTTCATGTAGGTAGGTGTGTGTGTGTCTTTTTGTCTGTCTGTGACACTGTCTATCAGTCTGTGTGTGTCTCTATCTCTCTGTCTGTGTGTCTCTCTCTGTGTCTGTTAGACTTTATATGTATTTACCATTTAATAAAGCACTGACCAATCTGGCTATGGTTTGCATGATGGGACCCTGATTAAAGCAGAACAAAACCCAACAGCGGCCAGTAAGGAATCTAAAAGATTCCAGGGCCAGCCACTGGCTTTTCCCCGAATTGGAATGCCCCACTGTGTGACACCCTTCCAGGCGCCCATTAAAACTCAGCTTTCCCCACTCCAATGGCAAATGCGTGGGTTCCTGTCCAATGAGAGCTGCCTGCTTTGACGTCATTGTTTACAATGGAGAGCATTGTAGGTGCTCCCACCCCAGCCATTCTGATAGGCATGGTCAGGCAGGTGAGCTTTTTTGGCTTCCCGGGGGGTTTCACACAGTAGGGCATCCCACTTTAGGATGCCCCAAGGGCACAGAACAAAGCAAAGAAGTCAAATTCACAGGTTTGGTTCTGCTTTAAAGAGAAAAAACCTCCCCCAATCCTCACCGATCTGCTGCCCCCCCCCCTGTTTTTTTTTTACTTACCTTGCCATGAATGGGATGCAATGGAGCCGGCCAAAATCCTGTGAGACTTTGCGGAGCTGCGAGATCGGTGTGGGACATTGAAGAGCACGGCTAAAGCCGCACTTGTCAGTTAGTGAAGGCTCAGCGGGCGACGGGGTGAGGATCGGGCCCTGAAGCAGCTGCATGCATCCAAAAGGTAAGTAGGGGCCAATGGGGGGGAGGGGGGTATCGACCCCTTTTTATTTTAGGTCCGATGTTCCTCTTTAAATTTGTATTTAAGATTAGTTTGGTAGAGGTTGTTTTATGGCCACTGTCATGTCTTCATAGGGAGGAAGATGCTTCTGTTCTGGATGGATTTTAGTTGTGTTTTACTACATATGGCTTTGGCAGCTTACCCTAAAGTGCACCTATACTCAGAAAGGAAGTTTATGTGGTCACCTTCCAACCCCTACCCTGTGCCCCAAAACAACCTGAGTTTTATTTTTTTACCACAGACTTTCCCCAATATTCATACAAACACCAGGAAAGAAAACAGGAAGTAGTATTATGGTGAATGGTGGTCATATGCTAATTAATTCAGATACAACCTAACTGTCACATAATGGCAGTTAGGTTGAAGTGCTCCCCATTGCTGAGCCATGTGACTGAACGCATCATCACTGGGGGCGGGGCTGCTCTGTCAAAATGGCTGTTTTGAGGCACTGGGCTGGAGATCGAACGTGACTACATTTACTTTCCTCTCAGTATAGGTGCACTTTAAAGAGGGTTTTGTTCCTCTCTGTTAGGGAATCCCGATTTGGGATGCCTCGCTGTGTGTATCCCCACATATTGCCCAAAAAAGCACCTCTTCTTTGTTCCCATGTGGGTCACTCAGCCAATCAACAGTGCTCGTTCCTTTCAGATTTCCTTTGCCACACTGATGTCAGTGCAGCAAGAAGATCTTAATGGAGAAAATGCTGCCGGCCGCATCCCTGCTCACCTCTAGCTGTTGACATTTCATTCAGAAAGGCCTGGCGGGGGTGTGCCCCCCAGATAGAGGTATGCTGGTGATACTGTCACATCCTCCAAGAAGAGTTAAGGAAATCGGGCGATCCAGGGGATTTAACACCATGGGGCATCCCAAGTCTTACAGGCTCTAGACCAGACCGTGGCTCCTCTTTAAGGTGGACCAAAACCCCATACAGCTGGCCCTAGAGTCTAATAAATTTCAGGGTGGGGTAAAAGCCCTCCCCAGTGGGATCCCAATTTAAAATGCGCAACTGTCAAACCCCCCAGAATCACTGCAAATCTTTTCTCATGCCTGCCTCCCACTTCACATAAACAGGCCTCCCCCACCCCTTTCTCCAAAGTCAAACCCCTGCCAGGCATAACTAAATGGCCGGCAGGTGTGCGCACAGCCAGCAGGCGATGCCCCCAAAAAGATTGCATTATTCTGACTAGAGAAATATCTGAGCATGTGTGCTGTGGGAGCATGGAATGAGGTAAGATTTACAGCTATCCAAGGGGTGTCACATGTAGGGACATCCCAAACCAAGGTGCCCTTATGAAGCACAAAACCCAGCAGGGTGAAAATCAAGAGTTTTGGTCCACTTAAATAGACTCTATATCTACTATATATTGCTGTACATATATTGGTATATAGTATCTTGGGTTTTGGCCCTGATCAGGTATGCCCCGCTGTGTGACCCCCCCCCCCCCAGGTTGCCTGATCTGACTTCCCCTTCCCCAGTCCTACCGCGCCTCTTGTCCAATCAGCGTGCTCGGATCTTGTCCCTTTCGTCTAAACATTTGACTAAGGTAGTGGATCTGAAGCCGCATCCCCCACTTGCCTCTAACAAGGAGCGTGCCCAAGCAAGTCATTCTGTTTTTAGCGGAACAAAACCCAACAGCAGCCGGCCTGGAATCTAAAAGATTCCAGGGCCAGTCACTAGCTTTCCCTCAATTTGGGATGCCCTGCTTTGTGAAACCCCCAGGACACTGGTAACTCACCTTTTCCTGATCCAATGGTGCATGTGTTGGCTCTCATCCAGAGACGTTTGCCTTTCAACATCTTTGTTTACAATGAGGAGCATGTGCTGCCCTGCATCCCCAATGGTCTGCATATGCTCTTGCCCCAGCCATTCAGAAAGGTTGGGACAGGAGCATGCACAACACAGGGGATAGCGCGGCAGCGCATGCTCCCCATTGAAGGCAATCCGAGCCCTTTGCCGAATTGCTGATGGGACGAAAGCCCGCGCTTGCGCAGTTGGACCAAGGAGAAGGGAGTTTTACTGGAAAACTGGGGGGCTTATATAGCAGGACATCCCAATTCAGGATGCCCCAGGGGCGCAAAATAAAACCTGAGAAAGTCTATCAGGTGCGGGGCAATTCAGCTTAAGCTTTATTTTTTTGGGGGGGGCAGCTATTCTGAATCTTTGCCCCGGGTGCAGAAAAGTCTAGCTAAGCCTCTTTATGCAGGAATACATTAGGAGAGAGGGCCCTGCCCCTGCAAACTTACAATTGAAAGGGAGAGGGGCCTGAAACAAGAGGCTGGGTCACAAAGGGTACTATGGAGGTGCCAAAAGTTCTGAGGGGTGATAAAACTGTAAGAAGGGTGGGATAAATCTGATTCTGAACGAATCCGAATTTCCCCACGATTCGATCGATCGAAGTTTTTAAACTCCATTTATTTCAATTACAGGCATTCTAAAATGGTGGATGAACATGTCCAGACATACCCCCTGGGGCAAGGTATCATGGGTAAGTCACATGCAGCCTATCAGCAGCCAGGAAGCCCGGTGACGTCACCGTGCTATATAAAGCGGCGGCCATCTTGCTTGTGCGCATTTCAGCCTTGCATTGCGGGCAGAGTACAGCTAGTTAGAGACAGGGACAGAGAGTTAGAGATAGGTAGGGAGAGTCAGAGAGGCAGACAGAGAGGTAGACCGAGCCAGGGAAAGATAGGGAAAAACCGGAACCATCCAGCCAGGGACAGCTTAGAAGTGACAGTGAAATTTTTTTTTTTTCATTAGCCAGATCAGTTTTCAATTCGATTTCAGTTCTTTGTGCTGTAAATCTGCCTTGCCACTGTGCATGCCATCTATGCAGTGGCTTATTTAACCCTATCTGTTACACACAAGCAATTATCATAATATATAACTGGATAAGTTTAAATATTTTTTGGTCTGCCTTTAACAAAAAAAAAACACCAGCCCACCTGGGTATCCCAAACCTGCACTTAGCAGCCTATCTGTTATACTAAATACGCTTGTTGATCCTTCCTCAGCTTAATCAAAGTATTGCATTTTGAATTGGTTTTTGGTCTGCCTTTAACAAAAAAAAACACCAGGCCGCAGGGCATGCCAAACCTGCACTTGGCAGCCTATCTGTTATACTAAATACGCTTGTTGATCCTTCCTCAGCTGAATCAAAGTATTGCATTTTGAATTGGTTTTTGGTCTGCCTTTAGCAAAAAAAACACCAGGCCGCAGGGCATCCCAAACCTGCATTAGGCATCCTATCTGTTATACTAAATACGCTTGTTGATCCTTCCTCAGCTTAATCAAAGTATTGCATTTTGAATTGGTTTTTGGTCTGCCTTTAACAAAAAAAACACCAGGCCGCAGGGCATCCCAAACCTGCATTAGGCAGCCTATCTGTTATACTAAATACGCTTGTTGATCCTTCCTCAGCTGAATCAAAGTATTGCATTTTGAATTGGTTTTTGGTCTGCCTTTAGCAAAAAAAACACCAGGCCGCAGGGCATCCCAAACCTGCATTAGCCAGCCTATCTGTTATACTAAAAACGCTTGTTGATCCTTCCTCAGCTTAATCAAAGTATTGCATTTTGAATTGTTTTTTTGGTAAATTTGCCATTTTGCAGCATTATATGGAACAGGCCCTGTGTAAATCTGAGGGGCAATAGCTTATATTGTGAGGCAAATTTGCCATTTTAAAGCATAATATAGAGCAGCCCCTGTGTAAATCTGAGGGGCAATAGCTTATACTGTGAGGTAAATTTGCCATTTTGCAGCATAATATAGAGCAGGCCCTGTGTAAATCTGAGGGGCAATAGCTTATACTGTGAGGTAAATTTGCCATTTTGCAGCATTATATAGAGCAGGCCCTGTGTAAATCTGAAGGGCATTAGTAGGGATGAGCGAATCGATCCGGACAAACCCGGATTCGATCCGAATTTCAGGAAAAATTCGGATCGAATCCGAATTTCCCCGCGATTCGATCGCTCGAAGTTTTCCTTTAACATCCATTCATTTACATTTACAGGCATTCTAAGATGGCGGACGGGACATGTCTGGACATCTATCCCGTGCCAGTGCAAGCTGGGGCAGTCACATGCAGCCTATCAGCAGCCAGCAAGCCTGGTGACGTCACAGCGCTATTTAAGTCGGCCATCTTGCTTTTCCTTCCTCATTTCTCTATTGCATTTGTGAGAGACAGAACGCTGTGTAGCTGAGGGAGAGAGGCAGTTAGACAGGCAGGGACAGACAGGGACAGGCTGGAGACAGGCAGGAGACAGACAGGAGACAGACAGAAAGTCAGCGAAAAACAGGGAAAGGTAGGAAAAATCGGAGGCTTTCACAGGGAGATATTTTTTTTTTTTTTCATCCAGCCTGAGTGTTACTAGCTGGCTGACAGGCTTTGTTAGCGTTTTCAGGCTGCTTATACTAACTAACTGTGCATATAATGAAAAAACTACCTGGTAAGGGGCACTACTAGTGTATGTGGAAACTACAATTAGTCCAGCTTGGGTGCTCCCTGAATTCCAGAACATGTGTTTATGAACCAAGAAGCAAAAACCTATAGGAATTCATTGAATTGGGCACACCAGCATCAATATTTAGAAAAATAATAATGTTTATTAATGGCATATAAACAATAAAAACATACAGGGGGTAAGACAAGGGGATATAAAAACAAAGGGTCTCCTGATAAATATTATTATGAATAAAGTCCCAGTTGGTCAAAAAGTTCCCTTTATGCCAAACCGTATCTCTATAATATCCAGGAATAATTAATCTATTCATCAATATTAAAAATGCATGATAACTAATTCATGATACAAAATAGGGGCGGTAAAGATGGTAAAAATGTGTGCAATGATAAATAACAATAACGATAGCAATAGCAGCAATGAGAAAACCACCCAGTGAATGTCCCAATAATATTTAAAAACAAAAAAAAAAAAGTGCCTATTGGTGCAAAAAATGCATGAAAAATAAAGACTTGTATTAATCAAGAAACCTGCTGCAGACGTAAGTAGATTCAGTGCCGTCTGCAGGATATTAAAGTGTGTCTGAGTGACCCGCGAGGCTGAGAAGCCTCATTGATACATTAATAACAATTAGAGAAAGTAAACAAACTCGCCGAGCAAAGCCCAGCGCCTGAGTGCCAAACCCTTATTCAAGTTAATACAAAGTGCAATGTAATTAAAAATGAACACAGCAATCATCCACAATAATGCTACAATACCGCCCAGACATGAAGTGTACACAGGAAATAAAAATATTATTGGGACATTCACTGGGTGGTTTTCTCATTGCTGCTATTGCTATCGTTATTGTTATTTATCATTGCACACATTTTTTTACCATCTTTACAGCCCCTATTTTGTATCATGAATTAGTTATCATGCATTTTTAATATTGATGAATAGATTAATTATTCCTGGATATTATAGAGATACGGTTTGGCATAAAGGGAACTTTTTGACCAACTGGGACTTTATTCATAATAATATTTATCAGGAGACCCTTTGTTTTTATATCCCCTTGTCTTACCCCCTGTATGTTTTTATTGTTTATATGCCATTAATAAACATTATTTTTCTAAACATTGATGCTGGTGTGCCCAATTCAATGAATTCCTATAGTAACTGTGCATATATACTGAACTGATCTTAAGTCTGCTGTGAGACATCCCATTCTGTGACTACACCAGCCTCTGTTTAAGACCATATAACCATTTGCACTTATTATAATTGAAATTAGGCCTGATAAAGACACTTTTCCTGGGCATAGCACTACTGGACCCTGCCAGGTCCACTTCTTTTTTGGGGCATCCCATTCTGTGACTACAGCAGCCTCTGTTTAAGACCATATAACCATTTGCACTTATTATAATTGAAATTAGGCCTGATAAAGACACTTTTGCTGGGCATAGCACTACTGGACCCTGCCAGGTGCACTTCTGTTGTGGCATCCCATTCTGTGACTACAGCAGCCTCTGTTTAAGACCATATAACCATTTGCACTTATTATAATTGAAATTAGGCCTGATAAAGACACTTTTGCTGGGCATAGCAATACTGGACCCTGCCAGGTCCACTTCTTTTTTGGGGCATCCCATTCTGTGACTACAGCAGCCTCTGTTTAAGACCATATAACCATTTGCACATATTATAATTGAAATTAGGCCTGATAAAGACACTTTTGCTGGGCATAGCACTACTGGACCCTGCCAGGTCCACTTCTTTTTTGGGGCATCCCATTCTGTGACTACAGCAGCCTCTGTTTAAGACCATATAACCATTTGCACATATTATAATTGAAATTAGGCCTGATAAAGACACTTTTGCTGGGCATAGCACTACTGGACCCTGCCAGGTCCACTTCTTTTTTGGGGCATCCCATTCTGTGACTACAGCAGCCTCTGTTTAAGACCATATAACCATTTGCACTTATTATAATTGAAATTAGGCCTGATAAAGACACTTTTGCTGGGCATAGCACTACTGGACCCTGCCAGGTCCACTTCTTTTTTGGGGCATCCCATTCTGTGACTACAGCAGCCTCTGTTTAAGACCATATAACCATTTGCACTTATTATAATTGAAATTAGGCCTGATAAAGACACTTTTGCTGGGCATAGCACTACTGGACCCTGCCAGGTCCACTTCTTTTTTGGGGCATCCCATTCTGTCACTACAGCAGCCTCTGTTTAAGACCATATAACCATTTGCACTTATTATAATTGAAATTAGGCCTGATAAAGACACTTTTGCTGGCCATAGCACTACTGGACCCTGCCAGGTCCACTTCTTTTTTGGGGCATCCCATTCTGTGACTACAGCAGCCTCTGTTTAAGACCATATAACCATTTGCACATATTATAATTGAAATTAGGCCTGATAAAGACACTTTTGCTGGCCATAGCACTACTGGACCCTGCCAGGTCCACTTCTTTTTTGGGGCATCCCATTCTGTGACTACAGCAGCCTCTGTTTAAGACCATATAACCATTTGCACTTATTATAATTGAAATTAGGCCTGATAAAGACACTTTTGCTGGGCATAGCACTACTGGACCCTGCCAGGTCCACTTCTTTTTTGGGGCATCCCATTCTGTGACTACAGCAGCCTCTGTTTAAGACCATATAACCATTTGCACTTATTATAATTGAAATTAGGCCTGATAAAGACACTTTTGCTGGGCATAGCACTACTGGACCCTGCCAGGTCCACTTCTTTTTTGGGGCATCCCATTCTGTGACTACAGCAGCCTCTGTTTAAGACCATATAACCATTTGCACTTATTATAATTGAAATTAGGCCTGATAAAGACACTTTTGCTGGGCATAGCACTACTGGACCCTGCCAGGTCCACTTCTTTTTTGGGGCATCCCATTCTGTCACTACAGCAGCCTCTGTTTAAGACCATATAACCATTTGCACTTATTATAATTGAAATTCGGCCTGATAAAGACACTTTTGCTGGGCATAGCACTACTGGACCCTGCCAGGTCCACTTCTTTTTTGGGGCATCCCATTCTGTGACTACAGCAGCCTCTGTTTAAGACCATATAACCATTTGCACTTATTATAATTGAAATTAGCCCTGATAAAGACACTTTTGCTGGGCATAGCACTACTGGACCCTGCCAGGTCCACTTCTTTTTTGGGGCATCCCATTCTGTGACTACAGCAGCCTCTGTTTAAGACCATATAACCATTTGCACTTATTATAATTGAAATTAGGCCTGATAAAGACACTTTTGCTGGGCATAGCACTACTGGACCCTGCCAGGTCCACTTCTTTTTTGGGGCATCCCATTCTGTGACTACAGCAGCCTCTGTTTAAGACCATATAACCATTTGCACTTATTATAATTGAAATTAGGCCTGATAAAGACACTTTTGCTGGGCATAGCACTACTGGACCCTGCCAGGTCCACTTCTTTTTTTGGGGCATCCCATTCTGTGACTACAGCAGCCTCTGTTTAAGACCATATAACCATTTGCACTTATTATAATTGAAATTAGGCCTGATAAAGACACTTTTGCTGGGCATAGCACTACTGGACCCTGCCAGGTCCACTTCTTTTTTGGGGCATCCCATTCTGTGACTACAGCAGCCTCTGTTTAAGACCATATAACCATTTGCACTTATTATAATTGAAATTAGGCCTGATAAAGACACTTTTGCTGGGCATAGCACTACTGGACCCTGCCAGGTGCACTACTGTTGTGGCATCCCATTCTGTGACTACAGCAGCCTCTGTTTAAGACCATATAACCATTTGCACTTATTATAATTGAAATTAGGCCTGATAAAGACACTTTTGCTGGGCATAGCACTACTTGACCCTGCCAGGTCCACTTCTTTTTTGGGGCATCCCATTCTGTGACTACAGCAGCCTCTGTTTAAGACCATATAACCATTTGCACTTATTATAATTGAAATTAGGCCTGATAAAGACACTTTTGCTGGGCATAGCACTACTGGACCCTGCCAGGTGCACTTCTGCTGTGGCATCCCATTCTGTGACTACAGCAGCCTCTGTTTAAGACCATATAACCATTTGCACTTATTTTAATTGAAATTAGCCCTGATAAAGACAATTTTGCTGGGCATAGCACTACTGGACCCTGCCAGGTCCACTTCTTTTTTGGGGCATCCCATTCTGTGACTACAGCAGCCTCTGTTTAAGACCATATAACCATTTGCACTTATTATAATTGAAATTAGGCCTGATAAAGACACTTTTGCTGGGCATAGCACTACTGGACCCTGCCAGGTCCACTTCTTTTTTGGGGCATCCCATTCTGTGACTACAGCAGCCTCTGTTTAAGACCATATAATCATTTGCACTTATTATAATTGAAATTAGCCCTGATAAAGACACTTTTGCTGGGCATAGCACTACTGGACCCTGCCAGGTCCACTTCTTTTTTGGGGCATCCCATTCTGTCACTACAGCAGCCTCTGTTTAAGACCATATAACCATTTGCACTTATTATAATTGAAATTAGGCCTGATAAAGACACTTTTGCTGGGCATAGCACTACTGGACCCTGCCAGGTCCACTTCTTTTTTGGGGCATCCCATTCTGTGACTACAGCAGCCTCTGTTTAAGACCATATAACCATTTGCACTTATTATAATTGAAATTAGGCCTGATAAAGACACTTTTGCTGGGCATAGCACTACTGGACCCTGCCAGGTCCACTTCTTTTTTTGGGGCATCCCATTCTGTGACTACAGCAGCCTCTGTTTAAGACCATATAACCATTTGCACTTATTATAATTGAAATTAGCCCTGATAAAGACACTTTTGCTGGGCATAGCACTACTGGACCCTGCCAGGTCCACTTCTTTTTTGGGGCATCCCATTCTGTGACTACAGCAGCCTCTGTTTAAGACCATATAACCAGGTAACCAGGTAAATTTGCCATTTTGCAGCATAATATAGAGCAGGCCCTGTGTAAATCTGAGGGGCAATAGCTTATACTGTGAGGTAAATTTGCCATTTTGCAGCATTATATAGAGCAGGCCCTGTGTAAATCTGAAGGGCATTAGTAGGGATGAGCGAATCGATCCGGACAAATCCGGATTCGATCCGAATTTCAGGAAAAATTCGGATCGAATCCGAATTTCCCCGCGATTCGATCGCTCGAAGTTTTCCTTTAACATCCATTCATTTACATTTACAGGCATTCTAAGATGGCGGACGGGACATGTCTGGACATCTATCCCGCGCCAGTGCAAGCTGGGGCAGTCACATGCAGCCTATCAGCAGCCAGCAAGCCTGGTGACGTCACAGCGCTATTTAAGTCGGCCATCTTGCTTTTCCTTCCTCATTTCTCTATTGCATTCGTGAGAGACAGAACGCTGTGTAGCTGAGGGAGAGAGGCAGTTAGACAGGCAGGGACAGACAGGGACAGGCTGGAGACAGGCAGGAGACAGACAGGAGACAGACAGGAGACAGACAGAAAGTCAGCGAAAAACAGGGAAAGGTAGGAAAAATCGGAGGCTTTCACAGGGAGATATTTTTTTTTTTTTCATCCAGCCTGAGTGTTACTAGCTGGCTGACAGGCTTTGTTAGCGTTTTCAGGCTGCTTATACTAACTAACTGTGCATATAATGAAAAAACTACCTGGTAAGGGGCACTACTAGTGTATGTGGAAACTACAATTAGTCCAGCTTGGGTGCTCCCTGAATTCCAGAACATGTGTTTATGAACCAAGAAGCAAAAACCTATAGGAATTCATTGAATTGGGCACACCAGCATCAATATTTAGAAAAATAATAATGTTTATTAATGGCATATAAACAATAAAAACATACAGGGGGTAAGACAAGGGGATATAAAAACAAAGGGTCTCCTGATAAATATTATTATGAATAAAGTCCCAGTTGGTCAAAAAGTTCCCTTTATGCCAAACCGTATCTCTATAATATCCAGGAATAATTAATCTATTCATCAATATTAAAAATGCATGATAACTAATTCATGATACAAAATAGGGGCGGTAAAGATGGTAAAAATGTGTGCAATGATAAATAACAATAACGATAGCAATAGCAGCAATGAGAAAACCACCCAGTGAATGTCCCAATAATATTTAAAAAAAAAAAAAAAAAAAAAGTGCCTGGGACTTTATTCATAATAATATTTATCAGGAGACCCTTTGTTTTTATATCCCCTTGTCTTACCCCCTGTATGTTTTTATTGTTTATATGCCATTAATAAACATTATTTTTCTAAATATTGATGCTGGTGTGCCCAATTCAATGAATTCCTATAGTAACTGTGCATATATACTGAACTGATCTCAAGTCTGCTGTGAGGCATCCCATTCTGTGACTACACCAGCCTCTGTTTAAGACCATATAACCATTTGCACTTATTATAATTGAAATTAGGCCTGATAAAGACACTTTTCCTGGGCATAGCACTACTGGACCCTGCCAGGTCCACTTCTTTTTTGGGGCATCCCATTCTGTGACTACAGCAGCCTCTGTTTAAGACCATATAACCATTTGCACTTATTATAATTGAAATTAGGCCTGATAAAGACACTTTTGCTGGGCATAGCACTACTGGACCCTGCCAGGTCCACTTCTTTTTTGGGGCATCCCATTCTGTGACTACAGCAGCCTCTGTTTAAGACCATATAACCATTTGCACTTATTATAATTGAAATTAGGCCTGATAAAGACACTTTTGCTGGGCATAGCACTACTGGACCCTGCCAGGTCCACTTCTTTTTTGGGGCATCCCATTCTGTCACTACAGCAGCCTCTGTTTAAGACCATATAACCATTTGCACTTATTATAATTGAAATTAGCCCTGATAAAGACACTTTTGCTGGGCATAGCACTACTGGACCCTGCCAGGTCCACTTCTTTTTTGGGGCATCCCATTCTGTGACTACAGCAGCCTCTGTTTAAGACCATATAACCATTTGCACTTATTATAATTGAAATTAGGCCTGATAAAGACACTTTTGCTGGGCATAGCACTACTGGACCCTGCCAGGTCCACTTCTGTTGTGGCATCCCATTCTGTGACTACAGCAGCCTCTGTTTAAGACCATATAACCATTTGCACTTATTATAATTGAAATTAGGCCTGATAAAGACACTTTTGCTGGGCATAGCACTACTGGACCCTGCCAGGTCCACTTCTTTTTTGGGGCATCCCATTCTGTGACTACAGCAGCCTCTGTTTAAGACCATATAACCATTTGCACTTATTATAATTGAAATTAGGCCTGATAAAGACACTTTTGCTGGGCATAGCACTACTGGACCCTGCCAGGTCCACTTCTTTTTTGGGGCATCCCATTCTGTGACTACAGCAGCCTCTGTTTAAGACCATATAACCATTTGCACTTATTATAATTGAAATTAGGCCTGATAAAGACACTTTTGCTGGGCATAGCACTACTGGACCCTGCCAGGTCCACTTCTTTTTTGGGGCATCCCATTCTGTCACTACAGCAGCCTCTGTTTAAGACCATATAACCATTTGCACTTATTATAATTGAAATTCGGCCTGATAAAGACACTTTTGCTGGGCATAGCACTACTGGACCCTGCCAGGTCCACTTCTTTTTTGGGGCATCCCATTCTGTGACTACAGCAGCCTCTGTTTAAGACCATATAACCATTTGCACTTATTATAATTGAAATTAGCCCTGATAAAGACACTTTTGCTGGGCATAGCACTACTGGACCCTGCCAGGTCCACTTCTTTTTTGGGGCATCCCATTCTGTGACTACAGCAGCCTCTGTTTAAGACCATATAACCATTTGCACTTATTATAATTGAAATTAGGCCTGATAAAGACACTTTTGCTGGGCATAGCACTACTGGACCCTGCCAGGTCCACTTCTTTTTTGGGGCATCCCATTCTGTGACTACAGCAGCCTCTGTTTAAGACCATATAACCATTTGCACTTATTATAATTGAAATTAGGCCTGATAAAGACACTTTTGCTGGGCATAGCACTACTGGACCCTGCCAGGTCCACTTCTTTTTTTGGGGCATCCCATTCTGTGACTACAGCAGCCTCTGTTTAAGACCATATAACCATTTGCACTTATTATAATTGAAATTAGGCCTGATAAAGACACTTTTGCTGGGCATAGCACTACTGGACCCTGCCAGGTCCACTTCTTTTTTGGGGCATCCCATTCTGTGACTACAGCAGCCTCTGTTTAAGACCATATAACCATTTGCACTTATTATAATTGAAATTAGGCCTGATAAAGACACTTTTGCTGGGCATAGCACTACTGGACCCTGCCAGGTGCACTACTGTTGTGGCATCCCATTCTGTGACTACAGCAGCCTCTGTTTAAGACCATATAACCATTTGCACTTATTATAATTGAAATTAGGCCTGATAAAGACACTTTTGCTGGGCATAGCACTACTTGACCCTGCCAGGTCCACTTCTTTTTTGGGGCATCCCATTCTGTGACTACAGCAGCCTCTGTTTAAGACCATATAACCATTTGCACTTATTATAATTGAAATTAGGCCTGATAAAGACACTTTTGCTGGGCATAGCACTACTGGACCCTGCCAGGTGCACTTCTGCTGTGGCATCCCATTCTGTGACTACAGCAGCCTCTGTTTAAGACCATATAACCATTTGCACTTATTTTAATTGAAATTAGCCCTGATAAAGACACTTTTGCTGGGCATAGCACTACTGGACCCTGCCAGGTCCACTTCTTTTTTGGGGCATCCCATTCTGTGACTACAGCAGCCTCTGTTTAAGACCATATAACCATTTGCACTTATTATAATTGAAATTAGGCCTGATAAAGACACTTTTGCTGGGCATAGCACTACTGGACCCTGCCAGGTCCACTTCTTTTTTGGGGCATCCCATTCTGTGACTACAGCAGCCTCTGTTTAAGACCATATAATCATTTGCACTTATTATAATTGAAATTAGCCCTGATAAAGACACTTTTGCTGGGCATAGCACTACTGGACCCTGCCAGGTCCACTTCTTTTTTGGGGCATCCCATTCTGTCACTACAGCAGCCTCTGTTTAAGACCATATAACCATTTGCACTTATTATAATTGAAATTAGGCCTGATAAAGACACTTTTGCTGGGCATAGCACTACTGGACCCTGCCAGGTCCACTTCTTTTTTGGGGCATCCCATTCTGTGACTACAGCAGCCTCTGTTTAAGACCATATAACCATTTGCACTTATTATAATTGAAATTAGGCCTGATAAAGACACTTTTGCTGGGCATAGCACTACTGGACCCTGCCAGGTCCACTTCTTTTTTTGGGGCATCCCATTCTGTGACTACAGCAGCCTCTGTTTAAGACCATATAACCATTTGCACTTATTATAATTGAAATTAGCCCTGATAAAGACACTTTTGCTGGGCATAGCACTACTGGACCCTGCCAGGTCCACTTCTTTTTTGGGGCATCCCATTCTGTGACTACAGCAGCCTCTGTTTAAGACCATATAACCAGGTAACCAGGTAAATTTGCCATTTTGCAGCATAATATAGAGCAGGCCCTGTGTAAATCTGAGGGGCAATAGCTTATACTGTGAGGTAAATTTGCCATTTTGCAGCATTATATAGAGCAGGCCCTGTGTAAATCTGAAGGGCATTAGTAGGGATGAGCGAATCGATCCGGACAAATCCGGATTCGATCCGAATTTCAGGAAAAATTCGGATCGAATCCGAATTTCCCCGCGATTCGATCGCTCGAAGTTTTCCTTTAACATCCATTCATTTACATTTACAGGCATTCTAAGATGGCGGACGGGACATGTCTGGACATCTATCCCGCGCCAGTGCAAGCTGGGGCAGTCACATGCAGCCTATCAGCAGCCAGCAAGCCTGGTGACGTCACAGCGCTATTTAAGTCGGCCATCTTGCTTTTCCTTCCTCATTTCTCTATTGCATTCGTGAGAGACAGAACGCTGTGTAGCTGAGGGAGAGAGGCAGTTAGACAGGCAGGGACAGACAGGGACAGGCTGGAGACAGGCAGGAGACAGACAGGAGACAGACAGAAAGTCAGCGAAAAACAGGGAAAGGTAGGAAAAATCAGAGGCTTTCACAGGGAGATATTTTTTTTTTTTTCATCCAGCCTGAGTGTTACTAGCTGGCTGACAGGCTTTGTTAGCGTTTTCAGGCTGCTTATACTAACTAACTGTGCATATAATGAAAAAACTACCTGGTAAGGGGCACTACTAGTGTATGTGGAAACTACAATTAGTCCAGCTTGGGTGCTCCCTGAATTCCAGAACATGTGTTTATGAACCAAGAAGCAAAAACCTATAGGAATTCATTGAATTGGGCACACCAGCATCAATATTTAGAAAAATAATAATGTTTATTAATGGCATATAAACAATAAAAACATACAGGGGGTAAGACAAGGGGATATAAAAACAAAGGGTCTCCTGATAAATATTATTATGAATAAAGTCCCAGTTGGTCAAAAAGTTCCCTTTATGCCAAACCGTATCTCTATAATATCCAGGAATAATTAATCTATTCATCAATATTAAAAATGCATGATAACTAATTCATGATACAAAATAGGGGCGGTAAAGATGGTAAAAATGTGTGCAATGATAAATAACAATAACGATAGCAATAGCAGCAATGAGAAAACCACCCAGTGAATGTCCCAATAATATTTAAAAAAAAAAAAAAAAAAAAAGTGCCTGGGACTTTATTCATAATAATATTTATCAGGAGACCCTTTGTTTTTATATCCCCTTGTCTTACCCCCTGTATGTTTTTATTGTTTATATGCCATTAATAAACATTATTTTTCTAAATATTGATGCTGGTGTGCCCAATTCAATGAATTCCTATAGTAACTGTGCATATATACTGAACTGATCTCAAGTCTGCTGTGAGGCATCCCATTCTGTGACTACACCAGCCTCTGTTTAAGACCATATAACCATTTGCACTTATTATAATTGAAATTAGGCCTGATAAAGACACTTTTCCTGGGCATAGCACTACTGGACCCTGCCAGGTCCACTTCTTTTTTGGGGCATCCCATTCTGTGACTACAGCAGCCTCTGTTTAAGACCATATAACCATTTGCACTTATTATAATTGAAATTAGGCCTGATAAAGACACTTTTGCTGGGCATAGCACTACTGGACCCTGCCAGGTCCACTTCTTTTTTGGGGCATCCCATTCTGTGACTACAGCAGCCTCTGTTTAAGACCATATAACCATTTGCACTTATTATAATTGAAATTAGGCCTGATAAAGACACTTTTGCTGGGCATAGCACTACTGGACCCTGCCAGGTCCACTTCTTTTTTGGGGCATCCCATTCTGTCACTACAGCAGCCTCTGTTTAAGACCATATAACCATTTGCACTTATTATAATTGAAATTAGCCCTGATAAAGACACTTTTGCTGGGCATAGCACTACTGGACCCTGCCAGGTCCACTTCTTTTTTGGGGCATCCCATTCTGTGACTACAGCAGCCTCTGTTTAAGACCATATAACCATTTGCACTTATTATAATTGAAATTAGGCCTGATAAAGACACTTTTGCTGGGCATAGCACTACTGGACCCTGCCAGGTCCACTTCTGTTGTGGCATCCCATTCTGTGACTACAGCAGCCTCTGTTTAAGACCATATAACCATTTGCACTTATTATAATTGAAATTAGGCCTGATAAAGACACTTTTGCTGGGCATAGCACTACTGGACCCTGCCAGGTCCACTTCTTTTTGGGGGCATCCCATTCTGTGACTACAGCAGCCTCTGTTTAACACCATATAACCATTTGCACTTATTATAATTGAAATTAGGCCTGATAAAGACACTTTTGCTGGGCATAGCACTACTGGACCCTGCCAGGTCCACTTCTTTTTTGGGGCATCCCATTCTGTGACTACAGCAGCCTCTGTTTAAGACCATATAACCATTTGCACTTATTATAATTGAAATTAGGCCTGATAAAGACACTTTTGTTGGGCATAGCACTACTGGACCCTGCCAGGTGCACTTCTGTTGTGGCATCCCATTCTGTGACTACAGCAGCCTCTGTTTAAGACCATATAACCATTTGCACTTATTATAATTGAAATTAGGCCTGATAAAGACACTTTTGCTGGGCATAGCACTACTGGACCCTGCCAGGTCCACTTCTTTTTTGGGGCATCCCATTCTGTGACTACAGCAGCCTCTGTTTAAGACCATATAACCATTTGCACTTATTATAATTGAAATTAGGCCTGATAAAGACACTTTTGCTGGGCATAGCACTACGGGACCCTGCTAGGTCCACTTCTTTTTTGGGGCATCCCATTCTGTCACTACAGCAGCCTCTGTTTAAGACCATATAACCATTTGCACTTATTATAATTGAAATTAGCCCTGATAAAGACACTTTTGCTGGGCATAGCACTACTGGACCCTGCCAGGTCTACTTCTTTTTTGGGGCATCCCATTCTGTGACTACAGCAGCCTCTGTTTAAGACCATATAACCATTTGCACTTATTATAATTGAAATTAGGCCTGATAAAGACACTTTTGCTGGGCATAGCACTACTGGACCCTGCCAGGTGCACTTCTGTTGTGGCATCCCATTCTGTGACTACAGCAGCCTCTGTTTAAGACCATATAACCATTTGCACTTATTATAATTGAAATTAGGCCTGATAAAGACACTTTTGCTGGGCATAGCACTACTGGACCCTGCCAGGTCCACTTCTTTTTTGGGGCATCCCATTCTGTGACTACAGCAGCCTCTGTTTAAGACCATATAACCATTTGCACTTATTATAATTGAAATTAGGCCTGATAAAGACACTTTTGCTGGGCATAGCACTACTGGACCCTGCCAGGTCCACTTCTTTTTTGTGGCATCCCATTCTGTGACTACAGCAGCCTCTGTTTAACACCATATAACCATTTGCACTTATTATAATTGAAATTAGGCCTAATAAAGACACTTTTGCTGGGCATAGCACTACTGGACCCTGCCAGGTCCACTTCTTTTTTGGGGCATCCCATTCTGTGCCTACAGCAGCCTCTGTTTAAGACCATATAACCATTTGCACTTATTATAATTGAAATTAGGCCTGATAAAGACACTTTTGTTGGGCATAGCACTACTGGACCCTGCCAGGTGCACTTCTGTTGTGGCATCCCATTCTGTGACTACAGCAGCCTCTGTTTAAGACCATATAACCATTTGCACTTATTATAATTGAAATTAGGCCTGATAAAGACACTTTTGCTGGGCATAGCACTACTGGACCCTGCCAGGTCCACTTCTTTTTTGGGGCATCCCATTCTGTGACTACAGCAGCCTCTGTTTAAGACCATATAACCATTTGCACTTATTATAATTGAAATTAGGCCTTAAAAAGACACTATTGCTGGGCATAGCACTACGGGACCCTGCCAGGTCCACTTCTTTTTTGGGGCATCCCATTCTGTGACTACAGCAGCCTCTGTTTAAGACCATATAACCATTTGCACTTATTATAATTGAAATTAGGCCTGATAAAGACACTTTTGCTGGGCATAGCACTACTGGACCCTGCCAGGTCCACTTCTTTTTTGGGGCATCCCATTCTGTCACTACAGCAGCCTCTGTTTAAGACCATATAACCATTTGCACTTATTATAATTGAAATTAGCCCTGATAAAGACACTTTTGCTGGGCATAGCACTACTGGACCCTGCCAGGTCCACTTCTTTTTTGGGGCATCCCATTCTGTGACTACAGCAGCCTCTGTTTAAGACCATATAATCATTTGCACTTATTATAATTGAAATTAGCCCTGATAAAGACACTTTTGCTGGGCATAGCACTACTGGACCCTGCCAGGTCCACTTCTTTTTTGGGGCATCCCATTCTGTGACTACAGCAGCCTCTGTTTAAGACCATATAACCATTTGCACTTATTATAATTGAAATTAGGCCTGATAAAGACACTTTTGCTGGGCATAGCACTACTGGACCCTGCCAGGTCCACTTCTTTTTTGGGGCATCCCATTCTGTGACTACAGCAGCCTCTGTTTAAGACCATATAACCATTTGCACTTATTATAATTGAAATTAGGCCTGATAAAGACACTTTTGCTGGGCATAGCACTACTGGACCCTGCCAGGTCCACTTCTTTTTTTGGGGCATCCCATTCTGTGACTACAGCAGCCTCTGTTTAAGACCATATAACCATTTGCACTTATTATAATTGAAATTAGCCCTGATAAAGACACTTTTGCTGGGCATAGCACTACTGGACCCTGCCAGGTCCACTTCTTTTTTGGGGTATCCCATTCTGTGACTACAGCAGCCTCTGTTTAAGACCATATAACCAGGTAACCAGGTAAATTTGCCATTTTGCAGCATAATATAGAGCAGGCCCTGTGTAAATCTGAGGGGCAATAGCTTATACTGTGAGGTAAATTTGCCATTTTGCAGCATTATATAGAGCAGGCCCTGTGTAAATCTGAAGGGCATTAGTAGGGATGAGCGAATCGATCCGGACAAATCCGGATTCGATCCGAATTTCAGGAAAAATTCGGATCGAATCCGAATTTCCCCGCGATTCGATCGCTCGAAGTTTTCCTTTAACATCCATTCATTTACATTTACAGGCATTCTAAGATGGCGGACGGGACATGTCTGGACATCTATCCCGCGCCAGTGCAAGCTGGGGCAGTCACATGCAGCCTATCAGCAGCCAGCAAGCCTGGTGACGTCACAGCGCTATTTAAGTCGGCCATCTTGCTTTTCCTTCCTCATTTCTCTATTGCATTCGTGAGAGACAGAACGCTGTGTAGCTGAGGGAGAGAGGCAGTTAGACAGGCAGGGACAGACAGGGACAGGCTGGAGACAGGCAGGAGACAGACAGAAAGTCAGCGAAAAACAGGGAAAGGTAGGAAAAATCAGAGGCTTTCACAGGGAGATATTTTTTTTTTTTTTCATCCAGCCTGAGTGTTACTAGCTGGCTGACAGGCTTTGTTAGCGTTTTCAGGCTGCTTATACTAACTAACTGTGCATATAATGAAAAAACTACCTGGTAAGGGGCACTACTAGTGTATGTGGAAACTACAGTTAGTCCAGCTTGGGTGCTCCCTGAATTCCAGAACATGTGTTTATGAACCAAGAAGAAAAAACCTATAGGAATTCATTGAATTGGGCACACCAGCATCAATATTTAGAAAAATAATAATGTTTATTAATGGCATATAAACAATAAAAACATACAGGGGGTAAGACAAGGGGATATAAAAACAAAGGGTCTCCTGATAAATATTATTATGAATAAAGTCCCAGTTGGTCAAAAAGTTCCCTTTATGCCAAACCGTATCTCTATAATATCCAGGAATAATTAATCTATTCATCAATATTAAAAATGCATGATAACTAATTCATGATACAAAATAGGGGCGGTAAAGATGGTAAAAATGTGTGCAATGATAAATAACAATAACGATAGCAATAGCAGCAATGAGAAAACCACCCAGTGAATGTCCCAATAATATTTAAAAAAAAAAAAAAAAAAAGTGCCTATTGGTGCAAAAAATGCATGAAAAATAAAGACTTGTATTAATCAAGAAACCTGCTGCAGACGTAAGTAGATTCAGTGCCGTCTGCAGGATATTAAAGTGTGTCTGAGTGACCCGCGAGGCTGAGAAGCCTCATTGATACATTAATAACAATTAGAGAAAGTAAACAAACTCGCCGAGCAAAGCCCAGCGCCTGAGTGCCAAACCCTTATTCAAGTTAATACAAAGTGCAATGTAATTAAAAATGAACACAGCAATCATCCACAATAATGCTACAATACCGCCCAGACATGAAGTGTACACAGGAAATAAAAATATTATTGGGACATTCACTGGGTGGTTTTCTCATTGCTGCTATTGCTATCGTTATTGTTATTTATCATTGCACACATTTTTTTACCATCTTTACAGCCCCTATTTTGTATCATGAATTAGTTATCATGCATTTTTAATATTGATGAATAGATTAATTATTCCTGGATATTATAGAGATACGGTTTGGCATAAAGGGAACTTTCTGACCAACTGGGACTTTATTCATAATAATATTTATCAGGAGACCCTTTGTTTTTATATCCCCTTGTCTTACCCCCTGTATGTTTTTATTGTTTATATGCCATTAATAAACATTATTTTTCTAAATATTGATGCTGGTGTGCCCAATTCAATGAATTCCTATAGTAACTGTGCATATATACTGAACTGATCTCAAGTCTGCTGTGAGGCATCCCATTCTGTGACTACACCAGCCTCTGTTTAAGACCATATAACCATTTGCACTTATTATAATTGAAATTAGGCCTGATAAAGACACTTTTCCTGGGCATAGCACTACTGGACCCTGCCAGGTCCACTTCTTTTTTGGGGCATCCCATTCTGTGACTACAGCAGCCTCTGTTTAAGACCATATAACCATTTGCACTTATTATAATTGAAATTAGGCCTGATAAAGACACTTTTGCTGGGCATAGCACTACTGGACCCTGCCAGGTCCACTTCTTTTTTGGGGCATCCCATTCTGTGACTACAGCAGCCTCTGTTTAAGACCATATAACCATTTGCACTTATTATAATTGAAATTAGGCCTGATAAAGACACTTTTGCTGGGCATAGCACTACTGGACCCTGCCAGGTCCACTTCTTTTTTGGGGCATCCCATTCTGTCACTACAGCAGCCTCTGTTTAAGACCATATAACCATTTGCACTTATTATAATTGAAATTAGCCCTGATAAAGACACTTTTGCTGGGCATAGCACTACTGGACCCTGCCAGGTCCACTTCTTTTTTGGGGCATCCCATTCTGTGACTACAGCAGCCTCTGTTTAAGACCATATAACCATTTGCACTTATTATAATTGAAATTAGGCCTGATAAAGACACTTTTGCTGGGCATAGCACTACTGGACCCTGCCAGGTGCACTTCTGTTGTGGCATCCCATTCTGTGACTACAGCAGCCTCTGTTTAAGACCATATAACCATTTGCACTTATTATAATTGAAATTAGGCCTGATAAAGACACTTTTGCTGGGCATAGCACTACTGGACCCTGCCAGGTCCACTTCTTTTTTGGGGCATCCCATTCTGTGACTACAGCAGCCTCTGTTTAAGACCATATAACCATTTGCACTTATTATAATTGAAATTAGCCCTGATAAAGACACTTTTGCTGGGCATAGCACTACTGGACCCTGCCAGGTCCACTTCTTTTTTGGGGCATCCCATTCTGTGACTACAGCAGCCTCTGTTTAAGACCATATAACCATTTGCACTTATTATAATTGAAATTAGCCCTGATAAAGACACTTTTGCTGGGCATAGCACTACTGGACCCTGCCAGGTCCACTTCTTTTTTGGGGCATCCCATTCTGTGACTACAGCAGCCTCTGTTTAAGACCATATAACCATTTGCACTTATTATAATTGAAATTAGGCCTGATAAAGACACTTTTGCTGGGCATAGCACTACTGGACCCTGCCAGGTGCACTTCTGTTGTGGCATCCCATTCTGTGACTACAGCAGCCTCTGTTTAAGACCATATAACCATTTGCACTTATTATAATTGAAATTAGGCCTGATAAAGACACTTTTGCTGGGCATAGCACTACTGGACCCTGCCAGGTCCACTTCTTTTTTGGGGCATCCCATTCTGTGACTACAGCAGCCTCTGTTTAAGACCATATAACCATTTGCACTTATTATAATTGAAATTAGGCCTGATAAAGACACTTTTGCTGGGCATAGCACTACTGGACCCTGCCAGGTGCACTTCTGTTGTGGCATCCCATTCTGTGACTACAGCAGCCTCTGTTTAAGACCATATAACCATTTGCACTTATTATAATTGAAATTAGCCCTGATAAAGACACTTTTGCTGGGCATAGCACTACTGGACCCTGCCAGGTCCACTTCTTTTTTGGGGCATCCCATTCTGTGACTACAGCAGCCTCTGTTTAAGACCATATAACCATTTGCACTTATTATAATTGAAATTAGGCCTGATAAAGACACTTTTGCTGGGCATAGCACTACTGGACCCTGCCAGGTCCACTTCTTTTTTGGGGCATCCCAATCTGTGACTACAGCAGCCTCTGTTTAAGACCATATAACCATTTGCACTTATTATAATTGAAATTAGGCCCGATAAAGACACTTTTGATGGGCATAGCACTACTGGACACTGCCAGGTCCACTTCTTTTTTGGGGCATCCCATTCTGTGACTACAGCAGCCTCTGTTTAAGACCATATAACCATTTGCACTTATTATAATTGAAATTAGGCCTGATAAAGACACTTTTGCTGGGCATAGCACTACTGGACCCTGCCAGGTCCACTTCTTTTTTGGGGCATCCCATTCTGTGACTACAGCAGCCTCTGTTTAAGACCATATAACCATTTGCACTTATTATAATTGAAATTAGGCCTGATACAGACACTTTTGCTGGGCATAGCACTACTGGACCCTGCCAGGTCCACTTCTTTTTTGGGGCATCCCATTCTGTGACTACAGCAGCCTCTGTTTAAGACCATATAACCATTTGCACTTATTATAATTGAAATTAGCCCTGATAAAGACACTTTTGCTGGGCATAGCACTACTGGACCCTGCCAGGTCCACTTCTTTTTTGGGGCATCCCATTCTGTGACTACAGCAGCCTCTGTTTAAGACCATATAACCATTTGCACTTATTATAATTGAAATTAGGCCTGATAAAGACACTTTTGCTGGGCATAGCACTACTGGACCCTGCCAGGTCCACTACTTTTTTGGGGCATCCCATTCTGTGACTACATCAGCCTCTGTTTAAGACCATATAACCATTTGCACTTATTATAATTGAAATTAGGCCTGATAAAGACACTTTTGCTGGGCATAGCACTACTGGACCCTGCCAGGTCCACTTCTTTTTTGGGGCATCCCATTCTGTGACTACAGCAGCCTCTGTTTAAGACCATATAACCATTTGCACTTATTATAATTGAAATTAGGCCTGATAAAGACACTTTTGCTGTGCATATTCTTACTGCTGCCTGCCAGGTGCACTCCTTTTTGGGGCATCCCATTCTGTAACATACCATTAGCCTCTGTATTTACTCTAAGCTGCACAGTTATTTAAATAAATTTGGCCTGTATGAGCCTGCTTACACACTGCTGCTTTGTGCATATATACTGATCTCAAGTCAGCTTTGGGGCATCCCATTCTGTAACATACCATTAGCCTCTGCATTTACTGTAAGCTGCACAGTTATTTAAAGAAATTTGGCCTGTATGAGCCTGCTTACACACTGCTGCTGTGTGCATATATACTGATCTCAAGTCAGCTTGGGGCATCCCATTCTGTAACATACCATTAGCCTCTGCATTTACTGTAAGCTGCACAGTTATTTAAAGAAATTTGGCCTGTATGAGCCTGCTTACACACTGCTGCTGTGTGCATATATACTGATCTCAAGTCAGCTTTGGGGCATCCCATTCTGTAACATAACATAACCTACCTACCATACTAAGCAGCTCTCTTATTTAAACTAAGCAGGCCTCTTATTTACACTAAGCAGCTCTCTTATTTAAACTAAGCATGCCTCTTATTTACACTAAGCAGCTCTCTTATTTAAGCTAAGCAGCTCTCTTATTTAAACTAAGCAGGCCTCTTGGAGGCTGATTGTCCACTTTTGGGTGTGCATTTATATTCGGTTTCATATACAGTGGGGTATCCCAATTTGTAAGATAACCTACCCCAACCATGTAAACTAAATAGGCCTGTTGCAGCCTGAGTTTCTCTGCTTGCGTATGGCCTGCATTACAATCTGTCTCTTTCAATGACACTGCTGCCTGGGGTATCCCAATTTGTAAGATAACCTACCCCAACCATGTAAACTAAAGGTTACGTCCTTCCAGAAGGAAAACTTATGCCGAACACTATTTTTGTTAGGGGCATTGACCTTTGGATTGATCGGCATGAAATTAAGGTTTGGCGCTGTAAAGAAGGTCAAAATTATGTCTCATACTTGGATTATTGTTAATTTTTGTTCAGCTTGAAATATAACAGGCCACACGGGCATCCCAAGGCACATGCTATTTTAACCCTATCTGTTATACAACATAAGCGTTGATCAGCATCAGCTGCTTTATTAAGCTACTTCAGTTTGCACTTGTTTTTGACTGTTTTTAATAAACCAGGCTGCAGGGCACCCCAAAGCTGCACCTTGCACCCTTTCTGGTATACAACATAAGTGTTGATCAGCATCAGCTTCATTAAGCTACTTCAGTTTGCACTTCCTTTTTGACTGCTTTCATTTAACCAGGCCGCAGGGCACCCCAAAGCTGCACCTTGCACCCTACCTGTTTATACTAAATAAGCATCTACAGCCTCAGCTTTATTAAGTTATTGCATTTTGAATTGGTTTTAGTCTGCTTTAAATACACCAGGCCGCAGGGCATCCCAAACCTGCATGTTGCACCCCATCTGTTATACTAAATAAACGTTGATCAGCATCAGCTTTATTAAGCTATTGCATTTTGCATTGGTTTTTGTACTGCTGCCAAAACACTAGCCCATATGGGCATCCCAAACCAGCACATGTCACCCTATCTGTTATACTAAATAAGCTTCTACAGGCCCTTTTTTTATTTATTTATTTTTATTTATATAGAGCTGCAATAGCTTATATTGTGAGGTAAATTTGCCATTTTGCAGCATAATATAGAGCAGCCCCTGTGTAAATTTGAGGGGCAATAGCTTATATAGTGAGGTAAATTTGCCATTTTGCTTCGTTATATAGAGCAGGCCCTGTGTAAATCTGAGGGGCAATAGCTTATATAGTGAGGTAAATTTGCCATTTTGCTTCGTTATATAGAGCAGGCCCTGTGTAAATCTGAGGGGCAATAGCTTATATGGTGAGGTAAATTTGCCATTTTGCAGCATAATATAGAGCAGCCCCTGTGTAAATCTGAGGGGCAATAGCTTATATAGTGAGGTAAATTTGCCATTTTGCTTCGTTATATAGAGCAGGCCCTGTGTAAATCTGAGGGGCAATAGTTTATATTATGAGGTAAATTCATGGTTTTGCACCATTATATGGAGCAGCCCCTGTGTAAATCTGAGGGGCAATAGCTTATATTGTGAGGTAAATTTGCCATTTTGCTTCGTTATATAGAGCAGCCCAGTTGCCATCTAAATCAACTACTGTCCGGCCAGTACAGCTTTTCCAGGGCAAACTCTGCTAGTTGCGGACACAAGTCAAGTTTGGCTTCCCAGCAAATCCAGTGGATCCTGAAGGTGTGTTGGCATGGTTATGTCAAGGTATGACATGACCTGCTGTTTGAGGTCCAGCTCCAGGTCTTCCTGCTGCTCATGAGTAGACTCACTATGCGGGTGTAGAAAGCTACTCACTAGCGACTGAAGACTGAGGCTGCTGCTGATGGAGCTGCTGCTGCTGCTGCTCCTTCCACCCCCCCAGCAGCCATGGCAGTGTAAGGTGATCGCAGAGGTCCCCCCGAGTCAGACCTGCGGGAGTATGGGCCATGGCGCAGATAGACATCGCCCAACTGACTACGTGGGATGTCTCTGTAGTAGGTCAGTTTTTCCTCCCTCTCAGCGGGCGTAAAAAATGCCCCCATTTTGTGCCGGAAGCGAGGGTCCAATAAGTTGGAGAGCCAGAAGTCTTCCCGCTGACAAATGGAGACAATTCTGCGCTCACTAGTACGCAAGCATGTGAGCATGCATCGTGCCATTTGTGCAAGTGACTCGGAGGGACTACCTGTCTCCATCTCCACTGTAAACTGCCACGATGTGTCTGGGTCCTCTGTCTCGCCTTCCTCACAACCCTCTAGCTCCTGTGGCTGCTCCTGCTCCTCCTCTCCTGTCAGATGACTAGATAAAATGGTCATTTTGTGAAACCTAAACTGTGGTTTGCTGTGCACCACCCCCTCCTCCTCCTCCACTTCAGCCCCCACAGGCTTCATGTGGCTGTGAAATGTATGTGCCATGTCTCCAGTGCCCTGACCAGCCATGGTTTCCAACATGTGTTGTAGTACATGAAGCAGTGGAATCTCATCGTTCATCTCATAGTCCTGGCAACTGACTAATAACGTAGCTTCCTCAAAGGGCCTGAGCACACGGTCGGTGTCACGTATGAGCTGCCAATGGTTTACATTGAATTTACACAGGGGTGTCCCCCTATCCGTTTGGATCATCCAGAAATCCGTGATGGCTTTTCTCTGTTCCTATAGTGCAGTGGTCCTCAACCCTGTCCTCAAGGCCCACCAACATGTCATGTTTTTTGGATCTCCAAATAGCCAGCTCTATTGCTCTGCAGCTGCACTAATTACTCCACCTGTGCATCTTTGTGGAGATCTGCAAAACCTGGCCTGTTGGTGGGCCTTGAGGACAGGGTTGGGGACCACTGCTATAGTGGATCCTGCATATGGAGGGTGGAATTCCAACTGGTGGAAACATCGCAAATCAGACTATGGTGGGGTACACCGTTGTGACGCTGAGGCTCAATAAGGTTGTGCTTGGTGGTGTAGGAGTGCCAGAAGTGCATGCTAACTTTCTTTCCTGTTGTTCGGATGTCTTTCAGATGGGGGCAAGACTTCAAAACTAGACTGAACACGTGTGCCATGTCAGGACGCATGACTCTGGCTTCCTTGTCGCAGCGCAAACAAGATGTTCTTCCAAGTGTAATGCAGCAGGCTGGACTTATGGTGACGCTGTCTGAGAGGAGAAATCCCTCAGACATCAAGATTAAAAATTCCAAGAATTTTTGAGGGCTAATTATTCAGAGGCAAATGATAGCTAGTTGTTTCTGATTAAATTACAAGGTGGAAACACACCCTCAAACAAAACTTCACTTTGGCAATACTATTGCATTTGTCTATTCATAATTTTATGTATATACACTAACTAACCTACTTTTTCTCCACAGGATGCTGCATGAAACACTGCCACATCGCTGAGTAGCTGATTTTTCCTAACAACAGTCCGCAATAATTCACTGCTGCTGCTGCTGCCGCCGCCACCGCCGCAGACTCCAGGGACCCTCTTCCACTACCTCGGCTTGCAACACCTCCTCCCACGACACTCTCCTCATCACTAATTGCCAGCTAGTGGAAGAAGAGGCGAGTGTCTCCTCCACTTCTTGGCTGGGCAGTAGCTGCTGAATTTTATGATTATCAGATCTTCATCAATGGATAGTGGAGCTGAACCCAAAGCATAACAGACAGACAACAGACAGTTGACTGGGGGTATCAGATGCCACTTGTGATGCAGTGGACTGCTTTTGCAGCACTTCCAGACAAAGTTGCTTCATTGGCTGACACAATGACTGGTAAAGCTGTGGAACATATGGTTTAAAAGCAAAAATAACTATTTGTTTTTATATGAAAAAGACCCTGGTTTATACATACTTTTTTTTTTCCAGAGACTGCCCTGCGTGGAAATGAATGGCGCATGGATCAGCCATGCTTTCCTCCCAACAATGCCCTATGTATTCCAGTAGATAGATGACGGGGCCAGACCAACACTAAAGAAAGATGGATCGTGCAAAACAGATTTAAGGCGCTGCTCTCCAGTTACAGACATTCCTCCGCATCGGACCACAAGTAAGTATTGATAAAAAATCCTTTACGTTACTCTTACTTTTTATTAATATTCTTCGGATAAGACGGATCAGACATGATTCCAGATTAAAAATTCCAAGAATTTTTGAGGGCTAATTAGTCAGAGACAATGATACCTTCTTGTTTCTGATTTAATTAAAAGGTGGAAACACACCCTCAAACAAAACTTCACTTTGGCAATACTTTTGCATTTGTTTATTCATAATTTTATGTAGATATTACTAACTAAGCTACTTTTTCTCCACATGACTCTCCACAGGGTGTGATTCATCCAATTTTTGGGCTCCTGAAGCCAACTCCAGTGTCTCTTTAAAGTAATATTTGGGCTCCTGCTGCTGCTTGCAACTCCAGGGTGTGATTCATCCAATTTTTGGGCTCCTGAAGCCAACCCCAGTGTCTCTTTAAAGTAATGTTTGGGCTCCTGCTGCTGCTGCTGCCAACTCCAGTGTGTGATTCATCCAATTTTTGGGCTCCTGAAGCCAACCCCAGGGTCTCTTTAAAGTAATATTAGGGCTCCTGCTGCTGCTGCTGCCAACTCCTGCCAACTCCAGGGTGTGATTCATCCAATTTTTGGGCTCCTGAAGCCAACTCCAGTGTCTCTTTAAAGTAATATTTGGGCTCCTGCTGCTGCTTGCAACTCCAGGGTGTGATTCATCCAATTTTTGGGCTCCTGAAGCCAACCCCAGTGTCTCTTTAAAGTAATGTTTGGGCTCCTGCTGCTGCTGCTGCCAACTCCAGTGTGTGATTCATCCAATTTTGGGGCTCCTGAAGCCAACCCCAGGGTCTCTTTAAAGTAATATTTGGGCTCCTGCTGCTGCTGCCAACTCCTGCCAACTCCAGGGTGTGATTCATCCAATTTTTGGGCTCCTGAAGCCAACTCCAGTGTCTCTTTAAAGTAATATTTGGGCTCTTGCTGCTGCTTGCAACTCCAGGGTGTGATTCATCCAATTTTTGGGCTCCTGAAGCCAACCCCAGTGTCTCTTTAAAGTAATATTTGGGCTCCTGCTGCTGCTGCTGCCAACTCCAGTGTGTGATTCATCCAATTTTTGGGCTCCTGAAGCCAACCCCAGTGTCTCTTTAAAGTAATGTTTGGGCTCCTGCTGCTGCTGCTGCCAACTCCAGTGTGTGATTCATCCAATTTTTGGGCTCCTGAAGCCAACCCCAGGGTCTCTTTAAAGTAATATTTGGGCACCTGCTGCTGCTGCTGCCAACTCCTGCCAACTCCAGGGTGTGATTCATCCAATTTTTGGGCTCCTGAAGCCAACTTCAGTGTCTCTTTAAAGTAATATTTGGGCTCTTGCTGCTGCTTGCAACTCCAGGGTGTGATTCATCCAATTTTTGGGCTCCTGAAGCCAACCCCAGTGTCTCTTTAAAGTAATATTTGGGCTCCTGCTGCTGCTGCTGCCAACTCCTGCCAACTCCAGGGTGTGATTCATCCAATTTTGGGGCTCCTGAAGCCAACTCCAGTGAATATTTGGGCTCCTGCTGCTGCTGCTGCCAACTCCAGTGTGTGATTCATCCAATTTTTGGGCTCCTGAAGCCAACCCCAGGGTCTCTTTAAAGTAATATTTGGGCTCCTGCTGCTGCTGCTGCTGCTGCCAACTCCTGCCAACTCCAGGGTGTGATTCATCCAATTTTGGGGCTCCTGAAGCCAACTCCAGTGAATATTTGGGCTGCTGCTGCTGCCAACTCCAGGGTGTGATTCATCCAATTTTTGGGCTCCTGAAGCCAACCCCAGTGTCTCTTTAAAGTAATGTTTGGGCTCCTCCTGCTGCTGCTGCTGCTGCTGCTGCTGCTGCCAACTCCAGGGTGTGATTCATCCAATTTTTGGGCTCCTGAAGCCAACCCCAGGGTCTCTTTAAAGTAATATTTGGGCTCCTGCTGCTGCTGCTGCCAACTCCTGCCAACTCCAGGGTGTGATTCATCCAATTTTTGGGCTCCTGAAGCCAACTCCAGTGTCTATTTAAAGTAATATTTGGGCTCTTGCTGCTGCTTGCAACTCCAGGGTGTGATTCATCCAATTTTTGGGCTTTTGAAGCCAACCCCAGTGTCTCTTTAAAGTAATATTTGGGCTCCTGCTGCTGCCAACTCCAGTGTGTGATTCATCCAATTTTTGGGCTCCTGAAGCCAACCCCAGGGTCTCTTTAAAGTAATATTTGGGCTCCTGCTGCTGCCAACTCCTGCCAACTCCAGGGTGTGATTCATCCAATTTTTGGGCTCCTGAAGCCAACCCCAGTGTATATTTGGGCTGCTGCTGCTGCCAACTCCAGGGTGTGATTCATCCAATTTTTGGGCTCCTGAAGCCAACCCCAGTGTCTCTTTAAAGTAATGTTTGGGCTCCTGCTGCTGCTGCCAACTCCAGGGTGTGATTCATCCAATTTTTGGGCTCCTGAACCCAACCCCAGTGTCTCTTTCAGCCAATGTTTGGGCTCCTGCTGCTGCTGCCAACTCCAGGGTGTGATTCATCCAATTTTTGGGCTCCTGAACCCAACCCCAGTGTCTCTTTCAGCCAATGTTTGGGCTCCTGCTGCTGCTGCCAACTCCTGCCAACTCCAGGGTGTGATTCATCCAATTTTTGGGCTCCTGAAGCCAACCCCAGTGTATATTTGGGCTGCTGCTGCTGCCAACTCCAGGGTGTGATTCATCCAATTTTTGGGCTCCTGAAGCCAACCCCAGTGTCTCTTTAAAGTAATGTTTGGGCTCCTGCTGCTGCTGCCAACTCCAGGGTGTGATTCATCCAATTTTTGGGCTCCTGAACCCAACCCCAGTGTCTCTTTCAGCCAATGTTTGGGCTCCTGCTGCTGCTGCCAACTCCAGGGTGTGATTCATCCAATTTTTGGGCTCCTGAAGCCAACCCCAGGGTCTCTTTAAAGTAATATTTGGGCTCCTGCTGCTGCTGCTGCCAACTCCTGCCAACTCCAGGGTGTGATTCATCCAATTTTTGGGCTCCTGAAGCCAACTCCAGTGTCTCTTTAAAGTAATATTTGGGCTCCTGCTGCTGCTTGCAACTCCAGGGTGTGATTCATCCAATTTTTGGGCTCCTGAAGCCAACTCCAGTGTCTCTTTAAAGTAATGTTTGGGCTCCTGCTGCTGCTGCTGCCAACTCCAGGGTGTGATTCATCCAATTTTTGGGCTCCTGAAGCCAACCCCAGGGTCTCTTTAAATTAATTTTTGGGCTCCTGCTGCTGCTGCTGCCAACTCCAGTGTGTGATTCATCCAATTTATGGGCTCCTGAAGCCAACCCCAGGGTCTCTTTAAAGTAATATTTGGGTTCCTGCTGCTGCTGCTGCCAACTCCTGCCAACTCCAGGGTGTGATTCATCCAATTTTTGGGCTCCTGAAGCCAACTCCAGTGTATATTTGGGCTGCTGCTGCTGCCAACTCCAGGGTGTGATTCATCCAATTTTTGGGCTCCTGAAGCCAACCCCAGTGTCTCTTTAAAGTAATATTTGGGCTCCTGCTGCTGCTGCTGCTGCCAACTCCAGTGTGTGATTCATCCAATTTTTGGGCTCCTGAAGCCAACCCCAGGGTCTCTTTAAAGTAATATTTGGGCTCCTGCTGCTGCTGCTGCTGCTGCCAACTCCTGCCAACTCCAGGGTGTGATTCATCCAATTTTTGGGCTCCTGAAGCCAACTCCAGTGTATATTTGGGCTGCTGCTGCTGCCAACTCCAGGGTGTGATTCATCCAATTTTTGGGCTCCTGAAGCCAACCCCAGTGTCTCTTTAAAGTAATGTTTGGGCTCCTGCTGCTGCTGCTGCTGCTGCCAACTCCAGGGTGTGATTCATCCAATTTTTGGGCTCCTGAAGCCAACCCCAGGGTCTCTTTAAAGTAATATTTGGGCTCCTGCTGCTGCTGATGCCAACTCCTGCCAACTCCAGGGTGTGATTCATCCAATTTTTGGGCTCCTGAAGCCAACTCCAGTGTCTCTTTAAAGTAATATTTGGGCTCCTGCTGCTGCTTGCAACTCCAGGGTGTGATTCATCCAATTTTTGGGCTCCTGAAGCCAACCCCAGTGTCTCTTTAAAGTAATGTTTGGGCTCCTGCTGCTGCTGCTGCCAACTCCAGTGTGTGATTCATCCAATTTTTGGGCTCCTGAAGCCAACCCCAGGGTCTCTTTAAAGTAATATTTGGGCTCCTGCTGCTGCCAACTCCTGCCAACTCCAGGGTGTGATTCATCCAATTTTTGGGCTCCTGTAGCCAACTCCAGTGTATATTTGGGCTGCTGCTGCTGCCAACTCCAGGGTGTGATTCATCCAATTTTTGGGCTCCTGAAGCCAACCCCAGTGTCGCTTTAAAGTAATGTTTGGGCTCCTGCTGCTGCTGCTGCTAACCCCAGGGTGTGATTCATCCAATTTTTGGGCTCCTGAAGCCAACCCCAGTGTCTCTTTCAGCCAATGTTTGGGCTCCTGCTGCTGCTGCCAACTCCAGGGTGTGATTCATCCAATTTTTGGGCTCCTGAAGCCAACCCCAGGGTCTCTTTAAAGTAATATTTGGGCTCCTGCTGCTGCTGCTGCCAACTCCAGGGTGTGATTCATCCAATTTTTGGGATCCTGAAGCCAACTCCAGTGTCTCTTTAAAGTAATATTTGGGCTCCTGCTGCTGCTTGCAACTCCAGGGTGTGATTCATCCAATTTTTGGGCTCCTGAAGCCAACTCCAGTGTCTCTTTAAAGTAATGCTTGGGCTCCTGCTGCTGCTGCTGCCAACTCCAGGGTGTGATTCATCCAATTTTTGGGCTCCTGAAGCCAACCCCAGTGTCTCTTTAAAGTAATATTTGGGCTCCTGCTGCTGCTGCTGCCAACTCCAGTGTGTGATTCATCCAATTTTGGGCTCCTGAAGCCAACCCCAGGGTCTCTTTAAAGTAATATTTGGGCTCCTGCTGCTGCTGCTGCCAACTCCTGCCAACTCCAGGGTGTGATTCATCCAATTTTTGGGCTCCTGAAGCCAACTCCAGTGTATATTTGGGCTGCTGCTGCTGCCAACTCCAGGGTGTGATTCATCCAATTTTTGGGCTCCTGAAGCCAACCCCAGTGTCTCTTTAAAGTAATGTTTGGGCTCCTGCTGCTGCTGCTGCCAACTCCAGGGTGTGATTCATCCAATTTTTGGGCTCCTGAAGCCAACCCCAGTGTCTCTTTAAAGTAATATTTGGGCTCCTGCTGCTGCTGCCAACTCCAGGGTGTGATTCATCCAATTTTTGGGCTCCTGAAGCCAACCCCAGTGTCTCTTTAAAGTAATGTTTGGGCTCCTGCTGCTGCTGCCAACTTCAGGGTGTGATTCATCCAATTTTTGGGCTCCTGAAGCCAACCCCAGTGTCTCTTTCAGCCAATGTTTGGGCTCCTGCTGCTGCTGCCAACTCCAGGGTGTGATTCAGCCAATTTTTGGGCTCCTGCTGCTGCCAACTCCAGTGTCTCTTTAAAGCAATGTTTGGGCTCCTGCCCCTCATAGTGATGCCATTTTGGATTTGCAAGCAGCAGGAGCCCAAACATAGCTTGAAAGAGACACTGGAGTTGGCAGCAGGAGAACAAAAATTGGCTGAATGACACCCTGGAGTTGCAAGCAGCAGCAGCAGAAGCAGCAGCTCAAACATAGCTTTAAAGAGACACTGGAGTTGGCAGCAGGAGCCCAAAAATTGTCTGAATGACACCCTGGAGTTGCAAGCAGCAGCAGCAGTAGCAGCCCAAACCTAGCTTGAAAGACCCACTGGAGTTGGCAGCAGGAGCCCAAAAATTGGCTGAATGACACCCTGGAGTTGCAAGCAGCAGCAGCAGCAGGAGCCCAAACATAGCTTGAAAGGGACACTGGAGTTGGCAGCAGGAGCCCAAAAATTGGCTGAATGACACCCTGGAGTTGCAAGCAGCAGCAGCAGCCCAAACATAGCTTGAAAGGCACACTGGAGTTGGCAGCAGGCGCCCAAAAGTTGGCTGAATGACACCCTGGAGTTGCAAGCAGCAGCAGCAGGAGCCCAAACATAGCTTGAAAGAGACACTGGAGTTGGCAGCAGGAGCCCAAAAATTGGCTGAATGACACCCTGGAGTTGCAAGCAGCAGCAGCAGGAGCCCAAACATTGGCTGAAAGAGACACTGGAGTTGGCAGCAGGAGCCCAAAAATAGGCTGAATGACACCCTGGAGTTGCAAGCAGCAGCA
This sequence comes from Gastrophryne carolinensis, assembly GCA_027917425.1. Classification (NCBI taxonomy): domain Eukaryota; kingdom Metazoa; phylum Chordata; class Amphibia; order Anura; family Microhylidae; genus Gastrophryne; species Gastrophryne carolinensis. Next base: position 169,240,484 of record CM051235.1, on the reverse strand, counting down.
GTAGCCCAAACCTAGCTTGAAAGACACACTGGAGTTGGCAGCAGGAGCCCAAAAATTGGCTGAATGACACCCTGGAGTTGCAAGCAGCAGCAGGAGCCCCGACATAGCGTGAAAGAGACACTGGAGTTGGCAGCAGGAGCCCAAAAATTGTCTGAATGACACCCTGGATTTGCAAGCAGCAGGAGCCCAAACATAGCTTGAAAGAGACACTGGAGTTGGCAGCAGGAGAACAAAAATTGTCTGAATGGCACCCTGGATTTGCAAGCAGCAGGAGCCCAAACATAGCTTGAAAGAGACACTGGAGTTGGCAGCAGGAGAACAAAAATTGTCTGAATGACACCCTGGAGTTGCAAGCAGCAGCAGCAGAAGCAGCAGCCCAAACATAGCTTTAAAGAGACACTGGAGTTGGCAGCAGGAGCCCAAAAATTGTCTGAATGACACCCTGGAGTTGCAAGCAGCAGCAGCAGCAGCAGCCCAAACCTAGCTTGAAAGACCCACTGGAGTTGGCAGCAGGAGCCCAAAAATTGGCTGAATGACACCCTGGAGTTGCAAGCAGCAGCAGCAGGAGCCCAAACATAGCTTGAAAGGGACACTGGAGTTGGCAGCAGGAGCCCAAAAATTGGCTGAATGACACCCTGGAGTTGCAAGCAGCAGCAGCAGGAGCCCAAACATAGCTTGAAAGAGACACTGGAGTTGGCAGCAGGAGCCCAAAAATTGGCTGAATGACACCCTGGAGTTGCAAGCAGCAGCAGCAGGAGCCCAAACATTGGCTGAAAGAGACACTGGAGTTGGCAGCAGGAGCCCAAAAATAGGCTGAATGACACCCTGGAGTTGCAAGCAGCAGCAGTAGCCCAAACCTAGCTTGAAAGACACACTGGAGTTGGCAGCAGGAGCCCAAAAATTGGCTGAATGACACCCTGGAGTCGCAAGCAGCAGCAGCAGCAGGAGCCCAAACATAGCTTGAAAGAGACACTGGAGTTGGCAGCAGGAGCCCAAAAATTGTCTGAATGACACCCTGGATTTGCAAGCAGCAGGAGCCCAAACATAGCTTGAAAGAGACACTGGAGTTGGCAGCAGGAGAATAAAAAGTGGCTGAATGACACCCTGGAGTTGCAAGCAGCAGCAGCAGAAGCAGCAGCCCAAACATAGCTTTAAAGAGACACTGGAGTTGGCAGCAGGAGCCCAAAAATTGTCTGAATGACACCCTGGAGTCGCAAGCAGCAGCCGCTGCAGCAGCCCAAACATAGCTTGAAAGAGACACTGGAGTTGGCAGCAGGAGCCCAGAAAATTGGCAGAATGACACTCTGGAGTTGCAAGCAGCAGCAGCAGCCCAAACATAGCTTGAAAGACACACTGGAGATGGCAGCAGGAGTCCAAAAATTGGCTGAATGACACCCTGGAGTTGCAAGCAGCAGCAGCAGAAGCCCAAACATAGCTTGAAAGAGACACTTGAGTTGGCAGCAGGAACCCAAAAATTGGCTTAAAGACACACTGCAGTTGGCAGCAGCAGCAACAGGAGGCCAAAATTTGGCTGAAAGGCACACCCTGACGTTGGCATCAGCAGGAGCCCAAAAATTGGCCTAAAGACATAAATATGTTTTGCACCATTTGGAAAGTGTAAAACGTGGCACCATGCTGAATCTAGTCGCATGCATCAGCCATTGGTGGGTGGAAATCCTGGCTGATCCATCCCTGATTCATTTTCACAAAGGTGAGTCTCTCCACATTTTTAGTTGACAGACGAGTTCTCCTTGCCGTAACTATGGCCCCTGCCGCACTAAACACCCACTCAGATGGCACGCTACTTGCTGGGCAGGACCCTTTTCCAGGGCAAACTCAGCTAGCTGCGGCCACAAGACAAGTTTGGCTGTCCAGAAGTCCAGCGGATCCTCAAGGTGTGTTGGCATGGTCATGTCAAGGTATGACATGACCTGCTGGTTCAGGTCCTTCTCCAGGTCTTCCTGCTGCTCATGAGTAGACTCACTATGCGGGTGTAGAAAGCTACTCATTAGCGACTGAAGACTGAGGCTGCTGCTCCTGCCAACCCCCCCAGCAGCCATGGCAGTGAAAGGTGAGTGCAGAGGTCCCCCTGAGTCAGACCTGCGAGAGTATGGACCAATGTCGCAGATAGCCATCGGCCAACTGACTACGTAGAATGTCTTTGTAGTAGGTCAGTTTGTCCTCCCTCTTGGCGGGTTTAAAAAAATGCCCCCATTTTGTGCCAGAAGCGAGGGTCCTATAGGGTGGAGAGCCAGAAGTCATCCCGCTGACAAATGGAAACAATTCTGGGGTCACTACGCAAGCACGTGAGCATGTTTCCTGCCATTTGCGCAAGTGACTCCCTGTCTCCATCTCCACTGCATACTGCCACGGTGTGTCTGGGTCCTCTGTCTCGCCTTCCTCACAACCCCCTAGCTCCTCTGGCTGCTCCTGCTCCTCCTCTCCTGTCCGCTGACTAGATAAACCAGCCATTTCGCCAAGCCTAAACTGTGCACTGTGCCACTCCTCCTTCTCTTCCTCCTCCTCCTCCAGTTCAGCTCCAACGGGGTTCATGTGGCCGTAAGATGTAGACGCCATGTCTCCAGTGCCCTGACCAGCCATGGTTTCCAACATGTGCTGTAGTACATGAAGCAGTGGAATCACGTTGTTCATCCAGTAATCCTGGTGACAAATAAAGTGGCTTCCTCAAAGGGCCTGAGCAAACGGCAGGTGTCACGTATGAGCTGCCACTGGTTTACATTGAAGTTACACAGGGGAGTCCCCCTATCCGCTTGGATCATCAAGAAATCCGTGATGGCTTTTCTCTGTTCGTATAGTCTATCCAACATATGCAGGGTGGAATTCCAACGGGTGGAAACATCGCAAATCAGACTATGTTGGGGGCTACCGTTCTGACGCTGTAGCTCAAGAAGGGTGTGCTTGGCGGTGTATGAGTGGCTGAAGTGCATGCATGTTTCCTTGAAGTTGTTAGGATGTCTTGCAGATGGGGGGAAGACTTCAGAAACCGCTTCACAACCAGATTGAAGACCTGAGCCATGCAGGGCACATGGGTCAGCCTTTCTTGTCACAGCGCAGACAAAATGTTCTTCCCATTGTTGGTAACCATGATTCCCATTTTCAGTTTTCTTGGAGTAAGCCATGTTTGGATTTCTTGATGAATAAATTTAAGCAGTTCCTCCCCTGTGTGACTCCGTTCGCCAAACAAACCATGTGAAGCACAGCGTGACACCTCCGTGCCCTGCACACATGGTAGGCTGGAGGGGCACTGAGACTTGAGCCTACAGTGGAGGGTGAAGAGATGGCGGATAGAAATTGGGAGCGGCGTGCCACTTGGTGAGGAAGCAGCCTGGACCACCTCTTCAGAGCCTCAGTTCTCCCAGGCCGCTTTATGGTGACGCATCATATGTTGATGCAGGGCCGTGGTGCCAACATTTGGGCCCTGGCCACGCTTCACCTTCTGCCTACATATCTTGCATGTGGCCATGTTACCCTCCTGCGGATGCTTGAGGAAGAACTGCCACACTGCCGAGTAGCTACTTTTCCCACCAACAGGCCGCACTGATTTACTGCTACTGTCGCCAACTCCAGGAACCCCTGCTCCACTACCTCCCGATAAGGTAGCCTGCCACGCAGCAGGTGCTCTACCCCGGCCCTGGCCCCGTTTGGCTCCAGGCTTTACAATTCTGCCCCCATGCTGACTGCCAACCATGCTGCTAACACCTTGCTGCCTCAGCTGCTGACTCTGGGGCAACCTGCGCCCCTCTTCTCCTGATGATGAGGATGAAGCCCCCTTCTGCACCTGGCTCCCAAGTGCAATCGGCTTCATCGTCATCATCATCACCGAGTCGTGGCTGCACGTCACTGATGTTCTCAGTTTCCTCAACAGTGTCTGGCGCAGGAGCTGGAACGCTCGCAACAACACCCACGCCACTCTCCACATCACTATTTGTCTGCCTAGCGAAGGAAGCCACCTCCATTTCTTGGCTGGGCAGTAGCTGCTGACTGTCCTCTATCTGATCGTCCTCCTCACTAAAGAGTGGAGCTGAACCCAAAGCATAGGATACGTCGCTGGGGGAGGGAACAGCGTAGTACAGAGGCAATGGGAGGACAGGGACTGCTCTCGGTCCATGCCAACTAAGGGTTGTGTCAGAGGAACCTACCGACCCTAGACTTGGGGTGTCAGATGTAACTTGTGATGATGTGGATGACCGCGTTAACCAATCTACAACGGCAGATGCGTTACTGGTGGAGACACGACCGCTAGCAGATACTGGCAGATTAGGTCTCTCACCACGACTCCTGCTGCCACTCGCCCCTAGTCTGCTGCGACCTCTGCCTGCTGAATCTTGGTCTCTGCCACTCCTCTTTGAACATCCTGGCACTTGTCTGCCTGACATTTTTATGTATTTGAAATGCGCAATAGGCACTTAAAAAAATGTGTTTACTTTAAAAAGCAGAAGCTAAATAAAGTGAGATACTGCTTCTCTGTACCAGATACTATGAAAATTGGCAATATGGGATACCCTGCGGCTGGTGTTTTTACAAGATGCAAAAAAACAATTCAAAATGCAATATATTAATTAAACAGAGCATGTAGAAGCTGCTTTAGTATTACAGGGTGAAATGTGCCGGTTTGGGATACCCTGCGGCCTGGTGTTTTTACAGGATGCAAAAAAAAATTCAAAATGCAATATATTAATAAAACAGAGCCTGTAGAAGCTGCTTTAGTATAACAGATAGGGTAAAATGTGCCGGTTTGGGATACCCTGCGGCCTGGTGTCTTTAAAGGACGCACAAAACCAATTCAAAATGCAATATATTAATAAAACAGAGCCTTTAGAAGCTGATTTAGTATAACAGATAGGGTAAAATGTGCTTGTTTGGGATGCCCATGTGGCCTGGTGTTTTTACAGGATGCACAAAACCAATTTAAAATGCAATATATTAATAAAACAGAGCCTGTTGCTGATTTAGTATAACAGATAGGGTGAAATGTGCCAGTTTGGGATACCCTGCGGCCTAGTGTTTTTACAGGACGCAAAAAAACAATTCAAAATGTAATATATTAATAAAACAGAGCCTTTAGAAGCTGATTTAGTATAACAGATAGGGTGAAATGTGCTGGTTTGGGATGCCCATGCGGCCTGGTGTTTTTACAGGATGCACAAAACCAATTCAAAATGCAATATATTAATAAAACAGAGCCTGTAGAAGCTGATTTAGTATAACAGATAGAGTAAAATGTGCTGAAATAGTATGCCCATGTGGCCTGGTGTTTTTACAGGACGCAAAAAACAATTAAAAATGCAATATATTAATAAAACAGAGCCTGTAGAAGCTGCTTTAGTATAACAGGTAGGGTGAAATGTGCCGGTTTGGGATACCCTGCGGCCTGGTGTTTTTAAAGGACGCAAAAAAAAAATTCAAATAGCAATATATTAATAAAACAGAGCCTATAGAATCTGCTTTAGTATAACACATAGGATGAAATGTGCCGGTTTGGGATACCCTGCGGCCTGGTGTTTTTACAGGACGCACAAAACCAATTCAAAATGTAATATATTAATAAAACAGAGCCTTTAGAAGCTGATTTAGTATAACAGATATGGTCAAATGTGCTGAAATAGTATGCCCATGTGGGCTGGGGTTTTTACAGCATACAAAAAAAATTAAAACTAATCGAGTTATAAGAAATTCTTGTGTGTAATAGGGTGAGATATGCCACTGCCAAGATGGGATGCACAGTGGCCAGGAATATTTACAGCACAAAAAAAGCAATTTAAAACTGATCTGGCAAATAAAGTGAAGTGAAAATAAAAAGTTTCCCTGTCACTTTCTCTGCTGTCCCTGTCTGGATCGTTTCCCTGGCTCTCCCTTGCACTGTGTGGGTCTCTGTGGGTCTCCCTGACTCTCCCTGCCTGTCTGTTAGTCTCTCCCTGTCTGCAGCAACCTCCGTTCTGTCTGCAATGCAAGGCTGAAATGCGCACAAGCAAGATGGCCGCCGTTTATATAGCACTGTGACGTCACCAGGCTTCCTGGTTGCTGATAGGCTGCATGTGACCTTCCCATGATAACTTGCCCCAGGGGACATGTCCGGACATGTGCTTCCACCATTTTACAATGGCTGTAATTGAAATAAATGGAGTTCAAACGGAAAACTTCGATGGATCGAATCGCAGGGAAATTCGGATTCGTTCAGAATCAGATTTTTCCTGAAATTCGGAATGAATTCGTGTTCGTCCGGATCGATTCGCTCATCCCTACTCATTGCAATCACTTAATATGTATACATACACACACATAAACCACATGCATAGCATGCACATGCATTAACAACACATTACCAAAACAAACACAAATTAGACAACATGAGCTCATTTATTACCATGTGGATATTTTCTATATTGGTACCATGTATGAAAAGGATGTCCATGAACCTTATTAACTCACCATAGCTGAATTAAACATCAAAATAACACTTAAAACAAAACACATTGCTATACATTACCATGTATATCTGTCAAGAGAACTTGAAAACCGTTACTGTTTAATGCATTATAGTTACAATCAACAAAAGGAGAAAGGTTCATCCCCCCTCTCCCTCACTACAGACATGCAAGGAAGAGGGGGGGGGGGTGCTGCTGGAACAAAGAGAACATATCACTTCTAACTCTGAAATTATTTTAGTTATTATACATTTTCAGTTATTTGGTAGGTATAAAAATTGCATAAACAGGCACTAATTATACAGCAATATATAACTCTTATAATCAAGAGAACACAACACAAAACCTAGAGGGTTATTGTGTCTGCAAGACAGCAATATTCCCTATGTGCATATTTCATAAGCTTGTAACTTCACATTAACTTCTAACAATTATAAAGGCTTCTATGAACATGCAGCTGGTGGAACTCAAACCCATGGTCTTCATCAAGACTTTTACAGCAGTCCACCCATGGTCAACCTTACCCGGTTTCCTGAGAAATGTAAAACTCTTTTAAACTGTGATACAATTACCCAGCCAGCTGTGCTTCTGCCATAACTGTGAGTTTCTTCTTATTAAAATCTGGAGCTTAGTATGGTCCACAAATAAAAATAGGGAATCATATGTACTAAATTTCAACCAGAAATTTCAAACATATCTACAATCTTTTTTTTCAATAAATATTTTAATCCAGGAGTGATGTGTTCACATTTACCCAACCCAAACTCTTGCAAACCTTTGCAAAGCATTGCATCTGCTTACCTTAAATGTGCAAACTGTGAATCTGTCAAAAGGGGGCCTGAGAGGCAGAATCACAACTAGGACTGTAAAAAGAAAAAAATGTGGTGGCTGGAGTGGGGGGCGCTTTAGGCTAATGCAGAGTGTGCAGCAGGACACGGCTGTAAACTTACCTGAGCGGGCAATCTGGGCTATGCCCAGGGCTTCAGAAAAATGGTCACCACTCCCATGATTGAGGGCACTGGCAGCCGCTAGCAACAATTCTAGTGCCAGCCAGTGTCCTCACTCATGCAGCAGCCATCTTTCTAAAGCCCTGGCCATAGCTAATTTGACAACTCAAAGAACTCACTGGGCTAAGCTGCTCAGCAGCCCATCTCCAGCGTTAACCGGTTTGGGACGAATACCAAACTGGAACATGGTCTTTTGTCTGAGATCCATGTTTGAGTTTGGGAACCCGAATGGGCAATGTTCAGTACAAACCTGAACTTTGCGGTTTGGGTTTGCTTAACACTAGTAATGACTTGTCATTGCTTAGAAAGCTTTTAGAAACATTGTAATAATGTTTCGATGCTCTGCAGCTGTTACCACATAGCGGGTAAATACTTATTTCCTTATTTCCATATTTTACTTATTTCCTTCAACAGCTGTAGATTCAGCATGTGTGTTTATGTGTGTGTGTGTTCGCAGCATCAGAGAAGCTGCCACATGTTACTGGGACATATATCTCTCTTAGTTTAGTGTTGGCTACTCATAGCAAAACTCCAAGCTCTGCTGCATCCGCAACACTGACATCCTGCTTTGTGTGGAGAGACTGAATGACACAGGCACACTGCAGCTCGGAACTTTCGGAACTTTCTTTTAATTCATTAAGCCAGCTAGACAAAGGGACTCTCCTTCTAACACACTATGGCCCTTATTCATCAAGCGATAGCGCCAGGTAGTGTCTGACGAGCGCCAGGTCCCGCCAGCTAACGGCGGCTACCGACTCAAGTACGCCCGGCGTCGGCCACAATGATGCATTTATCAAGCTAAATGAGGCTAGCGCCGGCGAGAGCGTCAGCTAGCGCGGGATTCATTATGTAGCCGACTGCAACGAACAGCGCCGCTGCTAATCCCATCACAGCGCCAGGTCTGACCTGTCGCTACCTGCCGCTCTCCCATACATTTCAATGGCAGACACTGCAAAGATTGTTTTAAGTGGTTTTTGTGTTCTTGTCTTTTGCACAAAATTCAACACATGTTTCTTGGGATATGTTTTATTAATCTGTCTTGTTATTTTTCTTTTTTAGAAGAAAGTTGTAATTTTTACACTGTAATGTTGTGAGTGACATCTAAAATGCATCTCCTCCCACCAAACTCATTTGGCTCCAAATAGCTTGTTTTCACAACACACGGGGCTTGTAAAGCTACTTTTTAGTCAGTGATGTTTGGCGCTCACGTTCGCTCATAGAAATTGTCAGCGCCCAAGCTATTCGGCAGCCCTGTCCTTGATGAATCTGTGGTGGTCAGAGTTTGTGCAGTCGCTGTTTTGATTCGCTATGTGGCGGCGCGAGCGTCGGTGTGCTGCGCTGTGCTGTTCATACATGTGCCCTTCTGCCATTTTCCAGGAATTCACTTCCCGCGACCCCAGTCGTTCTTAATGAATACACTGTAGTTGTGAGCGTGCATGTCCACATTCTGCAGGATTTCTTCAGGCGTACAAACTCATAACAACCCGTTATGCATTCTCCTGTGTGCCACATTATCATGTAGTTGGATAGTTTTATTGTGTTGTTATTTTATGAAGGAATAAGATTGTTATTTTTAAGCAACAAGCTTTTGGGTTTTCAAGGACCTATGCATTACAGGATCTTGAACACCCTGCTAAATCAAGCTAATAATTAATGGCGTCTTTGCCAATAGCTTGTTGTAAGGCGTAAATTTACTTTTTCCCGCCACTTAGCTTGCACATAGCTGATATTAGCTTGTTCCTGGTGCGCGGAGGTTTTTTTTGTTTTATTTTTTTTCCCAGTTGCTTTGGTCATATCCGGTTCCTGTTTCCTCCTTTGCGTTTCAAAGCCACATAAAGCTTTAACTTTCTGGCGCTTTGTCCAATAGCTTGTGTTAATGTTTAAATTTACTTTTTCCGCCACTTAGCTTGCACATGATATTAGCTTGTTCCTGGTGCGCGGAGGTTTTTTTTTTTTTTTCAATTTTTTTTCCCAGTTGCTTTGGTCATATCCGGTTCCTGTTTCCTCCTTTGCATTTCAAAGCCACATAAAGCTTTAACTTTCTGGCGCTTTGTCCAATAGCTTGTGATAATGTTTAAATTTTGTATTTCCGCCACTTAGCTTGCACATAGCTGATATTAGCTTGTTCCTGGTGCGCGGAGCGTTTTTTTTTTTTTTTTTTTACCAGTTGCTTTGGTCATATCCTGTTCCTGTTTCCTCCTTTGCGTTTCAAAGCCACATAAAGCTAAAAATTACTAGCGCTTAGTCCAATAGCTTTTTGGAATGCGTAAATCGACTAGTTTCGCCACTTAGCTTACACATAGCGGATATTAGCTTGTTCCTTTTGCGATGAGCGTTTTTTTTTTGTTGCCCCTGTCGCTTTGGTCATATCCGGTTCCTGTTTCCTCCTTTGCGTTTCCACCATGCTGCCCAGGAGACGGATTATGCGCCTCCCCAGCTCCTCCTCTGATTCTGACCCCACCACCCCTCCCCCACCTCCCCCACCTACCTCACCTCCCCCACCTAACCCCCCTCCCACCCCTTCCCCCCTGGGCCAGCAAAAGCAAAGCGTCAAAGGGTGGATAGCCGCGTAAACGGCCAGGTGGTCAAGGTGAGTATGTTTATCTTGGATTTTATGTTTAAAGTGGACCAACACACAGGGGGGATTGGCCCTGAAATCTCTTAGTTTTCAGGACCAATCTGATCACTCCCCGCGGGGCATCCCAAATCTGGATGTCCTGCGGGGATGAACCCCCCTGGAGGCCCAAAAACCTTACCTCAGCCCCGTCCCATCTCTGCATGCGTGAGACGGGTCCCCTGCGCCAGACATTTGTTAATGGCCTGCGCAGGCGCCCTCCCTGTTAGAGTGAAACGCCACACGCGTCCTACAGCGCTCAGAGGCAGCTGAGCTGGTATGCACGTCCAAGCGGGCTTGGCCGCGCATACCACAGCGGCGCAGAGCGCTGTTATAGCCTGGCGCAGTCACGTGGGAGCGTGGTCAGTGGTGTATTTCTGGCCTTCCCAGGGGGTTTCAGACAGCGGCCCACCCCCGATTGGTGTGCCCCACCAAAGTGGACCCAAACCCAGAATAGTCAAAATCCAGGGTGTTGGTCCACTTTAATCTGTTCTCAGTATAACTGTTTAGGCCATTGTTCTGATGTCATGTATTGATTTGTGTTTGTTTTTCATTGCTCATAGGATTTCTGCATCCACCAATATGACTATGCCCGTGGGGGCAAAAAGCGAATAGCCATGGAGGTGAAGGCCACAGTGTCCCGGCGCTTCGACACCCACCTCAGTGTCCGAGCAATCCAGCAGAAATGGTCGGACTTCAAGCGCCGGGACCCTGAAGGCGTGTACCGCCTATATGATGCCTACGCATCAGGTAAGTTTAAGCTTATGCTATGTTTATACTTTTGGTTAAATAATCTGCTAAGCTGTGTCCATTTGGGGTATTAATATTAATTATTTTCATTCACCCCCTCCACACAGATAAGCGTCCTCCCCTGGGGAAACGTGGGAAGGGATTCCTCCCCCGAACCAGACAGGCGGACTCGGGGGAGTCATCGGGGGAAGGTCCCTCTCGCGGCTCCTATTTAGAGGACCCAGGGGAGGAAGGGGATGACGCCCCAGAGGAGTGTGCTGCTGGGGGGCTGGCAGGATCAAGCCTCAGCTCCTCACACTCTGACTCTGAGGAGTCTCACCAGACAAGGGGCCACTCTCAAGTGGGGAGTCCAAGTGGGGTGGAAGGAATGGACTCTCCCACACTCCCTGAAGGAGCAGGGAGTGAGAGGGAGGAGGGTGGCCCTTTGGCTGGGGGATCTTTGGAGCAGAGTGTGAGGAGCCGAGGCTCCCAGCCTCCTCCTCAGAGCTCTCCCTGGGCTTCAAGTGGCGGATCATCCCCGGGTGAGTGCACATTTTGTCATTGTTAGTCTGTGACAGGTTTCATCTGGCCATTTGTACTTAGCCCTTGCCATTCCTCTCTAATTTGCAGGGCATCATATAGGCGGCACCTCCATGGCCTTTTGGCAACGCATTCTCCACGGGCATAGTCGTGGTAAATGTTTGTTGTTATCCCTCACATTCCATATGTTATGACATTCCTTAAAGTGGACCAACACCCATTGTTGATTGTGCTTGGAATCTCTAAGCTGCCATGCCCAATCACCTCCCTCACCCAGGGCCCTCCCCAAAAAAGCCCACAAACTCCTTACCTCATTGGGGGTGGCAGAAGCCACCGCCGCAGCCTCCTGCGTGCCCCTCTAGATGTGTGTGCGCCTGCGCTCTCTGTTTCCTAATGGGCTGCGCGTGCGCACACACTGGAGGAGTGATGCGCGGAAGGCAGCGGCGGCGGACGGTGTCTCACTCAAATTGTTGTGCTCTGCCAAAGCGGCCCAAAACACAGAATAGTATCAATCCAGGGTATTGGCCCACTTTTAACAGACACATGTTTCCTGGTCCATAGTACAAGCTGGTTTGATAATGTACATTAACATCACAAACCCCACTACCGTGCTATCCAAATGGCAACCACCCCTATGTTTCTGCCCACACCATGATGGGGGCTAGCAAATGTGTTATTTTGTTAAGTTGTTCCGGCTAACACATGTTGCACACTAGTAACATTCTACAATCAACTGCAAATTAGTCCTTAGCATTGCACTGTCAAGGTTATTGGCACATTATCTTTATGTGTCCATGTTGCAACCATAAATAATTTACATGAACTCATGGACCAGGAAATATGCTAATGTCGGACAACATGTGTGTAACCATGCAAGCATTTGTTTTTGCAGACTCCCTAACCAGATGGATGACAAATAGTCATGTGTCATTGGCCCACTAATTTTGCTTTTCTCTTTTGCTTTCTCATGACAGATGTTGCCACGCAGACGGAGCCGGTGACCATCCTCCCCACCACACCTCCCGGGACGGCCAGCAGCATGGGCCCCCGCCACAGCTGCGATGGTGAGTACATCCCACTTCATATGCCTAAAGACTTGTGAACCCTATGTCTTATAGTCAATTCTGCAGACATTTACAATGTACCTATGTGTTTAAGCAACACACATCTAGGTTACATGTGTTTGGCCAACAATCCTACATGCATGTCTGCATGCTTGATTGTTGCCTCACATTCTTGAGTTTGCCACATAGAGACAATTTGTGGTTTCTACCCAACCAAATGGGCCTGCTTAGGTCATGACCTCGAAGATTCTTGGCCAAACTAGTTTACTCGTTAGGACTTAGGCCCTGATGTTTGGCTGTGACTAAACACATAAATGTCCACACTGGGACTTATACCTTCTTTGATTACCAAGAGTTAAGAGTAAATGTATGCTTGGGATGTGGTGGCCACATTTAAGCCAGCCACTAGTACTCATATAATGGTAACACCTAAGGGCACAGTGGGCAACAATGTTAATGTGAGCGTCAGCTAATTGGACCCCCTGACATTACATTGCTACATCTGTGTCTGTTGAGGTCACATTCCATTTATTAAATCTGGTTTTTTTTTACTCACTACAGCTTGTGCAAACCAGCATCGCAGACTGTGGCGGTCGATCCGGCGTCTTCACCTTATGCTGCTGGGCCAAGAAGAGGCGTCATTAGGGTGATGACTGGCCCCTTGTTTTAGCCACTTTGTGGGCAAATGTTGGGCCTGTTGCCCACCTTTATTATTAAAATTTTTGTATTTTGCTAATTACAGTGTGTTGTGCCTTGCCAAGCTTAGTTTAAGTGTCTACAAACCCATTTGTGTGTAAATTTTGCCATACCTTTGTAGCCATTTAATGTGTAAACCATAGTAAGCTATGGTCACAAATGTGTGCCATTAATTTTGGCCTACATTTACATATGTAGATCAAGATACTCATCCCTGACTGTGTTCTTAGCTATGTCTTAGGAAAAACACAATTTAGAGGTGGGTTAATCAAATCTATTTCCAAAAAAAAAATTACAACCACAAACAAATTAATATTCTTGGCTGGATGGCCGGGGAGGTTGGGAGTCATTGCTAGGGGCGGTGTTGGGGGACAACAGCGCAGTAAAAAAAATAGACTGCTGTTGTATGAGCTGTTGTGTCAACAACAAACTTTGTTCCTGGCGCTGGAGACATTCTTCCTGGCGCTGGAGAGATTGCTCCATCAGATTGGCGAGGCGACCAAGTTCCTGGTTATGTTGTTGGTTTTGGAGCAACTGGTCTATCTGGCACTGCTGGGCCTCATTTTGTTGCTGACACATCAGCACCTGATGTTCCAACGCCGCAATGCGCTCATTAGTTCCATCACGCGGCTGTTGGCGACTGTAGTCCTCCAGCATCCGGACCCCTAGCTCATAAAAATCAGCACTGGTTGGTGCCACACCTCCTCTTGCTCTGGTTTGAGGCTAACAAAATAGAAAACAACATTTTAGTCAAACAGAACCAATGCAGCTATGCCCCTCAAAATCATTTGCCCAAACTGTAACAATACAACTTACCCTTGCTTGAGCCTCTGAAGCTTGGCCGCATGGCACTTGGGAAGAGGTCCCAGCTTGGGGTTCTGGTCCCGCCTCCTGCCAAAACAACCAAGAAAGGAAATGTGACATGTTGGTTCATCGCCTACCCACGAACATGGCAATGTGGTTATTGGTCCTCTAAATCAGCCATGTTACCTCCGTGTCGTCCGGCACAGGTAGGAGCGGAGTCTCGCTGCCAGAGAGGGGCAAATCAACATCCGAGAGCTCCGGCAAGTTGGCATATGCTAAACAGGAAAGTCAGGTTAGTAGGTCAGTGGACCAAACTCAAATGTAACATGGATAGCCTATCGAGGCCATACCTCCACAAAGTGCCAGATTACACACTAGCCAAAAGGTATCTTGGAAACTCAGATTGCTAACATGTATGTTAGAGGAATATGAGGCAATAATTGGGCCAACTAAGATCAGACACATTGCTAAAATTACACATACCCGCCATCTCCCAGATGTCTGGAGTGGGGCCCTCACTCGAGCTTTGCCCTGGAAAATACATGTTTAAACACAAGTTGGCCCAATAAAGTGCAACAAAAGTATCGGAAAAACACATACTAGATCATCAAGCCAAAACAACTTACCCTCATCTCTGGCAGCCTCAACGTGAAGGGCCCTTTCCGGACAGCCACTTCCGATATTCTGGCCAACTAAAAGACACAATTAATGTCTCTAAATAATCCTCCAACTACTTGGGTGAATGTTTGTCTTTAAATATACCCAAAAAAATGCATTGCAATCACTCAAAAAACTATTAGACTGACCCTGGGGATGGAAAAAGCACTCAAAATAGGCATCTTCAAGTTGACAGAGCAAACATGTAGATTATTAGACTAACCCAATTGAACCAGTGTAACATAAACAGCATAAAGGATACATTATTTATTGCAATACACACCAACAGGGTCCTGTTGACCTGCAACATCAGAAGTGGGGTCCAAAGATGAACCAGTCACTTGGCCTACAAATCAAAAAGAGGAATGATAGACATGCACTTGTGTTAAAGCGGCTAAAGCAAGATTGACACATGCACTTACCGGCATCCAAAGAGTACCTTGGCTCCTGAGGAGATGCTGGTGCCAATGGCGGGGCAGCTAGGCAAAAACAAAGCAAACATTTAGCCATTGGTAATGTGCCGCACAAAATAAAACATGCATTTAGGTGTGTGTGAGCAGCTCATTCAATAATATTCACTAATCAAGGCCAGTGTGGCTTACACATGTATATGCAGATATATGGCCACATCTCTGCCTTCCCACATAGCTACACATGTTAGGGCCTTGTTAGTTAGTTTCTGTGAGGGTTAAAGTGGGCGTGAAATTAGGCCGCAGGTCCATATTAGTAATCCTCAACAGTGGTACAAGCTATTGTTTGAGGTGCTCCCACACCCATTTTGTCAAAAAACAACCAGCCCCTAAATTAGTGTTAAATACCTTCAATGGCAGACTGAGTTAGGCTGGAGGTTGGTTGAAGGGCAGGATTTTGGGTGTCCTCCTCCTCCCCCGAATCATGGACAGCACCATGTGCACCTATGCAGAAAGCAACACACATGAAAGTAAAACATTTATGAGGTATAATGTACTACTTCACAGGTACTACTGTTAGTTGGGCAGAAAGAGAACAAGCAAATCACATACATTAACATTACCATCACAAAATAGACAGAAAATATGTACCTTCAGTCCAACCTGTGGTGTCATCCCCAGGATCCACACCCTGCAGCCGAGCAAGTGGAATTTTCCCCTTCAGCATCTCCTCATACGGCCTGTAGGTACTCTTTGGACCCTGGATGGTCCCACTCTCGACATCAAGATCGTGATTCATCTTTTTCATAAGGGCCCCTCTCAAAGTGTAGAAGCGTTTCCTGCAGGATGGGCCACTACGTGGGTGTTGAGCACTGCTAGTAAGCTCCTCACCAATGGCATCCCACAGTTTGCTTCTTTCTTGTTTGCCTATTGACTTGCTTTGGGAGCCAAAGAGCAGCTCCCATTTCGCAAGGGTCAGGCGCACAAGATTATTATTCTCCGCCAAATTAAATTCAGGCTCCCTCTTGGCACCTGGGCGCTTAGCCTGGGGTGCTGCACCACCTTCAGGCTGGGCCCTTTTCCTTAAGGGAGGTCTGCGCACAGCACCCACCACACTCCTACTTGGGCCTGCTGTGGCCGGCAGATGTCCTGAATTTGGCTCCATCCTGTAGCTGCACACACACACCAATACACAACCAACAAGCACGCATGCAGACTACAGAATGGCATCGCCCTCTTATTGGGTTGGGCAGGTTTTATGTGCTCTAACAGCCAATCACAAACAGGCCCACTTAATTGATTAACACATACTGGCAAGGTGCTTGTAGCCACAGCTCAAATGCACTAATTACAGACCTCATTAACAAAACAACACACAACCAAAGACAACAATGTACTCATGTATAGTAAACACTTGTGACATGTGGCTATACAAACGGCTATTTAAATCAAGAGCAGCTTACCTTTCATTGGTCCACCACAGAATTTTCAGCCATGTCCGTTAATGCACGCAAGTTTCGGCTCACGTACGCTAGTAGCGCTACTAGCGTGCATGTGCGCACTCCGTTTCACGCACACCTGGGTCAGCTAATTGGAGTCCGGAAATAGCAGAGCAACGCAAAAGGCGGCAAAGCGGACCTGTCCTTTTTGAAAGTGAAGTATAAATGGCTGGATTTGGCAAGCTTCTGGTATTGTTACACTGTGGCAAAGGCTGCGGTGTGGTGCTTGTTTCCCTTAGCTCATTTGAGTGTCTGGCTGGGTTTGGTCCTCACTCTCTGTGGCTTGTTGGGTGATTTCTGACATCAGTGCTGTTTCTTTAGGAGATTGATTTTGTTGGCATATGCAAAAATTGTGGAGCATACAGCAAGTGAGGCTTGATTTTGGGGCCTTTTGTGGGCTGTGCAGCAACTCCCCTCTTGGTTGTGCCTAACTTAGAAAGCTGTTTTTCAGCAGGCTGGTGGTTTGGACCACTATACTTCTGGTTTTGTGGTGAGCTGCATTGTAGTGAGTGTGTGAGGAGTGTGATTGTTTGTGTGTGTGGTGTGTTTGTGGTTTTTGGTTTTGTTTGGCTGATTTGGTACATCTGTTGAGTGTGTGATGGATAAGAGGGTGATGTATGGGGTATGGGTGGATGGATGTATGCGTATGCTGGAAGAGCAGGAGGACAGGGAGGGGGGTGCTGTGAGGCTTAGGGCACCCCGCTCCTTTGGAATCCGCCTTTCAGTATGGGACTTAAGTGACAAGCAGATCAGGAGCCGCTTCCGTCTGAATCGTGCTGCACTACAGTCCCTATATGATCAGATTAAGCACAAAATCGAGCCATCCGCCAAACGCACTCGATCCATTCCAGGCATAGTACGCCTGTGTGCCACTTTGAACATTTTGGCATGAGGGACCTTCCAGGCAACCTCTGCCCTCGTCAGCGGGATCAGCCAGGCTACAATGAAACGCATATTAATCCAGGTAGTTCTGGAGATTTGTGATTTGATCCCTATTTACATCAAGTTTCCTGAGGATGAGGATGAGGTTGCCAAAATAAAACATGCCTTCTATCTAATGGGAGGGATCCCGAATGTGCTAGGGTGCATTGATGGTACACATATCCCTTTCCGCCCTCCCCGTGCACAGGAGCTGTATTTCCGAAACCGGAAGCAATTCCATTCTATTAACATCATGGTGGTCTGTGACCACGAAATGAAGCTGCGGGCGGTGAGATCGGGGTTCCCCGGCTCATGCCACGATTCTTACGTCCTGCAGCGGACAGTCCTGTGCCGGAAGTTTGAGAACAACGAAATGCCAGCTGGCTGGCTACTGGGTAAATAATTAACCATGTCAAAGTATTTGGCCTAAAATATGTGGCCTAGTAAGCGAAATTAGTAAAAATGAAAACCAAAACATGTACTAGTACTAATTGCTGTCTCTTTCCTTGTGTTTTTTCAACAGCGGATAAGGGATATGGGCAGAGAATGTGGGTGATGACTCCAGTCAGAAGCCCACAGACCTCTGCCCATGAACGCTACAATGCAGCACACCGCAAAACCCGAAGCATTGTGGAACGAACCATCGGCCTGCTGAAAGCACGCTTTCTCTGTTTGGCACGCCCAGGAGGAGAGATGCTGTACAGTCCACAAAAGGTCTCCAAGATCATCCTCGCCTGCTGTGTGCTCCACAACATTTGCATATGCCACAGAATCCAATCCCCTGAAGAGACAGCACTGGTGCCCGAAATCCCCAACTTGGCCGCAGAAAGAAGAGAGGACACCCAGACTGGCTATGAGCTAAGGGAAAGCATGATCACTTCATTTTTTGCGGTAAGCTAACTACCCTTCACTCTAATCCAAATACTGCACTACAGGGAAAATATTTTTTGGCTCCAATCATAATTTGTCCCAAACCACTATAAGGGGGGTGTAAGATGACCCAAACCACTATAAGGGGGGTGTAAGATGACCAAAACCACTATAAGGGGGGTGTAAGATGACCCAAACCACTATAAGGGGGGAGTAAGATGACCCAAACCACTATAAGGGGGGTGTAAGATGACCTAAACCACTATAAGGGGGGGTGTAAGATGACCAAAACCACTATAAGGGGGTTGTAAGATGACCAAAACCACTATAAGGGGGGTGTAAGACGACCAAAACCACTATAAGGGGGGTGTAAGATGACCCAAACCACTATAAGGGGGGTGTAAGATGACCAAAACCACTATAAGGGGGGAGTAAGATGACCCAAACCACTATAAGGGGGGTGTAAGATGATCCAAACCACTATAAGGGGGGGTGTAAGATGACCAAAACCACTATAAGGGGGGTGTAAGATGACCAAAACCACTATAAGGGGGGTGTAAGATGACCAAAACCACTATAAGGGGGGGTGTAAGATGACCCAAACCACTATAAGGGGGGGTGTAAGATGACCAAAACCACTATAAGGGGGGTGTAAGATGACCAAAACCACTATAAGGGGGGTGTAAGATGACCAAAACCACTATAAGGGGGGTATAAGATGACCCAAACCACTATAAGGGGGGTGTAAGATGACCAAAACCACTCTAAGGGGTGTGTAAGATGAGCAAAACCACTCTAAGGGGGGTGTAAGATGACCCAAACCACTATAAGGGGGGTGTAAGATGACCAAAACCACTATAAGGGGGGTGTAAGATGACCCAAACCACTATAAGGGGGGGAGTAAGATGACCCAAACCACTATAAGGGGGGTGTAAGATGACCTAAACCACTATAAGGGGGGGTGGAAGCTGAACAACATAACAATTAGGGTTGTTGTGCAAGTTGGACCAAAATGTTTGTAACAAATTAATGCATTATTTTTTTACAGCGAAAAAGCCACATTAAATATAAATACTAACTGCACTTTTTATTCTTTTTCAGGCACCCCGAGAATCTTCATGAAAAATCCTATATTTTTTTTCATAATTTTACGTTAATTAGCAAAACATTTAAAACCAAAATAAAAAAAATAAAAAGAAACATGTTGCAATGTGTTTACTTCGGAAGGTACTAACATTGATTTCAAGCCCACAGCAAAGCAAAGCGCAGGCGCTGTGTTGAATAGCGTGGTCAAAATGACAGCGCCTACAAAGCTGAGCTCAAACATCATATTCAGCAATGTAGGCGTTGTTCCCAACAACGCCAGGTAGCGACTGAGGAGGCCTGCTATAGCGAATCGCTACCGC
The DNA here is from genome assembly GCA_027917425.1 of Gastrophryne carolinensis. Lineage (NCBI taxonomy): Eukaryota > Metazoa > Chordata > Amphibia > Anura > Microhylidae > Gastrophryne > Gastrophryne carolinensis. The sequence continues at coordinate 169,220,821 of CM051235.1, read as the reverse complement.
CCGCGGTGTACGCTAGCGGCGCTCATAGCGCCATACTTCAGTCGCTCATCTGTCGCTACCTGGCGCTATTAATGAATCGGCCTCCCCGTGGAAACAGATACAATCTCTCTCTGGCTGCATGTGCTGAAGCTCCCAGTTCCACTGCAGTGTGTCTGACAGAGGCAGACTGTCAGCAGAACCTCTCCCCCACACTTGCTCATGCTCATGTGTAAGCTGGGCTCTCAGATGTGTAGCAAGATGGCAGCTCCCATGCTGTCAGCAAGCACTGCATCTATAAATATATTCCACATCTGCATGAGGTTAAGTCCTCTCAACATCATATGGCACTAATTGTCAGGGGTGTGGGGTAGGAGAGCAATTTACTAAGCTTTATTTTTTTATTTTTACTGGAGGTTTAGGTTTACTGCTTTCCTTCTATAAAAATACAAAAATAGTGTTAAAGGGGGCTCTTCTTCACACAGAAAAATCCATTATTTTCTTAAAGGAAGCCTCTAACAGAATATACAAACATTTTAAAGGAGTTAGGGGAGGTCTATTGTGAAATTGTGTCATTTTAAACAAACAGATAGGCTAATGAGAGGAGAGGTCACTTATATACTCAACTGAATAAAACTCCTACCTAGCATGTCATTTTCTTTTCCTGTTAGGAATAATAGGGTTGATTCAGAGCCCCTTCCTCATCATTTTTATGGAGGTCTTGCTACCAAACGAAAAATCATGCAAAAATGAAAACATTTCACACTAAAGTTCTCGCAGAAAAAAGGCTCTGCTGAATCAGACGAGGGGAAAAATGAACGATAATGGAAATTTTCACGCAAAAAAAGGTGAGAAAGGGGCTCTGAATCAACCCTAATATCCAGAGGTGACAGGTTTTTCATCACTCCAGATTCCTCCTCTTTCTATCAAAAGCCTGGCTGGATATTTCTTGATGTTGGGTGATACAAGTGATCCCTCATCCTGCCATCCAGCATATTCATATGGATTTTTATCATCAGGCAATTTTTTTCTTTAAAGAGAGATCCTTTTATTTTAAGGATCTCTGGGTAAGGGAGACTTTTTCCATCAGTTGCAGCCCTCATGATACATACAATGGCATTAGTAAAACAGATTACACAGCTGAGGTCAACTATTGTGGTTTAAAAGGGTGGAGTTCCCAAACCTGGAAGATGCTTCTGGCATTGAATAACCGGAAATTAAATTGGAAACAAGATAGCTATTGTGTGCTCCTAAACAATGGCGCCCTTCTGTCCCACGAAGGACATGAGGCTCGATTCAGAGACACATTCGTCCGGACTTCCGTAGCTGTCTGTGAAAGTTTTGGTGGGTGTTAGTCTTTTTTTTGCTTTTTTTCGTACATTTTTCACTCGCACGAACGTGCCAAAATCGGAAGATTTTTGTTACTTCGGGAGCTTTTTCCCAACAAATCGGAAATGTTTAGTCTGTTCAGAAATTTTTCGTTATTGCAATGGGCTTGCGATTAATTCAGAGAGCTGATTGCCGATGGTCCCACACCTCATAAATTCGTTTCAGGGCAAAAACATTCCCGGCACCTTTTTGACTACGGGAGCGCGAGCCATCCATGGACGAGGCTACTGCCTTTGAGGAGCATGAGGATCTGCAACTCATGGGCATTGAGATCGTCCGGAGGGCAGAGGCCAGATTGCACCGGCGGCGACGCATGGACATCAATAGCATGCATGACACTGAGCTGTTCGAGCTGACCAGGCTTAATCGCGCTTCCCTCCATAAACTGTATAGTGAGCTGCGGCCATGGTTAGCCCGCACCACAAGGAAGGGGCAAGCAATTTCAGGTATGACCAAGATGCTTGGCTGCCTGCAATTTTTGGCGAACGGCTCGTTCCAGAGGCTGGGTGCCCTCTCCGTGGGGATTTCACAGCCTACGCTGAGCCGCGCGCTATCCAAATTTTTGGAAGGCATGGCTACCATAACTCGGAAATATATTTGTTTCCCTGAGGATATGGTAGCCAGAAACGCCATTAAGCTGGCATTTTTTAATATCGCCGACATGCCCAATGTCATGGGTGCTATTGACTGCACCCACGTTGCCCTCGTCCCTCCGTCAAGCGACGAGTATATATACAGGCAAGTTTGGGCTTCCAATTGTCTCTAAATATTTGTGTGTCCCTCCTTTGCTCAATCACATTATTAGTTTGCTTCATTGCCAATAGTCCCTCCTTTAATGAAAAGCTTCCTTGTGACTAATCTCGCCATTTGTAGTAACTTTCATTGCCAATAGTCCCTCCTTTAATGAGAAGCTTCCTTGTGACTAATCTCGCCATTTGTAGTAACTTTCATTGCCAATAGTCCCTCCTTTAATGAAAAGCTTCCTTGTGACTAATCTCGCCATTTGTAGTAACTTTCATTGCCAATAGTCCCTCCTTTAATGAAAAGCTTCCTTGTGACTAATCTCGCCATTTGTAGTAACTTTCATTGCCAATAGTCCCTCCTTTAATGAAAAGCTTCCTTGTGACTAATCTCGCCATTTGTAGTAACTTTCATTGCCAATAGTCCCTCCTTTAATGAAAAGCTTCCTTGTGACTAATCTCGCCATTTGTAGTAACTTTCATTGCCAATAGTCCCTCCTTTAATGAGAAGCTTCCTTGTGACTAATCTCGCCATTTGTAGTAACTTTCATTGCCAATAGTCCCTCCTTTAATGAAAAGCTTCCTTGTGACTAATCTCGCCATTTGTAGTAACTTTCATTGCCAATAGTCCCTCCTTTTGTTTAGTCCCTCTAGGTTAATATACTCTCTGATTTTACATCTTCCCTCATTGCAATCACTCCCTCCTTGCTACTGCTCCCTTCTTGCCAAGAGTGTATGTGCAACAACGGCCCTTATTTATAAATTAGTTCCAAAGTTAGTTATTTCAAAGTAAAACATTTGTAAGTGTACTTTTAATAGAACAAGTAAGACTGTCAAGGCTCAAACATTGATATTCTTTTGTTGACCACTTAAATGGAACGTAGTTGTTTAGTGTTATTTGTCTGGATGTTACATTTTGACATAGGCTGTTTGAAGTGTGCGTTGGATTTGTTTACTAAACGTTATTTTTTGGTTGTTTCTGTTTCCTTTTTACACAGAAATCGCAAAATGGGCCATTCGCTGAATGTGCAAGCGGTGGTGGCCCAGGACCTGCGCTTTCTGAGCGTCCTGGCAGGCTACCCTGGCTCAGCCCATGATGCGTATATCCTGCGCAGATCTGGATTATTCCGCCGGTTTGAGTCAGGGGAATTTGCGGGTGCATGGCTCCTTGGTAAGTTGGCTCAAATTATCGATTTGGATTGTATATGTATGGCAAAGTTTTAGGTTGGATTTACCTTTCATAAACGCTGCCTTGCCCCTCACCTTGTGAACATGTGTAAGCACACTGGAACCATTACATTAGACAAACTCCATTGGCTGCAAAATTGTTTTGCCTGCATTGTTTTAATTAATAAGTGTAATGTGAGGCAAAGTATGAAACAGCCTTCTAAACCATTTTCTTTCCAAATCTGTTATTGACTTTACCAGAGAGTCAGCGCCATCTTTGCTTACATGCATTTAACTTACTGAGTAGAGGTGAGCGGGATAAAGTGCAGGGGCCGGCTTACACCGGTTTTTGAGTAAGCCAAGAATTATAAAGGGTCAGGTCAAGTTAGACCATACTACATTGTTCTGCAGCACAGGCAGGAAACAATAGCTGCTAACAGTCTGCCTGATTGCACACCATCCCCAGTATTATTTGACTACTTTTGACCCACATCTATCACATATGTTTAATTCTTGGTTTAGCATCTGCAATCTGTATGCTCATGTTTGTGTGACAATGTCACATACCTCTTTTATTTTTATTGCAGTAGGAATGTTGCGTGGCAATGTATGATTTACTGTTATTAATTTTTTTTTTTTTTTGTGCTTATTTAGGAGATTTGGGGTATCCACTACTGCCGTGGCTCATGACTCCGGTCCTCCGGCCACAAACTCCAGCACAAGAGGCCTATAACCGTGCACATAGAAAGACCAGGGCAGTGGTGGAGAGGGCCTTTGGACTCCTCAAGACCCGGTTTCGGTGCTTGGACCACACTGGGGGCTCCCTGCAGTATGACCCGAAAAAGGTCATTGACATTATAATGACATGTGCCGCGCTCCATAATTTAGCCATTATGCAAAGGGTCCCCCGATATCTGGATTGCCCACCCTCTCCACCCTCCGATGAGGCAGACGACGCCTATGTGGGCCAGCCAAGTGCGTCTGGGCAAGCCGTGCGGGCAAATTTAATAGCCACACATTTTTCCTGATTTAGTTTTTATTTTAATTTGGGTAAATTTTTTTTGGTTTGTTTGGCTATGTTTAATTTCATTATGAAGTAAACAATAATGAATTTGTGCAACCCAAAACTAAATCTATGTTTGAGTATTTATTTGTAGACCTTGGTTATTGTTTGTTTTGGTGCCAACTTGAACTCATATTTCTCTATAAAAACACCACACACATGAGCTTGTTCAAACCAAAATGTTTACTACTTAGTAAAAGGTATATGTGAGACAAACAGAATCGGAGGTGAGTGCCCCTCACATACTTTGGGACCACACCTGTACATACAATTATGTTCCATACATTTGTACACAAAGGAAATAGCACAAAATTAATCCCTCTCCTGCTTGCCCACATTTTCCACAGACACAGGTTGAAAGCAAACCTAGCTATGCCACATCTACACCTGTAAGTCAGTGGGCCACCCAAACAAGAACACCCAGTCCCAATCCAAATCCAGTACAATCACAGCCAGGGTCCAAGGTCTTAGATGTTAAGGCCAGAATGTCACCCAATCATGCCGCCAAACATGAGGAGCCACCACAAATGTTATTGTGGCCATGGCAGCCGCGCAACACCTTAAGTGGCCGATTCAGTGAGTCTTGGACTCTGGCATTGGCTACTGGGCTACCTCAGGCCTTGAATGAGCTATATGGTGGATAATCAAAAACAACCGAGCAAGAACAGCGCAAAATAGGAGATTTTTAGGCCTCACCAGACAAGTCAATCCAGTGGGTAGGTATCGCAAAGATATGGACCAGATTCATGCCTAACACACCTTAATATGTGTGATGCCCATAGAACCCAGGTTGGGGCCCTTGGTGGGGGGGGGGCATAACATGGGCCTGTGTGGCATTCAGAATCTGCAACTGTTCCAAAATGTGTCTTTGGTTATTGTGCATTTCGGCCATGCCTGACCTTATTTCAGAAGTCAAGTTGGCCATGTGGCTGTTATGGGTCCTCAATTCAGTCAGCACGGCACTGAAGGTAGTATTTAGGGTCTCTAATTGGCCCCTAATATGCTCCTGATTTTGCCTCTCATGGTGCCATGCTGACTCCATCATCTGCACGCCCCTCCCCTGGGAAACTGTGCAACGTTGCTGAGTACGCCGCCCAATTCCCCTGGTTGTGGGGCGTGCAGATGATGTTGCTCGAGGACCCCCAACAGCCACAGGTGTGCTCGCCAAATCCTCAGCAGCAGATCTGAAACTGGGGACTGGAGGGTCAGTCTCTGCATGCTGCCCACGATGTGCAGGCAGCATGCAGCCAGCTTCACTCTGCTGCTGTGGATTTGGCGGAGACACATTTTGGGACAGTTGCAGATTCTGTCCCAGGGGAAGATCTTCAGAATCTCCTATGAAGCTTCCATCTTCCTCCTGCTCCTGGATTTGCTCCATCAGTGTGTGGCTCTGTTGGGGACATGTAAAAAAAACAGGTTCAGTGTGTGGAATACCTATAAAAACCACACAAGCAAAACATGGCAAGCTACATGCATACACAACAGCATCAAAATACACTTACCGTAGACATCGGATCCTGGGTCCTATGCAGCGCGGAAGAAGACGGACGCGGTAACATGGCAGAGGAGTCCCCACTAGCTGAGGGATGATGCTGGCCTGCTTTAGAAGAAAAAGAGCGATGAATACACACAACTATGCATAGTTTATGTTTAAGAACACATATGGTAATCAAAGAAACGTGGCAAAGCAGTAAGGGCCCCTCCAACAACGTGGCCACTTGCCATTCCCTAGGAATCCCATTACATTAGTGCATGGATTGTTAAACCAGACTAGACACATTGGTCACGTGTCTAAAACCAAACATGCAAAGAATGGCTGATGTGTGAGTTGCAACATCCCTTTAAGGCGAGGAAGTTAACACACTAAGGTGGGCAAAAACACTTACAATATGATTCTGGTGGGGAACATTTGTATGGCATAAAACCTTCCTAGAAAACCATCTTAATCAGTTGTGCAACTAAACCAGCTCAAACAAAATTGACCAACAGGCAAAGATGTTATTGTGGCGTGTGCTTGTCAATTAATACATAGCACCCATTCCTTTTCTACACTTCTAAGTGACATATTTTTCACAAATTTCATTAAACATCATGTATGTGGCTGTCAATTTGCACATTACCAGGCCACACCCATGACACTCCCTAGTCAAAGTGAGCACTCCTAACAAACCCACCCCCTAGAGCCATGTGCTTAGCTAGCCCTTGCTGACACCCCCTAGAGCCATGTGCTTAGCTAGCCCTTGCTCCCACCCCCTACAGCCATGTGCTTAGCTAGCCCTTGCTCCCACCCCCTAGAGCCATGTGCTTAGCTAGCCCTTGCTCCCACCCCCTAGAGCCATGTGCTTAGCTAGCCCTTGCTGACACCCCCTACAGCCATGTGCTTAGCTAGCCCTTGCTGACACCCCCTACAGCCATGTGCTTAGCTAGCCCTTGCTCCCACCCCCTACAGCCATGTGCTTAGCTAGCCCTTGCTGACACCCCCTACAGCCATGTGCTTAGCTAGCCCTTGCTGACACCCCCTAGAGCCATGTGCTTAGCTAGCCCTTGCTCCCACCCCCTAGAGCCATGTGCTTAGCTAGCCCTTGCTGACACCCCCTACAGCCATGTGCTTAGCTAGCCCTTGCTGACACCCCCTACAGCCATGTGCTTAGCTAGCCCTTGCTGACACCCCCTACAGCCATGTGCTTAGCTAGCCCTTGCTGACACCCCCTACAGCCATGTGCTTAGCTAGCCCTTGCTGACACCCCCTACAGCCATGTGCTTAGCTAGCCCTTGCTGACACCCCCTACAGCCATGTGCTTAGCTAGCCCTTGCTGACACCCCCTACAGCCATGTGCTTAGCTAGCCCTTGCTGCGTATGTGTATGTTTCAATACATTTGTGTGGTCATTCAGACATTACTAACCTGCAGGAATTGGTGGGTTGTTGGTGTCCTGCTGGCCCGAGTGTCCCTCTAAGGCCACGGGATGTAATAAGGACAGCACCATCTCCTCAGCCGGTGTAAATCGCATTTTTGTTGGGAAACCTCCGCCAGTTGTTTCGCTGAAAAACATAGTAAGCATAATTTAGCGCACTGATGGACAGACAAGAATAATAAAAACCCAAACATTAGCTATGTACCTGTGCATCCGCCTTAGATTCTCTTTCTTCCGCACTGCATATTTCAGGTCCGAAATCTTACGTTGAATCTGGTCCATATCTTTACGTTCCTCACCCGCTGCATTGACTTGCCTGGTGAGTTCTTCAAAAATCTCTGTTTTGCGCTGTTTACTGGTGTGTTTTGATCTTCTACCATATAGCTCATCAAAATGTAAGGTGAGCCCAGTAGCCAATGCCAGAGTTTGGGACTCAGCAAAACGGCCACCCAAGTGTCCTCTGCGCAAGTTGCGCCCTCTTCGGGGTGGTTGTGGCTCCTCACTGCTTGGTTGCAAATGGGGTGACATTCTGGCCTGGGGGGATGGAGGAGACCTCAAGGACTGGAGGCTGGCTGTTGATCTTACTGGACTTGGGAAGGGACTGGGTGTTCTTGGCTGGGTGGACCCTGAAGTTGCAGGTGTAGATGTGGCATAGGGGGAATGCATGCCAACCTGTGCCGGAGGATAATGTGGGCGAGCAAGAGAGGGTGTTGGCGAGCTTGAGCTGCTGCTGAGGGTCTGTGGGGCCTTGGAGGTGGTTGGCTGGGTCTGTGGGGCCTTGGAGGTGGTTGGCTGGGTCTGTGGGCCCTTGGAGGTGGTTGGCTGGGTCTGTGGGGCCTTGGAGGTGGTTTGCTTGGCCTTAGTTTTTGAGCCACGTGCGGGGGGGGGAGGGGGCCATTGGCCTTTGGCGGCTTTTCGGGCTTCTGGAGCGTGTTCGTTTGGCCCCTGCGGCGCCTTGGGCCCCTGCTGCGGCTTCTGGACCGGGAGGTGGTTCGGCCCCTGCTGCGCCTTGGGCCCCTGCTGCGGCTTCTGGACCGGGAGGTGGTTCGGCCCCTGCGGCGCCTTGGGCCCCTGCTGTGGCTTCTGGACCGGGAGGTGGTTCGGCCCCTGCGGCGCCTTGGGCCCCTGCTGCGGCTTCTGGACCGGGAGGTGGTTCGGCCCCTGCGGCGCCTTGGGCCCCTGCTGCGGCTTCTGGACCGGGACGTGGTTCGGCCCCTGCTGCGCCTTGGGCCCCTGCTGCGGCTTCTGGACCGGGAGGTGGTTCGGCCCCTGCTGCGGCTTCTGGCCCGGTGTTTTTGGCCTTTGCCTATGGCCTTGGTGCCACGTGTGGGGGGTGATGTGGGGCAGGGTGGGGTGGGGCTTCGTCCCCTCTTACCCATCTGTGGGACATGAGTTTTAGCAGGCTTGGTTACCTTGCTCCTTGGTTGTGGTGGTGCTGCAACCTCCTTTTTGGCCGCAGCCTTGGTGGTAGCCCTTAGTCGGGCTTTAGGCTCTTGCGACCTTGTTTGCGGACCCTCGCCCTGCTCAGCCTGCTTGCTCTGCTTCTTTGCTGGAAGTTTTCTTTTGGGTGCCATTTTGTGTGGACTCTCAAAGAGAATGAGCTGTGTGTGCAGGGACCTTTAAATAAGGTCTCTGGCGTGTGACGCCTACGCGTTCGCTTACGCGCACGTCCGGCCGTTCGCACGGCCGTGCGAAACCCGGAAACCGCTGGGGCCGTGCTTATCTGCTGCCTAGAAGAAGAAGAAAGATGGCGCCCACTATCTTCACCCGCCAACAAGAAGAGATAATCATGCTTGTAAGTGTCTTTTAATGACTTTGCTTGGATTGTTAATTGTTGCTCTACATGTTAAGGATGCGCAAAAAGTAATATTTGGGTTAAAGCTTTGGTTCGACTACATGCACAACCAAGCGCACGCCACACACGTGCCAAACGACAGTGCTGCCATATTTGAAAGTTAACTTAGCCTAAAAGTGTGTGTGTGTATGTGTTCATGTGATTGAACCAAATAATGTATTGTTGCCTCTTCTAGATATGCATTTCTGAGTTCTTGCTATGTTTGTTTTTTGGTTTGTAGACCATGCTGGAGCGCAGGTACGACTACCTGCCCAACTCGTTTGCCAAACGAAACGTCGCCCTGGAGATCATCTCGGAGATCCAACACCAGACCGACACCACCTTCACCCACACACAGATCATGCAGCATTGGTCGGACCTGAAGCGACTGCACATGCCCCGGGTGCGGAGGTTTTTTGGAATCCATTTCCCAAGTAAGTACATAGCGCTTGCATGCAAGATGTAACTAGGACAGAATTTAGGCCTTTTATTTATAATGCCTTCTCTGTTGTAGTGTTGGAAATGGATTACAGAATTCGCCGCACCCGGAGGCGCACAGGCCGACCAGTGCTGCATGATTCTGCAGCTGGGAGTGAAGGTGGTGGATCTCCAGGGCGACGGTCCGACCCCTCCTCTGTGGCCTCCTCAGACCAGCCCCTGGACCTTACCACAGAGGAGGGGCGGCACAGCGTGGGCAGGGAGTCGTACCCTGCCACGCATGCGGGAGCCTCTGGTATGTGACTCTTCATGTCTACGCACACACATATACATGCTATCTCATACCCAACTGATTCCTTTCATCTGTTTATCTAGATGCTTCTGGAGCGGGTGAGGAAGTGGAAGAGGAGGCAGCAGATGTGCTCCAAGCAGAAGCTGGAGAAGGTGAGTGATGTGAACCAGACTTTGGCAAAGACATTTTCTAACTGAGGAATTTGACCATAAAACTGAACATATTTCCCATGTTTCTACAGGCACTTCTTCACAGCAGAGCCAGGACCCAGGACCTCAGCGTGTTGTCCCCAACGAGCCAGCTCGCGGCCACCAACCAAGTAAGTAGTCAGGGCATTATTAGCATTTATGTGGTACTTGACATCAACACACAGATACATCAAGCCCTAGCCAATGGCAATTTAAGAGTGACCTGTGGCCACTTCCTTAGCTTAATGACTTGCCAGAATTACATATGTAGCCTTGATTTATTTGTGTAACTTCAAAACATTCAATCCACAGGTGGCAAACATGTATTGTTATGAATCTAATGTTTTTTTCTCCATTTGTTACAGGGACCACACGCCAACAAATTTTAGAAATGAATAGGAGGGTCCTTGCGTTGGTGGCCGATATGAAGGTGATGGTTGACTCGTTGGGGACAACAGAAGAAGAGGAAGAGGATTAGAGTCCTGGGTCCTGGCCCATGTTTTTATTGTTTTTTAAAAAATTACAAAAATTTTAATAGCTAAGGGCTACAAATGTTCCTATGCCCATTTTAAAAACTTTATCCCAAAAAAATATTTTACAGTAAAAAAGTTTTACAGAAACCAACATTTCAGTGTCATTTCTGCACACACATACATTTACAAAAAAGAAAGGGGCCAAAACATATTTGGAGGTCAAGATTGAGATGTCCAGGAAGTGATTTGGGTAAGTTTTAGGGACCTAAAATGGAAGAAGAACCAAAGCGCTAAGTGATTTGGGTAAGTTTTAGGGACCTAAAATGGAAGAAGAACCAAAGCGCTAAGTGATTTGGGTAAGTTTTAGGGTGTGAAAATGGAAGAAGAAACAAGGCGCTAAGTGATTTGGGTAAGTTTTAGGGTGTGAAAATGGAAGAAGAACCAAAGCGCGAAGTGGTTAGGGTAAGTTTTAGGGTGTGAAAATGGAAGAAGAACCAAAGCGCGAAGTGGTTAGGGTGAGCTTTAAGGGACCTCAAGGGAAAAGGCAGGATAGCGCTAAGTGGTTAGGGTGAGCTTTAAGGGACTAAAAGTGAATATTGTGGACGCGCACTGCCCATGATATATTGAAGTTTTAAGGTGCTGGCGGAATGGGACAACAACCACTTGTAAAGATTTATGTATTGGGGGTCCTAGATCAACCCCCTAATGTCCCCTATATATCTGCCGCACACTAAATGATTATCACCATCTATCAATAAACCAATTAACCTCTAGATACTCATTACAAATTTATTTGGTAGGACTCACAAAATATACACCAAAAATACATACAAAACTTGATTAAAATACATAAAATTACACACACAGGAGAGAGGTATACCCCACAACTGGCTCTCTTATATGTTATAATGCATCAAAAATTATTACCACATATATATATTTGGGGCCTCTAGAGATAATGAAGGATTGAATAATGCGTGCTATATTCTGTGAAAAAAATGTGTTATCTAAGTTATAAAAAGCTACCAAACTCCACATACCAAAAAAGGTTGCAAAAAGTGTCAAAAAAACAACAACTATATAATCTTAAAAACTCTTTACATCTATCATAGTGTGTAAACTAAAGTGCTTTGTGCAAAAGTGCTGTGTGCAAGAACATACCATTAGATTCTATTGCAACAGCCCCAAATAGATCACAATTAATACATTGCCAATAGTTCACATAAAATTCCTATTTACATCACCATATGATATGGCCTCCGGGGTCCCTCCTCCACAGCTCGCCACCGACGCGTTGCGTGGCTCTACGCCACTTCGCCAGGGTGTATGAGCTCTCCCATCCCCTGCTCCCCTATTTATATACCTGTAAGGATGGTCGCTCCAATGTCTCGGCGTGCAGCCCTCCCCCACACGCGCCCCCCGCCCGGCAGACCAAGCTCCCGTAAGGGTGACGCGGGGTGGATGCGTCACATCCGTCCATGTTCACGCCATCACCGGAAGTGCGTCAGCGGGGCTCCCGGCTCCGGCGCGCGTCCGCCCGGGAACACTCCCCTGCAGTAGGAGGCCCCGGACGGGCGCGCGCCCGAGCCCGAGCACGCCGCCGCAGCACCACTCGGCTCGTCCAGCCAAACAATCATAGTCTGTCAGCGGATCGTGGAAGGTATGTATCAAATTGCGGAGCAGAGGATGTGTATTTTTACACATAATTACACAATTAACATTATTTCCTTATGAATACACAATTAATATTTTATGCGTACCTACAATCCAAAAAAGATCTTTAGAAAAATAATAAACCAATGGAAAATATATTACTATTGTTACAATAACTCATTCAATAAACATCTATCTGGCCCATATCATAATGAAGGCTATTACCCAGGGGAACTTGTAATCAGTTATTAGTGTGGCTGTGGCATCCTTCTGTATCAAACTCACTATACAGATATACATACAACATTTGTACCCAAAAAGGCACACCACAGTGTTTGTACATGTGGGATCCATTCAGACGTCACAACCATGTATTAGTTGGGGGGAGAGAAGGGAAAGAGGGGGGGGGGGGAAGAAAGGGGAGGGAGGGGAGGGGGGGAAGGGGGGTTTCAGAGAGAACAGGGGAAGGGAGGAAAAGATCAAAGTCCCATTTGGTACTTTTCTTCTCAAGGTTGCATTGATTCCATCCCAACTGGGGCTGTTCCTGTCATTTGTTGCAGAGGACATCATCCAAGGGTCTAGAGATCTAGAATATATATATCTTCTTTCCATTATCCGAATATCGTTTCCACTCCACAGAGATTAACATTCAGATTGGGTCATCCCTCCACGGCACTTCAGATAAGTACTTCAAAAAAGCAGACAGGTAGAAAAATGGTTTAGTGATATCCAGGTCAATGTTATGTCCCCATGTCATACCTACTAATTGACATTACTATATCCATAGCCACTTGGTCACTGTGCCTACCGCACAAGATCCAACTCATTTAATATACCTGACATCCCTATATCTACTTATACCTACCTAGTGTAACCCCTTATCCCTCTGTTCCTATAGGCCTATCCACATAATGGTAAAGCGTAGAGGAGGTCCTCTGATGTTTAAACTTTAAATGTCACCATTTATAGGTAACTATCACTCCACTAGTAGGATTATTATCTGTCCTCCTCATATCAGTGATCTGTCATATTACTCTCGCCCTAAAAAGGCCTGAAAAGTAAACTCTTCATTCATGCCCATGGGGAACCGAGTCTGCAATGTATAAATCCATTGGGTTTCCTTCTGCAACAGTTGTCTTTTTCTATTTCCACCTCTTGACCCCAAGATCACCTGGTCTATCAATATAACCTTCAGGTTCTTGTAGCTTCCACCATGGTGGCTCAAAAAATGTGATGCCACTGGTGATAGGGTTTTCCCCTCTTTGGCATCTCTGGCTGCCAACCTAATGGTGGAGAGATGTTTCTGGATCCTCGTTCTGGCATCTTTACCAGTTTCACCCACATAGTACTGTGGGCATGTGCACCGGAGGACATATATGACACCCTCGGTTCTGCAGTTAAGGTGGCCCTTGATTTTAAATTTCCTACCATCCATAAGGTGTTCAATTACAGCAGTTTTTTCAACAAAGGGGCATATGTTACATCTACCACACGGTCTACTGCCCATCAAATCACTATTTGTGGTCAGCCAGGTTGGGGGTCTGGTATAGTGGCTCCTACACAACCGATCTTTAAGATTCGGGGCTCTCCTTGCTACCATAGATGGTCCTTTACCGATGTACCTTGCCAATACCGGGTCAGATTGTAAAACCGGCCAATGTTTCTGTAAAATAGTTCTTAAATTACGCCAGTCACTATTAAACGTGGATATGAACCTCACCTCATCCTGATTTCTCCTCTTGTTTTGATACCCAAGTAATTTCTCTCTCGGGGTACACTTGGCTCGTTGTACTGCCCTCTGTATCACCTGACGTGGGTATTCCCTCTGCTGAAAACGTTTTGTCATATTCAATGCTTCTTCCATAAATCCTTCATTCTCTGAACAGTTGCGTTTGATCCTAAGGAATTGACCAATGGGTATATTCTCCTTCAATTTCTTTGGATGGAAGCTGCTGAAATGTAAAATTCCATTCGTTGCTGTGGGTTTCCTAAACAAACGTGTAGAAATCACACCATTAGCTTCAAGATGCAGCGTAAGATCCAGAAACTCAATTTTGTCCTGGGAGCGAGTATAGGTCAAATGAATATTGAAGGGATTGTTGTTCAACTCCGATATAAATCTATCACACAGTTCCGGGGGTCCCTGCCACAGCAGGAGAATGTCATCTATGAACCTGTACCAGCCCAGAATGTGGGGCTGGTACAGGTCCATAGCTTCCCCCCAAACCGTCTCTCGTTCCCACCAACCCATAAGTAGGTTGGCGACCGAGGGCGCACATCGGGCGCCCATCGCCACCCCTTGTCGCTGTCTGTAGTATGTGCCGTCAAAGATGAAATAGTTGTGTGTAAGCACGAATGCCAGTAAATCCAATGCAAATTTATGTGTGGGTCTTCTCTCAGTGGATTCCATACTGAAAAAATACGCTACTGCTTTCAATGCCAATGAGTGAGAGATGTTGGTGTATAGCGACTCTACGTCGCATGCCACCATAAAAGTATCTTCCGGTACTTGTATCGAATTGAGCCGATTGAGTATGTCTGTCGTATCCCGTATGTAAGAATCAAGAGTTATAACATGTGGTTGTAGTAGTTGATCTACATACGTGCAAGCATGTTCTGTCAGACATCCCACTCCCGAGACGATCGGGCGACCTGGTGGTTTTTCCAAGTTTTTATGTACCTTCGGCAGGGTGTAGAAGGTGGGGGTCCGAGGATGATCAACCTTCAAAAATTGAAACAATGTACGGTTAATCACCCCATTCTCAAATGCTTCACCTATCAGATGGTCAAATTCTTCTTTATACATTGATAGGGGATTTCCTTGTAGTCTCTGATAGGTATTTACATCCTTCAGTTGTCTCATTACCTCCCCCACATAGTATTCTCTTGAGAGAAGTACAATGTTCCCCCCCTTGTCTGAGGGTTTGATGACTATTTCAGGGGAGTTTCGTAATGATTGAACTGCTTCCCACTCATTCTTTGTAAGATTGGGGTTTGCCCTAGCTGGTTTCAAGTCTCTAATCTCCTTACTCACCAGATTATAAAAAACCTGTACTGCTGGGGTGTTGTTCCATGTAGGTGAGAATGTGGAAGGTCTCCTCAAGGTTGTCACCCCCCCTTCCTCATTGGTCTGTTGTTCCTCCAAAAGGTCCGTCAGGTCTTGCATTGCTTGCTGTTCCTGTTCTGTGAAGGTAGAGACTTCTGTGGGCCCCATAGGGTCAGAAAAATGGTGCTTTAGTGAAAGTTTTCGGCAGAACATATATAGATCCTTTACAATCTCAAATTTATCAATCTTATGTGTTGGGGAGAAATTAAATCCTCTACTCAATACCTGTTTCTGTACATCATTCAATTCCAGATCTGTTAAATTGATGATTTTTAATTCTACCTCCGCCGACGTTGTGATTGATGTGAGGGTGGATACCTCCTGCGTATCGTGTCCCTCGGGCGTAGTCTGTGATGGTCTCGGGTCATTGTTTCCCTGTTTGCGTCTCTCTCTTCTCTTATGCCTCCCCCTTCTGATCTTCCTACATGTCCCTGTCCTAAAAAAGACATATCTGCCAAGGAGCCATCTAGTGATCCACTGGTTTGGGAGGATGTCTGTGAGGAGGTCCTATACCTCTGATAGTGTGAGTCGCCCCTATGTCTATGTGGTCTATCTCCTTGATCATGATTTTGATGATCAAGGGATTGTTCTAATCTGCCATTTCGTCCATTTCCATGGTGTCGCCACCTATAGACTTTGCCTTCTGAAAAGTCCCTTCTATCTCTTTCCAGCTTCTCTCTTTTATTATTCATCACCTCCTGTTCGTATCTCTCCAACTCCTTAGTCAGGGTATCCACAAAACTACTTACCTGCGCCTCTAATTGTAACAGATTTAACTGGGTGTATAAATCCTGTAAACGTGTTTTCACCAGAGTAAGTATTTTCTGATCTTCTTTTATTAATAAATCAATGAGAGATAGTGAGCATGTCTGTAAAATGTTTTCCCATTCTGCTCTAAATTCAGGGGAAACTTCCCATGCCGGGAATATTTGGACCCGCAGGCCATGGGGGATCAGTTTCTGTTCTCTATAGATCTGGAGGCTTTCTATATTCCACCACACCTTTAGATAATCCCGTCGAGCCCGTTTAATCGCTCTGAATAGAGTCTCACGTGAGTGACTAGCTTCTCTCTGTTCTGCTGGTGCACTAGTAGTCGTGTTATCCTTAAGTAGAGCCAACTTGGTGGACCAGCTCTGTTCTACTGCTTCAAAATTAAGGGCCATAATATTAGCGGGCGTGCTGCACTCTCCAGAAAAAGTAGGACAGAGTTTATCTGTCCCGTCTAGAATCTATACTAAAAGTGAATATTGTGGACGCGCACTGCCCATGATATATTGATGTTTTAAGGTGCTGGCGGAATGGGACAACAACCACTTGTAAAGATTTATGTATTCGGGGGTCCTAGACCAACCCCCTAATGTCCCCTATATATCTGCCGCACACTAAATGATTATCACCATCTATCAATAAACCAATTAACCTCTAGATACTCATTACAAATTTATTTGGTAGGACTCACAAAATATACACCAAAAATACATACAAAACTTGATTAAAATACATAAAATTACACACACAGGAGAGAGGTATACCCCACAACTGGCTCTCTTATATGTTATAATGCATCAAAAATTATTACCACATATATATATTTGGGGCCTCTAGAGATAATGAAGGATTGAATAATGCGTGCTATATTCTGTGAAAAAAATGTGTTATCTAAGTTATAAAAAGCTACCAAACTCCACATACCAAAAAAGGTTGCAAAAAGTGTCAAAAAAACAACAACTATATAATCTTAAAAACTCTTTACATCTATCATAGTGTGTAAACTAAAGTGCTTTGTGCAAAAGTGCTGTGTGCAAGAACATACCATTAGATTCTATTGCAACAGCCCCAAATAGATCACAATTAATACATTGCCAATAGTTCACATAAAATTCCTATTTACATCACCATATGATATGGCCTCCGGGGTCCCTCCTCCACAGCTCGCCACCGACGCGTTGCGTGGCTCTACGCCACTTCGCCAGGGTGTATGAGCTCTCCCATCCCCTGCTCCCCTATTTATATACCTGTAAAGATGGTCGCTCCAATGTCTCGGCGTGCAGCCCTCCCCCACACGCGCCCCCCGCCCGGCAGACCAAGCTCCCGTAAGGGTGACGCGGGGTGGATGCGTCACATCCGTCCATGTTCACGCCATCACCGGAAGTGCGTCAGCGGGGCTCCCGGCTCCGGCGCGCGTCCGCCCGGGAACACTCCCCTGCAGTAGGAGGCCCCGGACGGGCGCGCGCCCGAGCCCGAGCACGCCGCCGCAGCACCACTCGGCTCGTCCAGCCAAACAATCATAGTCTGTCAGCGGATCGTGGAAGGTATGTATCAAATTGCGGAGCAGAGGATGTGTATTTTTACACATAATTACACAATTAACATTATTTCCTTATGAATACACAATTAATATTTTATGCGTACCTACAATCCAAAAAAGATCTTTAGAAAAATAATAAACCAATGGAAAATATATTACTATTGTTACAATAACTCATTCAATAAACATCTATCTGGCCCATATCATAATGAAGGCTATTACCCAGGGGAACTTGTAATCAGTTATTAGTGTGGCTGTGGCATCCTTCTGTATCAAACTCACTATACAGATATACATACAACATTTGTACCCAAAAAGGCACACCACAGTGTTTGTACATGTGGGATCCATTCAGACGTCACAACCATGTATTAATTGGGGGGAGAGAAGGGAAAGAGGGGGGGGGGGATGGGGGGGGGGAAAGAAAGGGGAGGGAGGGGAGGGGGGGGAAGGGGGGTTTCAGAGAGAACAGGGGAAGGGAGGAAAAGATCAAAGTCCCATTTGGTACTTTTCTTCTCAAGGTTGCATTGATTCCATCCCAACTGGGGCTGTTCCTGTCATTTGTTGCAGAGGACATCATCCAAGGGTCTAGAGATCTAGAATATATATATCTTCTTTCCATTATCCGAATATCGTTTCCACTCCACAGAGATTAACATTCAGATTGGGTCATCCCTCCACGGCACTTCAGATAAGTACTTCAAAAAAGCAGACAGGTAGAAAAATGGTTTAGTGATATCCAGGTCAATGTTATGTCCCCATGTCATACCTACTAATTGACATTACTATATCCATAGCCACTTGGTCACTGTGCCTACCGCACAAGATCCAACTCATTTAATATACCTGACATCCCTATATCTACTTATACCTACCTAGTGTAACCCCTTATCCCTCTGTTCCTATAGGCCTATCCACATAATGGTAAAGCATAGAGGAGGTCCTCTGATGTTTAAACTTTAAATGTCACCATTTATAGGTAACTATCACTCCACTAGTAGGATTATTATCTGTCCTCCTCATATCAGTGATCTGTCATATTACTCTCGCCCTAAAAAGGCCTGAAAAGTAAACTCTTCATTCATGCCCATGGGGAACCGAGTCTGCAATGTATAAATCCATCGGGTTTCCTTCTGCAACAGTTGTCTTTTTCTATTTCCACCTCTTGACCCCAAGATCACCTGGTCTATCAATATAACCTTCAGGTTCTTGTAGCTTCCACCATGGTGGCTCAAAAAATGTGATGCCACTGGTGATAGGGTTTTCCCCTCTTTGGCATCTCTGGCTGCCAACCTAATGGTGGAGAGATGTTTCTGGATCCTCGTTCTGGCATCTTTACCAGTTTCACCCACATAGTACTGTGGGCATGTGCACCGGAGGACATATATGACACCCTCGGTTCTGCAGTTAAGGTGGCCCTTGATTTTAAATTTCCTACCATCCATAAGGTGTTCAATTACAGCAGTTTTTTCAACAAAGGGGCATATGTTACATCTACCACACGGTCTACTGCCCATCAAATCACTATTTGTGGTCAGCCAGGTTGGGGGTCTGGTATAGTGGCTCCTACACAACCGATCTTTAAGATTCGGGGCTCTCCTTGCTACCATAGATGGTCCTTTACCGATGTACCTTGCCAATACCGGGTCAGATTGTAAAACCGGCCAATGTTTCTGTAAAATAGTTCTTAAATTACGCCAGTCACTATTAAACGTGGATATGAACCTCACCTCATCCTGATTTCTCCTCTTGTTTTGATACCCAAGTAATTTCTCTCTCGGGGTACACTTGGCTCGTTGTACTGCCCTCTGTATCACCTGACGTGGGTATTCCCTCTGCTGAAAACGTTTTGTCATATTCAATGCTTCTTCCATAAATCCTTCATTCTCTGAACAGTTGCGTTTGATCCTAAGGAATTGACCAATGGGTATATTCTCCTTCAATTTCTTTGGATGGAAGCTGCTGAAATGTAAAATTCCATTCGTTGCTGTGGGTTTCCTAAACAAACGTGTAGAAATCACACCATTAGCTTCAAGATGCAGCGTAAGATCCAGAAACTCAATTTTGTCCTGGGAGCGAGTATAGGTCAAATGAATATTGAAGGGATTGTTGTTCAACTCCGATATAAATCTATCACACAGTTCCGGGGGTCCCTGCCACAGCAGGAGAATGTCATCTATGAACCTGTACCAGCCCAGAATGTGGGGCTGGTACAGGTCCATAGCTTCCCCCCAAACCGTCTCTCGTTCCCACCAACCCATATGGTTCATATATCAGCTCCTGTGTCCCTCGCAGCTCTGATGACAGTTGGTGTCAGATCAGATCATCACCTGCCTTCCTCCTCCTGTGGCCAGCGATGACAAGTGTCAGAAATGACAGCCCGGAGCCCGGACGACACCCGGGAGTGACGTCATAAGCCCTGCCCCCAAAGGGGGCGTGTTGCATACTTCAGGTCAGATATTTTGCGCTGTATCTGCTCCACATCTTTAAGCTCCTCCCCCGCTGCATTGACCTGTCTGGTGAGCTCCTCCAAGATTTGTGACTTTCTCATTTTGCTTGTAGATTTTGACTTTCGTCCATATACAGTAGCTAGTCATAATGAAGTGTGAGCCCACTTGCCAATGCGAGAGTTTGGGCCTCACCAAACCTGCCACTCAACTGTCCTCGCCGCAATGTTCGGCCTATTGCTTGCTCTTCTAGCTCATCTATGTTTGTTGGCAATTCGGGGGAAATTCTGGGCTGGCTCTGTGGTGTTGAAATGTGCAACACGTGGCTTGAGAACGAATGGACTGGACTTGCAATTGGACTGGGGGTCCTTGCCTGGGTGGCCACCGAACTTCCAGGCGTAGATGTGGCATATGGATCGGTGGTTGCCACCTGTGCCGGTGGCAAATGTGGCCAAGGAGGAGAGGGTGTGCTTGGGGGTCTGGGGCTTCTGGCTCTTTGTGGCCTTGCCACTTGTGATTCTATGCCCATGGGAGGTACTGGCACGTGGCCCAGGAGAGGCAGTGCTGGCTGGGCTGGGGCTTCTGGCCCTGTGGCTCTTTGTGGCCTTGCCACTTGTGCTTCGATGCCCATGAGAACTTTTGCCACATGGAGCTGAAGAGGCAGTGCTGGCTGGGCCGGGCTTCTGGCCCTGTGGCTCTTTGTGGCCTTGCCACTTGTGCTTCGATGCCCATGGGAGACTTTGCCACGTGGAGCTGAAGAGGCAGTGCTGGCTGGGCTGGGGCTTCTGGCCCTGTGGCTCTTTGTGGCCTTGCCACTAGTACTTCGATGGCCATGGGGGCTTTTTCCACGTGGAGCTGGAGAGGCAGTGCTGGCTGGGCAGGGCTTCTGCCACACTGGCTCTTACTGGCCTTGCCAGTGGAGGGTGGTTTATGAAGGGATGTGCTAGGGTGGGGAGGAGGGGAGGGTGTTCTTTGGGGGCTGGGGCTTCTCACCCTCTGCTTCTTAATGGCCTTTGTTGCCAGCATACCTGCCTGCTTTGATGTTGTTGGCTTCTTCTTAGCTGCTCCCTCCTTGGCTTTGGTGGTTGGTTTGGGTTTTGCGGCCTTGGTGGCCAATGTCGCCTTGGGTTGGCCACTTTGGCTGCGCGTTTCCCGCACCTTGGGAGTAGGTAGTTGTGACCGAGTGGTTGGACGTGAGGAAGAAGGCTCCTCAGGCTGCTGCGGCCTTTTGCTGGTGGCCTCCTTGGCTGGTGTGGCCTTAGCGATGGCTTTTTTCGGTGGCATGTTGAAAATCACATAGAGAATGAGCTGTGTGTCCAGGAACCTTTAAATCATAATGACTGGGTATGACGCTTACGCGTTTGCATACGCGTGCGTCCGGCCATTCGTCCGGCCTTGTGGAACCCGGAAACCGCTGGGGAATTACTTATCTTCTGCGGACAAGAAGAAAGATGGCGCCCACGATCTTCACCCGCCAACAACAAGAGCTGATTATGCTCGTAAGTGTATTGTAGGGACTTTGATTTGCCATCTAAGTGCATGCCTAGGCCTTAAGGAAGCGCAGGAAGAAACTGTTTTATTTAAAAGTTTGTCAAACTCCGTGCAAACAGAAGTTAGTGTGCACATGTGCGAACCAAGTCACTTCCATCTAGAAGGATAGTTTGAGGCTAGAAATGTGTTTGGGAATGTAATTTAGTCAACTGATCGATTTGTGACAGATATTTGTATGCAGTTTTAGCTAACAACTATTTCTATTTTGTGTTTTTTAGACGATGCTTCAGTGCAGATACGACTACCTGCCCAGCGCATTCGAGAAAAGGAACGTCGCCCTGGAGATCATATCCAGGATCCAGCAGGAGACGGACACCACCTTCACGCATACGCAGATCATGCAGCATTGGTCGAACCTGAAGCAACTCCACATGCCCTGGGTGCGGCGATTTTTCTGCCTCCATTTCACAAGTAAGTACATAGCAATTGCATGCTATATGTAACCAATACCGAAGGTAGGCCTTTATTTATAAATGCTTTTCTAGTGTTGGAAATGGAGTACTGAATCGGACGCACCCGGAGGCGCACAGGCCGACCAGTGCTTCACGAATCTGCAGCAGAAAGTGAAGGTGGTGGATCTCCAGGGCGACGTTTCTACCCCTCCTCTGTAGCGGCCTCCGACCAGCCCCTGGACCTCTCAACACAGGAGGGGCGTCACGGCGTGGGCAGGGAGTCGTACCAAGCGACAGAGCCATTAGCCTCTGGTATGTGACTCTTAATGTAACCGCACACACATACATGCTATTAAAAACAAAGCTGATTCCCTTAATCTCTTTTTGTAGAGGATTCCGTAGCGGGTGAGGCCCAGATCAGGCCCAGGAGACACATGTAGAAGGTGGGTGACACACATTCAAATTGTCATTTGCTTACTGTTGACTCAGAGATTAAAAGTGACCCTATTTGACATGTCTCTACAGCCTCAACTTCCCAGCAGCGGCAGGTCCCAGAACGGAGGGTGGTCCCTGAAGCAGACCTCGGCCACCAACGAAGTAAGTTGTAATGTCATTATTTTGAGTATGTGGGAATTGACATGATCACCAAGATACCTAAAGCCATAGTCAATGGCATTAGCATAATGACATATGCCCTCTTCCTTTGATTAATTCCTTAGCATAATGACATATGGCCTCTTCCTTTGATTAATTACTTAGCATAATGACATATGCCCTCCTCCTTTGATTAATTCCTTAGCATAATGACATATGGCCTCTTCATTTGATTAATTCCTTAGCATAATGACATATGGCCTCACGAGTTAGCTTGCAACCTAATAAACATTCCATCCTAAGCTGTTAAACATGTATTTGCCAACAAATAATGTATTTTTCTTTTTTATACAGGGACCACACATGCCAGAGTGGCACAAATGAGTGCCAGGGTCCTTGAGTTGGTGGCCAAGATGCAGGAGCTCAGCGACTCTTTGGGGACCACAGATGAAGACTAATGTTCTGAGTTCTGCTATTGCTATGTATATAGTTTTACATTTTTTTACAATTTTAACAAATGTTAATATGTTCATTTTAATGAAAAAAAAAATAAAAAAACAAAGTTGTAACATTTTTAGACCAAATATTTTTTTAAAAATAAGGCCAACGCAAAGTGGCATTTCAGATTAAAAAAAAAAAAAACCTGTTTCCTTTTCTAAATACATTCATTAAGGGTTGGTTACCACAAAACGATTGGGGCAATAAATATTTAGAGATGAAGATTTGCAGGACCGCGAAGTGATTAGGGTAAGTTTTAGGGGTGGGAAATGCAAGAAGAATAAGACCGCAAAGTGATTTAGGTAAGTTTTAGGGGTGGAAAATGCAAGAAGAATGAGACAGCGAAGTGATTTAGGTAAGTTTTAGGGGTGGGAAATGCAAGAAGAATGAGACCGCAAAGTGATTTAGGTAGGTTTTAGGGGTGGGAAATGCAAGACGAATGAGACCGCGAAGTGATTTAGGTAAGTTTTAGGGGTGGAAAATGCAAGAAGAATGAGACCGCAAAGTGATTTAGGTAAGTTTTAGGGGTGGGAAATGCAAGAAGAATGAGACCGCGAAGTGATTTAGGTAAGTTTTAGGGGTGGGAAATGCAAGAATTAGACCGCAAAGTGATTTAGGTAAGTTTTAGGGGTGGGAAATGCAAGAAGAATGAGACTGTGAAGTGATTTAGCTAAGTTTTAGGGGTAGGAAATGCAAGAATATACTGACCGCAAAGTGATTTAGCTAAGCATTGTAGCAGAAGTGAGTAAACCAAATATGTAGGCAAGCACATTAATGAGTTATGTATGTAAAATAGTGAAATCTGAAACGTAAAGGATTCGTGGGAGGAGACGATGGAAAATGGGCAAAAACGAAAGGCTACGTTGTAACATGAGTAACATAAACGGAAAACGAAAGCTGGAAAATGACATTCTCGTTGGCGTACGAACGGACGAAGACTTTACTGAAGGCTTGCGATGCATGCTTAGAATCACGCGTACACTCATACAAGAGCGGGCAAATAAAAAAAAAAACAGATCGACACAAAAACGAAAGTTTTTTTATGTCTCTCTGAATCAACCCCAATGTGCAGGTGCCTTTTAAATGTCCGCACCATGACGCATGTGCCGGAGCTCCACCCCTTCCGGCTTCACTGTTAAAAAAGTCAGCGGTTGCCGGAGGAGCAGGGACAGCGTGCAGCGCGTGTGTCGTCATGCGGCCCGACTGCCGACCACGTGGGAGCTAGCTGCGTTCCCACCGCCGGTCTGTGTCTAAGAAGGGAACGGCCGCCATGTTTGTGGAGACCGTAAAAACGGACACATCAAAAAAATATATATTGTAGACATGTCACTGGAGAAGTGATCGAGGGGGTGTACATTTCACCTAGGTTACTACGCTGGGTGAGATGGTAAGTCCAGGATTGATTTGTTTCCCAGCAGTGATATGCTGCTGAGGTGTTGCTAATTTTGCCGGGCCTGGATTTATATGGAATGGCAGGTAGGTTTGGTAGAGGGACCTGTCATTCCACACCTCCCCGATCCGGTTTGGGTTTTGAATCAGGTGAGCTCTGATCCTAATTAGCCTGGGAGGTAAAAGCTCTGCAGAGCTGCAGGCTATTGCGCTCAGCCTGAAATGAACAGCCTGTGTGTGTGTGTGAAGGAAGCTGCGAACGCAGCCACTGCTGGAGCTAAAAACTCACCCTGCGATGTCCAGGCGAACGCTGTATTTTGAAAGTGTCAGCTAGGTGAGAAGAACCTGCTAAGTAAGCGCCCAGACGGGCTAGGTCTTTATTTTGTTTTGTACACTAAAGAAGCACGCTGCTGCTGTATGTTTTGTTTACTGGACTGTTTATGCCATGAATAAACGCCAAGACCTGCTTTTATAACACCTAAGTCTGTCGTGAACTGTGTCCAAACACACCATCCCCCGGGAAGATCCCTACAATTGGTGCTGCGGAGCGGGCAAAACGGTTGCTAGGGGCAACGGTGTGGACAGACTTGGCTACAGCTGCTTATGTCTTGGGTGAAAGCTGCAACTACACTCCAAGAACAGTCGGGCAACATGGAGGAGATGCTGAAGCAGTTTATGCAAGTAAGTTTGCAACAACAACAGGCTCAGATAGAGGCCAATAGACGACATGAACAGACCATGGCTGCCCAGCAACAACTTATTGAACACCTGATTGCAAAACAAGAGGCGCCTGTGGTTGCTAACCCCCACACAGTGGTGCGAGCCGCTCCAGAGACTTTTGATGTGAAAAGAGCTGTGCAGCGAGCGCTGCAAAAGATGACTGCTGAGGATGATGTTGAGGCCTTCCTAACTGGGTTTGAGCGTGCGGCTGAGCGAGAGAAGTTACCCGTCGCTGAGTGGGCAGAGGTAATTGCGCCCTGTTTATCAGGAGAACCTCAAAAGGCCTACTATGACCTCAGTGAGCAAGAGGTTAAGGACTATACTCGGCTAAAAGCGGAGATACTTGCCCGACTAGGCGTTACTACTGCGGTCCGTGCCAGGAGGGTACGCAACTGGAGCTACAGTTTGGACAAATCAGCGAGGTCCCAGATGTATGACCTGATCCATTTGGCGAGAAAGTGGTTGGAGCCAGACACTTCTACTCCTGCACAGGTCCTAGAGAGGGTTGTGATGGATCGCTACCTCCGAGCACTTCCTGCTGACCTGCAACGCTGGGTGGGACAAGGTGACCCTAAGAATGCAAACGAACTTGTCAACCTTGTGGAGAGGTTCCAGGCGACTGAGGACTACCTCCGTGATGTTTCTGCAGCCCCCTCACCTCCCCGGAGTGCCAGATCTGTGCCATCAGCTGGTAAGAGACTTCCATCTATTGGGGGAGTGTGGAGGGGTGCTGAGGGAGGAAAAAGGGCTCAAGTGGTGTCTCAGGGGCAAAAGACTGGGGATGGTCCCGGGTGGCTAAGTGGCCCTAAAAAGGACTCCTTGCCAAGGAGACCAGGCTCTATCCAGTGCTGGAGATGCCATGAGATGGGACACGTGTCTGCCCATTGCCCTCTTACCACTGAGCCCATGGAATGTGAGGTTAATCGACGTCAGTCGCTATTTGCGGAACCATCTTGTGTTGCAGTTCCTGGACTAGAGACTGAACCGCAAATCTGCAACGTTACAATTAATGATTTTCCTGTTAAGGCGTTGCTGGACTCAGGAAGCCTCGTAACCTTGGTGCATGCCAGCCTGGTGGCAGGGGACTTTGAGTGTAAAAAGCATATGAGTGTTGTTTGTATACATGGGGATACAAAAGTGTACCCTATAGTGCTGGCTGAAGTCGGGACTGAACAAGGCACCATACAATATGAAGTGGGTGTGGTTAAAAACCTCATGCATAACGTAATATTGGGGCGCGATTTTCCGTTATTCTGGGCTCTCTGGGGAAAAAGAACATCCCCCGAAAGGAGTGAGGATACTCCTAAGGTTGTTGCATTACCCACGCTAAGTGATAAAAGTGTGCAGGATGAAAATGATTGTTTTCCTTTGCAGGTCCTGGCTGGAGAGGAGGAGGCTCCTCCCACTGAGCAAAATATACCAGACTTAGAGGTGTCTAGGGATAATTTTGGGACTGCACAGTTACAGGACCCCACTCTCAAAAATGCGAGAGAGCAGGTTGCTGTCATGAATGGGGTACCTCAGGAACCAGATGCTGAGAAAAGATTTCCACACTTTTCTGTGACTAATGATCTTTTCTATAGAGTCACTAAGGTTAAGGATGAGATTGTGGAACAGCTTCTGGTGCCTAAGCCGTACCGGCGTCAGGTGCTGGACATGGCACATAACCATGTTCTTGGGGGACACTTGGGGACTGACAAAACGCAGGAGAGGGTTCTCCAGAGGTTCTACTGGCCGGCGATATATGGTGATATTAAAAAGTACTGCGAGTCGTGCCCCACATGTCAGCTTAGTGCCCCAGTGTCACATTTTCGCAGTCCTTTGGTTTCGCTCCCTATTATAGAGGTGCCTTTTGAGCGTATAGCCATGGATTTAGTGGGTCCCATTGTAAAATTCGCTAGAGGACACCAATATATTCTGGTGGTCATGGATTATGCGACCCGCTATCCAGAAGCTGTGCCCTTAAGAAACACCGCATCTAAAACAATTGCACGCGAGTTGTTTTATATGTTCTCTAGGACTGGAATCCCCAAAGAAATCCTAACTGACCAAGGTACACCCTTTATGTCAAAGGTGATGAAGGAGTTATGCAAACTATTTAAAATCTCACCCATCCGTACCTCTGTATACCACCCCCAGACGGACGGATTGGTGGAGAGATTTAACAAAACTTTGAAACATATGCTGAAAAAAGTTGTGGAAAAAGATGGCCGTGACTGGGATCATTTGTTACCCTACCTCATGTTTGCTATTAGGGAAGTGCCCCAAGCGTCCACAGGGTTCTCACCATTCGAGTTGGTCTATGGTCGTCACCCTAGGGGTCTACTGGACATTGCAAAAGAGACATGGGAGAGCGAGTCCACCCCATACAAGAGCGTTATTGAGCATGTAGCACAAATGCAGGACCGTATAGCCGCTGTAATGCCCCTAGTAAGGGAACACCTCCAGAGGGCGCAAGAGGCCCAAAGTAGAATTTACAACCGGTCTGCAAGAATCAGGACATTTAACCCAGGCGATAGGGTCCTTATACTAGTTCCCACTGTTGAGAGTAAATTCCTGGCGAAGTGGCAAGGTCCCTATGAAATTGTGGAAAAGGTCAGTGAGGTGAACTACAAGGTGCACCAACCAGGTAGAAGGAAGCCTTTCCAAGTTTACCACGTAAACTTGATTAAGCCCTGGAAAGACAGGGAATCCTTGGGGGCGACAAATACTGTTAGTAATTTGTCACAACCAATCCCTCCAGTCAAGGTTGGTGATACCCTATCGGTGTCACAGAAACAGGAGGCTCAGGAATTTTTACAGAAAAACAAAGACAAGTTTTCTGACCTCCCAGGGCGTACACACCTCATCTATCATCACATTGAAACTGAGCCTAGAAGCAGAGTAAACCTCAAGCCCTATAGGATCCCGGAAGCCCGTAGGGAAGCCGTATCTGCCGAGGTAAAGCGTATGCTTGATCTGGGAGTAATTGAGGTGTCACAGAGTGAATGGTCCAGCCCGATTGTATTAATCCCAAAGCCTAATGGAACTTGGAGGTTCTGTAACGATTTCAGAAAGTTGAATGAGATCTCAAAATTCGATGCCTATCCTATGCCCAGGGTAGATGAGTTGATTGAGAAGTTGGGTAATGCCAGATACATAACCACCCTCGATCTCACAAAGGGCTATTGGCAGATTCCACTTACTAATGAGGCTAAAGAGAAAACTGCATTCTCCACCCCTGATGGGCTATTCCAGTATGTAGTGATGCCGTTCGGGTTACATGGAGCACCTGCGACTTTCCAGAGGTTGATGGACTTGATTTTGCGACCACATCGTGATTACTCAGCTGCCTACCTCGATGATGTGGTCATTTTTAGCCCTGATTGGGAAAGTCACCTCTGTAAGGTACAGGCTGTATTGGATACCATAAGTGATGCGGGGTTGACCATAAATGCCGAGAAGTGTGCAATAGCCCTAGAAGAGGCCAAGTATCTGGGCTACATTATTGGAAGAGGGTTGATTAAGCCACAGCTTAATAAAGTGGAGGCAATACAGAATTGGCCTAGACCCCTGACAAAGAAACAGGTCAGAGCTTTCCTTGGTATTACGGGCTATTACCGTAGATTTGTGCCGAACTTCGCCTCAGTTGCTGCTCCCCTAACTGACTTGACCAAGGGCGGAAAGAGAGCCATGATCACGTGGACTCCAGAGGCCGAGAAGGCTTTCCAAAGCCTTAAGTCTGCCTTGTGCCAACAACCTGTGTTAGTTACCCCCGATTTCAGGCGAGAATTTCTGGTTCAGACCGATGCTTCTAACACAGGCTTAGGTGCAGTACTCTCACAAGTAGTAAATGGTGAGGAGCATCCGGTGATGTACTTGAGTAGGAAGCTAACCCCGGCCGAGAAAAATTATGCCATTGTGGAGCGAGAATGTTTGGCGGTGAAGTGGGCCCTCGAATCCCTAAAATATTACTTGCTAGGCAGGAAATTCAAGTTAGTGACAGACCATGCCCCCCTAACATGGATGAAGTTAAACAAGGAGAGAAACGCAAGAGTGACTAGATGGTTTCTGTCCCTACAAAACTTTAATTTCACTGTGGAACACAGGCCAGGGAAATTACAGGCAAATGCTGACGCATTGTCGAGGGTACATTGTCTGTGGGGACAAAATGCTCAGCCCTCCGGTCTGAAGAAGAGGGGGGGGATATGTAGACATGTCACTGGAGAAGTGATCGAGGGGGTGTACATTTCACCTAGGTTACTACGCTGGGTGAGATGGTAAGTCCAGGATTGATTTGTTTCCCAGCAGTGATATGCTGCTGAGGTGTTGCTAATTTTGCCGGGCCTGGATTTATATGGAATGGCAGGTAGGTTTGGTAGAGGGACCTGTCATTCCACACCTCCCCGATCCGGTTTGGGTTTTGAATCAGGTGAGCTCTGATCCTAATTAGCCTGGGAGGTAAAAGCTCTGCAGAGCTGCAGGCTATTGCGCTCAGCCTGAAATGAACAGCCTGTGTGTGTGTGTGAAGGAAGCTGCGAACGCAGCCACTGCTGGAGCTAAAAACTCACCCTGCGATGTCCAGGCGAACGCTGTATTTTGAAAGTGTCAGCTAGGTGAGAAGAACCTGCTAAGTAAGCGCCCAGACGGGCTAGGTCTTTATTTTGTTTTGTACACTAAAGAAGCACGCTGCTGCTGTATGTTTTGTTTACTGGACTGTTTATGCCATGAATAAACGCCAAGACCTGCTTTTATAACACCTAAGTCTGTCGTGAACTGTGTCCAAACACACCATCCCCCGGGAAGATCCCTACAATATATATATATTTGGCTGCTCCCACGTGGTCGGCAGTCGGGCCGCATGACGACACACGCGCTGCACGCTGTCCCCGCTCCCCCGGCAACCGCTGACTTTTTTAACAGCGAAGTCGGAAGGGGGCGGGGCTTCGGCACGTGTGTCATGGTGTGGACATTTAAAAGGCGCCTGTACATTGTTGCGGATGCGCTGCCTGCATCACATTGGCGCTGGTAACTGACAGACGGTGGAAAGAGGGTGTCTGCTTCTTCCCCCCTCCACGCCGCATTGTATTAAACATCACAGGTACGTCTCCATTGCGTGTACTTATTATATGCTTGAGCCCATTAAGGAGAACGGCATTTTACATACTTTCTTTTCATTAATGTCTATACCAATGCAGGCTAACTTACTGTCTGCCAGTTTCCACTTCTCTCTGCATCTATCGGGAGTCTCCTCCTGGTTTACAGGTGTTCACAAATATGTTTTCTGTGGTTTTATTCCACAGAACAAATTTTCTGACCACGCCGAGAAATGTACTAAAAAATCCCTGCATCTTTGAAAACCAACCAGCAGATACTGTCTGCGCACCATGGGACATCCAGACTATGATTATTATCTAACATACCAGGTATTTATTGTAACTAAGGCCCTTATTCATCAAGCGATAGCGCCAGGTAGTGTCTGACGAGCGCCAGGTAGCGGCAGCTAACGGCGACTACCGACTCAAGTACGCCCGGCGGCGGTCACAATGACGCATTTATCAAGCAAAATGAGGCTAGCGCCGGCGAGAGCGACGGCTAGCGCGGCATTCATCATGAAGCCGCCTGGACCGAACAGCGCCGCTGCAAATTCCCTCACAGCGCCAGGTATGAGCTGTCGCTCCCTGGCGATGTCCAATGCATTTCAATGGAGCAATCTATAATTATTCATAATTAATTGGTATTGATTTTTTTTTTTTTTTTTTTTAATGTCAAAAAATCGGAGACCACTTCTGCAATGTTAGGATTTATTTTTAAGTAAAAAAAAAAATTAAAAAAAATATGTGCAGAATTGATCTAACAGGTCTGAGATTAATGTATTCATATTACAAAATGATTCTAAAAACATGTATAATGTTACATTCAAAAAATATGGTTGTTTAGGGGTTAAAAACTAGTTAATACACATCGCCGCAAGCGCTCTGGGGTTTAAACAAGGAATGGACAGCGACAGCACATTCGGAGCGTGATTTGTTGATGAATATGAAGCTAGCCGTTCGCTCTGGCCATTCGTTGTCAGGCGCTCACATACAACGCTGGACCTGTGAAACAGCGACCCCCCAGCCCGCATTCAACATTACCGCACACCGACTGAGTGGCTGTCATCAAGCTAACGCCGGCCAAGCACAGCGAATACTGGCTGGCGCTGAAAAAATCACGCTACAGTCGCTCATCTGTCGCTACCTGGCGCTATTAATGAATCGGCCTCCCCGAGGCCGATTCATTAATAGCGCCAGGTAGCGACAGATGAGCGACAGTAGCGGCATTTTCATAGCGCCCGCTAGTAGTGCTTGGCCGTTGTTCTGTAGTTGATAGCGACTCAGTCGGTTTGCCGTAATGTTGAATATTGGGTGAGGAGTCGCTATTTGACAGGTTCCGCGCTGTATGGGAGCGCATGACAGCGAATGGCCATAGCGAACGGCTCCCAGCATATTCATTAACAAATCATGCTCCCAAAAATCTCGCGCAGTGAAATGCTTGTTTAAACCCCAGAGCGCTGGCGGCGATGAGTTAAAAGTAGTTTTTTAACCCCCAAACAACCATATTTTTTGAAAAAAAAAAAAAAACATGTTTTTCAAAACATTTTGTAATATGAATACATTAATATCAGACCTGTAATATCAATTCTGCACACATTTTTTTTATTTTTTCCTTAAAAAAATAATCTAAAATGGCAAAAGTGGTCACAGAATTTTTCACATTTAAAAAAAAAAAAAACATTAATAACAATTAATTATGAATATTTAAAGATTGTTCCATTGAAATGCATTGGAGAGCGCCAGGTAGCGAGAGGTCATACCTGTCGCTGTTCAAGGTCGCTCGCTGGCGCTGTGGGGTGAGGCTGGAATAATGATGAATGAGTCGCTATATGGCGCTATCTCAGTCGCTAAGCAGGATTGGCTTGATAAATGTGTGATTGCGGAGGGGAGCCGGCGTACTCGTGGCGGTGACCGTCATTACCGTTCGCTCACCATTCGCTACCTGGCGCTATCCCTTGTTAAATAAGGGCCTAACATGATGAAACTTTATGATATCATATTCCATGTTGCACATATTTATTCTGCTCATGTTTTTGCACTTATGTAGAACGTTTGACAGGGCGCTGAGGAAGCCTACTGGAAGGCGAAATTAGTCCGCCCCATGAAAACTGACTACCCTGAGCAAATTGATGCAAAACTGTAGATTACATGTAATATGTGGATTATGTGTACATTCATAATGTGATGTACATTTTTGTACTCAGCTGTTTTTTCAGTGTGATAAGATGTATGCCTTTGTATAAGGTTTTTAATTTTAAATACATGAAATAAAATATTATTGGATTTTAATGCTGCCTCAATAGGCTGATTGTAGGCGAGGTTGGGTGATGTTGAACTCTCAAGGGCATAGAAGAGGGGGGGGCAAAACCCCTGTACCTACCAGTTGTGAGATATTGTTAATGTTTTCTCCCCCGCAGCTGATTCCCTTTTCTGCCTTGGCTTCTAGCCTAGGGTAATGACAGATGCCGGGGTACTGGGGCTTTTATAATAGAGTGTCAGAATCTCCCCCATGTGACTTTGACATCACTGATAGGGAGGGGTATGGAAGGAGATTCATTTGATTGCCGCTGATATGAGAGGCAAAAGAAAAACTCTCATGCGAGAAGGGAACAACTCTCATTGAGCAGATGATTTTCTCATGGTAACTTAGGTTGAACCTCCAACATACCAGCCAGCACCATAATGTGGCAATCAATCTTATGTCTCGATTGCCACACACTGTGGTCACCTATAGAAGTGTTCCTACTCATACAGCAGACCCAGTACAACACTTTACAGTAGGGGTATTTCCCTAAGCACCTTGTTAACATTTGTAATTAAAGATCCATTAAACTTCCAGATAGTTTTATCCTCTATTAATAAAGTCTTCTGAAGCTGTGGTTGCTTGGGTGCTCTGCAGTGATGTACTATGGCGATCTGTTCTGGGACCTTTCTCACACTTCCAATGGTTTTCAATGGCTTGTGGACCGATGTCTGGACCACCTTTCTAGGATCGATAATCAATTTTCGATTATTTGATACCAACAGTCTGTCCGGTTCCATATGAACATATTCAAGAATGTTAAATCCCGGGACATCTTTCCATGACAAAGTTCCCAAAAAGTTTCCATTGGTGGAGAAAGTTTGTGGGAAAGTGTATTCAAAAAAAAGAAAAACTCCAGCATTTGGGTTTTCTTGTTGAAGTTCCTCCATCATGCTGTCCCATGTTAGATGCTTGAATGGTAAAATGATTTCATCGATATCGCAAAGAATTACATATCGACTCTGGTACATATTCCGGTAGATGCAATCATTGAGAGTGGCCATTTGGCCATAATAGCCAATGTCTTTTGGATCCTTATAGTAGTGCCAAGATTTACTAGGTCGGAGGTAACGTTCTATAGGCCAGCTCATGACCTCTAACAATCCTCGCTTTGCATAATACTGCATAACCTTCTCCATTAGTGGGCTGCAGCTGTTAAGGTAGATTATGACCCGCTGGGCACCAAGTATCTGGTACATCTCCATAGTCTGGATAAACTGGAGGACATTATTAAAATTGCCATACATAGTGGAGATACAAACAGTGAAATTTGCAGTTAGCTCTTCTTTGTGTTGGTTTTGTATTTTAAATAAAGGCAGCTTTGACACGTCCCCAGAGATGGACGGATGGATGGAAAGGTACTTGGCGTGGCAGTCCAAAGGCACCTTGCATAATAGATCCGTGACTACATAAGAGAAATCAAACCGGTGGGCATGCTTTTCTAGTCTTGCCTTAGAAATTATCACAAAAGGATTTGTCTGACAGCAAAACCAACAGTATAATTCCTGCACCTCCCTAAAGTGGACGATGCTCAGGACGCGCACCATGTGTTTATTGTCATAGCGCTTTTCATAGTAGGAGGAAATGATAAAAGTCCGCTTGTCTTCCAGTGGTGTGATCATATCAAGGGACAGTTGACTGCTGTTGCACAAATATGCTGGAATTTTGGTCTCACTTAAAGTATCAGGAAGTTCAAAATTGAAAAACATAATGACGGACATGATGACAACAAACCAAAAGAAGATTGTGAAGTATTTGGGCTTCAAGGACAGAAACATGATGCCTGAAGAAAAATAAAAGGAAATATGACAATGCTGAGCATGAAAAAAGATGTGTTAGAGAAACGTATGGATACCACAAAATACCAGATAACAATGGCATAGCTAAATGTGATGGGGCCCTGCTGCGAACATTGAATGGAGCCCTTTCAAGCCTCAAACAGTAAAATGTTTTTCGTCCACTAAACTTAATTGAATGCGTCTAGAAATGATGCCAAGCAAAACCATAGCAGAAGTGAGGTATCGAAGGAAGCAGGCAGAGACAAAGTCAGGAAATCCGAGGTTAAAGCAGAGGCGTCTAAGATCAGTCACGAGTTGGAACATGAGTTACGGAGCACAGCATTACACACAATTCAAACGCTATTAGGGGCACTAATGACAGGGGCTGAGGCATATTAAAGGAGCACTATCACAAAAAATAGCCCATTGATAGAAATCCATATCAATATGCTGAATGGCAGGGGGAAGGGTCACTTATACACCCGGCATCAAGAAATATCCAGCCAGGCTTGTTTTCTTTCTTTTAATGGAAGGAAAATGACTTCTGGGGTGACAGGCTCTGTCACCCCTGATAGACTAAACCTGTCACCCCTGGATTTTATTCCTACTATGAGAGAATAAACTACAAGCTTGGCAGGAGTTTTATTCAGTTTGGGTGTATAAGTTACGCCTCCTCTTATTAGCCAACATGTTTATATGGAATTTTAATATTACACAATTTTTAAAGTGCCCCTTTAATAGGGAAAGGTGTAACGGATTGGCCATTAGACAGACAGGCTCATTGGCCCACAATATCCCCTGGGCTGATTTGCCCAACAACCATAGGCGCTAGGTAGCTCAGTAGCCAAGCTTAGGGCCTGTTTAACCAGGGGAGGGCATTAAGTGCAGCACCAGGGGAGGGCATTAAGTGCTCATGTAGGCATGCAGACAAGCTGAGATGCCCGAGATGCGTAGGGAAGAAGGGAAGGGCCGCACCACTTGAGCAGATGCTGCCCGAGCCAACACATGAGACCGACATGTCAGCTCAGCACACCGCCTGCAGACAATGCTGGAGCTAGGACAAGGTGAGTAAACCATCGTGACATGGGGCTTGTCAGCTGTGTGGTCGCACAGGGCAGCGTCCCAGACACTCTGTAACCTCAGATTGGAAAGCAATAGAGAAACTTTCATATGGATGCCATTGGAGAGGGGAGCTGAAGTCACCACATCTGAGGGAAGACATTGAATTGATGGACTTCAAAAGTTGTCTCCCCACTTTTATTTAAGGACCTAGCCCCAAAAGGTGAAAGACGCTTGCCTGGAGATGAGCACGACTTTTAAGGATTCCACCTGGTGGGGGATCTTAATTATAAACACAATAGGCCCTTTTTTTCCCTTCACCACATATTCTGCATCCTGGGTCAATAGACTTACTATACTGGACCAGGTCCTCATTCTACTAGTTCATGCCCTCACTATACTGGATCGTGTCCTCATTGTAATGGCCCATGCCCTCACTGTACTGGACCATGCCGGCCGTGTATTGGACCATACCCTTACTGTAAATGCCTCCACTGTACTGAACCATGCCCACGCTGTATTAGACCATTTTCTTACTGTACTGTACTGGACTGTGCCCTTTCTGTACTGGACCATCCCTTTACTGTTATGCCCCTGTTTGTGCCCTCGCTGTACTGGACTGTGCCCTCACTTCACTTGACTGTTCTTTCACTATACCGGACCATACTTTTACTGTAATGGACCTTGTCCATTCCCTCACTGTTTTGGACCGTGTCCTCTGTTGGAGATACTGTGCAACAGCTTGTCTCTGCATGTGATCTGCGTATATATTGCTAGGTTAGTGTAGTTTATATTTATGACGGTGCTGTTACATTTATCTGTCTGTGTTCTCTGTTGTAAAAACTCTGCTGCATGTTGCATTTCCTGTACAATAAGGTGATCTCTATGACTTATTTTTCCTGTGTATGTTTTCCACCATGTAAGGTGACCTCCTCTTACTGCACTCATGTTTCAGTAAAGCCAGTTCCTCTTACACCACAAATGTCTATCTGGATTTGACTCCTCTGCACCCAGCGCTCACACTCAGCAACAGGTTATTGGCCCA
Source organism: Gastrophryne carolinensis (assembly GCA_027917425.1). Lineage (NCBI taxonomy): Eukaryota > Metazoa > Chordata > Amphibia > Anura > Microhylidae > Gastrophryne > Gastrophryne carolinensis. The sequence goes on along the minus strand of CM051235.1, from coordinate 169,184,430 downwards.
GTGACTGAATGAAGCCTCAGAGACCAAGTAAAGCCCAGTGACCAGACGCGCTCCAAGCAGAGCAAAGCCCCAAATGGGAGATAGCCGCCCCATGCGGGGATAGACATAAATAAGCTTCCTTTGACAGGGTTGGCCTTTGGGGTGTGCCACTGCGCACGGCGCGGCACCCCTTGTAGGAATTTTAGCAGCACCATGCAGAGGGGTAAGCAATCAGTCCATGTTCAAGTGTAGGGCACCCAGAGATCCCGCAATATTGGCCTGCTGTTTGCAGCACCGATCATGGCCACACCAAGATGGCCGTCTACATCATTAAGGCCATAGTCTCGGTTTCTATGGAACAGTGGCAGTTTTAAGCTACAGAAATATGTATTCTGCCCTTTCTGAAAGCTGCAATATGAGTCTTGGTCTGAGACGATTTCCTGCTGCACAGTGAACAAGGGGGAAGACATGATGTAAGGATTTTCATTGGACCTGTGGCAGCAGTTACTATGGAAAGGAAAGGTATGTGTGTGAGGGATATTTTTTTATATGTTTGACACTAGGGACATAAATCCCAATTCGGGATGCCCCACTGTGTAAGACCCCCTGATCACGTTCTTCACTCACCTTTCATGTGCTCCCATGCTAGTCCAATCAGAGGCTTATGCCCTGGGTTCAAGCCCATTTCCCTGTTTCCCTATCGGAATGGCAGGAGCGCTCACAGCTGCAGGGATGCTGGGAATGCAGCCATGGTGAGGCTTAGTCCCATGGAGCCCTGCCAGCTGCAGAAGTTATATTTTAGCACTGTTGTTTCTGCTGCTGATAGCAAGCTCCCCATCCCATAAGGGACTAGGATGCCTTGTTTATTGGCTGCGGAGGGGGAGCATAATTTGAGAATCTGCAGGTGATGGCGTGCATGTGTGCGCCACTAAACCTAAGGCCAGCCCTGTCCACAGAAACATTTCCTGTATACAGGTAAGACTGTTCTTTTATATAATGGAGGGAGAATAGCCAGAAGCTCTGAGCTTAAAAAATTACAATTGTTAGCTATGGAAATTTAAAGTGGAAAAGCTATTATCCAGAGATGACTTGTGGGAGGTTATCGCTACAGAAAGGCCACAGGACAATAATCAAGCCAGGGACATAAAAAAAAAAAAGAAAACGCATGGGCCAATATAAGCTTAGAAGATCAGCTTATTCATATACGCACTGAAAATACATTGAAAGGCAAGTGAGATGTACTGAAAAGACTGCATAAAAGATCCAGTTTAAACAGCAAGTTATTTCTGCTAAGGAAACATTACAAAATGAGCCTTAGCAAAGATTAGGACATCAATTTGATTGTTAGGGATTAGGCCCAATCCCCAATATTCCCTAGACCCAGCTTTCCCACCAGGAACATATAAATGCCATGCTGGAAGTGATTGCACCACTCAGATCAGTCGGTGAGACTATAACAGACAGTCACGTTGCAGCCATGTTGTTGTGCAGCGTATCCAATACATACACTGCACTGATTAATGCGCTGGAGTTAAGGCCTAAGACAGATCTGACACTAGCATTAGTAAAGAACAGGCTCATAGATGAGTATTAGCAAAGAAAGGACCTTGTGCATGACTCCAAAGAAACCAACACCAGAACAGCTCTTAAAGCTACAGACACCAGGTTACACAGAAAGGATACCAGGGTGTGCTTTAGATGCCACATACAGGGACACACAAAAGTAGACTGTACTAGATGGAAAGGAATGCAAATGAGACAATATCCCTCTTATACTAAACAGAAGGTCAAAGTCACAATTTTTGATCCATGTGAAGGGGACTGGAATACCACATTTAAAGTGACAGGAAACCTTACATTAGAGGTGCATTGACTCATGAGCAACCAGTCACATGACAAGTGAAAGAAGCTTTTTCATAGATCTTGATCTGAATAACAAAGAGACTATTTATCTTGCAGATGAAAGTAAAATACATGCAGAGGTATATGGGCATGAAACCATTATATGCCCTAATGAAACCAGTTCCTGTTACACCGCAAATGTCTATCTGGATTTGACTCCGCTGCACCCAGCATTCACACTCTGCAACATCTGTACTGGTCTGAATCATGTTTTTACTGTACAGGACCATGCTTTCACTATACTGGATCATCCTTTTCTGTAATAGACCTTGTCCTCACTGTACTGGACCATGCCACCACAGTACTCCCCTCTCTGTTCTGGATGGTGTCCTCACTATACATGATCATTTTTTCAATATGCTGGACCATACAGTTACTGCATTGGATATTGTCCTTGCTGTAGTTCTTTCACTTTACAGGACCATATTTTTACTGTACATTGACCGTGTCCTCATTGTTCTGCACCATGCCATCACTGTACTAGACCGTGCCCTGACTATGCTGGACTGTTCTCTCACTATAGTGGACCATACTCTTTCTTTACTGGACCATGGCCTAGCTGTACTTTACTGTTCTTTCACTATATTGGAGGATACTCATACTGTACTGGACTGTTCTTTCATTATACTGCACCATACTCTTACTGTTGGGGACCACCGTACTTAATTGTTCTTTCACTATACAGGTCCCCTGCAGCAGCCTAAAATGCACCTCTCCCACAACAGCCTAAAAGAGCCTACACCAACTACCCTCAACAGCAGATTAAAGGGCCCCCATAGCTAAGCACCCAGCAACCAGGCTCTGCTGCTGCAGACCAAGGCCAATATGCCAGTAACCAAGCAAGGTGTATGGGACCCAGAAATTCCTGATGGAGGCCCTGACTGCCGTGCCCAGGCCCTCACTGTACTTGACTGTTTTTTCACTTTATTGGACCTTACTCTTACTGTGCTCTACCACGCTCTTACTGTACTGGACCTTGTGCTTACTATACTGAACAATGTCTTCATCGAACTGGGCCATTCCCTTACTCTAACTTGTAATAGATTGTACCTCATTGTGCTGGACTGTGCCATCACTGTACTGGACCATGCTCTTACTGTACTGGACTGTGCCTTCACTGTACTGGACCATGCTCTTACTGTACTGGACTGTGCCTTCATTGTACTGGACCATGCTCTTACTGTACTGGACTGTGCCTTCACTGTACTGGAACATGCCCCTCACTCTACTGGAGCATGCCTTCACTCTACCTGCCCTTGCCCTCACTGTACTGAACCATGCCTTTAACATACTGGGCCATGTCCTCGCTGAGTTCAGTCTCCAGGGGTTCGCATCCCCTAAGCCTGGTGCACCAGACAAGTACAATTTGTATTAAAAACAAAACAAAATTGGGAGAATAGACATGGGAGACTAGAATATTGCCTATAACTGGGACTGGCAGAGGTTGACTGAAAAGGTCAAAGCTCATCACCACAGAAGGCAAATCTTCCAGATCTTAAGGATAAGGAAAAAATATTTATTATTAAATATAACTGGGTCAGCAATGGCCACCTCTGCATTCTCTTTATGACTGCTGTTCCTACATTAGGCAGACAGGTGGGAGCCTTCGGATGCCTTACCTGTTGTCTCTCGAAGCAGGGACCCAGAGCTCCAGCTGTGACAGAGGGCTTGCGTCTTCCTAAAAATGCTGCCTGTGTTCACAATTTCCGTATTCTCTCGGCTTTATAATTATTCAATATTTGGCAGCCTCTCTTACACATTAGGGATGAGTCACGAGAGGTGTGACATATCTCTACCAAACCTCAAACACTGGCACTACAGTTTGTGTAGCCTGTGTGATATGTTAAAAGTAATCCATCTTCAGAAGAAGCAAAAAAGATAAAAAGGCATCCAGAATAAAGAACTTTACACATGCCAGTCATTCTTTAAGGGTAACTACAGTGAAACAGATTTGAGAAAAGCCCTGCCCACAGCCTGGACGCATAATCCAGATCGTCCATGACATGTTCTACAAGGAGCAGAATAGAGGTCCGCTATAGCAAAGACCCCACCCAGCTTCGGAGCCTGCTGCCTTCCATCAACTAGAGCACTCCTGAAGTTTCCACCCCCTAATCTGCTGTACCCCCTTTCCCTGTCCGTTCTGATTCAGTGTGAAATGTTTTGAGGCAGATGATCCTGAAGCGAGCTATGCACATTTTAAAGGGAAAATCTACTTTGGTGGACTTTATAATCAATTTAACAGACCAGAACTGCCATCGCCAACCAAAGTCAGTAGTATATTTGGTCAGCAGTCTTGTATACTTGGTCGGTACTATGGTATATTTGGTCAGTGACCTGTTTCATTTGGTTAGCAGTCTGGTATATATGGACAACGGTCTGTTATACTTGGTCAGCAGTCTAGTATATTGGGTCAGAAGTCTGATATATTTTGATAACAAATTGTTATTTTTGGTAAACAGTCTGGTATATACAGTATGTATCAGTATTGCACAGAGCAAAAAAGTTAATATGCATCAAAAGAGATATTGGACCTTTCAGATAAATGCCTAGATATCACACCAAGTGCTTACCCATTTATAATGCTATGTTTCTGTGCTACCTCCACTCTCACTGTCCCTCTGGTATATATGGTCAGCACTCTTTTATATTTGATCAGCAATCTGATATATTTGGTCGGCACTCTGGTATATTTGGTTAGCGATCTGTTATATTTAGTTAGCAATCTGATATATTTGATTGGCACTCTGTTATGTTTGATCAGGGCATTGGTTTATTCAGTTAGCTGTCTGGCTTATTCAGTCAGCAGTTTGGTATGTTTGGTCAGCAGTGGTTACGGAATAGGCTCTCTTTTATTTCAGCCAGAGAACATGATTGGCCTGGGCTTTCACATGATGAAAGGGTTAATATACAGAAACTAACCTGATGTTTTCAGACATACTACATCTCCCAATTGGCTAATACAGTAGCTATTATAGCAATGGTACATTGTATGTGGTGATTATCTATCGTCTGAGGTAATTATCATGCTGGAGAAGCCTCGCCCCTGCTCAGAGCATTTTCTCAGCATCACTGTCATGATACTAAGCAGTCATACTGCTACTTAGAGTTTAATTTCCCTCCTTTCCCCGTGTAGCTGGATATCCCAACACTAAGGCACACCCTGCTGCATAAGTTAAGTGTGACTTAGTGTTGGGGTGTCCAGTTAGTGAGTGGGCGACTAACCAGTTTCTTGCGTTTCCTGCGGCTGCTAGCAGGAAGCAAAGATGCGGTGCCCACTTCCTCTTGCAGAGTATGGGTGCTGTTCCAGAGTGTGAGTGATAGCTGCAGCGGAGTCGTAATCCAGATTGAGATTTACGGTGTAACAAGAACTGGCTTTTCTGGAATATGAATGCAGTAAGAGAATGTCACCTTACATGGTGCATAACACAGACAGGAAAAAAGAATTATCACAGAGCAACTGAATGCACAGGAAATACAACACATCAGTAAGATGCATTGAAAAATTGCAGTTAAGCATTAGTCACAGAGCAATCTAGTGTCATAGTTGCATAGTTAATACCGCTGAAAAAAGACATATGTCTATCAAGTTTAACCAAGGGTGTTGGGGTAGGGGAAGTTATTTTTTATGTTATTTTATAGGTGGAAGTTATTTATTTTATTTTTTGTTTTTAATAGTAACTGTTAATGTTATTTTCTTCTAAATAAGCATCTAATCCTTTTTTGAACCTGTCATAACTGTAAACTGCAGTAAATTGAGAAAAAGTCACTCCAGCAATAGACTAAGCTGGAAGTCTGGTGTATATCCAACACTCCTTCTCAACAGCTGAGGCTTAGTCTTTGAAACCCATCTTCTTTGTAAGCCTCAAGTGTCTTTCAGTGGTCAGGGGCGTGGTAAGGATATCAGCTGCCATATCCTTAGTAGGGCAATAGAGTAACTCAAAAAATTGCACTGTATATAGGATGAGCTCCTTTTGTTTAGCCAGCATGGTTGGTTGGTTCCTTAACCCTTCTGTTGCCAGCCACATAAAATTTACGTGGCTGCCTCTCCAACCGTTAACCATCAGCCACGTAAATTTTACGTACCTGATTTTCCCCATTAGCATAAAAAGTAAAAAAAAAAGTCACTTACATGACCCCTCGTTTGATTCGGCCGGGTCTCCTCTTTAAGATGGACCTCCTCTGGCTGCAGGGGAGGGCCTGGAATAGGGTGCCCCCCCCCCCCCCGTTTCAGCTGCCACTGGCTTTCCTGTAAAAAAATAAAAATGACATTTACTTACCTGCATGTGCGCTGGCTCCTGCCGACCCTCCTCTTCACCTGGGTGGCCTCCGATCCCCCCCCCCCAGGACTTACCGATCTTGTAGATTCCCGGGCCGATCAGCCCTGGGTGTTGGTCCACTTTAACCCATTGTGAACTTGTAAGGAGTCCATGAAACCCCTATACCAGTTCACAAGGCTCGGGGGCTGTCAAGTCACCTGCGGCTAGCGGGTGACTTGCCATTAACCCCGGCCCCCTATTACCTGCCTCCCCGAAGCCCAGGGGGGGGGCAGAAGGGCCGGGGCTGATTTAGGCGGTGCGGGCTTGTACTTAGCAGGGCGGGGGGCCACCAAAGCTGGCCCCTGCGCCCTGTTCTACAAGCCCTGCATAGCTGATCCCCGGGCTGGTTATGCTGGGTAGGGGGGACCCCATGTCATTTTTTATGGGAATTTTTAAGGGTTTTTAACCCTTAAAATTAAAAAAAAATGGGGGTTACCTCCCCCCCCGGGAAGAGGAACCCCACGCCAATTTTTTTCTTGATTTAACCCTTTATAGTGTGGATTGTAGTTGTATTTTATTTTTACATGTTATAAAGTGTTTTTTCAGTTTGGGGGGATTCTGAACAGTAACAGGGGGCTACCAATACATATGTGGTACTGTTGTAATCGGGAGAAATGGCGCTTTCACATGCTATATGGTTTTCTTTAATAAAACAAATGTTTTATTTGAAATAAAGAAGACAATTTTCTAAAAAATATTTTTTTTATTTTGTTTTGTTTAATTTACTCAAAAATATTTAAAAAAAACAGTAAAAAAATGACAAACAAGACATTTCATGTTAAAGCCTAAACTCTGCCGCAAAAATAAAATATATGATTTTCCTGGAAATTCCTGCAAAAATCACAGTTAAGCATAGCGCAAAATGGTGAAAAATGACCTGTCAAGAGAGGGTGACAAAGCCTCAAGTAGGCTGCCAGTTAAAAGGGTTAGTAGTACCTATGCATGTTGGGTATTGTTCTGCTTGGGGGAGTTTGCGCTTTCAGATTTAGCTTGTTTTTTCTTGTTTGCATATTGATATTTTAGGAAAACTCATTTTTTATTCTGCTTTACTATACATTTTTTAAGGAAACCCTGTGCGACCAAAGAATTCTTTGAGGGATTACTTCCAGAAAGATGGGCCCACTACAACATGCTGGGTATGCTTAGAAAGCTTATCATGTGTACTTTAAGGTTTGTATGGTTTGTGGCGGAGTTTCCAAATGTAAAGGGTTGTTTTGGTAGAAAAAGCGCAAGGTGCTACTTTGTCTGCTGAGCTGAAATTTTCAAGCAAAATTACCGTTGTGCACAAGCTTTACTTTGGGGTGTTTGGCAACTCTTCCCTTGACAGTAGCAATGCATGTTGGGTATCGTTTTCTTCGGGGATGTTGCTATTTTAGATTAACTTGTTTTTTCTTGTTTGTATATAGTTTTCTTTAGAAAATGTGGCTTTGATTCTGCTTTTTTATCCTTTTTTAGGGGAGCTCTGTGTAACCAAAGAATACATTGAGGGAGAACTTCCAGAAAACTGTGGCAACATCAACAAGCCTGGTATGCCTAAAAAGCTTGAGGTGTGTATTTCAAGAGAATATATAGTTTGTTGGGGGTATTTCAAATGTAAAGAGTTGTTTTTATTGAAAAACTGCAAGGTGCGCATAGCACTTAGCATAGCTGTATTTGATCTGAAAATCTCTTAAAGCGCTGTTTCAGTTTGGGGGAGTCTCCTGGGCAGGAAAGGGCATCTACCAATACATATGTGGTACTGTTGTAACCGGCAGAAATTTCACACGCAATAAGATTTTATTGACAAACTTACATTTTTTATTACAAAAAAACACTACAAATTGTAAAAAATAGATTTTTTTTATTTTTTTTTGCACATATCTCACCCCAAAATATTAAGAATACACTTAAAAAATGACAAACAAGACATTTCATGTTAAATCCCAGACTCTGCTGAAAAAAAACAATATATAATTTTCCTGGGAAATCCCTTCAAAAATCACAGTTGAACATGCTTAGTGCAAAATAGTGAAAAATGGTTTGGCAACAAAGTGTAACAAAAACTCCAGGTAGGCTGGCGGTTAAAGGAGCACTATCACAAAAAAATGACCCAATAATAAAAGTCCACATAAATATGTTGGATGGCGAGTGGTAGGGTCACTTATACACCCAGCATTAGGAAATATCCAGCCAGGCTTGTTTCTTTCTTTTAATTTAAGAACAAGGACATCCTTGGTGACAGGCTCTGTCAACCTTCATAGACTAAACCTGTCACCCCTGGATTTTATCCTTACTAGGAGAAGAAAACTACAAGCTTGACGGGAGTTTTATTCAGTTCCGGTGTATAAGTGGCCCCTCCTCTCATTAGTTATTGTGTTTATATGGATTTTTAAAATTACACAATTTCGCAATAGTGCTCCTTTAATTAATATGCAGAATGGTGGCAGACCTTCTGAAGATTGGGCTTGATAGTTTTAGGCTGAGTTTTGTTTCATGTGGGCATTCACATGCAAACTAAGTTGGCCAGCAGAAATTCACCTGGGTATAGTATGAGTATCACCTGGGTTAATTTGGGCCAATCAGAGATTACCTGCGCAATTTCAAATGAAACAAACCTGGAAAAAAACAGCTGGTTGGTGAGAGACAAGACAGTTGTATTTTGAATGGAGATGAGATTTGCTTTGGGATAGAGAGACCTGCTTTGTGAACTTGAATACAGCGGCCATCTTGTTTGGAGCTTGAATGAGACCTGCTGATTTCTGCCTGGACTAGATTAAACAGATAATCCATTTTAATATAAACTTTTGCCCTGTTAGGCTTTCTGTGTTGTAACAGTGCTTGTAGTGTTTTTGTATTTGAACATTTTTTGCAAGAAGGGTATACAGATTACTCTTTAACCCTTCTAGTGCCAGCTACGTGAGTCTCACTTGTCGGTAGCGATCGGAGCAGGGAGGGTGGCAGGCAGGGAGGCTCTGATCTCCCTGCCTCCCATCTTCCCTGCTCTGATCACTACTACCGACAACTGTCATCTGCAGCGGCGCGGGACACAGGATCAGAGGTAAGTATAAGTAAAAACAAGAATAATAAAATATTTTGTGTCTGTGTCTTTTTTACTTAACTATTTGTGAACTGGTAAGGGGTCCATGAGACCCCTTATACCAGTTCACAAGGCTCTGGGGCTGGCAATCACCTGCAGGTAGCGGGTGACTTGCCATAACCCCCAGCCCCTCCATTACCTGTCTCCCCAATGGCCAGGGGGGGGGCAGAAGGGCCCGGGCCACTTAGTGGCTATGTGGGCTAGTAGCCTGCAGGGCCAGGGGCCACCAATGCTGGCCCCTGCGCCCTGTTCTACAAGCCCCCATAGCTGGTCCGGGTCGGTAATGCTGGGTAAGGGGGACCCTACATCATTTTTGGGGGGATTTTAAGGGTTTTTAACAAGGTTGAACATGTGTAGCGCAAAAACGTGAAAAGTAGTTTGGCAACAGAGTGTGAAAAAAAATCTAAGTAGGTTGGCAATTAAAGGGTTAAAAAATAAAAACTTTTTTTACTTTACTTACCTCCGATCATCAGCTCCTGTGTCCCACGATGTGATGACAGATGCGATCATGCTGGCTGCAGTAGCAGAGGGGCAGGTGATGATCTGATCACCTGCCCCTCTGCTCCTGTGGCCAGCATGATCGCATCTGAATGAAGAGCAGCAGGGAGCCTGGAGGACAACCGGTGAGTTGGGGTCGGGGCTTAATGGCAAGATGGCAGCGCCCGTCGGGAGAGGAGAGGGAGAGCCCTTTCAGGCTCTCACCTGAATAGCCAGGGGGGGGTGATCGGAGGCCCCCCCAATGAAGAGGAGACCCAGAGGGAGGCAGCGTGACTGCAGGTAAGTAAATGTCATTTTTAATTTCTTTTTTTTTTTTTTTTACAGTTAGCAGCTGCTGCTGCCGAAGAAGGGGGGGAGCTATTCCGGGGGTTCTCCTGGAGCCATCCGAGCCCCCACGGGGGATCGGATGGCACCAAATTAAAGAGGAGACCCGGCCGGATCCAACGAGGGGTCAGCTGAGTTTTTTTTTTTTTTGCTCGCTAGCAGGGGTAAATGGCAGGCACGTGAATTTTACGTGGCTGGCACTTAAGTGGAGGAGAAGCAACCACGTAAATTTTACGTGGCAGGCATTTAAAGGGTTAATAAAAGTCATTTTTTTTCTCTTTGTGTCAGTGTTTTTTTTTTTACTGTTAACCCCTTGTGAACTGCTAAGGGGTCCATGAGACCCCTTATACCAGTTCACAAGGCTGGGGGCTGGCAAGTCACCTGCTTAACCCCCGGCACTCCCTATTACCTGCCTCCCCAAAGCCCAGGGGGGGGCAGAAGAGCCCGGGCCCACATAGGCTATGTGGGCTCGTAGGCTGCAGGGTGGGGGGGCCACAAAAGCTGCCCCCCCCCCCACTCTGTGCCTACAAGCCCCCATAGCTGGTCCCGGGCTGGTAATGCTGGGTAAGGGGGACCCCATTTCATTTTTGGGGTTTTTAACCCTTAAAATTCCCCAAAAAATGGGGTTCCCCCCCCCTGGTAGAGGGGACCCTTTGTGTTTTTTTTTTAAAATTAACTCCTTATGCTCTATAGCTCAGCAGCAATTAAAGGCTTCCAGCAGGTGAGCGGAAGCCAGTGATTGCCGAGGGACACATTGCTCCAGGATAGATGGGAGCTAAGTATTAAAAAAAAAATAATAAAATATTTTTTCTCTGTGTGTGGTGTGTTTTTTTTTACACTTAACCCCTTGTGAACTGGTAAGGGGTCCAAGAGATCCCTATACCAGTTCACAAGGCTGGGGGGGTGGCAAGTCACCTGCGACTAGCGGGTGACTTGCCATTAACCCCCGGCACCCCCAATTACCTGCCTCCCCAAAGCCCGGGGGGGCAGAAGAGCCCGTGGCCATGGGCTATGCGGGCTTGTAGCCTGCAGGGCCAGGGGCCACAAAAGCTGGCCCCTGCGCCCTGTTCCTACAAGCCCTGCATAGCTGGTCCCGGGCTGGTTACTTTGGGTAAGGGAGACCCCATGTAATTTTTGGGGGATTTTTAAGGGTTTTTAACCCTTAAAAATCCCCAAAAAATGGGGCCCCCCACCCTGGGAGGGGGGACTCTATGTCATTTTTTTTTCTCAATTTAACCCTTTGTAGTGTGGATGGTAGTTGTATTTTATTTGTAAATGTTATAAAGTACTTGTTTCAGTTTGGGGGGTCTCCTGGGCAGGAACGGGGGGCTACCAATAAATAAGTGGTACCGTTCTAATCGGTAGAAATGGGGCTTTCACATGCAATATGGTTTTCTTTAATAAAATAAATTTTTTATTTAAAATAAAAGAGACAATTTTCTTAAAAAATTTTATTTATTTATTTTTTTTACTTAATAATAATATTGTAAAAAATAGAATAAAATTTACAAACAACACATTTCAAGTTAAAGCCTAAACTCTGCGGCAAAAATTATATATATCCATTTTCCTAAAAATTCCAGCAAAAATGTCGCAAAACATGGCGCAAAATGGGGAAAAATGACCTGTCAACAGAGGGTGACAAAATCTCAAGTAGGCTGTCAATTAAAAAGGTTAAAAGTAGCTATGCATGTTGGGTATTGTTCTGCTCGGGGGACCTTGCGCTTTCAGAATTAGCTTGTTTTTTTCTTGTTTGCATATTTATATTTTAGGAAAAGGTGTTTTTTATTCAGCTTTTTTATACATTTTTTAGGGAAACCCTGCACAAACAAAGAATTCTTTGAGGGATTCATTCCAAGAAAGATGAGCCCACTACAACAAGCTGGGTATGCTTAGAAAGCTTAACATGTGTACTTTCAGGGAATATATGGTTTTTGGGGGATATTCCAAATGTAAAGGGTTGTTTTGGTTGAAAAATCGCAAGGTGCGCACTTTGTCTGCAGAGCTGAAATTTTCAAGTAAAATTACAGTTACGCACATGCTTTACTTTGGGGTGTTTGGCAACTCTTCCCTTGACAGAACCTATGCATGTTAGGTATCGTTCTGTTGCTTTTTCAGATTAAACTTGTTTTTTCTTGTTTATAAATAGTTTTTTTAGGAAAATGTGGCTTTGATTCTGCTTTTTTATCCTTTTTTTTAGGGAAACTCTTTGCAACCAAAGAATACATTGAGGGATTAGTTCCAGAAAACTATGGCCACATCAACAAGTCTGGTACACCTAGAAAGCTTGAGGTGTGTACTTCCAGGGAATATGTAGTTTGTTGGGGGTATTTCAAATGAAAAGGGTTGTTTTTCTGGAAAAACTGCAAGGTGCGCATAGCGCATATCACAGTTGTATTTTTTCTGAAAATCCCCTAAAGCGCTGTTTCAGTTTGGGGGAGTCTCCTGGGCAGGAAAGTGTGTCTAGCTATATATATGTAGTACTGCTGTAACTGGGGGAAATTGGGATTTCACACGCAAAAAGATTTTTATTGACAAACTTACATTTTTCTTCCAATCCATTCCATACACTCCTTACTCTTGGGTTTCCTCCTCCTTGCTGATCACGTGACTGCAAGAAAGAAACAGGCGCGGCCCTCCCGGCCCATAAGTAGCAGCTGCCCCTAATCAGATCAGTTTTTCTTTCTTGCAGTGGCAAGATGACTGTGGAAGATTAGGTGCTCTCAAGCATTTTAGCGGTAAGCGGGGGACTGAACCCTGTCGGCTCGCTACGGACCTTACTCCCACGGCCCCTCAAGACCCTTGTTATGCCTCCACAGCATTGGCTGTTTTTGGGGCCGTGAAGGTATGGTGAAGCGCCGGGGTCTTGGGGCGCTTGCAGAGTGTATATGCTCTGGGCTGCAGGCTTCTCAGAAAGCAAGTCAGCCGCAGGTTTCTCTCTGGTGTACCTGCTGAGGATATTTTTATTTTTACCCAACCCTTCCTTCTTCCAGTTTAGGTAGGCTTTAGGAAAGGAAAGATTTTTTTCTTTGGTATATGCCTTTAAGAGCTTGACTGAGGTCACACAGGTGGAGGTGGAGTATACCAGAACCACCTGGCTGTTCACTCACTCTCCCTCTTGTGCTGGAAGGAGGTGGATGTGCTGTTTAGCAGGTAAGAAGCTACGTCTGTGACCTGTGCTATGCCCTCCCCTCGCACTTATCTTCGGGTGTGCATTAAGGACGCCTGTGCGCTCTTTTTTCCTCTCCTTAGCAGCGCAGCCTATGTTGTAGCCGGGGCCTCCTACCCCCCCCCCCCCCCAAACCCTGATATGCGCGTGGGGCGCCTCTCCCCCAGACCTCCCCTCTTCAAGATTTCAAGCGGCCATTCTATGGCCAGGGGGACATGCGTGTAGGAGGTTTTGTGAGTTGCAGGTGAGGCCTGATTTAGTAATGTGCAGTTTGAGTCTGCCATCTCCCTTTCAGGTTGAAAACTAGCAGCAAGGTGAGTGGAGGTTTTGTGAGTTGCAGGTGAGGCCTGATTCATTAATAAGTGCCTGTGTAGTTTGATTCTGCCATCTCCCTTTTCAGGTTGAAAACTAGCCGCAAGGTGAGTGGAGGTTTTGTGAGTTGCAGGTGAGGCCTGATTCATTAATAAGTGCCTGTGTAGTTTGATTCTGCCATCTCCCTTTCAGGTTGAAAACTTGCAGCAAGGTGAGTGGTTATATTATTATAGAATATAAGGATTTGACTTTGGTTTGGATTCTTTATATCAATCCTTTATTAAACAATTTTAAATATTTTTAAATATTGTTAAACTTTTTTCCAAGTGTCTTTTATACTAATGATCATTATATTAATTTTTTTTTTTCAGTATTAGTTTTTTTCTCTTTAATAATAATTAGTGTTCTGTTTTGTTATCAATTTAATTATTTTGTATTTACTCATAAGATAATTATTTTATCGCTTTTATTGCTTTTATTTATTATAATATCATTACAATGTCATTATAATATCTTTAAGATATTACTATAATACTCTTATATATAAGCGATTAAAGGCAGTTCATTTCTTGAAAGAATGCTTTTAAAGAAGGAAGAAAAGAAAAGTGGGAAAAAGATCAGTTATTAATCCATTTGCCTCCTCTTTTATTTTTAGATTTGGAAGAAGGACAAAAAACAGGGTTGCGGTTCCTCCCGGTCCCTTTTTTAGGGGATTGGTTCAGGCTCAGGCCCTCTTGGGTCGGTTGGCCTATATATATATATATATATATATATATATATATATATATATATATATTTAAAAAAAAAAAAAAAAAAAAAGAAAATAAAAGATATATATAATAAACACCATGTGGGAGGCATTGGGGATAGCGATACGGCATCCCTCTGGGAAAAGATCTGCCCTTTGTGCAAAACTGCATCCTCTAGGCAGCTTTTGGCACAGTATGTTCCGCCTGCGCCGTTATGATCGGCCTAGATCACAACAGAGCGGCTGATCGAGTATCTAGCACAGCGAATGCTGGAGGGAGCACGGCGGCTCATCCATCCCCTGTTTCCCCTCAAGGGGGTGAAAGCAGTGATGGACAAACAGGTTTTGCTTACAGGCTGAATAATCTGGAGAGGCAGTTGTCTTTGGTTTTGCCAAACGGGCCACCTATAAGAAAAGACATTTAGAGCCTGTGGCAGTAGTTGCCTCCTTCGGTGAAGAAGAGGATGAGGATTATATGGACGAGCAGGCCTCTGAGGGCAAGCTGCAATCGGAAGAGGATAGTAACTCCATTTTGTTTTCATCCGATGAGGATCCTCTCCTTGTGAATGAGACTGAAGGTCTACTTTCGGTAGTTTTTGTTACCTGGAATATCTCCCCTCCTGAGGTTGTGAAAAGAAAGAAGGATGATCTGTTTAAGCCTGTCAGGCAAAGCAGGTGTTCCTTGAACAACCACACTTTTCTAGGATGTTTCTTAAGGAGTGGGAAAACCCTAATAAATTACAGGCCATTCCTAAGATTCTAGATGTCAGATATCCTTTCCTGGCAGACATAATCAAAATTTGGTCTTATCCGCCTGATGCGGACTCCCCTGTGGCAGGGTTATCTAACACTTCAGTGATGCCATCCGCTACTATGGGATCCCTTAGAGATCCCACAGAGAAACATATGGATCAGTTGGCCTGCCATGTCTTCGCCATGATAGGCTCCCTTCTCCGCCCGGTTTGTGCCACGGCCATTGTATCCCTGGCGTCGGGAAAGAAGATGAAGAAGAAACTAGCCAAGGCCAGGTCGCGCAGGCTGTCCCAAGAGTCCAAGGACTTTAAGGACTGTTTGAACTTTAATGCATTTGCCATTACTGCAATGGAGGATGCAGTCAGGTTGGCAGCCAGAACTTCTGCGCTCCTTGTGGCATTACGCCGTTCATTATGGCTTAGACAATGGTGAGCGGACGCCGCCGCTAAAAAGGCACTGACGGATTTACCCTTTTTAGGGAGCAGACTTTTTGGGGAAAAGCTGGACGGTATGGTTAAGGGGCAAACTGCCTCAGAGAGAAAAAAAAAATCGACTAGGCCTTTTCAGAGGTCATCGTCTTTTCGGCCCTTCGGAGAGGCAGAGGAGCCTTTCGGCCTTCCTCCCGCAAGAATTTTTGGGGTAGAGGAAGAACGCGTAATAGGGCAGGAGGATCCTGGAGAAGTAGGCCTAAACCTCCAGCCAAGTCCACTTCAGCATGAGAGGGCGCCCTCACCCGAGCGGGTGGGGGGGACTGCTTTTGCAGTTTGCTCATATCTGGAGGCGCCGCGTAAGGGATCAGTGGATCCAAGAGGTAGTGTCCTCAGGTTACAAGATCGAGTTTGCAGCCAGACCGCCCGCAAGGTTCCTTCGGTCAGGGGCATCCCGGAACCAGTCAAAGCTAGATGCCCTGAAGTCCGCAATTCAGCATCTTCTTCAAAAAGGGGTAATTGCTCGAGTACCCTTTCAGGAAGGTCAGGGGTTTTACTCCAACCTGTTTACAATCCCCAAGAAGGATGGGTCAACTCGTCCCATTTTTAGACCTGAAGGTTCTGAACAAGTATATCCGCGTGAGACACTTCCGCATGGAAACGGTGAGGTCAGCTTTAACAGTAGTTCGACCCGGGGATCTTATTACCATAGACATAAGGGACGCATATCTGCATGTGCCAACTTTTCCGGGACATCAAAGATTCCTGAGGTTTGCCCTGGAAGACGAGCATTTCCAGTTTGTGGCACTCCCGTTGGGGATATCCTCGGCTCCAAGAGTTTTCACGAAGGTTTTGGCAGGTCTCATGGCAATTTTCAGGAGCCAGGGGATTTGTATTGTCCCCTATCTGGATGATCTTCTAATATCAGCCGGATTGCAGCAGCAGATCCTGAAGGACACACATATGATCCGACTCTGGATGAATTCGGCTGGGTGATCAATTACCCGAAGTCTCATATTACTCCGGCACCAGTAGGGAACTTCTTAGGTTTGACACCGTCCAAGTCAAGGTGTATCTTCCAGAACAGAAGACTCGACTAATCCAAGATCAGATAGTGCTTTCTGGCTTGCCGACAGCCGACTATTCGGCTGGGTATGAAGTTGATGGGCCTGATGGTGGCCTGCTTTGAGGCGGTGCCCTTTGCTCAGTTTCACATGAGGCCCCTTCAATGGAATCTATTGGCGAGCTGGGATCGAGTCCCACAGTCGCTGGATCAGATCTTTGTACTAACGCCCTTGGCAAGACATTCCCTTCTGTGGTGGATGGACCCTCTTCATCTGTCTGTAGGCAGGTCCTTCTTGACTCCACAGTGGCAGTTCATTGCCACGGATGCCAGTCTCACAGGATGGGGCGGCATTTGGCAGACTCAGAAAGTCCAGGGCCAATGGGGACCGAGAGAAAATCAGCTTCCCATAAATGTATTAGAATTAAGAGCCATCGGGCTAGTTCTTCGGTATCTGACCCCCAGCTTGAAGGGACAGGCAGTCCAAGGCCAGTCGGACAACCGGACGGCGGTTGCTTCTATCAATCATCAGGGGGGTACCCGGAACAAGGGTGCTCTTCGGGAGGTAAGCCGGATTCTGATCTGGGCAGAGGAGAATGTTCCCTGCATCTCGGCAGTTTACATCCCGGGGGTAGAAAATCAGGAGGCCGACGCTCTGAGCAGGAAGATTCTGCATCGGGGAGAATGGTCCCTCAGTTGGAAGGTTTTTTTCAAGCCATTTGTCTTCGCTGGGGACGTCCGGAAGTGGATCCCTTTGCATCCAGACACAATCACAAGCAGCCGAGATTCATGTCCCTGTCAAGAGATCCTTTGGCTATAGCCACGGACACCCTTTCGGTCCCTTGGACAAGGTTCAAGCTCCTGTACATTTTTTCCCTGTTTCCGCTTCTGAGTCGAGTACTAAGAAGGATAATTCAGGAAGGAGTACCTACCATTCTAGTAGCTCCTCATTGGCCAAGAAGAAGTTGGGTCTCAGACATAACAAAGATGGCGGTAGACCAATGGCGCCTACCGATCGAGCCAGATCTTCTCACTCAGGGGGCGCTTCGGCACCCGAATTTACAAATGCTGGCTTTGACGGCTTGGCTATTGAGACCACGATCCTAGCTGAGAAGGGATTATCGGCTAAGGTCATTCGTACCATGATTCAGGCCCGGAAGAAGTAGTCTTCCATGATTTATTACAGGGTCTGGCGGTCATTCATATCCTGGTATGAGGCTAGGAATGTCTCATGCAGATTGTATTCAATTTCCAGAATTCTAGAATTCCTTCAGAATGGCTTAGAAATGGGTCTACAATTAAGCACTCTAAAGGGACAGGTATCTGCCTTATCCATTTTTTTCCAGAAGTCTATCGCTAGTAATAGACTCATTAAGACTTTTTTTCAGGGAGTCACTCATGTTCGTCCACCACGCAAGTCTATTCTACCGGTGTGGGACTTGAATTTGGTGTTGACGGCTCTTCAGGGTGCTCCCTTTGAACCTTTGACGCTTAAGGGAATATTTTTAGTGGCAATCTCCTCTGTGCGGCGTGTTTCAGAGTTAGCCGCTTAATGCATGAAGTCTCCTTATTTTGAGTTACACAGAGTCAAGGTAGTTTTCGTTTTAAGCCTGATTTTTTACCTAAGGTCATCTCTCCTTTTCACCTTGATCAGGAGGTACTATGCCCAGTTCCGGCTAATGCTAAGGAAAGGGCGCTTCATTCTTTAGATGTGGTTAGAGCCATCAGGTATTTGGCAGCTACAGATGCCTTCCGCAAGACGGTTTTTCTTTTTGTCATTTCAGAAGGACCAAAAAAGGGGGCTTCCGCCAGCTAAGGCCGCTGTCAGTAACTGGATTAAGCAGGCAGTAGCTAGAGCTTACTCGGCCAAGGGAAAAGAACCCCCTTTTCAGGTCACGGCCCATTCCACTAGGGCCATTGGGGCTTCCTGGGCTTTTCAGCATCAGGCTTCGGTGGAACAGGTTTGCAAAGCGGCCACCTGGTCTTCTGTTCATACTTTCACCAAGTTTTACAAAGGTGGATGTTAGAACCTCAGCTGACGCTGTTGTTGGTCGGAAGATTCTACAGGCAGTAGTGAAGTGAACTTCCTGCCGTTCTGCATTAGAGGATCCCGCCCATAGATGGCACTGCTTTTGTAGAACCCAAGAGTAAGGAGTGTATGGAATGGATTGGAAGAAAAAACACAATTCTGTGAGGAACTCACCTGTAGAATTGGTTTTTCTGGGAATCCATTCCATACACTCCGGCCCACCCGTTTTTTGTGGGTCATGTTATCTTCCGATGCTTTTCTGATGGTATGTTTAATCATTTTTGATTATTAATTCAGAGCATTTAAAGAGAAAGAGAAGATATATATAAGATTATATATATGTATAGAGATTTATGAAAAAAAAAAAAATAAATAAATAAATAAATAAAAAAGAGACTATAAGTAATATGACTTAATTTTGAGAGCATTTTTTGGTTGAGTTTGATGTGTACTAACATGGACTCTTATTGCGGCCTCCCGGCCTGCCTCTAAATTATTTACTGCTTTTTAAGTAAACTGATCTGATTAGGGGCAGCTGCTACTTATGGGCCGGGAGGGCCGCGCCTGTTTCTTTCTTGCAGTCACGTGATCAGCAAGGAGGAGGAAACCCAAGAGTAAGGAGTGTATGGAATGGATTCCCAGAAAAACCAATTCTACAGGTGAGTTCCTCACAGAATTGTGTTTTTTTATTACAAAAAAACACTACAAATTGTAAAAAAATAAAAAATAGATTTTTTTTTTAATTTTCTTGCACATATTTCACCCAAAAATATTGAGAATACACCTAAAAATGACAAACAAGACATTTCATGTTAAAGCCCAGACTATGCTGAAAAAAACAATATATCATTTTCCTGGGAAATCCCTGGAAATCCCTTCAAAAATCACATTTGAACATGGGGAGCGCAAAATAGTGCAAAATGGTCTGGCAACAAAGTGTGACAAAAACTCCAGGTAGGCTGGCACTTAAAGGGTTAAAAGTCCATTTACAACCTATGGCTTTTCTTCCAGGTGAGGGTTATATAAGTGTCCATGCTTTAGTGTGTTGCATGGATTTTATCTCTTCCTTTGCCTTTATCCATTTACTGGCTTCTCCTGCTGAAAGCTGAGCTATGTCTTCCCAAGTTGCAGGGTCATTGGTACTGGCAGTGCTTGCCTTGTATGAAAGACGTACAGGTGGTTTCATGAAGGAGGGCTATTATCTGTGTAAAATACATGCAATATTATACTGTACATTACAGATAATAGCCCTCCTTCATGATCAGGAACATAGAGCACATTCTTCGCTGGTATGGCTAAATTGTATCTTGCATCAATGGGGCATACAATGGTTCCATGCCCATATCCCACTGCATGTATTTTACTTCCATCTGCAAGTGCAGTGTATATATATAGGGTAAGCTGTACAACAAAATGGCGGTGGCGTGACTGTCTGTTATTTTCTCACCGACTGATTTGAGTTGTGCAATTACTTCCAGCATGGCATTTATGTGGTTTTTATGTCCTGCTCTCTGCTAAGCTTCATTTTACGAAGTTTCCTCAGCAGAAACAACTTGCTGTTTAAGCTGGATCTCTCAGTCTTTTCAGTACATCCCACTTGCCTGTCGCTGTATTCTCACTGTGTATGTGAATAAACTGATCATCTTCTACTAGTAAGCTTATGGGGTCTGTTTTCCTGTCCCAGTCCTGATTATTGTCCTGTGGCCTCCCTGTAGTGATAACATCCCACAAGTCATCTCTGGATAATAGCATTTCCTTTTCCATAGCTGATAATTGTCATTGTTCAGCTTGGCCACTGAGAATTTGAGCTCTGAGCTGCTGGCCATTCCCCCTCTTTATAATTCCCCCTCTTTATATATTACTTGTATACATGAGATGTCTCTGTGGAAGCTTCTTTATGTTGATCTCCGCATCGGCTGCTCTGTCTCCCATTCTGGGCTTTGCTCTGCCTGGCCCGCATTTGGTCACTGGGATTTATCCATTTGCTGTGGCTTTGTTTGGTCACTGGGAATTCATTTGGTCATTGGGCCCATAAATCGTAGCAGATTGGATGTGGGCCTGAACTCCTGCCATTTGTCTATAGTACACAGACTATGCCCCATGAATACAATAGACTATACTCACACCTAGCTGCCAGCAAGGTACATAAATAGCTGAGGTGTGCTCTGAGCTTCAGACATCCTTTAATTCTTAATTATGTTGGACCCAAACTCATTAAATTCTCATTAAATACACATTAAACACAGGCATTCGATGATATGAAAAGCGTGATGTAACTCTTGAAATATGGAAGTTATGACTATATTAATGAGAGAGTTTTATGGTTATATTATTATGGATATTCCTCAAATTATACTCGTGAAATAGGATGTGGGCCTGAACTCCTGCCATTTGTCTATAGTAAACAGACTATGCCCCATGAATACAATAGACTATACTCACACCTAGCTGCCAGCAAGGTACATAAATAGCTAAGGTGTGCTCTGAGCTTCAGGCATCCTTTAATTCTTAATTATGTTGGACCCAAACTCATTAAATACACATTAGACACAGGCATTAGATGATATTTATGAAAAGAGTGATGTAACTCCTGAAATATGGAAGTTATGACTATATTAATGAGAGTTTTATCAGGATTATAAGACCTTTCATATGATATTAAGCATGACATATATGTATTGGCCAGAGACTGAAATTCTGCTTATTATCAGGATCTGGAGGATATATAACTAAGAAATTAATGGGGATCACACATTTCTTTGTTCGCAATATGATAACATACATATTGTGGGGATTATATTACTTTATATAATATTTATCTAATCTCATAGCGGCAGGTTGTAGGCATATCCTTTAGACACTCCCACGAGGCTGGGAATGTTGGCCACACCCCCTAGTGTTAGTAGATTAAGATGCTGGTTGCAGGGGTATTCAGTCAATGGACGGGCCCATCTACCTGAAGCATAATGGCTAAGTATCTACCTGTGATCTCTCTTTCTCTCTCTCCATTCTAACATTTAGTGTACTTTAACTAACTTATAACTTATCATGTAAAAACTGCCTGTAACATTTAAAGTATTTTTGGGGAAACTTCGGGAACTTATTGGATATTTACTGTGCTGGTGAATTAAACCCATTTTCATGTATAGATCTTACTGTGTGTTGGCTATTTTTTCACATACTAGATTGTATGTGCAAGGCATTTGGTGGAATATTTACTGGATGTTTGAGGAGAGCTTTAGTGACCATTGGTTTGTGTTAGATTGATGGCCTTCAGGCTCATGAGTATTTGCAATATTTATAATATTAATCTCTAACAGAAATAATGTAGATTAATCTGCAGCAAATATTAATAAACCATATTTATCTATTTTATTGGACAGCCATGCATTGTAACTAAGGCCCTTATTTATGAAGGAATAGTGACAGGTAGCGACTGGTGAGCGGCCGGTAATGACGGGCCCCGCCACGAGAATGTCGGCTCCCCACCACAATCACACATTTATCAAGTCAATCTTGCTTAGCGACTGAGATAGCGCCATATAGCGACTCATTCATCATTATCCCAGCCTCAGCCCACAGCGCCAGCGTCCGACCTTGAACAGCGACAGGTATGACCTCTCGCTACCTGGCGCGCTCCAATGCATTTCAATGGAACAATCTTTAAATATTAATAATTAATTGTTATTAATTTTTTTTAAATGTGAAAAATTCTGTGACCACTTCTGCCATTTTAGATAATTTTTTTAAGGGAAAAAAAATTTTAAAAAAATTGTACAGAATTGATATTACAGGTCTGATATTAATGTATTCATATTACTAAATTATTTAAAAAACTTGTTTTTTTTGGTTTCCAAAAATATGGTGGTTTGGGGGTTAAAAAACTACTTTTAACCCATCGCCGCCAGCGCTCTGGGGTTTAAACATGCATTTTACAGCGTGAGAATTTTTTGAGCGTGATTTTTTAATGAATATGGTCGGAGCCGGTCGCTAGGGCCAGTCGCTATCATGCGCTCCCATACAGCGCGGAACCTGTCAAATAGCGACTCGTCACCCCGTATTCAACATTACTGCACACCGACTGAGTCGCTATCAACTACCGAACAACGGCCAAGCACAGCGACTACTAGCGGGCGCTCTGAAAATACCGCTACAGTCGCTCAACTGTCGCTACCTGCCGCTATTAATGAATCGGCCTCTAAGAAATTCATGATCCCCATTAATTTCTTAGTTAAATTAACCCAAGCACTAAATACAGTATATATCCTCCAGATCTTGATAATAAGCAGATTATCTGTCTCTGGCCAATACATATAGTATATGCCATGTTTAATTTCAAGTTAAAGGTTTTACAATCCTGTATAAGACTCTCTCATTAATATACGTCATAACTGCCATATTTCAGGAGTTACAACACCCTTCATAAATATCATCAAATGTCTGTGTCTAACGTGTATTTAATGTCTGGAGTATGGAGTATGAGTCTAGGTGCAACCTAATTAGGCTAACCTAATTAAGTACGTCTTTTCAAGAGGAAATGACCTGCAGCTCAGAGCACACCTTGTTGGCGTGATTATAGTCTATTGTATTCATAGTAAACACAGTGTGTTTACTATAACAAATGGAAGGTTGTCAGGTTCACTTCCTATTTCGGTGTTATTAAAAATTCAGCAGTATAATTTGGGGAATATCCATAGTCATATAAAGTATAATAAATATATCTAGAATATATTACACTTCCTTCCCCCCTTAACAATGGAACATGAATGCAGTAAGGGAATTTAACCTTACATGGTGCATAACACAGACAGGAAAAAGAAGTATGGTTGAGCAACTGAATGCACAGAAAATGCAACAAATCAGTAAGATGCATTGAGAAACAAGCTGCTGAAACTCATGCATAGAGAAAACAGCTGTAAACTGCAGTAAATATAGCAAAAGCCACTCCGGCGTAGACAAAAGAGGTGATCAGTTTTTTCTCCTATGACCAAATCAGACTTAGGCCCTTATTCATCAAGCGATAGCGCCAGGTAGTGTCTCACTAGCGCCAGGTAGCGCCAGCTATCGGCGGCTACCGACTCCAGGACGCCCGGCGGCGGACACAATCACGCATTTATCACGCTAAATGAGGCTAGCGCCGGCGAGAGCGTCAGCTAGCGCGGGATTCATCATGTAGCCAACTGCAACGAACAGCGCCGCTGCTAATCCCATCACAGCGCCAGGTATGACCTGTCGCTACCTGGCGCTCTGCCATACATTTCAATGGCAGACCCTGCAATGATTTTTTTAAGTGGTTTTTGGGTTCTTGTATTTTTGCAAAAATTCAACACATGTTGTTTTGGATATGTTTGATTAATCTGGCTTGTTTTTATTGTTTTTTTGAGGAAAGATGTAATTTTTACACTGGAATGTTGTGAGTGAAATCTAAAATGCATCTCCTCCCACAAAACACATTAGGCTCAAAATAGCTTGTTTTCACAACACACGGGGCTAGTAAAGCTACTTTTTAGTCACTCATGTTTGGCGCTCACGTTCGCTCATTGAAATTGTCAGCGCCCAAGCTATTCGGCAGCCCTGTCCTTGATGAATCTGTGGTGGTCAGAGTTTGTGCAGTCGCTGTTTTAATTCGCTATGTGGCGGCGCTAGCGGCGCTGTGCTGCTCATACATGTGCCTTTCTGCCATTTTGCCTGAATTCACTTGCAGCGACCCCAGTCGTTCTTAATGAATACACTGTAGTTGTGAGCGTGCATGTCCACATTCTTCTTGATTTGTTCATGCGTACAAGCTCACAACCCGTTATGCATTCTCCTGTGTGCCACATTATCATGTAGTTGGCTAGTTTGCTTGTGTTATTATTTTATGAAGGACTATAAGATTGTTATTTGTAAGCAACCAGCTTTGTTTTTTCGCTGACCTATGCATTACAGGATATTGATCACCCAGCTAAATCAAGCTAATAATTAATGGCGTCTTGGCCAATAGCTTGTTGTAATGCGTAAAAATCCTCTTTCCGCCACCTTGCTTGCACATAGCTGATATTAGCTAGTTCTGGTGCGCTGATTTTTATTTTTTTTTTTACTGCAAAAAAGCCACATTAAATATAAATACTAACTGCACTTTTTATTCTTTTTCAGGCACCCCGATAAAAATCCAGAGGATTAAGAATTTTTCTTTAGCCAAAAAAACATTTAAAACCTAAATAAAAGAACTAAAAAGAAACATGTTGCAATGTGTTTACTTCTGAAGGTACTAACATTGATTTCAAGCCCACAGCAAAGCAAAGCACAGGCGCTGTGTTGAATAGCGTGTGTCAAAATGACAGCGCCTACAAAGCTGATCTGAAACATCATATTCAGCAATGTAGGCATTGTTCCCAACAACGCCAGGTAGCGACTGAGGAGGCCTGCTATAGCGAATCGCTACCGGCGCTCATAGCGCCATACTTCAGTCGCTCATCTGTCGCTACCTGGCGCTATTAATGAATCGGCCTCCTAGCAAAAAAGGAGAGTGGAATGGCTTGGGTGCTTTTGTTTAAAGCAGACCTTCACCCTGAATAAGAGTCTATCTTATATGTTTCTCCCACCCTGTACATACAGTTTGCCCACATTAAAAAACATCCTACCTGCATCTACTGCATTTTCTGAGGCTTTAAACATCCAAGATGGTGGCTCGTGGAGCATCAGGCAGCCTGCAGACAAGAAGTGTCTTCTAACTATGCTGCTCTGCATTCTGGGATAGCTGTCCTTTTTCTGACCCCAGCTCTGCTACACCTGTGGCAAGCACAGCTATAACCCACCCCTGCACTTTTCCCTGCTCTCCTCTCCTCCCCTGTCTGATGCTTCTGAGGCAAAATGGCGGCGCCCATATCCTAGAATCCTGAACAGATTTGAAGGAAAAAAATTAAAAGAAAGCGGCTAAAAACGTATATATATATTAATTTTAGATGCTGGGGAATGGTTTTTTAAGGGTTTGGGCTTTTTCACAAAATGATGCTGAAGGTCCGGTTTAAGCTGACTATTTTCTCAGGGGGACAAATTTAGGACCAGGGCTGAACATACCATTGAGGTAGTGAAGGCAAGTGAAGGCCCGGCGCAAACTACCTCCACCGCCTCTTTTGTTTGCCTGGCACCAGCAGAACTGCATACTTAACTTCCCAGCCATGCCACTCTCCTTCCTTTTGCAGCTGCCTTGCATGTAAACAGAGCCATTTGCCGTGCATGAGATATGTACGACAAATGGCTCTGATTGGCGAGAGACCGTGCATACGGCGTAGGTTCGGGAAAAAGTGAGTTTGTACAGGCATTCTGGGGGATTTCACACAGAACAAATCCTGGGATAGTCAGATTACCTGGTTTTGGCTTCCGCTTTAAGCTGCCACAATTAAAAGCGGTCCTTCACTTTAAATAAGAGTCTAGCTTATATGTTCCCCACACTCTGTACATACAGATTGCTCACATTAAAACTCATCCTACCTGCATCTACTGCATGTTATGAGCCTTTAAACATCCAAGATGGCGGCTCATGGAACATCAGGCAGCCTGCAAACAGGAAGTGTCTTCTGACTGTGCTGCTCTGCATTCTGGGACTGCTGACCTCTTCCTGACCCCAGCTCCGCTCGGTCTGAGCAAAGCACAGCTATAACCCGCCCCCCTGTACTTTATCCTGCTCTCCTCTCCTTGGTAAGTGTGATGCTTCTGAGTCAAGATGGCGGCGCCCGTATCCTAAAGTCCTGAACAGAGTTGAAGCCCAGTGGGGGAAAGAATAATAAGTAAGTGACTAAAAACTTAAAGTATATTAATTTTAGATGCTGGGGAATAGTTTTATAAGGGTTTGGGCTTTTCAATAAATCATGGTGTAGGTCCGCTTTAAGCTTCCTAAATTTGTCCCTATGAAAAAAATTGTGAGCTTACACATTCAAGAAGACATACCAGTTTTTACAGTGAACAAGACACGGTACTGTTCCTCTTGATAGTGTGGGGATCTCACCTGTAATATTTAGTTCATACTTATGACAGGGGTTAGCCAATAAACAAAGATGACCTCAGCTTCCCGTCTGAGCTCACCAGGAAATATCAGTTGGACAAAGTGGTTACTTTTTTTTAACCATTTCTTACCTGGAACCCAATCACTTTTAAGAACAACCAGCAAGAGCTAGATGATTCAGCCTATAACCAATGAAATCGGGTAGAATTTTTGGAATTAGGTGCCCTGCTCTCCAGATAATAATACTGACTAGATGATTGGCTACACTACCCAGATATGCATAGGTTTTACCTCTGTTCTTCTTGTTTTATACAATTTATCATATTAACAGTGTATGACTCACATTGTTTGGACTGAAGAAGCAAAACAAGCAGTAGGAAAAACTCTTAGTTGGCACAGGCCTTACCCTAGTTTTAAAGTGAAACAAAACCCAGGATTTAATACCCCCCAGGTCGCCTGAACAAACTCACCTCTTCCCGGTCCTATGACGCATGTGCGGCCGCTTGTCCAATCAGCGCACTCGGATCCTCTTGAGCCCCTTCATCTAGGAGCTTGTCTAATACGAGCGGTCTCCTTCTTGCCTTCCTCCCTGCCTCCCCTCTACCTAAGGACCCCCCCCCCAATTATACCCAAAAGGGGCTTTGATCTTCTGGTCTTCCTTTTCTTTGATCTTTTATGACCCTAGTTGCAAGTTTTACTCTTCTCCTAATCTGGCTTCTCAATCTTGTCCCAGCCCTGCTTTATTGTCACAGGATGCTGTCCTATCTGCTTTGAATACAATTCCTGCCCGGCCACCTGTGCATGCTGGTATTGTAAACTATTTTGCTGTATATTCCTATATTTAAATATGCAACATTATTAACAATATTGATTTTCCATAAAGGCCCATTATTTACACCGCTACCCTCTAACAGGGAGCATGCATGCGCCGGCCATCCACAAATACCTGGCGGGGCATTCGCCGTTGGACTGGGAAAGAAGGTGAGCTGGGGGGTTTTACACAGTGGGGCATCCAGATTCTGGATGCCCTGGGAGGAGGGAATCAATTGTTGCGAGAATCTTATAGATTCCTGGGCTGATCTCTGTGGTCTCCACCTTAAGGCTGGAGTCGGATTGCTTTGGGTCACTGAGCAGAGCTTATGTTGGGTACATCTGATCACCAGGGCTGACCTTAGATTAAATGTTGCCCTGTACACACACACACACACACACACACACACACAAAATTTACATTCAACCCAACAATGATACAGAAACAGCATGCATTATAGATCCCAGGCATAGAAGAGAGACATATAGAAAGTGTTTTGCAAATGAGAGACTTGCTGAGCCAGCTGTGATGTCTGAATGGTGTCTCCTGGCGTCCCCTTACAGAGAGGCTGGAATGGTGTGCTGTGTGACTCTAAATCAGTGATGACACCCATTGAGATCAGGGAAAGAAGCTTGTGTAGCCACACTGGGACATAGCAGCTGGTGAGATTCAGTTACTTCCAGGAAAGAACCTCCTGATGTGTGGGGAGGCCGATTCATTAATAGCGCCAGGTAGCGACAGATGAGCGACTGAAGTATGGCGCTATGAGCGCCGCTAGCGTACGCCGCGGGCGGTAACGATTCGCTGTAGCAGGCCTCCACAGTCGCTACCTGGCGTTGTTGGGAACAACGCCTACATTGCTGAATATGATGTTGGAGCTCAGCTTTGTAGGCGCTGTCAGTCAGTTTGACCACGCTATTCAACACAGCGCCTGCGCTTTGCTTTGCTGTGGGCTTGAAATCAAGTACCTTCAGAATTAAACACATTGCAACATGTTTCTTTAGTTTTTTTTTATTTTGTTGTGAAAAGCAAATAAATTAAACAGAAATGTTCAGGAAAATGACAATACCCGTCATGGTGCATCTCGGGGTGCCTGAAAAAGATTAAAAAGTGCAGTTAGTATATATATTTAAATTGGCTTTTTCGCTGTAAAAAAATATTGCATTAATTGGTAACCAACATTTGGGTCAAACTTGCACACCAACCCTAATTGTTATGTTGTTCAGCTTCCACCCCCCCTTAGAGTGGTTTTGGTCATCTTACACCTCCCTTAGAGTGGTTTTGGTCATCTTACAACCCCCTTAGAGTGGTTTGGGTCATCTTACACCCCCCTTAGAGTGGTTTTGGTCATCTTACACCTCCCTTAGAGTGGTTTTGGTCATCTTACACCTCCCTTATAGTGGTTTTGGTCATCTTACACCTCCCTTAGAGTGGTTTTGGTCATCTTACACCTCCCTTAGAGTGGTTTGGGTCATCTTACACACCCCCTTAGAGTGGTTTGGGTCATCTTACACCCCCCTTAGAGTGGTTTTGGTCATCTTACACCCCCCTTATAGTGGTTTTGGTCATCTTACACCTCCCTTAGAGTGGTTTGGGTCATCTTACACACCCCCTTAGAGTGGTTTGGGTCATCTTACACCCCCCTTAGAGTGGTTTTGGTCATCTTACACCTCCCTTATAGTGGTTTGTGTCATCTTACACCCCCCTTATAGTGGTTTTGGTCATCTTACACCCCCCTTAGAGTGGTTTTGGTCATCTTACACCCCCCTTAGAGTGGTTTGGGTCATCTTACACACCCCATTAGAGTGGTTTGGGTCATCTTACACCTCCCTTAGAGTGGTTTGGGTCATCTTACACCCCCCTTAGAGTGGTTTGGGTCATCTTACACCTCCCTTAGAGTGGTTTGGGTCATCTTACACCTCCCTTTGAGTGGTTTGGGTCATCTTACACCTCCCTTATAGTGGTTTTGGTCATCTTACACCTCCCTTAGAGTGGTTTGGGTCATCTTACACACCCCCTTAGAGTGGTTTGGGTCATCTTACACACCCCCTTAGAGTGGTTTGGGTCATCTTACACACCCCCTTAGAGTGGTTTGGGTCATCTTACACCTCCCTTAGAGTGGTTTGGGTCATCTTACACCTCCCTTAGAGTGGTTTGGGTCATCTTACACCCCCCTTATAGTGGTTTTGGTCATCTTACAACCCCCTTATAGTGGTTTGTGTCATCTTACACCCCCCTTATAGTGGTTTTTGCCAAATTATGATGGGAGGTCAAATACATTTTCCCGGTAGTGCAGTACTTGGATTAGAGTTAAGGGTAGTTAGCTTACCGCAAAAAAGGAAGTGATCATCCTTTCCCTTAGCTCATCGCCAGTCTGGGTGTCCTCACTTCTTTCTGCGGGCAAGTTGGGGATTTCGGGCACCAGTGCTGTCTCTTCAGGGGATTGAATTCTGTGGCATATACACATATTGTGGAGCACACAGCAGGCGAGGATGATCTTGGAGACCTTCTGTGGACTGTACAGCATCTCTCCTCCTGGGCGTGCCAAACATAGAAAGCGTGCTTTCAGCAGGCCGATGGTTCTTTCCACAATGCTTCTGGTCTTGCGGTGTGCTGCATTGTAGCGTTCATGGGCAGAGGTCTGTGGGCTCCTGACCGGAGTCAGCACCCACGTTCTCTGCCCATATCCCTTGTCCGCTGTAGAAAAAACACAAGGAGAGAGACAGCAATTAGTACTAGTACATGTTTTGGTTTTCATTTTTTAGAATTTGGCTTACTAGGCCACATATTTGAGGCAAAATACTTTGACATGGTTAATTATTTACCCAGTAGCCAGCCAGCTGGCATTTCGTTGTTCTCAAACTTCTGGCACAGGACTGTCCGCTGCAAGACGTAAGAATCGTGGCATGAGCCGGGGAACCCCGATCTCACCACCTGCAGCTTCATTTCATGGTCACAGACCACCATGACGTTAAAGGAATGAAATTGTTTTCGGTTTCGGTAATACAGCTCCTGTGCACGGGGAGGGCGGAAAGGGATATGTGTACCATCAACGCACCCTAGCACATTCGGGATCCCTCCCATTAGATAGAAGGCATGTTTTATTTTGGCAACCTCCTCCTCATCCTCAGGAAACTTGATGTAAATTGGGATTAAATCACAAATCGCCAGAACTACCTGGATTAATATGCGGCTCATAGTAGCCTGGCTTATCCCGCTGAGGAGGGCAGAGGTTGCCTGGAAGGTCCCTCGTGCCAAAATATTAAGAGTGGCACACAGGTGTACTATGCCTGGAATGGATTGAGTGCGTTTGGTGGATGGCTCGATTTTGTGCTTAATCTGATCATATAGGGACTGTAGTGCAGCACGATTCAGACGGAAGCGGCTCCTGATCTGCTCGTCACTTAAGTCCCATACTGAAAGGCGGATTCCAAAGGAGCGGGGTGCCCTTAGCCTCACAACACCCCCCTCCCTGTCCTCCTGCTCTTCCAGCATACGCATACATCCATCCACCCAGACACCATACATCACCCTCTTATCCATCACACACACTCAACAGATATACAAAATCAAACAAACAAAAACAAAAACCACAAACACACCACACACACAAACAATCACACTCCTCACACACTCACTACAATGCAGCTCACCACAAAACCAGAAGTATAGTGGTCCAAACCACCAGCCTGCTGAAAAGCAGCTTTCTAAGTTAGGCACAACCAAGAGGGGAGTTGCTGCACAGCCCACAAAAGGCCCCAAAATCAAGCCTCACTTGCTGTATGCTCCACAATATTTGCATATGCCAACAAAATCAATCTCCTAAAGAAACAGCACTGATGTCAGAAATCACCCAACAAGCCACAGAGAGTGAGGACAAAACCCAGACAGAGACTCAAATGAGCTAAGGGAAACAAGCACCACACCACAGCCTTTGCCACAGTGTAACAATACCAGAAGCTTTCAAAATCCTTCCATTTATATTTCACTTTGAAAAAGGACAGGTCCGCTTTGCCGCCTTTTGCGTTGCTCTGCTATTTCCGGGCGCCAATTAGCTGACCCAGGTGTGCGTGAAACGGAGTGTGCACGCACACGCTAGTAGCGCTACTAGCGTACGTGAGCCGAAACTTGCGTGCATTAACGGACATGGCAGAAAATTCAGTGGTGGGCCAATGAAAGGTAAGCTGCTGTTTATTTAAATAGCCGTTAGGATAGCCACATGTCACAAGTGTTTCATATACATGAGTACATTGTTGTATTTGGTTGTGTGTTGTTTGGTTAATGAGGTCTGTAATTAGTTAATTGGCTAACACACATGCTTCAGTCAGTGCAGTGGAGGTGTGGCTACAAGGACCTGGCCAGTATGTGTGAATCTATTAAGTGGACTGGTTTGTGATTGGCTGTTAGAGCACATAAAACCTGGCCAACCCAAAGAGAGTGCGATGCCATTCTGTAGTCTGCATGCGTGCTTGTTGGTTGTGTATTGGTGTGTGTGTGCAGCTACAGGATGGAGCCAAATTCAGGACATCTGCCGGCCACAGCAGGCCCAAGTAGGAGTGTGGTGGGTGCTGTGCGCAGACCTCCCTTACGGAAAAGGGCCCAGCCTGAAGGTGGGGCAGCACCCCAGGCTAAGCGCCCAGGTGCCAAGAGGGAGCCTGAATTTAATTTGGCGGAGAATAATCATCTTGTGCGCCTTACCCTTGCTAAATGGGAGCTGATATTTGGCTCCCAAAGCAAGTCAATAGGCAAACAAGAAAGAAGCAAACTGTGGGATGCCATTGGTGTTGAGCTTAGTAGCACTGCTCAACACCCACGTAGTGGCCCATCCTGCAGGAAACGCTTCTACACTTTGAGAGGGGCCCTTATCAAAAAGATGAATCACGATCTTGATGTGGACAGTGGGACCATCCAGGCTCCAAAGAGTACCTACAGGCCGTATGAGGAGATGCTGAAGGCCAAAATTCCACTTGTTCGGCTGCAGGGTGTGGATCCTGGGGATGACACCACAGGTTGGACTGAAGGTACATATTTTCTGCATTTTTTTACAAGCTAATGTTAATGTATGTGATTTGCATTTTCTCTTTCTGCCCAACTAACAGTAGGACCTGTGAAGTAGTACATTATACCTCATAAATGTTTTACTTTCCTGTCTGTTGCTTTCTGCATAGGTGCACATGGTGCTGTCCAGGATTTGGCTCAGGACACACAAACTCCTGCCCTTCAACCAACCTCAAGCCTAACCCAGTCTGCCATTGAAGGTATTTACCACAAATTTAGGTGCTGGTTGTTTGGGGACCAAATGGGTGTGGGAGCAGCTCCAACAATAGAGTGGGGCACTGTTGAGGATTTGAATGTGAAAAAAAGAACACAGAGCTAGCTCTTTATAAAATACTCCACTGGTTCAATGGTGAATAGAAAAATGTCCAAACATATACAATAGTCCAATATGTATCAAATAAATCAATAATAAATATCTGTGAAAAAGGTGTGTTCTTCTAACATCCACATCCCAAAGTGCTTGCTATAAGTCTTCTGTGTGCATCACACCCTTATGTGCAGATCCTTACCAGAATGACATCATAGAAAAGCCAAAGTGATTAATTGAATCTCCTCCCAGCGTTGCTGAATCACCAATTTTAAAGGATCATCCACATCCACTTAAGTCTCCAGGATACCCGTCTTATTTATAAACTCTCAGGGTATAATATATCAACGGATCATGGTCCATATATAGAGGGAGAGAAAATGTATAGCGAAACTAGTGCAATACCGTTTAAAAACTTTTTAATAAAGATAAAATCTAGGAATCACACTCACAATTTGATAAAAGAAACACAGCATGTCAGCTCAATACATAGAGCATAATGGATGGAGCAGGTCTCACCACCAGATTTTAATGTTCCCGTCGGCCGATGCAAAGAATCAAGCAGGTGGTAGATACTCTAACAGGAGCTTGTCCTTCCTCCTCCTGTCCTCCAATATGTGTACCGCCAAATCCAACGCGTTTCGTCGCGGGCAGCGACTTTAACCAGGTATTCAGCAGTAACAAAGTGATTGAAACTTTTATACCGGAAGTGGGGAGGTTGTTCCCGCCCTCCACCCCCGGCACATAGTAGTCAGTGCCTCGCTTGCTTCAACTATTACGCAGCTGGCTAGCACGCTGAGCGGACGTATTTTAATTTGGAAGCGCGGTGTAGCACACTTTTAATTCACTGTTGAGGATTAATAATATGGACCTGCGGCCTAATTTCACGCCCACTTTAACCCTCACAGCAACTAACTAACAAGGCCCTAACATGTGTAGCTATGTTGGAAGGCAGAGATGTGTGGCCATATATCTGCATATACATGTGTAAGCCACACTGGGCTTGATTAGTGAATATTAGTGAATGAGCTGCTCACACACACCTTAATGCATGTTTGATTTTTGACCGCACATTACCAATGGCTCAATGTTTGCTTGGTTTTTGCCTAGCTGCCCCGCCATTGGCCCCAGCATCTCCTCAGGAGCCAAGCTACTCTTTGGATGTCGGTAAGTGCATGTGTCAACCTTGCTTTATCCGCTTTAACCCAAGTGCATGTGTCTCATTCCTCTTTTTTATTTGTAGGCCAAGTGACTGGTTCATCTTTGGACCCCACTTCCGATGTTGCAGGTCAACAAGACCCTGTTGGTGTGTATAGCAATACATATGGGTTGATTCAAAGAAACATGTAACAGCTTGGATTTTGGTGCCGATCATCCTATTTTTCACGTCCGCTCGTGCGTTCGTATGAACTTGCGAGTGATTCTATAAGCAAATACGTTTCTATCCTAAAATATACGTCCGTTCGTATGGCAGTTCGGGAATCAGACCTATGTCAGTTTCCATCCTGATTTTTCCGTTTCATTTCTCAGGTTGCAACATTGGTTTTGCCCTTTTTCCTTTTTTGTCTGGACGTAAATCCTTCTGATCTTGCGGCTCCGCACTACAAACTTACCTCATTAAAGTGCATTCTAAATATTTGGTCTTTTATTTTTCTTTATTTCATTCATTTTGCAGTAACCAACCATTAATGAATGCATTTGCATAAGTAAATCTAACTTTGTTTAATTTTTACTTAACTTGCATTTTTTACTTGTGGATTTAATTTTTATATTTTGGCTTCAAATGGTACAACTTTAAATTTTTTGTGTGGTTACCCACACCCTCTACATACAGATTGCTCTCAAATATTAAAAAACACCCAGCAACTTCTGCATGTTATGAGCCTAGAAACAGGCAAGATGGCGGCTCAGGTATTATCGGGCAGCCTGCAAACAGAAAGGGCCTTGTGACTGTGTTGCTCTGGATTCTTTGATTTCTGACCTTTCCGTGCCCCCAGCTCTGCTGTGTCTGTGCAAAATACAGCAGTAACCCACATCCTGCACTTTATCCCGCTCTCCTCTCCTCAGTAAGTGTGATGCATCTGACCAAAGATGTGCTTAAATAATTAAACAAAGCAAAGGTAAACAACTACACCAATAAATGCAATCTAAAAATATTATTCTAGTACATCAATTTAAAAATAAATAACAAAGGACATAAGTTTCTTTAATTAACGCAAATATATTGCCAAATAAAGGTTTACATGCAAAGGACTAATTAAGGTCCACATTAAAATGCTTTTATAAGGCATACATGAATCAGGTATGCATTGCAATACAATTTATGGGCTCGGCCATGCTGATATATGCAGTTCATTGCAGCTCAAGACGCGCAGACTCCTCCACATAGCCAAAAAACCTGTTCCAGAACAGCAATACGACTGCTAAAAGGTGTCGGCAGTGGCTTTCTTTTAAAACGTATTTAGAGGTTTGAAAACTGTTCTCTGAATCACACCGAAACACATCCAATTATCCTAAGTTTTACGTTTTCATCCTAAGTTTTAGGATTTGATCCTAAGTTTTCCGTTTTGATCCTAAAATTTAGGAACGAACTTGCGATGATCGTAAGAGCATATACGCATTCGAACGTAGGCTCGTGCGAGTCGTAAATGGCCAAAAAAACAGGAAAAAATGACAAACACCCACCCAAACTTACGATTCTCGATCCGAAATCAATTAACTTTTGCTCTTTGAATCGAGGGGATAATGTATCCTTTATGCTGTTTATGTTACACTGGTTCTATTTGGTTAGTCTAATAATCTACATGTTTGCTCTGTCAACTTGAAGTTGCCTATTTTGAGTGCTTATTCCATCCCCAGGGTCAGTCTAATAGTTTTTGGAGTGATTGCAATGCATTTTGTTAAAAATATTTTTAGACAAACATTCACCCTAGTAGTTTGAGGAATATTTTGAGACATTAATTGTGTTTTTTAGTTGGCCAGAATATCGGAAGTGGCTGTCCGGAAAGGGCCCTTCACGTTCAGGCTGCCAGAGATGAGGGTAAGTTGTTTTGGCTTGATGATCTAGCATGTGTTTTGGCTCTACTTTTGTGGTACTTTCTTCAGGCAACTTGTGTTTCCACATGTATTTTCAAGGTCCAAGACATCTGGGAGATTGCGGGTATGTGTAATTTTAGCAATGTGTCTGATCTTATTTGGCCCAATTATTGCCTTTTATTCCTCTAAGATACATGTTATCAATCTGAGTTTAACAGATACCTTTTGGCTAGTGTGTAATTTGGCACTTTGTGGAGGTATGGCCTCGATAGGCTATCCATGTTACATTTGAGTTTTGTCCACTGACCTACTAACCTGACTTTCCTGTTTAGCATATGCCAACTTGCCGGAGATCTCGGATGTGGATTTGCCCCTCTCTGGCAGCGATACCCCGCTCCTACCTGTGCCGGACGACACGGAGGTAACATGGCTGATTTAGAGGACCAATAACCACATTGACATGTTCGTGGGTAGTGGATGAAGCAACATGTCACATTTCCTTTCTTGGTCGTTTTTGCAGGAGGCGGAACCAGAACCCCAAGCTGGGACCTCTTCCCAAGTCCCATGCGGCCAAGCTTCCGAGGCTCAAACAAGGGTAAGTTGTATTGTGACAGTTTGGGCAAATGATTTGGAGGGGCCTAGCTGCATTGGTTCGGTTTGACTAAAATGTTGTTTTCTATTTTGTTAGCCTCAAACCACAGCAAGAGGAGGTGTGGCACCAACCAGTGCGGATTTTTATGAGCTAGGGGTCCGGATGCTGGAGGACTACAGTCGCCAACAGCCACGTGATGGAACTAATGAGCGCATTGTGGTGTTGGAACATCAGGTGCTGATGTGTCAGCAACAAAATGAGGCCCAGCAGCGCCAGATCGACCAGTTGCTCCTAAACCAACAGCAGAACCAGGAACTTGGTCGCCTGGGCAATCTAATGGAGCAATCTCTCCAGCGACAGGACCAAACTTTGTTGTTGATACAACAGCTTATACAACAGCAGTCTATATTTTTTACTGCACTGTTGTCCCTCAACACCGCCCCTAGCAATGACTCCCAACCTCCCCGGCCACCCAGCCAAGAATATTAATTTGTTTGTGGTTATTTATTTTTTCTGTAAATATATTTGATTAACCCACCTCTAAATTGTGTTTTTCCTAAGACATAGCTAAGAACACAGTCAGGGATGAGTATCTTGATCTACATATGTAAATGTAGTTCAAAATTTATGCCACACATTTGTGACCATAGCTTACTATGGTTTACACATTAAATGGCTCCAAAGGTATGGCAAAATTTACACACAAATGGGTTTGTAGACACTTAAACTATGCTTGACAAGGCACAACACTGTAATTAGCAAAATATAAAAATATTTATTCAAAAGGTGGGCAACAGGCCCAACATTGGCCCACAAAGGGCCGCCAACAAGGGGCCAGTCATCCCCCCACCCTAACGACGCCGCCGCCTCTTCTTGGCCAGCAGCATAAGCTTCAGACGCCTGATCGACCGCCATAGTCTGCGATGCTGGTTTTCACAAGCTGTAGAGATGTAGAAAAAAAACAGATTTAATAAATGGAATGTGACCTCAACAGACACAGATGTAGCAATGTAATGTCAGTGGGTCCAATTAGCTGACACTCACATTAACATTGTTGCCCACTGTGCCCTTAGTTGTTAACATTATATGAGTACTAGTGGCTGGCTGAAATTTGGCCACCACATCCCAAGCATACATTTACTCTTAGCTCTTGGGAATCAAAGAAGGTATAAGTCCCAGTGTGGACATTTATGTGTTTAGTCACAGCCAAACATCAGGGCCTAAGTCCTAACGAGTAAACTAGTTTTGCCAAGAATCTTAGAGGTCACGACCTAAGCAGCCCCATTTGGTTGTGTCTAAACCACAAATTGTCTCTATGTGGCAAACTCAAGAATGTGAGGCAACAATCAAGCATGCAGACAGGCATGTAGGATTGTTGCCCAAACACATGTAACCTAGATGTGTGTTAAATTAACACATAGGTACATTGTCAATGTCTGCAGATTTGACTAGAAGACATAGGGTTCACAAGTGTTTAGGCATATGAAGTGGGATGTACTCACCATCGCAGCTGTGGCGGGGGCCCACGCTGCTGGCCGTCCCTGTAGCTGGGGTGGGGAGGATGGTCACTGGCTCCGTCTGCGTAGCAACATCTGTCAGGAGAAAGCAAAAGAGAAAAGCAAAATTAGTGGGCCAATGACACCTGACTATTTGACATCCATCTGGTTAGGGAGTCTGAAAAATCAAATGCTTGCATGGTTACATACATGTTGTCCAACATTAGCATATTTCCTGGTCCATGAGTTCATGTAAATTATTTATGGTTGCAACATGGACCCCTAAAGATAATGTGCCAATAACCTTGACAGTGCAATGTTAAGGACTAATTTGCAGTTGATTGTCGAATGTTACTAGTGTGCAACATGTGTTAGCCGGAACAACTTAACCAAATAACACATTTGCTAGCCCCCATCATGGTGTGGGCAGAAACATAGGGGTGGTTGCCAGTTGGCTAGCACTGTAGTGGGGTTTGTGATGTTAATGTACATTATCAAACCACCTTGTACTATGGACCAGGAAACATGTGTCTCTTAAAAGTGGGCCAAGACCCAGGATTGATACTATTCTGTGTTTTGGTCCACTTTGGCAGAGCACCACCATTTGAGTGAGACAGCGTCCGCCGTCGCTGCCTTCCGCACATCACTCCTCCAGTGTGTGCGCACGCGCAGGCCATTAGGAAACAGAGAGCGCAGGCGCACACACATCTAGAGGGGCACGCAGGAGGCTGCGCCGGTGGCTTCTGCCACCCCCAATGAGGTAAGAAGTTTGTGGGGTTTTTTTTGGGGGGGGCCCTGGGTGAGGGAGGTGATTGGGCAGGGAAGCTTCGAGATTCCAAGCACAATCAACAATGGGTGTTGGTCCACTTTAAGGAATGTCATAACATAGGGAATGTGATGGATAACAACAAACACTTACCATGACTATGCCCGTGGAGAAGGCGTTGCCAAAAGGCCATGGAGGTGCCGCCTATATGATGCCCTGCAAATTAGAGAGGAATGGCAAGGGCTAAGTACAAATGGGCAGATGAAACCTGTCACAGACTAACAATGACAAAATGTGCACTCACCAGGGGATGATCCACCACTTGAAGCCCAGGGAGGGCTCTGAGGAGAAGGCGGGGAGCCTTGGCTCCTCACACTCTGCTCGGAAGATCCCCCAGCCAAAGGGCCACCCTCCTCCCTCTCACTCCCTGCTCCTTCAGGGAGTGTGGGAGAGTCCATTCCTTCCACCCCACTTGGACTCCCCACTTGAGAGTGGCCCCTTGGCTGGTGAGACTCCTCAGAGTCAGAGTGTGAGGAGCTGAGGCTTGATCCTGCCAGCCCTCCAGCAGCACACTCCTCTGGGGCGTCATCCCCTTCCTCCCCTGGGTCCTCCAAATAGGATCCGCGAGAGGGACCCTCCCCCGATGACTCCCCCGAGCCCGCCTGCCTGGTTCGGGGGAGGAATCCCTTCCCACGTTTCCCCAGGGGAGGACGCTTATCTGTGTTGAGGGGGTGAAAGTAAATAATATTACGACCACAAATGGACACAGCTTAGCAGATGATTTAAACTAAAGTATAAACATAGCATAAGCTTAAACTTACCTGATGCGTAGGCATCATATAGGCGGTACACGCCTTCAGGGTCCCGGCGCTTGAAGTCGCATTTCTGTTGGATGGCTCGGATGGAGAGCTGGGTGTTGAAACGCCGGGACACTGTGGCCTTCACCTCCATGGCTATTCTTTTTTTTCCCTCACGGGCATAGTCATATTGCATCACGCAGAAATCCTATGAGAAATGAAAAACAAACACAAATCAATACATGACATCAGAACAATGGCATAAACAGTTATACTGAGACCAGAGTAAAGTGGACCCACACCCCGGATTATCACTATTCTGGGTTTGGGTCTACTTTGGTGGGGCACACCAATCGGGGGTGGGCCGCTGTCTGAAACCCCCTTTGAAGGCCAGAAATACACCACTGACCACAGTCCCACGTGACTGCGCCAGGCTAGCACAGCGCTATGCGCCGCTGTGGTATGCGCATCCAAGGCCATTTGGACGTGCATACCAGCTCAGCTGCCTCTGAGCGCCAAAGGACGCGTGTGGCGTTTGACTCTAACAGGGAGTGCGCCTGCGCAGGCCATGAACAAATGTCTGGTGCAGGGGACCACCCTGCTAGAGGGAAGCGCAAGACGCATCCGCAGCTCACGCATGCACAGATGGGACGGGGCTGAGGTAAGGTTTATGGGCCTCCAGGGGGGTTCATCCCCGCAGGACATCCAGATTGGGGATGCCCCGCGGGGAGTGATCAGATTGGTCCTGAAAACTAATAGATTTCAGGGCCAATCCCCCCTGTGTGTTGGTCCACTTTAAACATAAAATGCAAGAAAAACATACTCACTTTGACCACCTGGCCATTAACGCGGCTATCCACTCGCATGCGTTTCTTTTTTGCATGCCCAGGAGGGGAAGGGGTGGGAGGGGTGCTAGGTGGGGGAGGTGAGGTAGGTGGGGGAGGTGAGGTAGGTGGGGGAGATGGGGGAGGGGTGGTGGGGTCAGATTCGGAGGAGGAGCTGGGGAGGCGCTGAATCCGTCTCCTGGGCAGCATGGTGGAAACGCTAAGGAGGAAACAGGAACCGGATATGACCCAAGCGACAGGGACACAAAAAAAAAATTTAAAAAAAATAAAACGCTCCGCACACCAGGAACAAGCTAATATCAGCTATGTGCAAGCTAAGTGGCGGAAAAAGTAAATTGACGCATTACAACAAGCTATTGGCCTAAGCGCTAGTCATTTTTTGCTTTAGGTGGCTTTGAAACACAAAGGAGGAAACCGGAACCGGATATGACCAAAGCAACTGTGAAATTAATTTTAAAAAAAAAGTTCCGCGCACCAGGAACAAGCTAATATCAGCTATGTGCAAGCTAAGTGGCGGAAAAAATAAATTGACGCATTACAACAAGCTATTGGCAAAGACGCCATTATTTATTAGCTTGATTTAGCTGGGGGTTCAAGATACTGTAATGCATAGGTCCTTGAAAACCAAAAAACTTGATGCTGAAAAAGACAAATCTTATTCCTTCATAAAATCATCACACAATAAAACTATCCAACTACATGATAATGTGGCACACATGAGAATGCATAACGGGTTGTTATGAGCTTATACGCCTGAATAAATCCTGCATAATGTGGACATGCACGCTCACAACTGCAGTGTATTCATTAAGAACGACTGGGGTCGCGGGAAGTGAATTCCTTGCAAATGGCAGAAGGGCACATGTATGAACAGCACAGCGCCGCACAACGCAGCGCAGCACAGCGCAGCACAGCGACGCTCGCGCCGCCACATAGCGAATCAAAACAGCGACTGCACAAACTCTGACCACCACGAATAGCTTGGGCGCTGACAATTTCGAAGAGCGAACGTGACCGCCAAACAGGACTGGCTAAAAAGTAGCTTTACAAGCCCCGTGTGTGGTGAAAACAAGCGATTTGGAGCCCAATGAGTTTGGTGGGAGGAGATGCATTTTAGATGTCACTCACAACATTACAGTGTAAAAATAACAACTTTCTACAAAAAAATAAAAATAACAAGCCAGATTAATAAAACATATCCCAATAAACATGTGTTGAATTTTGTGCCAAAGACAAGAACACAAAAACCACTTAAAACAATCATTGCAGCGTCTGCCATTGAAATGTATGGGAGAGCATAGCGCCAGTATGGGCAGGTAGCGCCAGGTCATACCTGTCGCTGTGATGGGATTAGCAGCGGCGCTGTTCGTTGCAGTCGGCTACATGATGAATCCCGCGCTAGCCGTCGCTCTCGCCGGCGCTAGCCTCATATAGCTTGATAAATGCGTCATTGTGGCCGACGCCGGGCGTACTTGAGTCGGTAGCCGCCGTTAGCTGGCGGTACATGGCGCTCGTCAGACACTACCTGGCGCTAGCCCGTGATAAATAAGGCCCTAAGTGTAGCATTTCCAGGGTCCTCCCTTTAATGGATCTCTTGCTGCTCACCCACTTGTGGAGCATAAGGAATGAGAGTACATCCATCACATAATTCATTGTTATTCATGCCCACCTTTCTCCTGTGTTTGGAACCCCATTTTATTGGTAAAAAACTGTGTTTTCTTGTTGCATTGTTATTAGGTTAGATTTCTTTTAAACTTCTGGGTAGAATCATCCCCATTCATTATTCCCAGTAACTCCATACCTAAAAAATGATTGCACCAGCTAAATACATAATACAATACAATACATAAATAAATGTGTGCTCACCTAGTGCAAAGCACTCTAGAGTGATTTATTGGGTGATATATTAGTTCCATTATGAATTTATTGCTCACACGGATCTTGTATCCATGACCGTTTTTGTGTTTTGGCATATTTATCTAGTATTCAGGTGATGTGTAGTGCTTATGTTTATGGACAGCTTTAAATTTTTTTTTAAATTTTTATACAGTTTTGCTTAGAGCATGTTTGTATTACTCACTGTGTTTACATACTCCTCTATGCTTATAAAAAGGAAGTACCTCTCAACTTCTGAAAACAAGAAAGACGATCAGCCAGCACTCCAAAAAATATTGTATTCAAATCCAACAAGTCAATATCACAGCAAAGACCAAAAAGATCCAACAAAATCCAACGTTTCGGGGCGCTGTGTTTGCGGCGCCACCGCCGGCCACAGCACCCACTACAACGCTAGGTAAGAGTGCTTCTGTGGAATCTGACTAGAGATGAGCGAACTTTTGAAAAATTTGATTCAACTGATTCGCCGAATTTTCCGACAAAAATCGTTTCGACCCGAATTTATTTGCGACGAATCGCTATTAAAAACGGCTATTTCTGAGCCTCCTAGAG
This sequence comes from Gastrophryne carolinensis, assembly GCA_027917425.1. NCBI lineage: Eukaryota > Metazoa > Chordata > Amphibia > Anura > Microhylidae > Gastrophryne > Gastrophryne carolinensis. The sequence goes on along the minus strand of CM051235.1, from coordinate 169,141,693 downwards.
CCTCAATAGGGTTGTAAACCATTCTGCCTTGCTGTAACACGCATAGGATGCGTGCTGGGTTTGTTAAATAAGTTTAAGTTAGTTAAATACTTTAAATAAATATCACATGCAGATCAGAGGCATCGCTAATAGAATCGCAGAGCGACACAATTGCAGAGAGTTGAAGTGGCATCACTATGAGGGGCAGGAGCCCAAACATTGCTTTAAAGAGACACTGGAGTTGGCAGCAGCAGGAGCCCAAAAATTGGATGAATCACACCCTGGAGTTGCAAGCAGCAGCAGGAGCCCGAACATTACTTTAAAGAGACACTGGAGTTGGCAGCAGGAGCCCAAAAATTGGATGAATCACACCCTGGAGTTGCAAGCAGCAGCAGGAGCCCAAACATTACTTTAAAGAGACACTGGGGTTGGCTTCAGGAGCCCAAAAATTGGATGAATCACACCCTGGAGTTGGCAGCAGCAGCAGCAGGAGCCCAAACATAACTTTAAAGAGACACTGGAGTTGGCAGCAGGAGCCCAAAAATTGGATGAATCACACCCTGGAGTTGGCAGCAGCAGCAGGAGTCCAAACATTACTTTAAAGAGACACTGGAGTTGGCAGCAGGAGCCCAAAAATTGGATGAATCACACCCTGGAGTTGGCAGCAGCAGCAGCAGCAGGAGCCCAAACATTACTTTAAAGAGACACTGGGGTTGGCTTCAGGAGCCCAAAAATTGGATGAATCACACCCTGGAGTTGGCAGCAGCAGGAGCCCAAACATAACTTTAAAGAGACACTGGGGTTGGCTTCAGGAGCCCAAAAATTGGATGAATCACACCCTGGAGTTGGCAGCAGCAAGAGCCAAAACATAACTTTAAAGAGACACTGGAGTTGGCAGCAGGAGCCCAAAAATTGGATGAATCACATCCTGGAGTTGGCAGCAGCAGCAGCAGCAGGAGCCCAAACATGACTTTAAAGAGACACTGGGGTTGGCTTCAGGAGCCCAAAAATTGGATGAATCACACCCTGGAGTTGGCAGCAGCAGGAGCCCAAACATTGCTTTAAAGAGACACTGGGGTTGGCTTCAGGAGCCCAAAAATTGGATGAATCACACCCTGGAGTTGGCAGCAGCAGCAGGAGCCCAAACATTACTTTAAAGAGACACTGGGGTTGGCTTCAGGAGCCCAAAAATTGGATGAATCACACCCTGGAGTTGGCAGCAGCAGCAGGAGCCCAAACATAACTTTAAAGAGACACTGGAGTTGGCTGCAGGAGCCCAAAAATTGGATGAATCACACCCTGGAGTTGGCAGCAGCAGCAGCAGCCCAAACATTACTTTAACCCTTTAAACGCCAGCCACGTAAATTTTACGTGGCTGCCTCTCCAACAGTTAAACGCCAGCCACGTAAAATTTACGTGCCTGACTTTCCCCAGAAATAAAAAAAAAAGTAAAAATAAAAGACACTCACCTGACCGATCGTTCGATCCGGTCGGGTCTCCCCTTCAGCCAGAGGGGCTCCGATCAGCCAGAGGGGCTCCTCCGGCTGCAGGGGAGGGCCCGGAATAGGGTGCCCCCCCGTTACAGCAGCCGCCCGGTTTCCTGTAAAAAAAAAAAAAAAAAAAAAGACAGTTACCTACCTTTGTCCCCGCAGGCTCTCCGCTTCACGGGGGGGGGGTTCGATCCCCCCTCCCTGCTCTTCTGTCTTCTGGAGGAGGCATAACAGCCCTCCTCCCTCAGCAGCGTCTTCCGATGACGTCACCGCCGGGTGTCATCGGGGCACCCGGCGGTTCAGCTGTCAGATGCCAGTGACGGCAGGGCAGGGAAGGAGGGAGGTAGGCAATCCTCCAAACGCCTGCCTCCCCCCTCCTCTGCCCAGCCGTCACTGACAGCAGATCGTCGCGGGACACAGAAGATGAAGATCGGAGGTGAGTAAAGTAAAACTTTTTTTTTTTTTTTTTTTTTAATAAAGTTATTTTCAAAAACGTGTGTGTCTTTTTTTTTACCTTTTAACCCTTTGTGAACTGGTAAGGGGTCCATGTGACCCCTATACCAGTTCACAGGGCTCGGGGGTCTGGCAAGTCACCTGCGGCTGGCGGGTGACTAGCCATTAACCCCTGGCCCCCCAAATTACCTGCCTCCCCAAAGCCCGGGGGGGGGCAGAAGAGCCGTGGCCCTAGGCTATGACGGCTTGTAGCCGCAGGGCCAGGGGCCACTAAAGCTGGCCCCTGCGCCCTGTTCTACAAGCCCCCATAGCTGGTCACAGGCTGGTTACGCTGGGTAGGGGGGACCTCACGCCATATTTTTTTTGGATTTTTAAGGGTTTTAACCCTTAAAAATCCCCCCAAAAAATGGGGTCCCCCTCCCTTCGAGGGGGGACCCTATGTCATTTTTTTTTTTAATTAACCCTTTGTTACCTGTAGCCCAGTAGGTATAAAAGGCTTAAAGCAGCAGCAGGAGAGCAGAAGCCTAAGTGATCAGCGTGGGACACAGGGATGGATGGGAGGTAAGTATTAAAAAAATATATTAAAAAACATTTTTTTTTTTTTAATAAAGATATTTTTTAAAAAGTGTGTCGGTGTGTTTTTTTTTACTTTTAACCCTTTGTGAACTGGTAAGGGGTCCATGTGACCCCTATACCAGTTCACAAGGTCGGGGGTCTGGCAAGTCACCTGCGGCTAGCGGGTGACTTGCCATTAACCCCTGGCCCCCCAAATTACCTGCCTCCCCAAAGCCCAGGGGGGGGCAGAAGAGCCGTGGCCCTAGGCTATGACGGCTTGTAGCCGGCAGGGCCAGGGGCCACTAAAGCTGGCCCCTGCGCCCTGTTCTACAAGCCCCCATAGCTGGTCACAGGCTGGTTATGCTGGGTAGGGGGGACCTCACGCCATTTTTTTTGAGGGGGGACCCTATGTCATTTTTTTTTTAATTAACCCTTTGTTACCTGTAACCCAGCAGGAGAGCAGAAGCCTAAGTGATCAGCGTGGGACACAGGGATGGATGGGAGGTAAGTATTAAAAAAAAATAATTAAAAAAATATGTTTTTTTAATAAAGTTTTTTTTAAAGTGTGTCTCTGTGTGTGTTTTTTTTTTTTTTTACTTTTAACCCTTTGTGAACTGGTAAGGGATCCATGTGACCCCTATACCAGTTCACAGGGCTCGGGGGTCTGGCAAGTCACCTGCGGCTAGTGGGTGACTTGCCATTAACCCAGAGACCCCCCATTACCTGCCTCCCAAAAAAAACCTTAAAATTCCCCCAAGAAATGGTGTCCCCCCCCCCCCGTGAAGGGGGACCCCACACCAATTTTCTTTTATTTAACCCTTTATTATGTGGATAGTAGTTGTATTTTATTTGTAAATGTTATAAAGTGCTCTTTTCAGTTTATGGGATCACCTGGACAGGAACGGGGGGCTACCGATACATATGTGGTATCATTGTAATCGGCAGAAATGGGGCTTTCACATGCAATATGGTTTTCTTTAATAAAATAAATGTTTTTGTTTAAAATAAAAGAGACAATTTAAAAATATATATATTTTTTATTTTTTTATTTATTTATTTATTTAAAAATATTTTAAAAAGTAGAAAAAATACAAACAAGACATTTAATGTTAAAGCCTAAACTCTGCCACAAAAAGAAAATATGCCATTTTCTTGGAAATTCCTGCAAAAATCACAGTTAAACATCACGCAAATGGTGAAAAATATCCTGTCAGGAGAGGGTGACAAAATATCAAGTAGACTGGCAGTCAAAAGGTTACAGGTACCTATGCATGTTGGGTATTGTTCTGCTCGGGGGACCTTGCGCTTTCAGATTTAGCTTGTTTTTTCTTATTTGCATATTGATATTTTAGGAAAATGTGTTTTTTATTCTGCTTATTTATACATTTTTTTGTGAAACCCTGTGCAACCTAAGAATTCTTTGAGATATTACTTCCAGAAATATGAGCCCACTACAACAAGCTGGGTATGCTTAGAAAGCTTAACATGTGTACTTTCAGGGAATATATGGTTTATGGGGGATATTCCAAATGTAAAAGGTTGGTTTGGTAGAAAAAGCACAAGGTGCGCCCTTTGTCTGCAGAGCTGAAAATCTGAAGTAAAATTACCGTTATGCGCATGCTTTTCTTTGGTGTGTTTGGCAACTCTTTCCTTGACAGAACCTATGCATGTTGGGTATCATTCTGTTTGGGGGATGTTGCTTTTTCAGATTTTCTGTTTTTTCTTGTTTGCATATAGGTTTTTTTAGGAAAATGTGGTTTTGATTCTGCTTTTTTATTCATTTTTAGGGAAACCCTGTGCAACCAAAGAATACATTGAGGGATTACTTCCAGAAAACTGCCCCCATGTCAACAAGCCTGGTACGCCTAGAAAGCTTGAGGTGTGTACTTCTAGGGAATATATAGTTTGTGGGGGGTATTTCAAATGTAAAGGGTTGTTTTTCTTGAAAAACTGCAAGCGCATATTGCAAAGCATAGTTGTATTTTATCTGAAAATCTCCTAAAGCGTTGTTTCAGTTTGGGGGAGTCTCCTGGGCAGGAAAGGGTATCTACCTATACATATGTGGTACCGCTGTAACTGGGAGAAATTGGGGTTTCACACGCAATAAGATTTTATTGACAAACTTACATTTTTTATTACAAAAAAACACTACAAATTGTAAAAAATAGTTTTTTTTTATTTTTTTGCACAATTTTCACCCAAAAATACACTTAGAAAATGACAAACAAGACATTTCATGTTAAAGCCCAGGCTCCGCTGAAAAAAACAATATATCACTTTCCTGGGAAATCCCTTCAAAAATCACAGTTGAACATGGGGAGCGCAAAATAGTGCAAAATGGTCTGGCAACAAAGGGTGACAAAATCTCAAGGTAGGCTGGCGGTTAAAGGGTTAAAGAGACACTGGGGTTGGCTTCAGGAGCCCAAAAATTGGATGAATCACACCCTGGAGTTGGCAGCAGCAGCAGCAGGAGCCCAAATATTGCTTTAAAGAGACACTGGAGTTGGCAGCAGGAGCCCAAAAATTGGATTAATCACACCCTGGAGTTGGCAGCAGCAGCAGCAGGAGCCCAAACATTACTTTAAAGACACACTGGGGTTGGCTTCAGGAGCCCAAAAATTGGATGAATCACACCCTGGAGTAGGCAGCAGCAGCAGGAGCCCAAACATTACTTTAAAGAGACACTGGGGTTGGCAGCAGGAGCCCAAAAATCGGATGAATCACACCCTGGAGTTGGCAGCAGGAGCCCAAACATTACTTTAAAGAGACACTGGGGTTGGCTTCAGGAGCCCAAAAATTGGATGAATCACACCCTGGAGTTGGCAGCAGCAGCAGGAGCCCAAACATTACTTTAAAGAGACACTGGAGTTGGCAGCAGGAGTCCAAAAATTGGATTAATCACACCCTAGAGTTGCAAGCAGCAGCAGGAGCCCGAACATTACTTTAAAGAGACACTGGGTTGGCTTCAGGAACCCAAAAATTGGATGAATCCCACCCTGGAGTTGCAAGCAGCAGCAGCAGGAGGCCAAACATTGGCTGAAAGGCACACCCTGAAGTTGGCATCAGCAGGAGGCCAAAAATTGGCTGGAAGGCACACCCTGAAGTTGGCATCAGCAGGAGCCCAAAAATTGGCCTAAAGATATAAATATGTTTTGCACCATTTGGAAAGTGTAAAACGTGGCACCATGCTGAATCTAGTTGCATGCATCAGGCATTGGTGGGTGGAAATCCTGGCTGATCCATCCCTGATTCATTTTGACAAAGGTGAGTCTCTCCACATTTTTAGTTAACAGACGAGTTCTCCTCGCCGTAACTATGGCCCCCGCCGCACTAAACACCCGCTCAGATGGCACGCTACTTGCCGGGCAGGACAGCTTTTCCAGGGCAAACTCTGCTAGTTGCGGCCACAAATCAAGTTTGGCTGCCCAGAAGTCCAGCGGATCCTCAAGGTGTGTTGGCATGGTCATGTCAAAGTATGACATGACCTGCTGGTTCAGGTCCTGCTCCAGGTCTTCCTGCTGCTCACTAGCCTCACTATGCGGGTGTAGAAAGCTACTCATTAGCGACTGAAGACTGAGGCTGCTGCTGATGGAGCTGCTGCTGCTGCTCCTGCCAACCCCCCCAGCAGCCATGGCAGTGGAAGGTGCGCGCAGAGGTCCCCTCGAGTCAGACCTGCGAGAGTATGGACCATGGCGCAGATAGGCATCAGCCAACTGCCTACGTAGAATGTCTTTTTAGTAGTTCAGTTTGTCCTCCCTCTCGGCGGGTTTAAAAAATGCCCCCATTTTGTGCCGGAAGCGAGGGTCCAATAAGGTGGACAGCCAGAAGTCATCCCGCCGACAGATGGAAACAATTCTGGGGTCACTACGCAAGCACGTGAGCATGCTTCCTGCCATTTGCGCAAGTGACTCGGATGGACTACCTGTCTCCATCTCCACTGCATACTGCCACGGTGTGTCCGGGTCCTCTGTCTCGCCTTCCTCAAAAACCTCTAGCTCCTCTGGCTGCTCCTGCTCCTCCTCTCCTGTCCGCTGACTAGATAAACCAGCCATTTTGCCAAGCCTAAACTGTGTTTCGCTGGGCAACTCCTCCTCCGCCTCTTCCTCCTCCTCCTCCAGTTCAGCTCCAACGGGGTTCATGTGGCCGTAAGATGTAGACGCCATGTCTCCAGTGCCCTGACCAGCCATGGTTTCCAACATGTGCTGTAGTACATGAAGCAGTGGAATCACGTCGTTCATCCCGTAATCCTGCCGACTGACAAATAAAGTGGCTTCCTCAAAGGGCCTGAGCAAACGGCAGGTGTCACGTATGAGCTGCCACTGGTTGACATTGAAGTTACACAGGGGAGTCTCTTTTCTCTGTTCATATAATCGGTCCAACATGTGAAGGGTGGAATTCCAACGGGTGGAAACATCGCAAATCAGACTATGTTGGGGGATACTGTTCTTACGCTGTAGCTCAAGAAGGGTGTGTTTGGCGGTGTATGAGTGGCTGAAGTGCATGCAAAGTTTCCTTGAAGTTGTTAGGATGTCTTGCAGATGGGGGGAACACTTCAGAAACCGCTTGACAACCAGATTGAAGATGTGAGCCATGCAGGGGGCATGGGTCAGGCTTCCTTGGCGCAGCGCAGACAAAATGTTCTTCCCATTGTCGGTAACCATGATTCCCATTCTAAGTTTTCTTGGAAAAAGCCATGTTTGGATTTCCTGATGAATAAATTTAAGCAGTTCCTCCCCTGTGTGACTCCTTTCGCCAAGACAAACCATGTGAAGCACTGCGTGACACCTCCGTGCCCTGCACACATGGTAGACTGGAGGGGCACTGAGACTTGAGCCTACAGTGAAGGGTGAGGAGATGGCAGAGGATGAGGAGGCCGAGTCGCACAGTGTCACAGGCCCAACGGGCAGGGAGCGCGGAGGCCGAAGCGGCGTGACCTGTCCAAGTTGCTGCTGCTGCAAAGGGACCACATTCACCCAGTGGGCCGTAAACGACATGTACTGTCCCTGACCGTAGTTACAGCTCCAGACGTCGGGGCTGCCATGCACTTTGCTACACACCGACAGGCTCAAGGACTGGCCCACCTTCTGTTCAACAAAAGTGTGCAGCGCTGGTACTGCCTTCTTGGCAAAGAAATAAATGACGGCTTGGGACTCTCCACCTCGGCTCGGCACAAGCCATCAGTTCTCTGAAAGGTGCAGAGTCCACCACCTGAAAAGGGAGCGACTGCAGCACCAACAACTTGGACAGGAGCACATTCAGCTTCTGCGCCGTAGGATGAGTGGGTGCATGCTGCTGTCTCTTGGACATGGCTTCGCTGATGGGTTGCTGGCGGGATACATGACTTGGAGGAGGAGGAGGAGGAGCGACAGAGGATGGGTATGACGCACAGCTGCCTTCGGCTGGGGTTCTGGAGCCTTGGCTGGCAGAAATTGGGAGCGGCGTGCCACTTGGTGAGGAAGCAGGCTGGACCACCCCTTGGGAGCCTCGGTTCTCCCAGGTCGCTTTATGGTGACGCATCATATGTTGCGCAGGGCCGTGGTGCCAACATTTGGGCCCTGGCCACGCTTCACCTTCTGCCTACATATCTTGCATGTGGCCATGTTACCCTCCTGCGGATGCTTCAGGAAAAACTGCCACACTGCCGAGTAGCTACTTTTCCCACCAACAGGCCTCACTGATTCGCTGCTATTGTCGCCAACTCCAGGAACCCCTGCCCCACTACCTCCCGATAAGGTAGCCTGCCGCGCAGCAGGTGCTCTACCCCGGCCCCGTTTGGCTCCAGGCTTTACAATTGTGCCCCCATGCTTCCTGCCAACCATGCTGCTAACTCCGGGGCAACCTGCGCCCCTCTTCTCCTGATGATGACGATGAAGCCCCTTCATCACCCGGATCCCAAGTGCGATCGGCTTCATCGTCATCATCATTATCACCGAGTTGTGGCTGTACGTCACTGATGTTCGTGGATTCGTCAACAGTGTCTGGCACAGGAGCTGGAACGCTCGCAGCACCCACGACACTGTCCACATCACTATTTGTCTGCCTAGCTAAAGAAGCCACCTCCATTTCTTGGCTGGGCAGTAGCTGCTGACTGTCCTCTATCTGATCGTCCTCCTCACTAAAGAGTGGAGCTGAACCCAAAGCATAGGATACGTCGCTGGGGGAGGGAACGGCGTAGGACAGAGGCAATGGGAGGACAGGGACTGCTCTCGGGGCATGCCAACTCAGGGTTGTGTCAGAGGAACCGACCCTAGACTGGGGGTCTCAGACGTAAGTTGTGATGATGTTGTTGATGAGCGCGTTAACCAATCTACAACGGCAGATGCGTTACTGGTGGAGACACGACCTCTAGCAGATACTGGCAGACCAGGTCTCTCACCGTGACTCCTGCTGCCACTCGCCCCTAGTCTGCTGCGACCTCTGCCTGCTGAATCTTGGCCTCTGCCACTCCTCTTTGAACATCCTGGCACTTGTCTGCCTGACATTTTTATGTATTTCCTTATTTAGTATAAACAGGTAGGGTTCAATGTGCAGTTTTGCGGTGCCCTGCGGCCTGGTTTATTAAAAGCAGTCAAAAACAAATGGGATGCCCCCACAGCAGACCTGAGATCAGTATATATGTACAGCAACAGTTTCTAAGCAGGCTCAAACAGGCCAAATTACTTTAAATAACTGTGCAGCTTACAGTAAATACAGAGGCTAATGTGATGTTACAGAATGGGATGCCCCCAAGCAGGCTTTATAACAGTATATATGCACAGCAACAGTGTCTAAGCAGGCTCAAACAGGCCAAATTACTTTAAATAACTGTGCAGCTTACAGTAAATACAGAGGCTAATGGTATGTTACAGAATAGGATGCCTCACAGCAGACTTGAGATCAGTATATATGCACACAGCAACAGTGTGTAAGCAGGCTCATACAGGCCAAATTACTTTAAATAACTGTGCAGCTTACAGTAAATACAGAGGCTAATGTGATGTTACAGAATGGGATGGCCCACAGCAGACTTGAGATCAGTATATATGCACAGCAACAGTGTCTTAGCAGGCTCAAACAGGCCAAATTACTTTAAATAACTGTGCAGCTTACAGTAAATACAGAGGCTAATGGTATGTTACAGAATGGGATGCCTCACAGCAGACTTGAGAACAGTATATATGCACACAGCAACAGTGTGTACGCAGGCTCATACAGGCCAAATTACTTTAAATAACTGTGCAGCTTACAGTAAATACAGAGGCTAATGGGATGTTACAGAATGGGATGGCCCACAGCAGACTTGAGATCAGTATATATGCACAGCAACAGTGTCTTAGCAGGCTCAAACAGGCCAAATTACTTTAAATAACTGTGCAGCTTACAGTAAATACAGAGGCTAATGTGATGTTACAGAATGGGATGGCCCACAGCAGACTTGAGATCAGTATATATGCACAGCAACAGTGTCTTAGCAGGCTCAAACAGGCCAAATTACTTTAAATAACTGTGCAGCTTACAGTAAATACAGAGGCTAATGGTATGTTACAGAATGGGATGCCCCCAAGCAGACTTGAGATCAGTATATATGCACACAGCAACAGTGTGTAAGCAGGCTCATACAGGCCAAATTACTTTAAATAACTGTGCAGCTTACAGTAAATACAGAGGCTAATGGTATGTTACAGAATGGGATGCCCCCAAGCAGACTTGAGATCAGTATATATGCACACAGCAACAGTGTGTAAGCAGGCTCATACAGGCCAAATTACTTTAAATAACTGTGCAGCTTACAGTAAATACAGAGGATAATGAGATTTTACAAAATGGTAATGTTCCCACAGCAGACTTGAGATCAGTTCAGTATATATGCACATCAAAAGTAGCCTGAAACAGCTAACAAAGCCAGTCAGCCAGCCAGTAACACTCAGGCTGGATGAAAAAAAAAATCTCCCTGTGACTGCCTCCGGTTTTTCCTAACTTTCCCTGCTTCTCGCTGACTTCCTGCCTGTCTCCTGCCTGTCCGTGTCTCTCTAACTGTCTCTCCCTGACTACAGCAGTGTCCTGTCTCTCACGAATGCAATAGAGAAATGAGGAAAAGCAAGATGTCCGCCGCCTTAAATAGCGCTGTGACGTCACCGGGCTTGCTGGCTGCTGATAGGCTGCATGTGACTGCCCCAGCATGCACTGGAGCGGGGTAGATGTCTGGACATGTCCCGTCCGCCATCTTAGAATGCCTGTAATGTAAATGAATGGATGTTAAAAGGGGAAATTCGGATTCGATCCGAATCAAATTTTTCATGAAATTCGGATCGAATCCGGGTTCGTCCGGATCGATTCGCTCATCACTAAATCTGACATTGTGAACTTCTGAAAACAGTAAAGAGGCAGATTTTTTGTCTTTATGTAGCCCTCACACACTGGGTGTTTGTTGAGGATGGCAGGAAGCAGGTTTTTCTGAGCCCAGGGTGCTCTATGTGTGTGGGTAAGTAGGTAAGGATTAAGGTACAGTTGCAGGAGAGGTTAGTACTCAGTTCCTCTTCCACAGGCAAGCAGCAAACATGGCACAGGTTCAATACATCCATCCAGTTACAGTTCTGGGTCTGTCCATACTCACAGGTACGATTAGAAAGTATTGCTTCCCAAGGAGAACTCCTCCCTTGCTGGATCTCTCCCTCCTCTCTCTGTCTGTATTCCTTCTCCTTTTACAATTCAAGAATGGTGAATGACACGGCTTTAGGATTGGGGCTTCCCTATATCCCTTCTAGCTACCTTCCAGAACATTCCATCACATGTTCGGCCTCATGTTCGACATCTGATAGGTTGCTCTTTCAACCCTCTAACCAATCACTACCCTTCTAGTTATTTAAAAAGAATAATACCGTGCTAGAAAGATTTTTTTTTTTAAATTCAAACAACACAGAGCAAGAAGTCTTTCAGGCAAAGGGGGTGCTCGACGTGCAAAAAACACCCCAATTTTCACAATGTTCAACAAAGTAATGCAAAGTTATAAGCACAGAGCTCCCTAGAAAAAAACATCCAAACATGAAGAAGATACCGCCTGCCGACGCGTTTCGTTGCCCTTGGCAACTTTTACGAGGGCAACTTTGAGAGTTGGTAAGAGGCTTGTCTTCTCGATGGAGGATATGCAATCACACCTGGATTGAAGTGCATACACTGTGGGAGTTAACTAAAGACTGTGTAACATTTCTAGGGAGCTCTGTGCTTACTGCATCACTGCTCACTGCATCAATTAGTTCAGGGCAGCCTCTGTAAATTATCATGATCCTTTTTGTAAATTTTAGGTCACCTTTATTAAGATTTTGGGGCCTCATCTTTTAGAATTTTCTGTATTTTTAAATTCCTCAATTTTATATACTTCCTTTTACTCATTTTTGTTTAACAACTGGTCTGATTTTTTTATAGAGCCTGCCTTTATAGTTTAATATTTGGCTTGACTATTGAGTGTATAGGCCAGCTTTAACTTTATAGGCTAGGGGTCCACTTTAAGATGAACAATACCGTTGTTGCGGGTCCAGCGGGATTAGTATGCCTGTAATCAGGCTTTTAATTTAGATACGCTTTGCTTAATTTTATCAGCTCAGCTTGTCACCTTTTTAACCTGCTCAGGAGGCTTTATTTAGCCTCTCGCAGGACGCCCTGGAAACCGCAACTGACAGAATCTGACCTGCGCAGTAATGTGAGCAGGACATATAATTGGGGCTGTTCTGTGTATTCAAGCCTCGCTTTCGTTAGCTGCTGTGACGGACGGCCCTTCATGTCTCACCTTCTAGAACAATCTCCATTATAGCCTATGGCCCAATGCTTGTCTATGGCCTAATCCCACTACTGCCATCTTGAGTCTAGTTTAGGGTACTGCACTGCCTATGCACTTTCATGGGTAGAAACCACAAAAGGGCTTAATGTCTTATTACTCTATTTGCATGGGTTCTTATTAGTTAACTAATGTGTCCCTATTTATACCCAGGCCCCTACACTTAAACCCCTCACCCGACACAGCCAAGCCCCGCCCCACACATCCAAGCCCCCCACACACAGAGGCAAACATAAACGTGCAGGCACACACATACATGCAGGTAAACACACACACCCTGCATGTATGCAAGCCCCCTCCACACATACACACACACGCATGCAAGCTGCCACACACAGGCAAACACACACATGCATGCAGGTGGCAAACACACACACCATGCATGCATGCAGGCACACACACACACACACACACATGCATGCAAGCCCCTCACACAGGCAAACACACATACATGCAGGCACACACACATACATGCAAACACACACCATGCATGCATGAAAGCCGCCTCTACACACACACGCATTCATGCAGGCACACACATACATTCAGAGACACACACACATACATGCAGGCAAACACACACACCATGCATGCATGCAAGCCCCCTCCACACACACACACACACACACACACACACACACATTCATGCAGGCACACACACACATACATGCAGACAAGCCCCCTCGGCACGCACACATACATACACAGGCACGCACACACACATGCAAAGACACATGCAGGCAAACACACGCCCCCCCCCCCCCCCGTGCCCCCCTTCTTTCCGATCCTTGGTGTACCAGCGGGGGATCAGGAGGCCCATTTATCTCCATGCTGGAAGGAGAAGGAGGATCAGCACCCGGACAGATTTGCAGAGGGGAAATGCTGCACTGCCAGGGCATCGGGCATTACTGTCGCAGTTAGGAAGAGGAAGCAAGCCTTGCCTCTGGCTCCACCCCCACACACACACCACAGCTGCCCTCCACATCCCAAGTCCCCGGCTACTCAGCAGCATCCAACTTTGGAGAACTTTTCTCAGATGTCGCCGGGGGACTTCAGCAGGGCATAAAACACTGATTCTCTACCCAGTAGGTGGCTTCTGAGGCTTATTCACCACTGTAGGGCGGGAACATTTATACTAGCTAGTGAGAGGATGTCACCACACTCCACTGGTATAAAAGGCCCCTTCCTGCAGTGAGAATGAGTGGAGGAAGTGATAATTGGGACAGAGAACACAGCCACTCTCTTCTGGCTGGCAGATGGACATCACTGATGAAAGGAGGTAAGTGCTTAGAAAAAATAAAAACTTTTGTGTGTGTGTGTGTGTTTTTTTTTTTTTTTTCACTTAACACCTAACTTGTGAACTGGACTAGTTCAGAGGGAAGGAGGGGCCAGCAAGTCACCTGCCAGCAAGAGGGAGCCTTGACAAAACCCCCCATTACCTGAATCCCCAAAGGGGTTCAGAAGGGCCCGGTGTCCATGTGGGATGTTTGGGCTGGTAGCCTTTTGGGCTGGGGACCAAGCCCTGGGATACCAGCCCACATACCTGGTGCCTGAGCTTGTTTTTCTAATGAACCCTCGCTGCTTTTAAAAAATAACTTAAGGGGTTATTCTTTGAAAATTTCATAAAGCAATCTTTTCAGTTTGGGTGGTCTCCTGGGCAGGAAAATGTGTCTCTACCTGTAGGGGGTCTAGATGTAAATAGGAACACACCAGTTAGTTAATAAGAAACCCATTGTACATACAGTTAATAAAGGATTAAACTCTTTTATGGATTTTGGTCATGAGAGTGTATAGTGGTTGTATGACATGATGAACATGTGATGGAAGGTTCTAGAAGGTAGCTAGAGGTTATATAAGGAAGAGAGACCCTGAAACTAGTGTTCTATACCACTTCACCATTCCACTAATAGTAAGGAAGGATTTTGTGTTGTTTTGGTTGTTTTCTTTTGCTGCACTTCATGCTGAAATTTTGGACTAGTATATTTTGCACATTATTGTTGGATATTGATGCACTTTGTTTGGCACATGCACTTTAAGGTATTTAGATGATTAATAGAGAGTAAGGAATATTGAGGATATTTATTTTAGAGTAGTGTAATTACCGTATTTTTCGCCCTATAAGACGCACTTATTTTTCCCCAGAAGTGGGGGAAAAATGTCAGTGCGCCTTATCGGGCGAATGTAAAAAAAAAAAAAAACTCACCCGTCCCCGGCGCTCCCGCGTTGTCTGCCACACTGCGAGAGGCCAGAGGAGCGGCGGGGGCTCTGTCCCGGCCCCGCCGCTGCAATCGCTGTCTTTTCAGGCAGCGACGACAGCGACGGGGCCAGAGACAGAGCCCCTGCCGCTCCTCCATCTGCTGCCGGGCTCAGAGCACACGCAAGCACGAAGGTCCCGGCAGTGGGTGGGCGTGGCCTGCACCGGCGCAGGCCACGCCCACCCGCTGCCCGGACCTTCGTGCTTGCATGTGCCCAGAACAACAGCAGATGGAGGAGCGGCGGGGGCTCTGTCTCTGGCCCCGTCGCTGTCATCGCTGCCTGAAAAGACAGCGATCGCAGCGGTGGGGCCGGGACAGAGCCAGCTCGTGAATGGGGTGGGCGTGGCCTGCGTTGACGCTGCTGCGCAGGCCACGCCCACCCCATTCACGGAGCCGGCCGCTCAGCGCAGCGGTGTCAGCGGACAGGTGAGTTTAACTTTTTTTTTTTTTTAATATGGCGCCTGCCTATACTAATGGGGGGAGGGGGTGGGAATGGGGGGTGAGGGGCCACACTGCCTATGGGAATGGGGGGATGGGGATGCCACACAGCCTTTGGGAATGGGGGGAGGGGTATGCCACACAGCCTATGGGAATGGGGGGAGGGGGATGCCACACAGCCTATGGGAATGGTGGGAGGGGGATGCCACACAGCCTTTGGGAATGGGGGGAGGGGGATGCCACACAGCCTATGGGAATGGGGGGATGGGGATGCCACACAGCCTATGGGAATGGGGGGAGGGGGATGCCACACAGCCTATGGGAATGGGGGGAGGGGGATGCCACACAGCCTTTGGGAATGGGGGGGGAGGGGGATGCCACACAGCCTTTGGGAATGGGGGGAGGGGGATGCCACACAGCCTATGGGAATGGGGGGATGGGGATGCCACACAGCCTTTGGGAATGGGGGGGAGGGGTATGCCACACAGCCTATGGGAATGGGGGGAGGGGGATGTCACACAGCCTATGGGAATGGGGGGAGGGGGATGCCACACAACCTATGGGAATGGGGGGATGGGGATGCCACACAGCCTTTGGGAATTGGGGGAGGGGTATGCCACACAGCCTATGGGAATGGGGGGATGGGGATGCCACACAGCCTTTGGGAATGGGGGGAGGGGGATGTCACACAGCCTATGGGAATGGGGGGAGGGGGATGTCACACAGCCTATGGGAATGGTTGGAGGGGGATGTCACACAGCCTATGGGAATGGGGGATGCCACACAGCCTATGGGAATGGGGGATGCCACACAGCCTATGGGAATGGGGGATGCCACACAGCCTATGGGAATGGGGGATGCCACACAGCCTATGGGAATGGGGGATGCCACACAGCCTATGGGAATGGGGGGAGGGGGATGCCACACAGCCTATGGGAATGGGGGGAGGGGGATGCCACACAGCCTATGGGAATGGGGGGAGGGGGATGCCACACAGCCTATGGGAATGGGGATGCCACACAGCCTATGGGAATGGGGGAGGGGGATGCCACACAGCCTATGGGAATGGGGAGAGGGGGATGCCACACAGCCTATGGGAATGGGGGAGGGGGTGGCCACACAGCCTATAATAATGGGGGAGGGGGATGCCACACAGCCCATGCTAATAGGGAGAGGGGGATGCCACACAGCCTATACTAATGGGGGGAGGGGGAAAGCCACACAGCCTATGGGAATGGGGGGAGAGGGATGCCACACAGCCTATACTAATGGGGGGAGGGGGATGCCACACAGCCTATGGGAATGTGGGGAGAGGGATGCCACATAGCCTATACTAATGGGGGGAGAGGGGGATGCCACACAGCCAATGGGTATATCGGGAATGGGAGGGGGGATGCCACACTGGATATACGGGGAATGGGATGGGGGCATGCTACACTGTCTATGGAATAGGGGCATCCCACACTGCCTATGGGAATTGGATAGGGGAATGCCACAATGTCTGTAATGGTGCGTTTTTGGTTTTACATTTTTTTTTCTTATTTTCCTCCCCCAAATCCTAGGTGCGTCTTATGGGCAGGTGCGTCTTATAGGGCGAAAAATACAGTACATTATATATAGAATGGCTCCCCCTGCTGGCATACTTTGTAAGTAAAATATTTTATGTGTTTTTAACAAGGATTATGCTGCATATGAATTAATAAAACTATATTTTGATATAATTGATGTGGTGAGTGCAATTGTTAGTCCCCAAAGCTCTTTACGGGGGGTTGAGGGATCCCCCAATCTTGGGATATTCTATACCACTTCAATTATTAAGCAGCAGATGTGAGACCAGGCCCTGTCAGAAACTGTGAGGTAGAGATCCAACCTGATAGCAGTGGTCACCGACATGAACTCAGTGGAGAAAGTCCTGGCAATCCTCATCTGGGAGTAAGACCAGCTGGTTGATCTGTGGCTGTAGATGCAACAGGAGGGAATATAACTGGAAAGATGTATGAACCTGTGCCATGTCTTGATGTCAACTGTTGAAGTTAATAAAGAGGGACTCTGCTTTCATCCCTTGTGGTAGAGCCCCAGCACCCCACCCACACAGACATACTTTGAGCACCGAGGACTCAGAAGAACCAACTCCCTATAGTCCTCACCAAGTACCAGGTGTGTGAGGGTAACAATTCTGGCACCCAACATGGGGCCCAGGAGGTTGTTCAATGTATCAGGAAGAGTTAGAAGCCCTCTGAAGTGTTTCCGGACTGTTTTGAAAATTTTTGAAATATTTGTGTTTTTGCTGGAAAATTGACATTTGTGGGTTTTAAAGGGGAGCCGGCCCTCCAAAAGCTGACCAGCCATGGTAATGGGGGAGAGGTCGGGGGAAGTGACCTCAGGGGGGAGGGGAAATATAAAGAGCCCGGTTGCCCCCTCCCCTTCCTCTTTGACCCCCCCTATCTCCCCCTGGAACGAACTGTCAAGCCTGACACTCATCCACGTCCCCAAATGAAGGCCCTCATGGCTCAGCCCCTCTCCACCTCACCATGCCGGGAACTCTGCTTCAGCCCTTGAGCTGTCCCCATGGTCGACAGGGGTATCCAGTGAGCCACCACCCATTCACGCATCTGGGCAACCCGCTGTCACTGCTCTGCTGCGGCCCAGAGCAAGGCGCCATCTCCCCGTGATTGGAGGGGGGAGGATCCAGTCAACACGACCACGACCACTCACCAGACCCGGTGGGGGGACCCAACCTCCCACCTCCATGGCCTTAGGGCCATGTTCTCTGCACCCCGCCAGATGGCTCAGCCCCTCCTCCTAGTGCTGCTTGCGTCGACCCCTTGCGGAGAACCCCAGGTCCCCAGGCCCCAGCGTTGCGTCCCAGCTCATGGACGATGGGTTTCCCAGCAAGTACAGGCTTCTCGCCTCTTCTTTTCTCTCAGGATGTTGGGGTGAAGAGGCCTGCGCGGGGTTGGGTGGGAACAATATCATTGGTTGAAGCATCAGCAGTAGTACCAGGGTCAGTGGGAATGTCGGGATAAACATTGAGATGCGGGTTCCTGGGCCAGTCGAGCGCAGGGCCCCAGAGCGAAAGTTGGCAGGAGGGCAACTCATCCAGTGCGGCCATTCGGCAAGGTGAGCCTCAACTGGTCAGCGATTTTGACAATGTGGCGCAGTCATGGTGCGGGCTCGCTTGGGGGGGAGCCCCGGTGGGTTCACAGGTTTTATCACAGGAGTGTGGGATTTGTTGGCAGACAGATGGGAGGCCACGGGGACAGGGTCAGCAGTGGGCCGGAGGGTGGTTTGGGACCTAGCGTCGGTGGGGGGAAGTACCCAGGGAGGTGGTAAGGGAATATAGTCGGTTCAGAAGGTGGCAGTAGCAGTGGGGCAAGAAGCGGGCAAGGGCTCAGGACACTATCCGGATAATCAGAAGAGGGGGGCGAGAGCTACGTCTATTTCAGACCTTGTCAAGGGGCACTTGTACATCTGCTTCGAGGGCCCTTTGGGGGACCACCTTAAGCCAGAAGTGAAGGAAAGGATCTGGCAGTGGGAATATGTGGATATCTTCACGTTGCTGCCCCTCTAGTGCTTCGGAATGGAAAAATGGGTAAAGGAGCATCGCAAAGAGGAGAATGAGGATAGATGGAGTTCTAGGCTTATCCCGAGGACATTTGGTAACTGGCTGCAGGTCTTTACGTTATTGGCAAGCGTAGTTGGGGGAAAAACATGGAGAATTTTTCTCCGCTCTTTTGTTATCTGGATGCCATATGGGAAGCCCATCGGGTATATGGGGGGATCGGCGTGGTTGAGGTACGATGAGCAATTCTGGCAGTGGATGTCGGTTTGTGCAGGGCTAGGATGGGTTTACAGAGAAATTGGGCTTTGGCTGCGGGTGATGAACTTGCGGGGGGTGTAGTCTGCCTCGACCAGATTCTCGCCCTTTCAAGATGGCACCACCTCAGCCGGTCCAGGGGTGGTGGAGTCAGCAAAAAGTGGAGTGTGCTGGGCATCTAATGATTCCCATTATACATTTCGGGGCACAAATGCTCGAATGAAACCATTCTGTTGGGTGCTGCTTCAGGAAGGGATGGGGGATACAGAAGGAACTTAGAGGGGCCTGCAGAAAGGGAAAACACCGGTGAGAGGAGATGCCTCTGTGGCTAAGTAGGTATCCAGATCACCAGGCGGCAAAGTTACTGGCTGAGGGCTTCTGGAGGGTTTCTGGGAAGTCAGCACGTAACGACGGAGACAGTGCCCCGTTACGAGTGGAGGCATGCTAGAGATCCAGTAGCCATTGAGGAGGTGCGTATCAAGGTCAACAAGGGACAGCCCGGTTCCTGCGGCTGAATGGGGGGTTGAGTGCGGGTCCCGCAGAGATGGAAGGGTTCTATAGGTTTGACGGGGTGTACTTGAATTAGTTGGGGATCAATGTATTTAATGTCCTGTTGAAGGATTGTCTTGAGCTGGCGGTGGAGAGGTGACGGGCTGGACTGTGATAAGGTTTTAGCATCGTCCAGCTTTGGTAGTTCCATCTTTTAAGTTTGGGTCTGAGATAGCACGGAAAATAGCTAACAGGAGTCAAGTAAGCAGCTGGTTCTGCTGGAACTGGCAAGAAGGGTAGGTGTCTGAGTTTTAGGGGAAGGGGAGGGGCAGAAGGGGGTGAGTTGGATCCTGGTGGATCTGGTTATATATTACTATTTTTTTGAGGCTGTAGCTGATTAAATGTCATCATTCGTTATTTAGGGAAGGGTGTGGGTTGCTAGCAGCTGAAGGTTTATGGAGCGCTAGGCCCGTCAGAAGACTCTGGATTTGCTGTACTAGTACCTAGAGACTGTTTTGAGTGACTTTGGAGCTTCAGAAACTGTTTTGGATCCGCTTGAGAAAATTGTGTACTGTCACTTTAAGAGTTCAGGTGATCTTGGAATTTCGGCTTGAAAATTGCAGCGACCATTGTGCAGCTTCCCCAGAGACTGTCTGTAACGTTTACAGTGTTTTTGACCATCTGTGGCAAAGTTACGGCTATTGGAAGAAAGTGTCATTTTCATTATTAAAAGAGTTAACTGTGCTGCTCAGAGACTTGCCCGCCACTGCCAAGCCATTTTCCTGTCACTTGACCAAAGACAGAAACAGTGGCAGGGAGTGGGTGGAGGCCAAGGAGGAAAGGTGCCAGAACGCAGGAGGCAGCCAAAGAGAGAGGATGGCGTTGGCTAAGCACTGCCTAAGTGAGATAACGGAGTTAGGGAGTCTGGACTATTCAGGGTATCCTTCCAGCAGTGACAAGGCTGTGAGCAGACCATGCTGCCCGCACAGCAAAGTTCGGCAAACTAGCAAACTAGCATTACAGGTTGCCTTATATATTTGAGGGCTACAAATATACTTGTGAATTTTAGATAAATTATTCCCAAGCAAGACACAGATTAACAGCAGAGCTAAAAGAGGATATAAGGATGTGGATTTCCTTCTTAGGTTTGTTTAACGGGCTTGGCTACTGGTTGGATCCATGAGGATGAATAGGGAGTTGGAATTGTTCATGGATGTGGCAGGGTCTGTTGGTTTTGGGGCCTATTTGTAGGGGTGTTGCTGTGTGGGGTCATGGTCGAGGTTGGTAGAGCTGTCATACTGTTACGTCAGCTGGTGCTGGCATGTTTGAGGTGTAATGTGTGGTGCAGGGCAGTGCTTGTGCGGGAGAAGAGAATGGTGTGGCTGATGCTCTCTATTCGTTTACAGTGGGATCGATTTCGGAGCTTGCGCCCGAGGCAAGAAAGGTCGGCAAGGCGTGCCCGGAGTGGCTAATGAAGGTTGTATGAGGCACTTTATACAGAGGTCGGTCGTACTATCTACGTGGGGGGTTATTTGAAGGTGTGGCGGCACTGGTTAGGGCTGGAGAGTGAATCTAGGGCTCCTCTCATGGTGGAAGGATTTTAAAAAAACATTCTGGGTAAGGCAGGTGCTAGGAACACAAGATGGTGCATAGGAGGCGGTCGGTTTCCTGGGAGACTCTGCTTGGGATCATTGGTAGATAAGCTCAGGTCTGCTTGTCTGAGTTTGAGGTGAAGTTATTTTAGGCTGCATTTTCGTTGCCATTTTTTGGGGCTCTACGAGTGGGGGAGTTAGTAAGACGGAACAGGCTGGAGCCGGGAGGTTTACAGGTAGACGATGTGGCTTTTACAGGAAAGAGGGTTTGGATCTGGATTTGTTTTTCGAAAACTGACCAGGGAGGAAAGGGGGTAAGTATTTTTCTAAATCATCTGGGGTCTTGCATATCGTGTCCTGTCTCCGTATTGAGTTTTTGGGTGTCAGGCCATTGGGGGCAGGGCCGTTGGTGAAGCACGAGATCAGGTTCTTTTTGTCACTTTTCAATTTTTAGCAGTGTTCAGGAGATGCTTGACGGAAATTGGATTTTTCCAGCAGGGAGTACGCCACTCACTCCCTGCATAGGAGCATCAACAGTGGCAGCAAGACTAGGCTTGCCGGTGGAGCTGGTAAAAAAAGTTGGGCACTTGTGGTTTTACATTCATTTATATTTTGGGCGTGCAGAGAGAATCATAGTAGAAGAGTGGCAGACAGCTCAGCATTCTCGAGGAGCGAGCAAAGCTGATTTGGGACGGCATTAGAGGACTGGAGGTGGTGTGAGTTAAGAGAGCATGATATGAAGATGGCAGGAAAATGGGGGCGAATTGGATCTTGGTGGTTAGCCCAGTTGAGCTCCCAGGCCTAGGAGGGATGCGGCTGAGCTCAAAAATCGGCTTCTGCTTACTTTGGATCAGGAGGTATTTGAGCCTTTTGGCTGTCTCCCCTCCCTCTCCTTTGCTAGCTCAATTGTGGAGGAAAATCTCAGACAAAGATTAGGAATGGGGCTAAGTTTCATCATTCCAAAAAAATGTTGTCCGGTTGGTTATTTGAGGAAGGGTGCAGGTTGCTAGATGCTGAAGGTTTATGGAGCATTAGGCTAGTCAGAAGACTCTGGATTTGCTGTACTAGTACCTAGAGACTGTTTTGAGTGACTTTGGAGCTTCAGAAACCATTTTGGAACCGCTTCAGATGCTCAGGTGATCTTGGAATTCTGGCTTGAAAATTGCAGCGAACGTTGTGCTGCCTCCCCAGAGACTGTCTGTAATGTTTAGAGTGTTTTTGACTATCTGTGGCAAAGTTACGGTTATTGGAAGAAAGTGTCATTTTCATTATTTAACAACGGAAGTTTTTCTGTGATAAGCGTTAACTGTGCTGCTCAGAGACTTGCCCGCCACTGCCAAGCCATTTTCCTGTCACTTGGCCAAAGACAGAAACTGGGGCCGGAAGTGGGTGGAGCCCAAGGAGGAAAGGTGTCAGAACGCAGGAGGCAGCCAAAGAGAGAGGATGGCGTTGGCTAAGCACTGCCTAAGTGAGATAACGGAGTTAGGGATCCAGGACTATTCAGGGTTCCCTTCCAGCAGTGACGAGGCTGTGAGCAGACCATGCTGCCCGCACAGCAAAGTCCGGGGGATGCCTGACGGATCAGGAGCTGGAAGCTCTCCAGGGTGGGCTACATTGTAAAGTCTACTCCCTTTATGAAACTGGTCTGCGCTACACCCCGATCTATGCCACACCCCGACCTACGCCCTGTGCAACGAGATGGGCTATGAGAGATGGTGGCCTGTCTGTCCAGGGTGCAACATGGTGGTCATGGGTCCCATACACCACCAGTGTATCCACATGTGGAGCACTGGTATTCAAAGAGTTGGAGGACACTGTGGAGGCACAGCACCTACAAGGAAACCCACATGTGGCATTGACTTGGCCGTGCCTTCCCACCTCTGCAGCCCTGTGTTGCCTGTACATTGCCGAGGAGAGTTGCCGCCATGAATCCAAGCTGCACACCAAGCCTGTGCTGAAGCTGCCAAGGCTTCCACTACCCTTCACGGTGAAGAAGCTGAGAATCCTGGACCCGCAAGTGTTGGACCACCGGAGCTGAGGCCGCGGGTCTCACCCCAGCAGGCGGAGAGGAGATCAGCCGCTGCCACTGTGGAACCTTCACCCAGGAAGATTGCTGGAGTCACCCATGTCATGTCAGCACACCGAAGTAATTGTAAGCCCATGCCCTTGAGACTGCCCCTGAGAACAGTCCAGAGACTACCCAAGCCCCTACCTCTGCCACAGTCCTGTCCCAGCCCATGTGTCACCTAAAGACCAGGAGCCCGAGAACACCCCGGGGTCACTGTTTTTTGCTGCACAACCACCCAACCGAGGGGAGCCTCACCCACCTGCAGGAGGAGAAGAAGAGGAGGAGGCTCCCTTTCAAGGAGGTAGTATGCCCTGCTAATCAGCCTGAGCTGACAGAAACTGTCGCTACACCCACCGGCCAGCCAAACCCTGGGCCGACTTGGAGACAGGGAACCCCAAACAGTTGTCCAATTCATCCCGCACCCGACGCAAGTTGCAGCACCGAGTGGCATTACAGCTTGGTTGGGAGTATGGAGGAAGAAATTGACTGGGTGGAGGACCAACGTGAGGGATGGCTGAAAGGTCACATCAGTGAGCTGATGAAAACCCCCTTTTTCTCAATTAACAGAGGACACGTAACTAATCAAAAGTGCTTTGACTTTAAGCCTGAAAACTGTAGTGCAATTAAAATTCTTCAGCATGTCAATGCAGGTACAAAACTAAAAACACTGTTGCAAACCTGTAAACATGTTTTTTCTTAGTCTGAGAGCAAGTCAAATTACTGGGCAGTGCCTCTTTAAAGCCCATAAAAATGAGGATCCAGTTTTTCAATGATACAACCATCGGGCAGTACAGAGGATTTTCCAAGCTCTTGGTGACTAACCACCACCTTCCCTTTGTAAATGTCAGATGAGTGGCATTCGCATAGAGAGGGAGAGGAGTGGAAAGGTGAAGAAGGGTTTTTTTTTGGAAAAGGTTAAGGCCTTTATCAAGGCTATCCAGCTACAGGCTGAATAAAGTTGAAAATGTTTTTGTAGCAGAAATTGGAGTTAGTGTTTTTTTTTAAATAAGTATAATTATTATCTTTTAAATTATTTATGCCTTTATGAGTTAAATGTTCTTTTAAATGTGTGCTTAGCTAGAGCTAGGGTCTTAGGGTTTTCTTACAGGAATGAAGATGAACATGGAGACCAGTGCCACCCAGGTGGAAAATGTTGAAATGTATTTAATGTCATGCCATATTATGCTCATTGTCATAAAACAACGGTTGAAGAACCGGCCATCAAGACAAATAGCTAGTGAAGGGACTTAGGAAGTAAATGTAATTGATGTCATGTAATATGCTTGAAATGTTTAGCCATCACTACTTGATGCTATGGTGTCTCAAACTGAGACGTGAGTGGGTTGATACACCTCAGTGGTAAAAATTAGCATTACAGGGGCTCTCAGATGCAGTTCCTGTGTAGTTAGTTGATTGTGTGTTTGAGGTAGATGGGAAGGGGAGTGTTCCAACCTCTAAAGGCTGGGTAGTAGTAGCCGTAACAGTAGTAAGGGTGTACAGGGGTACCATGGGGAGCTGATAGACCTGGTCATTCTGGGGATGATGTACTCTATTCCTCTACACATGTAGCACCTCTCTGGGAAGTTGAGAGGCTCACCTTCTCCCGCCAGGGGTGGTAGTGATTCAACAAACAGGAGGTTTTTAGACGACCACTGTTCTTGGGTCCTACGCAGCAAGTAAGGAAAGAAGTTAGGAAGTGTAGGGTGCATTCTGGCTGAACATGGGTGCTAGAATAGCATCATCACCCCCTCTCAGGATGTGGTGGAGGATTAACCTGTTTTAGGCCAAATCCAAATTGTATTCCGGCCAAGAGCATGGGACACAGTGAGACTAAGGAGCTTATTAACTCTCATGGGGTTGTGAGAAAAGAGACTTGGTAGTAGTAAAGTGGTTAAACATCTGCAAAGATGAGCCAAGTACTCTCACAGTGAGCCTTGATCATAACCAAGGACCCCGGAAGTGTAACTCTACCCAAATGGGTGCAGTGCTGAAGTGCTATACACGTGATGTGCCTTAAGCCAAAACATTATATTTGTCAGACTCAGGTTAGAGGAGGAAAGGTTTTATCACTCCCAGAAGAGTGTGGAATCTACCAGTCTAACGCATGGAGATTCGGGTCCTTGATTCATACTGGTAGTGTTGGTACCAAAAAGTGAACAAAAAGTGTTCAAAGAGAGTGTGATCACAAGTGTTGGATGGTCAGCAGTGTCAGTTGTTAATACGCAGAACACTGATACAACAAGCTGCATCCTAGTGTTGTAAAATGGTTCAAGTAACCAGGTAATGGGTAATGGATCAAATGTCTATTAATTTAACCTTAATGAGGTAGAGGCATCCATTTGCTTTAAAATATTCCCACTCATATGCAGAGTTGATACATCACTTAGCCAAACCTGGTCATACATATCCACAAACCTACAGTTTTAGAGATTAATTCTCGAGGTGTCCACCAGACATCCACCAAAACCCTGGTAAATAGTTCAGCAGAGATTCTGCTAGGTATTGAGTGAGCGCTAGGTCCCCTTTAGAATAGTGTCAGACCCTCTTTAAGAGACCAGAGTCTTCATTGTTCACATAGCCTCATTTTAAGGTGCCCTGGGTAAAGCCCCACCACAGGGATAAGTCTAGAGGAGTTTCCTTGTAGTATTATCAGCAAACTTAACTGAATCTTCCAAAGCCATTGCAAAGACAATTGTTAGTACATAGAGAGAAAAGTACAGACGACAACACGCACCCCTGTTGGGCTCTATAACTGGTATGTCTAATTGTGGATTCAAAGCCTCCAAGGGTGACACATTGCGTTCTGTTCACCAGAAAGCTCAAGATGCTCAGTGTAATGTCCATCCGTCTCGGCAGCTCATGTAGGAAGTTTAGGCCTAACCTTCTTACACACTTATTTGGGTAGTCCAGGTAGTGCAGTGTGTAATTAAGTGCCAGATACACACCATCTGTTGCTGAGCGGTTTGTTATAAGGGCATCTATCTTCCTTTAGCTCCGCTGATGATTAGGACTACTTGGGTATGGAAATGATGGTCAACCTTTTGTTGGCATGTTGGAACTACCCTTTCTGAAATGTGTCAGTTCACCCATAAAAACTCACCCTTACAGGCTCCAACTGCGCATGTGCGGGCTCTCGTTCACTGAGATCCGCCTGCTGAGACTACATCATTCGGCAGGCAGCTGTCATTGTTTACAATGGGGACTGAACGCTGCCACATTCCCTGCATTCTTAGCATTGTGTATGTGCTCCCAACCCCTAGCCATTCAGATAGGCCTGTGCGGGAGTACACACATGGTATACGTTCCCCATTCAAGTCAATGAAAGCTATCTGCCGAAATATTTAGTAACAGTAGGCGGCTCACATTGGACGAGAGCCCGTGCATGTGCCGTTGGAGCCTGGAAAGGTGAGTTTTTAAGGGTGAACTGGAGAGTTTCACACAGCACAGCATCCCAATTTCCAAACCCAGGGAAATTCAATTTCCCAGGTTTTGTACTGCTCTAAGGTATTCATCTAGCTGTAAGGTTGGCAATATCACTGGAGATGGCAACTTGTATCTTGGCACTACCTTGATTTCTGATGTTCCTATTAAACCATAGCTTGTTATTTTCAAGTAGGAACAAGTACATTCTCAAGCAGGTCATACTGCATCTGTCTGGCTGTAAAGTGACAGTATTCATCAGGAAATATCAGTCTTTCACAAATAAATCTTGATCAGATGAGGGTTAGGGTTATATAAATTGCCTATAACTGTTTAAGTTATCCCCGTTTTGAATAGTGTGACAGTAAAAGATGTTATAAAATACCATTTCACGCCTCATATATGGTGTCTCATGGTGTCCCCTTACAGAGAGTTTAGGATGGCACAGCTTGTACACCCCAAAGGCCGGCCATGGTCACATATAGTATATATTTTTACATATGCACTGCCCCCTCAGGTAAACAAACTTTAAAATGTAAGTGACCTAAATATAGGGCCTGCACCTCTCTCAGAAGAGATGTTTATATGTACCAATTATTAGTGCCCTGTAAGCTCGCCCTTTTAGATCATTAAATGTGTGTGAGATTGCGTTGTGTCTGAATTTCACTGTTCCTGAATCATCAGCTTGGAAGACAATGAAATTCAATAACACTTTTTGCAACAGTGTAAAAAGGAGTAAACCGTTTACTGTTTTTCTTAGGAGAGTGCCACTGACTTTTAATGTCTTCCTAGCTTGTGATTCAGCAACTGTGAAATTCTCAGTTTTTTTTACCTGATGTGCGTCCTAACAGGTTTGTGACAAAAAGATAATTTAAGTTCTATTTCTCATTGAGAATTCTCATTGTTCAGAGGTGAACGTGTCCCTTGCGCTGGCATTAAGCCAAGCACCTAGAATCTACGCAGCTGCTTTCCAAACCATTAGGTGGCAGCCTCGTAGATTCTACGTGGCTGGCATTCCGCCCCCCACAGCTTAGAGACAAAATCCATCATTCCAGGTTTTCAGCGCAGCACAGCTTAGGACAGCCACGGGGGGGGGGGGGGGGGGAGCCTTTTATACCGGCAAATGAGAGGACATCAGCTCACTCCACCAGTATAAAAGACCCCTCGCTGCAGCAGGAGTGAGTGTCAGTGTAACCCTCTGCTCCATTACCTGCATCCCCAAAGGTTGTGGTGGTGCAGAAGAGCCCTATGCCCATGTGGGCTGGTAGGCTTTAGGGCTGGGGCCGTCCACTTGGCCTCTGTGCTCTGATCTACCAGTCCCCGTAGCTGGAGCCCAGGATGCTTTTACTGTAGAGGGGTGACCCCCATAAAGTTTTTTTTTTTAACCCTTGAAAGTGCATAAAATGCTCCTTTACATTTGGGGTGTCTCCTGGGCAGAAACAGGTGTCTACCAATACATATGGTGGTACCTTTGTTATCAGGAGTAACAGGGCTTTTACAAGAAATATGGTTTTCTAAAAAAAACACACATTTCCTTAAAAAAAAAATGCTACAACACTGTAAAATTATATTTTCTCGTTCCACGTATTTCACCCCAAAAATATTGAGAAAGCCCATAAAAAATTACAAACAAACATTTTGTGTTAAATCACAAACGCTACTGAAAAAATATAAAATTTTTCTGTAAATCCCTGCAAAGATAACAGTTAAACAAATATAGGGCAATATAGTTTAAAATGGCTGGCAACAAGAGGTGACAAAATCTCTAGGTATGCAGGCACTGAAACAGTTAACCTGACCATCAGAAGGATTTTTGGATGTGGTTGGGGTTCTCTATTTCTACAGCACCAATCAGTCAGTGGGACTTCCAGTAAGATCATTTTGAGGGTGTAACAGCATTGGACAGATAGTTGCAGCTAGTCTAGATGAAGTAAGCTTAATGTTATGAAATAATATAAAACATCTCTCCTGTAGACACTCTGATCAAGTATGTTTTCCACTCTCTGAAATGTGGTTTTATCTGTACACGAAATCGATAAATTGTAAACCTAGGAATTTTTGTGAAAGGATCACGGTCGACCTCCAAAATTTAAATGGCCTAGGGTTTCTGCCTAAAGGGACAGTGTTGGCAACTGAATAAAAAGTACCACCACTTACCTGCCGGCCCCCAAACTCAATCCCTCATAGTACTGGCTGCCCCAGTCTGGTTGAAGTAATTTCAGTTCCAAAGCACCACATTCATGACTTTGCCCAAAATAAATAATGGCTTCACTGCTGATAGGTCAGGTGCTGCTGCCAATTAATGAGGGAGCCTGCTCCTATGTGACCAGCCTGTGTGATGCAGCCTGTGTTGGATGGCTGGAAAGGTGTTTGGGGGGTGATCAGGAGGGTTCACACAGCAATACGGGGGTACTTAATTGGCTATCCAGATAGTTGCTAATCTTCAAGGACCTTTTTACATTCACCAGCTGATGATATATATATATATATAACAACATTATTATTTAATAAGAATTGCCTTGCACATGCACTCCAAGATGGGTACATCTTAAAGCAGACCTCTCCGCTGCCCCTAGCAACTCAGTGCCAGGAAGGGCACTGGTCCACAGTTAGCAAAGCTTCAGAGCTCCATCCGAAACTAGCCTCACCTACCTACATCATTAGAGAGACTCACTTTTTCCTGGCGGAGCTACATCTGACAGGAGTCGGAAAATTAGCCTGGCCTCCCCCCTCATGCCATCAGTGATTTCTGCATTATTACTGTACTCAACGTGTCCTAGCAGAACTCCAATTAAATATGTGGCAGGAAACTAACTTCACCTATCCATTCACACCATCACTGAGCCCTGCATTAGAAATATACTCTCAACTTTTCCAAGCAGAGATCCATCTGACAGGGGGGATAAGAAATAGCTCCACACGTGCAGCAGTTTCACCACCTTCAATGAGAGAATTCCTGTCCCCCATCAAAATGTCTGGTTTTGGCATACTAAGGGCCTTTAACTGTAGGGGCATCCCAAATCAGAATCTTCTGGGAGCAAATGTTATAAGGGACATAAAACCCCTTTTATGGGGAAATGTGAAGCATGGCTGAATCGCCAGTTTCCCTGCTGTCTGAGGCACACTACCACTACGGGCCTATCTGAATGGCTGGGCGCCAGAGCAAACTTCAGCTGCAAGATGCTGGGAATGCTCCTTCGGTCTGTGCTTGCACCATGGGATATGTGAATTGCAGCAATCACAGGGGATTTCACAGAGCAGGGTGGGATGGCCACGCAGGTTTTTGGGCCATTTTTTAACCAGGGGGTAGGATGTTAGAACCCACGGGGTCTGCTTTCTTTTTTTTCAAATAAGCCCCCCCCCAAGGTGAATTTGCCTAAGCCATATTCCAACTGGAGCATTGATTTGGCGCTACTGATTTCCGTAACAAAATTTGAAAGCAGCAAAACTGTGGCATGCCAGTACTCGCCCTGCAACTGCAATAGTGTCATGCTCATTGGATACTATCCCCTCGATTCAAAGAGCAAAAGTTAATTGATTTCGTATCGAGAATCGTAAGTTTGGGTGGGTGTTAGTCATTTTTTCCTGTTTTTTTGGCCATTTCCGACTCGCACGAGCCTACGTTCGAATGCGTATATGCTCTTACGATCAGCGGAAGTTCGTTCCTAAATTTTAGGATCAAAACGTAAAACTTAGGATCAAATCCTAAAACTTACGATCAAAACGTAAAACTTAGGTTAATTGGATGTGTTTAGGTGTGATTCAGAGAAACCTCTAAACGCGTTTTAAAAGAAAGCCACAGCCGACACCTTTTAGCAGCCGGATTGCTGTTCGTGAACAGGTTTTTTGGCTATGTGGAGGAGTCTGCGCGTCTTGTGCTCCAATGAACTGCATGTATCAGCATGGCCGAGGCCATAAATTGTATGGCAATGCATACCTGATTCATGTATGCCTTATAAAAGCATTTTAATGTGGACCTTAATTAGTCCTTTGCATGTAAACCTTTATTTTGCAATATATTTGCGTTAATTAAAGAAACTTATGTCCTTTGTTATTTATTTTAAAATTGAGGTACTAGAATAATATTTTTAGATTGCATTTATTGGTGTAGTTGTTTACCTTTGCTTTGTTTAATTATTTAAGCACATCTTTGGTCAGATGCATCACACTTACTGAGGAGAGGAGAGCGGGATAAAGTGCAGGATGTGGGTTACTGCTGTATTTTGCACAGACACAGCAGAGCTGGGGGCATGGAAAGGTCAGAAATCAAAGAATCCAGAGCAACACAGTCACAAGGCCCTTTCTGTTTGCAGGCTGCCCGATAATACCTGAGCCGCCATCTTGGCTGTTTCTAGGCTCATAACATGCAGAAGTTGCTGGTTGTTTTTTAATATTTGTGAGCAATCTGTATGTAGAGGGTGTGGGTAACCACACAAAAAATTTAAAGTTGTACCATTTGAAGCATAAATATTAAAATTAAATGCACAAGTAAAAAATGCAAGTTAACTAAAAATTAAACAAAGTAAGATTTACTTATGCAAATGCATTCATTAATGGTTGGTTACTACAAAATGAATGAAATAAAGAAAAATAAAAGACCAAATATTTAGAATGCACTTTAATGAGGTAAGTTTGTAGTGCGGAGCCGCAAGATCAGAAGGATTTACGTCCAGACAAAAAAGGAAAAAGGGCAAAACCAATGTTGCAACCTGAGAAATGAAACGGAAAATTCAGGATGGAAACTGACATAGGTCTGATTCCCGAACTGCCATACGAACGGACGTATATTTTAGGATAGAAACGTATTTGCTTATTGAATCACTCGCAAGTTCATACGAACGCACGAGCGGACGTGAAAAATAGGATGATCGTGACCCAAATCCAAGCTGTTACATGTTTCTTTGAATCAACCCATATGAGAAGCACTTTCACAGAGGATCCTGATCACCTGGTGTGAAAGGAGCCCAGATGCACTGACTGCATTTTTTAGCACAGTAGGACATTTCTGAAATAGGGCTTGATTCATTAAAGGTCGAATTGAAATTTTCGCATGTTTTTTTGAGAAAAAGGTGCGATTTTGCGCGCGAACATTCTACGCGCGATTCAACAATCCTGAAAGCTGTTTTACTTTCATTTTTGCCAATTCAATTTGAGTGAGAGAAAAAGCACTCGAAAATAATTCAATTTGTGTGGAATTTTCAAGTGAAAAACAATTCTAGTGATTCAGGTGCCATGGATTGGCTCCTCACATGAGTTAAAGTGTTTCACACGAATTTTTTACAGCAGGAGGAGAAAAGTCTGTTTTCTGACTTCCACCATGGATTCCTTCTATCCACTATACCTGCAAAAAAAGCCCATAGTGCACCATAAGGAGGCCTATAAACATGAAATTGTGTAAAATGATATTTAATATAGGCCCCTACACATGTTAGCAAAAACATTTATATGAAATAAATCATAGTGGCGCACACAGGACAGAGGACATGTTATGGTGGAGAATAAAATAGATGAGGCTCAATGTGCTTTCTGGATGCCTGAGTACAGCATGGATACAACTATCCCCGGGCACCATGAGGAAGACACATGAGCACGGTAACATGTGCGATGTTTTATTTACAACATTGCATACTGCTGCACAACTTGATAAAGTGATGTAAACAATGTCTAACGCCATGACAACATAAATATAGCAGACAGAAAAATGACCATCCCAAAATATGAAAAAAACATTTTTACTATCCTGGGTTTTGGTCCTTTACCCCGATCGGGGATGCCCCGCTGTGTGATACCACCCAGATCACTGATCTAAACTCACCTCTTCCTGGTTCTACGGCGCATGTGCGGCCGCCCATCCAACAGCGCACTTGGAGCAGCTGACGTCACGTCGTCTAAGGCCAGAGGCTCCAAGCGCACTGGCGGCCGCATCCCCCACTCCCCTCTAACAGGGAGTGTGCCTGCGCTGGCCATTCCCAAATGCCTGGCGCGGGCACGCGTCCTGCTTGAGGGATAGCAGGGATGTGGCCGCGGCTCACGCATGCCCCGTTGGACCGGGAAACAAGGTAAGTGTATGGGACGACCTGGGGGGTTTCACCCGATTTTGGATGCCCCAGGGGGAGGAAATCAATCGGGCCGGGTATCTGCCACATAGTGCCAGATGAGCGTCAGGTGAATGTCAAGTCCCGGTGCAAAAGGTGTATTTATCAAATCAAAAATCCAGAGCTCCTGTGAAAGTGCCAGGTAGCGTCACAGCACCGGCGATGAGTTGCCTATACTGCCAGACCAGGTGCTCACCCTGCACTGTGTGGCCTTATCCCATATATTTCAATGGACTGGGATGGTTGTAATTATTTTGGCCACTTTTGAAGCGAGATTCCTGGGCTGCTTGGAATTGTTTTTGGGCTCTCTATGCTGTGCTCTGTGGGCAAATAGAATTCTATGCCCTGCATTAAAGTGGACCAAAAGCGGCCATTAAGTCGATAAGACTTCGGGGCCACCTGGTTCTCTCTCCTTGGGGCCTCCGTTTAATAATTTGTGAATAGCTGGCACGGGCACGCCCCCAGCTGCAGGCTAACAGGGATGCAGCCATTGGTGCACTCGCCTTCATCGGGGGCCGATGAGACCTCTCGACAGCTGAGCAAGTGTGTGAGTGGAGCCACACTGACTGCCTGTGCATGCGCTGTTGCATTCGCAGTCATGTAAGTTTTACAGGCAAACCAGGGGTTTCACATAGTGGGTCATCCCAATTCGAGTACCAAAACCCAGGATATTTAAAATCCCGGGTTTTGGTGCACTTTAAAGTGGACCAAAACCCACTGTGAACATAGATCTTATAAATTCCTGGGCTGATCAATTCCCTCCCCCCGGGGCATACAAAACGGGATGCCCCACTGCGTGAAACCCCCCAGGTCGCCCATAAACTTACCTTCTTTCCCGGTCCAACGGCACATCCCTCCAGCAGGGCATGTGCCCACGCCAGGCATTTGTGAATGGCCGACGTGAACATGCTCCGTTAGAGGGAAGCAGGGGATGCGGGTGTCGGCACGCTGATTGGACGAGAGGCTGCACATGCGTCGTAGGACCGGGAAGATGCGAGTTGGTTTCGGCAACCTGGGGGGGTTTCACACAGCGGGGCACCCCAATTCGGGGTAAGGTCCAAGATCCAGGATAGTCAAAATCCTGGGTTTTGGTCCACTTTAATATGTGTGGTGAGTATACCGATCACCATTCACAGAGCCTCACAAGTGACGTGACACAAGGGGCCCGCTGGGACTCTGTTGCCCAGGGGCCCACAAAACCCTGGAGCTGACCCTGGATGCAACAGAAACCTTTAATGTGGTTTGGAAATGTAAGTACATCAGGCCTAATTGGGGCGACCAAACTAGCACTGTTCCAGATATCTGCATGCTAATGATGACGCTCAGGGAAACATCACTCGCATATATTATATATATATATATATATATATATATATATATTATATATTATATATATATATAATAACCCTTTAAATGCCAGTCTACCTGGAGTCTGTCACCCTTTGTTGCCAGACTATTTTGCACTATTTTGCGCTCCCCATGTTCAAATGTGATTTTTGAAGGGATTTCCAGGGATTTCCCAGGAAAATTATATATTGTTTTTTTCAGCTTTAACATGAAATGTCTTGTTTGTCATTTTTTAGGTGTATTCTCAATATTTTTGGGTGAAATATGTGCAAAAAAATCTATTTTTTACAATTTGTAATTTTTTTTGTAATAAAGAATGTAAGTTCGTCAATAAAATCTTATTGCGTGTGAAATCCCAATTTCTCCCAGTCACAGCGATACCACATATGTTTTGTTAGACACCCTTTCCTGCCCAGGAGACTCCCCAAAAACTGAAACAGCGCTTTAGGGGATTTTCAGATAAAATACAACTTTGCTATGCGCACCTTGAAGTTTTTCCAGAAAAACAACCGTTTACATTGTAAATACCCCCAACAAACTGTATCTTCTCTGGAAGTACACACCTCAAGCTTTCTAGGCGTACCAGGCTTGTTGATGTGGCCATAGTTTTCTGGAAGTAATCCCTCAATGTATTCTTTGGTTGCAAAGAGTTTCCCTAAAAAAAGGATAAAAAAGCAGAATCAAAGCCACATGTTCCTAAAAAAAACTATATACAAACAAGAAAAAACAAGTTTAATCTGAAAAAGCAACATCCCCCGAACAGAACGATACCCAACATGCATTGCTACTGTCAAGGGAAGAGTTGCCAAACACCCCAAAGTAAAGCATGTGCGTAACGGTAATTTTACTTGAACATTTTAGCTCTGCAGACAAAGTGCGCACCTTCCGATTTTTCAACCAAAACAACCCTTTACATTTGGAATATCCCCCATAAACCATATATTCCCTGAAAGTACACATGTTAAGCTTTCTAAGCATACCCAGTGTCAGTGTCCGCTTACCGGTCTCCCGTTCCAGCGGCGTCTCGGGGCCTCAGCCGCCCGCTCCCGCTGCGCAGCCACCTGTCCGGAGGCCGCGGCGGGCGGCAGCTTCTGTTCCGGCTGGCGCGCACGCGCCTCTCTCCTCAGCCGGCGGCTCCAGCTGCACTAGGGGGAGTGCCCCACTGGGACTGGGCCAATCGGCTGTTTTGGAGTTCTGGGCTGTACGCCCTATGTTGACCAATCCTTTTGAAGTTCAGAAGTTGCACCAATCACCACACTGATTCTCCAGGGCCAATGATGCCTGATCCCTATATAACCTCACCCCAGTCAGTTTGTCATTGCCTGTTATAGCGCTTAGACCCTCGTTTGTTACTTACCTTGATATTGATCTGTGTTCCTGTTGCCGACCCTTGCCTGCCTTTGACCATCCTCGATCTACACTCCTGTTGCCGACCCTTGCCTGCCTTTGACCATCCTCGATCTACACTCCTGTTGCCGACCCTTGCCTGCCTTTGACCATCCTCGATCTACACTCCTGTTGCCGACCCTTGCCTGCCTTTGACCATCCTCGATCTACACTCCTGTTGCCGACCCTTGCCTGCCTTTGACCATCCTCGATCTACACTCCTGTTGCCGACCCTTGCCTTGAACCTAGACTACGATCTGTCTATTGCAATTGTTCTGTCGCCACCTCAGATCTACTGTTGCCAACCTCCAGCCTGTCCTTGGACTTCCGTCTTACGCTCAAATTCAGGCTACCCAATTCCACTTCCAGCCGTGGGTTCTCCAGTCCTCTGTACAGTAAGGCTTCATCCTTTGAGCCATAGAAGTCCTGGGGGCAACCGATCCCGAGCAGGCGTGTTCTGCGTCTCGGCAAGCGGGGGCTCCTATAGGTGAAGCTCCAAGTGGTTAATTGCGGTACCTGGAGAGTGACATTATAACAGGCCAAAAAGTTAAATATGGAAGACCTGGTACAGCAAGTTCAGGCGATGGCCACTGCTATCAATCAACTTGCCCAGAGAGTGGCCAATCAAGAAACCCGCCAGATTACTACACCCGCTGTACCACCTCATATTCCTGAACCAAAGGTTCCTTTACCAGAAAAATTTTTGGGAGACCGGGCCGGTTTTTCAAACTTCAAGAATTCATGTGAACTCTATTTCAGGCTGCGGCCTTTATCTTCAGGCACAGAAACTCAACGGGTGGGTTTAATCATCTCTCTGTTACAAGGAGACCCTCAGTCATGGGCTTTCAGCTTGCTTCCTGAAGATCCTGCCTTACACTCAGTTACATCCTTTTTCTCGGCCATGGGAGTGCTTTATGCGGATCCAGATCGACGGTCCACGGCAGAGAACAGGCTTCGGACTCTGAAGCAGGGTCGGAATTCTGCCGAGGGCTACAGTCTTTGGGTCTTTGCCTCTACTGTGGGTCCCCGGGGAATTTTGCCAGGTCTTGTCCAAATAAGGGGTATTCGGTGGGAAACTTTCTCGCCTAGATCAGGAAGAGGGTACTGATCTAGGTGGGTTGAAGCACTACTCTCATCATGATAAGATGTTAATTCCTACGGTGCTTTTCTGGGGTCTTTCCAAACAGGCAGTATTTGCTTTTGTCGATAGCGGAGCTGCAGGTAACTTCCTGGATCGGAACGTAATTTCCATCCTGGGAGTTCCACTGGTACCCCTTGAAAAGTCTCTCCAGGTTCTGGCCATAAATGGGAAGGCTATCCAGGGAGGACCGGTCAGTCACAAGACCCCTCCTCTCAAATTGGTGGTTGGCTCATCTCATTCTGAACACATAGAATTCCTGGTGTTTGATTGTCCTGAAACACCAGTAGTTTTGGGATACCCATGGCTAAAGCTCCATAACCCCATGTTTAACTGGCAGTCTGGAGATCTGGTTAGGTGGAGTGATTACTGCAAGTCACATTGCTTCTCCACTGTCCTTAGGAGTGTTCAAATTTTGCCCCAGGAACTACCTCTGCCTTATACAGATTGGGCAGATGTTTAATAGGTGATTTATTTAATCAGGAAGTGGGGGCTCGAATTTTTTCTAAACTAGATCTAAAGGGGGCCTACAACCTGATCCGTATACGGCAAGGGGATGAATGGAAAACGGCTTTCAATGTTAAGGATGGTGATTATGAATATTTAGTCATGCCTTTTGGTCTTTGCAATGCTCCTGCGGTCTTTCAAGACTTTGTTAATGACGTGTTTCGTGACTATTTGGGTAACTTCGTAGTGGTTTATTTGGATGACATCCTCATTTTTTCCAAAAACCTTTCCGAACACAGGCAACATGTAAAACTGGTCCTTCAGAAATTGAGAGAAAATAATCTATACGCTAAAATCTCTAAGTGTATGTTTGAGGTCACCTCCGTTCCCTTCTTGGGGTATATTATTTCTAGTCAGGGGTTGGAGATGGATGCGGGAAAGGTTTCGGCAGTACGGGATTGGGTACAACCCAAATCCTTAAAAGAATTACAACGCTTTTTAGGATTTGCTCATTTCTATCGACGTTTTATCAAGGGTTTTTCTAGTATCGTTGCTCCTCTCACCAATCTCACCCGCAAAGCCACGTTCACTGTTAACTGGTCACCATCAGCTATTGAAGCCTTTTGTGTCCTAAAACAGGCTTTTACTTCGGCGCCAGTCTTAGTGCACCCTGATGTCAACAGACCTTTTGTTATTGAAGTAGATGTGTCTGAATTAGGTGTTGGAGCTGTTTTGTCGCAATTCTCTGGATCTCCTGAACGTATGCATCCATGTGCCTATTTTTCTCGGAAGTTTAATACCGCAGAACAAAATTATGATGTCGGCAATAGGGAACTATTAGCTATTAAACTGGCATTTGATGAATGGCGTCATTGGTTGGAGGGTTCCTTACATCCTATTACTGTATATACCGATCACAAAAATCTCGAGTATATAGGCTCCGCCAAGAGGTTGAATTCTCGACAGGCCCGCTGGGCATTATTTTTTTCGCGTTTCAATTTTATTATTACCTTTAAGCCGGGTGTAAAAAATACTAAAGCAGATGCTGTGTCGCGCATGTTTGGTGAGTGTAAAGATCGGGGAGATACTGGTGAACCTATCTTACCTGCAGGTTGTGTAGTCGGGGCCTTGCTCCCTGATCTCTCTAATGTTTTGGCGCCGTTCCAAGATGAATCGTCTGTAAATGTACCTATAGGATGTCACTTTGTACTGCCGCATTTGCGTTCTGATGTAATCCGTGAATTCCACGACGCAAAAACTGCTGGGCATCTGGGAGTTCATAAAACTTTTATTTTAGCTCGACGCCACGTATGGTGGCCTTCTATGAGACGTGATATCACTACCCTTATCGACGCATGTTCCGTTTGTGCACGAAGTAAAGGGGTACACAAGGCCCCTAGTGGTTATCTGATTCCCCTTGAGATCCCTAAAGAACCATGGTCTCACATTTCGTTGGACTTTATTGTTGATTTGCCTCTTTCACATGGGAACACTGTGATTTGGGTGGTCGTCGATAGATTCAGTAAGATGGCTCATTTCATTGCTCTACCCAAGCTACCCTCGGCTCCTGAACTTTCGCGCTTATTCATCTCGCATATTTTTCGGCTTCATGGTATTCCAGTAAATATTGTTTCCGATCGGGGTGTGCAGTTTATATCACGATTTTGGAAAAATTTTTGTTCACGCTTGGGGATTCAGGTTTCTTTATCCTCCGCATATCATCCCCAGTCTAATGGGCAGACTGAAAGAACAAATCAAAGCTTAGAACAATATTTAAGATGTTACATCTCTGACACTCAGGAGCAGTGGTCGGAATTTATTGACTTTGCCGAATTTGCGTATAATAATGCGCCGACTGACAGTACTAAAATATCCCCTTTCTTTTGTAATTATGGAAAGAATCCTAAGGCTTCTTCTATTTCTGCAGCACCTTCTGATTTTCCGGTGTTAGAAGAGTGGCTTCAGAAACGGAAGGATATTTGGGCATGCGTCCAGGAAAATTTAGAAACTATGCGCGCTAAATATAAGAAATTTGCTGATCGTCGTAGATCTCAGGAACCTATCCTTCAGTGTGGAGACCTTGTCTGGATTTCCACTAAGAACATTGCTCTCCGGCAGCCTTCTTATAAACTGGGTCCTAAATTTATCGGTCCTTACCCCATTATCAGGAAACGTAATAATGTGACCTTCAAAGTTCAGCTCCCTCCTACTATGAAAATTTCCAACTCGTTTCATGTATCACTGTTGAAACCAGCTAAAAACTCTTCTCCTGCTGGTCCTCCTCCTGTTTTAGTGGATAATGTGCAAGAGTATGAAGTGAACAAGATTCTGGATTCGCGTAGGGTTTGCTACAGTATTTAATTGATTGGGTTGGTTACGGTCCTGAGGAGAGGTGCTGGGTTTCTTCTTGTGATGTCCATGCCAGGGCTCTTGTACGGAAATTCCACCGTGACAATCCGGGGAAGCCGGGTGAGGGTCCGGAGGCCCCTCGTGAGGGGGGGGGGTAATGTCAGTGTCCGCTTACCGGTCTCCCGTTCCAGCGGCGTCTCTGGTCCTCAGCCACCTGTCCGGCGGCCGCGGCGGGCGGCAGCTTCTGTTCCGGCTGGCGCGCACGCGCCTCTCTCCTCAGCCGGCGGCTCCAGCCTCGTCTCTCGTGCTCGCGTTTGTTTATAAAGGCTAATTAAATTAAAGGCCCAGCTGCACTAGCGGGAGTGCCCCACTGGGACTGGGCCAATCGGCTGTTTTGGAGTTCTGGGCTGTACGCCCTATGTTGACCAATCCTTTTGAAGTTCAGAAAATGCACCAATCACCACACTGATTCTCCAGGGCCAATGATGCCTGATCCCTATATAACCTCACCCCAGTCAGTTTGTCATTGCCTGTTATAGCGCTTAGACCCTCGTTTGTTACTTACCTTGATATTGATCTGTGTTCCTGTTGCCGACCCTTGCCTGCCTTTGACCATCCTCGATCTACACTCCTGTTGCCGACCCTTGCCTGCCTTTGACCATCCTCGATCTACACTCCTGTTGCCGACCCTTGCCTGCCTTTGACCATCCTCGATCTACACTCCTGTTGCCGACCCTTGCCTGCCTTTGACCATCCTCGATCTACACTCCTGTTGCCGACCCTTGCCTGCCTTTGACCATCCTCGATCTACACTCCTGTTGCCGACCCTTGCCTTAAACCTAGACTACGATCTGTCTATTGCAATTGTTCTGACGCCACCTCAGATCTACTGTTGCCAACCTCCAGCCTGTCCTTGGACTTCCGTCTTACGCTCAAATTCGGGCTACCCAATTCCACTTCCAGCCGCGGGTTCTCCAGTCCTCTGTACAGTAAGGCTTCATCCTTTGAGCCATAGAAGTCCTGGGGGCAACCGATCCCGAGCAGGCGTGTTCTGCGTCTCGGCAAGCGGGGGCTCCTATAGGTGAAGCTGGCTGCGGAGATTGGGGGTTGAGGTCCTTACCAAGAGAGCTGAAGTTATCCAAGTGGTTAATTGCGGTACCTGGAGCGTGACACCCAGCTTGTTGTAGTGGGCTCATCTTTCTGGAATTAATCCCTCAAAAAGTTGGTTGCGCAGGGTTTCCCTAAAAAATTTATAAAAAAGTTGAATAAAAAACACCTTTTCCTAAAATATAATTATGCAAACCAGAAAAAACAAGCTAAGTCTGAAAGCGCAAGGTTTCCCCGAACAGAACAATACCCAACATGCATAGCTACTTTTAACCCTTTTAATTGTCAGCCTACTTGAGATTTTGTCACCCTCTGTTGACAGGTCATTTTTCCCCATTTTGCGCCATGTTTTGCGCCATTTTTGCTGGAATTTTCAGGAAAATTATATATATATTTTTTTGCAGCAGAGTTTAGGCTTTAACATGAAATGTCTTGTTTGTAAATTTTATTCTGTTTTTAGCAATATTTTTATGTATTTTATTATATTTTATTATATAATGACTGTCGTCCTGAGGAAGTAACGGGCATACGTTACGACACGCGTTGGCGGACATATTGACGGGGGAGGCCCAGTTGGTCTGTATTTTTATGTATCTTTTGTTCTATGTCTTTTCATCTACTTCGGTTGGTCCTTACATTCCTATCAAATGAATATAGATTCATAGCACAGGCACTTTATTATTTGTATATATGACTGTTTTTTGCACTTTTTGCACATTATTATATTTTCACATT
This sequence comes from Gastrophryne carolinensis, assembly GCA_027917425.1. Lineage (NCBI taxonomy): Eukaryota > Metazoa > Chordata > Amphibia > Anura > Microhylidae > Gastrophryne > Gastrophryne carolinensis. Next base: position 169,100,722 of record CM051235.1, on the reverse strand, counting down.
GTGGATTATTGTATATAATGTACTTTTATTAGATGAGTTTAGATTTTTGTGGTAGTTTATCAAATCATTGTGGGCCACCATTATTCCTAGCATTGGGATATTTATTGACTTGTATTACTATGAATTGTTATGATGGATCCCTGGCGCCCCCCGGTGTCTATTGTGTATATGTGATGTTGTCTTAAATGTATTGTAATCTGTTGTTTTTGGTAGCCATATGTACTTTCAATAAAATAGTATTTCTGAGGGTAGTGTCACTTTTTGTAGGTCTTTGGCAGGTTTTGGGGGTGCGTGGGGACCCCAATTGCTTGTTTGTTAACAATATTATTAAGTAAAAAATAAATAAATAAATAAATAAATAAAATGTTAAAAAATTGACCCCTTAATTTAAAAAAAAATATATATTTTATTAAAGAAAACCATATTGCATGTGAAAGCCCCATTTCTACCGATTAGAACGGTACCACATATTTATCGGTAGCCCCCTGTTCCTGCCCAGGAGACCCCCCAAACTGAAACAAGTATTTTAGAACATTTACAAATAAAATACAACTACCATCCACACTACAAAGGGTTAAATCGAGAAACATTTTTGGGGGGGGTTTAAGGGTTAAAAACCCTTAAAAATAAAGAAAAATAAAAGAAAAAATAAAGAAAAAAATTGACATGGGGTCCCCCTTACCCGAAGTAACCAGCCCGGGACCAGCTATGCAGGGCTTGTAGAAACAGGGCGCAGGGGCCAGCTTTTGTGGCCTGCACCCTGCAGGCTACAAGCCCGAATAGCATGGGCTCTTCTGCCCCCCCCCCCCTGGGCTTTGGGAAGGCAGGTAATGGGGGTTCCGGGGGTTAATGGCAAGTCACCCGCTAGCCGCAGGTGAATTGCCAGCCCCCAGCCTTGTGAACTGGTATAGGGACCTCATGGACCCCCTCTTTATGCTGTAACATATTGCTTCTTTGAAACGGACTGTTGGGTTGTGCCTTGATTGCGCTATCCATATACGCCAGTATATCCCTGTATATGCCACTCTCTGTAATGCCGTATTTATATTCTGTTATGTTCTGATATCAAACTGTACTCTGGCGCCACCTGGTGGTGTCAATTATGTACTGCTTTGCTGAATGATGATTATGCTATTTTGCAATGTCTATCCATGAAACACTATTAGATGTATGAGAACTGAATACTGGTGCCACCTGGTGGCAGTTTCCCTTTATTGCAATATTCAATATATGGCTTATGGGAGATGTGGCTTACTTCGATTTAAATGTTGGCGAACATTGTATCTTCAATAGAAGGAACATTGTATATATTCTGTATTGATTGTGCACTATATTTGAATACACCTTTTTGCAATCTACAACCCGCAGTAGTAAGGTGTGCATTTTTTTTCATATATTATTAGAACCTCATGGACCCCTTACCGGTTCACAAGGGGTTAAATGTAAATAAAAAAGACACCACACAAAGAGAAAAAATTAATACTCACCTCCCATCCATCCTGGAGCACTGTGTCCCTCGGCAATCACTGGCTTCTGCTCACCTACTGGAAGCCTTTTATAGCTGCTGGGTGACAGAACATAAAGGGTTAATTAAAAAAAAATGACATAGGGTCCCCCATTTTTTGGGGAGATTTTAAGGGTCAAAAATCCCCCCAAAAAATTGACATGGGGTCCCCCTTACACAAAGTAACCAGCCCGGGACCAGCTATGCAGGGCTTGTAGAAACAGGGCGCAGGGGCCAGCTTTTGTGGCCCTGAGCCTGCAGGCTACCCGCCCGCATAGCCCGTGGCCACGGGACCCGGAAGAGGGTTCTCACCTGAAGCCTGCACTCGGACTCCCCCCGTCCCCCCCCCCCCCCCGGTGAAGAGGAGATCGGAAGCAGAAGGATCGGGCGCGGAGGTGAGTAAATGACAGTTTTTTGTTTTTTTTTTCCTTTACAGCCGAACTGTCAGCGCTGGAAACGGGGGGCGGAAGACGGAGGATGACGGGGGAGGGATCGGGGGCCCCACGGAGGAAGAGGGGACCCCCAGCTTCACATCAATACCAAAGGTAAGTGTTTATTTTTTTATATTTTTTAACTTAACTAAAAGCCAGGCACATAGTTTCAACGTGCTTGGCACTTAACGGTAGGAGAAGCAACCACGTAGAAACTACGTGCTTGGCATTTAAAGGGTTAATGGATCCACATACCAATGTCAAAACTAAGAACTGTTAATTTACAAACCACACAAATAAATAGGTACAATAACAACAGATGTAAAGCAATGTAATAGATATTGCCGGCGCGTGTTGGGCTGGTTTCGCTATATCGATGACGTGTTACTGCTGTGGCTGGGGGCTGAGGATGAGTTGGATGACTTCATTAATACACTTAATGACAATCCATACAATATCTATCTTACAACACAAAAGTCAAAAACTAATGTCACATTTTGGGATTTAAATATCATGATGACCAAAGACGGCAAGATCGAAACAGATTTATTCCGTAAAGCTACCACGACCAATGCATTATTGCATTATGAAAGCTTTCATACCACCTCATTGAAAAACAGGATACCAGTTGGTCAGTTCCTACGGGCGCGTAGGAACTGTTCGGAAGAGGTGAGTTTTCAACATCAAGCCAGAGATCTTAGTGGCCGCTTTGAAAAGAGGGGTTACCCCAAACAAATAATTAGACGGGCGTGGGACCGAGCGGAATCCACGTCAAGGGACTTGCTCCTGACCCTGAAAAGAAAGAAACAAGGAAATTCTGAGATCAGATTTTGTACCAGATATAATCGGGATTGGGGCAAACTTAGATCTATTTTGCAGAAACATTGGAACATATTAGAGTCTGATCCGGATCTTGTAAGGTGGATACATAGGGGCCCACAGATGGTGGCCCAACGAGCACCAAATATCAAGGACCTCGTATGTTCCAGCCATTTCAGACAGACCTCGGATTGGCTCACAGAGCATAAAGTCATAGATAATTATCCTTGTGGTAGATGTTCCCTGTGTCAATATATGGTCAAGGATAAGAGTGTATGTAATTTGATTACTGGTAAAATCTTTAAAATTCGACAGTTCATTAACTGTCGCACCACAGGTGTTATCTATGCATTATGGTGTTCTTGCCCCAAAATGTACATTTGGGAAACTAGAAACAGCCTTAAGGCCAGGTTGCAGGCCCACATCTCTAGTATACGCCTGGCGGCCATACATTTGGGGCAAGGCAAAATAATAACTCCGGTCGCCAGACACTTCCTACATGCACATAGTGGCGATTATAAACATCTTAAGGTTATGGGTATCGAGAAGATTGGGGTGGGACAAAGGGGGGGTGATCTTAAACGCAAATTACTTCAACACAAACTCAGGTGGATTTACTCTTTGGACACACAGCATCCTGGTGGTCTTAAGGAGGACGTGTCCTTTACACCTTTTTTGGGGTAGGTCTTTGGTATGGTTGTGGGTAAGCACTTAGTCGTTACCTGGTCGTTGCTGACCAGGTTGAATGATGTTTTTGGTTAAATATGCACTTTATATTTTGTTGGGTTATTATTATATTTTTCATTTATTGCACTTCACTTTTGATAGATATGGGTTGTATTTCATGTTTTTTCACATTTTCTCACATATTGTATTTATGCAGATTTTTTGATAAGAAGCACATTATGGTTTGGATGTCGGACGCTGTGCCCCAGACTTCCTGAGAGGAGGAGCTACCCAACGCCGTGAGCAATGAGAACAATCGGCATCGGCGAATGTATATTTGGGGATGCCCCCTCCACATGATGTTGTGTCCCTATGAGGATGCCACCATTGATCTTATGCACCCTTGGAGAAGAAAATTGCTTGCCTTTGTCCCCCCTGCCCCCATGGTGACCTGGGGATATTGGAGCGTTTGCTGACATCTGCTGGTTTCTATGCCTTCTGCGATTGGCTGTCTTGACATCAGTTGCCCTTATGTATTTGAACTACCTAGTGTGAGCTGATGGGATGCCCTGTCAATGGACTCATTGAGACATTCATCAAACGTACCTCTTTTGTGACCTTTTAGAATTGGGGTTTTCTCATGATATAGATACAGACATTAAGTCACCCCATCTTTTGATATTAGACTATGCAGTAATCATAAACCTGTTTTACCATTAGAATGTGCCCTGTTTGCTTCCCTATAGAATATTTTTCTGTATAACATATAATTGGTTTAAGAGCAAATGGTACATAATTTTCTTTGTTAGAACTATTATTATATACTGTGATACATTTAGTATTCAGGTGACTCTCCAAATAAGTGATTATAATATCTATTATAAGGTGTATGTCATATATGTTTATTTGTTAGCTATAGGACATATTGGGTAACCCATGGAAACACCTCCGCTGTATGTGTGCCCGCATTGCCGCACGGTATGGGTGCGCGCGGCGCATTTTGTGGCCGTGCGCGCACATCTTACCAATTTATCAATCTGTCGGTTTGGGTCGAGTCTAATGTTGGACCCTTCCCCTTTAATTTCCCCCCCCCCCATCCATTGGATCTGTTATGGTGTCACACGTATGGGAGGCGTGACCCTAACAGCGTCCCCACCTGTGATATATAGGTGTATACACTTCATAATAATGTTTTATTATGTTAACTTTGCATAGCGAGATCACGGTGTTGAGGCCGGCCTTAGCATTCTTTGTGTTGACGTGTGGTTCTCCCGGGTTGCTGCGTGGCGCACTACCGGCTGGGTGCGTCGCCTGGTAACAAGTGGCTTGGCTTCCATGTGGCGCACCTCCGGCCGGAGTGCGTGCGCGTGGCGCCCGGCCTATTCATACGTTGGACAGCTGGCATACTGTGATACTCGCCTCCTTGCTTATCCCGCAGGTGGGTTTGACACGGGCTGGTGGGTGGGGGCTCATTATCTGTGGGGGTGAGGTGAACAAACTGATTGACTTTAGCCTGTTATTGGCTATCTTTATTGCTGTGCGGGGATGCGGACCCTTATATAGTGGGGCTGTGTGGGGGGTTCTTTGTATGCAATCGCCCTGAGGAAGTAGTGCAGGTGACACTACGACACGCGTTGGCGTTTCCCCCTTGTGGGGGTGCTCCAGTTGGTCTGTATACACAATTTTTGTTTTGTTATCCTTTTGCTTACTCTGGCTCGTTCTCCTGCTTTATGGTATGAGTTATATTTACTAATTAAGATTGTTAGTTATGGAATTGTGATTTCCTAATATTATTGCACTGGTTAGTGCTTACTTTGCACATTTTGCATAATTTTGCACATTTATTGCATATTTTGCACAACTTTGATTGTTCACTTAAGAGCCTATATATTAGTTTTTAGGTGATATATTTCTATTATGATCTTTATCAGACCACTGGTGCCCCCTTGTGTTTTTGTGTGTTTATGTTGTTCAATTGTGTAATTGTTATGATGTCTTTTTATTATATGTAATTGTAAATAATAAAATGTAGATATTTTCTTATACTTTTGAGGGTGGTGCCATCTATTTCATAGACCCTTGGCAACTTTTGGGGAAGTGTGGGATCCCCTTTTGCTTTTTGGTATTTGATTGTTTGTTGCTGGGGGTACTGTGCACACCATTACCTTTTGGATTAGTGTGGAATACTGTGTGTGGCAATAAAGGTTAGTGCTGCCCATCTAGCTTGTCTAAATTTGATGTAAAGCAATGTAAAGCAACACTGCCAAAAGGGAACCTAAACCACCATCACCAAAAAATGATGCACCGAACCAATGCAAAGTGCAAACTTAAACATAATTAAACATTAACAATGACATGTACTTTTCCACATTAATTAGAAAGTCCAGAAACACAAAGCAAAAAAAATTCTCACACACAGCATTTGGGTATGGAAAATTCGTGCATTTTTTCACTCAGTTTCCCAGTTGTAAAGTGATTTTCAACTGCACACAAAAAAATTCACCCGCAAATTTGCACACACGAATTTAATTCAACTGCCTTTGTGAATCGCTCCTAAGGGCTTGATTCATTAAAGGTCGAATTCAAATTTTCGCATGTTTTTTTTGAGAAAAAGGTGCGACTTTGCGCGCCCAAATTCTACACGCGATTCAAGTTTTACTTTCGTTTTTGCTAATTCAATTCGAGTGAGAGAAAAAGCACTCGAAAAAATTCGATTTGCGAAAATAATTTATGTGGACTTTACAAGCAAAAAACTATTCTAGTGATTCAGGTGCCATGGATTGGCTCCACACATGAGTTAAATTCAAGTGTTTCACACACATTTTTTACAGCAGCTTTCAGGAGGAGAAAAGTCTGTTTTCTGACTTCCACCATGGAGTCCTATCCACTATACCTGCAAAAAAAGCCCATAGTGCACCATAAGGAGGCCTATAAACATGAAATTGTGTAAAATGTATTATTATATTTAATATAACAATATTATTATATTTTTTATATTTAATTAATAAATATTTAATATACACATATTAGCAAAAACATTTATATAAAATAAATCATGTGCAGTAACATGTGCAATGTTTTATTTACCACATTGCATGCCGCTGCACAACTTGATAAATGTAAGTGATGTAAACAATACCTAACAATGTAAACAATACCTAACGCCATGACAACATAAATGTAGGAGACAGAAGAATTACCATCCCAAAATATTAAAAAAACATTTGGGTGTTAAAGTGGCCCAAAACCCAGGATTTTTACTATACTTTCCCTTTCCCCTGGGGCACCCGGATCGGGTGTGCCCGCTGTGTAAAACCCTCCAGATCGCCGATGCCAACTCACTTCTTCCCGGTCCTACGGCACATGCACAGCCGCTCATCCAATCAGCATGCTCGGAGCCGCTGACGCCACCTTGTCTAAGTCTTCGTCTAATGCCAGAGGCTCCGTGCGCGCTGGCGGACGCATCCCCCGTTCACCTCTAACAAGGAGCGTGCCCGCGCTAGCCATTCGCAAATGCCTTGTGCGGGCACGCGCCCATGCTAGAGGGATAGCGGGGATGTGGTTGCTGTTGGACCGGGAAACAAGGTAAGTGTATGGGGCGACCTGGGGGGTTTCACACAGCGGGGCATCCCGATTTTGGATGCCCCTGGGTGAGGGAATCACTTTAAGAAACTCTAAGGCCACTTAGTGCCAGGTGTCAGAATGTCAGGTCCCAGTGCAAAATATGTATTTATCAAATCAAAAATCCAGAGCACCTGTGATAGTGCCAGGTAGTGTCCCATCTATCATCAGTGCCATTGCTGAGTTCCCTACAGTGTCAGACCAGGCGCTTACCCTGCACTGTGTGGCCTTGTTATAATTATTTTGGCCATTTTTGTTAATTTTTTATTTGGCTGGTGCATGTGCCACGGGATTCCTGGGCTGCTTGGAATTGTTTTTGGAAGTATTTTTTTGTACTTTTGTGTTGCGCTGCAAACTTGTGATTTAGGCCGTGCCTGAGCGTGGGAGCGCACCACAGACTGCAGGGAGGCCAAGGATATGCCGAGACCCATAAATCTGGCGTGGATCCACGGAAAGGTATTTGTGGGGGTTCCTAGGGTGTTTCACACAGTAGAACATCCCTAATAGGGATGCCCCGGGGGTTGTAAGTTGCCTGCGTGTATTTTAAGTGATCTTTTAGATCCCAGGCGAATCTTCCTCTTTAAACTGGACCAGTCGCCACCATGGAAGGCCCTGGAGTCTAAAAGGCTCCCCAGTATTCCTGCTGATGTGTGCGCTCCCACACCCATCCATTCAGACAGTCCAAATGCAGGGTAACGTGCACTCCACAGGGAAACCTGCTCCCTATGCCGACGCTGAATCCAAAACAACGGCTTTATGCCCTACATTAGTATGCACGGCATAAATCACTGATTGGATAAGCTCATGCACTGTGGGAACAGCAGAAAGATGACTGGAGTGGGAGATCAGGGGGTTTGTAACAGCAGGACATCAGGATGCCCGTAGGGCAAGGATAGTGAAAATCCTGGTCATTGGTCCACTTTAAAGTGGAACAAAACCTGCAATGCCCCATGGGTGAAACCCCCTCAGAATGTCGCTATTCACTCACCTCTTACTCGTTCCAGCGGCGCATGCCCGGGCTTTCGTCCAATGACAGCTGTCTGCCATGACTATGTCATTCAACAAATGGCTCTCATTGACTTTAATGGGGAGTGCGCGCTGATGCATCCCCAGTGGCACCTGCTCCTGTCTCAGCCTATATGATTGGCTAGGGCAGGAGCAAGCACATGCCACAGGGGGGATACGCCAGCATGCGCTCTCCATTGAAGTCAATGAGAGCCACGGCAGATGCCTCGCATTGGAGGAGAGCCTGCGCATGCGCCATAGGAACGAGGCAGAGGAGAGTGAATAGGGATATTCTGGGGGGGGCGGGTTCACACAGCATGATATCCTAACTCAGGATGCCATGGGAGAAAGCCAGTGTACAGTGGAATATTTGAGATTTTTGTTAAAGTGGACCCAAACCCAGCTGGCTCTGCAGTCTAACAAACTCCTAATGTGGCCAAATCCCTATCCATGGGCCATCCCGCTGTGTAAAACCCTTAGGGATCACCTGTATACTCATCTTGCCTGTGATCCCACAGCTCATCCCCGGTTTACCACAGTTTATGTTCAGGCGGGAGCTCAGACAGACAACCTGGGTGCTGGAGCACACACATCAGTCGGAGGGAAACCGGGGATGCTGTTCATTCCCTGCTCTCTATGCCGTGCTCTGTGGACAAACAGAATTCTATGCCCTGCATTAAAGTGGACCAGAAGCGGCCATGAAGTCTATCTCCTTGGGGCCTCCAATTAATGATTTGTGAATATCTGGCACAAGCATGCACCCAGCTGGAAGCTAACAGGGATGCAGTTATCGGTGCACTCGCCTTCATCGGGGCCTTAGCCGATGAGACCTCTCGACAACTGAGCAAAGCAGAATGGAGCCAAGTGTACTGACTGCCTGCACACTTGCGCATGTGCCGTTGGGTTGGAAGTCAAGTATGTTTTACAGGCAAACCGGGGGGGTTCACATAGTGGGTCATCCCAATTTGAGTACCAAAACCCAGAATATTTAAAATCTTGGGTTTTGGTGCACTTTAAAGTCGATCGATTCCCTCCCCACGGAGCATCCAAAATCGGGATGCCCCACTGTATGAAACCCTCCAGGTCGCCCATACACTTAACTTCTTTCTCGGTCCAACAACGCATGCGTGAGCTGCATTTCCACTATCCCTCTAGCAGGGGACGTGCCCGCGCCAGGCATCTGTGAATGGCCGACGTGGGCACGCTCCCTGTTAGAGGGTAGCAGGAGATGCGCGTGTCAGTACGCTCAGAGCCGCTTGCCTTAGACGATGTGACGTCAGCGGATCCAAGCTCGCTGATTGGATGAGTGGCTGCGCATGCGCTGTAGGACCCGGAATAAGTGAGTTGGTTTTGGTGCACTTTAATATGTGTGGTGAGTATACCGGTCATCCCAGGGGGATTCACAGAGCCGCACAAGTGACGTGACACAAGGGGGGCGCTGGGACTCTGGAGCTGGCCCTGGATGCAACAGAAACCTTTAATGTGGTTTGGAAATGTAAGTACATCAGGAATATATGGGGCGACCAAACCAATATCTATACTAATGATTACACTCATGGCAGCGCTCACATTCGTATATTAATGGATCCACAGAGCAAAGTCAAAACTAAGAACGGTTAATCTACAAACCACACAAATAAATCGGTACAATAACAATAGATGTAAAGCAATGCAAAGCAACACTGCCAAAAGGGCACCTAAACCACCATCACCAAAAAATGATGCACCGAACCAATGCAAAGTGCAAAATTAAACATAATTAAACATTAACAATGACATGTACTAGTCCACATCAATTAGAAAGTCCAGAAACACAAAGCAAAAAACAAAACAAAACAGAACAAAGAGCAACAAGGGATCATACTGTTCTGCTACAAATTAGGAAGCAGTAGAAGAAATTCTCACACACAGCATTTGGGTATGGAAAATTCGTGCACTTTTTCACAAAGTTGTCCAGTTGTAAAGTGATTTTCAACTGCGCACGAACAAAATTTGCCCGCAAATTCGCACACACGAATTTAATTCAACTGCCTTCGTGAATCGCTGCTAGGTTTAAAAAATTCTCACATTTGAATTTATTTTCCAAGCGTTAATTTTTTTTTTCTACCTTTAGTGAATCAAGGCCTAAGTTTCAAAAATGCTTGCATGCAAATTTATTTTCCAAGCGCTATTTTTTTTCTACCTTTAGTGAATCAAGGCCATTGTCTGGGATAATCAGGTCAATTCAGCATCAGTCGAGAACACATTCTAGTGCAGTGTCTGGTTCAAGAACTTTCCTTTTCTGCCTTCCACAATTTAACAAGCACCTTTTTATGTGCACTGTTTTTTTTAAGGGGAAATTCACACACAAGCCCAGGCGCAAGCTTCTTGTTTTAAGTTTTCCTGCTTGCAAAAAAGAAATGCAAATGCGGTCACAGTTGCGTGATCCAGGGACCATAAATAACCTTAGAGACAGGCTATTAAAGTGGACCAACAGTCAAAAATGACTTATACCTGACCAACACAACAAACAGTGCTCATATGGATCCCTTCCCAGGGCAATTCAGATTTCTGCACATAAAACTCCTGCTGTGGTAAATTTTAGAAACAATCCTGTTCAACGTACTCTCCCTGTATTCACTTTACAGGTAAAAATAGGTGTATGAGTGGGGAGCATGCGTGAGTGAGTGAGCAGACCACCGCTCCAGCTACCCCGCACGCACGCACGCTGCAATGCTCCTTCCTCACCTGCTGCTCGTCCCCGCCGAGTCTTCCCCCTCCCTCGCTGGAGGCTTGACTGAGGCTTGACTGAGACGCTGAGACGCTGTGACGCTGATGGTCTCTAATATTCGAGGAGCTGCCCGCCAACGGAAGCTTTGCCACTGCCACTGGTGCACAGCAAGTACCTTTGCTTTTGCCCCAGCAAGCGCCCCAACGAGGAGTCAGGTCCTTAACCTGCGGGTGGGGCGGGTGCCGTACCTGGCTAGCTGAGGGGACCGCAGTGAGAGACGCCTGGGATTTGCTCTGGGTGATCTCCCCGCCGCGGGCGTCTGTTCGGGAGGTCACCGAGTAGCGCTGCTGTTGACCATGGGAGTGCTGCAGACCGCTACTTCACTGACTCTGGCTGGTGGATGACGACGGCATTTGTATATCCTGCTTGTATCTGCGGACGGTCTGAAACAGGCTTTACTTTGTATCCTTTTTATGTATACTTTCTATGTAGTGGTCTCCCCTCACAGGGCAGGCGGGGGTTTATTTACTTTTCTGCAGCTGCTAAGAATTGTTTTGTGCTTAAACGTCAGGGGCTCCAGTGCCTGAGTTTTTTGCTGCTTTTTCTTTTTGATTCAACTTGCTAGCCAGAGACTGGGCTGTGTAGGGCAATGGGTGTCTGGCTGAGGAGCAGGGCTGCATTAGTGGCGGCATGCAATGTTTATGGATCATACACTATCATTATAGCCTGGGGATAGTGCTTTGGAATGAGTTTCTGCTCTGCCGTTTGGCTTGCGCAGCTGCAGTATGAGGAATGCATAGTAGCAATACACTCTCTCATTCCATTCAAACGCCCCGCCGCCCACTACGTTTGTTATTTACATAACATCTACTGTGAGACAGCACTGAAGCAGACTTTAATATATGGCACATATGGATTGTACCACACCTTATCAACAGCAATTTAAATGACTCAGCTGGGTTGCACTATCGCTCGGCTGCCATTGCTGTAATATGGGGTATGCTCAGCAACAATACAATCTCATCACTCCCTTTAAATGCCCCGCCGCCTACTAAGTCTGTTATCTATATAATAGCTCCTGTCAGACAGCGCTGAAATTGGTTTTAATAAATGGAGCATATGGATTGTATCACACAATATCGTCAGCAACTTAAATTACTCTGCCTGGTTGATAGGCCTTTCTATCTAAAAAAAAAAATAAAAAAATAAAAATTAACATTAAATAAAAAAGAGAAAAGCCTTAAATAACAAAATTGATTAACTATATTGACCTGTCTAACTTTGGGCATTCTTTACTGCCGGTTGCTGGGTCAAAACCATCCTCCAGCCTTTAGTCTGAATTTATTCCTGGAAATATTGTCCAGATTTAGAACCCAAAATTCTGAGACACTAACGTGAATAAAGTAAACTTTAACTTTTATAAAAAACCACAAATATGTCGCAGAACACTAAGAAGAATTTATTTAAGCCGACTTCTATAGCTTCCTTCAGTCAGGGCCCTAATACCAGATCTAGAGGAGACAACCCGTCGATGAGGATGGACGGTAGAGACTTACCGTATTTTTCGCCCTATAAGACGCACCTGCCCATAAGACGCACCTAGGATTTGGGGGAAGAAAATAAGAAAAAACATTTTAAACCATTTTAAACCAAAAACGCACCATTACAGACAGTGTGGCATTCCCCTATCCAATTCCCATAGGCAGTGTGGGATGCCCCCATTCCATAGACAGTGTAGCATGCCCCCATCCCATTCCCTGTATATCTAGTGTGGCATCCCTCTCTCCCCATTCCCATAGGCAGTGTGGCATCCCCATCCCCCCATTCCCATAGGCTGTGTGGCATACCCCTCCCCCCATTCCCAAAGGCTGTGTGGCATCCCCCTCCCCCCATTCCCATAGGCAGTGTGGCATCCCCATCCCCCCATTCCCATAGGCTGTGTGGCATACCCCTCCCCCCATTCCCAAAGGCTGTGTGGCATCCCCCTCCCCCCATTCCCATAGGCAGTGTGGCATCCCCATCCCCCCATTCCCATAGGCTGTGTGGCATACCCCTCCCCCCATTCCCAAAGGCTGTGTGGCACCCCCCTCCTCCCATTCCCATAGGCTGTGTGGTATCCCCATCCCCCCATTCCCATAGGCTGTGTGGCATACCCCTCCCCCCATTCCCAAAGGCTGTGTGGCATCCCCATCCCCCCATTCCCATAGGCTGTGTGGCATCCCCATCCCCCCATTCCCATAGGCTGTGTGGCATCCCCCTCTCCCCATTCCCATAGGCTGTGTGGCATCCCCATCCCCCCATTCCCATAGGCTGTGTGGCATACCCCTCCCCCCATTCCCATAGGCTGTGTGGCATACCCCTCCCCCAATTCCCAAAGGCTGTGTGGCATCCCCATCCCCCCATTCCCATAGGCTGTGTGGCATCCCCCTCCCCCCATTCCCATAGGCTGTGTGGCATCCCCCTCCCCCCATTCCCATAGGCTGTGTGGCATCCCCCTCCCCCCATTCCCATAGGCTGTGTGGCATCCCCATCCCCCCATTCCCATAGGCTGTGTGGCATCCCCATCCCCCCATTCCCATAGGCTGTGTGGCATCCCCATCCCCCCATTCCCATAGGCTGTGTGGCATCCCCCTCCCCCCATTCCCATAGGCTGTGTGGCATCCCCCTCCCCCCATTCCCATAGGCTGTGTGGCATACCCCTCCCCCCATTCCCAAAGGCTGTGTGGCACCCCCCTCCTCCCATTCCCATAGGCTGTGTGGTATCCCCATCCCCCCATTCCCATAGGCTGTGTGGCATACCCCTCCCCCCATTCCCAAAGGCTGTGTGGCATCCCCATCCCCCCATTCCCATAGGCTGTGTGGCATCCCCATCCCCCCATTCCCATAGGCTGTGTGGCATCCCCCTCTCCCCATTCCCATAGGCTGTGTGGCATCCCCATCCCCCCATTCCCATAGGCTGTGTGGCATACCCCTCCCCCCATTCCCATAGGCTGTGTGGCATACCCCTCCCCCAATTCCCAAAGGCTGTGTGGCATCCCCATCCCCCCATTCCCATAGGCTGTGTGGCATCCCCCTCCCCCCATTCCCATAGGCTGTGTGGCATCCCCCTCCCCCCATTCCCATAGGCTGTGTGGCATCCCCCTCCCCCCATTCCCATAGGCTGTGTGGCATCCCCATCCCCCCATTCCCATAGGCTGTGTGGCATCCCCATCCCCCCATTCCCATAGGCTGTGTGGCATCCCCATCCCCCCATTCCCATAGGCTGTGTGGCATCCCCCTCCCCCCATTCCCATAGGCTGTGTGGCATCCCCCTCCCCCCATTCCCATAGGCTGTGTGGCATCCCCATCCCCCCATTCCCATAGGCTGTGTGGCATCCCCATCCCCCCCTTCCCATAGGCTGTGTGGCATCCCCATCCCCCCATTCCCATAGGCTGTGTGGCATCCCCCTCCCCCCATTCCCATAGGCTGTGTGGCATCCCCCTCCCCCCATTCCCATAGGCTGTGTGGCATACCCCTCCCCCCATTCCCAAAGGCTGTGTGGCATCCCCATCCCCATAGGCAGTGTGGCCGCTCTCCCCCCATTCCCACCCCCCTCCCCCCGTTAGTACAGGCAGGCGCCATAGTAAAAAAAAAAAAAAAAACTTAAACTCACCTGTCCGCTGACACCGCTGCGCTGAGCGGCCGGCTCCGTGAATGGGGTGGGCGTGGCCTGCGCCGCAGCGTCGACGCAGGCCACGCCCACCCCATTCACGAGCTGGCTCTGTCCCGGCCCCGCCGCTGCGATCGCTGTCTTTTCAGGCAGCGATGACAGCGGTGGGGCCAGAGACAGAGCCCCTGCCGCTCCTCCATCTGCTCCCTCACATGCGATCACGAAGGTCCGGGCAGCGGGTGGGCGTGGCCTGCGCCGGTGCAGGCCACGCCCACCCACTGCCGGGACCTTCGTGCTCGCATGTGCTCTGAGCCCGGCAGCAGATGGAGGAGCAGCAGGGGCTCTGTCTCTGGCCCCGCCGCTGTCATCGCTGCCTGAAAAGACAGCGATCGCAGCGGCGGGGCCGGGACAGAGCCCCCGCCGCTCCTCTGGCCTCTCGCAGTGTGCCAGACAACGCGGGAGCGCCGGGGACGGGTGAGTTTTTTTTTTTTTATTTTTTTTTTTTTTTTTTTACATTCGCCCGATAAGGCGCACTGACATTTTTCCCCCACTTTTGGGGAAAAATAAGTGCGTCTTATAGGGCGAAAAATACGGTAACTCAAGATATCCCTGGAACACAGAGGGAAACAAATCAATTGGACCATCTGAGTATGGCTATTCCGTCAGGAGGTACCCGGACCCCTAGAGAGATAGGTACCCATAGAGATCTTATTCATAGGGCTCATGAGCTACTAACACAAGCAGATAAAGAACTAATTGTGGAGACAGGGAATCTGAAAAGTCACAAACAATACCCCATCCCAGGGAAGATTAAAAAAAAATATTCAAGACTTGTCGGCAACGCAAGGAATAGTCTCTATACAAACTGCCAGCATTCTGCTCAATAAAGAAGGGAAAGAAGACTCAATAGCGTCGTTGGGGAAATCATATAGACTGTTACAAAATGACTTCCAGTTATTCAGAGAAACAATAGACAATCTTTTAACAGACTTTAAAAATACCTTACTACAATCGATACAAGAAACAGTCAAGCTTACAGTTAAAAGTGAATTTCAAGAACTCAAGGAAGCCATATATTCAATTACTCAAAGAATTGAAAATATTGAAGCGGATTTAGTAACAGTTGCTAGAGAGCGGAAACATATGCACTCAGCTCTGCATACTCACCGGCAAAACCTAGATGCAATCACTATGAAATTGGATGATATGGAAAACAGATCACGCAGAAACAATATAAAATTAAAAGGAATAGAGGTGACAGTTCCTAAACAGGACTTAAAGCATAGGATAGAAAAGATTTTTCAACATCTTTTACAAACAGAAGAAATTATTAAAGTTGATAGAACGCACCGCTTAGGCAGAATCAAAACAGGTCCACTTGGTCAGACACAAGATGTCATGTTTTATTCCGGATTATGCCGTTAAGGAGGAAATACTTTATAAAGCTAGGCAATCTAAAGAACATAAAACACATAATATGACAATTCAAATTTTTCAAGACTACTCGCAAAGAACTTTAAATAAAAGATACCACCTTAAGCCATTTCTAGCGGCATTACGCCAGGCGAACATTAGATTTCGTTGGATAGGTCACTTAATTCTCCAGATTCAAAAGGACGAAAGACAACTGATTCTAAGAGACGGAGATAATCTGAGGAAACTAATAGGGCAGTTAGGAATTGAAGTCCCATTAATTAGAGAATGGGAAAACGCAACGGATGACAACTTGTTGTTGCCATCTAATCTCATAATCGAATCATGGTCAGTCAATTCCTAAAGAGGAGTTCTCCTCTATTATGGGTATCTATGTGTGGCAGGATAAGTAGTAGACACAGTAGTGGGTAGCAGAACCGTGAACGGCATAACGGAAAAGGCTAGGTCAAGGAAGGTGGGGAGAGACACGGGTAAAGGAAATAAAAAAAATAAAAAATAAAAAATTTATAGATATGTTAAAGGAAGGGAAAAATTAAATACAAAATAGTGCGTGTGGAAATTAGGGTGGTGGTAGTAGTTTGGGTAGACCTAAATATTAAGGTCATATTGGGTATGAGAGAAAGTTTAATCTCTCGGAAACCCAAACTAGAGCGGGCAAAGGGAAGGTGGGAGGGGAACAAGGGAAACATGAGCATTATTGCTTGCGTGCATGAACTGAATCCACTAATTATACTTAGATATAGCACTAAAATAGATAGATGGTGTAAAGTAATATCCTTGAAATCTCATAATACACAGGACAAACAAATAAAAAATAACAAAAACCCTTTAGTAAAGAATCGGCTGGGATAATAGTAATTTAACTATAGCAACCTATAATATTCGTGGGGCAAATTCGTCATACAAAAGGAACAGAATATTGACGGATATTAAAAACTATAACATTGATATAGCTTTCCTTCAGGAAACTCATTTTAAACAGTATAAAACTCCACAGCAAACATTCCATGAATTTGGGACCATTGTCAGTAATGACTACTCCAAAAAATCAAGGGGCGTGGCCATCTTGCTAAGCAAAAAGATAAAGATCGAGAAATTGGTAGAATACAAAGATAAGGAAGCGCGCCTACTAATTTGGATAGGGAACCTAAACGAAGAAATCTGCACCTTAGTTAAAGTGGACCAACACCCAGGATTTTGACTATCCTGGGTTTTGGTCCACTTCGGCGGGGCACCCCGATCGGGGGTGCCCCGCTGTGTGAAACCCCCCAGAAAGCCCCAAAATCTTACCTGTCCCCGCTCCCACGTGACTGGACGGTCCAATCCCCGCCAACGTCCAGGCGGGGATCAGGAACGTCCAAGCGGCTGCCGCCGCCTCCCTCGCGTCACTTTCGGCACGCACGCGCCCCCGCCGGCCATTCGCAGACGGGCGGGCACGCGCAGGCCTACAGGGGCGCGAGGGAGGCGGCGGCGACCTGAAGATCAGGTAAGCGATTTGGGGTGTCTGGGGGGGTTTCACCCCGCGGGACATCCCGATCTCGAATGTCCCGCGGGGTGGGAGGTGATCGGCCCGGGAATCTTATAGATTTCCGGGCCGATCACCTCTCGGTGTTGGTCCACTTTAATCAACAGGGAGCTTTTATTAAGAAAACCATCAAAAAAATAGATGAGATCAAGAAAGGTATTATTATTTGGGGCAGTGACCTAAATTTGGTTACAGACCCCTCTTTGGATACAACAGGGAAGCCTGAAAACAGACAAAGCACTCTTAATGATTTTGCGCTCCGACAGGAACTCAGAAAACTACATCTAATAGATAGTTGGCGTTCTATCCATACTAAGGAAAGAAATTTCACCTGCTTCAACTCAGCTCACAAAATATATTCTAGAATAGACTACATCTTTCTACAACAGCATATGCTGTCGAGGATACAAAAGTGTGAGATTGGAAGGATGACAACTAGTGACCATGCTCCGGTTATTTTGACCATTTCTTGGGGAAAGAGAGCGGTAAGGGTAAACCATTGGTCCTTAGATACCAAGATCTTACAACAAAATACAGTAATGGAAAAACGTAAGAATTCTTTGCAAGAATACTTTCTACTTAACGATACCCCTGAAATGAATCCCAATGTTATCTGGGAGTGCCACAAATGTTTCTTTAGAGGAATAAATAAATAAATAAATAAACTTTAGGAAAACTAAAGAGAAAGAAGTTAAAATAATTTTAGAACAAATGACTAAATTAGAACACGCTCATAAGCAAACGCATACAGAGCAAACATATCAAGAATTAACTAAACTAAGGAACAAACTAAGATTAATAAGAGATTGTAACACCAAGCGTAATAGAAAGAATCAACAAGAACAGAAATTAAAACAAAGTATAGGGGGCAAAGACCTAGCTACATATTTGAATGATAGAAGAGCAACAAACTTCATAGAAGAGATATTGACCAAAGACGGCGAAAGGAAATTTAAAACTGAAGATATCATAAAGGAATTTGTATCATTCTATAAAAATATATATAACTTAGGAAAAACAGAACAGGACCACTCATCCTACCTTGAAAAGGTTTGTAGAAGTAAACTTGACGATAACTTAGTAAAAGAGCTAGAGAAACCGTTCACACAGAAAGAGTTAACTGAGACTATCGTCAAATTGAAGGATAATAAATCCCCCGGTGAGGATGGTTTACCGGCCGAGTATTACAAAGTCTTTGAGGACCAAATAGCTCCATTTATGCTTAAATGGCTGAATAATATTGATCGCCGGCACCCTCCAAGCTCAATAATGAACACGGCAATCATAAAACTTATTCCAAAACCAGGAAAAGATGGAAGGAACTGTAACAATTATCGACCTATCTCGCTAATTAATTGTAATTTAAAGATCTATGCTTCTCTAATTGCAAATAGACTACTCAAGGTGATACCTTCTATAATCTCAGGTTTTCAGGCCGTCTTTATTCCAAAAAGGGGTGTTAATCAAAACATCTCATTAGCAGTATATATAATTAATCATATTAAGGAATCAAAAACCAAAGCAATTGTGCTGGATTTAGATGCTCAAAAAGCCTTTGATAGGGTGTCCTGCTCCTATCTGGAAGCAATTCTCTACCATATTGGGCTGGGCCCTAGAATCACAGAAAAGATTATGGCCTTATATACTAACCAACAAGCCAAGCTAGAAATCAAAGGAGCTTTATCAGCACCATTTGCAATAGCCAACGGAACCCGTCAAGGATGCCCTTTATCTCCATTATTGTTTAATCTGCATGTGGATCCACTTCTGGCGGCGATAGAATCCGATCCACAACTTAAAGGAATCAAGATAGGAACCAGCGAAATCAAACACCTAACGTATGCAGACGATATATTACTAGTCCTTAGAGACCCTACTCCTGGTGCAATTACGAGAATAATGGAAATATTGGAACAATTTAAGGCACATACAAATTTTTCGTTAAATATAGAAAAATCGGTTCTGATGCCTTTAGGTATGAACAACATAGAAATAGAACAACTTAACAAGGAATTTGGATTCGCCATTAAATCTACTCATATTACCTATTTCAGAATAAATCTAACGGCTGACCCAGACAAACTTTATTCAGCCAATTTCCCTGAGCTTCTACAAATATTAAAAAAGTATATAATTAAGTGGTCATAACGCCCATTAAATATCCTGCCGCGTATTGCAGCAACTAAAATGTTCTTCTTACCGCAATTCATCTACAAAATCTTGAATATTCCGATCCAGATACCGAAGACTCTAATAGACAACATAGATAAATTACTGGGCAATTTCTACTGGAACAACCGCCGACACAGAATAGCTTACAGTTCGTTAATTAAACCAAAACTTCAAGGGGGCTGGGGGGCACCTAACTTATCCCGCTACATCATGGCTTCCCATCTACTTTGCTTAGTCAAATGGATCTCTACAGATAAAGACTCATTATGGGTACAAACGGAACTATACCCGCTTCACTCGAATAAGATCCAGATCCTAGAACCACAAACAACACACCCATTTAAACAAGTAACTGGGCATCCCATTATCCTGTCTGTATTGGGTTCGCTGAGAAAACTCGTAGGGAAACAAGAATATTTCCCATTTCCTGATTTAATGAAAACGCTCAAAAATGCTAACATTGGAAAATGGGAACCGGAGGACTTAGAGGTAGAACCTTATATCGAACCTAGAGTGTACCATTTGTGGAAGATTACTCGGACTAAGTCTAAATCTTCGATACTGGAGTGGTTGAAAAGAGAAAGTAAAACATATATAAAAGCTTTTCAAGCAGAACATCTTTTAAAGAATCTCCACCTCCCGGAAGCAACCTTTACTCCTACAGAGGTTCAACATCCTTTTTTAAAGGAACAACTTAGAAGACCACTGTCGTACTATTAAATGCTATTAAGTAAATCTAATAAATCGCATGAAGCAAGACAAATAAGAAAATGGGAAAGGGATCTGGGACTAGACATTACCCCTGAACAAAGGGAGAATATACTTAGATCCATCGATAACATCAAATCTCCAGCCCTGAAAACATTTAGTCTAAAATATTGGTATAGATTTTATTACACCTCTGACCATAACCAAGGGTTTACGAACTTCAGCTGTTGGTGGTGTAAAAAAACATCAGGCGACGGTCAGCCATCTGTGGTGGGGCTGCGAAAACATAAGACCTATATGGAACATCACAGAACAAGCTATTAAAAAAATAAAGAAGGGAGAATTTTCCATCAAAGCTAATGAGGCCCTACTTATCCCCGCATATAGCGGGAGACATCAATGCAAAGTGGCGATCGCAGCTGATTTAATGGGGAGGCTCATTTCACTAATTATATGGATAACTAGAAAAAGCATAGTCACTCGCTGGGGAGAATCAACTTATCTTGATCCATCGTCTTGGAAAAACCACCTTATTTGGCAAATGGAGAATGAAATTTGCCTAGCATCGGATCAGAATTACAGACAGGTCTTAGAAGAGGGCCTAGGAATAATTAAAAAAATGAAACTTAGACATGGTTAACTGGGGTTCAGGTCATGCACGTACGGAAGTAGGAAAACAAAAATGCAGTTTAGATTGGTGGGTATAAGGATTTATTTATATATTTGTATATCCATGCCCATACTAGTCTTTTGGCGGGGGGGGGGGTTTCTCTAGGGGGGTAAGGGGGTTAGGTAGGGGGTTGGTGGGTTTGAGGGGAGGGTGGGGAAGGATTGAGCATGTTTTAACTCAAGCTGCTCCGGTTATAGATAGGTCTGATTATGATGCAACCATACTCTATACACCATACAGTACCATTGTGATGATGGAACGCTTTGGTGAGGTGGAGCAATTTTACTGCTGACTGTTTGTAATGAAAAAAAATAAAAAAAATAAAAAAAAATAAAAACATTTTAGAAACAAAATGGCGGTTCACAGATCGCCAGGCTGCCTGCAAACAGGAAGTGCTGCTGGGTTTCCTGTTACTGTGTATTGTCAGATATGTCACTTGAATCAGATGCTGAAAGAGGAAGCGTCAAAATGGCAGCCACCACTAAAAATAAAAAAATTGGTAAGGTGTTTCAGCTTTGAGTGGATGCAGGAGCAAATATAAGTGCTGACAATGCTTCAGAATCATGCGGGTAGGTGGGGCAAATGAATCTGGGCGAGTTTTTTTTCCAACTGTTCCAGGCTGTTGGTCCAGTTAAAG
The DNA here is from genome assembly GCA_027917425.1 of Gastrophryne carolinensis. Lineage (NCBI taxonomy): Eukaryota > Metazoa > Chordata > Amphibia > Anura > Microhylidae > Gastrophryne > Gastrophryne carolinensis. The sequence goes on along the minus strand of CM051235.1, from coordinate 169,079,170 downwards.
ATGAGAAATCCCTCCTTTTTGTTGCTGGTGAGAATGGTGCTTTTGGTGTGTTTTTGTATCCTTTTTGGAGAGATGGAGCTTTTTGATTAATACATTGCTGACAGATTGATGAATCCTCATTGTGCTTTATCCCCGTGGATCCTAGTAGGATTCTTTTATTATTTTCTAATTCCCCAGATTTTACCAATGTTTTTACTTTTAATTTTATTTTATATTATTTAAAGTAAAAATATATATATTTGAATATTAAACAAAAAAACAATTATGTTATTGTGATGATTTCAAAAAGAAAAGGACTAGATTGGAATTTAACTTATTGTTAGGTGGAAAAATCTTTAAGATGGAGCAAGCACAAATTCTATCACTAAGGAGACAATATGGACCCTCTTCTGGTGTGATGTTTGTCTCCTAGGAAGGGTATGTAGGGTACCTCATTTTCCAAACAGAGATTGGCATCCAGTAATTTTACTAGCAATCCTGAGAGGGTATTAGGGGAATTTTCTAAATATAATAACAGCCTTTATTCAGCCCCTACTCTATTCAGCAAAGCCAAAGCAGATGAACTCTTCTCATATATACCCTTCCCCAAAATAAAAGATTCCCACACAGCTCACCTAGACAGAGCAATAGAAGAGGAGAAGGTTTAGATCACGATTAAACAGATAAAGGCTTCAAAGACCCCTGGCCCTGGTGGGCTAACAGGATGTTATTATAAAAAAAATTGCCATATCCTAGCACCCCATCTCACTCTGACTTGAATAGTCTTAAAACTGCTGTGGTTGCCTTAGGGGACTTGAACAGAGCTCAAAGTGTTTTGCCTAAACCAGATAAGGACCCGGGGAGTGCAATAACTATAGAATAATATCTTTAATTCATTCAATTAATTTCAAGCTCCTAACAAAAATTCTAGCTACAACTCTTTTCTAGCCTAATATATCCATCAAGATCAAGTGGGATTCACTCCTGGCAGACAAGCTTCACACAAAGCATTCGATGCTTTGACATGTACATGTTTTGTGGAGGCAAGGGTTTGGGTCATCATTTCAAAACATCTTAAAAAAATAATTTACAGATCCTAACGCAGTTAACAGAACAAAAGGGTTTGAGTCAGAAGTTACCAGCATATGTAGAGGAACACGTCAAAATTTCCCCATTGTCCCCCCTATTTGTGCTCTGAATTGAGCCATTGGCTAGAGCCATTAGATATAATGTGGACATACGTGGGCTGGAGTGTGGGGGCAGTGAACAGAAGTGTGCTTTATTTGCAGACGATGGCCTTGATTCACTAAAGGTAGAAAAAAAAGAATTAGCGCTTGGAAAATAAATTTGCATGCGAGAATTTTTCAAACCTAGGAGTGATTCACAAAGGCAGCTGGATTAAATTCGTTTGTGCGAATTTGCGGGCGAATGTTTTTCGTGTGCATTTGAAAATCACTTTACAACTGGAAAACTCAACCGCACAAATTTTCCATACCCAAATGCTGTGTGTAAGAATTTTTCTACTGCTTCCTAATTTGTAGCAGAGCAGTATGATCCCTTGTTGCTCTTTGTTCTGTTTTGTTTTTTGCTTTGTGTTTCTGGACGTTCTAATTGATGTGGACTAGTACATGTCATTGTTAATGTTTAATTATGTTTAATTTTGCACTTTGCATTGGTTCGGTGCATCATTTTTTGGTGATGGTGGTTTAGGTGCCCTTTTGGCAGTGTTGCTTTGCATTGCTTTACATCTATTGTTATTGTACCGATTTATTTGGGTGGTTTGTAGATTAACAGTTCTTAGTTTTGACTTTGCTCTGTGGATCCATTAATATACGAATGTGAGTGCTGCCATGAGTGTCATCATTAGCATAGATATTGGTTTGGTCGCCCCATATAGTCCTGATGTACTTACATTTCCAAACCACATTAAAGGTTTCTGTTGCATCCAGGGCCAGCTCCAGAGTCCCAGCGCCCCCCTTGTGTCACGTCACTTGTGCGGCTCTGTTAATCCCCCTTGGATGACCGGTATACTCACCACACATATTAAAGTACACCAAAACCCAGGATTTTGACTATCTGGTCCTTGCCCCCAGGTCGCTGAAACCAACTCACTTATTCCCGGTCCTACAGAGCATGCGCAGCCACTCATCCAATCAGCGAGCTCGGATCCGCTGACGTCACATCGTCTAAGGCAAGCGGCTCCAAGCCTACTGACACGCGCATCTCCTGCTACCCTCTAACAGGGAGCGTGCCCGTGTCGGCCATTCACAGATGCCTGGCGCGGGCACGCCCCCTGCTAGAGGGATAGTGGAAATGCAGCTCACGCATGCGTCGTTGGACCCAGAAAGAAGGTAAGTGTATGGGCGACCTGGAGGGTTTCACACAGTGGGGCATCCCAATTTTGGATGCCCCGTGGGGAGGGAATCGATCGACTTTAAAGTGCACCAAAACCCAGGATTTTAAATATCCTGGGTTTTGGTACTCAAATTGGGATGACCCACTATGTGAACCCCCCCGGTTTGCCTGTAACACATACTTGACTGCCAACCCAACGGCACATGCGCAAGTGTGCAGGCAGTCAGTACACTTGGCTCCATTCTGCTTTGCTCAGTTGTCGAGAGGTCTCATCGGCTAAGGCCCCGATGAAGGTGAGTTCACCTGCAACTGCATCCCTGCTAGCTTCCAGCTGGGGGTGTGCCTGTGCCAGATATTCACAAATCATTAATTGGAGTCCCCAAGGAGAGGGAATCAGGTGGCCCTGGAGTCTTATAAACTTCATGGCCACTTCTGGTCCACTTTAATGCAGGGCATAGAATTCTGTTTGTCCACAGAGCACGGCATAGAGAGCAGATAATGAACAGCATCCCCGGGTTTCCCTCCGACTGATGTGTGTGCTCCAGCACCCAGGTTGTCTGTCTGAGCTCCCGCCTGAACATAAACTGGGGATGAGCTGTGGGACCACAGGCAAGATGAGTATACAGGTGATCCCTAAGGGTTTTACACAGCGGGATGGCCCATGGATAGGGATTTGGCTGCATTAGGAGTTTGTTAGACTGCAGAGCCAGCTGGGTTTGGGTCCACTTTAACAAAAATCTCAAATATTCCACTGTACACTGGCTTTCTCCCATGGCATCCTGAGTTAGGATATCATGCTGTGTGAACCCGCCCCCCCCCCCCAGAATATCACTATTCACCTACCTCTGCCTCGTTCCTATGGCGCATGCGCAGGCTCTCCTCCAATGCAAGGCATCTGCCGTGGCTCTCATTGACTTCAATGGAGAGCGCATGCTGGCATATCCCCCCTGTGGCATGTGCTTGCTCCTGCCCTAGCCAATCATATTGGCTGAGACAGGAGCAGGTGCCACTGGGGATGCATCAGCGCGCACTCCCCATTAAAGTGGGCCAACACCCAGGGGTGATCGGCCCAGGAATCTATAAGATTCCCGGGCCGATCACTTCACACACCGCGGGACATCCGAGATCGGGTGTAACCCCCTCAAAACCCCGAAAAATCCTTATCTCTCCAGCCGCTGTTTCCGCCGCCGCCGCCTCTCTCGCGCTCCTCTAGACGTGCGCGCGCCCGCGCCGGCCGTCTCTGAATGGCTGGCGCGGGCGCGCACACGTCAAGAGTGACGCGCGGGAGGCGGCGGGCGCGATCCCTTGTTCGTCGGCGGGCATTGGACAGCGCACTCACGTGGGAGCGTGGAGAGGTGAGTTTTCGGGGTGTTTGGGGGGGTTTCAGGCAGCGGGGCACCCCAAATCGGGGTGCCCCGGGGAAGTGGACCAATACCCAGGATAGTCAAAATCCTGGGTGTTGGTCCACTTTAAAGTCAATGAGAGCCATTTGTTGAATGACATAGTCATGGCAGACAGCTGTCATTGGACGAAAGCTCGGGCATGCGCCGCTGGAACGAGGAAGAGGTGAGTGAATAGCGACATTCTGAGGGGGTTTCACACATGGGGCATTGCAGGTTTTGTTCCACTTTAAAGTGGACCAATCACCAGGATTTTCACTATCCTTGCCCTATGGGCATCCTGATGTCCTGCTGTTACAAACCCCCTGATCTCCCACTCCAGTCATCTTTCTGCTGTTCCCACAGTGCATGAGCTTATCCAATCAGTGATTTATGCCGTGCATACTAATGTAGGGCATAAAGCCGTTGTTTTGGATTCAGCGTCGGCATAGGGAGCAGGTTTCCCTGTGGAGTGCACGTTACCATACATTTGGACTGTCTGAATGGATGGGTGTGGGAGCGCACACATCAGCAGGAACACTGGGGAGCCTTTTAGACACCAGGGCCTTCCATGGTGGCGACTGGTCCAGTTTAAAGAGGAAGATTCGCCTGGGCAGCCATGGGGTCTAAAAGATCACTTAAATTACACGCGGGCAACTTACAACTTACAACCCCCGGGGCATCCCTATTAGGGATGTTCTACTGTGTGAAACACCCTAGGAACCCCCACAAATACCTTTCCGTGGATCCACGCCAGATTTATGGGTCTCGGCATATCCTTAGCCTCCCTGCAGTCTGTGGTGCGCTCCCACGCTCAGGCACGGCCTAAATCACAAGTTTGCAGCGCAACACAAAAGTACAAAAAAATACTTCCAAAAACAATTTCAAGCAGCCCAGGAATCCCGTGGCACATGCACCATCAAAAAATAAAGTAACAAAAGTGGCCAAAATAATTATAACAATCCCAGCCCATTGAAATGTATGGGATAAGGCCACACAGTGCAGGGTAAGCGCCTGGTCTGACACTGTAGGGAACTCAGCAATGGCACTGATGATAGATGGGACACTACCTGGCACTATCACAGGTGCTCTGGATTTTTGCACTGGGACCTGACATTCACCTGACACCTGGCACTAAGTGGCCTTAGCGTTTCTTAAAGTGATTCCCTCCCCCAGGGGCATCCAAAATCGGGATGCCCCGCTGTGTGAAACCCCCAGGTCGCCCCATACACTTACCTTGTTTCCCGGTCGAACGGCGCATGCACGAGCCGCGACCACATCCCCGCTATCCCTCTAGCATGGGCGCGTGCCCGCACCAGGCATTTGCGAATGGCCAGCGCGGGCACGCTCCCTGTTAGAGGGAAACGGGGGATGCGGCCACCAGCGCGCACAAAGACTTAGACAAGGTGGCGTCAGCGGCTCCGAGCACGCTGATTGGACGAGCGGCTGTGCATGTGCCGTAGGACCGGGAAGAAGTGAGTTGGCATCAGCGATCTGGAGGGTTTTACACAGCGGGGCACACCCGATCGGGGTGCCCCAGGGGAAAGGGGGTTACTGCACATGATTTATTTTATATAAATGTTTTTGCTAATATGTGTATTTTAAATATTTATTAATTAAATATAAATATAATAATATTGTTATATTAAATATAATAATACATTTTACACAATTTCATGTTTATAGGCCTCCTTATGGTGTACTATGGGCTTTTTTTGCAGGTATAGTGGATAGAAGGACTCCATGGTGGAAAAGTCAGAAAACAGACTTTTCTCCTCCTGAAAGCTGCTGTAAAAAATTTGTGTGAAACACTTGAATTTAACTCATGTGTGGAGCCAATCCATGGCACCTGAATCACTAGAATAGTTTTTCACTTGTAAATTATTTTCGAAATTGAATTATTTTCGAATTGAATTAGCAAAAACGAAAGTAAAACTTGAATCGCGTGTAGAATTTGCGCACGCAAAATCGCACCATTTTCTCAAAAAAACATGCGAAAATTTGAATTCGACCTTTAATGAATCAAGCCCGATGTGCTCATGTTTATCCCCCCCACACTACATTACCCAATCCCTTCAAATTGCTTTTTTGAAGAGGTTCTAGATCCGGACGCTAAATAGTTCTAAATCGGAGGCCTTAAGTCTGAGGTAAATAGTCTGAAGCAATCTTTTGATATCATCTGGAAAACTGATAGCTTATCTTACTTGGGAATTAAACTCACCCCTCAATACTTTATGATGATGATACATGATGCGCAAACTATCTGAGGATCTGGAATCGTGTTCTGGTTTGATGCAGTGATGGGTGGGTAGAATAAGAACCATCAAAAATGACCCTCCTACCAAAGATCCTATATCTTTTCAGAACACTTCCAGTACCACTAGTTAGGGCAGACCTTAAGAAATCTCATGCTAAATTATTGAAATTCATCTGGGCAAAAAAGGGTCAATGGATAAACCAAAAGAAGATGTACACAAGTAGAAAGAGGGGTGGGGTAGGTGTACCATATTTGTATGAATATTACACAGACGCACAATTAGCCCAACTGACACAAATATATGCTAGCAATGAAAAGTCGAGTTGGGTTACTATAGAGCAACAAGCCTGCACCAGCATCCTCATTGATGTCCTTGTGTGGACAGTTAATTCAAAAACACCTGCCCTACATTATCGAACTCCTTGGTTCTATGGGACATTTCCAATAAGGAATATAAATGGTCATCGCCACATAAACCAGTAGTCCCTTTGGATTGAACCCTGATTTTAAGCCTGGGAGAAGACAAGGTGTTCTTAAATGGTGGACCCAAAAGGGACTATATTGAATTGCGGATTTTCACTCTTCTATGGGTATTAAAGACATAGTATACTTTAGGGGACATTTTCAGATGCCAAGTAGAGAGGAATTTACATATAAGCAAATATTGCATTACATTAATTCTCTGAAGGCATCAGAGAACCCCACTATTGCCAATCCCACTATTTTTTAAAAACTTGGGTTTTCCCTGGGTGGAAAAGGAGCCATTTCAAACTTGTATAATCACTCGATTGAGATAGAAGGGAAATTGGATTTTATGAATAAATGAGAAAAGGATTTACAGCAGGACATAGATCTGGAGGATCTGGAGGAAATACAAAAAGAAAAGGAAACAAAAACACATGATTACAGGAGTTTTAGTATTTATACCTATCATTTATGTTCTGAATGGACTCAAAAAAGCGTGAATACTAAAATACATAAAACAATAGGACATTTTGATCAATCAGTATGGAGAACAAATATTCTGAAGGGCTGTAGCTGCAGAAATCAGAGACTTTGTAAGGAGTGCTTTCAGTTCTCGTTTAAGCAGGGTATGGTGCAAGATCTCGAATGGCTTTCTTGACTGCATTCGCATGAGCGCAAGTATCTTTCATGGATCCCCTATTGGAGAGAATTTGCAAATGATTACAGATGAGCGAACTTTTGAAAAATTCGATTCGACTGATTCGCCGAATTTTTCGACAAAAATCGTTTCGACCCGAATTTATTCGCGACAAATCGCTTAAAAACGGCTATTTCTGAGCCTCCTAGAGCCTCAATAGGGTTGTAAACCATTCTGCCTTGCTGTAACACGCATAGGATGCGTGCTGGGTTAGTTAAATAATACTTTGAATAAATATCACATGCAGATCAGAGGCATCGCTAATAGAATCGCAGAGCGGCACAATTGCAGAGAGTTGAAGTGGCATCACTATGAGGGGCAGGAGCCCAAACATTGGACACAAGAGACACTGGAGTTGGCAGCAGCAGGAGCCCAAAAATTGGATGAATCACACCCTGGAGTTGGCAGCAGCAGCAGCAGCCCAAACATTACTTTAAAGAGACACTGGGGTTGGCTTCAGGAGCCCAAAAATTGGATGATTCACACCCTGGAGTTGGCAGCAGCAGCAGGAGCCCAAACATTACTTTAAAGAGACACTGGGGTTGGCTTCAGGAGCCCAAAAATTGGATGATTCACACCATGGAGTTGGCAGGAGTTGGCAGCAGCAGCAGCAGCAACAGGAGCCCAAACATTACTTTAAAGAGACACTGGGGTTGGCTTCAGGAGCCCAAAAATTGAATGAATCACACCCTGGAGTTGGCAGCAGCATCAGCCCAAACATTACTTTAAAGAGACCCTGGGGTTGGCTTCAGGAGCCCAAAAATTGGATGAATCACACCCTGGAGTTGGCAGCAGCAGCAGGAGCCCAAACATTACTTTAAAGAGACACTGGGGTTGGCTTCAGTAGCCCAAAAATTGGATGAATCACACCCTGGAGTTGGCAGCAGCAGGAGCCCAAATATTACTTTAAAGAGACCCTGGGGTTGGCTTCAGGAACCCAAAGATTGGATGAATCACACCCTGGAGTTGGCAGCAGCAGCAGCAGGAGCCCAAACATTACTTTAAAGAGACACTGGGGTTGGCTTCAGGAGCCCCAAAATTGGATGATTCACACCCTGGAGTTGGCAGGAGTTGGCAGCAGCAGCAGCAGCAACAGGAGCCCAAACATTACTTTAAAGAGACACTGGGGTTGGCTTCAGGAGCCCAAAAATTGGATGATTCACACCCTGGAGTTGGCAGCAGCAGCAGCAGGAGCCCAAATATTACTTTAAAGAGACCCTGGGGTTGGCAGCAGGAGCCCAAAGATTGGATGAATCACACCCTGGAGTTGGCAGCAGCAGCAGCAGCAGGAGCCCAAACATTACTTTAAAGAGACACTGGGGTTGGCTTCAGGAGCCCAAAAATTGGATGATTCACACCCTGGAGTTGGCAGCAGCAGCAGCCCAAACATTACTTTAAAGAGACACTGGGGTTGGTTTCAGGAGCCCAAAAATTGGATGATTCACACCCTGGAGTTGGCAGCAGCAGCAGCAGGAGCCCAAATAATACTTTAAAGAGACCCTGGGGTTGGCAGCAGGAGCCCAAAGATTGGATGAATCACACCCTGGAGTTGGCAGCAGCAGCAGCAGCAGGAGCCCAAACATTACTTTAAAGAGACACTGGGGTTGGCTTCAGGAGCCCAAAAATTGGATGATTCACACCCTGGAGTTGGCAGGAGTTGGCAGCAGCAGCAACAGGAGCCCAAACATTACTTTAAAGAGACACTGGGGTTGGCTTCAGGAGCCCAAAAATTGGATGAATCACACCCTGGAGTTGGCAGCAGCAGCAGCCCAAACATTACTTTAAAGAGACACTGGGGTTGGCTTCAGGAGCCCAAAAATTGGATGATTCACACCCTGGAGTTGGCAGCAGCAGCAGCAGGAGCCCAAATATTACTTTAAAGAGACCCTGGGGTTGGCTTCAGGAGCCCAAAAATTGGATGATTCACACCCTGGAGTTGGCAGCAGCAGCAGCAGGAGCCCAAATATTACTTTAAAGAGACCCTGGGGTTGGCTTCAGGAGCCCAAAAATTGGATGAATCACACCCTGGAGTTGGCAGCAGCAGCAGGAGCCCAAACATTACTTTAAAGAGACACTGGGGTTGGCTTCAGGAGCCCAAAAATTGGATGAATCACACCCTGGAGTTGGCAGCAGCAGCAGCAGGAGCCCAAATATTACTTTAAAGAGACCCTGGGGTTGGCTTCAGGAGCCCAAAAATTGGATGATTCACACCCTGGAGTTGGCAGCAGCAGCAGCAGGAGCCCAAATATTACTTTAAAGAGACCCTGGGGTTGGCTTCAGGAGCCCAAAAATTGGATGATTCACACCCTGGAGTTGGCAGCAGCAGCAGCAGGAGCCCAAATATTACTTTAAAGAGACCCTGAGGTTGGCTTCAGGAGCCCAAAAATTGGATGAATCACACCCTGGAGTTGGCAGCAGCAGCAGGAGCCCAAACATTACTTTAAAGAGACACTGGGGTTGGTTTCAGTAGCCCAAAAATTGGATGAATCACAACCTGGAGTTGGCAGCAGCAGCAGCAGGAGCCCAAATATTACTTTAAAGAGACCCTGGGGTTGGCTTCAGGAGCCCAAAAATTGGATGATTCACACCCTGGAGTTGGCAGCAGCAGCAGCAGCAGGAGCCCAAATATTACTTTAAAGAGACCCTGGGGTTGGCTTCAGGAGCCCAAAAATTGGATGATTCACACCCTGGAGTTGGCAGCAGCAGCAGCAGGAGCCCAAATATTACTTTAAAGAGACCCTGGGGTTGGCTTCAGGAGCCCAAAAATTGGATGAATCACACCCTGGAGTTGGCAGCAGCAGCAGGAGCCCAAACATTACTTTAAAGAGACACTGTGGTTGGCTTCAGGAGCCCAAAAATTGGATGAATCACACCCTGGAGTTGGCAGCAGCAGCAGCAGGAGCCCAAATATTACTTTAAAGAGACCCTGGGGTTGGCTTCAGGAGCCCCAAAATTGGATGAATCACACCCTGGAGTTGGCAGCAGCAGGAGCCCAAATATTACTTTAAAGAGACACTGGAGTTGGCTTCAGGAGCCCAAAAATTGGATGATTCACACCCTGGAGTTGGCATCAGCAGGAGCCCAAAAATTGGCCTAAAGACATAAATATGTTTTGCACCATTTGGAAAGTGTAAAACGTGGCACCATGCTGAATCTAGTCGCATGCATCAGGCATTGGTGGGTGGAAATCCTGGCTGATCCATCCCTGATTCATTTTGACAAAGGTGAGTCTCTCCACATTTTTAGTTGACAGACGAGTTCTCCTCGCCGTAACTATGGCCCCCGCCTCACTATACACCCGCTCAGATGGCATGCTACTTGCCGGGCAGGACAGCTTTTCCAGGGCAAACTCTGCTAGTTGCGGCCACAAATCAAGTTTGGCTGCCCAGAAGTCCAGCGGATCCTCAAGGTGTGTTGGCATGGTCATGTCAAAGTATGACATGACCTGCTGGTTGAGGTCCTGCTCCAGGTCTTCCTGCTGCTCATGAGTAGCCTCACTATGCGGGTGTAGAAAGCTACTCATTAGCAACTGAAGACTGAGGCTGCTGCTGATGGAGCTGCTGCTGCTGCTCCTGCCAACCCCTCCAGCGGCCATGGCAGTGGAAGGTGAGCGCAGAGGTCCCCTCGAGTCAGACCTGCGAGAGTATGGACCATGGCGCAGATAGGCATCGGCCAACTGCCTACGTAGAATGTCTTTGTAGTAGTTCAGTTTGTCCTCCCTCTCGGTGGGTTTAAAAAATGCCCCCATTTTGTGCCGGAAGCGAGGGTCCAATAAGGTGGACAGCCAGAAGTCATCCCGCCGACAGATGGAAACAATTCTGGGGTCACTACGCAAGCACGTGAGCATGCTTCCTGCCATTTGCGCAAGTGACTCGGATGGACTACCTGTCTCCATCTCCACTGCATACTGCCACGGTGTGCCCGGGTCCTCTGTCTCGCCTTCCTCAAAAACCTCTAGCTCCTCTGGCTGCTCCTGCTCCTCCTCTCCTGTCCGCTGACTAGATAAACCAGCCATTTCGCCAAGCCTAAACTGTGTTTCGCTGGGCAACTCCTCCTCCTCCTCTTCCTCCTCCTCCTCCAGTTCAGCTCCAACGGGGTTCATGTGGCCGTAAGATGTAAACGGCATGTCTCCAGTGCCCTGACCAGCCATGGTTTCCAACATGTGCTGTAGTACATGAAGCAGTGGAATCACGTCGTTCATCCCGTAATCCTGCCGACTAGAGATGAGCGAACTTTTGAAAAATTCGATTCGACTGATTCGCCGAATTTTCCGACAAAAATCGTTTCGACCCGAATAAATTCGCGACGAATCGCTATTAAAAACGGCTATTTCTGAGCCTCCTACAGCCTCAATAGGGTTGTAAACCATTCAGCCTTGCTGTAACACGCACAGGATGCGTGCTGGGTTTGTTAAATAATACTTTGAAGAAATATCACATGCAGATCAGAGGCATCGCTAATAGAATCGCAGAGCGGCACAATTGCAGAGAGTTGAAGTGGCATCACTATGAGGGGCAGAAGGAGCCCAAATATACACTGGAGTTGGCCTCAGGAGCCCAAAAATTGGATGAATCACACCCTGGAGTTGGCAGAAGTTGGCAGCAGCAGCAGGAGCCCAAATATACACTGGAGTTGGCTTCAGGAGCCCAAAAATTGGATGAATCACACCCTGGAGTTGGCAGAAGTTGGCAGCAGCAGGAGCAGGAGCCCAAATATACACTGGAGTTGGCCTCAGGAGCCCAAAAATTGGATGAATCACACCCTGGAGTTGGCAGAAGTTGGCAGCAGCAGCAGCAGGAGCCCAAATATACACTGGAGTTGGCCTCAGGAGCCCAAAAATTGGATGAATCACACCCTGGAGTTGGCAGAAGTTGGCAGCAGCAGCAGCAGGAGCCCAAATATACACTGGAGTTGGCCTCAGGAGCCCAAAAATTGGATGAATCACACCCTGGAGTTGGCAGGAGTTGACAGTAGTAGCAGCAGGAGCCCAAATATACACTGGAGTTGGCTTCAGGAGCCCAAAAATTGGATGAATCACACCCTGGAGTTGGCAGAAGTTGGCAGCAGCAGGAGCCCAAATATACACTGGAGTTGGCTTCAGGAGCCCAAAAATTGGATGAATCACACCCTGGAGTTGGCAGAAGTTGGCAGCAGCAGGAGCAGGAGCCCAAATATACACTGGAGTTGGCCTCAGGAGCCCAAAAATTGGATGAATCACACCCTGGAGTTGGCAGAAGTTGGCAGCAGCAGCAGCAGGAGCCCAAATATACACTGGAGTTGGCCTCAGGAGCCCAAAAATTGGATGAATCACACCCTGGAGTTGGCAGAAGTTGGCAGCAGCAGCAGCAGGAGCCCAAATATACACTGGAGTTGGCCTCAGGAGCCCAAAAATTGGATGAATCACACCCTGGAGTTGGCAGGAGTTGACAGTAGTAGCAGCAGGAGCCCAAATATACACTGGAGTTGGCTTCAGGAGCCCAAAAATTGGATGAATCACACCCTGGAGTTGGCAGAAGTTGGCAGCAGCAGCAGCAGGAGCCCAAATATACACTGGAGTTGGCTTCAGGAGCCCAAAAATTGGATGAATCACACCCTGGAGTTGGCAGAAGTTGGCAGCAGCAGGAGCAGGAGCCCAAATATACACTGGAGTTGGCCTCAGGAGCCCAAAAATTGGATGAATCACACCCTGGAGTTGGCAGAAGTTGGCAGCAGCAGCAGCAGGAGCCCAAATATACACTGGAGTTGGCCTCAGGAGCCCAAAAATTGGATGAATCACACCCTGGAGTTGGCAGGAGTTGACAGTAGTAGCAGCAGGAGCCCAAATATACACTGGAGTTGGCTTCAGGAGCCCAAAAATTGGATGAATCACACCCTGGAGTTGGCAGAAGTTGGCAGCAGCAGGAGCAGGAGCCCAAATATACACTGGAGTTGGCCTCAGGAGCCCAAAAATTGGATGAATCACACCCTGGAGTTGGCAGAAGTTGGCAGTAGTAGCAGCAGGAGCCCAAATATACACTGGAGTTGGCTTCAGGAGCCCAAAAATTGGATGAATCACACCCTGGAGTTGGCAGAAGTTGGCAGTAGCAGCAGCAGGAGCCCAAATATACACTGGAGTTGGCCTCAGGAGCCCAAAAATTGGATGAATCACACCCTGGAGTTGGCAGAAGTTGGCAGTAGTAGCAGCAGGAGCCCAAATATACACTGGAGTTGGCTTCAGGAGCCCAAAAATTGGATGAATCACACCCTGGAGTTGGCAGAAGTTGGCAGTAGCAGCAGCAGGAGCCCAAATATACACTGGAGTTGGCTTCAGGAGCCCAAAAATTGGATGAATCACACCCTGGAGTTGGCAGAAGTTGGCAGTAGCAGCAGCAGGAGCCCAAATATACACTGGAGTTGGCTTCAGGAGCCCAAAAATTGGATGAATCACACCCTGGAGTTGGCAGAAGTTGGCAGTAGTAGCAGCAGGAGCCCAAATATACACTGGAGTTGGCTTCAGGAGCCCAAAAATTGGATGAATCACACCCTGGAGTTGGCAGGAGTTGACAGTAGCAGCAGCAGGAGCCCAAATATACACTGGAGTTGGCCTCAGGAGCCCAAAAATTGGATGAATCACACCCTGGAGTTGGCAGGAGTTGACAGTAGTAGCAGCAGGAGCCCAAATATACACTGGAGTTGGCTTCAGGAGCCCAAAAATTGGATGAATCACACCCTGGAGTTGGCAGAAGTTGGCAGTAGCAGCAGCAGGAGCCCAAATATACACTGGAGTTGGCTTCAGGAGCCCAAAAATTGGATGAATCACACCCTGGAGTTGGCAGAAGTTGGCAGTAGCAGCAGCAGGAGCCCAAAAAATGGCCTAAAGACATAAATATGTTTTGCACCATTTGTAAAGTGTAAAACGTGGCACCATGCTGAATCTAGTCGCATGCATCAGGCATTGGTGGGTGGAAATCCTGGCTGATCCATCCCTGATTCATTTTGACAAAGGTGAGTCTCTCCACATTTTTAGTTGACAGACGAGTTCTCCTCGCCGTAACTATGGCCCCCGCCGCACTAAACACCCGCTCAGATGGCACGCTACTTGCCGGGCAGGACAGCTTTTCCAGGGCAAACTCTGCTAGTTGCGGCCACAAATCAAGTTTGGCTGCCCAGAAGTCCAGCGGATCCTCAAGGTGTGTTGGCATGGTCATGTCAAAGTATGACATGACCTGCTGGTTCAGGTCCTGCTCCAGGTCTTCCTGCTGCTCATGAGTAGCCTCACTATGCGGGTGTAGAAAGCTACTCATTAGCGACTGAAGACTGAGGCTGCTGCTGCTGATGGAGCTTCTGCTGCTGCTGCTGCCAACCCCCCCAGCGGCCATGGCAGTGGAAGGTGAGCGCAGAGGTCCCCTCGAGTCAGACCTGCGAGAGTATGGACCATGGCGCAGATAGGCATCGGCCAACTGCCTACGTAGAATGTCTTTGTAGTAGTTGAGTTTGTCCTCCCTCTCGGTGGGTTTAAAAAATGCCCCCATTTTGTGCCGGAAGCGAGGGTCCAATAAGGTGGACAGCCAGAAGTCATCCCGCCGACAGATGGAAACAATTCTGGGGTCACTACGCAAGCATGTGAGCATGCTTCGTGCCATTTGCGCAAGTGACTCGGATGGACTACCTGTCTCCATCTCCACTGCATACTGCCACGGTGTGCCCGGGTCCTCTGTCTCTCCTTCCTCAAAAACCTCTAGCTCCTCTGGCTGCTCCTGCTCCTCCTCTCCTGTCCGCTGACTAGATAAACCAGCCATTTCGCCAAGCCTAAACTGTGTTTCGCTGGGCAACTCCTCCTCCTCCTCTTCCTCCTCCTCCTCCTCCAGTTCAGCTCCAACGGGGTTCATGTGGCCGTAAGATGTAAACGCCATGTCTCCAGTGCCCTGACCAGCCATGGTTTCCAACATGTGCTGTAGTACATGAAGCAGTGGAATCACGTCGTTCATCCCGTAATCCTGCCGACTGACAAATAAAGTGGCTTCCTCAAAGGGCCTGAGCAAACGGCAGGTGTCACGTATGAGCTGCCACTGGTTGACATTGAAGTTACACAGGGGAGTCCCCCTATCTGCTTGGATCATCAGGAAATCCGTGATGGCTTTTCTCTGTTCATATAATCGGTCCAACATGTGAAGGGTGGAATTCCAACGGGTGGAAACATCGCAAATCAGACTATGTTGGGGGATACCATTCTGACGCTGTAGCTCAAGAAGGGTGTGTTTGGCGGTGTAGGAGTGGCTGAAGTGCATGCAAAGTTTCCGTGAAGTTGTTAGGATGTCCTGCAGATGGGGGGAACACTTCAGAAACCGCTTGACAACCAGATTGAAGACGTGAGCCATGCAGGGGGCATGGGTCAGGCTTCCTTGGCGCAGCGCAGACAAAATGTTCTTCCCATTGTCGGTAACCATGATTCCCATTTTAAGTTTTCTCGGAGTAAGCCATGTTTGGATTTCCTGATGAATACATTTAAGCAGTTCCTCCCCTGTGTGACTCCGTTCGCCAAGACAAACCATGTGAAGCACTGCGTGACACCTCCGTGCCCTGCACACATGGTAGACTGGAGGGGCACTGAGACTTGAGCCTACAGTGGAGGGTGAGGAGATGGCGGAGGATGAGGAGGCCGAGTCGCACGGTGTCACAGGCCCAATGGGCAGAGAGCGCGGAGGCCGAAGCGGCGTGACCTGTCCAAGTTGCTGCTGCAAAGGGACCACATTCACCCAGTGGGCCGTAAACGACATGTACTGCCCCTGACCGTAGTTACAGCTCCAGATGTCGGCGCTGCCATGTATTTTGCTACACACCGACAGGCTCAAGGACTGGCCCACCTTCTGTTCAACAAAAGTGTGCAGCGCTGGTACTGCCTTCTTGGCAAAGAAATGACGGCTTGGGACTCTCCACCTCGGCTCGGCACAAGCCATCAGTTCTCTGAAAGGTGCAGATTCCACCACCTGAAAAGGGAGCGACTGCAGCACCAGCAACTTGGACAGGAGCACATTCAGCTTCTGCGCCGTAGGATGAGTGGGCGCATACTGCTGTCTCTTGGACATGGCTTCGCTGATGGATTGCTGGCGGGATGCATGACTTGGAGGAGGAGGAGGAGGAGCAGGAGCGACAGAGGATGGGTGTGACGCACAGCTGCCTTCGGCTGAGGTGCTGGAGCCTTGGCTGGCAGAAATTGGGAGCTCACTTGGTGAGGAAGCAGACTGGACCACCCCTTGGGAGCCTCGGTTCTCCCAGGTCGTTTTATGGTGACGCATCATATGTTGACGCAGGGCCGTGGTGCCAACATTTGGACCCTGGCCACGCTTCACCTTTTGCCTACATATCTTGCATGTGGCCATGTTACCCTCCTGCGGATGCCTCAGGAAAAACTGCCACACTGCCGAGTAGCTACTTTTCCCACCCCCTGGCCTCACTGATTCACTGCTGCTGTTGCCAACTCCAGGAACCCCTGCTCCACTACCTCCCGATAAGGTAGACTGCCGCACAGCAGGTGCTCTACCCCGGCCCCGGCCCCGGCCGGCTCCAGCCTTTGGAATTGTGCCCCCATGCTGACTGCTACCACCTTGCTGCCTCAGCTGCTGACTCCGGGGCAACCTGCGCCCCTCTTCTCCTGATGATGACGATGAAGCCCCTTCATCACCCGGCTCCCAAGTGCGATCGGCTTCATCGTCATCATCATCATCATCACCGGGTTGTGGCTGTACGTCACTGATGTTCGTGGATTCGTCAACAGTGTCTGGCGCAGGAGCTGGAACGCTCGCAGCACCCACGACACTGTCCACATCACTATTTGTCTGCCTAGCTAAAGAAGCCACCTCCATTTCTTGGCTGGGCAGTAGCTGCTGACTGTCCTCCTGTATCTGATCGTCCTCCTCACTAAAGAGTGGAGCTGAACCCAAAGCATAGGATACGTCGCTGGGGGAGGGA
Source organism: Gastrophryne carolinensis (assembly GCA_027917425.1). Classification (NCBI taxonomy): domain Eukaryota; kingdom Metazoa; phylum Chordata; class Amphibia; order Anura; family Microhylidae; genus Gastrophryne; species Gastrophryne carolinensis. The sequence continues at coordinate 169,062,090 of CM051235.1, read as the reverse complement.
ACGGCGTAGGACAGAGGCAATGGGAGGACAGGGACTGCTCTCGGGGCATGCCAACTCAGGGTTGTGTCAGAGGAACCTACCGACCCTAGACTGGGGGTCTCAGATGTAAGTTGTGATGATGTTGTTGATGAGCGCGTCAGCCAATCTACCACGGCAGATGCGTTACTGGTGGAGACCCGACCGCTAGCAGATACTGGCAGATTAGGTCTCTCAGCGTGACTCCTGCTGCTACTGGCCCCCAGTCTGATGCGAGCTCTGCCTGCGGAATCTTGGCCTCTGCCACTCCTCTTTTCACTTCCAGGCACTTGTCTGCCCGACATAGTCTAACTGGCGTGGTAGTAGGTGATATTTTAAGAACCCCCAGGCAGCAGTGGGTCTATATAAAACAGAATATAATGCACACCAAAAGTGAGCAGTAACACTCAGCCTCCAACAGGCCTGCTTAGTGTAAATAAGAGAGCTGCTTAGTGTAAATAAAGAGGGGTATGCTATGTTACAGAATGGGATGCCTCAACAGAAGTGCACCTGGCAGGCAGCAGTAAGCCTATGCCCAGCAAAAGTGTCTTATAATATAAATATAATAAGAGCAAATGCTTATATGGTCTTAAACAGAGGCTGCTTTAGTCACAGAATGGGATGCCCTGGGCAGGAATGGACCTGGCAGGGTCCAGTAGGGCTTTGGCCAGCAAAAGTGTCTTTATCAGGCTAATTTCAAATATGATAAGAGCAAATGCTTATATGGTCTTAAACAGAGGCTGCTGTAGTCACAGAATGGGATGCCCCGGGCAGGAATCGACCTGGCAGGGTCCAGTAGGGCTTTGGCCAGCAAAAGTGTCTTTATCAGGCCTGATTTCTATGAGAATAAGTGCAAATGTTTATTGTGCTATTAAATAGAGGCTGCTTTAGTCACAGAATGGGATGCCAGTGCCACAAAAACCAGAGAGCATGCACAGCAAAAGTGTCTTTATCAGGCCTGATTTCTATGAGAATAAGTGCAAATGTTTATTGTGCTATTAAATAGAGGCTGCTTTAGTCACAGAATGGGATGCCAGTGCCACAAAAACCAGAGAGCATGCACAGCAAAAGTGTCTTTATCAGGCCTGATTTCTATGAGAATAAGTGCAAATGTTTATTATGCTATTAAATAGAGGCTGCTTTAGTCACAGAATGGGATGCCAGTGCCACAAAAACCAGAGAGCATGCACAGCAAAAGTGTCTTTATCAGGCCTGATTTCTATGAGAATAAGTGCAAATGTTTATTATGCTATTAAATAGAGGCTGCTTTAGTCACAGAATGGGATGCCACAAAAACCAGAGAGCATGCACAGCAAAAGTGTCTTTATCAGGCCTGATTTCTATGAGAATAAGTGCAAATGTTTATTATGCTATTAAATAGAGGCTGCTTTAGTCACAGAATGGGATGCCAGTGCCACAAAAACCAGAGAGCATGCACAGCAAAAGTGTCTTTATCAGGCCTGATTTCTATGAGAATAAGTGCAAATGTTTATTGTGCTATTAAATAGAGGCTGCTTTAGTCACAGAATGGGATGCCAGTGCCACAAAAACCAGAGAGCATGCACAGCAAAAGTGTCTTTATCAGGCCTGATTTCTATGAGAATAAGTGCAAATGTTTATTATGCTATTAAATAGAGGCTGCTTTAGTCACAGAATGGGATGCCAGTGCCACAAAAACCAGAGAGCATGCACAGCAAAAGTGTCTTTATCAGGCCTGATTTCTATGAGAATAAGTGCAAATGTTTATTATGCTATTAAATAGAGGCTGCTTTAGTCACAGAATGGGATGCCAGTGCCACAAAAACCAGAGAGCATGCACAGCAAAAGTGTCTTTATCAGGCCTGATTTCTATGAGAATAAGTGCAAATGTTTATTATGCTATTAAATAGAGGCTGCTTTAGTCACAGAATGGGATGCCAGTGCCACAAAAACCAGAGAGCATGCACAGCAAAAGTGTCTTTATCAGGCCTGATTTCTATGAGAATAAGTGCAAATGTTTATTATGCTATTAAATAGAGGCTGCTTTAGTCACAGAATGGGATGCCAGTGCCACAAAAACCAGAGAGCATGCACAGCAAAAGTGTCTTTATCAGGCCTGATTTCTATGAGAATAAGTGCAAATGTTTATTATGCTATTAAATAGAGGCTGCTTTAGTCACAGAATGGGATGCCAGTGCCACAAAAACCAGAGAGCATGCACAGCAAAAGTGTCTTTATCAGGCCTGATTTCTATGAGAATAAGTGCAAATGTTTATTATGCTATTAAATAGAGGCTGCTTTAGTCACAGAATGGGATGCCAGTGCCACAAAAACCAGAGAGCATGCACAGCAAAAGTGTCTTTATCAGGCCTGATTTCTATGAGAATAAGTGCAAATGTTTATTATGCTATTAAATAGAGGCTGCTTTAGTCACAGAATGGGATGCCAGTGCCACAAAAACCAGAGAGCATGCACAGCAAAAGTGTCTTTATCAGGCCTGATTTCTATGAGAATAAGTGCAAATGTTTATTATGCTATTAAATAGAGGCTGCTTTAGTCACAGAATGGGATGCCAGTGCCACAAAAACCAGAGAGCATGCACAGCAAAAGTGTCTTTATCAGGCCTGATTTCTATGAGAATAAGTGCAAATGTTTATTATGCTATTAAATAGAGGCTGCTTTAGTCACAGAATGGGATGCCAGTGCCACAAAAACCAGAGAGCATGCACAGCAAAAGTGTCTTTATCAGGCCTGATTTCTATGAGAATAAGTGCAAATGTTTATTATGCTATTAAATAGAGGCTGCTTTAGTCACAGAATGGGATGCCAGTGCCACAAAAACCAGAGAGCATGCACAGCAAAAGTGTCTTTATCAGGCCTGATTTCTATGAGAATAAGTGCAAATGTTTATTATGCTATTAAATAGAGGCTGCTTTAGTCACAGAATGGGATGCCAGTGCCACAAAAACCAGAGAGCATGCACAGCAAAAGTGTCTTTATCAGGCCTGATTTCTATGAGAATAAGTGCAAATGTTTATTATGCTATTAAATAGAGGCTGCTTTAGTCACAGAATGGGATGCCAGTGCCACAAAAACCAGAGAGCATGCACAGCAAAAGTGTCTTTATCAGGCCTGATTTCTATGAGAATAAGTGCAAATGTTTATTATGCTATTAAATAGAGGCTGCTTTAGTCACAGAATGGGATGCCAGTGCCACAAAAACCAGAGAGCATGCACAGCAAAAGTGTCTTTATCAGGCCTGATTTCTATGAGAATAAGTGCAAATGTTTATTGTGCTAATAAATAGAGGCTGCTTTAGTCACAGAATGGGATGCCAGTGCCACAAAAACCAGAGAGCATGCACAGCAAAAGTGTCTTTATCAGGCCTGATTTCTATGAGAATAAGTGCAAATGTTTATTATGCTATTAAATAGAGGCTGCTTTAGTCACAGAATGGGATGCCAGTGCCACAAAAACCAGAGAGCATGCACAGCAAAAGTGTCTTTATCAGGCCTGATTTCTATGAGAATAAGTGCAAATGTTTATTATGCTATTAAATAGAGGCTGCTTTAGTCACAGAATGGGATGCCACAAAAACCAGAGAGCATGCACAGCAAAAGTGTCTTTATCAGGCCTGATTTCTATGAGAATAAGTGCAAATGTTTATTATGCTATTAAATAGAGGCTGCTTTAGTCACAGAATGGGATGCCAGTGCCACAAAAACCAGAGAGCATGCACAGCAAAAGTGTCTTTATCAGGCCTGATTTCTATGAGAATAAGTGCAAATGTTTATTATGCTATTAAATAGAGGCTGCTTTAGTCACAGAATGGGATGCCAGTGCCACAAAAACCAGAGAGCATGCACAGCAAAAGTGTCTTTATCAGGCCTGATTTCTATGAGAATAAGTGCAAATGTTTATTATGCTATTAAATAGAGGCTGCTTTAGTCACAGAATGGGATGCCAGTGCCACAAAAACCAGAGAGCATGCACAGCAAAAGTGTCTTTATCAGGCCTGATTTCTATGAGAATAAGTGCAAATGTTTATTATGCTATTAAATAGAGGCTGCTTTAGTCACAGAATGGGATGCCACAAAAACCAGAGAGCATGCACAGCAAAAGTGTCTTTATCAGGCCTGATTTCTATGAGAATAAGTGCAAATGTTTATTATGCTATTAAATAGAGGCTGCTTTAGTCACAGAATGGGATGCCAGTGCCACAAAAACCAGAGAGCATGCACAGCAAAAGTGTCTTTATCAGGCCTGATTTCTATGAGAATAAGTGCAAATGTTTATTATGCTATTAAATAGAGGCTGCTTTAGTCACAGAATGGGATGCCACAAAAACCAGAGAGCATGCACAGCAAAAGTGTCTTTATCAGGCCTGATTTCTATGAGAATAAGTGCAAATGTTTATTATGCTATTAAATAGAGGCTGCTTTAGTCACAGAATGGGATGCCACAAAAACCAGAGAGCATGCACAGCAAAAGTGTCTTTATCAGGCCTGATTTCTATGAGAATAAGTGCAAATGTTTATTATGCTATTAAATAGAGGCTGCTTTAGTCACAGAATGGGATGCCAGTGCCACAAAAACCAGAGAGCATGCACAGCAAAAGTGTCTTTATCAGGCCTGATTTCTATGAGAATAAGTGCAAATGTTTATTATGCTATTAAATAGAGGCTGCTTTAGTCACAGAATGGGATGCCAGTGCCACAAAAACCAGAGAGCATGCACAGCAAAAGTGTCTTTATCAGGCCTGATTTCTATGAGAATAAGTGCAAATGTTTATTATGCTATTAAATAGAGGCTGCTTTAGTCACAGAATGGGATGCCAGTGCCACAAAAACCAGAGAGCATGCACAGCAAAAGTGTCTTTATCAGGCCTGATTTCTATGAGAATAAGTGCAAATGTTTATTATGCTATTAAATAGAGGCTGCTTTAGTCACAGAATGGGATGCCAGTGCCACAAAAACCAGAGAGCATGCACAGCAAAAGTGTCTTTATCAGGCCTGATTTCTATGAGAATAAGTGCAAATGTTTATTATGCTATTAAATAGAGGCTGCTTTAGTCACAGAATGGGATGCCTCACAGCAGACTTAAGATCAGTTCAGTATATATGCACAGTTAGTTACTATAAGCAGCCTGAAAACGCTAACAAAGGCTGGATGAAAAAAAAAAAATCTCCCTGTCAGCCAGCTCCGTTTTTCCTACCTTTCCCTGGCTTTCTGTCTGTCTCCTGTCTGTCTCCTGTCTGTCTCCTGCCTGTCTCCAGCCTGTCCCTGTCTGTCCCTGTCTCCAGCCTGTCTCCAGCCTGTCTAACTGCCTCAGCTACACAGCGTTCTGTCTGTCTGTCACGAATGCAATAGAGAAATGAGGAAAAGCAAGATGGCCGCCGTTAAATACCGCTGTGTGACGTCACCGGGCTTGCTGGCTGCTGATAGGCTGCATGTGACTGCCCCAGCTTGCACTGGCGCGGGATACATGTCCAGACATGTCCCGCCCGCCATCTTAGAATGCCTGTAATGTAAATGAATGGATGTTAAAGGAAAACTTCGAGTGATCGAATCGCGGGGAAATTCGGATTCGATCCGAATCGAATTTTTCCTGAAATTCGGATCGAATCCGGGTTCGTCCGGATCGATTCGCTCATCCCTACCTAGTATTAAATAGAGGCTGGTGTAGTCACAGAATGGGATGCCCCAAAAACCAGAGAGCACCTGGCAGCAGTAAGACTATGCACAGCAAAAGTGTCTTTATCAGGCCTAATTTCTATTAGAATAAGTGCAAATGGTTATGGTATTAAATAGAGGCTGGTGTAGTCACAGAATGGGATGCCCCAAAAACCAGAGAGCACCTGGCAGCAGTAAGACTATGCACAGCAAAAGTGTCTTTATCAGGCCTAATTTCTATTAGAATAAGTGCAAATGGTTATGGTATTAAATAGAGGCTGGTGTAGTCACAGAATGGGATGCCCCAAAAACCAGAGAGCACCTGGCAGCAGTAAGACTATACACAGCAAAAGTGTCTTTATCAGGCCAAATTTCTATTAGAATAAGTGCAAATGGTTATGGTATTAAATAGAGGCTGGTGTAGTCACAGAATGGGATGCCTCACAGCAGACTTGAGATCAGTTCAGTATATATGCACAGTTAGTGTATAAGCAGCCTGAAAACGCTAACAAAGCCAGTCAGCCAGCCAGTAACACTCAGGCTGGATGAAAAAAAAAAAATCTCCCTGTGAATGCCTCCGATTTTTCCTAACTTTCCCTGCTGACTTTCTGCCTGTCTCCAGCCTGTCTCCAGCCTGTCCCTGTCTGTCCCTGTCTGTCTAACTGTCTCTCCCTGCCTACAGCAGCGTCCTGTCTCTCACGAATGCAATAGAGAAATGAGGAAAAGCAAGATGTCCGCCGACTTAAATAGCGCTGTGACGTCACCGGGCTTGCTGGCTGCTGATAGGCTGCATGTGACTGTCCCAGCTTGCACTGGCGCGGGGTTGATGTCTGGACATGTCCTGTCCGCCATCTTAGAATGCCTGTAATGTAAATGAATGGATGTTAAAGGAAAACTTAGAGCGATCGAATCGCGGGGAAATTCGGATTCGATCCGAATTTTTCATGAAATTCGGATCGAATCCGGGTTCGTCCGGATCGATTCGCTCATCCCTACAAATGATGCCACTTTTTATTTATTTATTTTTTTGTTTTTTTTTTTTTAAGAACAGAGCACACCCCAGATTATTTATGCAAAAAAGTTTACAGTTACTGCCTTTTGCATTATCTAGACTACTGGTGCCTGACAAACCCCTTGAGGATATACTTAGAAAAGGATACAGTAACTTGATGGTCTTTCGATTCTCTTATTGTTGCAATAGATCACCAGCGGCAAATATAGATGCATTTGTACATATTTTTGTATTATACACTGTTTCACATTAATACAACTTTTTTTTGCATAAGAAATCTATGGTGTGCTCTTCATTGTAAATATATTAAGCCTTTATTGGGGTATTTTATTGGATGTACCCCTTAAAGGAAGCACCCCTTTTTTCATATTCATATATCAAGGCAATTTTGCACACAATTAACAGTTTTAGTGTGCTTGCCAGACTAATTTTGTTCTACAGCAACAACAGCAGTCAAGTGGTTAGCACCAGGGTCCTGGCCTGGAGACTGTCTGCATTGAGTCATCACCCCCAAGCTAAGCTGGTTAGTGTGTTGAGGATATTAGATTGTCAGCCCCTTTTGGGGGACAGACTGGTCTTACTGCTACTATTTGGCTGTCGCAATTAACATGACATAATACACACAATAACTTGAGGCCTGATTTATCAAGCACTTCTGCCAGACAATGCCCCATCAGGGCAAAGAAGAGTAGTGCAAAAATCTCCATTAGTCTTGCCGGCAATGGTATTTCTACAGGACAGCCACCGAGAGCATGAGCTCCTCCCCCTATAGAGGAAACACAACTGGAACAAGTTCAAAAGCCCCACCCCTCCCCCCAGTCCTCAGTATGAAACTAGTATTTGGTATTGAACTGTAGGACCTAATGTATAGGGGTGTTATAAGGGCCATCTTGAAGGGCTGGGATTTTCGTCCTTCATCCTTCAGGATGGCCACGGAGAGGATAAACAAGTACATTACTAGGGATGGGATACTACCTGTAAGACCATTCACCCAAAGGCCTGGTCTTTGTTAGATAATACATCTAGCCTGTAGTGTTTGACAAAGGTGTGGGGAGATGACCACGTGGCTGCCTTGCAGATCAGTCCGACTTTTCTGCCCATGATGTAGAGACTGCTCTAATCAAGTGGGCTCTGATGTAAGGCGGGGTGGTATCCATGCAATAAGGCTCTCGGATAGATAGAGCCTGTAAGTCACTAACTCATCTGGGCGAAGTTCAGGCTAAAAGAACTGATTTAATTGGTAGGACTTTATCTGAGACCCCATCTAAAGGTTCGAAGGGAGATCCAGCTAACCCCTTGAGGACCAAGTCCCAGGAAGGACAACGATTACAAAGTATTGGTTTATTCAAAGCTATAGAGATAAAGAATCTGTTGATCAAAAGAGATTTCAGTCTTCTGTCTAGGAAGACAGATAAGACCATGGCCTGGGTATTTAGGGTACTTACTTCTTACCCCTGTTCAAAGCCCTCTTGTAGAAATTCAAGCACAGTAGCAACTGTGTCTCTTCTCAAAACTGTTTGATTCACAGAATGAATTTAAACGCTTCCATGCTTTAAGCATAGATTTTTCTGGTAGTCATTTTCCTTGATTCTAGAAGCGTCATGACTACTCTGTTAGAGAGACCTTTTTTCTTCAATACAGACCTCTGACTCTGATCTCCCTGTCACCGGGTCGTCCAGATATGGATACCTTCTGAGATCTTAGGAAACACGTCACTTCTACCAAAATTTTTGTAAAAATTGTGGGTGCTGAAGAAATGCAGATGGGGAAGTGCCCTGTACTGGTGAAGTCACTTTGCCTATAAACACTGAAAAACTTAGGAAGCTGTGGTGACCTGGCCAAACTGGGATGTGTAAATAGGCATCTTGGAGATCGATACTGGTCATCCAATTGTCCTAAGCCAGTAGAGTCTTGACTGTGAAGATAGAATCCAACCAAATTTCTTTTGTAAGTTATGTACAAGTTTAAGTCCTTCAGATTTAAAATCACCCGGTAGGACCCGGATGGTTTTAAGACTAAAGAGAATAATGTGGGAGTAGAATCCCCTTCGCTGACAATGTAGTGGGAGCGGTTCTATGACTCTCTTCTGCCTGAACTCCGAGATAGCTAGTATCGTGGGAAACCCTGGTGAGGAGAAATTTCTCCGGGGGTATTTTGGGAGAATTCCAGCCAGTAACCTGTGGAAACAAGGTCCAGGATAAACTGGTTCTGCGTAACCGACTGCCAGGCTTCCTGAAAGAAAGTTAGTCTGTCTGCCACAGGTAACTCTGCATCAGGACCGCAATCTATCAAATTGGGTGGGAGGGGTGCATAGACAAGGTTGGGTTTCTGGCCCCCTTTGTATTGGACCTAGTGCTTCTTAGGTTGTCTACTAGATGGGAGGGGTTGTGAGCATCTAGGATTGAACTTGGAACGATAAAGGATGGTTTCTAGTTCCGGACTGAATACCAACTCCCTCTCAAATGGAATGCCACATCTCTCTATATATCTATAATAAATGACTGTTATATTTTACATATTAATTCAAAAATCACATCAGTATCAATAAAATACAGAATAAAAAACACCATAATTTATATTTTTCGTGGAAAGGGAGTGGCTGTCAAAAGTTTATTTCATTTCAGGTTCACAAACTTACGCCATACTGGATGCAAAGCTCTACACTTAGTTTTACATCTTCCATCAATATCGGCACAGTATGAATATCCTTGTTTAATATATAACCAGCTTTATATAATGCATCAGTATGCATGGCATAAATCACAGATTACCTATGCACACACCAGAAATCTAAATTCAGGATTCCCCTTGCGCAAGGACTAATAACCAGGATAGTGAAAAGCCTAGAGATAGGTCCACTTTTACTGGGTCACCAAGGGTTCCAGGAGAAGCACACCTGATGAAGCACAACACTGCACCTATAACACTGCACCTATGACCCTGCGGTTGAGTTGTCTCAATGCAGGCAAACAGGGTAATGCCTTTCACCCTTCTAAGTTCATACAAAACCAAGTAAAAGTAAAATAAAAAAACAGTGGCGTAACTAAATGTGATGGGGCCCTGGTGCATATATTAAATAGGGTCCTGGCAAGGCAAGTCTTAACTCAATTGGAGACAGCTATAACTAAAGACCAAAACTGCAAAAATACAATTCTGTGATTACTCATCTTGTAGAATTGGTATTATAAGTATTCAGCACGTCCTGCTCCAGATGATTCATAACATATGGGATTGACTGCAGAGATGGCAAAAAGAGGCCCCTCCTGGTCCATATATACCTGGGACCCCCCACAAATTCCCCAGTATAGAAAAGCAGTAAGGAGAACCAGGAGAAGCCAATGAAATTAACAATGTTAACAAGGATAACAATCACCATACAGAGCATCCAAGATAATGCAAACAGGGTGGGGTGGAGCAGGACGTGCTGCATACTTATAATACCAATTCTACAAGGTGAGTAATAACAAAATTTTATTTTTCCTCCTTCAAATCCTAGGTGCGTCCTATGGGCAGGTGCATCTTATAGGGCGCAACATACAGTAATTATCAAGTCAATACATTGATTAAACAATATACCACATATACCAGAGAATTCATCACCAAGAATTGCTCAACCTTTCCACTATAACTGGGAGACCACAAATAGGTGAGAAGGGGTAAGGGTACAGAATTGTATTATTCTAAGTATGCAGCACGTCCTGCTCCAGATAATGATTCATAACAGATGGGACATCCAATAGCAGTGTCCGTGGGTGGGCTCTCAAAAGCAACAACGCGCAGTTCAAACCACTGCTGCCTGCAGAACTTTGCGGCCAAAAACAGCATCCGCTGAGGCCCGAACATCAACCTTGTAAAACTTGGAAAAGGTATGAACAGAAGACCAAGTAGCAGCCTTACAAACTTGTTCAACAGAGGCCTGGTGCTGGAAGGCCCAGGAGGCCCCAACAGCATGGGTAGAATGGGCAGTAACACGGAAAGGAGGATCCTTTCCCCTAGCAGAATAGGCCCTAAAAAAGGCCTGACGAATCCATTTGCCGATAGTAGACTTAGCAGGTGCCAGGCCCTTCTTGGGGCCTGAAGGAACCACAAACAAGGCATCAGTCTTTCTAAAAGGTGCAGTAGCCACCATGTAGTACTTGAAATTCCTGACCACATCCAGGGAATGTAAGGCCCTCTCCTTGGAATTACCAGGATTAGGGCACAAGGAAGGAAGCACAATGTCCTGATTGAGATGGAAGGCAGAGACCAACTTAGGCAAGAAATCAGGTTTGAATCTGAAAATCACCTTGTCCTGGTGTCTCTCAAAGTAGGGGGCCTGAATAGAAAGGGCCACCAACTCCGAAACACGCCTGACCGAGGATATAGCCACCAAAAAGGCAACCTTAAGAGTAAGAAGAGACAGAGCAGCCTCATGCACAGGCTCAAATGGAGGGCCCTGAAGGGCAGACAAAACCAAATTCAAGTCAAACTGGCAACAGAGGCTTGCGAAGGGGACGCAACCCCCTGGAAGAAAGTCTTGACCAGAGGATGTTGAGCGAAGGATCTCTGGAAGAAAACAGCCAAGGCAGAAACGTGACCCTTGAGCGTGCTGAGCTGAAGTCCCAGATCCAAACCATGCTGAAGGAACTCCAGAATCCTAGGAATGGAAAACACCCGACATGGAAGGACCCTAGACTCACACCAGTCATTGTAGGCCCGTCAGATCCTATAGTAGATGGTAGAAGAGGATTTCCTCCTAGCCCAGATTAGAGTGTTAACCACAGACTCAGAAAGCCCCTCATCCCTTAAGATGGAGGTTTCAGCAGCCAGGCCGTCAAAGCCAGCGTTTGTAAATTGGGATGGCATAGCCGCCCTTGAGTAAGAAGGTCTACTGCCAGCTGAACGATATCCGCGAACCACACCTGTCTTGGCCACCGGGGGGCCACCAGGATTGCTGGTACCCTTTCCTGAGCCAGCTTGCGCAGAACCCTGCCCAGCAGGGGAAATGGAGGAAAAAGATACAGGAGATGGAACCCCTGCCAGGATAGAGTCAGAGCATCCAACGCAAGGGCCAGGGGATCCTGGGACAGAGAGTCAAAGACTGGGAGCTTGGGATTGTGGCAGTACCCCCCAACGGTGACATAAGGACAGGAAGACCTTGCTGCTGAGAGACCATTCCCCCAGGCGAGAGGTCCCCCTGCTCAGAGATTCTCCACCCCCTTAATGTACACTGCTGAGATGCAAGGAACATTGTCCTCCACCCAGGACAGAATAATGGACACCTCCTCGATGGCACTCTTGCTCCGATGATTGATATAGGCAACCGCCGTCTGGTTGAGCGAACTTGGACCGGCCGGCCCTGGAGGTGAGGAGTCAACTGGGCCAGTACCAACCGAACCGCCCTTAGTTCCAGAACGTTGATGGGGGCATGGGCCTCCTGAGGGCCCCACAGCCCCTGGAATTGAAGGGTTCTCCAGAAGCCCCCCCAACCCGACAGACGTCTCCCAACAGGGGGCCAGAAAAGATCTGCCCCCAACAGGTTCCACGAGCCAGCCACCACAAGAGGGACCGCCGGTCCATAGGAGACAGAACAAAGGCCTGATCCAGAGACAGGGGACTCTTGTCCCAGACTGATAGGAGATGGATTTGAAGAGGTCTCATGTGGAACTGAGCATAAGGAACTGCCTCGAAGCAGGACACCATTTGTCCCACAAGCTGCATCCCTTGCCGGATGGAAGGGCGAGGGCAAGACAGAAGGAAATGAACCATAGCTTGAAGAGAATCCACCTTCTGCTGAGGAAGAAAAATCCTGGCCTGAACAGTATCCAGATTCATGCCCAGGAAGGAGGTCACCAGAGATGGAGACAGGGAGGATTTGAGGTGATTGATCACCCATCCGAATGTTTCCAGAGCAGTCACCACCTGCTGGGTATCCACTTCTGCCTGCTGGAAAGAATGAGAAGTGATGAGGAGGTGGTCCAGATAAGGAAGAATACGAATGCCCCGAGCTCTGAGGAGAGCCATAACACCTGCCAGCACCTTGGTGAAGACTCTGGGGGCCGAGGTGAGACCGGAGAGCAGTGCTACAAATTGGTAGTGTTGGTCCTCCAATGCGAACTTGAGGAATCTCTGATGCCCTGGGAAGACTGGTACATGAAGGTAAGCATCCTTGATGTCTATGGAGGTCATGAAGTCCCCCGGGCGCAAAGAGCTGATCACAGAGCGCAGGGTCTCAATGCGAAAGTGTCTGGTCCTAATGAACTTGTTGAGGAGCTTTAAGTCCAGGATGGGTCTGATGGAACCAACCCTTTTGGGTACTGTGAAGAGATTGGAATAAAAACCCCGACCGACAGATGACCCCCATGTCCAATAGGTTTTGTACAGCCAGAAACAGACCCTGAGCTGCCATGGGTTCTGGAGGAATCCGAGACCTGAGGAATCTTGGAGGCGGCCAGGCAGCGAACTCTAGCTTGTAGCTGGAGGACACAGGAGCGAAGAGCCGCAGCCGTCCCGCACTCAGCATCACATGCCTCCTTTTAGCCGGGGCCCGCAGAGCTAGCAATCAGCCTCTCGATGTTAGACAACATGGAAGACACGTCAGGCTGAGACTCTCCACTAGTATTTAGTTCACTGGGAGTCATAATCAAGCCAGGGGGAGTGGGTGAGGACATAGTGGGCGCAGGCCCAGTCACAGAATGCAGCGCAAGCGCCTGCTGGGCGCAGGGTACACAGGCCCGCACATCATCGCTCACTGGGGATGCCCCACACACTACACACAGCCAGGCTTGTCTCGAGGGGACCCCAAGCACAATATCCTGTGAAGCCTCCATATGGTGATTAAGGTGGCACAACTGGCCAATAGGAATTACGCCGCATAAGCAACCCAGGATGCCCCAAATGTCCGTCAGGGAAGTGGGAGGATTAAACAGTGTAGGCCTCTAATAAAGTTATTAATACTAATAGAGGGGACAGGACCGGGAGAAACCTCTAAAAAATGGTTATCCCACCTGAAAGACATAATAGATACACCCCATAAGCACACAGAAAAGACAATGAATAAACGTCAAGCCCGCAGGGGCACTCACAGACCACTGTGGGAAGCAGGCAATCACACCAGGAGAGGACCAAAATGGCGCTGGAGGAACCTCAAGGGGTGGGCCGCAGGAGGGTCTGACGCGGAACGCGCCAACAGAGCAAGCCACGCCCCCTCCAAGAAGCGCAGGGATAGGACAGGCGTAAGAGCCAATGGGCGCGCAGGGATTATTGATGATTATGCCACCGCTGACCGCAGACGCCAGAAGGCGTGCGTGTCAGTGCTGGCAAATACAAGTGAACAAGGTAAAGACAGAGCGCGGAGCCCTGGTACCCCGAGCATTAGTGCAGTTCAAAAACACACACAAAAAACAATAAGTGCATATACACCCCCCCCCCCCCCCCCAAACGGGATAACGAGAGAGGGGGGAGAGTGGATGTCAATAAAAGACCCATCGATGACCAGGGCAGGGAAGGGGGAAGAGCGGACGGGGCATCCCAATTCAGGTTCACCATAACCTGCACCGCCTACCCTTTGATGGGGGACTGCGGTCAGAGCCAGGCTCCCCAAAGGATAGCACCTGTGATAGGTGCTGCCTACCATCACCCGACCAGCGCAGCCAAAGCTGGGAGGCATAAGTAAAAGGTGGAACGGGTGGGAATAGTCCTACAGGGCTGCGGGCTGTAAAGCCTCGCTCACCTGCGATAAGAGAAGCCATCTTCTGACCTTCGCAGCCGACTGCAGAGAAGAAACTGGGGAATTTGTGGGAGGTCCCGGGTATATATGGACCGGGAGGGGCCTCTTTTTGCCATCTCTGCAGTCAAGCGCCCTCTGGCAGAGGTAATCCCATCTGTTATGAATCATTATCTGGAGCAGGATGTGCTGCATACTTAGAATATAAATATTCTGAAACACATGTGCTAAAACACCATCCCTCCAAGAACCAATAATAGGCAAGGTGCAGAATCCCACCATTACAGGCAGAGTGGCATTCTTCTCCCCCATTCCCCATAGGCAGTGTGGCATTTCCCCCTCCCATTCCCCATATAGGCAGGGTGGCATTTCCCCCTCCCATTCCCCATATAGGCAGGGTGGCATTTCCCCCTCCCATTCCCCATATAGGCAGCGTGGCATTTCCCACTGCCATTCCCCATATAGGCAGCGTGGCATTTCCCCCTCCCATTCCCCATATAGGCAGCGTGGCATTTCCCCCCTTGCATTCCCCATATAGGCAGCGTGGCATTTCCCCCTTGCATTCCCCATATAGGCAGCGTGGCATTTCCCATTCCCCATATTTGCAGCGTGGCATTTCCCCCTCCCATTCCCCATATAGGCAGCTTGGCATTTCCCCCCTCACATTCCCCATATAGGCAGTGTGGCATTTCCCCCCTCCCATTCCCTATATAGGCAGTGTGGCATTTCCCCCTCCCATTCCCCATATAGGCAGCGTGACATTTCCCCCCTCCCATTCCCCATATAGGCAGCGTGACATTTCCCCCCTCCCATTCCCCATATAGGCAGCGTGGCATTTCGCCTCTCACATTCCCCATATAGGCAGTGTGGCATTTCCCCCCTCCCATTCCCCGTATAGGCAGCGTGGCATTTCCCCCCTCCCATTCCCTGTATAGGCAGCGTGACATTTCCCCCCTCCCATTCCCCATATAGGCAGCGTGGCCTTTCCCCCCTCCCATTCCTCATATAGGCAGCGTGGCATTGCCCCCTCCCATTCCCCATATAGGCAGTGTGGCATTTCCACCTTCCCATTTCCCATATAGGCAGCATGGCATTTCCACCCTCCCATTTCCCATATAGGCAGCGTGGCATTTCCACCTTCCCATTTCCCATATAGGCAGCATGGCATTTCCACCCTCCCATTTCCCATATAGGCAGCGTGGAATTTCCACCTTCCCATTCTCCATATAGGCAGCGTGGAATTTCCACCCTCCCATTTCCCATATAGGCAGCGTGGCAGTTCCCCCTCCCATTCCCCATATAGGAGGCGTGGCAGTTCCCCCCTCCCATTCCGCATAAGCAAAAAAAAAAGTAAACTCACCTTCCCATCCTTCATGCCGTCCCCACCATCTTCGCTGTATCTTTGCTCAGAACATCGGTGGACGGCGGTGGGGAGAGCGTGAGCGGGAAGGATGAAAAGGCGAGTTGACAGAATTTTTGCTTATTAACGAGAGAGGGGGGGGAGAGTGGATGTCAATAAAAGACCCACCGATGACCAGGGCAGGGAAGGGGAAGAGCGGACGGGGCATCCCAATTCAGGTTCACCATAACCTGCACCGCCTACCCTTTGGTGGGGGACTGCGGTCAGAGCCAGGCTCCCCAAAGGATAGCACCTGTGGTAGGTGCTGCCTACCATCACCCGACCAGCGCAGCCAAAGCTAGGAGGCATAAGTAAAAGGTGGAACGGGTGGGAATAGTCCTACAGGGCCGCGGGCTGTTAAGCCTCGCTCACCTGCGATAAGAGAAGCCATCTTCTGACCTTCGCAGCCGACTGCAGAGAAGAAACTGGGGAATTTGTGGGAGGTCCCAGGTATATATGGACCGGGAGGGGCCTCTTTTTGCCATCTATGCAGTCAAGCGCCCTCTGGTGGAGGTAATCCCATCTGTTATGAATCATTATCTGGAGCAGGACGTGCTGCATACTTAGAATATAAATATTCTGAAAACACCATCCCCCCAAGAACCAATTAATAGGCAAGGTGCAGAATCCCACCATTACAGGCATTCCCCCTCCCCATTCCCCATAGGCAGTGTGGCATTTCCCCCTCCCATTCCCATATAGGCAGAGTGGCATTCCCCCTCCCATTCTCCATTTAGGCAGAGTGGCATTCCCCCCTCCCATTCTCCATTTAGGCAGAGTGGCATTTTTCCCCTTGCATTCCCCATATAGGCAGAGTGGCATTTCCCCCTCCCATTCTCCATTTAGGCAGAGTGGCATTCCCCCCTCCCATTCCCATATAGGCAGCGTGGCATTTTTCCCCTTGCATTCCCCATATAGGCAGAGTGGCATTTCCCCCCTTGCATTCCCCATATTTGCAGCGTGGCATTTCCCCCTCCCATTCCCCATATAGGCAGCGTGGCATTTTTCCCCTTGCATTCCCCATATAGGCAGTGTGGCATTTCCCCCCTTGCATTCCCCATATAGGCAGAGTGGCATTTCCCCCTCCCATTCCCCATATTTGCAGCGTGGCATTTCCCCCCTCCCATTCCCCATATAGGCAGCGTGGCATTTCCCCCCTCCCATTCCCATATAGGCAGTGTGGCATTTTTCCCCTTGCATTCCCCATATAGGCAGAGTGGCATTTCCCCCCTTGCATTCCCCATATAGGCAGAGTGGCATTTCCCCCTCCCATTCCCCATATTTGCAGCGTGGCATTTCCCCCCCTCCCATTCCCCATATAGGCAGCGTGGCATTTCCCCCTCCCATTCCCCATATAGGCAGCGTGGCATTTTTCCCCTTGCATTCCCCATATAGGCAGTGTGGCATTTCCCCCCTTGCATTCCCCATATAGGCAGAGTGGCATTTCCCCCTCCCATTCCCCATATTTGCAGCGTGGCATTTCCCCCCTCCCATTCTCCATTTAGGCAGAGTGGCATTCCCCCTCCCATTCTCCATATAGGCAGCGTGGCATTCCCCCTCCCATTCTCCATATAGGCAGCGTGGCATTCCCCACCTCCCATTCCCCATATAGGCAGAGTGGCATTTCCCCCTCCCATTCTCCATATAGGCAGAGTGGCATTTCCCCCTCCCATTCTCCATATAGGCAGAGTGGCATTTCCCCCTCCCATTCTCCATATAGGCAGAGTGGCATTTCCCCCTCCCATTCCCCATATTTGCAGCGTGGCATTTCCCCCCCTCCCATTCTCCATTTAGGCAGAGTGGCATTCCCCCTCCCATTCTCCATATAGGCAGCGTGGCATTCCCCCCCTCCCATTCCCCATATAGGCAGAGTGGCATTTCCCCCTCCCATTCTCCATATAGGCAGAGTGGCATTTCCCCCTCCCATTCCCCATATAGGCAGTGTGGCATTTCCCCCTCCCATTCTCCATATAGGCAGAGTGGCATTTCCCCCTCCCATTCCCCATATAGGCAGTGTGGCATTTCCCCCTCCCATTCTCCATATAGGCAGCGTGGCATTCCCCACCTCCCATTCCCCATATAGGCAGAGTGGCATTCCCCACCTCCCATTCCCCATATAGGCAGAGTGGCATTTCCCCCCTTGCATTCCCCATATAGGCAGAGTGGCATTTCCCCCTCCCATTCCCCATATTTGCAGCGTGGCATTTCCCCCCCTCCCATTCTCCATTTAGGCAGAGTGGCATTCCCCCTCCCATTCTCCATATAGGCAGCGTGGCATTCCCCACCTCCCACTCCCCATATAGGCAGAGTGGCATTTCCCCCTCCCATTCTCCATATAGGCAGAGTGGCATTTCCCCCTCCCATTCTCCATATAGGCAGTGTGGCATTTCCCCCTCCCATTCTCCATATAGGCAGAGTGGCATTTCCCCCTCCCATTCTCCATATAGGCAGAGTGGCATTTCCCCCTCCCATTCTCCATATAGGCAGAGTGGCATTTCCCCCTCCCATTCCCCATATAGGCAGTGTGGCATTTCCCCCTCCCATTCCCCATATAGGCAGTGTGGCATTTCCCCCTCCCATTCTCCATATAGGCAGCGTGGCATTCCCCACCTCCCATTCCCCATATAGGCAGAGTGGCATTCCCCACCTCCCATTCCCCATATAGGCAGAGTGGCATTTCCCCCTCCCATTCTCCATATAGGCAGAGTGGCATTCCCCACCTCCCATTCCCCATATAGGCAGAGTGGCATTTCCCCCTCCCATTCTCCATATAGGCAGAGTGGCATTTCCCCCTCCCATTCTCCATATAGGCAGAGTGGCATTTCCCCCTCCCATTCTCCATATAGGCAGAGTGGCATTTCCCCCTCCCATTCCCCATATAGGCAGAGTGGCATTCCCCACCTCCCATTCCCCATATAGGCAGAGTGGCATTCCCCACCTCCCATTCCCCATATAGGCAGCGTGGCATTTTTCCCCTTGCATTCCCCATATAGGCAGTGTGGCATTTCCCCCCTTGCATTCCCCATATAGGCAGAGTGGCATTTCCCCCTCCCATTCCCCATATTTGCAGCGTGGCATTTCCCCCCTCCCATTCTCCATTTAGGCAGAGTGGCATTCCCCCTCCCATTCTCCATATAGGCAGCGTGGCATTCCCCACCTCCCATTCCCCATATAGGCAGAGTGGCATTTCCCCCTCCCATTCTCCATATAGGCAGAGTGGCATTTCCCCCTCCCATTCCCCATATTTGCAGCGTGGCATTTCCCCCCCTCCCATTCTCCATTTAGGCAGAGTGGCATTCCCCCTCCCATTCTCCATATAGGCAGCGTGGCATTCCCCCCCTCCCATTCCCCATATAGGCAGAGTGGCATTTCCCCCTCCCATTCTCCATATAGGCAGAGTGGCATTCCCCCCTCCCATTCCCCATATAGGCAGTGTGGCATTTCCCCCTCCCATTCCCCATATAGGCAGTGTGGCATTTCCCCCTCCCATTCTCCATATAGGCAGCGTGGCATTCCCCACCTCCCACTCCCCATATAGGCAGAGTGGCATTTCCCCCTCCCATTCTCCATATAGGCAGAGTGGCATTTCCCCCTCCCATTCTCCATATAGGCAGAGTGGCATTTCCCCCTCCCATTCCCCATATAGGCAGTGTGGCATTTCCCCCTCCCATTCCCCATATAGGCAGCGTGGCATTTCCCCCTCCCATTCTCCATATAGGCAGAGTGGCATTTCCCCCTCCCATTCTCCATATAGGCAGAGTGGCATTTCCCCCTCCCATTCCCCATATAGGCAGTGTGGCATTTCCCCCTCCCATTCTCCATATAGGCAGAGTGGCATTTCCCCCTCCCATTCCCCATATAGGCAGTGTGGCATTCCCCCTCCCATTCCCCATATAGGCAGTGTGGCATTCCCCCCTCCCATTCTCCATATAGGCAGCGTGGCATTTCCCCCTCCCATTCCCATATAGGCAGCGTGGCATTCCCCACCTCCCATTCCCCATATAGGCAGAGTGGCATTCCCCACCTCCCATTCCCCATATAGGCAGAGTGGCATTTCCCCCTCCCATTCTCCATATAGGCAGAGTGGCATTTCCCCCTCCCATTCTCCATATAGGCAGAGTGGCATTTCCCCCTCCCATTCCCCATATAGGCAGTGTGGCATTTCCCTCTCCCATTCTCCATATAGGCAGAGTGGCATTTCCCCCTCCCATTCCCCATATAGGCAGTGTGGCATTTCCCCCTCCCATTCTCCATATAGGCAGCATGGCATTCCCCACCTCCCATTCCCCATATAGGCAGTGTGGCATTCCCCACCTCCCATTCCCCATATAGGCAGAGTGGCATTTCCCCCTCCCATTCTCCATATAGGCAGAGTGGCATTTCCCCCTCCCATTCTCCATATAGGCAGAGTGGCATTCCCCCCTACCTCCGTATAAGCAAAAAAAAAAAAAAAGTAAACTCACCTTCCCATGCTTCATGCTGTCCCCACCATCTTCGCTGTATCTGCCGCTGTATCTTCGCTCAGAACATAGGTGGATGGCAGTGGGGAGAGTGTGAGCGGGAAGGATGAAAAGGCGAGTTGACAGAACTTTTGCTTATTTAAAGCACTGTTTGGGCATAACCTAGTGTTCTAAGGGCTACACTTGGCAATGCCCTAAGTTGCCTTTGGTTTTAAAACCAAAGACTAAATTACAGTACAGAGATATGAAGGTTTAAACTTTTACCCTCATTTCCAGCTTTCAGCTGCTTTGCATCAGAATAAAAGGTTGTCTATAAGATTTATGCAATGCAATATATTCTGTATATACACCATGAGCACATTTCATTTACATAGCACAGGAAAACTTATGAGACAAAACGTATTCATAGCGTTCACATTTTATTGTTTGAATAATTTTATGCAAAATCAGTAGAAAAACTTGTAATCCATCCAACGGGTACAAAGCCGTAGACCACCATTCGAGCCCTATGATTGGTGGTCCAGTGCAAGAGAAATCAGGTGGAGTGCAACATCTCCGTTTGGTTTCTGCTTCCAACTGGTAGGAAAGCAGAGGGCATCCATGAGGTAGTAAGCTAATCATTCATAGATTATACACTTTGCCTGGACAGTACCTGGTATTGTAACGCCATCATAACTGCTTGCTATATTAGCACTGTTCATCCCTATTTGAGATGCGCCACTGCTCATCACCCACCCTGCCGCCCGGGTCTCCTGTGGGTTACCAGGAACAGCTTCAAGGACCATGGCTATGGGGAAGTGATAAGCAGTGGGACATCCCAAATTTGGATGCTCCCCTGCTGTTAGAGTGATCCTATACCCAGAAAGGAAATTTATGTCTTCACCTTCTCTTCCCAGCCCAGTGCCCCAAAACGGCCCATGTTTCTTTTATTTACTAAAGCTTTTGTAGATATAGTAGGAAGTTGGAATGGCTCCCTGGACATGCAGCAGTGCCCACTGGTGCTCTGCAGTGAGGAGTCAGTTTCACACAGCCTTCGTATACTGACAGAAAGATGGCATGACTGGTGCTTCTCACAGCTTGTCAGGAGGTAAAATAGCATATCTTCAATGGTGCTGGCGGAGTGGAGGAAGGGGTTCTTAACAAGCATATGGCACAGGAGTGCGTGTATATGGGAATGCTTTGCTGTGTGCAGGTTTACTGATATGTATGAGGCAGTTTAGCTTGTAGCTCTTCCAGATTGATTGCAGTTATTATAACTGATAAGGATTACCCCTTCCTCCCCTCACCAGCCTGTCAGCACATTAGTACTTACGCAGTCTGACCACGCAAAGCAACTCTATTAGTGATCACAAGGGGAGGTTCATCTGTGCAGGTCCACATCCTAATTTCGGGTGAGTCATGTTAATGGAAGCTCACATAGCAAACATCAGCCTATAATCCGTAAGACAGTGGTCTTCCACTCCACAGGGCATCCCAGTCTGGAATGCCCTGATGTTTGAAAACCAATGCTAGACTGGAGAGCTTAACCTCCAGATGATCCCATGGTGCATGGACAGGCATCAGTAATGTCCCCTGAATCCCTCTGCCTGCACACATCCACACCAGGTCTATCTGAATGGTTGGTGTGGATATGCACAGCCGATAGAATGCTTGCCACTTACATTAATTCAGTGACTCCAGGGCCGTCCAATTCCTGCTGCGTAACTGCCCCAGTCACCCAATATTCTTACCCTTACCAACGAGCCCATGGTGCATTCGTGGACAGCAGGACAGCCGAAGGATTTGAGCAAGACTGTGTGCCAATTGTGAGTGTGGCTAGGATTCCATTCAGCTTCTTCAACCGCATATTATTATGTGCAGCTGGAGAAGCCGATTGGAGGAGAGCTGCGTCTGTACTGTGGGCTCTTTGGAAAGGTAAGAAAAAACGGTCCACTGGCAGGGTTTCACACAGCAGGGCATCCTGGACAGATCAGAAGCCTGTATATTGAAAATGCCGGGGTTTGGTCAACTTTAATATGCACAGCATAGAATGCAGGAGAGCCTGCACAAGAGTCGTGGGATTGCGGAGGAGGTAGGCAGACACTATGAGCCAGGGGACTTCACAAATCAGGATGCCCCAGGCGCAAGAAACAAAAGCGGGATAGTCCAAATCAAAGAGTTTGTTCCTACAAATCTACATAGTTAATGGGGGGGGGGGGCAGTTGTTCTAGATTGAATCATTAAGGCCCTGTGCAGGTTGTAATATAGTTTATAGTAGAATTTTTTTTTTTAAACTCCCATTAGACATGTTAAGAATGGGATTTCCAGAGGAATGCAAAATCAGGGGGACAAAACAGCCAAGGGCCATTTTAACTCTTTCAGGAAGCTTTAAAATAAAATGGAGTGAAAGGCATCAGACTTATATGCTGATAACTGAGTATCTTTATTCCTGTTCTCTGAATGGAATTCTGCCGGTGCCAGCACTCTCCCTGGCATCCCTGCTGTGACCAGTGCTCTCATGCCAGGCCTTTATGAATGGCTGGCATGAGCATAAACAGCCGGAGGGAAGCTGGCTGCATGCTATTCATGCAGAATAGATTGCTGGCGGTAAAAGGGGAAGGGGCAGAGATGAAGAGCTGTTCTACAGGCACTGAATCAGCTGTAATGCGAGTGCCATGATTTTCACGCTGCTGCATGGCTACCCACCCCGCACTTTGCACTACCCCACCAGCCAGCCATGGTGCACACAGCTTTAATTTTCACCCCCATTAACACTTGGTGCCCATGGCTGGGGCACCAGCTGACCTTTCCTAGCTACTATGTCCCTGGCTCTGCTTGCCATTCTGTGATCCCAACACCCCCCCAGTTAACCATGGCGGCTCCTGGGAGCAGGGCGAGGAGAGCAGCAGCATGACCTGAGGAGGCTGCTTCTGCCTGCTGTGCCCGGGTGACCCTACCTACCCCAAACATCCCTGGTAAAGTCAGGCATTGCCCAGCAACACATTGGGGCATGCCCTGAGGAGGGGGGAGGCTGGCAGCATGGTGTAGCTCACTGCGTTGCAGATCTGACCACATGTGGCATACCTTCTAACCGTCTCACAGATACTGGCCCCGGGACAAAAGGGTACCTCCGCAGAATGACGCGATTCCTGGGCGATCCGTGACGGTTCTGAGGTATGACTGAATAGTGTTTCCTATTTTAGCTTGTGATGGTAAAAGCCCTGCAATTTCTTTTCCTGTGTCCCATTTAAGATAGGCCCAGTGGTGTATGTAGCGGGAAGGGTGCACATGCACTTTGCCTAAAGTTATAATTGTGGGGAGGATAAGTTGTTCCTCATATGGTATGGACAGTACAAATGCTAATTCTTAATTCCTTTACTAGGTTTTAATATCGGCCGTGGGGCATTCATTGAGGTGAGTTTATAGGCCATTATAGGGGATTTCACACAGTAGGGCATTTTATTTAGGGATGCCCCACAAAGTTGGAATCCACCAACCTCTAGAATGTTATAGCCCCTCTTTAAAGCATAATAACACATGCTTACTTTATCTACAGGATAACCCTGGCTTCTTGGACTATGATATTCCCTGTTCAGCTGAGATCTACCTGCATCTCTAGTGTTATGCTAGATCTGGGTACACACCCACCACAAAGACATCCTATTTCGGTATGCTCAGAAATGGTGGCCATTAGGGATTAGCCAAGCTGCATGCACAAAATGTGTTATGTGTCTGGCAAACCCTATTGGTCATTGGTGGAACAATGTAGTGTTTTGATACATATCAAACATCCTAGAGCAACTTAATTGGTGGGACATCCCCATTTGAGATAACCTAAAGAAATTGGTTTAGGAGGACCAAAATTCTCACTATCCCGGGTATTGGTCTGTCCCCGTGGGGCATCTCAACTTGAGATATTCTGCAGTGAGAAACCCAGATTCTCTAACAAGTCCACAGCACAGGTGCGACTCTCATCCAATCAGCTTCTCTGGCAGCGCATAATGTTGTGTAGCTGGAGAAGCAGACTAGCATCCTAGCCAAACTAGCTATCAGCACAAGGTACACCCTGCATCTCTCGACTGTGCGCAGCCACACCAGCAATTCAGTTAGAACGGGCGCAGCCGAACAGAGCCAGAGAAAGATGTGAGAAATGTCACTGACAGGCACTGGGGAGCTTTGCTGCCCTGTCGCCCTCCCCCTCTTTCCTCGCTAGTCGCATCAAAATCACAGCTTCCCGGGCCCAAGATGAGGACTTCAGTGTGTAGGCACAAGATCTTGGGGGCGCACAGTGCATAGAGGGACAGTGGAGACAAAATAACACTGCCCTACGAAAAGTGCCTGAGAAGAGCGCAGGAGGAAGAGCAGAAGGTAAATTAAACCTGCCAAATGTAAAACCAGTAGTTTAAAAGGCAACAGAGGGCAAAGTCTGGGGAGTTTTTGATAACTCCCCAGGCAGTCCAATGTTCCTCTTTAAAGTGGGTCTATAGTACAAAATTACACTTGTCATGATATGCCACAAAAGGGCCACAGCAGATCCCACATAAACCTGGAGCCGGTCCTGTCTATATGCTTCACATAGTAAGCTTTTTTGCCCGAGTTAACACTTTAAAGTGAAAGTCCAGTCCAAAAATAAATAATAGAACAAAAGCATAGCCCCCAATTTGGGGGTTTAAAACAAAATTGAACTTATATTCTTGCCAATCCCACAACAGATAACCACACATTCACATCCAGCGGTGCTTGTCTTCAAAGTGTTCACATCAAGTTGTGGACACCACATGTCCCCATTGTACAACCTGTCCTCGGAGGTCAGAGCCTAGAGCAGCGTCACCAGCTCGAGGTCTGCATACTTGGCAGCACCGTCATTCTGTGCCAACAACCGGATTTTAGGTTGGAATAGTGGACAAGCAATCAATGAACCATCAGATTCACATCCCATTTCTGGTTAGGTCACGGTAAGGTGCTCTGGGAATTGTTATGGGCCACTAGCAGTAGCTGGTATTTTTGGAACTTATATCACGGTAAGGAGAGTTCACTGAGCACCTTGTTAACTTTGGGAATTAACTGCCCACTAAACTTCCAGATTGTCTTGTCCTCAATCATGGAAGACCTCTCCAGGCCATGCTGGAGGGGCCCTCTGCAATGATACACCAGGGCTGTCTTTAACGGGACCTTTCTGACTTTGCCGATGTTTTTTAGAGGATAATGGACCGAGGTCTGGATCATCTTCCTGGGATCCACAATCAATTTTCGAGCATTAAAAACATACCACCTGTCTGGTTCCCGGTGAACATATTGGAGGATATTAAATCCTGGCACATCTTTCCAAGAGGACGTTCCTGAAAATCTTTCCTTGGTAGAGACAGTTTGCGGAAAAATGTGATTTTCAAACAGGAAAACTCCGACACTTGGGTTTTCACGTTGAAGGTCCTCCATCATGCTGTCCCATGTTTGGTGGTGAAAGGGTAAAATTATTTCGTCAATGTCGTTAAGAAGGACGAATTGACTCCGATACATATTTCGGTAAATGCAGTCATTAAGTGTGGGCAGTTGGCCGTAATACCCAATGTCTTTAGGATCAAGTGAATAGTGCCAAGCGTTGGCTGGTCGGAGGTAACGCTCTATAGGCCAAGGAACAATCTCTAACATTCCTTGCCTTACGTAATACTGCATGACTTTCTCCATCAGGGGGCTACAGCTATTCAGGTAGATCATCACCCGCTGAGCGCCGAGTATCCGGTACATCTCCATGCTCTGGATGAATTGAAGGACATTACTGAAATTCCCAAACATGGTGGAGATACAGACGGTAAAATTGGCAGTAAACGGTCCCGTGTCTCGGTTGCGTATTTGAAAGAGAGGCATCTTAGACAGGTCCCCGGAGCTGGATGGATGGACAGAAAGGTACTTGGCATTGCAGTCCGGAGGCTCTTTACAAAGCAGGTCCGTCGCTACATAGGAAAAGCCAAAACGGTCAGAGTGCTTGTCCAGCTTGGCCTTAGAAATCTGGATATATCTGTTGGTCTGACAGCAAAACCAACAATATAACTCCTTGACCTCCCTATAATGCATGATGCTAAGCACACGCACCATAGGTTTACCCTCTTCTCGGCCATCATAATTTGGAGATATGACAAACGTCCACCCGTCTTCCAGAGGTGTGATCGTATCAGTGGACAGCCGGTTGCTGTTACACAGATTGACAGGAGTCCTTGTCCCAATCAGAATGTCAGGCTCATCAGAAAGAATATAAAAGCAGAAAAGAATGGCGACGGCAGAAAGGCTCAACAGAAAGAACTTCGAAAGTCTGAGATTCATAGTCAGACCCTGGAAACCTGCAGGAGACAAAAACGAGATGTAGTCACGTATAATGGATTTGCAAATAACCAGCACCAAATTTAACCAAAACTTTTCCAATATCAGGTTCCAGTGTTACCATCACTTCAGCTCAACATTAGAGGAGTGTGTCTAAAATTGATCAGAGTCTTGGTCATACTAATATCTGTACAGGTTGGTGACCACTGTGTGAGGAAGCAGAAAGGTGGCAAAACATACAAGCCACTGATCCTGTCCCCTTCCACTGGCAATCACAATTTGGAATAATTATCCCCTTGAAACCACACCTACCCCTCCCTAAAATGGTACAGTAATCTCACCCATACAGGCTCCTATGTCGCCTCCTCTGTAAGCTGCTGTACAGACTGCTCACATGACAAAAGGAGCCGCGTATGCTCTCGTCATTTGGGTCATGTAATGAAAGTGTACAGAGGGTGATTTTTTTCCCATATCCTGCAGTTCTGTTTCATTGTTACCGAAATTAAAGAACTATTAACCCTTTAACTGCCAGCCTACCTGGAGTTTTTGTCACCCTTTGTTGCCAGACCATTTTGCACTATTTTGCGCTCCCCATGTTCAACTGTGATTTTTGAAGGGATTTCCAGGGATTTCCCAGGAAAGTGATATATTGTTATTTCCAGCAGAGCCTGGGCGTTAACATGAAATGTCTTGTTTGTCATTTTCTAAGTGTATTCTCAATATTTTTGGGTGAAAATTGTACAACAAAATAAAAAAAAAACTATTTTTTACAATTTGTAGTGTTTTTTTGTAACAAAAAATGTAAGTTTGTCAATAAAATCTTATTGCGTGTGAAACCCCAATTTCTCCCGGTTACAGTGGTACCACATATGTATAGGTAGACACCCTTTCCTGCCCAGAAAACTCCCCCAAACTGAAACCGAGCTTTAGGAGATTTTGAGATAAAAATACAACTATGCTTTGCAATATGCGCACCTTGCAGTTTTTCAAGAAAAACAACCCTTTACATTTGAAATACCCCCCACAAACTATATATTCCCTAGAAGTACACACCTCAGGCTTTCTAGGCGTACCAGGCTTGTTGACATGGGTGCAGTTTTCTGAAAGTAATCCCTCAATGTATTCTTTGGTTGCACAGGGTTTCCTTAAAAATGAATAAAAAAGCAGAATCAAAACCACATTTTCCTAAAAAAAAACTATATGCAAACCAGAAATTCTGAAAAAGCAACATCCCCCAAACAGAACGATACCCAACATGCATAGGTTCTGTCAAGGAAAGAGTTGCCAAACACACCAAAGTAAAGCATGCGCATAGCGGTAGTTTTACTTCAAAATTTCAGCTCTGCAGACAAAGTGCGCACCTTGTGCTTTTTCTATCAAAACAACCCTTTACATTTGGAATATCCCAGATAAACCATATATTCCCTGAAAGTATACATGTTAAGCTTTCTAAGCATACACAGCTTGTTATAGTGGGATCATCTTTCTGGAAGTAATATCTCGAAGAATTCTTAGGTTGCACAGGGTTTCACAAAAAAATTTATAAAAAAGCAGAATAAAAAACACCTTTTTCCTAAAATATCAATATGCAAATAAGAAAAAACAAGGTAAATCTGAAAGCGCAAGGTCCCCCGAGCAGAACAATACCCAACATGCATAGGTACCTGTAACCTTTTAACTGCCAGCCTACTTGAGATTTTGTCACCCGCTGCTGACAGGATATTTTTCACCATTTTGCGTGATGTTTAACTGTGATTTTTGCAGAAATTTCCAAGAAAATGGCATATTTTCTTTTTGTGGCAGAGTTTAGGCTTTAACATGAAATGTCTTGTATTTTTTCTACTTTTTTTATATATTGTTAAGTAAATAAGTAAAAAAAATAAAAAAAATATATATATTTTTTAAATTGTCTCCTTTTTTTTTAACAAAAACATTTATTTTATTAAAGAAACCCATATTGCATGTGAAAGCCCCATTTCTCCCGATTACAATGATACCACATATGTATCGGTAGCCCCCCGTTCCTGTCCAGGTGATCCCATAAACTGAAAAGAGCACTTTATAACATTTACAAATAAAATACAACTACTATCCACATAATAAAGGGTTAAATAAAAAAAAATTGGTGCGGGGTCGCCTTGCACGGGGGGGGGGGGGGGGGGCACCATTTCTTGGGGGAATTTTAAGGTTTTTTTGGGGAGGTCTCGGGTTAATGACAAGTCACCCACTAGCCGCAGGTGACTTGCCAGACCCAGAGCCTTGTGAACTGGTATAGGGGTCTCGTAGATCCCTTACCAGTTCACAAAGGGTTAAAAGTTAAAAAAAACACACACACACAGAGACACACTTTAAAAATAACTTTATTAAAAAATAATACTTTTTTTAATTATTTTTTTTTAATACTTACCTCCGATCCATCCATGTGTCCCACGCTAATCAGGCTTCTGCTCTCCTGCTGCTGCTGGAAGCCTTTTATACCTACTGGGTTACAGGTAGCAAAGGGTTAATTAAAAAAAAAAAAATGACATAGGGTCCCCCCTCGAAGGGAGGGGGACCCCATTTTTTTTTTGGATTTTTAAGGGTTAAAACCCTAAAAAATAAAAAAAAAAAAAAATGGCGTGAGGTCCCCCCTACCCAGCGTAACCAGCCTGTGACCAGCTATGGGGGCTTGTAGAACAGGGCGCAGGGGCCAGCTTTAGTGGCCCCTGGCCCTGCGGCTACAAGCCGTCATAGCCTAGGGCCACGGCTCTTCTGCCCCCCCCTGGGCTTTGGGGAGGCAGGTAATTTGGGGGGCCAGGGGTTAATGGCAAGTCACCCACTTGCGCAGGTGACTTGCCAGACCCCCGAGCCCTGTGAACTGGTATAAGGGGTCACATGGACCCCTTACCAGTTCACAAAGGGTTAAAAGTTAAAAAAAAGACAAAGACACACTTTTTAAAAAACTTTTTTAAATATTTTTTTTAAATACTTACCTCCCATCCATCCCTGTGTCCCACGCTGATCACTTAGGCTTCTGCTCTCCTGCTGCTGCTGGAAGCCTTTTATACCTACTGGGTTACAGGTAGCAAATGGTTAATTAAAAAAAAAATGACATAGGGTCCCCCCTCGAAGGGAGGGGGACCCCATTTTTTTTTGGGATTTTTAAGGGTTAAAACCCTTAAAAATCCAAAAAAAAAATGGCGTGAGGTCCCCCCTACCCAGCGTAACCAGCCTGTGACCAGCTATGGGGGCTTGTAGAACAGGGCGCAGGGGCCAGCTTTAGTGGCCCCTGGCCCTGCGGCTACAAGCCGTCATAGCCTAGGGCCACGGCTCTTCTGCCCCCCCCTGGGCTTTGGGGAGGCAGGTAATTTGGGGGGCCAGGGGTTAATGGCAAGTCACCCGCTTGCGCAGGTGACTTGCCAGACCCCCGAGCCCTGTGAACTGGTATAAGGGGTCACATGGACCCCTTACCAGTTCACAAAGGGTTAAAAGTTAAAAAAAAGACACACACACTATTTCAAAACATTTTATTAAAAAAAAAAAAAAAATTTTTTACTTTACTCACCTCCGATCTTCATCTTCTGTGTCCCGCGGCGATCTGCTGTCAGTGACGGCTGGGCAGAGAAGGGGGAGGCAGACGATCGGATGATCGCCTACCTCCCTCCTTCCCCGCCCAGCCGTCACCGGCATCTGAGAGTTCAACTGCCGGGTGGCCCGATGACACCCGGCGGTGACGTCATCTGGCCCCGCCCCGTGACGTCACCAAGATGGCGGCCGCCATCGGAGGACAGAAAGGGAGGAGGGCTGTTATGCCCCCTCCAGAAGACGGAAGAGCGGGGGGGGGTGATCGGAGCCCCCCCCATGAAGAGGAGAGGCGGCGGGAGCGGAGGTGAGTAACTGTCTTTTTTTTTTTTTTTTTTTACAGGCAAATGCCGGCGGCTGCAGAAACGGGGGGGGGGGGCACCCTATTCCGGGCCCTCCCCTGCAGCCGGAGGAGCCCCAATCAGCAATCGGAGCCCCTCTGGCTGAAGAGGAGACCCGGCCGGATCAAACAAGGGGTCAGGTAAGTGATTTTTTAAAATACTTTTTACTTTATTGCTGGGGAAAGTCAGGCACGTAAATTTTACGTGGCTGGCGTTTAACAGTTGGAGAGGCAGCCAAGTAAAATTTACGTGGCTGGCAATAGAAGGGTTAAAAATAGTCCAGCACCCTTACAAGATACAGTGCTCCTATGCATCCCTCCCAAGAACAATTCAGATTGCTGATTCATTTACCTTTTTGTAATTCCTGCTGTGCTCAATTGTCCCCCTACTTAATGGAGTCCTATGGACTGGCCAGTAGCCTGCAAAGTAAAAGTGCTTCTGGGTTACCTGCTGCTGTGCATTATGGGTTACATTGGTTAAATCCAGGCAGCAGCACAACTGAGATGTTAGAAAGGAAGTTAATGGTAGCAACCACAAGAAAATAGGTTAGTTGGATTTTCAGCTTGGAATGGATACAAGAGCAAATGCAAGTGCTGAAAATGATTCAGCATCATACATACAGATGGGGCAAGTGAGTTTTGGGGAGTTCTGTTTACAGACTGTTAATGAGCTTTGGGTCGCAGAGTGGTGCCTGTGGGCTGTAGAGAATTGAGAGTCCCCAGACACACACGCAAAACTGCTATTGCCAGTGATATATACAGCTCACTTCATTAATAATTCATTATATATCTATAAACATGTCTCTGCAGAGGGAACAGCAGGGCTGACATGCAACAGCTGTGCAACATGTCTGTCACTCCCTACCCTGACATCAAGTGTAATGGGTGCCCCGGGTTGCAGCACTGACACAGACCCTGCACCCCACCCCCATTAACCCAGATTAGTGCAATGAAAAAAAAAAAAAAATAAATAAATATACAGTAATATAATATATATATATATATATATATATATATATATATATATATATATATATATATATATATATCACACACACTCACCTGGTCCTTGCTGGAAGCAGGTAAGTATATATTCTAATCCCCAATCTTTGTTTCCAGATATATAAGGGTTATATGGCTTCAACAGTCATTTCATGTTGAGTGTGGCTCTTGACAATCTCCCAGTGCTGAATGCGGCTCCCATAACAAAGTACTTGAAAGCATCAAATTTGACAAGGCAGTTTCGTGGGCATATAAAGCACATGGACACCCCTGTCACCTGCTGACTGCTGGGCACTATGGACCCTCCCCCAGTCTCAACAACGTACTAGACCTCCACAAATGTTCTAGTCTAGCAGTCGGCCCACGAGCCACAAATCCAAGCTCCGTGACCCACGTGACTTCAGAGCTACACGTTTGGGACCACCGTTCTAACTTACAACAGTAAATTAGTGGGTCTTTTTTTCCCATTCTTCAAGTTGAACAGGTTGTTTGGGCAGGATAAAAAAAGACAATACTTACCTGCCCCCCCACAACAGACCAAGTGGTATCTGGTGCATGATCTCCAAATCCATAACATTTTCCAGAGCTTGTTCACCATTCGTAAGTTAAATGGTAAAGGAGACTTCCCCATCACAGAGACTGAAGCAGTGCTCCATTCAATAAGGGAGAGTGGGGCTTGCCAGACAGAGCCTTAGTGTAATCTCCCTATACCAGGTGGCAGAGTGCATTTAGATACCAAATGACCTGTTCCTTAAATGCTGGTAAATCTTAAAGTGGACCAAAAGCAGGGCTTCAAGATTCGTGGTAACCCACTGTGTGAACCCCACCCCCGCTCCTCGAGTCCCCTGTAAAACTTACCTTGTCCCTGATCCAACAGCATGTGAGAGTCACACCCGCTGGCAACTATACCTTCAGCAGGACGCACACCCACGGCAGGCATTTGTGAATGGTGGAGGAAGGTAGCGGGGATGCGGGCGTTGGCATGCCTTGCTAGACTCGGCCCTTAGCCGATTCTGCCGAGCACGCTGATTGGACAAGAGCCTACGCATGAGAAGTAGGACAGGAGAAAGGCGAGTTTACTGGGCGAACAGCGTTTTTTTGTTTTTCACCCAGACAGGAACTAAAGTAAAAAATAACTTTAAACTACAAAAACGCGGGAATTTGACTTTCTAGGGTTTTGTTCCATGCCCCCTGGGCATCCCGTATTGGAATGCCCCGCTGTGTGAACCCCCCCGTTCGCCCATAAATACTCACTTTTCCAAGCTCAGGCTCTCGTCCAGCGAGAGCCATCTGCTGAATGACGGCATAGTGGAATGAGCCATAGCAAGTGGAGGAGAAAAGACAGTCGCTGGTCATGAAATATTAAGATTCCTGGCCAGCCGCTGCTGGGTTTTGTTACGCTTTCAAATTCACACCTGGGTTGATTTGATTTGAGGTGCCATTCCAGTTGAAATGTTACCCAGGTAGCCCAAAATCAGGCATGGAGGGGATGGGAAACAGGAGGGGCTGCTGCGGCCACATGTATGTGCAGCCGTTTCCCTTCCCCTGTTATAGATAGAGCTCCATTCGCAAAAAGTGAGGACTGCTTTAACGCGCAGCTTACTGATTGCGTCAGGAGGTAGATGATGTTAAGCTTAAGTGGCTCCGGACCGTCTCTGGTCCACTTTAAAAAGTATAGGTCCACTTTAGCTTTGTACAGCAATGTACCTCCACAAATTTGCCATCTTGTGCATAGAAGTTTGCAGAGTAGCGGGTTTGCCAATAACCAACCTATAAATAAGCTTCCAAGTCTAGGAATATAGTTACCAGGAATATAGTTTACAGTGAGAACTGTGTCCCTTGCTGAACAGCATACACCAAGCATTTACACTTTACAGCGCAGCACGATACTACGCCTAACACTAAAAATCCTGACCATTATTCTCTAGAAGCAGGTTTTCACCTTTATCTTCCCACCACTCATAGGAGTCAACAGACTTTACAGGACACAATGTGGGGTGAGCCACGGCGCGAAATCCCCCCCATACCTTATTGCCAATGCCACATGAATCTGGCGCTATGTACATGAAGATTATCAATTCCAGAATTATTTAACTAAAACTGTTTGCCTACTGAACACGAACTTCTTACAAAAGAGGTAAAGGAAAGCCCCAAAAACTTACCAATTGCACTAGAGCTGACAGCAAGTCTACTTTAGACTAGACAGAATCTTTAAAGCACACAAATTGATTGCCTGAAAATGTGTAAAATACTCACCCTTCTGTGATCTATTAGTGAATCGAGCATTCACTACTCCCCCGGCATCAGGTTCACTCTGCATTCATGCATGCATACAGTGCAGCAGTGGCAAACCTCATTGGCTGCTAGCAGTCACGCTGGAAGCATGGGCTCCCTTTTAGTGTCTTTGCAAAGGAGCATTCCAAACCTGGATGTGTTTGGGGCTGTAAATGAATCTGACTATTTTTGTGGAGGCCTGCTTTAAAGTGTTTGCCTATTGCCTATCTTGGGTGTTGGTCAGCGGTGAGTATTTTGATTTATAAAAATGGTGATAAATACCTATCTAGATGGGGACAAAGAGCACTTATCCGCAAGCCCACAGACTCAAACACAGAGTTCTGCCGGCAGCAGCCAACAGCATTGGTGCTTTTCTGAGCATCCACCACTGACCAGCATTTTAGCTGTGACTGTAACATGCCAATCAGTGAGAGAGCAAAGACATGCACTGAAGCTGCTGTCTGCAAAACATGCAGCATGCTTTCAGAGGGTCAGCCTGCAGGGCTGCATGGGGGGTCAGGGAGGTATAGACTTGCGTTTTAATAAATTACCGGTATTACAGTTTTTAAAAGTCCTCAACTCTCACTACCACCCGAGATGTGGATATGGACGATCAGGGTGACGAGGAATCCAGGAGGCATCCTATAGCTTCCCTGCCATCAGCGTCTCCTTTCTATGACAATCTGCCAGACATACTAATAAGAGCCTGAGGAAATAGATGTAAGTGACCCATGCTACACACGTCAGTTTTGTTGGAATCAACTGATCACGGTTTGCATTGCCACACATAGGGTCACATTCAGCTCCATTTAGTGTGTATTTACACAAAATCTGAACAATGAAAGTGATGATGCAGGAAAAGGTAATTCAGATCCACTTTTTTCAGAAGAGAAATCTTAAAGTGGACCAAAACCCAGGATTTTGACTATCCTGGGTTATGGCCCCCGCTGCATGAACCCCCCCAGATCGCCGGATTCCAACTCACTGACGGGTGAAATGATTAGCCTAATGGCGGCCATGTTAAAAAGAAGACTCCATTTTGTATTCCATACTTTGATATTAAACTTAGTTATATAGATATACATGTGATATATTCTGCACATAAAGCCAACAGACATTTTAGTGTTTAGGAATGTCCTTCTGTCAGTGATTTATCTAGATGTAGGTCATGGGAATCCCTTGAACTTCATTATCAGCAAATGCATAGGAAAATAGTTCACGTAGGAACCACAAGATTTATTGCCAGCTTTATGTGTGAAGGTTTTTAGTTACGTCACAAAGGTGGGGGCTAAATACTCCTTTTTGTGTGTGACATTCTGTATAAAAATGCATTGATTTCTGAATAAACTTAGATCAGTCTTTGAACCGTACCTAGTGTACAAGCTCGTGGTTCTTAGTATCTGATCTCAAGCAGCTGCTGACAGAACACTGACAGACCTTGGGCGAGGGAGGCCAGACAACCCTTAGAAACCCCAACAATCAACTCTTCCCGGCCCTATGGTGCATGTGTGGCCGCTCGTCCAATCAGCGCTCCGAGCCGCTGACGGCACGTTGTCTATGGCGTTCGTTTAAGGCAAGCGGCTCTGAGCACGCGGACGGCTGCATTCCCCGCTACCCTCAAACAAGTGCCTGAAGCGGGCACACGTCCTGTTAGAGGCATAGCAGGGATGCGCCCGCACTCGTACATGCACCATTGGACCAGGAAACAAGTTAAGTGTATGAGGCGACCTGGGGGGTTTCACACAGTGGGGCATCGCAATTTGGGATGCCCCGGGGGGATGGAATCTATCGGCCCGGGAATCTTATAGATTCCCGACTGATCGCAGTGGGTTTTGGTCCACTTTAAGCTGAACCTGTAAACCTCAATATCTCAGCCATTTCTGCTTTAATTTGTAGGGCAAGTTGTGTATATAATATATTTTTAGTAAGGTTCACTAAATCACTGAAGATTATATATATTTTCTGTTGTATCACATTGTATTGATTATAAGGAAGTGCGCCCCCTGGTGGTTAATTATGCATATGGCTTAGTAATATTGTTTTTAATGTGGTTTTAACATACATTACAATAAAATGAATTGGTAAATTAATTCCTTGAGTGCAAGAGTAAGTCTCTGTATGGGTGAAAGATAGGGTGTTCAGAGGTCACCCTACATAATAAACTGCTTTAATTTGTAAGCGGAGAACAGTTTAGGACAGTGCCAAATGTAGCCCAACACAATGGTGTTGCCTGAACTAGCATTTTAACATTATATGCTGGAAGGAATGTGTGGAATGATCATTCTTTCCAGTTTCACAGATTCAAAGCCCCATCCTGCCAATATGCCGATATGTCTGTACTCACACCTGTCTCACAACCCAATTTATCTGTGCCACACTCATTGTGTCCGAGCTATGCTGATATTAAATAGAGCCCAGTGGTGGCTCTCAGTTACCATTTAATGTTGTTTTTAACTAAACTGGATACAATTAGGCCACTGAAGACAAATGGCGCCCCCTTTCCATGTGAGCAAAAATCTCCTGAATAGGGTGGAATGATCCCAATGGTGGGCCCCCCTGACCTCATGGGTGCCAGCACAGCTGCCACCTCTGCACTCCCTTTAGTTAAAGAACAGCCAAAAACAGTTTCCTTCAAATAACACAGGCTGCCCAACCTCTACCAGCTGATGCAAAAGGACAGCATTCACATCATTACAGATCATTGGGAGGATAAAGGTCAGGTTGGGGTGAAGTTGAAAGCTACCATAGGCTGAATTGGGGAACAGTAAATAAACTTCCCGAATAGGATGTCCTGCTGTGTGAAACCCCCAGATCACCCACATACTAACTCACTCTCATACTAATGCACAGCATAAAGTGTGTTGAAGACAATGTCGGCATAAGTGGAAGCACCCTCAGACTTTCTGCTGGGTGCAGCGCACTACCATCCCCAGCCATCCAAATTGTTGTACAAGGGAGCGCCCCCCCCAGTTACAGGGATCCGGCCGCACCCCAAGACCTCAAAGCGGTCGCAAACAGTGTCCCCACAGCCTTGAAGCGGTCGCAAACAGTGTCCCCGCAGCCTTAAAGCGGTCGCAAACAGTGTCCCCGCAGCCTTAAAGCGGTCGCAAACAGTGTCCCCGCAGCCTTAAAGCGGTCGCAAACAGTGTCCCCGCAGCCTTAAAGCGGTCGCAAACAGTGTCCCCGCAGCCTTAAAGCGGTCGCAAACAGTGTCCCCGCAGCCTTAAAGCGGTCGCAAACAGTGTCCCCGCAGCCTTAAAGCGGTCGCAAACAGTCTCCCCGCAGCCTTAAAGCGGTCGCAAACAGTCTCCCCGCAGTCTTAAAGCGGTCGCAGTGTCCCCGCAGCCTTGAAGCGGTCGCAGTGTCCCCGCAGCCTTGAAGCGGTCGCAGTGTCCCCGCAGCCTTGAAGCGGTCGCAAACAGTCTCCCCGCAGCCTTAAAGCAGTCGCAAACAGTCTCCCCGCAGCCTTAAAGCAGTCGCAAACAGTCTCCCCGCAGCCTTAAAGCAGTCGCAAACAGTGTCCCCGCAGCCTTAAAGCGGTCGCAAACAGTGTCCCCGCAGCCTTAAAGCGGTCGCAAACAGTGTCCCCGCAGCCTTAAAGCGGTCGCAAACAGTGTCCCCGCAGCCTTGAAGCGGTCGCAGTGTCCCCGCAGCCTTAAAGCGGTCGCAGTGTCCCCGCAGCCTTAAAGCGGTCGCAAACAGTGTCCCCGCAGCCTTAAAGCGGTCGCAAACAGTGTCCCCGCAGCCTTGAAGCGGTCGCAGTGTCCCCGCAGCCTTGAAGCGGTCGCAGTGTCCCCGCAGCCTTAAAGCGGTCGCAAACAGTGTCCCCGCAGCCTTAAAGCGGTCGCAAACAGTGTCCCCGCAGCCTTAAAGCAGTCACAAACAGTCTCCCCGCAGCCTTAAAGCGGTCGCAAACAGTCTCCCCGCAGCCTTAAAGCGGTCGCAAACAGTCTCCCCGCAGTCTTAAAGCGGTCGCAGTGTCCCCGCAGCCTTGAAGCGGTCGCAGTGTCCCCGCAGCCTTGAAGCGGTCGCAGTGTCCCCGCAGCCTTGAAGCGGTCGCAAACAGTCTCCCCGCAGCCTTAAAGCAGTCGCAAACAGTCTCCCCGCAGCCTTAAAGCAGTCGCAAACAGTGTCCCCGCAGCCTTAAAGCGGTCGCAAACAGTGTCCCCGCAGCCTTAAAGCGGTCGCAAACAGTGTCCCCGCAGCCTTGAAGCGGTCGCAGTGTCCCCGCAGCCTTAAAGCGGTCGCAGTGTCCCCGCAGCCTTAAAGCGGTCGCAAACAGTGTCCCCGCAGCCTTAAAGCGGTCGCAAACAGTGTCCCCGCAGCCTTGAAGCGGTCGCAGTGTCCCCGCAGCCTTGAAGCGGTCGCAGTGTCCCCGCAGCCTTAAAGCGGTCGCAAACAGTGTCCCCGCAGCCTTAAAGCGGTCGCAAACAGTGTCCCCGCAGCCTTAAAGCGGTCGCAAACAGTCTCCCCGCAGCCTTAAAGCGGTCGCAAACAGTGTCCCCGCAGTCTTAAAGCGGTCGCAGTGTCCCCGCAGCCTTGAAGCGGTCGCAGTGTCCCCGCAGCCTTGAAGCGGTCGCAGTGTCCCCGCAGCCTTGAAGCGGTCGCAGTGTCCCCGCAGCCTTGAAGCGGTCGCAAACAGTGTCCCTGCAGCCTTGAAGCGGTCGCAAACAGTGTCCCCGCAGCCTTGAAGCGGTCGCAAACAGTGTCCCCGCAGCCTTGAAGCGGTCGCAAACAGTGTCCCCGCAGCCTTGAAGCGGTCGCAAACAGTGTCCCCGCAGCCTTGAAGCGGTCGCAAACAGTGTCCCCGCAGCCTTGAAGCGGTCGCAAACAGTGTCCCCGCAGCCTTGAAGCGGTCGCAAACAGTGTCCCCGCAGCCTTGAAGCGGTCGCAAACAGTGTCCCCGCAGCCTTAAAGCGGTCGCAAACAGTGTCCCCGCAGCCTTAAAGCGGTCGCAAACAGTGTCCCCGCAGCCTTAAAGCGGTCGCAAACAGTGTCCCCGCAGCCTTAAAGCGGTCGCAAACAGTGTCCCCGCAGCCTTAAAGCGGTCGCAAACAGTGTCCCCGCAGCCTTAAAGCGGTCGCAAACAGTGTCCCCGCAGCCTTAAAGCGGTCGCAAACAGTCTCCCCGCAGCCTTAAAGCGGTCGCAAACAGTCTCCCCGCAGCCTTAAAGCGGTCGCAGTGTCCCCGCAGCCTTAAAGCGGTCGCAGTGTCCCCGCAGCCTTAAAGCGGTCGCAGTGTCCCCGCAGCCTTAAAGCGGTCGCAGTGTCCCCGCAGCCTTAAAGCGGTCGCAGTGTCCCCGCAGCCTTGAAGCGGTCGCAGTGTCCCCGCAGCCTTAAAGCAGTCGCAAACAGTCTCCCCGCAGCCTTAAAGCAGTCGCAAACAGTCTCCCCGCAGCCTTAAAGCGGTCGCAAACAGTGTCCCCGCAGCCTTAAAGCGGTCGCAAACAGTCTCCCCGCAGCCTTAAAGCAGTCGCAAACAGTCTCCCCGCAGCCTTAAAGCGGTCGCAAACAGTGTCCCCGCAGCCTTAAAGCGGTCGCAAACAGTCTCCCCGCAGCCTTAAAGCAGTCGCAAACAGTCTCCCCGCAGCCTTAAAGCGGTCCCTAACAACCTCACTTCAATGCAAACAGCAGTCTCACACCAATATCACATGTCTCCCTTCAGCTTTGAAGCAGTCTCTAACAACCTCACTTCAATGCAAACAGCAGCCTCCCACCATTATCACGTCTACCTTCAGAATTGTAGCAATCGCTAGTAGTCTCACAGCACTGTCTATCCCTTCATCATTACAGCAGTCTCCTGTGACAGCATTACCGTCCCGAGCCGAACTCCGCATAGAAGATTGCAGGGTAACGTTTGGTGCCGTTGTTTATTTCCTGTGTTATGTCTTTTTAAGGACTGCTACACATTTAAGCTGTACTAAACCCAACAGTAAAGTGTCACCTGTGGCGGCAGGATTGCAGTCGGCCAGGTCATCCAGGGCCCGGTAACAGCGAGGTCCGGCTTCCGCATCTGCGCCTGCGCCTGCAGCTCTGACTGAAATTAGGAGCCGCCAAATGTTTTCCGAGAAGGGGAGTGTGCGAACCGTTAACCGTTAATGGTGTGAAATGAGTAACAGAAGCATCTGCCAATGCAATGCCATTAACTTTTCTACTGCCACTTTCTATACTGTATGTTTGCACACAAATAAGATAAAAATGACATTCAGCAAATTATTTTCTTTACAGTATTTTTTTTTTACATAAAGGGATTTTTCTGTACCAAGCTCAGCAACAATATACCTCCTGTTTAAAGCATAGAAAATGTTCACTGTCCCAAGTTCAGTTGCTTGCCCCGAGGGCATCACAATTTGGGATAACCCCCAAATCGCCCATAAATACCTTTATCCAGTGACCCGGCGCATGTGCAGGCGCCTGTCCAATCATCGCCATATACAGTGCATATTGCTTTCCGGAATAAAGCTCTGTTCAGACACAGAGCCTGGCAATATGGAGCGAGAGCGGCCACATCCCTAGTTCCCTTTAGAAGGGCCAACATACAGGGTTTTGTTCCGCTTTAAAATAACAGGAAAAATGAAATGGCTATTTGCCAACCTACAATAAGCCTCACTGCCATTTGACAGCACCTCTGTTTGCGGTCTTTGCAACTTAAAGAGGAACAACACAAATGAATATGACTTTCCTGTGTGTTGTCTCTCTCGGCGGCAGCATCCCCAAGCACTGATTAGCTGAGCGGCTCGCAGAACGAACAGACGCGTGAGGGCTCCGAGAGAGGCTGAGTGTTCCGGGGGGGGGGGGGGGGGGGGGTTCAAACAGCGGGGCATCCCGATTTGCCCCAAGGAATGGAACTCAGGAGGCCCTGGAGTCTTTTAGACTCACCTCTTCCTGTTCCTACGGCACATGTGCAGCTGCTCGTCCAATCAGCGTGCTCGGATCCTTCATCTAAGGCCAGCGGCTCCGAGCGTGCAGGCAGACGCATCCCCCGCTTCCCTCTAACAGGGAGCGTGCCGACTCAGCCAATCACAAATGCCTACACCAAAAGAGAAAAATGGATACGCACAGCCAAGTAAATAAGACCGGGTGCAGGCCCTGGGAAGGTGCTAAACAAAAATGGTGGACAAAAGGGGCTCTGGAGCTGCCCCCTATGAACCCAGAACAATGGCCACACTCACAGAAGGATAAAAAGAATGCAGTATTTATTAATAAATGAATTCACAAAAACTGCACACGCCTGGTATGCAAATGACATAAATAACACTACAATGACACTACAACGCTGTTTCCAGCATTTGACCACTCATGAAGATTGACTGGTATATTAAATTATTTATTTCATCTGTTTATTTATATCTCAGCTGAGCCAATTGATTACCCCTATCAGGGATTTAATCCCTATCAATTATAGGGTGTATATCTACTAACTATATTGTGAACATTCATATATATTTTGTCCCAGTCGCTCCCCCTCCCCCTGCCCCTTTCTTCTTTTCCAGCCTTTTGTATGTTGTTTATATATGTCCTCATGTGATGTATTATATTGTGGTCATTGTCGTTGTAGTGTTATTTATGTCATTTGCATACCAGGCGTGTGCAGTTTTTGTGAATTAATTTATTAATAAATACAGCATTATTTTTATTCTTCTGTGAGTGCAGCCATTGTTCTGGGTTCATAGGGGGCAGATCCAGAGCCCCTTTTGTCCACCATTTTTGTCAATCACAAATGCCTGGCGCGGGCACGCTCTCTGCTAAAGGGATAGTGGGGATGTGGCCGCGGCTCACGCATGCGCCATTGGATGGGGGGTTTCACACTGTGGGGCATCTGATTTTGGATGCTCTGGGGGGAATAAATCCGTTGGCCCAGGAAACTTATGGATTGGGTTTTGGTCCACTTTAACTTGATATTTTTCCAACATATCTTGCAGGGCAGCTAAAAGAATATATGAGAAATACCTTCTACTACCTGAGGGCAGGATCACCTCCTTGAGAACATTGGTACCGAATTCTAACCAGCAATCCCTGCGATCCCTAATGCTGCACAATCCAGTGAAGGGAGGCTTGAGCTACTGGTTTACAGACATGTTGCAACAAAACGCCCCCCACTTCCTGCCCAGATGTTAATACTGCTGTTGCCAACTGTGCAATTTCTAAACTCCATGTGCCATTTGTGATCCATCAAGAGAAGGAGGCTTTTGAGCCTGCAAGCCCCTCGTGAGATCTAGCAAAAAGGAACAGATGATAACTCAATGTTCTTAGAGTTTCATAACAAGGACACCCAATCTTTTTAATTCAAGTACCTCTTTCCAGTTTCTACTTATCTCAAGTCCCACCTGGGTGGTCCATATGGGTTTTCATCACCCTTGGGAGCAGTTTTGTAATATTAGGTTGGGGTACAGCCAGTCTGCAGCCTAGCTGCTGACTACCTGATAGAGTCATGCATACCACCAGTGATCAGGGGCGGACTGGGATTCAAAAACGGCCCTGGACTTTTTTGGTCACACCGGCCCTTCTGTACTGTGGCCGGCCCCATAAAGTATGTTACCTTACATGCAGGCAGCGCTACTTCTAGCCGTCCCTTTAACAGCAATGTTGCTATCACTACCGAGTGATGTTGCATTACACTGCTTACGTTGGCACCAGCCGGGGCAACTTTAAAACCGAGAAGAGGCGAGTTAGTTTTGTCGACCTGGGGGGCTTCACACAGTGGGGAATCCCCAATCGGGGTGCAAGGACCAAAACCCAGGATAGTCAAAATCCTGATTTTGGTCCAATTTAAAGTAGACCAGTTGCCAGGATTTTGCCTATCCTTGTCATTAGCTTTTCCCCGGGGGTATCCCGATTTAGGATACCTAATTGTGGGAAAACCCCCCAGATCTCCTACTCCACTCACCTTTCAGCCATTCCTGTGCTCACGACGTTTGTCCAATCAGAGCTTTAGACGGTTGTTTTGGCTTGTGGGTTGGTATAGGAAGCGGGAGCAGCTGCATCCCCGGTTTCCTTGTGAATGGCTTGGAGCAGGAGCGCGCTTAGCTGCAGGGATTAAAGTGGACCAACACCCAGGATTTTGATTATCCTAGGTTTTGGTCCACTTCCTCGGGGGACCCCGCTGCGTGAAACCCCCCAAAACGCCTATTCAACTCACCTGACCCCGCTGCTACGGCGCATGCGCGCCCGCACGTCCAATCAGCGCGCTCGGAGTCGCAGAGATATGCGCGTCAATGCGACGTCTTACCTCTGCGGCTCCGAGCACGCTGGCGTCCGCATCTCGCGCTTCCTTCTAACAGGGAGCTTGCCCTTGCCGGCCATTCACAAATGGCCACGAGAGAAGCGCGAGATGCGGCCGCGGCCTGTGCACGCGCCGTTGGACCAGGAGTCAGGTAAGGTTTGCTCACGTCCTTGGGGGTTTCACACATCCCGATCTTGGATGCCCCGCAGGGTGGGATTGGATCGGTTGATCCTCCTGGGTGTTGGTCCGCTTTAAAGTGGACCAACACCCAGGATTTTGACTATCCTGGGTCTTGGTCCACTTCAGTGGGGCACCCCCGATCGGGGTGC
Source organism: Gastrophryne carolinensis (assembly GCA_027917425.1). Classification (NCBI taxonomy): domain Eukaryota; kingdom Metazoa; phylum Chordata; class Amphibia; order Anura; family Microhylidae; genus Gastrophryne; species Gastrophryne carolinensis. Next base: position 169,018,824 of record CM051235.1, on the reverse strand, counting down.
CCCGCTGTGTGAAACCCCCCCTAACCCCCCGAAAAACTCACCTCTCCCCGCTCCCAGCGCCGACGTACAAGGGAAGATCAGGAACGTCTAAGCGGCGGCCGAAGATAAGGTAGGTGAGTTGGGGTGTTTGGGGGGGGGTTTCACCCCGCGGGACATCCTGATCTCGGATGTCCCGCGGGGTGGGGGGTGATCGGCCCGGGAATCTTATAGATTCCCGGGCCGATCACCCGTGGGTGTTGGTCCACTTTAAGCAAGGGAAATAGGGAAAGGTAAGGGGTTTCCTGGACGAACTGGAAGGGGCCACACAGTAGGGCATCCCAAATCATCTATTTGGCCAGCCATGGAGGTGATTGGTCCATGAGAGCGCATATCCCCCACCATGCCAGAGCCCAGAGATGCCAGTGCCACAGCTAAAAAAAAGAAACAAAAGAAAATGGTACTTACCAGACAGCGATGATCAGTTTTCCAGCAGTGGTCCCTTACCTCCTCCTGAACTCTACTGTGTCCCACGACCCCGCCGGGCCGGAGACTCACTGCTCGTCTGCTGAGCATGCGCAGAGCAGTAGCAGCTTCTTCTCTCCCCACCTGGTCGGGGACAGCGTGTGGGGGAACTAAGATGATGCAGCTCTGTCCCCGCCCGGCGGGGAAAAGAAGTTGCACACAGGCCACACACCTCGCTGGCCGCGTCAGGCCGGGAAGAAAAGGAGGTGAGTGGGGGGCTGCGCGGACAGGCAGGTGGGCGAGGGGCCGCGGAGTCAAGCAGGTGGGCGAGGGGCCGCGGGGACTTCGGTGTGGCGGCCAGATGGGAAGCAGCGGCCTACCGGGATTTGTCCCGGTATGCCCTATGGCCAGTCCGCCCATGCCAGTGATACACGTACCTTTGGTTGGGAAGCCCCCGTTTTAGATATCTCCAAATAGTAAAGGAGGCAAATAAATTATTCCTTTGATATTGAAGGGATTACAGCATAATGTGGTAATAGGGCAGTTTCTATGCAAAATAGAGCTTAGTGTTTCAACCTTGTTGTCCTGCCTGTGCCAAAGATGTCCAGTTCTGGAGAAGGAAATGGACACAGAGGCTGTCTTCCCCCCCCCCCCGGAAGATGGCCTGTCATGTCCCATGACGTGTGTTTCATTTTTCCCAGGTAAAGTATAGGTATAGTGTTTATTTACATAGGCTGAGGGCTGAGCAGTATGCCATTAACTGATTCCTGGCTCCCTTAGTCTAGCTGTGATGCAAGTAGCTCCTCCCTTCTTCACGACTCCCTCAGCAATTTATAGCTATGCATCCAAGCAGTGCACACCTGCTGCTCCCTACAGTCTACATTCTTTTTACCTGCTGCTGTTATGGGTTTACATCACAAGGTTCCTGCCGTAATGAACATGCATGTCAATATGCCTGCTGTAAGAAGTGTTTATTGCAAGATTCTGTACTGAAATAAAGCTTCTAAAACGTATTCTACGCATGTCCATGGCAAGCGGAGTAAGCTATCTGTCAAGCCTTATGGAGTAAAAACACATCCGTCACAGACACACACAGACAAGGTGAAGCTGTCTTCAGGATCCACATTACTGCCATCTGGTGAGTCAGAATAAGGCCACTGCTGTGGCATGAGTGGAGAGAATCCGTAAATCTCTTGCCTTTTTTCTCTGAGAAAGTTTGAATTGCTTTGCTTATGGCCTCCATCTGTTCGTGGGCCTTGAGCAGGGCCGGGTTAAGTGTGGTGGAGGCCCCTGGGCACAATATCTGGTGGAAGCCCCAGATGCAGTATTTTTCCTTTAAAATATTAGCCCAGCCAAGTAACTGATCGGTGGTTGTCTGGCACCCCCCTACTACTGGAATGTCAGATCGAGTCCCTTGTGCCACTTGTGTCAGGCCAAAGACTGAAAAGCCTCCTGGACCAGACCATAACCCAAAGGTTGGTGGAGGCCCCCTTTGCAGGGCACGTATGCCCCTTGCGCACTCATATCCGTCCCGGCCTAGGAGAGGGTAGGGGAACAATGATCTAACTTTTGAATAAGGGTATTAGTTTTAGAAAAGCCATAACCTCTGTCATTACCTTGGTAAATATACCAGATGCTGAGAACAGCCCGCAGTCTGCCAGTACCTCACCCCATGTTCTGCTTCTACACAAACCGTTGTTATTTCTGGCAGGCATGCGAAAAACACATGGGAGGTCACAAGATATCTGACAGTCATTTTTTTTCCTGAAATGTTTTTGAATAATAAAATAATAGGTGGCACCAACCAACAATATTAACTTGTGGTGCACTGCCCCTAAAAAGCTCTCTCAATCCCAATGATAAATCCCACAATTGGGGGTTACCTCTCTCCCCCCGTGAAGAGCCTTGGGGACTCACAATTGCACTCACCACATTTGTAATGTAATCATATAACTTTTATTATTTTTTAAATGCAGCAAAATCCACCTTTTAAAAACATGTTAAAACATTTGTTGCTTACATAATGCGCCACAAGGGGGAGCCATTCTTTACACTACTATCACCAAACATATCATATAATTAATCTTCACTAATTAATTCCTGATTATTTAAAGCGCATGTGCCAAGTAAAAAGTGCATCAATATCCAACATATGCCTTGAAAAAGAGACCCGGGGGAGGTCTCGGAACGCGTGGGTTTCTTCTGCCGCGGGGTTCCCATTCTTTATATAGTAAGGAAAAAACTTTTTGTGTTGTCTTGTGTTTGACCTCTATTGCACTTTACGCTGAGATCTTGGATCAAAACTTTGCACATTATGTTGGATATTGATGCACTTTTTACTTGGCACATGCACTTTAAATAATCAGGAATTAATTAGTGAAGATTAATTATATTATATGTTTGGTGATAGTAGTGTATAGAATGGCTCCCCCTTGTGGCGCATTATGTAAGCAAAAACATTTTTAACATGTTTTTAAAAGGTGGATTTTGCTGCCTTTAAAAAAATAATAAAAGTTATATGATTACATTACAAATGTGGTGAGTGCAATTGTGAGTCCCCAAGGCTCTTCACGGGGGGAGAGAAGTAACCCTCAATTGTGGGATTTTTCCTGAAATGTTTAGCAGCTTTAGACTCAGGATTTCTCTGTGCTGTCCTGAGGATTTTCAAGCTAAAATGATGTGAAAGTAAAACACCCTCTCTCACTTTTGCCCATTGGGGACCTGAAAAATAACCTTGTTTGTCTCTAAATATAAACCTATTTGGAACAATGAATATCTTCATCTTTTTCAATGAAAGGAATAAGTGACATTTGTAAGATCTTTGGACTATCTGCCGCCCCCTGGGACTACTTTTGGAGGAAGTATTCCTGGTCTCCCTTCCAACTTGACCCAAGTTAGGTCTCAGAATCTCTGACGCTCGCTTCTCATAGACCGAGACACATCCCACACATTCATGCTGATGTGTGGATGCTTTCCTTATATGCATTGTGAGAATGTTGCACCGCTTCTAGAGCACAACACGGCCTCAGGGAAAGCTGATGGCGATTGCCAGTGTTCTCACGCTGCATCCTTTTATATATTGACACTCCTTTGCTGCTGTTTGAGCTGTTTGATAATGGCTCTTTCCATCCAATCTAGCCCCCCTCCCCCAGCTCAGCGCGTGGGCTGCCTGATATTCAGACCATCTTCCTTTCTCAAGCCCTTTAATTTGATCTCTAGCCGCAAGAGGTAACAGCACATTTGTTAATAAAAGAGTCTCTGTTAAAGCGGACCAAAACCCAGTGTGTAAAACACCAGAGATCACCGGATCTTACCTCTCTCCACACTCCAACAATGTATACATAGGATTCCAGCCCTTCAGAATAGAATGCGGTAAATAGTTATGTGTGGCAATATATTCTGAATGAATGGAGTGCTAGGTGTCTTGCTGCCCAAGGAGTAGAAGTGCGCTCAGATAAAGGGATTTGGAGGATTTTGCTGCAGCCCACACTTGTGCATGTGCCAAATTGGAATACCCTGGGGTGAGGGAATCAGCCATCCTGGGAAATTTTAGATTACAGGGCTGGCCAACTAGGGTTTCTTGCCTAATTAGAATGAGCCCCTACCATCTGTTCCCAGTAGGCTCACTTTTTTTTTTTAGAGAAAACACTTTTTCCCACGTTTTATTTCCTTGGTGCAATTCAGCACCATATTTAGCTATACAATTAAAAAAAATGCACACCTAAATTTAGTGCAGAATTACCCCCCCCCCCCCCCCGTGTTGTTGTCCACCTTAGAGACACCCTGATCTGGGATGTCCTGCTGTGTGATCACCCCCCCCCTCCCAGTTCAGCTGATACCTCAATCTGGTTATCCCACAGGGCACACGTGTGGCTGCCAGCAGGTGTAAAATAGGCAATTTTGTTACACTTCTGATGACCACTTTCATAATTAAAGTTAATTGTATGAATAAAAAAGGCTATTAGATTTCTGCACCATAGCGCATGTCCCCTGAGAGGCAGAACAGCTCAATTTCCAATCCTCCTGGAGGACAGTCATCAAGAAATAACATTAGAGCGGCACAAAACCCTATTTTGCCACCCCAGTGCCCCCCACCAGCTCTTCTCGCCACCACAGGTAGAGATGAGCGAACTTTTGAAAAATTCGATTCGACTGATTCGCCGAATTTTCCGACAAAAAACGTTTCGACCCGAATTTATTCACGACGAATCGCTATTAAAAACAGCTATTTCCGAGCCTCCTAGAGCCTCAATAGGGTTGTAAACCATTCTGCCTTGCTGTAACACGCATAGGATGCGTGCTGGGTTAGTGAAATAATACTGTCAATAATTATCACATGCAGATCAGAGGCATCGCTAATAGAATCGCATAGCAGCACAATTGCAGAGAGTTGAAGTGCCATCACTATGAGGGGCCCCTATAGTGCCTGAAAAACACACACTGGAGCTGGCAGCAGCAGGAACCCAAAAATTAGCTGGAGTTGCAAGCAGCAGCAGCAGGAGCCCAAACATTACTTTAAAGAGACACTGGAGTTGGCTGCAGGAGCCCAAAAATTGGATGAATCACACCCTGGAGTTGCAAGCAGCAGCAGGAGCAGCAGCAGCAGGAGCAGGAGCCCAAACATTACTTTAAAGAGACACTGGAGTTGGCTGCAGGAGCCCAAAAATTGGATGAATCACACCCTGGAGTTGCAAGCAGCAGGAGCTGCAGCAGCAGGAGCAGGAGCCCAAACATTACTTTAAAGAGACACTGGAGTTGGCTGCAGGAGCCCAAAAATTGGTTGAATCACACCCTGGAGTTGCAAGCAGCAGCAGCAGGAGCTGCAGCAGCAGGAGCCCAAACATTGCTTTAAAGAGACACTGGAGTTGGCTGCAGGAGCCCAAAAATTGGATGAATCACACCCTGGAGCTGCAAGCAGCAGCAGCAGCAGTAGGAGCCCAAACATTGCTTTAAAAAGACACTGGAGTTGGCTGCAGGAGCCCAAAAATTGGATGAATCACACCCTGGAGTTGCAAGCAGCAGCAGCAGCAGGAGCAGGATCCCAAACATTGCTTTAAAGAGTCACTGGAGTTGGCTGCAGGAGCCCAAAAATTGGATGAATCACACCCTGGAGTTGCAAGCAGCAGCAGGAGCAGCAGCAGCAGGAACAGGAGCCCAAACATAACTTTAAAGAGACACTGGATTTGGCTGCAGGAGCCCAAAAATTGGATGAATCACACCCTGGAGTTGCAAGAAGCAGCAGCAGCATCAGCAGGAGCCCAAACATTGCTTTAAAGAGACACTGGAGTTGGCTGCAGGAGCCAAAAAATTGGATGAATCACACCCTGGAGTGGCAAGCAGCAGCAGCAGGAGCCCAAACATTACTTTAAAGAGACACTGGAGTTGGCTGCAGGAGCCCAACAATTGGATGAATCACACCCTGGAGTTGCAAGCAGCAGGAGCAGGAGCCCAAACATTGCTTTAAAGAGAAACTGGAGTTGGCTGCAGAAGCCCAAACATTGGATGAATCACACCATGGAGTTGCAAGCAGCAGCAGGAGCAGGAGCCCAACTATTACTTTAAAGAGACACTGGATTTGGCTGCAGGAGCCCAAAAATTGGATGAATCACACCCTGGAGTTGCAAGCAGCAGCAGCAGGAGCACAAAAATTGCTTGAAAGACACCCTGGAGTTGGCAGCAGCAGCAGGAGCCCGAAAATTGACTGACACACCCTGGAGTTGGCAGCAGCAGCAGGAACCCAGAAATTGGCTGGAAGGCACCCTGAAGTTGGCAGCAGCAGGAGCACAAACATGAGCTGGAAGGCACACCCTGGAGTTGGCAGCAGCATAAGCAGGAGCCCAAACATTGCTTGAAAGACACCCTGGAGTTGGCAGCAGCAGGAGGCCAAAAATTGGAAGGCACACCCTGGCTGAAAGGCACACCCTGAAGTTGGCATCAGCAGGAGGCCAAAAATTGGTCTAAAGACATAAATATGTTTTGCACCATTAGGAAAGTGTAAAACGTGGCACCATGCTGAATCTAGTCGCATGCATCAGCCATTGGTGGGGGGAAATCCTGGCTGATCCATCCCTGATTCATTCTGACAAAGGTGAGTCTCTCCACATTTTTAGTTGACAGACGAGTTCTCCTCCCCGTAACTATGGCCCCCTGCCGCACTAAACACCCGCTCAGATGGCACGCTACTTGCCGGGCAGGACAGCTTTTCCAGGGCAAACTCTGCTAGTTGCGGCCACAAGCCAAGTTTGGCTGCCCAGAAGTCCAGCGGATCCTCAAGGTGTGTTGGCATGGTCATGTCAAGGAATGACATGACCTGCTGGTTGAGGTCCTGCTCCAGGTCTTCTGCTCATGAGTAGCCTCACTATGCGGGTGTAGAAAGCTACTCATTAGCGACTGAAGACTGAGGCTGCTGCTGATGGAGCTGCTGCTGCTGCTCCTGCCAACCCCCCCAGCAGGCATGGCAGTGGAAGGTGACCCACCGAGTCGGACCTGCGAGAGTATGGACCATGGCGCAGCTAGGCATCGGCCAACTGACTGCTCGGAATGTTTTTGTAGTAGTTCAGTTTGTCCTCCCTCTCGGCGGCTTTAAAAAATGCCCCCATTTTGTGCCGGAAGCGAGGGTCCAATAAGGTGGACAGCCAGAAGTCATCCCGCCGACAAATGGAAACAATTCTGGGGTCAGTACGCAAGCACGTGAGCATGCTTCCTGCCATTTGCGCAAGTGACTCGGAGGGACTACCTTTCTCCATCTCCACTGCATACTGCCACGGTGTGTCCGGGTCATCTGTCTCGCCTTCCTCAAAACCCTCTAGCTCCTCTGGCTGCTCCTGCTCCTCCTCTCCTGTCCGCTGACTAGATAAACCAGCCATTTCGCCAAGCCTAAACTGTGCTTCACTGTGCCCCTCCCCCTCTTCTTCCTCCTCCTCCAGTTCAGCTCCAACGGGGTTCATGTGGCCGTAAGATGTAGATGCCATGTCTCCAGTGCCCTGACCAGCCATGGTTTCCAACATGTGCTGTAGTACATGAAGCAGTGGAATCACGTCGTTCATCCCGTAATCCTGCCGACTGACAAATAAAGGGGCTTCCTCAAAGGGCCTGAGCAAACGGCAGGTGTCACAGATGAGCTGCCACTGGTTGACATTGAAGTTACACAGGGGAGTCCCTCTATCCGCTTGGATCATCAGAAAATCCGTGATGGCTTTTCTCTGTTCATATAATTGGTCCAACATGTGAAGAGTGGAATTCCAACGGGTGGAAACATTGCAAATCAGACTATGTTGGGGGCTACCGTTCTGACGCTGTAGCTCAAGAAGGGTGTGTTTGGCGGTGTATGAGTAGCTGAAGTGCATGCAAAGTTTCCTTGAAGTTGTTAGGATGTCTTGCAGATGGGGGGATCACTTCAGAAACCGCTTGACAACCAGATTGAAGACGTGAGCCATGCAGGGGGCATGGGTCAGGCTTCCTTGGTGCAGCGCAGACAAAATGTTCTTCCCATTGTCGGTAACCATGATTCCCATTTTAAGTTTTCTTGGAGTAAGCCATGTTTGGATTTCCTGATGAATAAATTTAAGCAGTTCCTCCCCTGTGTGACTCCGTTCGCCAAGACAAACCATGTGAAGCACAGCGTGACACCTCCGTGCCCTGCACACATGGTAGACTGGAGGGGCACTGAGACTTGAGCCTACAGTGGAGGGTGAGGAGATGGCGGAGGATGAGGAGGCCGAGTTGCACAGTGTCACAGGCCCAACAGGCAGGGAGCACGGAGGCCGAAGCGGCGTGACCTGTCCAAGTTGCTGCTGCTGCTGCAAAGGGATCACATTCACCCGATGGGCCGTAAACGACATGTACTGTCCCTGACCGTAGTTACAGCTCCAGACGTCGGCGCTGCCATGCACTTTGCTACACACCGACAGGCTCAAGGACTCGCCCACCTTCTGTTCAACAAAAGTGTGCAGCGCTGGTACTGCCTTCTTGGCAAAGAAATGACAGCTTGGGACTCTCCACCTCGGCTCGGCACAAGCCATCAGTTCTCTGAAAGGTGCAGAGTCCACCACCTGAAAAGGGAGCGACTGCAGCACCAGCAACTTGGACAGGAGCACATTCAGCTTCTGCGCCATAGGATGAGTGGGCGCATACTGCTGTCTCTTGGACATGGCTTCGCTGATGGATTGCTGGCGGGATGCATGACTTGGAGGAGGAGAAGCAGGAGCAACAGAGGATGGGTATGACGCACAGCTGCCTTCGGCTGAGGTGCTGGAGCCTTGGCTGGCAGAAATTGGGAGCGGCGTGCCACTTGGTGAGGAAGCAGGCTGGACCACCTCTTCAGAGCCTCGGTTCTCCCAGGCCGCTTTATGGTGACGCATCATATGTTGACGCAGGGCCGTGGTGCCAACATTTGGGCCCTGGCCACGCTTCACCCTGCCTACATATCTTGCATGTGGCCGTGTTACCCTTCTGCGGATGCTTCAGGAAAAACTGCCACACTGCCGAGAAGCTACTTTTCCCACCAACAGGCCTCACTGATTCACTGCTACTGTCGCCAACTCCAGGAACCCCTGCTCCACTACCTCCCGATAAGGTAGCCTGCCGCGCAGCAGGTGCTCTCCCCCGGCCCCGGCCCCGTTTGGCTCCAGGCTTTACAATTGTGCCCCCCATGCTGACTGCCAACCATGCTGCTAACACCTTGCTGCCTCAGCTGCTGACTCCGGGGCAACCTGCGCCCCTCTTCTCCTGATGATGAGGATGAAGCCCCTTCATCATCCGGCTCCCAAGTGCGATCGACTTCATCATCATCATCATCACCGAGTTGTGGCTGCACGTCACTGATGTTCTCGGTTTCCTCAACAGTGTATGGTGCAGGAGATGGAACGCTCGCAACACCCACGACACTGTCCACATCACTATTTGTCTGCCTAGCTAAAGAAGCCACCTCCATTTCTTGGCTGGGCAGTAGTGGGGGAGGGAATGGCGTAGGACAGAGGCAATGGGAGGACAGGGACTGCTCTTGGGCATGCCAACTCAGGGTTGTGTCAGAGGAACCTACCGACCCTAGACTGGGGGTCTCAGATGTAACTTGTGATAATGTTGATGAGCGCGTTAACCAATCTACCACGGCAGATGCGTTACTGGTGGAGACACGACCGCTAGCAGATACTGGCAGATAAGGTCTCTCACCGTGACTCCTGCTACCACTCGCTCCTAGTCTGCTGCGACCTCTGCCTGCTGAATCTTGGCCTCTGCCCCTCCTCTTTGAACATCCTTGCACTTGTCTGCCTGACATTTTTAGGTATTTGAAATGCGCAATAGGTACGATAAAAAATGTGTTTACTTTAAAAAGAAGAAGCTAAATAAAGTGAGGAACTGCTTTTCTGCACCAGATACTATAAACATTGGCAATATGAGATACCCTGCGGCCTAGTGTTTTGGCAGCAGGACAAAAACCAATGCAAAATGCAATAGCTTAATAAAGCTGATGCTGAACAACGCTTATTTAATATACCAGATAGGGTGCAACGTGGTGGTTTGGGATACCCTGCGGCCTGGTGTATTTAAAGCAGACCAAAACCAATTCAAAATGCAATAACTTAATAAAGCTGAGGCTGTAGACGCTTATTTAGTATAACAAATAGGGTGCCACGCAGTGGTTTGGGATACCTTGCAGCCTGGTGTATTGACAGCAGGACAAAAACCTATGCAAAATGCAATAGCTTAATAAAGCTGATGCTGAACAACATTTATTTAGTATAACAGATAGGGTGCAACGTGGTGGTTTGGGATACCCTGCGACCTGGTGTATTGACAGCAGAACAAAAACAAATTTAAAATGCAATAACTTAATAAAGCTGAGGCTGTAGACGCTTATTTAGTATAACAGATAGGGTGCCACGTGGTGGTTTGGGATACCCTGCGGCCTGGTGTATTGACAGCAGGACAAAAACCAATTAAAAATGCAATAGCTTAATAAAGCTGATGCTGAACAATGCTTATTTAGTATACCAGATAGGATGCAACGTGGTGGTTTGGGATACCCTGCGGCCTGGTTTATTTAAAGCAGACCAAAACCAATTCAAAATGCAATAACTTAATAAAGCTGAGGCTGTAGATGCTTATTTAGTATAACAGATAGGGTGCCACGCGGTGGTTTGGGATACCCTGCGGCCTGGTGTATTGACAGCAGGACAAAAACCTATGCAAAATGCAATAGCTTAATAAAGCTGATGCTGAACAACGCTTATTTAGTATAACAGATAGGGTGCCACGTGGTGGTTTGGGATACCCTGAGACCTGGTGTATTGACAGCAGGACAAAAACCAATGCAAAATGCAATATCTTAAAAAAGCTGATGCTGAACAACGCTTATTTAGTATAACAGATAGGGTGCAACGTGGTGGTTTGGGATACCCTGCGGCCTGGTGTATTTAAAGCAGACCAAAACCAATTCAAAATGCAATAACTTAATAAAGTTGAGGCTGTAGACGCTTATTTAGTATAACAGATAGGGTGCCACGTGGTGGTTTGGGATACCCTGCGACCTGGTGTATTGACAGCAGGACAAAAACCAATGCAAAATGCAATAGCTTAATAAAGCTCATGCTGAACAACGCTTTTTTAGTATACCAGATAGAGTGCAACGTGGTGGTTTGGGATACCCTGTGGCCTGGTGTATTTAAAGCAGACCAAAACCAATTCAAAATGCAATAACTTAATAAAGCTGAGGCTGTAGATGCTTATTTAGTATAACAAATAGGGTGCCACGTGGTGGTTTGGGATACCCTGCGGCCTGGTGTATTGACAGCAGGACAAAAACCTATGCAAAATGCAATAGCTTAATAAAGCTGATGCTGAACAACGCTTATTTAGTATAACAGATAGGGTGCAACGTGGTGGTTTGGGATACCCTGCGGCCTGGTGTATTGACAGCAGGACAAAAACAAATTTAAAATGCAATAACTTAATAAAGCTGAGGCTGTAGACGCTTATTTAGTATAACAGATAGGGTGCCACGTGGTGGTTTGGGATACCCTGTGGCCTGGTGTATTGACAGCAGGACAAAAACCTATGCAAAATGCAATAGCTTAATAAAGCTGAGGCTGTAGACGCTTATTTAGTATAACAGATAGGGTGCCACGTGGTGGTTTGGGATACCCTGCGACCTGGTGTATTGACAGCAGGACAAAAACCAATGCAAAATGCAATAGCTTAATAAAGCTGATGCTGAACAACGCTTATTTAGTATAACAGATAGGGTGCAACGTGGTGGTTTGGGATACTCTGCGGCCTGGTGTATTGACAGCAGACCAAAACCAATTCAAAATCCAATAACTTAATAAAGCTGAGGCTGTAGACGCTTATTTAGTATGACAGATAGGGTGCCACGCGGTGGTTTGGGATACCCTGCGGCCTGGTGTATTGACAACAGGACAAAAACCTATGCAAAATGCAATAACTTAATAAAGCTGATGCTTGAACAACACTTTTTTAGTATAACAGATAGGGTGCAACGTGCAGGTTTGGGATACCCTGCGGCCTGGTGTATTTAAAGCAGACCAAAACCAATTCAAAATGCAATAACTTAATAAAGCTGAGGCTGTAGACGCTTATTTAGTCTAACAGATTGGGTGCCACGTAGTGGTTTGGGATACTCTGCGGCCTGGTGTATTGACAGCAGGACAAAAACCTATGCAAAATGCAATAGCTTAATAAAGCTGATGCTGAACAACGCTTATTTAGTATAACAATGCAAAAGTAAACGTAAAACACTGCGGGTGGCACCTACTATAGCATTTAACAATAATGTGAGGTGCACTGCCCCTCTTGGGGAACCCTATGAACCACTCTAACACCAAAGAATTGGGGGTGCCCTCCAAGAACCCCCCACGAAATGGGCCCCTGGGGACTAACAATTGCACTCTCGGGAAATCAGTAAATGAAGTAATCTTTATTGAAAATCATCTCATTAAAAGCAATTTAAAAACAACATTATCCCAGTGCTGTTAACATGACCAGCCACATGGGGGAGCCATCCTGCCAGATACAGTCTATTGTAATGTACAGTAAAAATCCTACCTAATACAATTTATTACAATGTGCTACCTATGCAATATATATGTACAATAAAGTGCTAGGTGCTAAGTGAAGGGTGCATCAATAAACAACCAAGTATCTAAGTGAAGGTAAGCCCAATTAGAGGATAAAGTGCAATGCCTATAAACAACACATGGAAAACACAAGAAAAGGTCCTTACTGTTATACTGACAAGATGGCGGCCCTGCAGTGAGCCCACGCGTTCCGAGCCCGTGGGGCTCTTTCTCAAGGCTGGGTAATGACTAATGGGAGTTGAAGACTCCCCTTAAATACCCCACTCCCTCGGGTCTAAGACAGTGCGGTCCCGACGCACTCTGGCCGGAAGTGCATCGGGCCGCGAAACCGGAAGTGGCCCTGCGCTCCAACATGCAGAGCCTCCGCCGAGTGACAGGCCAACCTGTTCTGCGCGGCGCCCGCCCCCCCCCCCATCCCACCACACAAGCAGTGTTGAGTGGGCGGGAGGTGAGCGGCGCGCAGCCCACCCCGGCCAACACGGCGTCGGACTGGTCCCCCGGAGAGGTGCGGGTTCCCCGTCAGCACCTGACGATCCAATACAAGCTTAAAAAAGGAATTTATATAAAAACATATGTGCATATGCTATATAACTATTGTGGGAATATTATATTATATACAATAATTAACATCACATCAGAAATCTATCAGAAATAAACCATGGCTAATCAGTGAGGACATTTGATTTTCATTGATATACAGTTGTACATAGTGGCCACTCTCCCTAGCAAAAGACATGCGGTCATGCAGACTGGAGAACTGCCCACCTCCCGGTCGAGCCCCCCAACCGCACGCCAAATGAAGAGATGAAAAAGCAGACAATAGAATGTCAGCAAGCTTTGGTCTGCGATTGAGAGAATGGGATCCTTATTTTGTCCACATCATCTTGTCCATGATGTTATGCTGTTATCAATATGGAATAGAGGTGGTTTATTAATATACCACCCAGGTATATCTTTTGTTTTGTCCCCATTCCCTAGTATCCAGAGTTATACCATCTAATGTCTATAGTGTTCTTGGGTACCTTGTCACTAATGGGGACCCTAGAGGGTGGGGGAGAGAGGACATTAATATAGGGACACGCTAGGTACAACTTTCTAGGTAAAAATAGTAATTGAATACTATAAGCCCATACACTACTTACTGGTACTTTATATCCCACTTTATGTATTATGCCATGCGTGGGGGAGTGTTTCTTCCCCCCCTTACCTCGTTTGTTTGGGGAGTTTTGCTAGGGAGAGTGGCCACTATGTACAACTGTATATCGATGAAAATCAAATGTCCTCACTGATTAGCCATGGTTTATTTCTGATAGATTTCTGATGTGATGTTAATTATTGTATATAATATAATATTCACCATTCAGACCTTCACCCTTGGAAGCCACATGGATAGCGGCGGGCGCGGGTGTCCCGGTTGCGACCTCCCTTTTTTATGAGTGTTTCTGACATGCTGTTATTCTGATGTGCTAAACCCTGGGCACTGGTAGTATCTGATTGTTATTGTGCTGGCACTTGTATATTGCGGTTTTTGGGTTCCTGTATTTCTTGTTATATCGGTTCTTATATCGAATAGTTATTATGGGGTGGGATTTATAGTCAGTAGGTATCATTATTGCAGAGTTTGGTGATCGTTCAACATGTTTACAGTAGTACCCATTTTTCAGCACTAAGCACTTTTTGAGCATAACATTTTTTTTGTGTACATTCATTGGTATAATATTCATTGTTTTAAGGGGTGTTTTTTGGGATCATTCATGTGGGGTATTCACAATATAGTTGTTTCTTATTGGTGATAATATGTGATAAGGTCTTGCATAATAGGGGGATATGGTTTAGGTCCTCTTTAAGCACTTTTTGCGCATAAAATTTTTTTTGTACATTCATTGGTATAATATTCATTGTTTTAAGGGGTGTTTTTTGGGATCATTCATGTGGGGTATTCACAATATAGTTGTTTCTTATTGGTGATAATATGTGATAAGGTCTTGTATAATAGGGGGCTATGGTTTAGGTCCTCTTTAAGCACTTTTTGAGCATAACATTTTTTTTTTGTACATTCATTGGTATAATATTCATTGTTTTAAGGGGTGTTTTTTGGATCATTCATGGGGGGTATTCACAATAGAGTTGTTTTTTATTGGTGATAACGTGATAAGGATTTGTATAATAGGGGGATATGGTTCAGGTCCTCTTTAAGTGCCGGCACAAATACCTAAGTATGTATATGTAGAGAGATTTTTTCTCCCTGCACAATACAGACTTGTATTTTAATAGAATTTGATTAGTTTACAGCATTAGAACAGAGACACATACTATGTATATAAATAAGATATCACATTAGTGGGAGTTTTAAGATATTTTGATGATATGATGGGGGATTAGCATTACTGTTTTTAAATGTCTTGTGCTTTGTGTATTTGTATGTAAGTGTTTTTATGAAATTTCATGTGTAAATAAAAGTGATATATTTTTGAGGATATAGGTTTGCGAATATTTTTTGTTGCTCCCTAAGGGAGGAAGGTGTGGTTTTTTCCATGTCCACTCCCAAACTAGTGATTGCATTCACTGAGGTATGAGCACATGTTAAATGGAATAAGTAGTGCACCCCATAGCAATTGTAATATAATATTCCCACAATAGTTATATAGCATATGCACATATGTTTTTATATAAATTCCTTTTTTAAGCTTGTATTGGATCGTCAGGTGCTGACGGGGAATACTCACCTCTCCTTGGGACCAGTCCGACGCCGTGCTGGCCGGGGTGGGCTGCGCGCCGCTCACCTCCCACCCACTCAACACTGCTTGTGTGGTGGGATGGGGGGGCGGGCGCCGCGCAGAACAGGTCGGCCTGTCACACGGCGGAGGCTCTGCGCTCCATGTTGGAGCGCAGTGCCACTTCCGGTTTCGCGGCCCGACGCACTTCCGGCCGGAGTGCGTCGGGACCGCACTGTCTTAGACCTGAGGGAGTGGGGTATTTAAGGGGAGTGTTCAACTCCCATTAGTCATTACCCAGCCTTGAGAAAGAGCCCCACGGGCTCGGAACGCGTGGGCTCGCTGCAGGGCCGCCATCTTGTCAGTATAACAGTAAGGACCTTTTCTTGTGTTTTCCACGTGTTGTTTATAGGCATTGCACTTTATCCTCTAATTGGGCTTACCTTCACTTAGATACTTGGTTGTTTATTGATGCACTCTTCACTTAGCACCTAGCACTTTATTGTACATATATATTGCATAGGTAGCACATTGTAATAAATTGTATTAGGTAGGATTTTTACTGTACATTACAATAGACTGTATCTGGCAGGATGGCTCCCCCATGTGGCTGGTCATGTTAACAGCACTGGGATAATGTTGTTTTTAAATTGCTTTTAATGAGATGACTTTCAATAAAGATTACTTCATTTACTGATTTCCCGAGAGTGCAATTGTTAGTCCTCAGGGGCCCATTTCGTGGGGGGTTCTTGGAGGGCACCCCCAATTCTTTGGTATTCAGTATAACAGATAGGGTGCCATGTGGTGGTTTGGGATACCCTGTAGCCTGGTGTATTGACAGCAGGACAAAAACCAATTCAAAATGCAATAACTTAATAAAGCTGAGGCTGTAGATGCTTATTTAGTATAATAGATAGGGTGCCACACAGTGGTTTGGGATACCCTGCGGCCTGGTGTATTGACAGCAGGACAAAAACCTATGCAAAATGCAATAGCTTAATAAAGCTAATGCTGAACAACGCTTATTTAGTATAACAGATAGGGTATAACGTGGTGGTTTGGGATACCCTGCGGCCTGGTGTATTTAAAGCAGACCAAAACCAATTCAAAATGCAATAACTTAATAAAGCTGAGGCTGTAGACGCTTATTTAGTATAACAGTTAGGGTACCACACGGTGGTTTGGGATACCCTGCGGCCTGGTGTATTGACAGCAGGACAAAAACCTATGCAAAATGCAATAGCTTAATAAAGCTGATGCTGAACAACGCTTATTTAGTATAACAGATAGGGTGCCACGTGGTGGTTTGGGATACCCTGCGGCCTGGTGCATTTAAAGCAGACCAAAACCAATTCAAAGTGCAATAACTTAATAAAGCTGAGGCTGTAGACGCTTATTTAGTCTAACAGATTGGGTGCTACGTAGTGGTTTGGGATACTCTGAGGCCTGGTGTATTGACAGCAGGACAAAAACCTATGCAAAATGCCATAGCTTAATAAAGCTGATGCTGAACAACGCTTATTTAGTATAACCGATAGGGTGCCATGTGGTGGTTTGGGATACCCTGCGGCCTGCTGTATTGACAGCAGGACAAAAACCAATTCAAAATGCAATAACTTAATAAAGCTGAGGCTGTAGACGCTTATTTCGTATAACAGGGTGCCACGCGTTGGTTTGGGATACCCTGCGGCCTGGTGTATTGACAGCAGGACAAAAACCAATGCAAAATGCAATAGCTTAATAAAGCTGATGCTGAACAACGCCTATTTAGTATAACAGATAGGGTGCCACATGGTGGTTTGGGATACCCTGCGACCTGGTGTATTGACAGCAGGACAGAAACCAATGCAAAATGCAATAGCTTAATAAAGCTGATGCTGAACAACGCTTATTTAGTATAACAGATAGGGTGCAACGTGGTGGTTTGGGATACCCTGCGGCCTGGTGTATTTAAAGCAGACCAAAACCAATTCAAAATGCAATAACTTAATAAATCTGAGGCTGTAGACGCTTATTTAGTATAACAGATAGGGTGCCACGTGATGGTTTGGGATACCCTGCGGCCTGGTGCATTGACAGCAGGACAAAAACCAATGCAAAATGCAATAGCTTAATAAAGCTGATGCTGAACAATGCTTTTTTAATATAACACATAGGGTGCAACGTGGTGGTTTGGGATACCCTGCGGCCTGGTGTATTTAAAGCAGACCAAAACCAATTCAATATGCAATAACTTAATAAAGCTGAGGCTGTAGACGCTTATTTAGTATAACAGATAGGGTGCCACGTGGTGGTTTGGGATACCCTGCGGCCTGGTGCATTGACAGCAGGACAAAAACCAATGCAAAATGCAATAGCCTAATAAAGCTGATGCTGAACAACGCTTATTTAGTTTAACAGATAGGGTGCAACGTGCAGGTTTGGGATACCCTGCGGCCTGGTGTATTTAAAGCAGACCAAAACCAATTCAAAATGCAATAACTTAATAAAGCTGAGGCTGTAGACGCTTATTTAGTCTAACAGATTGGGTGCCACGTAGTGGTTTGGGATACTCTGCGGCCTGGTGTATTGACAGCAGGACAAAAACCTATGCAAAATGCAATAGCTTAATAAAGCTGATGCTGAACAACGCTTATTTAGTATAACAGATAGGGTGCCATGTGGTGGTTTGGGATACCCTGCGGCATGGTGTATTGACAGCAGGACAAAAACCAATTCAAAATGCAATAACTTAATAAAGCTGAGGCTGTAGACGCTTATTTAGTATAACAGATAGGGTGCCACGCGGTGGTTTGGGATACCCTACGGCCTGGTGTATTGACAGCAGGACAAAAACCTATGCAAAATGCAATAGCTTAATAAAGCTGATGCTGAACAACGCTTATTTAGTATAACAGATAGGGTGCCACGTGGTGGTTTGGGATACCCTGCGGCCTGGTGTATTGACAGCAGGACAAAAACCAATGCAAAATGCAATAGCTTAATAAAGCTGATGCTGAACAACGCTTATTTAGTTTAACAGATAGGGTGCAACGTGCAGGTTTGGGATACCCTGCGGCCTGGTGTATTTAAAGCAGACCAAAACCAATTCAAAATGCAATAACTTAATAAAGCTGAGGCTGTAGACGCTTATTTAGTCTAACAGATTGGGTGCCACGTAGTGGTTTGGGATACTCTGCGGCCTGGTGTATTGACAGCAGGACAAAAACCTATGCAAAATGCAATAGCTTAATAAAGCTGATGCTGAACAACGCTTATTTAGTATAACAGATAGGGTGCCATGTGGTGGTTTGGGATACCCTGCGGCCTGGTGCATTGACAGCAGGACAAAAACCAATTCAAAATGCAATAACTTAATAAAGCTGAGGCTGTAGACGCTTATTTAGTATAACAGATAGGGTGCCACGTGGTGGTTTCGGATACCATGCGGCCTGGTGCATTGACAGCAGGACAAAAACCAAAGCAAAATGCAATAGCTTAATAAAGCTGATGCTGAACAATGCTTTTTTAGTATAACAGATAGGGTGCCACGTGGTGGTTTGGGATACCCTGCGGCCTGGTGTATTGACAGCAGGACAAAAACCTATGCAAAATGCAATAGCTTAATAAAGCTGATGCTGAACAACGCTTATTTAGTCTAACAGATTGGGTGCCACGTAGTGGTTTGGGATACCCTGCGGCCTGGTGTATTGACAGCAGGACAAAAACCTATGCAAAATGCAATAGCTTAATAAAGCTGATGCTGAACAACACTTATTTAGTATAACAGATAGGGTGCCATGTGGTGGTTTGGGATACCCTACGGCCTGGTGTATTTAAAGCAGACCAAAACCAATTCAAAATGCAATAACTTAATAAAGCTGAGGCTGTAGACGCTTATTTAGTCTAACAGATTGGGTGCCACGTAGTGGTTTGGGATACCCTGCGGCCTGGTGTATTGACAGCAGGACAAAAACCTATGCAAAATGCAATAGCTTAATAAAGCTGATGCTGAACAACACTTATTTAGTATAACAGATAGGGTGCCATGTGGTGGTTTGGGATACCCTGCGGCCTGGTGTATTGACAGCAGGACAAAAACCAATTCAAAATGCAATAACTTAATAAAGCTGAGGCTGTAGACGCTTATTTAGTATAACAGATAGGGTGCCACGTGGTGGTTTGGGATACCCTGCGGCCTGGTGCATTGACAGCAGGACAAAAACCAATGCAAAATGCAACAGCTTAATAAAGCTGATGCTGAACAATGCTTTTTTAGTATAATAGATATGGTGCAACGTGGTGGTTTGGGATACCCTGCGGCCTGGTGTATTTAAAGATAGATAGAAAGGGCGGTGGAGTAGCCATTTATGTCAAGACTACCCTTCAATCAACAATAATTCAGCATACACATAATGAACTAGAAACTCTCTGGGTTACCATGCAGACTAAGGAGGGAGCTGTGGTCAGAATTGGTGTGATATATAGGCCCCCTGGACAATCTGAGGATCTAGATAACCTGTTAATAGATGAAATCAGTGGAATGGCAGAGAAGGGGGACGTTGTAATTACAGGTGACTTCAACATGCCTGATGTGGACTGGAATATCCCAAGTGCATCGGCATGCAAGAGCAGGACTATATTAGAGGCACTTAATGGAGTGTCTCTAAAACAACTTGTGACATTGCCAACTAGAGGAGATAACATTCTGGACTTAGTTCTGACCAATGGGGATCTGGTGTCCGAGGTCAGGGTTGAAGAAAATCTGGGTTCCAGTGACCATCAATGCTTATGGTTCAGAATAAAAACAGACATTGTGCAATCACACACCAGAACCAAAGTGCTAGACTTTAGGAAGACAAACTTCAAGGAAATGGCGGAGTATGTAGAAAGAAAATTAGGTGAGTGGAACAGAGTAGCAGAAGTGAGTGCCCAGTGGTCACTATTAAAAATGGCCATCTTAAAGGCAACTAAGCAATATGTGAAACAAACTAGCAAGAATAAAAGGAAGAAGAAACCATTATGGTTTACTAGGGAAGTCAGCACTATCATAAAAGATAAGAAGTCTGCTTATAAGAAGTATAAAGTAAGTGGAAGTGTAGCTGACAGAGAGGCGTATAAAATTAAACAGAGGGAAGCAAAACTAATTATAAGGACTGCTAAAGGGCAAAAAGAGGAAGAAATGGCCAAATCTATGAAGAGGGGAGATAAAACCTTTTTCCGATATATTGGTGACAGAAAGAAGAAAAACAATGCAGTCTCAAAAATTAGAAATAGGGAAAATAAATATATTGACGGAGATAAGGCTGTGGCTGACCATCTGAATAGCTACTTTTGTTCGGTATTTTCAGATAGTAGCAGACATGGCCATAGCACAGCATCCAGCTGGGAGGGCACAGCTCCGGAGTTTCTGGAGGCTGATGTCCTATCCGAGCTGGCACATCTAAAGGTAAGTAAGGCAATGGGTCCAGATGGAATCCACCCCAGAGTTCTAAGGGAACTTCGATTTGTGATTGCAGCCCCTCTAACTGATTTACTTAACCATTCCCTTTCAACTGGTGAGGTTCCAGATGATTGGAGAATGGCCAATGTCGTACCAATCCATAAAAAGGGGAGTAGAGAAGAAGCCAGTAATTACAGGCCAGTTAGTTTAACATCTATAGTGGTCAAATTAATGGAAACACTCTTAAAAAAACAGATAATTTCCCATCTAAAAATTAATGACCTATTGGACCCAAAACAGCACGGCTTTACTGAGGGCAGATCATGTCAGACCAATCTTATTGATTTCTTTGACAATGTCACTAAAGTGTTAGACGAAGGTGGTGCTGTGGATATCGCCTATCTGGATTTTAGCAAAGCCTTTGACACTGTACCACATAAGGAGCTCATAGATAAGTTATTGAAGGTAGGACTCAATCCCTGGATAGTTCAGTGGATTTCCAGTTGGCTGAGGGATCGGTATCAGAGCGTTGTTGTAAATGGCGTGCAATCTGAACAAAGGCGAGTTACAAGTGGTGTGCCGCAGGGCTCTGTCCTGGGCCCCATTCTTTTTAATATATTTGTAAGTGACATAGGAGAAGGCTTGGTAGGAAAAGTTTGTCTGTTTGCTGATGATACAAAGGTTAGTAATAGGGTGGATATTCCTGGAGGTGTCTGCAACATGGAAAATGATTTAGCTTTACTGGATAGATGGTCAAAACTGTGGAAACTAGAGTTTAATGTCTCTAAATGTAAAATCATGCACTTGGGTAGAAGGAATCCCTGCTCTGAGTACCGTATGGGCAGTACTGTGTTAGCCAGGACCTCGGAGGAGAGAGATTTAGGGGTACTGATTACTGATAGCTGCAAGATGAGTGGACAGTGTAGCCAGGCAGTGGGAAAAGCAAGCAGGATGCTCGGCTGCATAGCTCGAGGCATCACCAGTAGGAAGAGGGAGGTTGTGATGCCGCTGTATAGAGCCCTGGTAAGGCCACAGCTAGAATACTGTGTGCAGTTCTGGAGACCTTACCTGCAAAAAGACATTATTCAAATAGAACGTGTTCAAAGGCGGGCAACGAAAATGGTGGAAGGACTTACACTTAAAACTTATCAGGAGAGACTTAAAGAACTTAATTTGTACAGTCTGGAGGAAAGAAGGGAGAGGGGGGACATGATTGAGACCTTTAAATATGTGAAAGGATTGAATAAGGTTCAGGAGGGAAGTGTTTTTAAGAAGAAACTTAACGATAGAACAAGGGGGCACAACCTGAAGCTAGTCGGGGGGAAGATCAGGAGCAATGTTAGAAAATATTATTTTACAGAAAGAGTAGTAGGTGCTTGGAACAAACTTCCAGCAGAGGTAGTTGAAACATCAACAGTCACTGAATTTAAACATGTCTGGGATAAGCACACATCTATCCTAAGATAAAGAGAACATACAGTATATACATAAGGGCAGACTAGATGGACCGTATGGTCTCCTTCTGCCGTCAACCTTCTATGTTTCTATGTTTCTAAAGCAGACCAAAACCAATTCAAAATGCAATAACTTAATAAAGCTGAGGCTGTAGACGCTTATTTAGTATAACAGATAGGGTGCCACGCGGTGGTTTGGGATACCCTGCGGCCTGGTGTATTGACAGCAGGACAAAAACCTATGCAAAATGCAATAGCTTAATAAAGCTGAGGCTGTAGACGCTTATTTAGTATAACAGATAGGGTGCCACGTGGTGGTTTCGGATACCCTGCGGCCTGGTGCATTGACAGCAGGACAAAAACCAATGCAAGATGCAATAGCTTAATTAAGCTGATGCTGAACAATGCTTTTTTAGTATAACAGATAGGGTGCCACGTGGTGGTGTGGGATACCCTGCGGCCTGGTGTATTGGCAGCAGGACAAAAACCAATGCAAAATGCAATAGCTTAATAAAGCTGATGGTGAACAACGCTTATTTAGTCTAACAGATTGGGTGCCACGTGGTGGTTTGGGATACCCTGCAGCCTGGTGTATTGACAGCAGGACAAAAACCAATGCAAAATGCAAAAGCTTAATAAAGCTGATGCTGAACAATGCTTTTTTAGTATAATAGATATGGTGCAACGTGGTGGTTTGGGATACCCTGCGGCCTGGTGTATTTAAAGCAGACCAAAACCAATTCAAAATGCAATAACTTAATAAAGCTGAGGCTGTAGACGCTTATTTAGTATAACAGATAGGGTGCCACGCGGTGGTTTGGGATACCCTGCGGCCTGGTGTATTGACAGCAGGACAAAAACCTATGCAAAATGCAATAGCTTAATAAAGCTGAGGCTGTAGACGCTTATTTAGTATAACAGATAGGGTGCCATGTGGTGGTTTGGGATACCCTGCGGCCTGGTGTATTGACAGCAGGACAAAAACCTATGCAAAATGCAATAGCTTAATAAAGCTGATGCTAAGCAACGCTTGTTTAGTATAACAGATAGGGTGCCACTTGGTGGTTTGGGATACCCTGCGACCTGGTGTATTGACAGCAGGACAAAAACCAATGCAAAATGCAAGAGCTTAATAAAGCTGATGCTGAACAACGCTTAGTTAGTATAACAGATAGGGTGCAACGTGGTGGTTTGGGATACCCTGCGGCCTGGTGTATTGACAGCAGACCAAAACCAATTCAAAATGCAATAACTTAATAAAGCTGAGGCTGTAGACGCTTATTTAGTATAACAGATAGGGTGGCACGCGGTGGTTTGGGATACCCTGCGGCCTGGTGTATTGACAGCAGGACAAAAACCTATGCAAAATGCAATAGCTTAATAAAGCTGATGCTTGAACAACGCTTATTTAGTATAACAGATAGGGTGGCACGTGGTGGTTTGGGATACCCTGCGGCCTGGTGTATTGACAGCAGGACAAAAACCAATGCAAAATGCAATAGTTTAATAAAGCTGATGCTGAACAACGCTTATTTAGTATAACAGATAGGGTGCAACGTGCAGGTTTGGGATACCCTGCGGCCTGGTGTATTTAAAGCAGACCAAAACCAATTCAAAATGCAATAACTTAATAAAGCTGAGGCTGTAGACGCTTATTTAGTCTAACAGATTGGGTGCCACGTAGTGGTTTGGGATACTCTGCGGCCTGGTGTATTGACAGCAGGACAAAAACCTATGCAAAATGCAATAGCTTAATAAAGCTGATGCTGAACATCGCTTATTTAGTATAACAGATAGGGTGCCATGTGGTGGTTTGGGATACCCTGCGGCCTGGTGTATTGACAGCAGGACAAAACCAATTCAAAATGCAAAAACTTAATAAAGCTGAGGCTGTAGACGCTTATTTAGTATAACAGATAGGGTGCCACGCGGTGGTTTGGGATACCCTGCGGCCTGGTGTATTGACAGCAGGACAAAAACCTATGCAAAATGCAATAGCTTAATAAAGCTGATGCTTGAACAACGCTTATTTAGTATAACAGATAGAGTGGCACGTGGTGGTTTGGGATACCCTGCGGCCTGGTGTATTGACAGCAGGACAAAAACCAATGCAAAATGCAATAGTTTAATAAAGCTGATGCTGAACAACGCTTATTTAGTATACCAGATAGGGTGCAACGTGCAGGTTTGGGATACCCTGCGGCCTGGTGTATTTAAAGCAGACCAAAACCAATTCAAAATGCAATAACTTAATAAAGCTGAGGCTGTAGAGGCTTATTTAGTCTAACAGATTGGGTGCCACGTAGTGGTTTGGGATACTCTGCGGCCTGGTGTATTGACAGCAGGACAAAAACCTATGCAAAATGCAATAGCTTAATAAAGCTGATGCTGAACATCGCTTATTTAGTATAACAGATAGGTTGCCATGTGGTGGTTTGGGATACCCTGCGGCCTGGTGTATTGACAGCAGGACAAAAAACAATTCAAAATGCAATAACTTAATAAACAATATAGTATACAATTAAGCACAGAGCATATAGTTAATCGTATATCAAAAGATGCAATCAAGTTCTAAATAAATAGGTTCTAAGCAGTCCTATTAAATTTCTGAATGCATAAGCTGTTAAATGTCCTTGACAATCTTTAAACACTTGGTTTCCTTCCAATGAAAAAAATCATTCAATACTGGTCAGTTAGTGATTCCAAAGTATTGTGCTCGTAAATAAAGGCTCTGTTCCTTTAAGTGACCTTCACCTTGTGCCCACCACCTATAAAATATACTCTTACCAAATGGCAGTAGTAACTGGGCGTTTCACATAGAGCCTTTAAGCATCGTGGTGGTTTGGGATACCCTGTGGCCTGGTGTATTTAAAGCAGACCAAAACCAATTCAAAATGCAATAGCTTAATAAAGCTGAGGCTGTAGATGCTTATTTAGTATAACAGATAGGGTGCCATGTGGTGGTTTGGGATACCCTGCGGCCTGGTGTATTGACAGCAGGACAAAAACCAATGCAAAATGCAATAGCTTAATAAAGTTGAGGCTGTAGACGCTTATTCAGTATAGCAGATAGGGTGCCATGTGGTGGTTTGGGATACCCTGTGGCCTGGTGTATTGACAGCAGGACAAAAACCAATGCAAAATGCAATAGCTTAATAAAGCTGATGCTGAACAATGCTTATTTAGTATAACAGATAGGGTGCAATGTGCAGGTTTGCGATACCCTGCGGCCTGGTGTATTTAAAGGAGACCAAAACCAATTCAAAATGCAATAACTTAATAAAGCTGAGGCTGTAGACGCTTATTTACTATAACAGATAGGGTGCCACGTGGTGGTTTGGGATACCCTGCAACCGGTATTGACAGCGGGACAAAAACCTATGCAGAATGCAATAGCTTAATAAAGCTGATGCTGAACAACGCTTATTTTGTATAACAGATAGGGTTACATAAGGCACTGCATAGATGGCATGCACAGTGACAAGGCAGATTACGGTTTACAGCACAAAGAAATCAAATTGAATTGAAAACTGATCAGGCAAATCACCCTGTCACTGTCACTTTTATGCTGTCCCTGGATTGTTCCGGTTTTCCACTATCTTTCCCTGGCTCTGTCTGCCTCTCTAAATCTCCCTACCTATCTGTAACTCTCCCTACCTATCGCTAACTGTCTGTCCCTGTCTGCAGCAACCACCGCTGTCTCATGAATGCAAGTCTGAAATGCGCACAAGCAAGATGGCCGCCGCTTTATATAGCACGGTGACGTCATCTGGCTTCCTGGCTGCTGACAGGCTGCATGTGACCTTCCCATGATAACTTGCCCCAGGGGATATGTCCAGACATGTGCATCCACCATTTTACAATGCCTGTGTTTGAAGTAAATGGAGTTTAAATGAAAACTTTGATCGATCGAATCGCGGGGAAATTCGGATTCGTTCAGAATCGAATATTTCCTGAAATTCGGAACGAATTCGGGTTCGTCCGGATCGATTCGCTCATCCCTAACCACAGGCAATGAGGCTGGCTTGGCTGTTGTCTGATTTTAGAAAGAAAACAGTTTTAAAATCGCCAGTTGGCCAAAGGGGGGCCCAAGATGCAGACACCGGTGAAGATAGCGTAATCGGAGTCTTTATCGGCAACCCCAGGGGCTTCACACAGCAGGGCATCCTGATTTTATATGTTACATCGGTAGGCTAGCGGACTTTTGTGCCACTTGAAGGTACACTTTAGATTTAAAGAATTTAATTTTTTCCAACATTGACCCATTGCATGTCAGCGAGGCCCTGATGCAGACTCATGACAGAAGTGTTCCAAGAGCTAGTGTAAGACTTGTCATGACAATGCCGGCTGTTGCATAGCAGCCTGTGGATCTAAACATGCAATTTTATCTGTCTATGAATAAAGACACAATACAACCACCTGCACGCACACACACGCACACACTGCGGGAGCCACACCAATATGAAAGTGGACTTTATTTACAAAACAGAAACCTTTATATTTATAAAATTATTAGAAAAAAAGTCGGTAGAGTGCAGCCAATATGGATTTGCATTCACTGTATGCACTATACACAACAAAAACGCAAAAAATATGTGGAAAAGCTAATATCCCCTCAAAAGACAAGGGGACATCCCTCTCTGTCTGGAGGGAAAAAAATACGTCTCTAGAGGAGACAATCCTTTTTTGAGAACTGTATAGGCTGCCACAGAAGATGGTCACAGTAGTAAGGATTCAATGTAACTTGATGGACATAGGTATTTTTTAACCAGACTATGTGAGTGAGGCAAGATGCAGGTGGGAGATTTTATAACTTTTAATTTCCAATATCCATTGAATATAGTGCCTTGAACAGCTGTCATGATGGGAAGCTCCCAGAATGGGAGTTTATCTATGTGGCACCATGGATTGGAATGCCTTCCAGAATAGAAGGCTCCTATTTCTGGGTGGGCCCCTCGGTTCTCTCAGCTCTAACCTCTGGTTCCGTACTTCTACCAGCTACTCCTTCCTCTTCCTGGGACTGATGTCCCCTTCCACGTGATGCTTCAAAATTGGCTGGGTAGTGGCTTCTATTGCTGGAAAGGTCCTTCCAGTGATTCTCAATCCCAATCCAGCGTTCCTCTATTTCTTTCTGCTGATGCTCTATTATTATCTGCAGCCATGGCCATTTATACTTCCTGAATGCACTGGAACCACCAGCAGGCCTTCTTCTACAGACCATTAGATTCATCACACTGGTCTGCTGAACTAGACTCACTGCAGTAGCGACACCTCCTCTGTGCAGATATTACTGCAGTGTGCAGCTTTTTACTGCCCCATCAAACAGAGCTCTATAAGGAAAAGTTAAGTATCTGCTAAATTTGGAACCAACAGCATACCTACCAAATTTTCGGGGAGGGAAATCATTAAATTAGACCACACCACCTCATTGAGGGATGTATAGGAGATTATAACAGTTAAAACAACATGAACACTTTGAATAGGCAAATGAATCATTTATTGATGCAGATCTACATGTTGCACCTCAAAGAGGGACAAATGAGAACAACGAGGGACACGAGAACATGGACTCAAAAGAGGGACAGTCCCTCCAAATCAACCTTTGGGAGGGATGCAACAGGCAGTGAGTGGGTTGACCTGGGCTCCACCTGGCAGTTACCAGAAAGGTTTCAGTCCTGAGATGCAGCAGGACCCATGTGGTCGGGGTCTCTCCCATGACTACACCACCACTTGTGTGTCCTCAAAGCCTTGCTTTGCATTATTATATTAATAATTAGCGCAGAAAATGGTAAATGAGGGGCAAGATTATTGTAGGATTTAAAGGGGTAGACCAGGCAAAAATAATGATCAATTAAATACTCCCCCTCTTCTCTTTCAGACATGGCCAGGCCACCTCGTAGAGAGGGAGTACAATGAGGCAGTGTCTGGCACAGACATTAGAACATAAAAAAGATTTGTATGGCTCTGCCTACTAATGAAAAATTGTTCTTAAATCCTGTTGTTCTTGGTCTGTATGATGCATATTTAGCCATGAAATGGGTCTGCCTAAGGTCACTTGTGACTGCATACCTCCCAAGTGTCTCTCATTTGGCGGGGCTGTCCTTCTTTTGAGCCTGTGTCCCCCTGTCCCTCATTGTCCTCATTTGTCCCTCTTGAGGTATAACATGTAGATCTGCATCAATAAATGTTTTTTTCCCATTCAAAGTGCTTATATATTGTAACTGTTATATCTCCTATCCATCCCCCAATGAGAGGTTGTGGTTTAATTAAAAACTTTGTCCCTCTTTCCCACCCTGAGAATTTGGAAGGTGTGCTGCTATGTTATGGTACTCTCAAGATCAATCTTCCATACAGCCATCACCTTCAGCAGGAACCGATGGCTGTGTAAATATGTGAAGCTATATTCACGCACGGCAAGCTCAGTGGTTTGAGCACTTAGATAGCATAGAGAGACATATGGAGATGATGCATGCCAACTCACTAAGAATCATGGCTAAATTCTGTTGAAACACGAGTCAAAAAACATGTGGCCGTGCCCTGGAATAAAATATTCCCAGCATCTTATAGCAGGATGCCCTGCTGTGTGAAACCCCCTGGGGCATCAGTAAACTCACCTTTACCGGCTCGCTCCCACGATGTTGCAAGGCCCGATGCCACATCCTTGGCATCCCTGTAGATGTGCTTCTGTGGCAAGCCTTTCGTGGGAGCGTGCATGCACTTGAACAGTGTGCCTGGCATGTGACCAGCCAGCTGTACCTCGTCACGACGGCACTTTTAAGAGAGCCAATCGGTGAGCTCAAAAGTGCCCAAGGGCACAGCTTCAGCATTGGAAGAGCCTAGTTTTATTTAAAAACAGGGCCACCGCCGAGCCAGCTGCATCAGCCAAGGTGCTGGACAGGAAAGGATCGGGGGGCCCGGTAGGAGAGAGCTGGGGTTGTAAAAAAGACTTTCCATCCACTTTAAAGAAAGAGCTATTTACCCTTTAATTCTTTAATTTACTCTGAGGCTGGTTTCACATCAGCGCGACTGTGGCGCACCCGCACTTTTGGGTAAGCACCCCACAATCACTAGTGTTCAACATGTGTAGGTTGTTAGCATTAGCGCTCTCCACTCACGTGGGACGGAATCGCTAGGGCCGCACCTTCCAGATGCTGCGGGCAAGGATTCACCAAAGCAGATGTGAAAGTGCCTATAGGTCACTATGGGCAGCGTTTCACAGGCAAGTGCAGGATACTTGCCAAAAAAGCACCCCGCAGTCACATTGTTGTGAAACTAGCCTTAAAGTGGTCCTTCACTCTGAATAAGAGTCTATCTTATATGTTTCCCACACCCTGTACATACAGATTGCCCACATTAAAAATCATCCTACCAGCATCTACTACATGTTATGAGCCTTTAAACATCCAAGATGGCGGCTCATGGAATGTCAGGCAGCCTGCAAACAGGAAGTGCCTTCTGACTGTGCTGCGCTGCATTCTGGGATTGCTGACCTTTTCCTGACCCCAGCTCTGCTCTGTCTGAGCAAAGCACAGCTATAACCTGCCCCCTGTACTTTATCCCACTCTCCTCTCCTCAGTAAGTGTAATACTTCTGAGTCAAGATCGCAGCACCCGTATCCTAAAGTCCTGAACAGAGCTGCAGCCCGGTGGGGGAAAGAAAAGTAAGTGACTAGAAACGTAAAATATATTCATTTTAGATGCTGGAGAATAGATTTTTAAGGGTTTGGGCTTTTCAATAAATCGTGGTGAAGGTCCGGTTTAAGGCGGAACAAAACGTACCCATGGCTGTCCTAGATTCTAAAAGACTCCAGGGAAGCCATGAGTGTGTTTTGTTCTGCTTTATAAGCTGCTGGCTTTCCCCTGGGGTATCTCGAATCGGTATGCCCTGCTATGTAAAACCCCAGGGCAGGTTTTCAATGTCTTTATCGGCAACCTTGGGTTTCACACAGCAGGTCATCTTGATTTCATATGTTACAGGGGTAGGCTAGCGGACTTTTGTGCCACTTGAAGCAAAGATCCACTTTAGA
Organism: Gastrophryne carolinensis; assembly: GCA_027917425.1. Taxonomy (NCBI): domain Eukaryota; kingdom Metazoa; phylum Chordata; class Amphibia; order Anura; family Microhylidae; genus Gastrophryne; species Gastrophryne carolinensis. Next base: position 168,988,672 of record CM051235.1, on the reverse strand, counting down.
TTTAACCAACTTTGGCCCATTGCATGTCAGCGAGGCCCTGATGCAGACTCATGACAGCAGTTTTCCGAGAGCTAGTGTAAGACTTGCCATGACAATGCCGGCTGTTGCATAGCAGCCAGTGGAACTAAACATGTAATTTTATCTGGCTATGAATAATGACACACACACTGCGGGAGCCAGAGCAATATAAAATTTTATTTAAAAAACAGAAACCCTTATATTTATAAAACTATTAGAAAAAGAAAAGCCAGTACAGTGCAGCCAATATGGCTTTGAGTTCACTGTATGCACTATACAAAACACAAATGCAAAAAGTATTTGGAAAAGCTTATATCCCCTCAAAAGACAAGGGGATGCCCCTCTCTGTCTGGAGGAAAAAAAATACATCTCTAGAGGAGACAATCCTGTTCTTCACCATGAGAACTGTAAAGGCTGCCACATAAGATGGTCACAGTAATAGGAGCTAACAGCTTTCAAAAAGGATTCAATGTTTTTTTTTTTTAGCCGTTAATAACTTTAACTGTTACTGTTAGCTGTTATTGGTAGACTGTAGGTGTAACATTTTTCCTCTAACTTGGTGTAACTTGAAGGACATAGGTATTTTTTAACCAGACTAACTATGTGAGTGAGGCAGGATGAAAGTCCCCTCAAAAGACAAGGGTACACCCATCTCTGTCTGGAGGAAAAAAATTTCGTCTCTAGATAACACAATCCTTCTTTACCATGAGAACTGTATAGGCTGCCACGGAAGATGGTCACAGTAGTAAGGATTTAATGTAACTTGATGAGCATAGGTATTTTTTAACCAGACTATGTGAGTGAGGCAAGATGCAGGTGGGAGACTTTATAACTTTTAATTTCCAATATCCATTGAAGATGGCGCTTTGAACAGCTGCCATGATGGGAAGCTCCCAGAATGGAGTTTTTCCATGTGGCACCATGGATTGGATTGTCTGACAGAATAGAAGGCTCCTAGTTCTGGTTGGGTCCTTCAGTTCTCTCAGCTCTAACCTCTGGTTCCCTACTTCTACCAGCTACTCCTTCCTCTTCCTGGGACTGAGGCCATGTGACGCTTTAAAATTGGCTGCCTGGGTAGTGGCTTCTATTGCTGGGAAGGTCTTTCCAGTGATTCTCAACCCCAAACTAACTTAGAAGGACGTCAACGCCGTAAAGCCCTATGATCTGTTCCGCATCTTCAACAAAGTGGACCAAAACCTTAGAAGAGAAAGCTGTCTATGCTGGTCAACTTCTTCTGCTGCCCTACAATTAGGAATACTCACCTATTCCACCATTGCATCTCCATGTAAGAGGGACCTGATACACATCCCAGTTGCCACCACCCCCTCTAAAAGAAGGCTCTTAGTGGCCCACATTAGGAGACACTGAGATGGAGGAAGTGCATATTCTTAACTGAGAGAAGAGGTTGAGGGCAGTGTCCAGAGGGCAGATCCTGGATGTCCACTTTATAGGGATGGTGTAGGAAAGCCATGGACCAGCTGATGTTTCATGAAGAGGAACAGACGATAAGATCACCATAGCCCCCATTACAGCTACAGCTCTGCTCATGCATTCCAGTTTTGAAAGTTTATTTATTGGTCAAGTAATAATCCCACACTGGTTGAAATATCACTGACCTGCTCTACTAATTATTACTCTCAAGCTGGCCTCTAGACTGCTCCTTCTCAAATGAAGGCCTAGAAATACGTTCTTAGTGACAACTGGGTTGGCATTCAGCCATGAGGGCTGCAGGACTCTGTAGAGCAGCAGTTCTCAACCTGTGGGTCGCGACCCCGGCGGGGATCGAACGACCAAAACACAGGGGTCGCCTAAAGCCATCGGAAAATACATATTTCTGATGGCTTTAGCTGCTGAGAAGTCGGGCTACCATCTGCAGCAGCGCTATTCAGCTGGAACACACGCCGTTATGGATGCGCGTTCCAATACCGTGTAAGTGTAAGGTGCTTTGTGTGTAATCATTACACAGTACACAAAGCAGCTTACACTTACACAAAGCACCATACATTTACACAGTGTGAACTACAATCGGTCTTATACTATAAGAGACCACTATAAGATGTAGTTCACACTGTTCCCCAATGTATAATTTTTTCCCATATCTCCCACTATTTTTCCATATTCTGAATGAGGAAACTGCTGAAATCGGGTGTTTCCGGCATTGAATCCGCCTCCTATTGATTTCATTGTGAGTGCAGCGGATTTTGTGGAAGAGAGCTCCCGAGAATCTCCAGTTACTACACAATCCGCCGCAGCCTCCTATTAATTCCAATAAGAGGCGGAGAAATGACAGTTTACGACACATTCAATGCCATGGTGAAATGTTATTTATTGGACTTAGTAATAAATATTTCTCAACATATAATTAAATATTGTTTTTGTGATTAATCACTATGTTTAAATTATGTTTGATTTGTAGCAATGAGAATACATAATGTATATCAGGTATTTTCATTCCAAATCATAACTGTAGCAAAATTACAGTTTTGAAGTAGCCACCAACATTATTTTTTGGTTTGGGGTCACCGCAACATGAGGAACTGTATTGCGGGGTCATGGCATTAGAGAGGTTGAGATCCACTGCTGTAGAGGCAGTTACACTCTTGTCAGTGCAGGTTGGTTTTACCTTGATTAAAATTAAATTCTGTTGCGAAGATCCTGACATTGTGTATTTGTGAATAGCCAACATAAGGCAATGTGAAGTCAACAGAACAGCAATGATCTTTTATAGTCACAACAGAGGAACTGCTTTCAGGATTTTGTTGACATTTGCTATCAATGAACTGTTAAACTTCCAGACCGTTTTATCCTCAATTAATGATGCTGGGGTAAGGTTCTTCTGAAGAGGTCCCCTGCAATGATACACCAAGGCGGTTTGTAGTGGTACTTGAACTTCTCTGCCAAGATTCTTTAGTGTGCAATGGACTGATGTCTGGATCACCTTTCTAGGATTGATGATCATTTTCCGAGCGTTAAAATAATCTGCTCTGTCTGGTTCCCGATGGACATATTGCAGAATGTTCGAACCTGGCACGTCTTTCCAAGATGAGGTTTCTGTAAAGTTCCCATTGACAGAGACTGTTTGGGGGAAAATGTGATTTTCAAACAGAAATATTCCAGCATCCGGGTTTTGGCGTTCAAGATTCTCCATCATGCTGTCCCATGTTTGATGGTTAAAGGGTAAAATTATTTCATCAATGTCGTTAAGGAGGACATAACGACTCCGGTACATATTCCGGTAAATGCAATCATTGAGTGTGGGCAGTTGCCCATAATAGCCAATGTCTTTGGGATCAATCGAATAGTGCCAAGCTTTGGCTGGACGGAGGTAACGTTCTATGGGCCATGGGATGATCTCTAACATTCCTTGCCTTATGTAATACTGCATGACTTTCTCCATCAGAGGGCTGCAGCTATTCAGGTAAATCATGACACGCTGAGCACCAAGTATCCGGTACATCTCCATGGTTTGGATGAATTGGAGAACGTTATTGAAATTTCCAAACATGGTGGAGATACAGATGGTGAAGTTAGCAGTAAATTTTCCTGTGTCTCTATTGAGAATCTGGAAGTGGGGAAGTAGCAAAATGTTCCCATTCATGGATGGATGGACAGAAAGGAAGTCTGCGTTGCAGTCAGGGGGCTCAGTGCATAGCAGGTCTGCAGTAACATAAGGAAAGTCAAAGCGGTCAGAGTGCATGTCTATTAGTGCCTGGGAAATGTGCACATTATTTTTAGTCCTGCAGCAAAACCAACAATATAACTTCTTCACTTCCTGATGGTGAATGATGCTGAGGACGCGTACCATCCTCTTACCTGTTAGTCGGTGGTCATAATAAGGAGAAATTATGAAAGTCCGTTTGTCTTCCAGTGGTGTGATGGTGTCATTGGTAAGTCTCTTGTCGTAACACACCTGGGTAAGGCTGCATTTCTCTAGTGTTCTGCCTAGGTTGGTGTGCATGGCAAGAAAAAAGGCTATGCCCATAATTACAAAGGCTAGACATACCAGGAATAACTTGGAGTGGCTAAGCTTCATTTTCTAGTGGACCCTGCAAAAAAACATTAAAATGAAATATGAGATATGAGATATAATCAGGAACAGGGGTAACATAATAATATATGTAAGGCTGAATATAGGCGTATGTCCATCCAGTTCAACCTGTTTATTAAATCAAATCTCTTTCCAGTGGTCTAGCAGCCATATCTGGTAATGTTATTACAAGCAAGGAAGGCATTCAGGCCACTTTTGAACTCTTTTCATGTACACTTCCTGGACACCAACTCTGGCAAAGAGTTCCATAGTCTCACTGCTCTTAGAGTAAAAAAAATCCCCTTCTATGTCAAGAAGTATCTTTCCTCTAAGCTTAGATGCCCCCAGGTTATATTTTCAGTCAGGGTCGGATTAAGATTATGAGTGGAGACCTCCACCACTTGCCCTGTAAAGGGGGCCTCCACTAACCTTTGGGTTATGGTCTGGTCCAGGAGGCTTTTCAGTCTTTGGTCTGAGGGTCCACAGTTGACTACCCCCCCCTTCCCGTGCACCTGTTTTGCAAAGCTGAAGCCAAAGCCCCCACATGGCAGACGGAGAGTCTAGAGCAGTACAGCCGCCATCAGCAACACTACAGTGATGGGTGGGTGCAGAGCTGTCACTGCACATAAGCCACCAAGCACAGCCGCTGGCAGCTCAATGCAGGAAACTGTTTTCTGCTGGACCAGCTGGGCGATTACACCCCCCCCCCCCACACACACACACACACAGAATGGTAGATCAGGAGTTCGCGAGCAGCACGCACCTGCACAAGGGGGCTCAAGGGACTTGACCTGACATTCCAGTAAGAAGGCAGGTGCTAGACAACCACCAATCAATTACTTGGCTGGACTATTTTTTTAAAGGAAAAAATACTCGATCTTGGGCTTCCACTAGATTTTGTGCCCAGGAGCCTCCACTACATTTTATCCGGCCCTGGTTACAGTTCTTGTTTTAAATAGATTGTGTGAAAGATATATTGACCCCGGATATATTTATACATAATTATTAGATCACCCCCTCAGGCTTCTCTTTTCCAAACGAAATAAATCTAATTTTTACAATTTTTCCCCAAATCCATTCATTAATTTAGTGGCCTGTCTTTGAATCTGATATGTCCTATCTATGAAATGGTGAGGCTGCCAATGCTCAGCATGACCCAGGAGTTCAACATACATCGCTTAACATTTTGATGTTACACCTTATCTATGGGCTGTGCTTATGTTTTCTGTAGGCCAAAATTTGTAGTGTTACTGCTTGCAATCACACACAGCTAAATGGTGATCGCAAGCACTCTCATGAAATTGCTAGCGTACCGCGATCTCCCTGGTGTGAAACTAGGCTAAAGAAAGCCAAATGATGGCACATCATGCTGCATATTCCACATAGGTTACAGGGTTGCGAGTATCTTATGTATGAAGGGTGTCAGTTTTTATTTTGCCAAAGGGATCCCTTATAGACTGAGCGAGATTGTGTACTTGACCAGTCTCCCAAAGGTAAAATGCCCCTCAGCCAATTGAATGCACCTCTAAAAAGCAAAACCTCCCCCTCAATCCAATAAAGGCTCTTGTGCCCAAATAAGTGACACCCTTTAGTCCATATGAGACTTTCAACCATGTGGCCTATGTGAAATGTGCAGAAAATTTTGACAAAGTCTTCTGTTTTAGATTAAAGGGCGTCATTCTTTTTGAGCAATGGACTGGGTATCTTAGGCTTTGTTCACACAATTGCCATCGCCCAGTAATCATAAGTAAATTGCTGCCTGTGTATTGATGAGTCTTGGGGGGACTATTATGGTTAAATGGGGAGGTGTCAATGCTTTGAGAGAGAGGAGTCTTTTATTGATGGTGGGGGAGTAGATTTGTCTTCTGTGGATTAAAAGGGGTCAGTTATTAAGCTCAGGTGGTCTTTTACAGACAGAGAGGAATATCTTTGATAGTGGTGTCTTATTGATTAAGGGGAAGGGGGAATAATAATGGGGCTAAAGGGTCTATTGTGGACTGAAGGAATGTACAAAACTGATTGTGGGCTGTTAAAGGATGAAGGAAGTATAATAATTATAGGCATATTTATTGTGCGATTAAGCACCTGAATTCCTAACACTCAAATTAACCCCCAATGGGGAGGCCGATTCATTAATAGCGCCAGGTAGCGACAGATGAGCGCCAGTAGCGTGATTTTCACAGCGCCAGCTAGTATTCGCTGTGCTTGGCCGGGGTTTGCTTGTTGACAGCGACTCAGTCGGTGTGCGGTAATGTTGAATACGGGGTTAGGGGTCGATGTTTCACAGGTTCTGCGTTGTATGGGTGCGCCTGACAGCGAATGGCCAGAGCGTACGGCTTGCTGCAGATTCATTAACAAATCACGCTCAAAAATTTCTCGCGCTGTGAATTCCTTGTTTAAACCCCAGAGCGCTGGCGGCGATGTGTGTAAAGTAGTTTTTAACCCCCAAACAACCATTTTTTTTTAATGTAACAATTATACAAGTTTTTCTAAACATTTTGTAATATGAATACATGAATATCAGACCTGTAATATCAATTCTGCACAATTTTTATTTATTTATTTTTTTTACTTAAAAAAAAATCCTAACATTGCAGAAGTGGTCACAGAATTTTTGACATTAAAAAAAAAAAAAAAACATTACTAGCAATTAATTATGATTATTTAAAGATTGCTCCATTGAAATGCATTGGACAACGCCAGGGAGCGCCAGGTCATACCTGTCGCTGTGATGGGATTAGCAGCGGCGCTGTTCGTTGCAGTCGGCTACATGATGAATCCCGCGCTAGCTGACGCTCTCGCCGGCGCTAGCCTCATTTAGCGTGATAAATGCGTGATTGTGACCGCCGCCGGGCGTACTTGATTCGGTAGCCGCCGTTAGCTGGCGGTACCTGGCGCTCGTCAGACACTACCTGGCGCTAGCCCTTGATAAATAAGGCCGATAGTATTTGTTGAAGGGCAAAGTTAGACATGGCCAGCTAACACATACTTTTAGGTGGATGCAGGATGCAGGAACAGGCTGTCCTGCTTATCAGATAAGGGCAGCACAGAGGTAACGCCTGTGCCAATTTTATTATCAACATCCAAGTTGTGAGCGGCTTCTGGAGCTTATTAGCCAATATTGTGTCTTAAAGTGGACCAACACCCAGGATTTTGACTATCCTGGGTCTTGGTCCACTTCGGTGGGGCACCCCCGATCGGGGTGCCCCGCTGTGTGAAACCCCCCCGAACCCCCCGAACTCACCTCTCCCCGCGGCGACGGACAAGCCGCGGACAAGCGGCTCCTCCGCCGCCGCCTCCCGCGCGTCCCTGTTGACGCGCGCGTGCCCGCGCCGGCCATTCACAGACGGCCAGCGCGGGCACGCGCACGTCTAGAGGGGCGCTAGGGAGGCGGCGGCGGCCGGGTAAGGTAAGGAGTTTGGGGTGTTTGGGGGGGTTTCACCCCGCGGGACATCCCGATCTCGGATGTCCCGCGGGGAGGGAGGTGATCGGCCCGGGAATCTTATAGATTCCCGGGCCGATCACCGGTGGGTGTTGGTCCACTTTAACCACTGTGTTATTAAAGAGGTTATTAAAGAGGCAACATGCTCACATAGTAACTTCTCTTTTATCTCAAACCTCAATGCAGATTTTGAGCAAAGTGTGCAGCATGTGATAACAAGCAACCAGAAACAGAAATGGGCAGCAATGTGCAGTATGTGTGTTAAGGAAAAAAAACTAACACCCAATTCCCACCTACTAATCACAAGGTCAGACAAACTCCAGGAACTGCACATACTTCTGTTGCCAAATTTGAGCATTGCTGGCATCCAAGGAAGGTAAGTATGTTGCTCAGGCCAGGTAGGTGTCCCTTTTTGACCTACCTCGGCTGCCTTGACTTTACTAGCTCTTATTTCACTTTTCCTTTCCTTGCCCATACAGGAGGTTGTGAACCCGGCCGAGGATGCAGGACAACTTCCGTTTGATCCACCTGAATCTTGCCACCTAGACCTCTCCACTTGGCCTTACCTGACTATCCCAGTGTTCCCCTGTGCGGTCCCCAAGTTTGACAGTAAAGGTTTATCCCCTACTAGTTTACTAGTTCATTTGTATTGTTTTACAAATTACAGGATTCCTGGTCCCCTAGGTTGCCGGGTAGTGGTCCACAGCAGGCACCCTGGCTGTGTTTCCCCCCTCTCCCCCGTTGCTAGGTGATGTTGGAGTCTGAACCAGCAATCTCAGACACACATGTCCCAAATTGCATGCACACAGTCTCAAACATACATGTGTGCACTCGGGAATTGCATGCACGCACTCCCACATGCACTCTCATATGCATGCAAGGGGGGAGTATGGGGGCATCCGCAGCTGGCATTACGCACCTGGGAGGACGTTTCACTAGTCCTCCTGCGGGTATTGGTCCACAGCAGGGCAACCCAAATCAGGATACCCTCAAGCTGCAACATTTAGAGGAAGTCCAGTTAGTTTTGATCAATCATTAAAAAAAAAACAATGTAAGTGTATGTCTAGCAAAATATTCCCAATGCAATCTGCAATCTTACAAGCCTAGGCAGGTTATGCGGGAAGTAGCATTTGCACAATAAATGCTGGGGGCTAAGGCAAGATAAAACCGGCTCTATGTTATCTTTTGCTCAACCAAACATCAATTAAAAACTTTCAACCACCGCTCCCCCCCCCCCCCCCCCACCCAAATGAAAACAGATCCTAACTTTCTGCATTTATATCAAACATCTGTGCAAGTATTTCATGGAGCAGTCATATGGGTTGATTCAAAGAAACATGTAACAGCTTGGATTTGGCTCACGATCATCCTATTTTTCACGTCCGCTCGTGCGTTCGTATGAACTTGCGAGTGATTCAATAAGCAAATACGTTTCTATCCTAAAATATACGTCCGTTCGTATGGCAGTTCGGGAATCAGACCTATGTCAGTTTCCATCCTGAATTTTCCGTTTCATTTCTCAGGTTGCAACATTGGTTTTGCCCTTTTTCCTTTTTTGTCTGGACGTAAATCCTTCTGATCTTGCGGCTCCGCACTACAAACTTACCTCATTAAAGTGCATTCTAAATATTTGGTCTTTTATTTTTCTTTATTTCATTCATTTTGTAGTAACCAACCATTAATGAATGCATTTGCATAAGTAAATCTTACTTTGTTTAATTTTTAGTTAACTTGCATTTTTTACTTGTGGATTTAATTTTAATATTTAGGCTTCAAATGGTACAACTTTAAATTTTTTGTGTGGTTACCCACACCCTCTACATACAGATTGCTCACAAATATTAAAAAACACCCAGCAACTTCTGCATGTTATGAGCCTAGAAACAGCCAAGATGGCGGCTCAGGTATTATCGGGCAGCCTGCAAACAGAAAGGGCCTTGTGACTGTGTTGCTCTGGATTCTTTGATTTCTGACCTTTCCATGCCCCCAGCTCTGCTGTGTCTGTGCAAAATACAGCAGTAACCCACATCCTGCACTTTATCCCGCTCTCCTCTCCTCAGTAAGTGTGATGCATCTGACCAAAGATGTGCTTAAATAATTAAACAAAGCAAAGGTAAACAACTACACCAATAAATGCAATCTAAAAATATTATTCTAGTACCTCAATTTTAAAATAAATAACAAAGGACATAAGTTTCTTTAATTAACGCAAATATATTGCAAAATAAAGGTTTACATGCAAAGGACTAATTAAGGTCCACATTAAAATGCTTTTATAAGGCATACATGAATCAGGTATGCATTGCCATACAATTTATGGCCTCGCCCATGCTGATACATGCAGTTCATTGGAGCTCAAGACGCGCAGACTCCTCCACATAGCCAAAAAACCTGTTCACGAACAGCAATCCGGCTGCTAAAAGGTGTCGGCTGTGGCTTTCTTTTAAAACGCGTTTAGAGGTTTCTCTGAATCACACCTAAACACATCCAATTAACCTAAGTTTTACGTTTTGATCCTAAGTTTTAGGATTTGATCCTAAGTTTTACGTTTTGATCCTAAAATTTAGGAACGGACTTCCGCTGATCGTAAGAGCATATACGCATTCGTACGTAGGCTCGTGCGAGTCGGAAATGGCCAAAAAAACAGGAAAAAATGACTAACACCCACCCAAACTTACGATTCTCGATACGAAATCAATTAACTTTTGCTCTTTGAATCGAGGGGATAGTGTCAATTGATCACATTTTAATACATTTTTGGTTAATTTGACAAAAACAATAATAACAATTACTAATTAAACTTCTTAAGGGTTTTTTCATTCTATATCGTCAACAAGTTTAGTTAGTCTTGATTGTGGGCACCATAAAAAGGAACCCTCAATAAAAACGAATTAAAGTTCTTATCCACCAATCAGCACAGGAACATACTGATTTAGGTGTCCCACTGTGCATATCTCGGGACCCGGCAGCTCATACTCACTTGGGTTCGCACAGCACTTTGCACCCTCCTGCCTGGTGAACTGATGAGGGACCATAGGTGTCTTTGAACTGCCCAAACCTAGGCTTCCTGGCAGGGGGATACACAGCTGGTCATCCAAATCAGGATGTCCCTGTGCTCAGAGAGGGAGAGTGAAGTTCCTCTTTAAGGAGGGTCAATACATAGCTGGCAGAAAGAGTAGTAGAGTAGATGTCAAGGGTGTTCTGGGGAAACGAGCTGAAGCCACTTTTGTGTGACACCACAATCTGACCCTTTACGTTTGAAACCCCTGTTTAAAGAAGACCAACACTCTCCTTTGCAACTTTGAGCCAAGGAGAGCCCTGGTCCACAGGGACATTAAACTAACTTCACCTACCCTCCCTCTCACACAGTGAACCCCGTTCTGTGTAGCCCTTATCAGATGCCTCCCACCCATTCAGCATACTTGACACTTTTATTGCCAGATCTCTTTTTACTGAAGGACCAGTTCAACCAGGGTTACATGCAGCTCACATGGTCAGCCAATCAGACACTGGGTGCTGAGGGATGATTATTCTGTCTCAATATGGACATATCATTGGTGAGTTATACTGGGGTGAGTGAGGAGTGAGGAATGCAGTGTCCCGGAAGGTATAATGGAACTTTTTAGTGCTTAAAGAATAAGAGCACTTAGTCCAAGTTAATTAAATCTCACCACATACTTGTGATTATAGCAAACATTTATGGACCTCCAGCAGGCAGAGGGCAAGCTGAGGATCTTCCAGTCACCAACTGAAAGGCAATCATCAGAATCTGATCAGTGACGCGTTTCAACCCTACTTACAACAGTTGTATCAACCATCCTTAGTGCCAGACAAGCATGGTCTACATTGTCAAAGGTATAAGAGGCTGAATACATCTGCATGTCGCACGTTTCAGTTTTTAATTAAAGTGCTACAGCAGGCCAAGGAAATTGTTAGACCATTGCGTCAGGCTATGTTTCGCAACGGCCCTAAACTGTTTTCCATTTTAAAATTGAATAAGAAACTGCTGCGATATAGAGGTTTACTGTTTCACCATATGAATTCTCTTCTGAAGAAAGTGGGTGTGGCCCTTGAATCAGGCAACTTGACCAGTGAAACTTCCTCAAGAAAATTACAGCAAGTCCAGTTGCCTTGATATGTTAGCACATATATACTAACAATGGAAGAATGGAATGCTAATAGGGGATTAGCAATCCTGGTCCCGCTGTGCGAACCTGATTGGTACAAAATGTGAGGGAAGGCTCCATTTACCCAGAAATTAGGTGCCTATAACTAAGCTAAAGTGATGTTTACAAGCTGAATATCAGCTCTGTGACAACACTGGATTCAGCTGGGGATAGGGTGAGACCCCAGAAACACTTTAACTGTCCAGACACACACTTATTTCCTCCCACCTTTGAAAAATAAACCACCTCAAATTCTTTAATTATATGTAAATGTCTTAGAGAGAAGACACTTGTTAGGGCGAGCGCTGCGTCTTCCCCGCGCAGCGCCCCCCTCCGTGCCTCTCCTCGGGCGAGCGCTGCGTCCCCTTCCTGCAGCGCTCCCCGCTTCACCGCCATCCGGGCGTCTGCTGCTGGCCCCCCTGGCTGCGGTTCCCCCTTACCTGGTCCCCGCGCTTCCTCCTCTGACCGGCATGGCCGCCGGCTTCCTCCTTCTGTGTCTGTTCCGTCTTCCCTGCGCGCACGTCCCCGGCCACTAGGGGGCGCGCGCGTCAACCTCCTCAGATTTAAAGGGCCAAGGCCCTGTTAATTGGTCTCTGCCATCCAATCCCTTTTTGGCGCTTCCTATAAATTAAACCCTGCCTTACTTCCTGTGCCGGATCTTCGGTGTTGTTCCCTGAATGATTATCGCTGTATTGCTTGATTCCTCGTGTATGACCTCGGCTCTCCTATTGACCTTCGAACCTGTGCTGCCCGTCCCGACCTCGGCTTGTCTCACCGCTATTGAACCCGCGCTGCCAGTCCCGACCTCGGCTTGTCTCACCGCTACTGAACCCGCGCTGCCAGTCCTGACCTCGGCCTTCTCCTCCGACCACTGTTTGTCTCTGCTGCACGTCACTTCAGCAGTTTGTGGAACTGTGCCGCTGTTGGGGGGTAGCGACCTGGGAGTCACCTGCCGCACAAGACCATCCCGCCTTGCGGTGGGCTCTGGTGAAAACCTGTGGCTCCTTAGACTCCGCTCCCCTGACGCGGTATCTGCCAAAGCAGTTCTGCAGACCCTGCGGGTCCACTTCTTCGCACCCGGTGCGTAACAGTAAGATCCGGCCATGGATCCCGCTGAGGTGCCCTTGCCGGAGACTTCCGAACTCCCAGCGCTGGTGGCTTTGCAGTCTCGGCAGATTAATCAGCTTACCGCTATGATGCAGCAACTCTTGACCCAGCAGCTGTCGCCTTCTCCACCGCCACCGGTGCCGCCACCGCAGTCTCCAGCAGTTTCCCCATCCAGAATCCGCCTCTCCTTACCAGCAAAATATGAGGGGGACGCGAAGTTGTGCAGAGGCTTTCTAGCCCAGTGCTCTATGCACCTGGAATTATTGTTTGATCAATTTCCCACCGAACGCTCTAAAGTGGCCTTCATCATTAGTTTGCTCTCCGGAAAAGCCTTGGCTTGGGCCACTCCCTTGTGGGACCGTAATGATCCTCTCACCTTCACCGTCCAGGCCTTTGTTACTGAATTCCGTCAGGTTTTTGAAGAACCCGCTCGGGCCTCATCTGCCGAGTCCGCTCTATTGAATTTAACGCAAGGCGATCTTTCTGTTGGTGAATATGCTATTCGATTCCGTACTTTGGCCTCCGAGTTAGCATGGAATAATGAGGCCCTCTGCGCTTGTTTTAAGAAAGGTCTTTCTAGCAAGATCAAAGATGTTCTAGCGGCCCGAGAGATACCTGACTCCCTTTCTGAACTCATTCATCTCGTCACTCGCATTGACATACGCTTTGCTGAGAGGCGTGAGGAACTTCGCCTGGAGAGAGATTCCCAACGTGACAGGAGGATGTTCCGTTTGGCTCCCACCTTTCAGAAACCTTTGTCTGTACCATCTTCTCCAGAGGTGGAAGCCATGCAGGTCGGCCGCTCTCGCCTAACCCCCGTGGAGAGGTCTCGCAGGAGAAATGAAAATCTCTGTCTGTATTGCGCCAGTCCTGATCATTTTCTAAGAGATTGCCCCATTCGTCCTTCTCGACTGGGAAACGGGCGCACCTAGACTCGGTGGGAGAGGCGTCTCTGGGTGTGTGTGCTTCCTCTCCAAGATTTACCGTACCTGCACAGCTTTGTCTCTCATCTGCCTCTGTGCTTAATTTGCCGGTCTTCCTGGATTCTGGTTCGGCGGGCAATTTCATAGAGGCCTCCCTGATCAAGAAATACGACATAGCAGTTAACCGCTTGGCCAAACCGTTATTCATCGCCTCAGTTAATGGAGATAGACTGAATTGTATGGTGCAGTACCGTACCAAGCCTTTGCTCCTTAAGATTGGCCTCTTTCACCAGGAATACTTGGAACTCTTTGTGTTACCCCATTGTACTTCCCCAATCCTATTGGGTCTTCCTTGGCTTCAGCTTCATAATCCTACCCTAGACTGGGTCACTGGGGACATCAAGGCGTGGGGTACAACCTGCTTCAAGAATTGCTTGAAAGCCTTACCAGTCCGAACCGATCATCCTACCACATCTCTACCGGGCCTACCCGAAGTTTACCGGGCTTACGCTGATGTCTTCTGTAAGAAGCAAGCTGAGACTCTTCCGCCTCATCGCCCTTATGACTGCCCGATCGACCTCCTGCCTGGGACCACTCCTCCTCGTGGCCGTATCTACCCACTATCCGTCCCCGAAACTCAAGCAATGGCTACTTACATACAAGAAAATCTGCAGAGGGGCTTCATCCGGAAGTCCTCTTCTCCCGCTGGGGCTGGCTTTTTTTTTGTACAGAAAAAAGACGGTTCTCTCCGACCCTGTATCGACTATCGGGGTCTTAACAAGATCACGGTAAAGAACCGATACCCCTTACCCTTAATTCCAGAACTCTTCGACCGTCTTCGTGGCTCCAGGATCTTTTCCAAACTGGATCTCCGAGGAGCCTACAATCTGATCCGCATCCGCAAGGGAGACGAATGGAAGACTGCCTTTAATACCCGTGACGGTCATTTCGAGTATTTGGTGATGCCCTTCGGGCTTTGTAATGCCCCTGCCGTATTTCAAGAGTTCGTCAATGACATCTTCCGGGACTTGTTGTACTCCTGTGTCGTGGTCTATTTAGATGATATCCTCATCTTCTCTTCTTCCCTCGAAGAGCATCACCGGCACGTTCGTCTGGTACTATCCCGCCTTCGGCAGCATCATCTTTATGCCAAATTAGAAAAGTGTCTCTTTCACCAAACCGCTCTGCCCTTTTTGGGTTATACTGTTTCAGCCCAAGGACTACAAATGGACCCTAGCAAATTGAGAGCGGTTTTAGATTGGCCTCGGCCTGTTGGTCTGCGTTCCATTCAACGATTTCTGGGCTTCGCCAACTATTACCGTCAATTCATACCCCATTTTTCCACTATCGTGGCCCCCATTGTGGCTCTCACCAAGAAGGGAGCCAACCCCAAGTCATGGCCTCCACAGGCGGAGGCAGCCTTTTTAACTTTGAAAAAGACCTTCTCTATGGCCCCGGTGCTCACCAGACCAGACCCTTCTCGTCCTTTTTCTCTAGAGGTTGACGCTTCTTCCATCGGAGCAGGAGCTGTTCTCACACAGAGGTCTCCTTCAGGGAAAAATCATACTTGTGGGTTCTTTTCTAGGACTTTTTCTTCCGCGGAGCGAAATTATTCTATTGGGGATCGTGAACTCCTGGCTATCAAATTAGCTCTTGAAGAGTGGAGACATCTTCTAGAAGGGTCGCTTCACCCCATATCTATTTTTACCGACCATAAGAACCTTTTGTATCTTCAAACTGCTCAACGCTTGAATCCTCGCCAAGCTCGTTGGTCACTATTCTTCGCGCGGTTTAATTTCCGCATTCATTTTCGACCTGCCTCTAAGAACATCAGGGCAGATGCTCTATCTCGCTCCTCGGACGTCACAGATGTGGACGCTGCTCCTCAGTTCATTATATCTCCTGATCATTTGGTTCATTCCGCTCCTGCCTCCCTAGTGCAGGCTCCGCCTGGGAAAACCTTTGTCCCGGTTCGCCGACGCCTCCAAATATTAAAATGGGGTCATGCTTCCCGTATTGCCGGGCATGCTGGTATCAAAAAGTCTAACGCAATTATTGCCAGATATTATTGGTGGCCCTCCATTGAGAAGGATGTGGCAGAATTCGTGCAAGCTTGTACCACCTGTGCACGTAATAAAACGCCTCGCCAAAGACCGGCGGGTCTTCTTCATCCTCTTCCTATTCCTGAAATCCCTTGGTCTCACATCGCTATGGACTTTATCACGGATCTTCCTCCATCTCAAGGCAATACAGTGATCTGGGTTGTTGTGGATCGTTTTTCAAAAATGGCGCACTTCGTTCCGCTTCCAGGACTCCCATCCGCTCCTCAGTTGGCTAAGAACTTTTTTAAACATATTTTTCGGCTCCATGGACTTCCTTCCCACATTGTCTCCGACAGGGGAGTTCAGTTTGTTTCAAAATTCTGGAGGGCTCTCTGTACTCAGTTAAAGGTGAAATTAGATTTTTCCTCGGCTTACCACCCCCAGTCCAACGGCCAAGTGGAGAGGGTCAATCAGGTTCTAGGACAATATCTACGTCACTTTGTTTCGGCCCGACAAGACGACTGGGTCGATCTCTTGCCATGGGCGGAGTTCTCTTATAATTTCAAAGATTCTGAAGCCACAAAGAAATCTCCATTCTTCATTGTTTATGGCCGCCAACCTTTGCCTCCTCTACCCTTACCTACACAGTCGGGGGTACCCGCCGTGGATGACTTAACACAGTTTTTTTCCTCTATCTGGCGTGAAACACGACATTCTCTTGTTCTAGCCTCTACCCGCATGAAGAGCAGCGCTAATAAAAGAAGAAGAATCGCTCCTGTTTTCTCTCCTGGAGACAAAGTTTGGCTTTCAGCCAAGTACATTCGTTTCAAGATACCCAGTTATAAATTGGGCCCTCGCTATTTAGGGCCGTACAGGATCAAGCAACAAATTAATCCGGTCTGTTACAAACTTCATTTGCCAGCCTCCTTACGTATTCCCAACTCTTTTCATGTTTCTTTATTAAAACCTCTGACGACTAATCGATTCTCTTCTAAAACGTTGGAGCCACTTCCGGTCGCGGGTACCGAAGATGCCTTCTCGGTGAGAGAGATTCTGGCTTCCAAAACATCCAGAGGGAGACGATACTTTCTAGTGGATTGGGAGAATTGCGGTCCTGAAGAGAGGTCCTGGGAGCCTGAGGAGAATATCCTCGATCGGAGCCTTATTTCAAACTTCCTCGGTCCCAAAAAGAGGGGGAGACCTAAGGGGGGGGGTACTGTTAGGGCGAGCGCTGCGTCTTCCCCGCGCAGCGCCCCCCTCCGTGCCTCTCCTCGGGCGAGCGCTGCGTCCCCTTCCTGCAGCGCTCCCCGCTTCACCGCCATCCGGGCGTCTGCTGCTGGCCCCCCTGGCTGCGGTTCCCCCTTACCTGGTCCCCGCGCTTCCTCCTCTGACCGGCATGGCCGCCGGCTTCCTCCTTCTGTGTCTGTTCCGTCTTCCCTGCGCGCACGTCCCCGGCCACTAGGGGGCGCGCGCGTCAACCTCCTCAGATTTAAAGGGCCAAGGCCCTGTTAATTGGTCTCTGCCATCCAATCCCTTTTTGGCGCTTCCTATAAATTAAACCCTGCCTTACTTCCTGTGCCGGATCTTCGGTGTTGTTCCCTGAATGATTATCGCTGTATTGCTTGATTCCTCGTGTATGACCTCGGCTCTCCTATTGACCTTCGAACCTGTGCTGCCCGTCCCGACCTCGGCTTGTCTCACCGCTATTGAACCCGCGCTGCCAGTCCCGACCTCGGCTTGTCTCACCGCTACTGAACCCGCGCTGCCAGTCCTGACCTCGGCCTTCTCCTCCGACCACTGTTTGTCTCTGCTGCACGTCACTTCAGCAGTTTGTGGAACTGTGCCGCTGTTGGGGGGTAGCGACCTGGGAGTCACCTGCCGCACAAGACCATCCCGCCTTGCGGTGGGCTCTGGTGAAAACCAGTGGCTCCTTAGACTCCGCTCCCCTGACGCGGTATCTGCCAAAGCAGTTCTGCAGACCCTGCGGGTCCACTTCTTCGCACCCGGTGCGTAACAACACTTTCTTTGTTTCAATTTCTGGGTTGTGGCTGAGCAGGGAAAAGCATGTCATGGCGCAGTTTCAGCATGCTCTGCTGAGGGCAGAGACAGCTGTTGGGCTACTGCGGCTTGCCATGCTCACTAATGCTCATGATAATGAGAGCACCAAGGAATGGAGTTGATTTAGACCACTTTTTTTGCATAATGAGTAATGAAATTGAAAGGAGGGCAAAATTTGGAGCTCTGCTGCAGGTACTGTAGGAAATGGAGTCACATGGGATATTCAGGTTTGCTGCTTGCTGGCTGGCAATCACATGACTGCCGATGACCAATGTATTTCCAAGTGGGCTTTCACATCAAACTTGAATGGTTTCTATTGATCGCCTGATTAACCTGATTAACTGCCATTTGGTGCCATACACCATGAATGAGAAAGTGGTGACTTGAGTATAGTGCCGCTTTAAGTTTCTGGCTGTACTGCGTACAAATATGGAAAAGTCCTTTCACCTAAAGACTCACTAGTCTGGTGCCCACCTCGAAATTGACCTTGCCTGGATAACCCTGTTATGACCCAAACCGTTAAAATCTGGGACTCAGCGGGCCTCTGTTCCCCTCTCCTACCCCTATTGAAACTGTGGCATAATCCATTCTTCCCCCCAGGAATGAATAACCTACCTCATTTTAGATGGTGGCAGGGACAGGGTATTAAAGCGGACCAAAACCCCCCAAAACAAATCAATCTATTTTGCTCCCCCACCCCAGGTACATTAGTGTTCGGATATTTTCTACCCTTAATGCTGCTTGGTATTCCTGTTACAGTGATTTCAATTCTCCTTGTCCCCAAGTATGTCATTGTATGCCGTGGATTCTGTCAGGTTACCATTGTTCTAAACTAGCTGCTTAAGCCCCGTTACCCCCGCAATCTCATGCTGGGAGCAATTAGTACCCATTGAAGGAAGACAAGAGACAAAAAGACATATAAGAGTCAACAAAATATTTAATGTTTCCTTTAAAGCCAAGATCTTTTGGGAGTTGATACATGTTTTTTTTTTAATTTAACCTTCCATGGGAGCTGGTTGGTCCACTGTAAAGCAGACCCCCAGTCAAAAAAAAGAAAGTTTAGTAAATTCCTTCCCCTCTTATGATCAGTGTCATAAGCAGTTTGAAAGGGCTTAACTCCATGCAGATGTTATGGATTGGTATAAAGATTATTTACTCTTGGATCACATGGGATCAGCCATCTTTCCACATGCCTGATAGTCCTGCTTACACATGAGAATTAGGGGGGGTGCTGTGCCAGCAGCTTATAAAGCAAAGGAAATCTGTGTGAGGGAAGCTGTTACATTCAGTCAGGAGATACAATGTATTTAGAACATTTCAGCTATTAGCAAATCAATGATGACTCATTACATCTGATGGCTTATTTCTGGCTAGAAATAAGAGATGACTGCACAGAGGCAACTTTGACCGAGGGACTGGGATTTTCAGAAGCAGTGCTCTCATGTGTGTGGCAAGATGGCCACTGCCATGCATGTTTAAGAGTGCATATCTGCCTGCTCTTTCAAACATCTGCATGGTGTTAATCCCTCTCAATAAGCTTATGTCACTGATTTCCAGAGAATTATGGGAGAAATATACTAAGCTCTTGATTTTTGTGACTGGAGGTCCGCTTCAATAAAATACGCCACTTGTTATCCTTGGGAATCCATGGGTCTTCAGCTCCAACAGAAATATAGTATTTCCCTAATGGAGCACTTTTGATACCTACATTCGGAAACCGCGGCCCCCAAACTAATCTCCTCTCTACACAAACAATTAAACCAACTGTCTTTGCATGTAGCCCATTCACACGTGAAGGCTTGTTAGTCTGATTTAAGACTCTCCAGACCTCCTGAGAGTTGGAGAGCAATGTGGTCCACATTTTCCTCATGCTCCATCAATGTTAATTCCTTGGACCCCACCGCGATCAGCCCGGGAATCTTATATATAATCGATTCCCCCCCCCCCCCCCGCGGCATCAAAAATTGGGATGAAACCCCCCTCAGGTCGCCCCATACACTTAGCTTGTTTCCCAGTCCAACGCCACATACGCGAGCCATGGCCGCATCCCTGCCACCCCTCTAGCAGGGAACATGCCCGCATCATTTGTAAATGGCTGGCGTGGGCACACTCCCTGTTAGAGGGTAGCGGAGGATGCGGCCATCAGTGCGTTCTGAGTCAGTGGTCTTGACGTCAGCGGGGGAAAGGACCAAAACTCAGGATTTAGACTATGACTTTAAACAGCATACAAAGTTATGTTTAGGTGGTATATGGTCCCAAGCTATATCCATCACATGGACCCAGACTATTCTAAAACTGTTTTAGAGGTTGCCAGACAGAAGGAGATGTCATTCATATTTGGTGGGCTTTCCCATTCTTTATCTGCTTCTGAAATAAATGTTTTGACCCGTCAAGACCCGTGGGCTACTTTGGGGGTTATTTAAGAAAGGATAGCGTCAGGTAGCGCCTGGTTAATGAGAGGTAGCGACAGGTAGCATCTGGTCAACGCCAGACACGGCACGCAATTCCACATTTATCAAGCAGAATCTGTTTAGCGACTGGGATAGCGCCATGTAGCGTCTGATTCATCATTTTCAAAGCCTCTGCGAACAGCGCCAGCGTTCAGCCTTGCACAGCGCCAGGTATGACCTCTCACTACCTGTCGCTCCCCCATACATTTCAATGGATGAACCTTTTCTTCACTTTAAACAGGTTTTTTTTCCCCCAAAAATCACAAATAATTCTGTGACCTCTTCTGGCATTGAAAAAGCTGTTTTTTCAAAATTTTTAAATTTTTAAAATATTACTTCAGAAATGACATTACAGGTCTGGCATTAACGTGTTCATGTTACAATGTTGCTACAATATAATTCCATATGCTGTTGCTTTGTTACTAGTTGATAGATGCTTGAAAACAGACTTTAAACACGCCGCCTCCTGCGCTCTGGGCTACAAACAAGTATTTTTCAGCGCCAGAGATTTGGGAGGCTGTTTTTTTCCTGAATATGGTGTGAGTCGGTCGCTATGAGCAGTCGCTAACATGTGCTCTCATACAGAGCTGTACTGGTCAAATAGCGACTCAACATTACTGAACAGCAACTGAGTCGCTATAAACTAGCGACTCACGGCCGAGCACTGCGACTACTAGCGGGCGCTCTGAAAATGCCTGCTACAGACGCTCATCTGTCGCTTCCTGCCGCTAATGATGAATCAGCCTCTTTGTTTCATACTAAACCACCAAAATGTCCAAAAAGCTATATAAACTTCTAACATTTATTCTATTGCCAGCATAGTAGGCAATAGCCCAAACCTGGAAAAAAACACAATTTATTCACTATAATGAGGTAACTGAATGGAATTTTATCAATGAAAAATTGACCAGTATCCTTATTGATTCTCATGAGCGATTTCTAGAGGCATGGGAACCCTGGATTAATTACAACCATCCTCCTAACCTATAAACACTATGGGGGTTATTCATCAAGGGATAGCGGCAGGTAGTGCCTGGTGAATGCTGGGCGCTGTACGCAAAACCACATTTATGAAGGTGAATCTGGTGAGTGACTCTAACAGCACCATGTAGCGTCACATGTATTATTACAGCCAGGTAATACATGTATTACCTGTCGCTCTCCCATACATTTCAATGGATGTTCCTTATCTTCTGTTTAAACAGGGTTTTTTGTTTTTACGTTTTTTTTCTCTTAAATAATTGTGTCACCTCTTCTGGCCTAGAAAAAGTAATTTTTTTAAACTTTTTTGATTTTTTATATTTTTATGCAGAATTGTCATTAGAGGTCTGGCATTAAAGTATTAATGTCACAATGTTACAACAATGTAATTCCATGTGTTTTCGCATTGTTACTGGTGCATATGAGTTCAAAAACAGACTTTAATCACACAGCGTCTGGCGCTCTATGCTATAGCGGCCATATCCAGAGCACATTCACTTATTTGTTGAAAATGGTCGCTGAGCGTCGGTCTCACTGAGCTGGCGCTACCTTTCACTCCCTGCAGCGCTGTACTGGTGTTAGAACGCCCAACATACATCTCATTCATCAATGCAGGCCAGGTTACTACAGCTCTGTTACAGCGCCTGATACATGCACACTGGTGTCTATTAGTGGTCACTCTAAGCGCCGTTATACAGACGCTCATCTGCCGATACCTGGCGGTTGTAATGAATCAGCCTCCACACTAGCTTCAGAGTAAGCGGTTGGCGGAGGGCCTCCTCTCCTCTAATTCCTGTTACCTGATTAGTACTCTTAATCCATTTCCTGTTTCCTCCTACTGTTCTTACCTTCCTCTTCTTCTCTTTTTTTTCTACTTTAACAAGCTACATCTTTGTTCATGTTCTGTTTTTTTATGTTGAACTAGCTGAGTGCCGGCTAACCAATTAATAAACCACTACTAGTCCTAACCAGACGTATCACAACCTTATGGAGGAAGCTCTTCCACGGCTTGTGGTCAGTATATCTGCAATATTTGATTTTGAGAGGGGGGTGGTACTGTATGTGGGAATGCATCAAGGGTCTCAAAAGGGAGGAGAGTTTGACTTGCACCTTGCAATCCTCTAAAGGTTAATGCTCTGTACATGTGATTTTTAGTATTAGGACATGAATGGAATTGTGCAGGCAATAAAACAATAATGTATCTCCTTTATTTGGTATTCTAAATTCAATAAAAATATTGAAATAATATTGAAAAATATTTTTTTAAGGCACTGTATGGGAGCATCTGGTGTCTTCTTATCAAATCTTCAACCAATTTGGGCCCTTATTTAACAAGGGATAGCGGCAGGTAGCGACTGGTGAGCGGCCGGTAATGACGGGCCCCACCACGAGAACGCCGGCTCCCCACCACAATCACACATTTATCAAGCCAATCCTGCTTAGCGACTGAGATAGCGCCAGATAGCCACTCATTCATCATTATTCCAGCCTCAGCCCACAGCGCCAGCGTCCGACCTTGAACAGCGACAGGTATGACCTCTCGCTACCTGGCGATCTACAATGCATTTCAATGGAACAATCTTTAAATATTCATAATTAATTGTTATTAATGTTTTTTTTTTTTTTCAATGTGAAAAATTCTGTGACCACTTCTGCCATGTTTTGTGCAGAATTGATATTACAGGTCTGATATTATTGTATTCATATTAATAAATTCTTTAAAAAAATTTTTTTTTTTGGTTTCCAAAAATATGGTGGTTTGGTGGTTAAAAAACTACTTTTAACACATCGCCGCCAGCGCTCTGGGGTTTAAACATGCATTTCACAGCGCTTGAATTTTTTGAGCGTGATTTTTTGATGAATATGGTGGGAGCCGGTCGCTCTGGCCAGTGGCTATCATGCGCACCCATACATCGCGGAACCTGTCAAATAGCGGCTCGTCACCTTGTATTCAACATTACTGCACACCGACTGAGTCGCTATCAACAACCGAACAACGGCCAAGCACAGCGACTACTAGGGGGCGCTGTGAAAATACTGCTACAGTCGCTCAACTGTCGCTACCTGCCGCTATTAATGAATCAGCCTCTTAGATTTGATGGTGTTGATACATTAAATTGATTATTATTTCTATTATTATTTTGATCCAATCAGTAAGAAAATTTCATCAGGAATGCTGGAACATGTAAATGACATCACATAATTCATTTATTGTTTCTTCTGTTAAAGTGGTCCAAAACCACTGCCCCGACAGCCCTGGAATCTATAAGCTCACCCCGAAACTCACCATCTTTCCCGGTCCAACGGCGCATGCTTGAGCAACGGGCGCATCCCCGCTATGTCTTTGGCAGGACGCGTGCCCGCATCAGGTATTTGTGAATGATCGGTGCGGGCATGTTCCCTGTTAGAAGGGAGCGGGGGATGTGGCCGCCTGCACGCTCGGATCCAAACACCTTAGACAAGCTCTTAGATGAAGGGGTGGGAGTAGATCTAAGCACGCTAATTGGACGAGAGGCTGTGCATGCGCCATAGGACCAAGGAAGGGTGAGTGAGATCAGGTGACCTGGGAGGTTTCACACAGCGGGGCATGCCTGATCAGGGTGCCCCAGGGACAAGGACCAAAACCCAGGGTTGGGTTGCGCTGCGCTGCTGGAATGGGGAGAAGGTAGGATTGTGGGCTTCCTGGGGGGTTTCATCCCACGGGACATCCCGATTTTGGATGCCCCACGGGGAGGGATCTGATCGGCCCGGGAATCTTATAGACTCCCGGCCCGATCCCCCCTGGGTGTTGGTCCACTTTAAAATACACATTGAGGGTTAATTTGTTTTAGGATCCTTACAATGGGATTGTACAATATCTGTAGAATCTTAAAAAGCCTTGAAGGATAAGAGCTCTCACTACTAAAACTATATTTAGTCAGGGCTTTAATATTACAAGGTTTTGTTAGGTGTATATAGAAACTGTAGTCAGACTGTAAACAGTGTGACAGGCCCTATTTTCCCCCCTAAATGTCCCTTAGGTATAATTGGACTGGCGTTTCTAAAGCTCAGCAATAAAAGTGGCTGGAGAGCCCACCCTAGAGCTCCATGCAAATATTTTCTGCTTATTTTTTAGAAATGGGGCCCAACAGGAATTCCCGTTTTCCTGTGGAGAGTCTTACCCTTGAGTGATTTTTGCTTACAGTCCATCCCTTAGAATCTTAGCACATAAATGTCACAGATTGTCAGAATGCCTTGGACTGGTAAGATGCTTTCCGTTACACTAGTGGTGAATGTGGGCTTGGCTGGGCCCCATCTGAGCACCACTTAGTCTGGGCCAAACGAGAGCCTGTACACAGAGGCATATCCAAATGCGATGGGACCCTGATGCAGATATAAATTGGGTCTTATACAGTGACCCTTTTCCTGTAGTTTTAACTGAATTGGATACAATTAGATACTAAACAGAATTACATAACGCCATGTGACCACAAATCGGATAAACCGGAGGGTGGGGCACAATTATAGAGCCCCCTGACCTCACAGGCCCCAATGCAGTTGCCTCTGCAACCCCTGTAGTTAAACGACTATCTGTACAGCCTTGATGGCTACCCTGTTGGTAAGCAGGCGGGAATGCTCTTGAAGAGTTGTGGTGAGACTGTCTGCGTGCAGTCTGGGAGTCTGCCGGCATTTCTCAGAGACACCATGGACACATGAGAAGCGCTGGGAGCCCTGATCCACTACACCTTATAGGGTCACAATCTAAAAGTGCTTGCTCTCTTCTAAAAACAATGAGGGGGTCTGAATCCCAAAAATGCCTCTGACTTGGAAATGAAACATTCAACAGGAGAGGAGTGGTTCTTGCGCTTATGGCCAATTACTTTTGGCCAAGCAGTGTACACAGTTTCATATAGGGGGAGCAAAGTGCTTACCTGGAAGTTCCCCAAAAGCTTCTCAAACGTCAGGCAGTGCCATGTAAGAGATTCTGGGTCGCAGATGGCAGCTAGCGGTCTCCTGTGTCTGTGTGTGCGTTGGTGTGTGTGTCACAGCCATACAAGGAGATGGCAGCGTGCCCAATCATTTTTATTTTCAGCAAACAGCATTAACAGGGGAGGGGCGCTGTCCTATTACAGAACCCCAGCCTGCGATTGGCAGTGATCGGTTTTCTTAGCTGCATCGTCTGCCATAAGCCGCGTTGGAGCTCAGACACTTTCCGGATAGGGAGGCGGTCGCTTCCCTAAATTTAACACTGTGTTCTTGCAGCCTCGGATAACTTTTTTTTATTCTGTGAAAAAGCCTCCAAGCCTAAAAGAGTCTGAGCTGCCGACAAACAAACGTCTGTCAGGAAAATGGATTCCTCAAACTTATCTGGCTGACTCATTTGTTCCGGCATTGAACATGAGGAAAGTCCAACTCTTGCCTAAACCATTTTTCTTTTCTAGTTACAGAGTTATTTAGACATCAGGCAAAGAAAGGGTGAATGACTTAGAAAGATCTTGTGATGATCCAGAGGAAGGCGCATTCCATTTTTAAGGAGCAACCTTCCCCCGCCTAAAAATGAGGGATGTGGGGAGTGTAATGATTAGTCTGCCTGACCAGGATCACAGAGATTATACTGAGCTTAGGCTTTCACACTGGTGCAAACCTTGGAGCGAATGTCCTGTAATCACAAGTGAAACGCTGCCCATATCACCTGTAGATCTTTCCACACCACAGCTGGGCGATAGCAAGAATTCTAACCTAGGGCTCAGGGGCTGAATGGTCACGCCCTGACCCTGATGGTTTACCAGCCTATATGCCCTTTGGCATAGGTCTGATGCTCTTCGAGGGGTGCCTCTGGAAGAGCACCGGGTCCATACTGATTGGCACAGGCTCTTTCGCACACCTGTGTCCAAGAGAGGTTGCAGGTAATAGGGCGATGGTACTGGCATGCCACCTGCCTGTCCTAGCAGGTGGCATGCTGACCCCCTACTCTTTGAACTGGTATAGGGGTCCCCTGGGCCCCTAACTGATTCACAAATTGTATTTAAAAAAAGACACAACACAAAAAATAAAATAATAATGCAAAATAAACAGTAATCATCGAATTGTTTTATATTTTCTTTTGTCCCCCACTGGATGGGATTCTTCAGGATCTAGTGTTGGGGTATTCAATGCTGGTAGAAGTGTCTAAAGCAGATGCCTTGCCGGAATATTGATGGCTGCCAGGGAGGGCTGCTTTAAGAGTACAGAGGCAGATCCTCAGTGGATTTTTTCCTGAGGTATCTCCCTCCTTGTCCCTCCCTTCCAGTGATGTAACAGTCACATGGGGGAGATTCCATGGAGGTGCCGCCTTCCCTTTCCTTTTAGAAAACCATGACCTCTTTATCCACAAGGAATTTCGTCTAATGTCACTGAGTGTCAGGGGAGTGACAAGAGCTTTCCGTCCAGCTCACACAAAGCACCTAGACAACAAATTACTAATACAGCAGAGACAAAATACAACTCTGTGAAGTACTCACCTGTAGAGGTGATATTATATGCATACAGCACGTCCTGCTCCAGATATAGTAATAGCATGTGGGTAATCCTCCGCCTTCGGCGCCGTGCACTGCAGACATGTAGAAAACAAGCTCCTCCCGGCCCTACATATACCGAGGGACCTCCCACAAATCCCCAGCATTGACAAGCAGTGAGAAAGAGAAGCCAGGAGGAAACAACCACCCAGAGACTAGCAATAATTCTCAGAGATAATAATCACCATACAGGGGATCCAGAACAAGGTGAACCAGGGTGGGGTGGAGCAGGACGTGCTGTATGCGTATAATATCAACTCTACAGGTGAGTACTTCACAGAATTGTATTATTCTAAGCATACAGCACGTCCTGCCCCAGATATAGTAATAACATGTGGGACATCCAATAGCAGTGTCCATAAAGTAGGGTGGGATCCCCATGAGAAAAGGCACAGCCAACAGTAACAGCGCTGTCACCCGCAACCTTGCTACTAAGAGCAACGTGAGGAATGCTCGAACTCAACTTCTGAACCTTACAAGGCTAAGTGAACACAAGCAGCGAACTAGTCAGTCTTCTCAACAAAACCGAGTGCTGAAGGCCCAAGCCCAGCACAAGTATAAGAGAACAAAACCCAAGAGAGAAAAAAGAATCTCCCCTAAACAAATAGGCCAGAGTAACAGCCTAACCACGCTACTGCAACAACAGGGCAGTCATGGCAACCTTAGAACCTTCCCTGTCAGGGAATAATATAAAGCCTGGAAATACTGAAAAACAACGCTAACAAGGCTCAGCAAGGCCGAAACGTTAACTTTTAGGCTCAGAAGGACAACCCAACATAGCCGGCAGAAAGGGAGAAGAAGAGGAGGGAGCTAGGTCTAACCCTCCAAAAGGAAAGGACACCCAGAGAGATCCATCTCCAAGAAGGTGAAGAACAAACCGCCCGATCCCAGTAGATAGGGGCGACGTAGTAAGGAGCCTGAATAGGCCGAACAGCCCTCGTGGGAGGGCACACCGTACAACTGTCGTCAGCAGAATCTGCGAACCGCACTCCACTGGGCCACCCAGGGCCCCCAGCGTAACGGTCCACCCTTGCTACAGCAATCTTGTGCAGAAACCCACCTAGCGGGGTGAAGAAGTTGAGACGTATAGAGAATAATGTCCTGACAGAGCCATACTAGGTCCCCATGACCAAGGCCAGAGAGTCCTGGAACAATAACCCAGAACAATAGACCAGGACAATAACCAGGACAATAACCAGGACAGAGTCCTTGTAATATCCACGGGCCCCACGGACCCACCAGTAGGGGTTCAGTGAGACACTAGAATAGGCCCTCCTAACACAGTAGGACAGCCAACAAGCCAATAGTAATGGGGTGCAAGCAATGTAAAGCCCCACTGAGAACAGAACCAGACCCCTCTTGAAGGGTCACCTGTTCAAGACCTTAACCGATAAAAAAGGACAGGCCACTGTCCTCAGACAGACCGAAAATCCCCAAAGAGACAAGTCCCGAAGGGAAGTAGTCCAGCAATTCAGGGCCCAAAGGGGCTCAATGTGATAACCGAAAGACAGTATGAAACTGGACCCCCTAAGGGGACCCCCCATTTGGAACCGCGGAGAATTTCAGAAGAAATAGAACCCCCTAGTCAACCTGCCTGGCATGGCCCCATGGTGACCATCTACAGGGATAGGCAAGAAGGAAGGGGATGGTCCCTGACAACTTCCTTGAAATTACATACTCAAAAGGAACCCCCTCACTAAAAGGAGGGGCGTACTGACCCATATTCAGGGGTGTTGGAACCCCGTCCAGGATAAAAAACCTAAGGTGTCACATGTTCCAAGGGCACCAGTGAATAAAGGACAGCGTCCGGGCCGCCACCAACAGGCCCACCAGCTGCAAGGTGAAAGTAGTGTGACCACAAGGAGGGCAAGGCCCCTTCATACTAAGGCCACAATAGCAGAAGGGAAGGTTTTGACCTGAACCCATCTAAATGCCACCCCGTAGGGAGATACCGAACCAGGGTACGCTAAGAAGGTGATATGCCTGAGCACCAATCCAAAAGACTCCCAAGGAGCCCCAAGTCAACAGCCAACGCGGCCTGATGCAAAAATTGGAAAAGAATGACAATCAAGTAGAACTAGCGCGGACGTCACAGGTGCACGTCCAAGACAACACTCCCATACTCGCCTTGGCGAGCCGTCTGGGAGCAGGGGGAGGGACCCAAGACAAGACCCTAATCCGCAGAATTGGTCCTGTAACACTGGCTGGAAATGGCCTGGGTGTCCTGAAGGCACCAGGGACTCCAAAGGGATATAGATCCTTGCAGGCATCAAGAGGTCCACTGGACAAGGGCGCCCGCGGCCCAACAGGTGGATACCAAGTAGGAACTGCCTGTGAAAACTAAAAATGCTAGGCCCTGAATGCCGGTCCTGGTCAGACTGCTTCATCCCAGAGGGAAAAGGTAATGTGGATGCAAACACCAGCCAAAGGCCAACCTGAAAGAGAGCCCAGACCCAGCCCACTGAACTCGGCCTGCGTCAACTCCCGAAGGGAAAAACAGGAACTAGAGGATCCCTGACAGCCTCAGAAAGGGACCTCCCAGCAAACTCCATTCTGCATCCAGGGGGACTATCTTCTGTAACAGCCTGAACGAAGCATGGCGCCCAGCGATAGGAGCCAAGTGCTGCGGCAGCCCCCTTGCCCAACAGGGCGAGGGCGTCCCTTCATGCTTGAGTGGTTTTGGCAGACTTTGGTTTCGCCCTGCCGGAGGTCCCAGGGCGTTGCCTGCCCCCTCTGGGGCGGGCCTCCACTCCAAAAAGTTGGAAGCACACTTCTGGTTCTCGCTTGACACTAACGTAGGGAGGGGGAGGGGTGTCCCTGCCCCTGGGCGGCCGGGACGGCCTTCTGCGCGAGGGCGCCTTACCCTTTCTTCCAAAAAGGTCCAACCTGGCCCCGAATAAGCGTCGTCCTCTAAAGGGAAGACCAGTAAGAGCCTTTTTAGTCTCATTGTCAGCCCCCCACTGTCGCAGCCAAAGCAGGCGGCGAATGGCCACCAGAAGAACCGAGGTTCTAGCACACATTTTAATAGTGTCATCCATCGCTGAGAGAATGAACCTCACAAAAACATCACAATCAGACAGTGCATTAAAGACCTCGCAAGGGAGATCCTCCGGTTGTTGGTCAAGTATCTTCCGAAAAAGGGTCCTGGCGGCCACCGCGGTGACGGCCGCAGCACAGACCGGGCGCAGAGCCGTCCCTGCACTCGAAAAGGCGTAGGAAGCCAATCTGTCAATGCGCCGGTCCTCCGCATCCCGTAGGGTATGAGGAGTAGAAGCTGCCATGAAGGGAGGGTCAGCAACCCCAATAATAGGCGCATCCACCTCGGGAGGCACTGACCATCGATCAACCAAATCATGGGGAAACGGGTACTTCCAGTCCCAGACCCCCGGAACCCCTGTAAGTTTACAAGGTGATTCCCATTCCTTAGATATAAGATTCTGGAAATGATCCTGCTCCAGAAATTTCAGGCGAGGCGTCGCCGTGTGGAAACTCTCCCTCTTGGGCTTGGGAGACTCTCCCGGAGGAGAGATGGACAGTACTTCAAAGATCTTTATAAGTAACCTATCAGTGTCACACAGGCCCCAAGAACCCGGGCCAGAGCTGTCACGGGTCCAAGACATCTCATCTGAGGAACTGGAACCTGAGAACAGTTCACCATCATCAGAAGGATCAAGGTCCTGCATAGCGGCAGACTCCTCAGTTTCAGTGGGAAACCTAGAACTAGGGGGCGTCAGGGACCGTTTCTTTCCAGCACCCAAGCGCTCCGCCAAACCAGACATCACCTGCTCCGCCGTGGGTAACCTGCGCGGCACCACCTGCTGGTCATCCCCGCTCGAGTGCGACTCATCTGGAGTGAGATTTAAGCACGGGGAGACAGGAGTATTGAAATGAGGTGCAGCTACCGGTAAACCTGATTGCAGGGCCAGCACTTGATCAGCACACGGTCCGCAGACCCGTGCTCTGTCAGCATCAGCATGGGGTTGTCCACACATAGTACACAGCCGGTCTTGTCCCCACGGGACCCCGGACACATAATTCTGAGATGCCTCCATATGGTGATTAATCAAGGTAATATGCCAGTAGGGATTTATGCTGTAAGCAACCCTGGATGCCCCAAAACCCGCTGGGAATGTGGGAGAATTTAAATATAAAACCCGCTAAGATATATATATCTGGCCGGGAGAAGCCACTGGAATCTTGGCATCTGAAAGACATAAGGAGAAGAGAGGGTGTCAGAGCCATGCGCAGCACAGGAAGAAAAAGATAATCAAAACGCGCGTGAGGGCACTTACAGTAGCCATGGAAGGAGGAGGAAGACCACGCGCGCGCGGGAAGAACGACAAAATGGCGCCAAGCGAACCTCGAAGGGCGGGCCAGAGCTACAGATGACGCGGAACGCGCCAAACCAGACCACACCCCCTCCGGAGAGCGCGAAGCTCTAAGCGCGTAACAAGACAGAAAAAGAAGACAGTAATAAACGCCATAGCGTCGCGATACCGAGCCGCCATACGCGCCAAGTCAAAATACATTAAAGGCGCTGCGGCCAACGTTAACATAATGTTTGAAGTGCGGCTCTGACCCCCGGTAACCAATAAAGGCTCTAATCATACAGTGTAATAGGGCAAGGTTAGGCCATCGTACACAACCCCCCCCCCCTCTTTTTCCCCCCACTAACGGGGGGAACTAAGGAGGAAGGTGACCCAGCACTAGGGGTTCACCGCTATACTGGGCGTGGGGCAATAATGCAGGAGGGACATCCACTGAAGGCTCACCATTAGCCTTAACCGCCTACCCTATGGTGGGGGATTGCGGTGGAGCATGGCTCCGTTAAGCACACACGGTGCTGCCTACCTTCACCCGACCAGCGCAGCCCAGGCTGGGAGGCATATTCTTCACAGAGAGGACGGGTGGAAATAGTCCCGCAGGGCCTCGGGCTGTAAAGCCCCGCTCGCCTGCGAGAGCGTGATACTTAATGTCTTCGCAGTTTCAGCACTGCAGAGAAATCTGGGGATTTGTGGGAGGTCCCTCGGTATATGTAGGGCTGGGAGGAGCTTGTTTTCAACATGTCTGCAGTGCACGGCGCCGAAGGCGGAGGATTACCCACATGTTATTACTATATCTGGAGCAGGACGTGCTGTATGCTTAGAATATGATGTTTCCTTTATCTAAATGATGCCAAGCACAGTTATGATAAATAATGTGGAGGATCAACAATGAGGCCCCCCCCCCTAACCTTCTGGGCTCTTCTGCAGTCATACCCCCTGCACCACCCCCAAATTACTCCCCTGTCTGGGTAGTAGGATTCCCAAGCAAAACCCTGGATTTAGAAGAGTTTTAGGTTGAGCAGGATTTGATCCAATGCAGAGCTGCCTGTTGATAGTGACAGTCCCTTTTTAACTTTAAAAGAAAACCCAATTTTCTTCTTTTGGAATATAGAGTTAAATATAGCCATAGGGTAAGCTCGCAAGGGCAGGGCTCTCTCCCCTATTGTATCTTGTACTCAGAATATCCATTGTCAACTCTGTAAAACTGCATTTGAAATAGTATATGTATCGTATGTTTCTACCCTGTCTGTAATTACTACTTTGTAAAGCGCTACGGAAGATGATGGCGCTATATAAATAAACAATAATAATAATAATAGGGTTCAGGTGTGCCTGGATGCCAGCAATTAGTTATGGAGCTTCCAAGGGAGTCTGCGCTGCTTCCCTGGTTACTAAGCCCTCTGGCCATGTAGGAGCGGGCATGCCTCTCAGGTGCACGCCCACTCGCCGTTTACGAGCAGATGTTTCTTTAAACCCATCCAGAAGACAAATAGCATGAATATTATGGGAAGGTTCCCATGAATTCTCCTCAAATCCACAACCTTTTCACTTGACCAGGTATTGTGACCTCATACCTCTGAATCGAGAGTCCAGGATTTGCTCAACTTCATACTCTTCAGAACTGTTAACTATTGCAGGTTTGGGTGAATTAGCTTGGACCCAATTCTGCGTGACTGGCTTCAGCAGGGAGACATGGAAGACTGGATGCACCCGGTAGGAAGCAGACAGATGTAGTTCAAAAGCCACCTGACTGATCCTCCGCTTGAAGGCAAAGGGTCCAATGAAACAAGGAGCAAGTTTCTTAGATGGGAGTTTGAGCTGCAGATTTACCATAGCCAACCAGACCTTGCCTTCCACCTGATAGTCAGGATTCACTTGTCAACGTCATTCTGCTCTGTTCTTGTCCAACAGTGAAGCAATAGATTCCTGATCCTGACATGGATGGACACAAAACTATCAACCAGGAATGCTGCTGCCGGAATGATGACGGTAAATCTGGAAAGCCTTCGGATGGAAGCCTTGGCTGGCAAAATATGATAAATGGCCAGACGAGGAATGCTGTGCATTGTTATAAGCGAACTCGGCCTGTGGTATAGGATGTGAAGCACCAGAGGTATTGCCCTGAGGTCTGATTGGTATGCTCCATCTATCCATTGGCCTGTGGGTGGTACGCTGAAGACAAAGCCAACTTAACATGGAGAGCTTGACACAGATGATTCCGGAACCAACATGTAAACTGTGATTCGCAGTCTGACTTGATTTATTCGGTGAGCCAGCTACTTGATAAAGATGGTGGCAAGCTCAGCGGCTGATGGGTGTGGCCCTGAGAGGGACGAAGTGGGTGGTAACTCAAGAATAGAATCCATTGAGATACTTCCCCACGGATATTCTGGAATGGGTAAAGGCATAAGGGGACCTGCTTGTTTGGTCACAGTCTTTTTTAATACAGGCCACCATAAATGTCATTGGGTCAGTTCCAGGGTCTTGGCTTCTCCAAAATGACCAGCTAAGGGAGGGTCAAAGTTCAGGATGATGACCTCTGGAAAAATACCTAAACCTAAGCATCTTGCCCAATCCGTACCACTTCCCAGTGCCAATGCTCCCGTTTAATCCTGGAGATCAGGTCAGGCTTGATCACAAAAAAATACTAGCCCAAGATGGGCTCCTCTGACTGACTACCAGCTGAGTTCCCGCGATGGAGATGAGACAAGGCGTCGGGTTTGCTATTCTTACTCCCAGGTCTAAAGGGGATCTGGAAATTAAATTGAGCTTGTTGAGGTTTAAGATGGCAGTCTGATCATAGGTAATCCAGATTACTGTGGTCAGTCTGGATAAGAATTAGATGCCTGGCACCTTCCAACAGGTATCTACAATTGTCTAGTAAATAGCTAGAAAAAAGACCCAACCAAGGAGACCGTATAAAGCCAGGGCACTCAACTAGGTAACATGTATAGCAATAAGTTTATTATGTAAATTGAGCCATCATATAAAAAACAAGCAACAAGATGACAAGACAAATTAAAAACATAACTATAATATACCCGGGAGGTATATGATACAATAAATATTTAAAGCTAATACGGATCTAATCAATCACAATGCTATTAAGATAATAAATATAATACTGATAGTTCTTATAAGCCAAAAGAATATATATAATACATGCCGCTATTCAAAAAAAATACTCCAATGATGTAAAATCCCTGAATATTAAATTCCTAAAACATATAATAATAGCATACTAAATTAATTTACCAATATCCTAAAAACTAGTGTATAAAGTCACCATGTTCTAATATTGCTAATAACTACAATGTGCTAAAGAATGAATATAACAAAACTACAATTCATGACAAAAAAACTCTATGTGTAGTGGTATACATATAAGTTAAAGTGCTGGTGGAATAAATACACTATGAAAAATTAAAGTAAAAGAAAGTGGGCTAAGTTCTCTAAGCTCTAATGGTTAACATGGGATGTAATAGTAACCATGTGAAGGCCAGCTCCAGCTGGTCGTTTATATCACAGAAGCAAACAGATCACAAGCCCACTTTCTTTTACTTTAGTTTTTCATAGTGTATTTATTCTACCAGCACTTTAACTTACATGTATACCACTACACATAGAGGTTTTTTTGTCATGAATTGTAGTTTTGTTATATATTAATTCTTTAGAATACAGAAACAGCCACTGAGGCCAGTGGCAAGAAATGGGGGCGGCACTGATACCCAAGTCACTACTAGGTGCACTGCCCTGAGGGGTATGCCCCAAAATGATACATGCACATTACTCTGGAATGGCCTCCACCCACTCCCAATTTTATACCCCCCAGAGACTGACTATTGCACTCAATGAATAATAAAATTAATGGATTTTATTATGCACACTTAAAAAAACACACAAATTAAAAACAAGATGACTGTGCCATAAGAAATAGCGCCACCAGGGGGAGACTACACTCCTATTAAATGCCTCACAAATCTATACTGCTGTTAGTTCATATAGCTATATTGCATATATGTATATATATATATATAAATGACCTAAAGTGCTTTCCTCAGTGCATACATTTCAAATAGATAACATCAAATCATACAAATAAATAGTACAAAGTATAAACAGACCTCAGTACAAGATTAAAGTGCAACAGTGCAAAACAACTCAAGAATAAACAAAGTGCTTACTTATATGTATAATAGGATGGCCCCCCCAGGCTGCGACCAACGCGTTTCGAGCCTTCCCAGGCTCTTGCTCACGGCCAGTATTAAACAGAGTGTCCCGTCGGGTGGTGGGGGGCGCTACCGGCCCCCTTAAATACACACCCACCCGTCCCCTCCCGCGCCGGGTCCTCATTAAGCGTGTGCACGCCAGCACACTCCGGCCGGAAGTGCGCCGGCCCGCTCACGTGACCCCTCTGGGCGCGCGCCTGAACAGATGCACGCCTGACCTGTCACGCAGCCCATCACGCCCCTCAGTCTGTCAAAGAAGACTGAGGCGGGGAACAACTGAGGAGATCCGGCCCTGCAGAAGACAGGTGAGGGAGCCGATAAAGGTGGTAATGTAGTCGTAATGACAACTGAATATTATAGACATGAAATATTACGCCAACTACTAAATGCTGCTAGCTACGAGAAACTGACCAAAAATCCCCTTGTAGCCTACAAACAGGAATTGGATGCTCTATTAAAGGAAGCCTGGGAGAGACGTACGATTGGGAGGGATCTCTTTGAATATCTGAGTGTACAATTCCCGGTAACCCCCACGTTTTACATCTTGCCCAAAGTCCACAAGAGTGCTAAGTGCCCTCCTGGCAGGCCCATTGTGGCGGGAATAGGAGGCCTGACAGAGAGGGCCTGCATTTTTGTGGACAAGACCTTACAACCACACGTACTCGCCCTCAGTTCCTACATCAGGGATTCGATGGACCTCTTGAACAGATTGAACCTGTTGATATTGTCGGAGGGCTCCAGATGGTGACACTTGACGTTGAGGCCCTCTACACCAACATTTCCCATGATATGGCCCTGTCCACTTGTGAATACTTCCTCAGGATGGGCACTGAGATGGAGCATGAGAAGCGGGATTTTGTCATACACCTGTTGTGCTTCATATTGAAGCATAACTTCTTTGTCTTTGACGGAGGGTACTACCGACAAGTATGCGGTGTAGTGATGGGGGCACGTTGCGCTCCATCGGTAGCCAACCTGTTTTTGGGTTGGTGGGAGAGGGAGGTAGTATTCGGGTCTGACATGAACCTGTACCAGCCCCACATTTTGGGCTGGTACAGGTTCATAGAAGACATCCTGCTCATCTGGCAGGGCACAGAGGGCCTCTGTGTCGAATTCATCAATGCATTGAACACGAATAGGTTTAACATCTATCTTACCTCCCACATCTCGACTGC
Source organism: Gastrophryne carolinensis (assembly GCA_027917425.1). Lineage (NCBI taxonomy): Eukaryota > Metazoa > Chordata > Amphibia > Anura > Microhylidae > Gastrophryne > Gastrophryne carolinensis. Next base: position 168,952,195 of record CM051235.1, on the reverse strand, counting down.
ACAGGTAGACTTTCTTGACCTCACGATCAAGTTGGTGGAAAATGGGACCTTGGAGACCACCCTTTTCAGGAAGGAAACGGCTGTCAATAGTTTATTGCAGTATACTAGTTTCCATCAGAGGAAAACCAGGGATGCCATTCCAGTGGGGCAGTTCTTGAGGTTGAAGAGGAATTGCTCCACCATGGAGGAGTTTGACAGTCAAGCACAGAGCTTATTGGAGCGTTTCAAGAATAGGGGGTACCCAGAACGAAGAACACGGAGAGCACTGGTAAGAGCAAGGGATACACCGCGAGATGTGCTGCTCACCCCCAGAGTAAGAAAGAAGTCTGATGAGGTAAGATTCATTTCCAAATATAACCCAGACTGGGGACGATTGAGGGGGATACTACAGAAACACTGGGGGATACTTAAGAGTGACCCCACCCTAGCCAAGTGGACCAGACGAGGGCCCCTCATGGTGGCACAACGGGCACCAAATTTACACGAGAAGGTGTGTAGGAGCCACTTTACAAGACCATGTACGTGGCTGCAGGGAGAGAGGAGTCTGTCAGGTAGTCACCCGTGCGGTGGTTGTTCCATCTGCCCGCATATGCGACCAGTTAAGGAGGTGAGTAATAAGAGGACGGGTACAAAGTTTGTCATCAAGCAATTCCTCAATTGCAGGACCACAGGAGTCATCTACTTGCTGTCATGTGGGTGCCCCTTACAATATGTGGGCGAAACTAAAAACACTTTGAAAGCACGTATACAGGGGCACCTGTCTTCTATCCGTTTGGCCAGCAGGAATAGGGACATGGGCAGAATCACTCCACCAGTAGCTGCCCATTTCCTGGAAAAACATGACAGTAAAGTGGATCAGCTGTGGGTGGTTGCACTGGAGAAAGTGGCATTGGGACCGAGGGGAGGGGATATCAAAAAGCGGCTACAGCAGAAGGAGTTACGCTGGATCTATGAGTTGGAAACACAGCACCCAATGAGGATACATCTTTCTCACCTTTCTTGGGGTAAGTATAATATTTATTGTTTTCACTTGTGTGTGTGTTTTTTGTTTACTTCAGTGCACTTTGGGCTGTGGTGGTTGTGTTCAGTTGCACATTGTAAATTGGTGGGGAGGATCACTATAGATTTGTTGAGGAGGTATATAGGGGCCACATGATGGGGGGTTGTTGTATTCACCAGTATGTAACTATTTGTGGGGGATGTTTATAATGCTTCCCCTTTTTTGTTATAGAAGGTTGTCATGAAAGATGTACTCCTCTTTGGAATGCCCAAGTGCTTAAGGACAAAAGAATAAAACACCATCAATAATGGAAGATCCATGGAGTAGAGACGACTGCTAGTAGGAGCAGAAGAGCGAGAATCCCCAATGTTATCATCATTTGGAGCCCCAATGGCATATTGTTATAATATAGTGACCACTTAGGACAGTTGAACAGCCATGGCTCGGGGGGGTTGACCATCCATGTGTCGTGCCTTTACCTTCTCGGTGGGTGATACAACGTAGGGGTGGACTGCAACAGAGGGCTCAGTAGTTCCTGCCATACACCATCTACTTTAGCGGCCCACTGAGTTTATGGTTTACTTTTGACTAGCCTGGTTGTTTTCAGGCAGTCCAATCCCAGGAGTATGCATATCAACCCAGCTGTAGTCTGAATGCTGCATAAATCATTCATTTAGGGACCCGGGGGGGTCAATCCCCAGATTTTTGTGTGGGGGGGGCCCCGGGGCTGGAAGTTACCTGATAGTGGGGGTCTGGAGTGGTGCCACAATATTGCTGCCCAATAGGGATAGAGTATACTAGGAAATTCTCAAGCCATAGCATATGTCCTTAAAGATGTAACTATAAAGGTATAGAACTGTTATACATTGGCACTTTTTGTAATATGTAGTTGTATTATTGAATCTATGTGTGTTTGTAGGGAGGATGTCCCGTCTTAAGTGGTTGGGGAGTGGCGCTCCCTCGCCTGTCTTCTGCAGGGCCGGATCTCCTCAGTTGTTCCCCGCCTCAGTCTGCTTTGACAGACTGAGGGGCGTGATGGGCTGCGTGACAGGTCAGGCGTGCATCTGTTCGGGTGCGCGCCCAGAGGGGTCACGTGAGCGGGCCGGCGCACTTCCGGCCGGAGTGTGCTGGCGTGCACACGCTTACTGAGGACCCGGCGCGGGAGCGGACGTGCGGGTGTGTATTTAAGGGGGCCGGTAGCGCCCCCCACCACCCGACGGGACACTCTGTTTAATACTGGCCGTGAGCAAGAGCCTGGGAAGGCTCGAAACGCGTTGGTCGCAGCCCGGGGGGGGCAGCCTATTATACATATAAGTAAGCACTTTGTTTATTCTTGAGTTGTTTTGCACTGTTACACTTTAATCTTGTACTGAGGTCTGTTTATACTTTGCACTATTTATTTGTATGATTTGATGTTATCTATTTGAAATGTATGCACTGAGGAAAGCACTGTCACTTTAGGTCATTTATATATATATATATATATATATATATACATATATGCAATATAGCTATATGAACTAACAGCAGTATAGATTTGTGAGGCATTTAATAGGAGTGTAGGCTCCCCCTGGTGGCGCTATTTCTTATGGCACAGTCATCTTGTTTTTAATTTGTGTAAGTGTGCATAATAAAATCCATTAATTTTATTATTTATTGAGTGCAATAGTCAGTCTCTAGGGGGTATAAAATTGGGAGTGGGTGGAGGCCATTCCAGAGTAATGTGCATGTATTAATTCTTTAGCACATTGTAGTTATTAGCAATATTAGAGCACAGTGACCTTATACACTAGTTTTTAGGAGATATTGGTAAATTCATTTAGTATGCTATTATTATATGGTTTAAGAATTTAATATTCAGGGATTTTACATCATTGGAGTATATTTTTTGAATAGCCGCATGTATTATATATATTCTTTTGGCTTATAAGAACTATCAGTATTATATTTATTATCTTAATAGCATTGTGATTGATTAGATCCGTATTAGCTTTAAATATTTATTGTATCATATACCTCCCGGGTATATTATAGTCATGTTTTTAATTTGTCTTGTCATCTTGTTGCTTGTTTTTTATATGATGGCTCAATTTACATAATAAACTTATTGCTATACATGTTACCTAGTTGAGTGCCCTGGCTTTATACGGTCTCCTTGGTTGGGTCTTTTTTCTAGCTATTTGCTATACATATGTAAGGAGCCCGGGGAGCACCTTCTGGTTATTTATATTATTTTGGCTTCTTTGCTATTAGTGGTGCCATCACCAACTTGTTTCTTGTTATATGCAATTGTCTAGTGTCAGCTTGATGGTGAGGAGCTCCTGGTCTCTGACATTGTAGTTACAATCAGATGGGGACAACTTTTTAGAGAAAAAGGTGTCAGGATGCAACACCTCCTTCTCTCCAAACCTCTGTGACAGAATGGCACCTACTGCAACCGTAGAGGCATCAACCTCAAGGACAAAGGGAACAGGCAGATCAGGGTTCCAGGTGCCAATAGGATGGTAAGCAAAGTTCTCAATTAGAGCTCAAATAGAGAACGTTTCGGAGCAGTGAAGCCCCTTCGGCAGCTGACGGGCTTCACTGCTCCTAAACGTTCTCTATTTGAGCGATCATTCCACCTTGTCATAACGTACGCATTGTTTGTTTATTCACCTGCTTATGTGTGAGTTTGTCTGATTGGTTTTACATGTGAATATGTGTATTAGACTGTATGCCACCAAGATTCTTTTGTCACCATTATTTGACTTGTATATGCTTGACATGCTGGTGCACAGCACTTGAACCCCAGGGGACGCATAACTTCATTATTGATCTGTCTTCACATCTTGTTGGAATTTTCTTTTACAACTGTGCTTTGGTTTATTTCTATTTGTGTCCACCGGGGGGGCAGTGTTTTTCCCTTTGAAATTATCAAGCAGCTTGTTGATTCACATTCTGTAATGCTATATACTGTATGTGGCACATTGATGCAATTTTTGTGAGTGGCTACAGATGAAACAGTGTTATCCTCTTCTTGTATTATTTGGCTTTGACAAATTACTATTGTTGTATATATTCTGTGTGTATAATATAAATGATTCTGGCTTTATTCATAATCCTTTTGTGGTGTGCGTTCCTGCCTTTGGATTTGTCTAATTGTTTGACCCTGGGTAGAGGGTCTCAGGCACAGCACCCTGCTCATCCATGATCATTTAATTATCTATTGGTGTGCTCCACCACATCCCCTTTTATTAGTTGTGGATGGTAGACCAATGCTCGGCCTTAGATGAGTCCTTCTAGGACTGGTCCTCTTTTGTAGTATAATATTATCAGAAGCGGGGAGTTTCCGTTGTGACTGGCTGATAAAATGCTCAAAAGTAGGAGAAAATGTGTCTGTGTGGAAGCAAGTCTGAAAAAATACAACTCTGTGAAGTACTCACCTGTAGAGTTGATATTATATGCATACAGCACGTCCTGCTCCAGATATAGTAATAACGTGTGGGTAATCCTCCGCCTCGGGCGCCGTGCACTGCAGACATGTAGAAAACAAGCTCCTCCCGGCCCTACATATACAGAAGGACCTCCCACAAATCCCCAGCATTGAAAAGCAGTGAGAAGAGAAGCGGGGAGAAACAACCACCCAGGAACTGGCAATAATATCAAGTGAAAACAATCACCATACAGGGGATCCAGAACAAGTGAAACCAGGGTGGGGTGGAGCAGGACGTGCTGTATGCATATAATATCAACTCTACAGGTGAGTACTTCACAGAGTTGTATTATTCTAAGCATACAGCACGTCCTGCTCCAGATATAGTAATAACGTGTGGGACATCCAATAGCAGCGTCCATAAAGTAGGGTGGGACTGTCACCCCCAACCATGCTACCAGAGCAACGAGAGCAATGCTCTAACCTCAACCTTTGAACCTTGTAAAGGGAGAACTAAACCCAAGCAGCGGACTAGCCAACTTGCTCACCAGAACTTAGTGCTAAGAGTCACGAGACCAATCACAAGTGGTGAGAGAACAGAAAATAGTAGAGAAGAAGAATCTTCCCATAACAGAATAGGCCAGAAATGGTGGCCTAACCATGCTACTGCAAGGAGTGCAGCCATGGCAACATCAGAACTTTCCCCGACAGGAAATATGAAACCTGGTCTCAGTCAGGACCAGCAGGAACGCTAACAACAACACTCAACAGAAGCCGAAGGTATACTTTTCGGCACAGCAGGTCAAAACTAGCCAAGTAAGACCCATCCAAGGGCACCTCACCCGTGGAGGTAATTAGAGCCGGTACTTCATAAGAGGACACCGAACCCCTCAAAGGCAAAATCCCTCCAGGGACAACAGACCAATCAGGAAGATCTCCAACCCTGTAGAGAGATGCAAGTCCCTTTATCTCAAAGTAAGCAGGACAATAGCCCAGAGACCGGAGAATCTGGAATAATGAGAATAAAGACCCTCACCTGGAACCAGACTCGGCGTAAGGCGGCACCCTCACCTCATTAGGTACAGATATAAATAACAATGTACGTATATGGAATGATTAGAACCGCCACGGAGCCATCCTGTATGGCACACTTCTGACTGGAGCAACCGCCCCGGAGGAGCGTTATGATGGAAGGAACGGTTCAGACCAGAACCAGAATAAGAACCAAGGGAACCCTGAGCAGGGCATCGGGATAAGAAATCCCCCCAAAAGGGAACCAGGAATTCCCCAAGGAATGCAACTGAGCAGACCCTGAAGAATGCTCAACACAAGAGATTGGATCAGGCTTTGCAACAGGTGAACAGGGCAAGCCCTGAACCTTTCACAGAACTAAGTTGGGAACCAATACCAACACTGCTGATAGGACCCTAATCCCCAGGAACAGAGATCGCCCAACAAGGAAAGGAGCTTAGACCCAGCAAGACAGTATGGGTACCACATACCCTAACAAAGCGTGGCAGAAGGAAGAAAACGAAGAGGAGGAGCTAGGTCCTAACTCTCCAAAAGAACAAGATCCTGAGATATGCCATCTCCAACAGGGTAAGCACAAAACCTGCCAAACGCCAAGGTAGAGCCTAAGATAAAGGAGCCTGACCATGTAAAATGGACCTCGTGAGGAAAGATACAGGCCCACTGTTCTCAGCAGAAGCCTCTGCGGACCACACCCCACTGGGCCACCCAGGCCCCTAGCCTAGCGGTGCTGCTTGCCGCTGGAGACTTGCACAAAACCCCCGCCCAGTAGGGCAAAGGGGATAAGACAATTCAAGTATAATGTCTAGCCAGAAACCACTAACCCCCACTTAGGGCAGACCAATCTGGGCCAATAATAAGGGTAGAACCCTGCGATAGAGACGGAGTCCAACAGGACCATACCAGTATGGACTCAATGGAAAAATAGAGAACCTCCTGCAGAGGAGGGATATTGCAAGAAAGGGGAAGGAAAATTAATTCCCCCATAGAAGGAATCAGAGCTCCCCTGGAATAAAGCTAGACCCAAGAATTCCACAGGGAACCAGGAACATGCCACTGTCCTCCAACGGACCAAGAGTCCCCAATTTGACAGGTACTGAAAGGAAGCAGTCCAGCAAGCTAGAACCCACCGAAGCTCATCATGACCACAAAAAATCATAGGTAACTGGATCCTTCAAGGTCCCTACCTAGGAACCACCGGGGGTTTCAGAGGAACAAGCTCCCTAAGTCAACCTGCAAGATTTGGTACCATGGTAACCAACAACAGGGAGAAACAGAAAGGTAGGGAATGATCCCTGACGGTTTCCTCAAGTAAACCAGCGGAAGAGTAACCGTCTCCACTAGAAGAAGGGGAAACAGACCTAGATCCAGGGTGCTGAACCCTCATCCAGGACTAACAGCTCAAATGCCTCAGAGCCCAAAGGCACAGAGAAAAAAGGGATGTCAACAGACCCGCCACCAACGGCCACACCAGGTGCAACTCTGCCTGGAGATAATAACGAGACAGGATGGAGGACCAGAGACCTCGTTCCAGGAATTCCCTTATAGCCAAGAGAAAAGACACTAGCTGCGACCTAATCCAGATACAATCCTGGAACTGGAGGATGGAAAAGATTAGAGCTTGAGTCAACTAAGGTCCATCCAAACGACTCCCTCTTGTAAGTAAAAAGGAGGACCTGATAGGTCCCCTGGTAGCTGCCCCCTGGTGTCGTGCGAGACATCGCACCCATCCAGAGCACCTGAACGCCACAGGGGACCCAGCCAATTCCACAAACGGTGGCGATGACCGCCAATACCCAGCAGTAGCGGGCTCAGTATCCAGAAGACACCCTGGTCAGAATAAACATCTCAGCATGCCCCGGGCGGCCAGAGGACCCCCGGTATATAGGGCGCCGACGGCCCATTCAGAGGCGCCAAGCCTGAATGCCTATGGATACAGATGCTAGACCCCCCAAAGGGTTAGAAAGATATACTCCTTCATCCTCAATGGAAAGGAGGAGCAACTGGCGCAGAGGCCCCAGTATGTATATAATAATGGCGTTCTGGCAAGGAAGCCATACCTGACAGGCCCAGGAAAGCCTGCACCCATACCTGAAGAAAAACAGGGGACCGTAGTCCTCCTGACCGACTCAGGGAAAGACCACCCAGCAAACACTGTCCCGTATCCGGAGGAACTACCTCCTAAAGCCACTAAAACGAGGCAGGATGCCTCCCGATAGGATGCCTCCCGATAGGAGTAAGGTGCTGTGGCCATCACCCAGGTGAGTGAGGGCGTCCCATCATGCTTGAGAGTTTTCGATGAATGATACAGGCTTAGCCCGGCCCGAAGGCCCCGGGCGTTGAATGTCCCTCCTGGGACAGGATACCAAACCAGACCCCGCAAAGGGCATCCCCGGTTCTTGCTTAATACTATGATATGGAGGTGGAGGGGTTTCCCTGCTCCGAGGGGGCCGGGACGGCCGCCCCTGATTGGGTGGACTGTCCTGTTTTCCAAATAGGTCCAGACGGGCCCTAAACAGGCGGTGCCCTCTAAAGGGGAGCCCCGTCAGGGTCCTTTTAGCATCATCGTCTGCCCCCCACTGTCGCAGCCAGAGCAGGCGACGTATAGCTACCACTTGGGCAGAAGTCCTCGCACACATTTTTATGGTGTCATCCAGAGCTAAAAGGCTAAATTTAACAAAAATATCACAGCTGGAGAGTGTGTTAAACACCTCCCAGGGTAAATCTTCAGGTTGATGCTCCAGCATCTTTCTTATGAGGGTCCTAGCGGCCACTGCAGTGATGGCCGCGGCACAGACAGGGCGTAGCGCCGTTCCTGCACAGGCAAAGGCGTGGGAAGCCAGCCTATCAATGCGCCGATCCTCGGCGTCCCGCAAGGAGCTGTAAGCCGGAGCTGTAAGGGTGCGTCTACCGCTGGAGACGAAGACCAAATATCAACCATCTCGGGGGGAAAAGGGTATTTCCAAACCCAATCCTCTGGGGCCCTTTGAAGTGCAGTGGGGCATTCCCATTCCTTAAGTACAAGAGCATGGAAGTGAGCCTGCTCGAGAAATTCCAAGCGCGCAGGCGCAGTATGGAAGCGCCCCCCCTTTAAGGACAGGGCCTTAAAGATCCTGAGTAACATACCACCAATATCAAGCTGGTCCCAGTCATCCTGACCAGCATCATCCTGACACCTCGGCCTCTCGTCAGAGGAACCTAGGTCAGAGAACAGGTCTCCATCTTCCGACGTGGCACTAGCACACGTAGAAGAGGACTCCTCCGAGCCCATAGCACAGGCCGAAGCCGGGGGAGTCCAGGGCCGTTGTCTGCCGGGACCCACCCGGCCAGACAACCTTCAACAATCTGGTCAAGCGTGGGCCGTATAGGAGAGGTGTCTATTTGTAGTTCCCCGCTTGTACAAGACTCAACAGGAGTGAGATTTAGGCAAGAGGAAGGGGGAGAGAAGGAGCGAGGTGCAACCACAGGCGCCGCTCGCAGGTCCAGCGTCTGCTTGGCACATGGCGCGAAGACCCGTGCCCCGTCAGCCTCAGCATGGGGGAGACCACACGCTACACAAAGCCGGTCCTGTCCCAGAGGGACCCCGGTAACACAATCCTGAGAAGCCTCCATATGGTGATTTGTTTAAACACAATATGTCAATAGGGATTTATGCCAAAAGCAACCCTGGATGCCCCAACAACCCGCTGATTAATGTGGGAGATTTTAGGAAGGCCCGCTAATATCCTTATACGTATAAGTATAAATATATATATATATGTATATAAGGCCGGGAGAAGCCACCGGGAACTCAGCGTCTGAAAGACATAATGGGAAAGAGATGTCAGGGCCATGCGCAGCTGGATAGACAAAAAAAAGGGGGATTCGCCCACGAGGGCACTTACAGCTCAAGTGGAGGAGGAGACCGTCACCACGCGCGCGCGTGAAGCTCAACAAAAATGGCGCCCAGCGAACCTCGAAGGGCCGGCTAAATGCTCTGCCATGACGCGGAGCGCGCCGAACTAAGGTCCCGCCCACTCAGAAGGGCGCGAAGCTCTGAGGTAATAATAAAGGCAAGGATACAACCAGAAGCCTAAGGTTCAATAGAACGGTTACAGTTAATGAGTATGGGCACCGCAGCATCCAGACTATGCGGCAAACAATGTATAAACATACGGCGGCAGCCGAAATAAGGAGCAAGCAGCGTGGCTCTGACATCTCTGAGTTAATAATAGGCAGAATAAAGGCCACGATCGTGACACACCGGTACACTGGGACCGCCACACACATACCCCCCCCCTTTCTTTTCCCCCTAAATAGTTGGGGAAAAGAGGGAGAATGGCGACCCATTTAATAGGGACCAGCACTACGCGGGGTACGGGGCTAAAAATGCGGGAGGGGCATCCACTAAAGGCTCACCATCGGCCTAAACCGCCTACCCTATGGTGGGGGATTGCGGTGGAGCATGGCTCCGTTAAGCACACACAGTGCTGCCTACCTTCACCCGACCAACGCAGCCCAGGCTGGGAGGCATATTCTGATCACAAGAAGGACGGGTGGAAATAGTCCCGCAGGGCCTCGGGCTGTAAAGCCCCGCTCGCCTGCGAGAGCGTGATACTTTATGTCTTCGCAGTTCCAGCACTGCAGAGAAATCTGGGGATTTGTGGGAGGTCCTTCGGTATATGTAGGGCCGGGAGGAGCTTGTTTTCTTTGTGTTCTGCAGTGCACGGCGCCCGAGGCGGAGGATTACCCACACGTTATTACTATATCTGGAGCAGGACGTGCTGTATGCTTAGAATATACAGATGGAATAATCTTGGCTGTTTTTCTCCATTGGTTGCATCTTCCGTTGGGATGTGCTTCTGTATCGATGTGTGGTAAGAATGGAACAAACATGCCCACTCTTTTCCTATTTAAAAGGGAGTTATGGGCGAATTGCCCAGAAAATATAAAGTGTGTTTCTACTCCCACTTTGGTCACTAGATGGCGGTCTAAGATCACAAATAAAAGAGTGTAAGGTGGCGCCGGACACCCTTCTCTCTTAAGCCAGGTAATCCCCAATCTCCACCGCCTCTTCTGCCTTTAGACAAGTCCCCGCTCGCAGGAGACGCGGATTATGCCTCTCCAGACTCGGTTACCCCCAGGACTTAGTTGGCGCAAAGATTACTAGCTTAAGGTGGAGACGGATGAACGGCAGGGTATCCCGAATACGGATGCCGGGATGAAAATTGGTTTGAAGGTGGGAAACCAATCAGAAATGTCCAAAACAAGCCGAGGTCAAGCCGGGTGGTCACAGAGCGCGGTATCCAAGGGGTAAGACGAAGAAGTGTCAAAAACGAGCCGAGGTCAAACCAGAAGAGCACCAAAACGCGGTATCAGAAGGATCAGGCAAAAACGAAGTCAGACAGGCAAAAGGTCGGGGCGGGCTGCAGACAAGGATGGTCAGGGACGAAGCCGAGTAATAACTATCAGGACAGACTAGAAGCACACCCTATTAACCAGAGGCTATAACGGGCACTGGAAAATGGGGCAGCATGGTATTAAAGGGAAGACTGGCCAATGGGAAGGGGACCCTAGTGAAAGAGAGGGAAGTGTACTGATTGGTGCCACTGAAAAACTACCCAATAGGAGCGGTCCCAGGGACTGGACTGCCCAGGCCAGACGGACTATCCAGTCCCTGGGCCCGTCTCCCACCAGGACAGTAGGATTGGTTACTTTAAACTCGCCCCCGGCGGATGCGCTGGGAGCAGCGCCGCCGGAGGGCATAAACTGAGCGTGCTCGCGCGCGCGCGCGCGAGCACGTGGTTGGCCGGGTGCGCTCCCGGCTGGGAGAAACGCAACCGCGCCGGCAGAAGAAACCGCGGGGCCGCCTGCCCCCACCGCACGACCCGCAGCGAGGCCGCCGCGCCCCGCCGCCGCCGCACCCAGCGCCTCAGAGCGGCGCACGGGAACAGCAGACCGACGGGGCCGCCAGATGACAGGCGGCTGTGACTCGCTGGAGGACGCGCCGCGGGACCGAGGACGGGAGGCAGGTAAGATTCTTACAAAGAGAGGATTTAATGAAGACTCTTAGAATCCTGGTGTAGGATTATCCTATAGTGTGAGCCAGGTGGCATAACATACATTTGGGGAACAACAGGAAAATGCTGAAATTGATTGGGTACTTATTGGACAGAAAACCTCAGGTTACAATGTATGAGGGATGTCAGAGGGATATACAGGGAGATCATGCATAACCATGTCAAGGGGAAGACTGGAGCAACCTGGCTACATATCGCTGGTCGGGCTACCACAGACGAGGCTTAGGTGCAGTTGGAAGCAAGTAGGAGGACGTGGCTGTAGTGAAGTAAAGCCATGCTGAGATTGAGAAGACTGAGGTGAGGGAAGTCCACGCAGAGAGGAGGACCCTGGTGCAAGAGAGCGAACCCAGGGGGGTCCTGGCAGTGGATGTAACAGAGGAGATGCCCCTTACGAGTAGAAAGGCTCCAAAAGGACGGACAGACAGCAAAGAGGAAGCCGCTACTGGACAATCCTGCATCCCAGTTTGATATACCCCATAGACGGTCTCCACAATGAGGGGGTGCTCAGCTCAAAGCTGTCTGAAAAAAGGCCTCCATTTAATTCGGAAATAAATACTGCACGGCCCCTATGCTGAAACATTATGACACCAAGTGTACCTGTTCTTGATGGACACAGGACTAGTTAACCCTATACTCAAACATTCTGATAAGCAAGTGTACATGTGTCCTTTTGTCTGAAGAACACAAGACTATTTAACCCTTACACTGAAACATCCTTATCATGCCTGTGTTGATTTTCTACAAACCGATGCAAGTTTATTTGGAGTGTGAACTGTGTATTGTGACGTGGATTGAAGCATTAAACTTTCTTTTCATGACCCTGTAATAAAACAAACTGGTGCTTTCACTTATCCTGCTTGCCGTTGAGTGCGTGTTTGCGGTGATACCGTTTTGTCAGCTCCCCATGCTGCAGTCCCATTAACCCTTACCCTCGGTTACCATACCTGTAAGCTGTGACTTTGCCTGAGCTAAGTTGACACCGTGACATACTTTGGATTGCAACTAAAGCTGACCATGGTTACTGCTGGCCAACCCCAATACTATCGTTACAGATGCTTCATCTGGTGGGATGTCCTTCTGTATAGATGCAACAGGAAGGAAAAAATGGACTTGCACTATACCCAATTTAATCTGTAGAGGTGCCACTCCCAAAGCTGCAAAAGAGCTCAAACCAGGAACAGCCTGATGAAGTGGGTGATGTTATTTTCATGATACCTTGACTTTATTTCCGGTGATGTTTTTTTGTGATAGATTTGTGATTTTATTTTTTGATTGGTATTGTGATATACATCACTGGTTCCCCTTTGGGATGCCTAATAATATATACAGGTGATTATATTTTCATATTATTCTTTATTATTCTTTAATTGGTGAATAGAGTAGATTGGTATGTTTATGAGTTGTTATGGTTGGGAATATTAATACTTGATTGGTTGACTAGGAGCACTTGCACTTTATAAATATATAGATTTTATAGTGATCCGGATCATAGGCAGGATTTGCACATGTTGCACTGTTGGAACATTTTGTTGAATGATTTAGCACATATATTCAGGCATTTGATATCAATTAGTGTGGTGAGACTTTCCCCATCACCTACACACCTCTATGTTGTTTGTCATGTGTGTTATTGTTTGATTTATGTGTTTTTAAGGGATTTAAATATGTTGAGTGTATTGTATGTAGTGATTATAAATATGTAATTAATAAAAATGTATTTTTTGATCAATTTATGAGTTAAGAGTGCCTCCCTACAAACTTTTTTCTTCTGTATAGATGCCTCATCTGGTGGAATATCCTACCATATAGATGCTTCATCTGGTGGCATGTCCTTCTGGTATAGATGCTTTATCTGGTGGGGTGTCCTTCTGTATAGATGCTTTATCTGGCGGGATGTCCTTCTGTATACATGCTTCATCTGGCGGGATGTCCTTCTGTATACATGCTTCATCTGGCAGGATGTCCTTCTGTATACATGCTTCATCTGGTGGGATGTGCTTCTGTATAGATACTTCATCTGGTGGGATGTCCTTCCATACTGATGCTTTATCTCATGGGATGTCCCTCTGTATAGATGCTTTATTTGGTGGGAAGTCCTTCTGTATAAATTCTTCATCTGGTGGGATGTCCTTCTGTATAAAAGCTTCAAATGGTGGGATGTCCTTCTGTATAGATGATTTATCTGGCAGGATGTCCTTCTATATGAATACTTCATCTGGTGTGATGTCCTTCCCTATCGAAAGATCAGAGAGATGCTGCAGGAAACCATGCATGCGCCCGTGGGCTTCTTGGTGGGGTTAGAGTATCAGGTTTTATCCCGATCGGGATGCCCCAGGGGTTGATGTCTAACCAGACCTATTATCAAATAAACACTAGGTCTGGGTTTTGGACCAATTTAAAGGTGGCTAAAACACTGCAATTAACTCGCAGTTGCAATTAACTCATTAACTGCAATTAACTAGCAGTCCAATGGTTTGAGGCTGGTGCAATTGGATTGGAGGTAAGGTTAATGTACAAATGAAGTTTGGGAGGAGGCATAGAGGAAGGGGTGCGAGCTTGGTTCTGCCTCCATCTATTAAACAGTATTTTTGCATCCCATAGAGCTCTCCTCCTTCCTTCTCTCCTTACCCCACATAGAGCTCTCCTCCTTCCTTCTCTCCTTACCCCAACCTCTCTCTAGCCCACCTTTGCCATGTGTCACTTGTATTACATACTTGCCAACTGTCCCTTATTTCGAGGGAGTCGCAGTCTTTTGTTCTCATTGTCCCTCTTTGTATGCATATCTGTGCACCCCCTCCCCCACTGGTCTTATCTGGACGCACATGGGTTATAGGGAGTGGCCCCCAGCAGCCAGCCAAATGGCACCTTTATTTAAAAAAAAAACTGGTTTGTTTACATTGCCTTTTATATTTGCTGGTCTGAATCTCTGAATATTTGGACACAGGCTGGGCCGCTAGGTTGCACACTGTCCCTGATTTGGAGGGACTGTCCCTCTTTTGAGTCCATGTCCCCCTGTTCCTTGTTGTTCTCCTCTGTCCCTCTTTGAGGTTTAACGTGAAGATCTGCGTCAATAAATGATTCATTTCTCAAAATGTTTATATTGTTGCAAATGTTACATCCTATCGCCTATCCATCAAACAATAAGGGGGTGAAGCTTAAATTAGCAATTGTCCCTCTTTCCTACCCTAAACAGTTGGGAGGAATGGGGGTGTTCAGGAACGAGTCAAATGGCCGCCTTCATTCTTATTAAAATAATTGAAAGAAACCTTATTCATAACCAAGCCTGAAGCTGCTTTCCTCCACCTCCACTCTGGATAAATGGCCCGCTATGTAGATGTATGCGATGTTAATACAGCTACAGAGGAGGCGGGGCCGTCACTGCGGTAACGGATTGTCCGGAACTCTACAGTATCTATTATGTTGCAGTACGGAGGACTTTTTACAACGGACTGGTGCTGGCAACGAAACTAAATAAACCCAGCGGAAGTGACTTCGGAGACTGGCGGAAGTGGAGGGATGTGAGTTCTGTTGGGGGGATTCCGGTGCTTCTGCGGGAGGATGTTCGCCGGGCTGCAGGAAATCGGGATTAACAACGGGGAAGACCTGAAGGAGACCCTGACCAACTGCACCGAACCTCTGAAGGCTATCGAGCAATTCCAGGTAACTGCCCCATCCTGGCTCCTTCTCCTGTTACCTGTCCCCCCCCCCCCATGCACTGCCATCCTCCATTGCCCTTCCCCACCGATGACCAGCGCCAGCCACTGGCCTTCTATCTGACATCCATCCTTCTCACCCCCTGCCCAGCATCGGACCGACCCCCTCCTCTCATAACCATCTGCCACCTTCACCCATCCCTGGTGACCACCTTTGTTCCCCCCGGTAACCACCCGGCAAAACTTCCTGCCTCTATTACGCCCCCCTAGTAACCACCACCTCTGTGCATGCTGGGTACTGCCTGGCGCCCTGTCTGTGCCGGGGGGTGCCCGCCTGTCTGTGCCGGGGGGTGCCCGCCTGTCTGTGCCGGGGGGTGCCTGCCTGTCTGTGCCGGGGGGTGCCCGCCTGTCTGTGCCGGGGGGTGCCCGCCTGTTTGTGCCGGGGGGTGCCCGCCTGTCTGTGCCGGGGGGTGCCCGCCTGTCTGTGCCGGGGGGTGCCCGCCTGTCTGTGCCGGGGGGTGCCCGCCTGTCTGTGCCGGGGGGGTGCCCGCCTGTCTGTGCCGGGGGGGTGCCCGCCTGTCTGTGCCGGGGGGGTGCCCTCCTGTCTGTGCCGGGGGGTGCCCGCCTGTCTGTGCCGGGGGGTGCCCGCCTGTCTGTGCCGGGGGGTGCCCGCCTGTCTGTGCCGGGGGGTGCCCGCCTGTCTGTGCCGGGGGGTGCCCGCCTGTCTGTGCCGGGGGGTGCCCGCCTGTCTGTGCCGGGGGGTGCCCGCCTGTCTGTGCCCGCCTGGTGGCCTGTCTGTGCCGGGGTTGCCCGCCTGGCGCCCTGTCTGTGCCGGGGTTGCCCGCCTGCCATCTGCTTTCCCCCCCTTGTTACACCTGGCTGCCTTCTGTTACTGTGTCCCCCTTACCAGAGCTTTGTTGTTTGCCTTTCCTGCTGCCCTCACCACAATTCCTTTTCCTACTTTACCTGGCAGGTTGCCTTGACAACTTAAAATGAACCTTCACCCTGAATAGGAGCGTATCTTGTATGTTTCCCCCCTCCCTGTACATACATGATCCTACCTGCATTTATTGCATTTTATGAGCCTTTAAACATCCAAGATGGCAGCACATGGAGTCTCGGGCTGCCTGCAAACAGGAAGTGTCTTGCTCTGCTTTGACTGTGCAAAGCACAGCTATATCTGGGCCCCTGCAAATTTGCTCCCCTCCTCAGTATATGATGCAAGGCAAGATGGCGGCGCCTGTATCCTAGAGTCCTTAAAGCCTAGTGGTGGAAAGAATAAAAAGCAAATGGCTAAAAACGTAAAATATATTAATTTTAGATGCTGGGGAATAGCTTTTTAAAGGTTTAGGCTTTTTATTAAAGGTCCAATTTAACTTCCTGTCTCTATTCCACCCAGTCTGTCCCCTGCATATCCTAATTTGCCATCTTAAACTAGCTTCTTTTTTGCTTGACATTCTGCTTCCAATGGAGGGTTTCTCCCACTGTCCCAGTCACTAGAGTTTTATCTTTGTTTACATTTGCTGCCCCTTCCCCAGTGCCTTCACCTCATGCTTGTACCATCTTATTTGCACCTTGCTGAGTCCTCCAGCTGCCGGCCACCATCTCCTGTGCTCAGGTGTCAGGTTTAGAGCACCGTTTCCACAGTCACATTTATTTTTATTTCAGACAGAGAATGGAGTGCTGCTTCCTTCCCTGCAGTCAGCGCTACCTTTCCTGGACCTGCACAGCATCCCCCGCCTCGAATTTCACCAGACTGTGTTTGATGAGCTGAGAGAAAAGCTGCTGGATAGAGTGTCCGTCATTGCGTCTGAGGGAAAGGACGAGGAGAGGTAACATGGAATTGTTTATTTTTTAAGTTAAATTAAAGCAGACCTTCACCCTGAATAAGAGCATACCTTATATGTTTCCCACATCCTGTGCATACAGATTGCTCACATTACAAATAATCCTACCTGCACGTTATGACCATTAAACATCCAAGATGGCGGCTCATGAAGCATCAGGCAGTCTGCAAACAGGAAGTGTCCTATGTCGCTCTGCATTCTGGGATTGCTGTCCTTTCCCTGACCCCAGCTCTGCTCTCTGTGCAAAGCTCATCTATAACCCACCCCCTGTACTTTATCCCACTCTCCTCTCC
This sequence comes from Gastrophryne carolinensis, assembly GCA_027917425.1. Taxonomy (NCBI): domain Eukaryota; kingdom Metazoa; phylum Chordata; class Amphibia; order Anura; family Microhylidae; genus Gastrophryne; species Gastrophryne carolinensis. Next base: position 168,934,902 of record CM051235.1, on the reverse strand, counting down.
TTAGTATATGATGCTTCTGAGTCAAGATGGCGGCGTATCCTAGAGTCCTGAACAGAGTTGTAGCCCAGTGGGGGAAATAATAATAAATAAGTGACTAAAACTTAAAATGTATTCATTTTAGATATTGGGATATAGTATTTTAAGGGTTTGGGCTTTTCATTAAAACATGCTGAAGGTCCGCTTTAAGAAAGGTCAGGGCGTCTGTTCTTTTTTCTTTGTGGTACCTCATTGTAGAGATTACAGCTGCTTGTCCTTATGATCTGACACGCCAACAAATTGGTAGCTCCATATATATCTCCTACTTATGACCTCACTTGTGTCCTTTATTGAATTTCCCAACTAGACCCCCAACTAGACCCCCAGTTCAGACCTATTTCCCTGCACCGGGTACTCAGTGGAGTAGCGAGGGCAGCATCTCTATGCTCCCTGCCAAGTCATGCATGGGGCACGCTGGTGACCAGCCCAAGGTGCTGGACGAACAGAGATGTCAGGGCTCCGTACACTAGAATAAATACTAAGGGAGCAGTGGCACGGGGGATGCAGTGCCTTATGCCAGGTGGAACGTCTGATTTGGGTTCTTACCAGGAAATGAAAGTGGAATTTCCCTTTAAATTATGGCTAGTCAGAAATCTCTGTTCATCCTGATCACCCTTCATGATGTTCTGGGATATTGGTTGTGCTCTTGCCAAAATGCATGGCAAGCCTGGATCTCCCAAAGGAATACATTTAGAAGGCGATGATCTGATCAGAATAGCAGTGGGGAAGCTAAGGTGAACGTTCTGTTTTTTTAAACTGGACCAACACCCTTAACAAGAAACAGTATGCACCATATGCCACCATAAGCAGCCTCCCTTAGGGCAATTCAAATTGCTGAACATAAAAATTAATTTACCTTCTTCTAATTCCTGCTGTGGTCAATTTTAAAAACAAAATGGCGTCTCCTGGACCTGCAGGCCACCTGCAAACAGAAGGTTCTGCTGGGTTTCCTGTTGCTGCGCATTGTCAGTTAAATCCAGGCAGCAGCACGGCTGGGCAGCTGGGAACAGAAGCTGCAGAATGCCTTTGAGTAGGTGCAAGACAATGATTCAGTATTATGCATGCAGATGGGGCAAGTACATTTTAGGGAGTTTTCTTGGCCAACTGTGCAAAGTTATTGGTCTGGTTTAAGGCTACTGGAATCCCTACACAGGATCCATATAATGCCCCCAACTTCTGTTGGTGGGTCACATAGTGGAGTCACCACTTCCTCATTCACTTGTATGGCAGCCAACTTTATGATCTCCAGAAACCATTTACGTTTGATATACAAGCCTAGTGTGGTAAGCATTGGCTGGCGTTTAGTTTCTCTTTTTGTTTCAATCATCGGACTGCTTAAGGGAAGGTCCCAGACCATCCAAATATGGATTTAGCTCCTCTGAACTCTGAAAAAGGGATCTGACACTTGACATGACATGAAACTAGTATTGTGTTATGATGGATGCTTAAAGTGGACCAACACCCACCCGTGATCGGCCCGGGAATCTATAAGATTCCCGGGCCGATCACCTCCCTCCCCGCGGGACATCCGAGATCGGGATGTCCCGCGGGGTGAAACCCCCCCAAACCCCCTAAACTCCTTACCTTAGTTTCGGCGGCGGCCGGCCGCTGCCGCCTCCCTCGCGCCCCTCTAGTCGTGCGCGCGCCCGCGCCGGCCGTCTGTGAATGGCCGGCGCGGGCACGCGCGCATCAACAGGGACGCACGGGAGGCGGCGGCAGAGGAGCCGCTTGTCCGCGGCTTGTCCGTCGCCGCTGACAGAGGTGAGTTCGGGGGGTTCGGAGGGGTTTCACACAGCGGGGCACCCCGATCGGGGGTGCCCCACCGAAGTGGACCAAGACCCAGGATAGTCAAAATCCTGGGTGTTGGTCCACTTTAACATGAGAAGAGGAAAGGCACCAAAGTATATTCTCTCCTTCCATGCCGCCATTTATAACAAATACCAGTTCAGGATAAGGAGCCCGCTTCAGGCACTAATGGGCTGGAGTACATTGGTGCAGGTTGGGGATGCGGCTTATGCAATAATCTGATAACAGTAGAGAAAGACCTCCTTTTTTGTTAGTTATATGCTAGAGCTGTTTTTCAAGGGGGTAAGGTGAGTTTTTTTTTCTTTTTTACTTAAACCGGACCTTCAGCGTGATTTAATGAAAAGCCCAAACTCTTAAAAAACGGTTCCCCAGCATCTAAAATTAATATATTTTACGTTTTTAGTCACTAACTTATTATTCTTTCCCCCACTGGGCTGCAACTCTATTCAGGAATTTAGGATGCGGGCGCCGCCATCTTGACTCAGAAGCATCACACTTACTGAGGAGAGGAGAGTGGGATAAGGTACAGGGGGGCGGGTTATAGCTGTGCTTTGCTCAGACAGAGCAGAGCTGGGGTCAGGTAAAGGTCAGCAGTCCCAGAATGCAGAGCAGCACAGTCAGGATGCACTTCCTGTTTGCAGGCTGCCTGATAAGATGGCGGCTTCCATAAGCTGCCATCTTGGATGTTTAAAGGCTGCATAACATGCAGTAGATGCAGGTAGGATGATTTTTAATGTGGGCAATCTGTATGTACAGGGTGTGGGAAACATATAAGATAGACTCTTATTCAGAGTGAAAATGCTATACACGAACCGCACCAGTCTAAATATCAAAGGGTGTGCTCTCTATCCCTGGTGCTAGAAAACCACAAAAAGAAAAATTTGAGTACCGGGTCCCCACACACCCAATAATATTGCACCAGGACAGATGGAATAAAGATAGGGCACTACCTCCTCATTAAGTAATAAAAAATAATTTTATTATATTCTAAGCATGATTGTAAAAACCAACACTAAACAGTACAGTTTAAAACACATATAGACCACAATACTACAAAACACACACAAGGGGGCGCCAGGGTACCATTAAAATCTCATAGTAGCATAGTTCCAATAGAAAATATATGTGTAGACAAGATTAAAGAATTATAAAGCCATTTGCTCAAGTAAATATATGTGCAAAAATGTGCAAAAAGTCATATAATAAAGTGCAAACAGTATTAAAAGTGCCTGTGCAAGTCAATTCCATACAAGTTTATCTATCCAATACATCATAGAAAAAATTCAAACCAACCCAAATTATATGAAAGAGACATGGAACAATAGATATACAGTAATTATACCAACTGGACCTACCCCCATAAAAATCTGCCAACGCGTGTCGCAGCGTCCACGAGCTGCTTCCTCAGGGCAATTGCCCTGGACGCTGCGACACGCGTTGGCAGATTTTTATGGGGGTAGGTCCAGTTGGTATAATTACTGTATATCTATTGTTCCATGTCTCTTTCATATAATTTGGGTTGGTTTGAATTTTTTCTATGATGTATTGGATAGATAAACTTGTATGGAATTGACTTGCACAGGCACTTTTAATACTGTTTGCACTTTATTATATGACTTTTTGCACATTTTTGCACATATATTTACTTGAGCAAATGGCTTTATAATTCTTTAATCTTGTCTACACATATATTTTCTATTGGAACTATGCTACTATGAGATTTTAATGGTACCCTGGCGCCCCCTTGTGTGTGTTTTGTAGTATTGTGGTCTATGTGTTTTAAACTGTACTGTTTAGTGTTGGTTTTTACAATCATACTTAGAATATAATAAAATTATTTTTTATTACTTAATGAGGAGGTAGTGCCCTATCTTTATTCCATCTGTCCTGGTGCAATATTATTGGGTGTGTGGGGACCCGGTACTCAAATTTTTCTTAAAGCCACACAAGGCTGCAGTGGGAATGAGTGAAAGTTTTCTAGGGCAACCCTGTCGTCAAGGCTTAGAAACTGGTAACATTTATATGGCTCTCCATATTTGTTCATGAAAATATATATATATATTTTTTTTCAGGTACAAAAAGTTGGAAGACTTATTGGAAAAATGTTTTGCACTAGTGAAGATGCCAGCTATTCAGCCGGTGGTGATGTGTGTCATGAAGCACTTGCCAAAGGTAATACAAAATGATTTTGCCTTCAAATGCGTCTTTTTCGTGAAATGACTGACCCAGCCAAGAGCCCATAACGTGATCTAGACAGTCATGGTCCTCATTCATGATAAACATACTCCCCTCTCCCTGTTCCTGTAAAAAGGAGACCAAACTCTCCCGCCAAAAGCCCAGGAAATGCCCACTACAGAAGGTCCCATGGTCAGCACGTAGAACTGATGCAGACATTCACCACGTCCACAGATTGTGGTAGCATATCCCCTCACCCTCTAATGCCCCCTCTGGTTGGGCAAGAGCCTGTCAAAGGAAGTTGGACGGAACAAGCCCACCCCAACCAAATGCAGAAGGTCAACCTCCTTCTCAAAACCTGACACTCCCAGAGGAAAAAAAGGACCAGGACACCGACCTTCAATATCTATGAACAGGTAGTTGGCACACTCTGACAATCAAATACCTTGCTCAGGTGTCACCCTGGTCTTGGTATGAGATGAGACCTGTGGTTCCAGCGGCAAAAAAAAGGTGCGACTGTTAATTAGGTTTGGGAGCAAAAGTCACTTAATAACAAGTGTATAAAACTTTAAAGGCCCACTATGTTCACTACAGCACATGCCTCTTGGTCTTCTGTATTTGACAGAGGGAGCAGGCCAAAGCATTGCCTTGTACACAGTAAGTGGGACTGGTGATTTATTCACTGTGTTACCAGCAGGGGGTGGAGTTAAGGACATGGCTCAGCTCATACAAAATGCCTAGGCTTGAGCAGGAAGCACACTTTGATCTCGAGGTTGAGTTTCATTAACAGGTAAGTCCTGAACATGCCAGGGAGATTAATAGTGAGTATACGATTTATCTTAAGTTAAATGCAGACCTCACAGTTAGAGTACTTTGAGTACAATCAGTAGGCTGACATACAGCCGCATGATTCAGCTTCAGTAATAGATGAGACTTGATTATTTTTTACGTAAAATACATATTCTATTACATACAATGCAAGTACCACTTGCCCTTTGACAAACAATGCAATGCATTCTATATATTGCCTATGGATTCTGTACAATTCCTGCCTCCTATACATTGTCTGTAACATATGTATAAACTGTATAGAAAGATCTCCAGCCTCGAGAATTATACCTGAACAACAATAATGCTGCCATTTCCATGTTGAAGGTGCCCGAGAAGAAGCTGAAGCTGGTAATGGCAGACAAGGAGCTGTACAAAGCGTGTGCCGTGGAGGTGAAGCGCCAGATCTGGCAGGACAACCAGGCCCTGTTTGGAGACGAGGTGTCTCCTTTGCTGAAGCAGTACATCTTGGAGAAGGAGAACATCCTGCTGAGCAGTGAGCTCTCTGTCCTGCACAACTTCTTCAGCCAGTCTCCAAAAACTAGAAGGCAAGGAGAGGTAAGGGCTGAAGATTGCAGCGCATGCCGGGAAACGAGAATGTATTTGGGATCCTGGAAAGTGCCGAAATGGGGCTCACTCCTCACTCTGGGTCTCCACGACCAGTCATGTTGCCAAGTATGGGGTTGTGAGAGCGGGTACTACTAAAGAAAAAGCTTTATTTTGTTTTTCATGGCTTGAAGCTTAACACCAGCCACAACATGTGTCTGTCTGTTGGATAGAGTTAGAACCAGTGTAATTAGAACCAGTGTAATAATCTCTTTACTCTCTTGAAACGCCGCAGCCTGCTCAGCCAATCAGCGCGCTCGCTGTCACGCGGCTCCCTTCGGTGCAGCCGAGTGAGTCTTTAAATCTCCCATGACCAAGCAGGAAAGAAACCAGCGATAATCTGTAGGCCTTGGGATTACGCAAGTAATATTGGACTAATATTGAATCTATTTGTTGCCTTCAGGTGGTGCAGAAACTAACCCAGATGATTGGGAAGAATGTGAAGCTCTATGATATGGTGCTGCAGTTTCTGCGCACGCTCTTTTTGAGAACACGGAATGTGCATTATTGCACGCTACGGGCGGAGCTACTCATGTGCTTACATGACCTGGATGTCAGTGAGATTTGCTCTGTGGATCCTTGCCACAAGGTAAATTTGATTGTTTGGTGTATTGTGAGATCAATGTCTATTGGCGTGTTTTGTGCCACTGTTGGTTTAAAGGGAATTGGTCTTGAGACAAATGGGAAGTGGAGATACATCACTAACTAACTAGCCTGAGGTTAATGATATGTTCATGTGACCTAATGACTAAGGTAATACCTTTAAAGGGACATTTCCAACTAAATAACTCTTGTGGTTCATGGCAGCAGCCATGATGGGATTACTGCAGTTTGCCACCCAATTGACTTCTATTGAAAGGAGAAGGGAGGGAGTAGTGCTTTTTCTCATACATCTCAATAGAAGACAATAGGGTGGCAACTGCAGTAATCCCACCCATTGTACCTGCTTCCACAAGCCACAAGAGATTTGCTGGAGCCCCTTGTGCATAGACCCTCACAACCCTGACCATCCTTATCTGAACCTCAATCCTCTGGCGAAATGTGGCCCCGCTATTGGCTCCAACAATCTAGATGACTCCCTTGGACACAATGAGGCTCCCACACCGATTATGTAGAAAATGGGTGTGACCACATTTAAGCTAAACCCCAGAATGTCGTCATAGTCTTAACATATAATAGAGAGGGGGCTGTTCATGGTGATTGTTACTGTGATGACTGTAGGGTGCTTAAAAAGTGGAGAAATTCCGGAATTATGCTCCAAATTCTTCCCCAGTAATTCTGTCTGAAGCTGCAGATGAATACGGCTAATCTACTTGTACTTGCCAACAATCATTAAAGAGGCCCTATTCTCATCCTTCTCTGTCCAACCCTGAAATAAGGATTCTGGCTGGAGTTGTGCTTTAATTTACTGATTCTTAGAAGCCTGGTCTAAACAATATAATCCTGTTTCAGTTCACCTGGTGCCTGGATGCCTGCATCCGAGAGAAGTTTGTGGATGCCAAGAGAGCGCGGGAGCTGCAGGGGTTCCTGGACGGTGTGAAGAAAGGTCAAGAGCAGGTGCTGGGGTAAGAGCGTCACACATTTTTGCTGAGGTTACCATAACAGTACATGCCATATGGGGGCATGAACCAGATCTGCATCTTTCTACCAATGTTATACCCTGCTTTGTGTATCGCAGAGACCTGTCGATGATCCTTTGTGACCCCTTTGCAATCAACACATTAGCTCTTAGCACCATTCGAAACCTACAGGAACTGATCAGTCAAGAGTCCCTGCCCAGAGTAAGTACCAGAGTTATGTGATTAATGTTGTGAAGCCTTTTTCATTAAACCCCCATTTTCCTTTGCAGTGACTATTTTATGTAAGTACATTATGTATTCTAAGGAAAGCCACTTTGCTTTAAACCTGGCCTTCAGCATCTTTTAATGAAAGGCCCAAACACTTAAACTATTTCCCAGCATCTAAAATTAATTTATTTTAAGATTTATTATTCTTTCCCTCACTGGGCTGCAACACTGTTCAGGACTCGGATACGGGCATCGGCATCTTGTCTCAGAAGCATCACATACTGAGGATAGAAGAGGGGGGAGGAAGCGCAGGGGGGTAGGGTGATAACTGTGCTTTGGACAGACAGGACAGAGCTGGGGTCAGCAAAAGGACAGCAATCCCACAATACAGAGCAGCACAGTCAGAAGACATTTCCTGCCTGCAGACAGTCTGCGACTCTATGGCCATCATCTTGGGTGTTTGAATGCACTAGGAGCAGGTAGGATGATTTTTAATGTGGGTAATCTGTATATACAGTGAGGGAAACGTATATAATAGACACTTATTCAGGGTGAAAGTTAATTTCTGGGTTGTGGCTGAGCAGGGAAGGGCGTGTCATGTCACAGCTTTAAGTTGTGAGTATGCTCTGCTGTGGTCCGTCACAGCCATGCTGAGAGATACAATGGACAGAGTGGCTGTTTGACCACCTTTTTGTGTGTTCCTGGAGAAAATGAAATTAACCCTTTAAATGCCAGCCACGTAAATTTTACGCGGTTGCTTCTCCTGGACTTAAACTGCCAGCCACGTAAAATTCACGTGCCTGGCATCTACCCCTGCTAGTGGGCAAAAAAAAAAAAAAAAAAAATACTCACCTGACCCCTCGTTGGATCCGGCCGGGTCTCCTCTTTAATTTGGTGCCATCCGATTCCCCGTGGGGTGGTCCCCCCCCCCCTTCCCGGGAGGGGGGATGCTACGTCTTTCTTTTTTTTTTTTTTTTAAAGTGGACCAACACCCAGGCTGATCGGCACGGGAATCTATAAGATTCCAGGGCCGATCAGATCCCTCACCGCGGGGCATCCGAAATCGGGATGCCCCGCTGTGTGAAACCCCCCAGGACGCCCCATTCGCCTTACCTTATCCCAGTTCCAACGATGCATGCGCGGGCCTCCGCCGCCTCTCATGCTTCTCTCTAGCAGGGCGCCGTTTGTGAATGGCCGGCGCGGGCACGCTCCCTGTTAGAGGGAAGCGCGAGATGCGGCTGCCAGCGAGCTCGGAGCTGCTGTGGTTGTCCGTCCCTTGTCCGTGCATACCACAGCGGCTCTGAGCGCTCTGATTGGACGAGCGCTCGCGCATGCGCCGTAGGAGCGGGGTGAGGTGAGTTTTTTTATACCTTTCTCGGGGGTTTCACGCAGCGGGGCACCCCCGCGGATGTGGAACAAAACCCAGGATTGTGAAAATCCTGGGTGTTGGTCCACTTTAAGGGTTAGGGTTAGGTTAACGCTAACCCTTAAAATTCCCCCCAAAAAATGGGGTCCCCTGGGAGGGGGGATCCTATGTCATTTTTTCTTTAATTTTAAGGGTTAGGGTTAGGCTTAGCCTAACCCTAACCCTTAAAATTCCCAAAAAAACGGGGTCCCCCCCTGGGAGGGGGGTCCCTATGTCATTTTCTTTTTAAATTAACCCCTTGCGTTTATAGTGTGGATAGTAGTATTTTGTTTTTAAATGTTATAAAGTGCTATTTTCAGTTTGGGGGGGTCTCCTGGGCAAGAATGGGGGGCTATCGATACATATGTGGTACCGTTATAATCGGGAGAAATGGGGCTATCACATGCAATATGGTTTTCATTACTAAAACAAATGTTTTATTTAAAATAAAGGAGACAATTGTTTAAAAAATATTATTTTATTTATTTTTTTGTTTTTTTTACCCAAAACTATTTAAAAAACAGCAGAAAAATTTCAAACAAGACATTTAATGTTAAAGCCTAAACTCTGCTGCAAAAAAATATATATATATGTTTTCTAGGAAATTCTGGCAAAAATCACGGTTAAACATGGCGCAAAATGGGGAAAAATGACCAACAGAGGGTGACAAAAGTTCAAGTAGGCTGGCAATTAAAAGGGTTAATAGTACCTATGCATGTTGGGTATTGTTCTGCTCGGGGGACCTTGCGCTTTCAGATTTAGCTTGTTTTTTCTTATTTGCATATTGATATTTTAGGAAAAGGTGTTTTTTATTCGGCTTTTTTATACATTTTCTTGTGAAACCCTGTGCAACCTAAGAATTCTTCAAGGGATTACTTCCAGAAAGATGAGCCCACGACAACAAGCTGGGTACGCTTAGAAAGCTTAAAATGTGTACTTTCCGGGAATATATGGTTTATGGGGGATATTCCAAATGTAAAGGCTTGTTTTGGTAGAAAAAGCACAAGGTGCGCACATTGTCTGCAGAGCTGAAATTTTGAAGTAAAATTGCTGTTACGCACATGCTTTACTTTGGTGTGTTTGGCAACTCTTCCCTTGACAGGACCTATGCATGCTGGGTATTGTTCTGTTCGGGGCATGTTGCTTTTTCAGATTTTCAGTTTTTTTCTTGTTTCCATATAGTTTTTTTTAGGAAAATGTGGTTTTGATTCTGCATTTTTATTCTTTTTTAGGGAAACCCTGTGCAACCAAAGAATATATTGAGGGGTTAACTCCAGAAAACTGCACCCATGTCAACAAACCTGGTACGTCTAGAAAGCTTGAGGTGTATACTTCTAGGGAATATATAGTTTGTGGGGGGTATTTCAAATGTAAAGGGTTGTTTTTCTTGAAAAACTGCAAGGTGCGCTTAGCGCGTAGCATAGTTGTATTTTATCTGAAAATCTCCTAAAGCGCTGTTTCAGTTTGGGGGAGTCGCCTGGGCAGGAAAGGGTGTCTACCAATACATATGTGGTACCGCTGTAACCGGGATAAATTGGTGTTTCACGCGCAATAAGATTTTAGTGAGAAACTTACATTTATTATTACAAAAAAACACTACAAATTGTAAAAAATAGTTTTTGGGGGTTTTTTTTTTGCACATATTTCATCCAAAAATATTGAGAATACACCTAAAAAATGACAAACAAGACATTTCATGTTAAAGCCCAGACTCTGCGGGAAAAAAACAATATATCACTTTCCTGGGAAATCCCTGGAAATCCCTTCAAAAACCACAGTTGAACATGGGGAGCGCAAAATAGTGCAAAATGGTCTGGCAACAAAGGGTGACAAAATCTCAAGGTAGGCTGGCGGTTAAAGGGTTAAAGGATGGGCACACTTTGGAGCCCTGCTACAGCTTCTACCTGGAACAGGATCAGAGGGGAGGCACATGGGACATATATCAGATGAGCTACTTGCAGCTCTATTATTGCTTTTGGGGTTACAGTGCCTTTAAAAAAAGAACATAACCCAAGATTTTCACTATCTTGGGTTATGTTCCTCCTGCCTGAGGCATCCCCATTTGGAACGCCCCACTGTGCTGTGTGTATCCCATAGAACACCACAAAACTTGCCTTTTCTTTGCTCCCACTGCTCATGCGAGGCCCGCCCGTGTTGCATTCAGCTTTTGCTTTTCTGCTCTGTTCTCAAAGTGGCAAGCAATGCTGAATGGAGAGATCGCTGATGGTCACCTCCCGCTTCTCTGGACGTTCACAGCTTTCCTGAATGGTTGGCGTGGGTATGAACAGGTGAGCAGGGATGCACCTGGGTTTGATGAAAGGGTGAATGTCAGATGTTTGACACATTACAAATCACAACAAGGGGGGGACACTGGCCTTAGAATCTTAGACTCTAGACTGTTTATTTTCTATTGTGTATTGTGAAAATTGTGTAATATTAAAAATCCATATAAGCACATTGGCTCATGAGAAGAGGGGGTTGCTTATACCCCAAAAAATACCCAATAATATCCAGGGGTGACAGGTGTATCAGTGGGGACACCCCTGATTTCTTCTTCTTTCCATTAAAAGAAAGAAACAAGCCTGGCTGGATTTCTTGATGCCAGGTGTATAAGTGACCCCCTCCACCTGCCATCTTGCTAATTAATATGGATTTTCATCATTAGTCAATTTTTTTTCTCTCATATTCTACTCCAGGGCATCACTGAAACTGATACAAATGGGTTACCTCTTGTCAGACGTTCGGGACTGCAAGATAAAAGGTGTGGTTCCTCCCGGGCTATATATACTTCCGGCTGCTCTCCGCATTCCAGTTTCATTCTTGCAGTTGGACTTCCGGCAATGGGATCTGCTGCTGTGGTTCAGACTGCGGATCGAGCTTCCGTTCAAACCACTTCAGGCTGCCGGTCGGCCTCTGTCCATTTCCCTTCCGCCTCCATCCACACCTCCTTGCTATAGACCTCAGGCCAGTGCCCACACCTCCTAGGGCTGCTGGCTGGCTCCGGAGGGAGAAAGAAGACATCGGCTCTCGCTGCTGCTGCTGCTCCTCCACCTGTGCCTGCCTGCAACCCCTCCAGACGGCACAGAAAGGTCGCTGTCAGACCTGGGGTCTCCTGCTGCCGCACTGCCCTTCTCTGATCAGATCTGGTAGGATCTTTTTTTCTTATTTCCTGTTGTATTTTCTTTTTTTATGAAAAAATATTCTATCTCTTTTTTGTTTTTAGATATTGTGGATAAGGGATATTATACTGTGATTCATGTGATTATCGAGATTCCTTATTTACTTTGGTCTTAGGCCCTTGGGGATAATAGACTGACTTCACCATGATGGAGGCATCTAGGGTGTCAGAGTCTGGTATACTAGCAGAGAGTGTCGCCCCATGTACTTTGTGACTGCAGAGGCCTCCAGAAGAGGACAGCTCCATATGATCTAAATGCACCACTGCAGTGGTACTTTTCAGATTAAATGGGCCGCTGCCACCCTGGAGCCTCAGGGTCCACTTCTTACTGCTCCTACGCTGCCTCCACCTCATTCTGATATTTCAGGTTTTCATTTCCAGTTGGAAATGGCACATCAATTGCCCCACTTGGAAAGGCACTGCTTCCAACCTAAGGATCCTGATGATCATCTGGTCTCAAGATCTTTAAAAGCGTCTAAAAAACAAAATTCTTTTACATCCTGGGTCCTTACATCTGAGTCTTTCGAATCAGAGGATATTGATGCTGCCGTAGAATCTCAGAAAGATTCTTCAGAAGTCGAGCTCTCATCCGGAATTCAGGTTGTTCTATGTTCAGGGAACAAATAGATAATCTGATTTTTCTCTATTCTATAAGTCATAAGGTATCCCAGCTCCTAGAGCCACTAAGAGGAAGGAGGATCCATACAGATCCGAAAAACAAACGAAAAGGCAGCTCTTCCCCAAGCAGTATTATTTTTCTAAGCTTATCTGAAAAAATAGGAAAAGCCTGACAAGCTCCCTACCATTCCTAGAGTAATGGATACTAAGTATCCTTTTTCTATGAACCTAATTAAGATTTGGTCTTAGAGGATAAGCACCTGGATCCGGTGTCCAGGCATGCTTTTTCCATGATAGGATCAGCCTTACGACCATCCTGCTCTGCATCCGTGGAAGGCAAGAAATGGTTAAAATAGTTGAGTTCTCGGTTTTGGTCTGGTCACTCCCGTAATTCATGCTCTCAGTTGATTAAGTCCAGCATGACTTCAAGTATGTCATCTCTGCTATGGATGATATTTTTAGACTAAATGCCAAAGGATTAGCCCTGTTGGTGGCTCCGAGGCATTCTCTATGGCTTAAGCAATGGTCGGCCAACGTGACTTCGAAGAGGACTCTGACGGGACTTTCTTTTATGATAGGTCATTTTTTTGGGGAACGATGGGATGATATTGTGAAGAGAGCCACAGGGGGCAGGTCTACCAGGCTAATGCTTCTTATTATTCCAATACTCTGCCATTTTGAGGCAGCAGATATTTCTACTCCTTTAGATGCCTAGAGGAGTTCTGGAATAAACCTAAAGCCCAGAACAAGGTCAAATCCTTCTGGCAAATCCAGGCAAAACCTTGTGACTTCCTCCACACTAAAAAAAGAGAGTTTTATCATGTCTCCTTGCTTTTCAACTAGATGTGGGATTTCTTAGAATGCCTTCATGCTCCTGTGCAGCTGTGTCTATTGCTTTTCAATTACTAGATTGTGGAGAGCAGCTGGAAGTATATAAAGACAGTGAGGAACCACACCTTTTATCTTGTTGTCATGCCCTTCGGATGAGAGTTATCCCATTCGTATCTGATTCAATGATGCCCTGGAGTGGAAGAAAAGAGAAATAATTTCTACAGGTGAGGTCTCCTTTAAGGCGCAATAAGCTAAATTCAGGTAAAGTTGCCCTCAGCAACCATATGCTGCTCTGCCAAGCTTAGTGTAACATGCGCTCAGTCATGGTAGAGCAGGCTCCCTTGATTATTGGCTGCAAGGGAGAGTCCCCAGATTGACCTCAGTGAGAAACTTCTCATCTCTTCATGGTCATTCTGCAGAGCACCTGCATTGCCGGGGCATCAAGCATCTCCTGAAACGGAGAAGGAAGAAAGGAAGAAGAGCGAAGAGTACTTTCATCTCATCGCTGCAGCTGTTGGGGTGGCGATTAGGCAAGGCAGTATTTTTTTATATAGCTACAGATGCACTTTGTTTATAACATAGGTTGTATTTCATATTTTAGGATAGCCCAGAGCTGTTGCTGCTTCTGAGGATGTTGTCTCTGGGACATGGTGCTTGGGATATGATAGACAGTCAAGTGTTTAAAGAACCAAGACTGGTAAGTTGCTATTACAAAAGACCTCTGACAAAATATTGTTTACATTGAGCTTTATTGGGCTTATTCACTTCCGCTGCATGCTTATTAATGACTTACTCACCTTACCTGCCCACCGGCTCCCCTGCTGCCATCTTGCTACTCCCGGTGGTATGTATCCCACAATTCTCCTGGGTGCAGCCTTTGACCCTCCTGGTGAGCCGGCCCCTCAGAGAGCGACTGGAAGAACCCTCAACAGGCAGCGTAGGAGCAGGCGACTACACGGAGTGGAGCAAGTCGCTGGGGTAAGAAGCTGCTGACATCGGGTAGTGACTTGCGTCACCGTCCAGTAGACTGCAGTTTGCTGCTCGTTCATGGTGCAGCGGATTCCACGCTACATGAACCTGGAAGTGGCCTGCAGAAGCAGTTGTACATCTGTTGGCTGTGTGGCTGCAGTAACATCCAGACCTGCGCCGGAAAGGCGAGTGTGTCCTCTGGTCTCTTTTACATTTTTGATTGTTTGTCCGGCTCCCCCTCTCTCCCCCTGTGCTAAGCCCACTTTGGGTGTTAAAATAATAAAACAACTTCCCTAGTGCTGGCAGGAGGCAGGGCTCTGCATGACAGCCGTAAGCTTGAGTGACAGTTGGACTTAAACCAGACCAACACCCTTACATAGAACAGTGCTCATATGCATCTCTTCTCATGGCAATTCAGATTGCTGCACATACAAATACTTTTCTAACTCCTGCTGTGGAGCAAATGTAAGTGCTGACTGATTCAATATAATGCATGCAGATGAGGGAAGTGAATTTTGAGGAGTTTTCTTTTCCAACTGTGCCTGGCTGTTGGTCTGGTTTAAGTGATAGGCCAGTACAGTCACACTGTTGCTTAGGAATGGACAACTGACATGTCACTCAAGTTCCCTGCTTCAGCTTTTTGTACAAGTTCCCTGCTTCAGCTTTTTGTACAAGTTCCCTGCTTCAGCTTTTTGTACAAGTTCCCTGCTTCAGCTTTTTGTACAAGTTCCCTGCTTCAGCTTTTTGTACAAGTTCCCTGCTTCAGCTTTTTGTACAAGTTCCCTGCTTCAGCTTTTTGTACAAGTTCCCTGCTTCTGCTTTTTGTACAGATTGCCCACCAACCAAATGAGTTCCTCTCATGTACAGAAGTCTTTCAATGGAGTAAAGACATTTTTCAAAAATTAGGAAATGATCCCGTGGGGTATTCTGAAATCTCAGCACAAAGAAACTACAAAACATTTGTTCCTAAAATTCAAGCCTCGAGTTTTATACCACCTTATAGGGCAGATTCATTGATATGCTCCTTTTCTGTCATAAGGGCAATGCTGGTGGAGAGACTGATTCTGGCAGATCCTGGGCAGCTTAATCTGCAGTTTTGCCTACATACAGTAGGTCTCTATTTGCATCTCCGCCTTGCTTGCTTTGTATTTGCATGACCTAGAGATTGAGTTATTTTCATTAGAGCTACTTCTGCTCAGTGCTTCTGTAATATATACGGACTAGTAATTGGGCGTGGATAGGTAGAGCCCCTGAAAGATACCAGCGTGGCATCATGACTCTCTTTAGGCAGACTTTAGCAGCCGGTGGTTGATCAGGAAAATACTTTTGTCTTTTACTCCTCTTTCTTTCTTGACAGGAAGCTGAGGTGATCACCAAGTTCCTGCCCCTCTTGATATCAGTAGTAGTTGATGATCACACTTTTAATGTGGAGCACAAGTTACCAACAGAGGAGAAGGTTCCTGTCACATATCCCACCACTCTGCCCGATTTATTTACAAGGTGTGTATGTGTGTAGAAAAAAAAATAGCTTTGAGAATCATTTAGTAGGAACTATGGATGAATGTAAGTTTTCCACTCCAGTCCAATTAGAATGATAAGTTTATGATATGGTAGGGCAGGGTTAGAAATGAGCTGCAAAAAAAAATGAAAATGTTACCATTTTGACTGCTGAAGCGCAGAAGTTAGTCATTTCCAAGCATGAACATAACAAAAGCTAATTTCATTGGAATATTCATAAATCGGCCATAAAAGGCAAAAAGGTCCACCAAATACTTCTTTGACCTCTGAGGGTTTTTTTTATTTTAAACCCTTACTCTCTTCATTGAATCACACCTTTATTTTGTGCCTTGTTTTCAGCCAGGCAGACATAGCATGGATCTTTTTATGATTATTCCAGATAAATGATCTGCTACGCTTTTATTATATATGGTAGAGGATTCCCAGAAAAGTTTGTTGAGCACAGTTGGTGTGTGATACGCCACGGGAAGTATGCTATCTTCTATTTTTTTTTTTTTTTTTTTTATGTTCTACTTCTTGCATGGATCCTTGAGGTGTTACACCTTGAAATTGCATGAAAAAGGCTTTACTCGCATGACTGCTCCTAGTGTAGCGCTCTGGAACGTATCTGTCCTATGCTGCCTGATCTGATTGTCCACTTCTGTAGTATTGACAACTGACCACTGCATGCCATCTGTCACAGGAACTATGCCACCCCCCCGTGTGTCAAGACTTGGCACACACCCTCTTAATTATTGAACAGAGTGGGTGTGCAAATGTTCCTCTGACAGATGGGATGGTCTCAATGTTCATGCCTAGACAATGCCTTTTAATGTAACAAAAAATATGGGTGTCATCAGGGCTGAAAAGTGGTGGTGACACAAAATATTGGTTTGATGTGTGAGTCTTGTCCCTCTCTGTACCCTGTGACACAGATGACTTCTTGCTGAATCACTGCAAACAGGAACGAAGGTGAAATCGCCACAGTCAATTTGCCGCTTGGCCTGCCTGACCTAAATATTCTAAATCTAAAATCTTTTTTTTTCACATGGTAAAAAGCAGATTGAACAGCCTATTATGCCTGCCTTGCCCCCTATGCTCAGGTGTGACCCTTTTCATTGGCTATGCCTCATGAGCAGACAGGTCATGTTGCCAGTTTCCAGCAATGAAATGCCATTGCCTGAATGTGTACTTTGTGGAGGATAGGTTAACATTCAGTTATACATGCTGGTTTTTCTAAAATGTAGTATTCTATCGATCATTTTTAGGTTTTTGCATGAGAACAGAGTGGCCTGTGAGGTGGGGCTGTATTATCTGCTGCACATCACAAAGCAAAGGAATAAAAACTCGTTGCTCCGACTGCTGCCAACTCTCAGTAAGTGCAGCAATCCTCTCCTGCAAAATGTCATCTTTGGGGTACTGAGTAACTTATAAGTGTGTAAAATACTGTGAACTTTGGACATCTCGCCATGATGCATTTTAGATTTCTGGAGCTTGGGTGTTGCTCCTCTCCAAGCTTCAATGCCCTTCCATGATAAAAAGCTTGATTCAGCAATAGGTGAGAAAACTGTCATTGACTTTCATTGTCTACCTTGGGATTGTAAATTTTCACCTGGTGCCCCAAAATAGACAATGACATTGAATGGCAGGTTTCTCTCCTTGGTGCCGAATCGACCCTATAGTGTATTGTGCTTTAGTAGTTGTTCATAGATGTCTGCTTTGTCTTTATCACAGAGGAGACCTTCAACGAGACAGCGTTTTCAGATGTGTTTCTGCACCTTTTTACCAGTAACCTGACTTTGCTCAGTGAGGAGTTTGGTTCAGAAGAATTCTGCAGTCAGATCTTTGAAAGCTTCTTCCTTCCTGCGTGTGCGAAGTAAGGATCTGATGTTGAGGATCTGATCTAAGTGAATTGTAAAGTGGACCTACACTCATTTAGGAAAGCTTCCTGACTCCAGAGTCACATTCCTGATCCTGAAGCTGCATCTCCTCTTCACAAGGGGGTTTAAAGTGACCCTTTAGTTTAATTTGGGTTTGTGGTTGAGTAGTGGAAGGGAATGTGCCACAGGGCCCAGCTCCCCATCCTGCATATGCTAGAAGTGGAGGTTTGTTTATAAAGAGCCCAGAGGTGCACCAGTGTCTGACAATATCAGGCTCCTTTGTGTGCCAATACAAAGGTGTACTGGCAAGATATCTGCTGTACATTATGTGTGTAAGTCCACTTTTGATGGAATTTTTGAAACAGTACATTGTGTGTCAAAAAGATGTCCCCAAGGTGCTGAGCAGATCTAGTATTCTTATGTTAGCAAATGTGTCGACTTATGGAAGCTGTGTTAACTACAATCTGTTGCTATTGTCAACTGTACACAAAGATCTACAAGAAGAGAGATGAGTCCTATACACACAGAACACTGTTGCTGGGCATGTGTAAGGTTCCCTCACCACAGCAGCGGCCATAGCAGCAATGTTCTGTGTGTACACGGCTCACACGTTGCCAACGGCACCAGACTGGATGTAGTGAAAACTTCTTCCATACAACACGCATTTGCCAAAAAAAAGCACTTTGGGGGCAGCTTTTTTGGCACAACAAATATACGCTTTCAGAAATACTAAAATACTATTTAAAGCGGAGCAACACACAGGAATTTCACTTTCCAGTGTGGTGTTCCTCTGTGCGGTGGCATCCTGAATTGGGATGCCCCGTTGTGTGTATCACCTCAGGTTACCCCATACACTCGCCTTCCTTTCGCTCCTATGGCGCAGATTTAGCAGCTCCGCTGACGGCACGCACAGGCGAGGCGAGGGATTCCCCCAGGAGTGGAACACGGAAGGCAGATGTTCCTCTTTAAACTCAACTTTCACTCTGCATTACCAGGACTGATCACCCAATCTGGCACGCTACAGATTAAAACATTTTTGATCTTTTGCAGAAAAGAAAACATTCACAGACATGTGCTGCGTCTGGTACTTCACCTCCACCACAAGGTGGCGCCATCCAAATTGGAGTCCTTACAGAAAGCCCTGGAGCCACCCAAGACTGTGAGTAAGAGTATTGTCACCTATCATAATAAGTGCAGACTGGCGGATGTGTAACCTGTAGTTTCTCGATGGCCTGTAACATTGAACTAAATTTCAATCTTTCAACAGAGCGGTGACGCTGTAAAGGAGCTTTACAACCAGCTATGCGAGAAGTTACAGCAGAGGAAAGCCAGTCCACAGCCCCCTGAACCAGAGACCCCTACTATGGACTTACCGCTGAATAGCGTCCCCACCCCACCTGCCATTTCAGGTCCTGTGTAACACTGACTGCCTATAAAACTCACCTCTCCCCAGTGTGGATTTCTGCAGAATTTAGCTTTTAGCGTCACACTGATGATGATGCTGCTGCACTTTAGGCAAAAATGCTTTGCACGCCTACTTTTCTGGTGTGTGCCAGGGCAGGTACCTGACTTACTGCTCCTGCTTATGGCCCCACTTTTTCCCCATGCAGTCACATGACAAAAATCGGAATGTACCATGTGTATGTGTGCGTGACTTCCAAAAATACTGAAAAACAGCTAATGTTCACTAAGACCATAAATATATTAAGTAGAGTGTTGCAGCGTGGACAGAGCTTTGTCTGGTAGCCATGTCTGTCCATCTATGCTTCCTCTGTATACTGTATACAGCCGTGATGACTGCAATAGAGTTTGTTCCATGTAGGAGTTAAAGGACAACTATCATTGCACACCCATACAAATTAAATGAAAATCATATGATAGGCTGCAGAAGAAATATTTAAATACTATACTCCCGCACCCGATGGTTTTACCCGTAACTTTCTGCTCACTTTTTTCAAAATTACAGTGGGTTGGGGGGAGGGGGGGAGGGAAATATTTCTTTAGCAAATTATTCAAATATTTTTCTATAGTCTATCATATAAGTTGTTAATATCATAACCCGTTGAATTGAAATGCTAGTTGTCCTTTCAGGGGAACAGGGCATTTGTGGGGGGACAAGGTTCATCTGAGAGCAACTGTCATACAACATATTGTACTTGACCACTGTAGGTGACTTTAAGCTACAGATGTGAAAGTCAGCAGAGGAGTTCTCTTTGGTAATTTTCTTAATTATATGTTAGAAATGTAAACAGAAAAGTTAGTCATCAGCTTCCTTACTTCTGGTTGCAGGTGTGCTCGGTATCACTCCTTTTTGTAGAAATGTGGATTATTTTTCACAAAACAATAAAATATTTCAGAAATGCAACTTTAACTGAATTCAAAGACTTTAAAGGGGGGGGGGGGTTTGTTCACACAGTGGGGCATCCCAAATCGTAAAGCTTTAACCATAGAGCTTGGTTATATTTGGCCAAGTAAATGCATATAGTGGTTTATGGCCCATAAAGTGCAACATACAGCCATGGGACCAACCTTTTCACTAGAAGGCTTTTCATGAAGAGCTTGGTGAGCCACTGGATGCTGAAGGATCTGTTGAATCACATTTTGGGCGGCCTTTCTAGTCATATCTTTGTCACGGAAGATATTACTAGTGTAGAAAATGAACAAAATAGAAATGTTGTTCAAGGCCTGTACATGTTAAAGTGTAACAAAACCCAGACTTTTGACATCCCCCAATTGGGATGCCTGCTTTGTGAACACCCCCCCCCCCCCCCCCCCCCCCCCAATTCACCCATTTATGTTTACATCTTTTGGCAAACCGCTGTGATTGACTATAATGGGGAGCACCTGCCCCAGCCTATGTGAATAGCTGGGGTGGAAGCGCGCGCACTCCTTATTAACAATGAGAGCCTTCTGCCGAATTACTTCAGTTCAGCGGGCGTCTCTGGTTCGACCAGGGCCCACTTGTGTGCCGTTGGACTGAGGAAAGGTGGGTGTGTACGGGCACCCTGGGTCTCTTCACACAATTTAGCATCCTGACTTGGCATGCCCCTGGCCCTGGAGTCCTGGCTGGCCGCTGGTGGGTTTTGTCAAGATTGGAGAATAGTCAACATTTAGGGGGTTTATAAAGGACCCCTTCCTCAAGACTCACCAATATGCACAGCACTCTCAATGTGCTCGCATGAAGTAAAAGAAACCATTCCACCCTCCGTTTATTCTCACCTGTGTTCATGGGTCATTGTTGTAAACATAAACAAATCTTGCTGCAGAGAAGAGCGCTGGGTTTACCCCACAAAAGAAATGTTTTCTCCCAGGGTGATAGGAGCCACCACCCAGGCTATTTTGCAGCAGTTACTGCTTGAAAATGGTAACATTTAACCAATTTTTTTTTTATGTGCACATTTACTTATCTCCACATATATTGTATACATTCCAAGTATAATTTAAATCTGTCTTTGTCTGAAGATTTCTTGATAGTGCTCCTTTTAAGGAGGCCAAGTCATGACAGGACTAAACGGGAGTGGTGACTCCCAAGTGAACCAACTGTGAGGTAAGGAATTTTGGCCTAGGCCTTTAGTTGGGAAGATGGCATGGGATGGCCTGAATATGGCAGATGTCAGAACAATGCTTGGGGTATTTCCATTAGTCCTCTTCATTCTCTTCTATCAGCAAAATTTTGGGAATATCTGATGGAATATCCTCTTCTCCGTACACACCTTGAAAGGAAATAGACAGGTCCACAATCCTGGAGAAGGATAGGGGGCCACCTTTTTTTAGCTCTTCTGATGACACCAGTTCAGATGCAGTGTTATCTCCTACAGAAGGACCAAATGTGTTTAGTGCAGAGGATCTCTTCAGGACACTTCTGCTATAAGTTGGCCCTCCTGGGGTCCATGGCTTTGTGGTCTTTAGGTCATTCTGCTTAACCTGAAAATCAAGATTGTGTGTAAGTGTCTGGGGAATTGTAGCCCAATCTATGCTGTTGTCAGGGGTGAACTCGAATTTAAGTTTAGGGATGAAAATTGCATTTTCCTCTGTACTTTGAGTCAGCACCAGCACCCCCTGACTCCTCCTTATTACATCATTTCTTTGTATTGAGTTGTGTTGACTGATCTCTCCATGACTGGCAGCGGTCTCCTCCTCTGAGGATTCCCCTGAGCATTGCCTTGAGTCCATATTGACGTTTTTTGTTGACAAGACCTCTGCTTCTTGAACAGACCTGCACTGGTCACCAGAAGGCTCACCTGTCATAGTTCCTTCACTCTGAGTGCTACACTCTGAGCTATTCGAATCACCCATGGCAGCAGCATTGGTGAAGGCACCAGATGATGATTCTGGGGAAGGCCCTTCTAGGTTGTGATGCTCCTTGATGTAATGATCACTTTCCAATGTCATGTTACCTTCTGGACATTGCTCTTGGATGTTTCCAGTTTGACATTCAGAATCCAAACTCTTCTCTCTGACATCTTTGTCGCCAATATCCATGGTTCTCGCCACCTCCTTGGAAGATGTGGTTTTGATGTTTGGCAAGTCTTTGGGTGGCTCCTGTTGATCATTTTTGGAGAGATTCTCGCCAGCATTACTATCATCCTGAGTGGTGGTCTCAGACATGCTGGTGGTACATTGGTGGATTCCTGGCCCTTGTGAAGATGGCAGTTTATGGGACTCTTGGCTGTTGACACACAATTTGGGTCTGTTCCTTCCAGTCAGAAGTAGGCTTTGAAATTTCTGAGTCAGCAACTGGCTCTCTGGGTCTTCAGTGGTGACATCTTGCTTTATAGGCCGGTTATTGCCTTGGCTGAGGAGAAAAAAAGCAACATCAATGTTTCACAGTTGAAGCAACATGAGCAATACCTCACCCAAGCAAGATCTTGTCTATCAGTCTACCACTGGTAAGCTGAAGCACACAATGCAAAAGCTGCTGTCTCCTATTTGAGGACGTGCCAGATGTGGCGTTGTGTGCTGTGGTGTACATTTCCCTTTCAAAGAATAAGGGACGTAAGTGTTGGGGGGGGGGGGGGGCTTCATTGTCTCAAAGTTGGGTGTAGGTCCACTGTGACCACAGACCTCACAGTTCTAGGCTATGTATGAGGCTCTAAAATATTTTCTTGTTAACGCACTGGAGAGTTTTAGTCTTTTGTTGTTATAATAGGAAGCCTGAGATCGAGCTGAATTACTTAACCACTAATGGGTTCCAGGACTAAGGGTAAGCTTGTGGTTAGGAGAAGTCCATTCACTCCCTTCTTAAAACAAGGCTTCTGGAAACAAATCGGGTTTATGGAGTACGCTTGCACAGTGCGCGCTCCTGGTGACCCGGATTGCTCGCCGACATTCATGTACAGATAGAGGTGCACAGGCTGCTGTAATTTGCCTTTTCTCAGGCTTCCTGTTTTAGCACGATGCTGATAAGCATCCCAGAAAGTCACCTTATCCTTCAGCGCTGCTGCCACTCTCCGACTGCTGATCAAATGGAGCACAGGGTGGGCAGGATCGACACTGAGTGTTGGTGCACGGGTATCATCCCCATATGATGCCTATGATGCTCTCCAGCCAGAGAAAGGTGAGAGTGGATGTGGGTACACCTGTGCTGCTCCATGCACAGCAGGTGAGTTTGAGCCTAGAGGCCCTTGGGTATGCCAGGTTCTGGTGCCAGCACTGGTTATAATCTTTCCCTGAATTTTATAAAACAACAAAAATACTCTAGGCGGACATTGTCATCTGAACTCACCGTCTTGCAGGAACCTTTTTCTTGTTTGTAGCTAGCATGTGATTGGCCGTAGGTCTGGGAATGACTTTGGGGGCCAGAGAGCTCTGATGCCTGGCTGGTGTCCCCTTCACTCCTGCTCATAAAAAGATAGAACAAGAGTTATGTAAAGAAGGGAGGTGTATGGACCTGAAACCACAACTGACCCTGGCCCCATACAAAGACTAAATGCACACTTACTTTGGCTATTCTCACCCCGTGTTGCCCCTTCTGTCTGTGGATGTCCGAGAACTCAAAGTTCCTAAAAGCGGCCCTCATTGATTTTGGATGCCTGCTTCCCCTCTGAAGATTATCTGTGTTACTGTCAGCAGCCAGTAGGATTCACTGTTATGAATTGGCTGCCAGTGGTTATGTGTGCCATGGCAGTGTGAAGAATATCAAAAGGCCGATGGAGGTTATTTGGGTTGGATGTAATGGGCTCTGGGCATTTTAGAAGAAGAATGTATGAGGGAGCTCTCTTTAGGAACGAAATACAATGATAGATATATTATAGTATATTAAGATTTTACTGAAGAATAGTTACTTAGAAATAGGTGAAGCATAATAAAGCCTAAATCCCAGCCCTAATTGTCATACTATAAAGCCGTTACAATACACTGACCAAACGTGAAAACATGGAGGCACCAACATATAAAGTTCAGTACAATACTGCCATCCAGTGGTCGCTAGTACCTATTGTAACAGAACAAGGTTATTGATGTGTGGGGGTGTGAGAGCGATATTGGTACAGGCAGCAGTGAGCTGGCCTGATGTACAAGAAAATCTACATAGCTAAGTCATTAGAGCAAAGGTTTCAGCCATATTTATACACGTTACTCTAATGAGCAAGCACAAACAGCACTCCTGATGCCAGTCTCATGTGACTCTCCTTAATTTTCTGTAGCACAGAGTAGAAGCTGTAGCAAGGCTCTGAAGTTTGCCCTCCTATTAATTCCATTTCTCCAAAACCAAGCAAAGAAGTGGTCTAACAGCCACTCTGTTCCTTGGCGATTTTAGTAAAAGTGAGCAGGGCAAGGCACAGTGGTCCCGCAGTGGGACCTGACCATAAGGGACTCCTAAAGCTGCACCACAACCCTTTCCAGCTTCGTCACGCCCAGAAATGCAAGAATAAGCAAAGCCATCATCTTTAGTTAGGATACATAAAGTATTTACATAAAGTTAGAGATTTTGAGATGCATGGTGCATTTTACACTGTTCCCACAGGGGGCGTAATGGCGAAGAATGTTAGGGTATGTCTGGACAGAGACTTTAACAACCTTTTTAAAGCTGCTCTAGCACAAAAAGGTGTAGCAATAAAAATACTAGATAATCAGAGGGGAGGGTCACTCATACATTAATCATTTCATAAAGATAGCCAAAGATAATGCAACCATTACAGGTCCCTCGCTTTCTCAGGGATGAGCTGTGACTATAAACTTTTGACACGACATACCCCAATCTAAGGGTAAACACAGCCAAACACCAGCTGAGTTAAACAAATCTAAAACACAGATTTTATTAATTAATTTTAGAAATGGCTGTAATAATCCAGGGTAGGGTTACATTTGCCAGAATACTAATAAAATCTGTGCTTCAGATGAGCTGGTGTTTGGTGTTTCCCCGTAGATTGGGGTATGGTGTTTCTGTGGGGTCACTCATACACTCTACCTAAAGTGGACCAAAAGTCTATAGCCCTAGAGTCTATTCTCTCTCCCCCCAGTTTGTAATGCCTTGCTGTGAGAGACCGCCTGGATCCCCAGTAAAACTCACCTATTTGCTGATCCAACGGGCGAGGGCACACTCCGGTATATCTTTAGCAAGGCATGTGCCCATGGCAAGCATTTGTGAGTGCCCAGCACGGGCACGCCCCCCCCAGCTAGAGGCTAGTGGGCATGCAGTTGTTTACATGCTCAGCTTCATTTGGCCCTTAGCCAACGAGAAGCTGAATAGAGCCAAGCGTCCGGATTGGATGTTTTTGTGATAATGCTTTAAAGCTGTTTAGACACAGAGCTGCCTGCTTGTCAGTTCCATTTAGACTAGGGGAGTGCTCCTGTCACCAGGGCCAACTGCATTTGGATTTGTTCTGGTTTAAGGATATAATCGGATACATTTGATTTAAAGAACAGCGACCACCGGTCTATAGTTGATCTAGCCGTATCTATATACGACTCTAGAGCAGGTGGTGTTCTATGCTGCTCATTGTTGTACTGTTTGGATATTTTCTGCCCTCGATACTATTTAGTATTCCTGTTTATAGTGATTTTAATTTGCGTTCTCCCCAGCTATGCTATTGTATGCAGTTGGTTTCTGACAGGATACCATTGTTCTAGACTAGCTGTTTAAGCCCCCCCCCCCCTCCGCAATCTCATGCTGGAAGCAATTAGTGGCTATTAAAAATAGTGCTAGAAGGAAGATACACAGCAAAAGATTTGATTTTCCCATTATTTACCCCCATTTTTTCCTTTGAAGCCCAAATTGTTTGTTTTTGTTTTATTCAGTTAATTACCAGGACACTAAGGGGAGTTTCTCTCCCCTTGCTGTTCAGGATTACCCACGGAGAGAGTGGTCCCTCCCACTGGGAGGTTAAAAACCCACCCTTCCCCTCCACTTAAGCTGGTTTGTGGACCACTGCACAGATAGGCTGCAGCCATTTTGTTATTTTCAGCTCCAGGAGCCTGTACCGGAGCATTCTCGGCCGTGGTGCTGGATTTTGTCTTGTTTTGTCTGGCTGCGGGGCGGAGGAGATTTGCTGCCGCTGACCTGGCAGTGCTCTGACGGCAGGTGCGGTCTCTACACGTGGGGCAACCGACATGCTGGTTGTACCTGGAAGTAAAACCAGCACCAGTTCTCCAAGCCACTGCAAAGTGCTGAAAGGGATTCTGGAGGAAGGAGGACGGAGAAATAGGGCACCAGTTGCGCAGTGGCGATTCACCAGCAGCCCACAGCAGATAGATGAATCCTCCACTTTCAGCCCACTAAAGATCAGCGATCTTGAAAAATGCAAAATACCAAAGTAAAAGCCGGTATTGTAATAACCCTGTTATATTTTGTTATAGTTTGTCATTTATTCTGGTGTCTCTGGGGGTATGTATACATGACTCATGTATTGTATTCTGTCCTAGTCTAATCCACCTAAAGTTAAAGACAGACAAGAACCCCCCAAAAGAGAAGGATCCTATACCCATTAGACAGGTACACTTTGGGGTACTTGTCAGAAGTCTGTCTGTCAGACAAGCCTACAGATAAGACTGGAAGAGGAGACTTTGGTTATGTACACGAAGATATTAGAGAAAAGTAATGGTCTTGATATTTGAGTTCTTTAGGTTCCCACCCAGGGGCATCCATTGCTGTGACACACGTCCCTCAGCCAGTGCAGTTAATGCAGGATCTATTCTGTCTGCATGGGCCTGGGCCAGTTCAGACTGAAAGAGGTTCAGAAGTAGCTGGGGAGAGTGAGGGTGAACTCATCCGAGGACTCTCTTAAGGAGGGTATACAGTTGGATGAGAGTGGAGAAGGGACCTCCAGATCCCCTGAAGTCCTGCCAGAGGATTTGGCAGGTCTGTTAGACAACATTTATGATACATGGGGAATCAGGAGTGGGGGTAAGTCCTTGTCCATTCAGGATACCATATATAGCAAATTCTTTGAGAAGAAATTCAAGACCTTTCCAGTCTATTTAGCTCTGAATGGAATTACCCATAAAAAAAAAGTATGCCGGACTCAAATGTAAGTCTCTCTTTCAGAAACAGGACATGGAGCCTTGGGCCAAATGTTAAAAATTACATGCACCACTGGGTTAGATCTCCAGAACAGCATGGGTCTTGAAGATGTATCTATGCAAAGGTTTGGAAGTGTTTTGATTCATTTTGTGAGACTAACAAACTGAAGAAAAAGAGTCTTCAAATTCCTGCAGGAAGGGTTTGATAAGGGGCTAGCAGTGCGTTAAAGACTCAGACTTCAGCACTTTCTGTCTTTTTAGACTACCAGTTGGGATCAAGAAATGTATCCGTAATAATACAATTCTGTGATTACTCACCTGTAGAATTGGTATTATATATAATAATCCTTACTCATGGGTAATACATCCTCAAGATGGCGCTGGACTGCAGAGACAGAAAAGTGGCTCCTCCCGGCCCCATATATACCAGGGACCTCCCACAAATTCCCCAGTATTGAAAAGCGGTTAAAATGAAGCCGGGAGAACTATAACCATTATCAATATTGAACATAAGAACAATCACCATAAAGAGGTAACTAAAAATAATTATAACAAGGGCGGAGTGGAACAGGATGTGCTGTATACGTATAATACAATTCTGTGATGACTCACCTGTAGAATTGGTATTATTCTAAGTATACAGCACGTCCTGTTCCAAAATAATCCTTACTCATGGGACATCCAATAGCAGTGTCCGTAAGGTAGGGTGGAATCCCCAAAAGCAACAGCAGACAGTTTAAACCACTGCTGCCTGCAGAACTTTGCAACCAAAGGCAGCATCAGCTGATGCCTTAACACCAACCTTGTAAAACTTTGAAAAAGTATGAACAGAAGACCAAGTGGCGGCCTTGCAAACTTGTTCAACAGAAGCTTGGTGCTGAAAAGCTCAAGAGGCACCAATAGCACGAGTAGAATGAGCAGTAAGGCGGAAGGGAGGCTCCTTACCCTTAGCAGAATAGGCCTGTACCACAGCCTGACGGATCCACTTGCTGATAGTGGACTTAGCTGGAGCCAGACCCTTCTTAGGTCCAGACGGGAGCATAAAAAGAGCATCAGTCTTCCTGAAGGATTCAGTAGCCACCAAATAGAACTCCTGACCACATCCAGAGAGTGTAAAACCCTCTCCTTAGAGTTACTAGGATTAGGACACAGAGAAGGCAAAACAATGTCCTGATTGAGATGAAAAGCAGAAACAACCTTAGACAGAAATTCTGGCTTAAAACGAAACACCACCTTGTCCTGGTCTCTCTCAAAGTAAGGGGGCTTGATGGAAAGCGCGGCCAACTCAGAAACACGCCTAACAGAAGTAATAGCCACCAAAAAGACTACCTTAAGCGTAAGAATGGACAAAGGGGCCCCCTACAAGGGCTCGAAGGGAGACCCCTGCAGGGCAGATTGAACCAAGTTCAAAGTCCCAGACTGGTAACATAGGCTTACATGGGGGACGCACGTGAGTAACCCCCTGGAAGAAGGTCTTGACCAGGGGATGCTGAGCAAAAGATCTTTGGAAGAAAATGGCCAAGGCAGAAACATGACCTTTCAGAGTACTGAGCTGAAGACCCAGATCCAAACCATGTTGCAGAAACTCCAGAATCCTAGGAATAGAAAACACATGACAGGGAAGCAACTTAGACTCGCACCAGTAATTGTAAGTACTCCAAACCCTATAGTAGATGGAAGAAGAGGACCTTTTCCTAGCCCTGATCATGGTATTAACAACCGAGGCAGGCAGCCCTTTTCCATCAAGATGGAGGTTTCAGCAGCCAGGCCGTCAAAGCCAGCGTTTGTAAATTGGGGTGGCGTAGGTGCCCCTGAGTGAGCAGATCTGGAACCCGGGGCAGGGCGTACTGATCTACTGCCAACTGCACGATGTCTGCGAACCACACTCTTGGCCAACAGGGGGCCACCATTATGGCTGGCACCCCTTCCTGAGCTATCTTGCGCAGCACCCTGCCCAGCAGGGGAAACACATACAGGAGCTGAAAATTCGTCCAAGACATTGCTAAGGCATCCATGGCTAAGGCTAGAGGATCCTGGGACAGAGAGACAGACTGGAAGCTTGTGACGGGACGCAAACAGATCCACATCCGGCTGACCCTAGCGGTGGCACAGGGAGCGAAACACCCTGCTGCTGAGGGACCATTCTCCCAGACGAGAGGTCCCCCTGCTCAGAGTCTGCCTCCAGATTCTCCACCCCCGGAATGTACACAGCCGAGATGCAGGGAACATTGTCCTCCGCCCAGGACAGAATCATAGACACTTCCCTGAGGGCCCTCCTGCTCCGCCCTCCCTGATGATTGATGTAGGCAACCGCCGTCTGGTTGTCTGAGCGGACCTGAACAGCCCGACCCCGAAGGTGTGGGGTTGAGTGGGCGAGAACCAACCTGATCGCCCTCAACTCCAGAATGTTGATAGGGGTGTGGGCCTCCTGAGGGCCCCACTGACCCTGGAATTTCAGGGATTTCCAAAAGCCCCCCCAACCTGTCAGACTGGCATCCGTGGTGACAGTCTCTCCCGGCAAGGGGCCTGAAAGGATCTGCCCCCCCAGCAGGTTCCTTGAGTCCAGCCACCACAATAGAGACCGCCTGGCCAGAGGGGACAGAACAAACACTTGATCCAAGGACACCGGGTCCCGATCCCATACGGACAAGAGGTGAAGCTGAAGAGGTTGCATGTGAAATTGAGCATATGGAACCGCCTCGAAGCGGGACACCATCAGGCCCACCAGCTGCATTCCCTGCCTGATGGACGGATGAGGACAAGACAGAAGGAGCCATGCCTGCTCTTGAAGACCCTCCACCCTCTGCTGAGGAAGAAAGATCTTGACCTGAGCTGAATCCAGAATCATGCCCAGGAAGGACTTCAGTGTGGACACCACCAGCTGGGTATCCAGCTCTGCCTGTTGGAAGGACTGAGAAGCGATAAGCATGTCGTCCAATTTGGGAAGAATGCGAATGCCCTGAGATCTCAGCAGAGCCATCACCCCTGCACGTTGGTGAAAACCCTGGGAGCTGAGGTGAGACCGAAGGGCAAGGCCACAAATTGGTAGTGCTGATCCTGCAGAGCGAACCTGAGGAATCTCTGATGACCAGGAAAGATTGGAATGTGAAGATAAGCATCCTTGATGTCTACAGAGGTCATGAAGTCCCCTGGGTGTAGAGAATTCACAGCGGAGCACAGAGTCTCCATGCGAAAGTGTCTGAATATGACAAATTTGTTGAGGCACTTTAAATCCAGGATAGGTCTGATGGACCCGTCTTTTTTGGGAACAGTGAAAAGATTGGAATAGTAGCCTTTGCCCCCTTCCCACAAGGGCACCCGGCAGATGACTCCCAATTCCAGAAGGCCTTGGACAGCAAGAGACAGACCCCGAGCTGACGGGGTTTTGAGCCATCCGGGATTTGATGAATCTTGGGGGCGGCCAGGCTGCAAACTATCTTGTAAGCTGGAGGACACTACCTCCTGAATCCACCGGTCTGAGACAGGACGCCTCCAGACAAGAGCCAAGAGCTGAAGCCGCCCCCCCCACCCGGATGGGTGAGGGCACCCCTTCATGCCTGAGGGGGCTTGGGGGAGGACTTAGGCTTGGGACCCCAGGAGGGACCAGGGCGGCCACGTCCTCTGCCCCTGCCCTAAAAATCTCTGCGGGCTCCAGCAAAGGAAGCTCCCCGTCCAATTCTGGAACCCCGGAAGGAAGGAAGAAAGGCACCTGAACCCCCAAAAGGATTGGGGCTACCTTCTACACTGAGGTAACTTGCCTCCTTTAGCAAACAAGTCCAGACGTTCACCAAAGAGGCGCAGCCCTTTGAAGGGAAAACCAGTGAGAGCCTTCTTAGCAGCGTTGTCAGCTGCCCACTGGCGCAGCCAGACCGAGCGACGTATCGCCACCAACAAGGCAGATGCCCTGCCACGCATTCTAATGGTGTCATCCAAGGCAGAGAGAAAATATGCAACAAATTCCTCACAACGCAGAAGAGCTCTATACTCTTCACTACCAACATCAGGGGCCCCATCTAAGAGACTCCTGAGCAGGTTTTTAATAGCAACAGCCGTAATGCAGAGGCACAGACCGGACGCAGCGCGGTCCCCACACAGGCAAAGGCATGGCAAGCCAGCTGATCTATGTGCCTGTCCTCCCCATCCCTCAGGGTAGTAGAGTCAGGGGAATGCATGACGGATGTGTTGGACAACCCCAGAGCTGGTGCATCCACCTTGGGAGGACATGACCAATGTTTAACCATCTCAGCGGGAAAGGGATACCTCTTATCCAAACTCTTTGGTACCCTGGGAAGCCGGATAGGCAGTTCCCACTCTTTGAGCACCAGATTATTAAAGTGAGTTTGTTCAGGAAACTCCAAGCGTGGTTTAACAGTATGAAACAGCTCCCCCTGCTGCCGCGGAGCCACGGCAGGAGGAGAGATACAGAGTACTAAAGTAGCTAAAAGCCTGTCCGTATCATCTGAAGCCCATGGGTCAGTCTCAGAATCGGCACCATACACCCTAGATTGTTCCTCAGATGATTCTGAATCAGAAAATAATTCCCCCTCTTCCAGTGGGGTATAACCTGTAACGTCAAAAAACTCCTCAGCCTCCATAGGAAAGAGGGAAACACCAGGTGATAAATGCCGCTTCTTAGCAGAAGCCTTACGCGGGCCCGACCCAGCAATATGTCTCTCAATGCTGGCCACCCATGCAGCCAAATCAGGTTGAGACTCCCCACTGGTATACACCTCATTAGGAGTCAGATGTAAGCGTGGGGGGGTAGGCGAAGCCAGAGGGGGCGCAGGCCCAGCTGCCGGTAACCCAGACTGCAGCGCAAGCGTCTGCTGGGCGCAGGGTACACACACCCTGACATCGTCACTTATAGGGGATATTCCCCACACACCATACACAGCCGGGCTTGTCCCAAAGGCCCAAGCACATTATCCTGAGAAGCCTCCATATGGTGATTATTGTGGCACAATAGCCCAATTGGGATTGACGCCAATAAGGCTACCCGGGATGTCCCAAGAGCCCGCTAGGGAAGTGGGAGATATACAATACAATAGCCCTCCAATAAGGAGTTAACGCTAAATAGAGGGGATAGGACCGGGAGAAACCACAAAAAAGTTTGACCCGCCTGTAAGACATAAAGCAAAGAACCCGTAAGCATAATAAAATGAAATACAAAGAAAAGCCAGCCCGCAGGGGCAGTTCCAGACCGCGTTAGGGAGACGCCAAACACGCAGCACAGGAGCTCCAAAATGGAGCCCGCATATATCTCGAGGGGTGGGCCACGGAGAAGTGATATGAAAAACATCATCCGCAAGGCCCGCCCCCCTGAAGAGCGCGAAAACGCGCCCCTGTGACAAGGCCAGCCAATGACGGCGCAGTAGCGCCTGAGGCGAAGTCGCCGCCGTCCGCGGAGCAAAGTACAAGCGCGCGACGGCGATAATAAAAACCAGTGCAACCAAGGCAAAGCGGCATAGTTAATACATACACCCCCCCCCCCACCAAGATCTACCCAGGGAGAGCGAAGGGGAAGCAGCGGTCGGCCTAAGAGGAGACTAACTGAGGGGACAGGGGGCGAAGGGCAAACGGCCGCAGGAGGGACATCCCATAAGGCTCACCACGGGCCTGTACCGCCTACCCTTTGGTGGTGGGGACTGTGGTAGGAGCAGCGCTCCTTAGCACCTGACAGCGGTGCTGCCTACTATCACCCGACCAGCGCAGCCTAAGCTGGGAGGCAGTGAAAAGGAACGGGTGGGAATAGTCCTACAGGGCCGCAGGCTAATAAGCCCCGCTCACCTGCGAGTAGAAAGACCATCTTCTAGTCATCGCAGCCCAGACTGCAGAGAAGAACTGGGGATTTTGTGGGAGGTCCCTGGTATATATGGGGCCAGGAGGAGCCACTTTTCTGTCTCTGCAGTCCAGCGCCATCTTGAGGATGTATTACTCATGAGTAAGGATTATTCTGGAACAGGACGTGCTGTATACTTAGAATAAAAGCACCCTTTAAAATGGTTGTGTTTGAAATTTTCGGCCTTATTCATCAAGCGATAGCGCCAGGTAGTGTCTGACGAGCGCCAGGTACCGCCAGCTAACGGCGGCTACCGAATCAAGTACGCCCGGCGGCGGTCACAATGACGCATTTATCACGCTAAATGAGGCTAGCGCCGGCGAGAGCGTCAGCTAGCGCGGGATTCATCATGTAGCCGACTGCAACGAACAGCACCGCTGCTAATCCCATCACAGCGACAGGTATGACCTGCCGCTCCCTGGCGTGGTCCAATGCATTTCAATGGAGCAATCTTTAAATAATCATAATTAATTGCTTTTAATTTTTTTTTTTTTTTTTTTTTTAATGTCAAAAATTCTGTGACCATTTCTGCAATGTTAGGATTTTTTTTTAAGTAAAAAAAAAAAAAAAAAAATGTGCAGAATTGATATTACAGGTCTGATATTCATGTATTCATATTACAAAATGTTTAGAAAAACTTGTATAATTTTTACATATAAAAAAAAAGGTTGTTTGGGGGTTAAAGTGGACCAACACCCAGGATTTTGACTATCCTGGGTTTTGGTCCACTTCAGGGTAAAACCCCCCAGAAACACCCCAATACTCACCTCAAAACGCTCCCACGTGGCCGGGTGACAGCGACGGACAAGCGCTGACAGCGACGGACAAGCCAGCGCGTCCGCCGCCGCCTCCCGCACGTCCCTCTGACAGCGCCCGCGCCGGCCATTCACAAACGTCCGGCGCGGGCGCGCGCGCGGCTAGAGGGGCGCGCGGGAGGCGGCCGCAGCCGCCGCCGAGGAGGTGAGCTTTTGGGGGGTTTTCGGGGGGGTTCCTCACGCGGGACATCCCGATCTCGGATGTCCCGCGGTGAGGGGGGTGATCTATAAGATTCCCGGGCCGATCACCCCAGGGTGTTGGTCCACTTTAAACTACTTTACACACATCGCCGCTAGCGCTCTGGGGTTTAAACAAGGAATTCACAGCGCGAGAAATTTTTGAGCGTGATTTGTTAATGAATCTGCAGCAAGCCGTTCGCTCTGGCCATTCGCTGTCAGGCGCACCCATACAACGCGGAACCTGTGAAACAGCGACCCCTAACCCCGTATTCAACATTACCGCACACCGACTGAGTCGCTGCCAACAAGCAAACCCCAGCCAAGCACAGCGAATACTAGCTGGCGCTGTGAAAATCACGCTACTGGCGCTCATCTGTCGCTACCTGGCGCTGTTAATGAATCGGCCTCCCCGTTTTCTATTGGCTATCACATTAGCCAGATGTGTAAGTGACCTGCAAGCTCTATCGATGAAGGAACCCCACTGCACAATCCTTCCAGATAAGGCAATATGAAGACGCGATCCTTTGTTTTTACAAAGATCGCTACATCTTTCAATAGGTCCCAAGACACAGTGCTCCTGACCTTACCTGCTACGGCAGGAGCAGAGGAAGATCTCACTGTTTTTAGTGTTAAAGAGGCCTAGCTGCCCCTAAATTCACGATTTCCGTGTGGTTTAAACCGACTATTGGGCAGGCTTATACATCCAGAGGAGTTCCTCCTCCACTGATCTCGGCACATTCAACAAGAGCTATGTAAGCTTCCTGGGCAGAGAGGACAGGTGCCTCTATAGAAATCTGTAAAACAGCAATGTGGTCTTCCTTCCTCAAGCACTATAGGCTGGACCGCCTTTCTGCAAACCATCAGTCCTTTGCTAGAAGGGTCTTACTAGCAGCTTCCCACCCCTAAGGTATAATTACCTGCTAATCCTCTCCATGGGTTGTCCTGAAGGACGAGGGAAGAAAGTCCCCATTAGACTTACCGGTAATGGTTCTTCTACAAGTCCTTCAGGACGGCCCCTTAGATCTCTCCCATTGTCCTATGGTATACCTTATATTACTTGGTTAAGACTGAAGTGGAGGGGAAGGAGTGGGGTTTTAACCTCTGTTCAGTTTGTGTTTCCTCCCAGGGGGAGGGACCGTTCTCTTCGTGGGCCATCCTGAGGGATTCGTAGAAAAACCATTACGTAAGTTTAATGGAGATTTTGTTTTAATTTAACTTTCCATAGGCCATGGTTAGTTTCACTAAATTAAAAAAGATAAGTAATTAAATAGCCACACAATAGCTTCTAACGTGTATAAATGTAGCGACAGAAAAGAAAAAACATGTATACCTTACTATTAAATTGTAAAATTTAAATTGCTCAGTCCATTTGCTGAATGGGGGAGGGGGGTCTGCTGTGTTCTATTCAATGAAGTGATAGCAGATAGCCAGAGCATTTAACCCACTGGTCTCCTAGAAACAGCTGCAGTAAACATGCTCCAGCTTTCTTTCCAGGCAGGCACGGTAACAGTTCTGTGTGTGTGAGGTGCTGCTTCTGTGATGAGACCACCAATTGAATCAATAAATATATAAAATCTGTACAAAATAAACTGACTGAAAAAAAGTACTCCAGTGCCCGCCACTGGCCTTCCCTTGGTGCATTCAAATACGGGATGCCCCACTGTATGAAATGCCACCGGGGTTGCCAAAATACCCACCTTTTTCCTGGCTCCCATGGCGATGAAAATAGCTACGTCTGCATCCTCAGCATCTCCGGGGAGGAGGCGCGATCCCACTGATAGCCAATCGAATAGGTCGGGTGCCCAGGGATGCTGCTTCTCTGAGTTCTCATTGCCAAACTCTGCGGGCAAACAGCGCCATTTGGATGAGAGCCTGGGCATGCGCCACGGGACAGGTACATTTTTACAGGTGAGCTGCCTCTACAGTCAATATCCTTAAAAAGACAAAATCTAGGCAATAAGCCTGGGGAACAGGAAATGGTTGCATACTACAGAATTGCATGTATCATCTTGGATGAGCTGCAGATTCTGCAGGTGTGTGTAGCTGTGTATCAGGGCTCACTGATAGTGTGAGGGGGTAGATTAGGTTAGTTTAGTGTCCATGTGAACCAGAATTAACCCTGGAGCATGTGAGTAGCTGCTACATCTCATATGGTTTTTATTTCTACACCAGGAGAAACTAATTTCATATGTTCAATAGGTTTTAAATGTATTTTATTAGGATTTTATGTGATAGAGCAATGGAAGTAGCAAGTATTTGTACAGAGTAAAGAAAATTCCAAATTTAAAAAAAGAATGTATTCTGCCAGGGCGTTTGTGAACAGATATTTTTAAGTCGTGCTACAGATTCTCAACAGGATTTGAGTCTGGAAATTTACTGGGCCATTCCAGCACATAAATATGTTTTGCTTTAAACCTTTCCATTGTAGTTTTGGCTGTATGTTTAAGGTCGCCATCCTGCAGGAAGGTGAAATTATGCCCCCAGTCTCGAGTCTTTTGCAGACTCGAACATATTTTCCTTCAAATTGCCCTGAAATTAGTTCCACCAATCTCCCCATCAACTCTGATCAGCTTCCCAGTCCCTACTGAAGAAAAGCATCCTCACAGCATGATGCTGCCACCGTCATGTTTCATGGTGGGATGTTCACCTTCTTCCACATGCTTGCTGTGTCCCTTACATAGCTTGAGGCAACCTGCAAACAGGACTTCTAACTTCACAGAACAGCTGTAACTTTACTGAGAATAAATTACATAAGGTAGACTCTACTTACTAATTAGGTGACTTCAGGAGGTACTTGGTCACACTGGATTTTATGGAGTGGTATCTTGGTCACACTGGATTTTATGGAGGGTATCTTGGTCACACTGGATTTTATGGAGGGTATCTTGGTCACACTGGATTTTATGGAGGGTATCTTGGTCACACTGGATTTTATGGAGGGTATCTTGGTCACACTGGATTTTATGGAGGGGTATCTTGGTCACACTGGATTTTATGGAGGGGTATCTTGGTCACACTGGATTTTATGGAGGGGTATCTTGGTCACACTGGATTTTATGGAGGGGTACCTTGGTCACACTGGATTTTATGGAGGGGTACCTTGGTCACACTGGATTTTATGGAGTGGTACCTTGGTCACACTGGATTTTATGGAGGGTATCTTGGTCACACTGGATTTTATGGAGGGGTATCTTGGTCACACTGGATTTTATGGAGGGGTATCTTGGTCACACTGGATTTTATGGAGGGGTATCTTGGTCACACTGGATTTTATGGAGGGGTATCTTGGTCACACTGGATTTTATGGAGGGGTACCTTGGTCACACTGGATTTTATGGAGGGGTACCTTGGTCACACTGGATTTTATGGAGGGTATCTTGGTCACACTGGATTTTATGGAGTGGTATCTTGGTCACACTGGATTTTATGGAGGGTATCTTGGTCACACTGGATTTTATGGAGTGGTATCTTGGTCACACTGGATTTTATGGAGGGGTATCTTGGTCACACTGGATTTTATGGAGGGGTATCTTGGTCACACTGGATTTTATGGAGGGGTATCTTGGTCACACTAGATTTTATGGAGGGGTATCTTGGTCACACTGGATTTTATGGAGGGGTATCTTGGTCACACTGGATTTTATGGAGGGGTATCTTGGTCACACTGGATTTTATGGAGGGGTACCTTGGTCACACTGGATTTTATGGAGGGTATCTTGGTCACACTGGATTTTATGGAGTGGTATCTTGGTCACACTGGATTTTATGGAGGGTATCTTGGTCACACTGGATTTTATGGAGTGGTATCTTGGTCACACTGGATTTTATGGAGGGGTATCTTGGTCACACTGGATTTTATGGAGGGGTATCTTGGTCACACTGGATTTTATGGAGGGGTATCTTGGTCACACTGGATTTTATGGAGGGGTATCTTGGTCACACTGGATTTTATGGAGGGGTATCTTGGTCACACTGGATTTTATGGAGGGGTATCTTGGTCACACTGGATTTTATGGAGGGGTATCTTGGTCACACTGGATTTTATGGAGGGGTATCTTGGTCACACTGGATTTTATGGAGGGGTATCTTGGTCACACTGGATTTTATGGAGGGTATCTAAGTACAGGTTGAAGAATACATATATGCATCCACAGTTTTCAGTTTTATTTTGTTTTAGAAATTTGAAAAAACATTTTGTATACACAAATACTTGTTACTTTGTTTCTCTATCACACACAATCTCAGTAAAATACATTCATGTTTGTGGCAGCAATGTTTTAGTGTGCAAGTTAAAGGGATAGGACTACTTTTTCAAGGCACTGTACATTGGTGCCCACTGAGTGGCAGTATTGTGCTCATCACTAAACTTTCTGTGTTTTAGTTACTTTGTCTCAGCATGATCAGAGGACTTCCAGTGGAAATAGGCAGGTAAATAATGAGTGCATTATAAATACTTTTAGCCCACTTGAGAGAGAAAGCGAGTCATACGTTCTCTATCCCTGAACTTGTTCTTTTGCCTAACCCAGGGCAATCCTGTAATTGTCCATCATTTTATTGCCTGTCCTACAGCCTCAAAAGAGAATAAAGTGGCTTCATTTCAATTAAGGGTTTAAACAGATCCTCCATTTATCTCTCACACAGTGTTTTCATTTTAGTCTGGTAAAATAATATGTACCCAGTCCTGGTGTGCAGGTTCCTTCTACCATTCAGCGGAGACCTCTGTGTTATATGGCCACTTCCCAAATCAGTCAGTGACCTTGACACACCCACACCATTAAATACAATGAACAGGTTGTGGCAGGCCCCAACATGCCTCCTCTATTGCAGTGAATGGAGTGGGCGTGGCCAGTCACTAACTAACTGAACAGGGGCAGCCAATCACCACAGTGCTCGTCGGTGTGGGACTTGATCTTGGGACCTGGTAAGTTGTATATTCTAAGCATACAGCACGTCCTGCTCCAGATATAGTAATGACGTGTGGGTAATCCTCCGCCTCGGGCGCCGTGCACTGCAGACATGTAGAAAACAAGCTCCTCCCGGCCCTACATATACCGAGGGACCTCCCACAAATCCCCAGATTTCTCTGCAGTGCTGAACTGCGAAGACATGAAGTATCACGCTCTCGCAGGCGAGCGGGGCTTTACAGCCCGAGGCCCTGCGGGACTATTTCCACCCGTCCTCTTTGTGAGTAACATGCCTCCCAGCCTGGGCTGCGTTGGTCGGGTGAAGGTAGGCAGCACCTGGTGTGCTTAACGGAGCCATGCTCCACCGCAATCCCCCATAGGGTAGGCGGTTAAGGCTAATGGTGAGCCTTCAGTGGATGCCCCTCCCGCATCTTGCCCCATGCCCCGTGTAGCGGTGAACCCCGAGTGCTGGGTCACCTCCCTTAGATTCCCCCGTT
The DNA here is from genome assembly GCA_027917425.1 of Gastrophryne carolinensis. Lineage (NCBI taxonomy): Eukaryota > Metazoa > Chordata > Amphibia > Anura > Microhylidae > Gastrophryne > Gastrophryne carolinensis. The sequence goes on along the minus strand of CM051235.1, from coordinate 168,895,592 downwards.
AGTGGGGGGAAAAAGGGGGGGGGGTTGTGTACGTTGGCCTAATCTTGCCCTATTACACTGTATGCTTATTGCCTTTATCGGTTACCGGGGGTCAGAGCCGCACTTTAAACATTATTTTAACCTTGGGCGCAGCGCCTTTAATGTATTTGACTTGACACGTAAGGCGGCTCGGTTCGCTACGCCATGGCGTTTTATTACTGTCTCCTCTATTTTGTTCCGCGCTTAGAGCTTCGCGCTTTCTGGGAAGGGGGGGCGTGGTCTGGTTGGCGCATTCCGCGTCACCTACAGCTCTGGCCCGCCCTTCGAGGTTCGCTTGGCGCCATTTTGTTGGTCTTCCCGCGCGCGCGTGGTCACGATCCTCCTTCTCCCTTGGTTCTGTAAGTGCCCTCACGGGCGTTCGGTTATTTTTCTTCTTGTGCTGCGCATGGCTCTGACACCCTCTTTTCCCCTTATGTCTTTCAGACGCCAAGATTCCAGTGGCTTCTCCCGGCCTGATATATATATATATCTTACGGGGTTATATTTAAATTCTCCCACATTGGGGCATCCAGGGTTGCTTACAGCATAAATCCCTACTGGCATATTCCTAGATTAATCACCATATGGAGGCATCTCAGAATTATGTGTCCGGGGTCCCGCGGGGACAAGACCGGCTGTGTACCATGTGTAGACAACCCCATGCTGACGCTGACAGAGCACGGGTCTGCGGACCGTGTGCTGAACAAGTGCTGGCCCTGCAATCAGGTTTACCAGTAGCTGCGCCTCGCTTCAATTCTCCTGTCTCCCCGTGCTTAAATCTCACTCCAGATGAGTCGAACTCGAGCGGGGATGACCAGCAGGTGGTGCCGCGCAAGCTCCCCAAGGCGGAGCAGTTGATGTCTGGTTTGGCGGAGCGCTTGGGCGCTGGAAAGAAGCGGTCCCTGACGCCTCCCAGTTATAGGTTTCCCACTGAAACTGAGGAAACTGCTGCTATGCAGGACCTTGATCCGTCTGATGATGGTGAACTGTTCTCGGGTTCCAGTTCCTCAGACGAGTTGTCTTGGAGCCGCAACGGCTCTGGCCCGGGTTCTTGGGGCCTGTGTGAAACTGATGAGTTACTCATAAAGATCTTTGAAGTACTGTCCATCTCTCCTCCGGGAGAGTCTCCCAAGCCCAAGAGGGAGAGTTTCCACACAGCGACACCGCGCCTGGAATTTTTGGATCAGGATCATTTCCAGTATCTTATATCTAAGGAATGGGAATCACCTTGTAAACTTACAGGGGTTCCGGGGGTCTGGGACTGGAAGTACGCCTTCGCGCAGAAGGCCGTCCCAGCCGCCTAGGGGCAGGGATACCCCTCCCCCTCCCCACGTTAGTGTTAAGCGAGAACCAGAAGTGTGCTTCCAACTTTTTGGTGTGGAGGCCCACCCCAGGGGGGGGCAGACAATGCCCTGGGACCTCCGGCAGGGCGAAACCTAAGTCTGCCAAAACCACACAAGCATGAAGGGACGCCCTCGCCCTGTTGGGCCAGGGGACTGCCGCAGCACTTGGCCCCCATTGCAGGGCGCCATGCTTCGTTCAGGTGGTTACAGGTGATAGTCCCCCTGGATGCAAAGAGGAGTTGCTGGGCGGTCCCTTTCTGAGGTTGTCAGGGTCCTTTTGTCTCTGTTTTTCCCTTCGTGAATTGGCGCAGGCCGAGTTCGGCGTGCAGGATCTGGGCTCTCTTACAGGTTGGCCCTTGGCTGGTAATTACATCCACTTTGCCCTTTTCCTCTGGGATGAAGCGGTCTGACCAGGACCTAGCATTCCTATTTTTCACAGGCAGTTTCCTACATGGTATCCACCTGTTGGGCCGCAGGCGCTCTTGTCCGGTGGACCTCTTGATGCCTGCGAGGATCTATATTCCCTTTTAGTCCCTTGAGCCTTCAGGACACCTAGGCCATTTTCAGCCAGTGTTACAGGACCAATTCTGCGGATTAGGGTCTTGTCTTGGGTCCCTCCCCTGCTCCCAGACGGCTCACCAAGGCGAGTATGGGAGTGTTGTCTTGGACGTGCAACTGTGACGTCCGCGCTAGTCTCTACTTGATTGTCATTCTTTTCCATTTTTTGCATCAGGCCGCGTTGGCTGTTGACTTGGGGCTCCTTTGGAGTCTTTTGGATTGGTGCTCAGGCACATTACTTACTTAGTGTACCCTGGTTCGTAATCTCCCTACGGGGTGGCATTCAGATGGGTTCAGGTTAGAACCCTCCCTTCTGCTATGCCTTGGTATGGAAAGGGTCTTGCCCTCTTTGTAGTCACACTACCTTCACCTTGCAGCTGGTGGGCCTATTGGTGGCGGCCCAGATGCTGTTCTTTCTTCTCAGATGCCCTTGGGCCCTGCGGCACCTTGGGTTATTTATCCTGGACGGGGTTCCAACACCCCTGGAAATAGGTCAGTACGCTCCCCCTTTGTTTATGGGGGTCCCTTTTGAGTTTGTAAACTCAAGGGAATCGTTTGGGACCATCCCTTCCTTTTTGCTATCCCTGTAAATGGTCACCATGGGGACCAAGTCTGGTAGGTTCACTAGGGGGTTCTATTTCTTATGGAATTCCCCGAGGTTCCTAAGGGGGGCCCCTTTAGGGGGCCCATTTTCATACTGTGCTTCTGTTATCACATTGTGCCCTTTGAGCCCTATCTTGCTGGGCTACTTCGCTTAGGTCTTGTCTCTTGAGACTTTCGGTCAGTCTGATCTCAGTGGCCTGTCTCGGTTTTTATCTGTTAAGGTCTCGGTACAGGTTGACTCTTCCAGAAGGGTCTGGTTCTGATTTAGTGGGGGTTTACGCTCCTTGCGCTTCATTTGTATGGGCCTGGTGGCTATCCTACTGGGCTAGGAGGCTCCTTGCTACGTCACCCCTATTTATAGGGTTTGGACGATTGTTATTCACCCTATTGGAGATGGGTCTCTCTGGGTGTCTTTTCCCTTTTTTGAGGGTTAGGCCTAGATCCCTCCCCTTTCTTCTTCTCCCTCCTCTGACGACTATGTTGGGAGATGGCGCCCTAGTTGGCTTGCTTGGACTAGCTCTCTCTCTCCTGCGGGATGTTTTCCTATCCCTGGGTCCTGGAGTTCCTTACGGCATAGTTGGAGTTGGTTCCCCACTCAGTTCCTTGTGGGTTTCAGGACTTGCTCTGTTCGCCCTCTGTAGAGACTAGTTTCAATCTTCTGCGTTGAGCATTCCTCAAGGGTTGCTCAGGTGCATTCCCCAGGGGATTCTAGTTCCCTTGAGGGGGAGTTACTTATCCTGTTGCCCTGCTTAAGGTTTCCCTGGGCCGTATTCAGGTTCTTGTCTGCACTGTTCCTTGCCTCAGATGACTCTTTCGGGGCGGGTGCCTCAGTCAGAGGCGTACCATAGGAGATGGCTTCTTAGCCTAGTCCTTTTATTTTGATATATCCCTATATATCTGTACACAGTTAGGTGAGGATGGTTCCGCCTTACACCGAGTTTGGGTCCAGGCGGAGTTTTTTATTCTTCTCTATTCCAGAACCTACGGCCTCTGGACTGGTGTTTGCTTCTCTGAGCCTTAAGGGGATCTGTATCCCTCGATAGGCGTTGGAGACTCCTGGGCTGTCTCCTGTCCATGGTTGGGTCTATGCCCTTGGGGCTTATAGGCATCTCCATCCCTTATGCAACGGGATCTGGTTGCTTCCACGGGTGTAGGATCTCGTTGGATTGGTCTTGCTCGGTTGGCTGTCCTTCTGAGCCTATGATTGACGTTTCGGCTCTTGTGGAGCCTTGTTATCGTTGTTTTCAGTATTCCGCTGGTCTCGTCGAGTCCAGGGTTCGTATTCCCTGACGGGGAAGTTTCTACGGTTGCCATGGCTACCCTGTTGTTAGTAGCGTGGTTAGGCTGTTACTCTGGCCTATTCGTTAAGGGAGATTCATTCTTCTCTCCTGGATTTTGTTCTCTTCTACTTGTGCTTGGCTTGGGCCTTCAGCACTCGGTTGTTGAGCAGGCTGACTAGTTCCCTGCTTGTGTTTCATTCAGCCTTGTAAGGTTTCATAAGTTGAGTTAGAGCTTTGCTCACGTTGCTCTTGGTAACAAGGTTACAGGTGACAGCGCTGTTACGGTTGGCTGTGCCTTTTCTCATGGGGATCCCACCCTACTTATGGACACTGCTATTGGATGTCTCACACGTTATTACTATATCTGGAGCAGGACGTACTGTATGCTTAGAATAATACAACTCTGTGAAGTACTCCCCTGTAGAGTTGGTATTATATGCATACAGCACGTCCTGCTCTATCCCACCCTGGTTCACCTTGTTCTGGATCCCCTGTATGGTGATTATTATCTTGGATATTATTGCCAGTCTCTGGGTGGTTGTTTTCCTCCTGGCTTCTCTTCTCACTGCTTGTCAATGCTGGGGATTTGTGGGAGGTCCCTTGGTATATGTAGGGCCGGGAGGAGCTTGTTTTCTACATGTCTGCAGTGCACGGCGCCCAAGGCGGAGGATTACCCACACGTTATTACTATATCTGGAGCAGGACGTGCTGTATGCATATAATTCCAACTCTACAGGTGAGTACTTCACAGAGTTGTATTTTAGCTGTATTAGGATAGAAAGGCTGTGGGGGCTTTTGGGCCTCACTTGGTACCTGATGTGGAGCGCTCTGCTGCTGCTGCAATGAGTTTCTTCAACCTCTCAGGCTCCAGAGGTTTTACACTGTAAGAAACACATGGGATCTATTAAAGAGCGCATCAGCCAATGAGCACACAGCAGGGAAAGGGGAACAATGCATAGAAGCCATTTGCCAGTGACGTAAAGAGTCTGTCTGATCGGTGTCCAAAACAGCAACCACCGCCATTCAACGTTCTATGACAAAAGAGCATGGTAATGTGAATACTTTCTTTAGGTACTGTACTATCGGGGGTAACCTACAATGGGGTTGTTCTGCTCTTACAGTATATGCCAATGGGTGGCTTTCTACCTGGCCAACCTATTGGTGGATGCTGTGGGCCAGGAAATGCCAGTTAGACAGAGCACTCTCGACTGGCTTGGCTTTGTGTGTGCTCAAGTGTGGTAACACCATGTTCTTTTGTCTGTGTGGGACCAGCTTCAGCCAAACCATTTCACTAGTGGTTAAAGCCGGGAAAGGTTATAAGTGATTGAGTAACCTTTTTCCTGTCTGGTGGAGATCGCCCCCCCCCCTTCCTGTTTGGTCACCAAAGACAGGGACTTCATTTAACAGACATTCTATGGTGACCACCATATTCCAGAGGCAGTGACAGCTGTGAAATTAAAGCCCGTCTGCCAGTCTGTGGCTGGGCAGGGCAGGGCATAGCTGAATATGAAAGAAAATCTGCACACCACAAACTACACCAGAGACACATAATCTAAAAGATTTCAGGGCCAGCCACTGGCTACTCCCCGAACTGGGATGCCCTGCTATGTGAAACCCCCCAGTTTGCCTATAAAATCTCACCTTTCCGTGCTCCAACAACGCATGTGCAGTCTCTCACCCAGCGAGGGCCACCTGCTGTGACTACGTAATTCGGCAGATGGCTCTCATGGTTTTGAATGGGGAGCGCAGATTATTGTGCGCACTCCTGTCCCAGCCTATCGGTCACTGTCACAGCAATCAGCTCTTATTGGATGAAAACCTGAGCATGCACCATTGGAGTGCAGAAAAGTGAGTATTTTTGGGCAAACTATGGCGTTTCACACAGCGGGGCATCCCAGATTTTTGCTGCTCCACTTACTCAAAGCTGAAACACCACCTCACAGATTTTTTTCCTGGTTGCGGCCATTTTGGAGCTCCCCCTCCCAGTGCTGCTGCCTGGATTCAACTGACATAACCCCATAATGCACAGCAGCAGGAAACTTCTTCTTTGCAGGCGGCCTGCAGCTTCATGAGATGCCATTTTGTTTTTAAAATGGACTACAGTAAGCGTTACACAACGGTAAATCCATTTTTATGTTTCTTGTAAGGGTGGTTTAAACGTGAATTTGAAACTTACCACAGCTCCTTAGTATTTAGTATTTTCTTTATAAATTGTAAATTATCGGTTAAAGTGGCTCAGTGTGCTACCCACCCCCACTCCCGTCCACCTGCAACGATGCGGCTGTCTCAGCAGTGGCCCATGGGGTTTCCACAACTACATGGAATTTATGAGATCTCCAATTGGTTGATCCCAAGAGTGGTGGCTGACATGACCCAGCCACTGGAAGCAACACTGGGTTCCCAGTAGAGTGCGAAGCACTCCGTCCCCATGCCTATGTGATTGGCTGGGAGCCAATGCTTGCCATACCTACAGGGAAGCCGGGGATGTCACGGCGGGTGAGGACACCATTATGAGAGTCACCAGTAAAGTCCAGTTTACTGGCAACCCCCGGGGGTTTCATACAGTGGGGCAGCACGAGTGGAAGCATTGCTTTCGAGCCACCTTAAAGCGGCACTATACTAACATTGCCACTTCCTTATTCATGATGAATGGCACCAAATAGAAGTTAATCAGTCGACCAATGGATACAATTTAGGTTTGATGTCCAAGCACTCTGGGAAATCCATCCAGATCGGTTAACAGCAGTCACTTCACCACTCGTAAATGAGGAAGTGGTTAACATATGGGTATAGGACTGCTTTAAGGCCTATGAGAAAGGGACTATTTACATATACATACATACATACATATATATACCGGTATATAGAACAACACATTTTCTGTGGGCGTGTATGTCAGCATAAAAATTTTTGTTGGGGCATGACTGTCAGTCTCCTGCTGGATGGGGATCAGGTCTGGGCTATATGCAGCTGGGGCCTAGATTAAAAATATATACTTACCTTGTCCTCTCCAGAGCAATATTGTCATGTGTAATCTTCTGCCATGTTCCCCTGCACCCAGCTATATTTTCAAAGTGAAAACAATTTCTCTACAAGCTCTTTCCTCAGTGGCGGAGCTCACTTGCTTAGTGAAGGCACAGACAGCCATATATATATATAGCAAGGCTATACAATTTAAGATGAAGATGAACACTGTGTGAGCAGCTAGGTAAGTATATACATTTTTTAGGCTTTTCCATATCATACTGCTCATGTTTATAGCAAGTAAGGGGGACAGTACCCGATTAAGTGTGCTGGAGCCCCCTGGGCAAAAGTACTAGTGGGGAGACCACTGTAAGTCACTGTAGAGCAATTGTTTTCCTTGTTAACATGTGGTGGATGGTCCAACAGGGAGCCCTGGTCACCCCTCCCCTTTTATCCAGCCCTGATAGGGCCACTCTGGAGGTTAGTACTCACTTACCCCGATTTCTTCAGTCTAACTGGTTCCAGCACATAGTTGCTTTGCCTTTGATGGTGGAGTTGTGTTACAGGAGTTCTGTGTCTCTCTCTGGTCAGCCCAAATATCACACTGTTGGAGCCTCGCTGATTGAAAGAAATGGGCGGAGAACTTATTAAAGGCCAAATAGCGGCATTGTTACTTATTTACATATAAATACCCCCAACCATTTCCTTTCCTGCGGCAGCTGGAGATTAAGATTCAGGCCTGCTACTTCACTGTCGGGTTAAGACAGCAGCTGGTTGGTTATCTTAGTAAAGTAGGAAGGGGTTGATGCTGATTGGCTACCTTTGTAAAGTGGGCTGGGGTTGATGCTGATTGGCTGCCATATTAAAGTGGGTCGGGGCCAATGCCAATTGACTGCCTTTGTCAAGTGGGTGGGGGATGATGCCAATTAGCTGCCTTAGTAAAGTGAGCAGGAGCTGATATGTACTGGCAGTCTTTGTAAAGTTGCCAGGGGCTGATATGGATCGGCTGCCTTAGTAAAGTAAGCAGAGAAAGATGCTAATTTAGTAGCAGGGCAGCGTTACTGTGGCGTAACATGAGCTCTAAAGAAAGGTAGGGGATCTGGCCACCACCGAACGCTGGCCCTGATTAAGCAGCTCCTGGACAAACCAAACGATGGCGTCCCTCCTGCTACACAGCTTGTGGTGAGATTCTCAGAAATTTCCCAGCCTAATTGTCCCATGTGTAGCTGCTATTATGGAGTTATTTGCCATAGCAGGATGCTTTTTCAGCCTGGTTATCAGGGTCACTGTATAACTCTAGGAATTTCAAAGCCATGTCACCAACTTGTTTAACATTTACACATTAAACTAAAGAATCTGAAGCAGCTGACTGCTCATAACCTCTGATCGCTCATGTAATCTCCATCCATGAGAGGCAGTAAAGTGTCATTATTAGCCCCTCATTAAGCCATTAATCGGCCATCATGTGAACATTAGCTGTAAAATCCAAACAGATAATAAACCGATTCTCATCTGTGCACTAACCTTTGTATTGAGTGGAGGACCTGTAGTCGCCAGGCTTGCTTGGGGCAATCGTGCAGGAATGGCGGGTGCACTGGCACAGCCTGGTTTGTGAGGTGGTGATCGGGATATAGAGGTTCCTTTGCTGAGGGATAAAGCACAATTTACTGTGTTGGTGACATCCAATCTGGAAAATGTCCCTGCGCTATTTTTGGAGCAAAAAAAAGCTTCCTTTAAAACAGTGGCCCTGTCCTACTGAGATCACTACTCAGTAGATCTGACCTGCCAAGCCAAGGCAAATTTTCTCTCTGCCTTTTCCATTTAGCAATGCATTGTGGGTGGCACACCAGTCCAGCCCTACCCTCTGCCTTCCAGAGACAGGCTTGGTGTAGTTAAGGGTTTCCCTACATGTTAGGATTAAGATATCTTTATCAGCAATGCTTTTTTATCCTCTGTCACAAGGGAGCTGCTCACTGACTGGGCACCAACCAGTGTGCTCTGACCCATCATGCAAGGTAATTAGTACTGCTCGAAAGCGCTCTTGTTCCTTTCCGAGGCAGTCGGGGCATTTAGCTTATCCCCCGAATCTCAGTAATACTAAAGCTAATCATGGCATTGCCAATGTGGGAGAAATGTTTGGTACTCCCCCTTCTTCACACTGCCCACCCACTACCTGAGCTCCCCCCAACTGGTGTCTTGGAATATAATGGCTGCCTGTGCAAGAGACTCCTAGCTAAGAAAGATTCAACCTTTTTCCTCACTCCATATATTCTGGTTTTATACATCCACTATTCTTCACTTCTCTTTACTTCCAGGGACCAGCAATCTCACCAGGTGGCGCCTTAGAATTGGATGTAAGCTCCTTCCCCTGATGCCCAGTAAAAAATACGTATAAATATGTTGGATGACGAGAGCACCCAGCATCAAGAAATAATCAGCCAGGCTGTGTTTTTTTTTATTTTATTTTAATAGAAGGAATAGGAAATCCAGCGTAATGGGTTCTGTTCCCCCTAATAAACCTGTCACTCCTGGATTTTATTCCTACCAGGAGAGACAAAGAAGTTTGGTGGGGTTTTATACAGTATAAGGGGTAGCCGACATGTTTATATGGATTTTCAATAATGCACAATGTTGCGATAGCAATCCTTTAAAGCAGACCAAAACCCCCCAAAACAACTCAGACTATTTTGCTCCCTCACCCCAGGTAAATTACCATTTGTATGTTTTCTGCCCTCAATGCTGCTTGGTATTCCTGTTATAGTCATTTTAATTTTCGTTTTCCCCAGAAATGCCATCATATGCCGTTGGTCTCTGACAGTTTACTATTGTTCTAAACTAGCTGTTTAGGCCTCCTCCTTGCATCTCATGCTGGGAGCAATTAGAACCTTTTGAAAAGTGTGCTAGAAGGAAGATAAGAGCCAACTAAAGATTTGATTTTCCCTTACTGGGGCAAGATGGCAGAGTAATTCTATCATGACTGCTCCCATGAACTACAACAGTTATTTAGACTGTACTGTCCTTCTCCAGGCATTAAAAAAATAAAGAAAAAAGGTTAATCACCAGCATTCCTCCAAAGCAGTTTCCATCTGTTTCAGTGCTCAAAATTGTGTCAGTTCTTGAGAACAGGTCCCCCCTCATCCTGCCATGCTCCTGTCACCTCCTATAGAGGTAGGGTGCCAAGGCCATTCCCCAGTCACCACGACAGAGCAGGACACATCCGCCATGTAAACTGTGGATGGGTGCTCAAAGAAGAGGCTATGAGCATGCCACTGAACTCAATCTAAAAACGAGAATGTTTCTAAGCACTGAGCCCAGATTGAGCAGCTGCAGGGAAGAAAGAGGACTGGACTGGCCCTTAAAGGGTTGGACTAAGTGTAAGAGTCAGGGTTTTTCTTAGAAGTATATAATGTGTTGATCCCAGGTTTAGAGGATTGGGTTATGCTTGGGGTGTTGGGTTAGGTTTTGAACTGAGGTTTTGTTGTTAGTGCTAGGGTCATGTCTGCTTAGGCCTGAAAGCGTTTTTGTGGTCACCACACATAAAGAATGTCCAGGCACCACTATAAGTGTCTCCCATCCACTCTGATGGGAAACAAGGCCTAAGTATAATCTACTGTTAAAAAGACTGGGCTTGCCCTGAATTCTAATGACCTCTGCAGCTAAAATCGCCACAGTTTTATTGAATGTATGTATGGCATGTTTACAATGATTAAATTGTGGCAAGGTTTGGATGCAGAGGCCATTAGAATTAGGCTAAGCTTTAGCTGTTAGGAGGTGATCGAATGATTATAGAAGATGTTAGTGTCAGGTTGTAGAGGAGAGTTATAAGGCCCAGGCTTAGGGTCAGTGTTAGGGGTTAAGGGAAGGTTTATGGCATGCAGTTCTCCTTAATTTTTTTTATCATTTGCCACTTTCTACATAACTCCAGTATCACCTGGTTGGTCCTTATAGCTGTGTTAAATAATACACAAAACTGCCCCTGAACATGTACGAAGTGAACATAAAGAGTTTATATTACCTTTTGGAGCAGTTTTGTACTTCTGGAGAAAATCAGGATTGTGTGAACTATGGGTGACAGAAGAATGGTTTGGGGTACAGATCAGTCTGCGTCCCACTGGATCTTGCATACCACCAGTGATATGGGCAGGGCAGTTTCTAGCCAAGATGTAGCTTTCAGTTCCGAAAGGAAAACAATTCTGCCCACTCCTCCCCCAATCTGTGGTGCTGTTGCTGCTCTCCTATACTGGTATGTGCCAGGCTGTATCTGTTCCTTAGCTTTAGGCATTGCCCCCTCCCCATAACTAAGCCAAATATGAGGAGCCCTGGGTATGTCTGGCACCACAGTTACCCTGATCCATCCCATCTGTGTAAAACAAGACAATGGTGCTCCCCTCCCCCACATACACAATTGCCTTGGGGACCTCTGGTTTAGAGTGTTAGGGCATGGGCTAGAAGATAAAAGTAGCTTTAGGGGTTAGGGTCTAATAGAGGAGATAAGGTGTAAGTCAGCAAGAGTGTGGCCAGCGTCACTCACCTTGCCCTAGATGTGGTCCTGGGAATGGCGCTGGATGCAGCGTTACATGGCGGTCTCACAGCGTTGTTTCTCTTTGCATAGGGCGACAATCTGGGTGCTGGGGCACTCCTGATTTTCTCTGTTGCTTTCTGTAAAATACAAAGTTAAAGGTGAGACCCACCAAGCTGGGAATCTAATAACTGCCCTGGAACTGGCATGCCACATATACAGCAGATATTCAGACCTTCCAAGCTGCACTATTATTGGAAAAGAGTCACTGGGCTATGCATATTGCTGATTGTACTGCACAATGATTGAGACCAATGGCTAACAAGGCATTCTGTGACTTGTAGTGCACAGGCCTGTAGCCAGCAGGGGCAGGATCTGCTGGGACTTGTTGTTCTCCTGTTGCACGGCAGGTAAGTTACGGTCCCGATAGTTATATGTGTCTCCAGGATTTCTCGAACTTACCGGCCCCCTGTGCTCTCGGTATTCCTCCCGCTCCCGGGCTCCCATCCCGCCGGGTGCGCGCTCCTCCGAGCAGGTAGCCATTTAGCGTCCTGTGTCTCCCAGGTAACCAGACATGAGCAATAAATCCCTGCACCCAGGCTGAGGAGCGCCGATAGCAGCGATGCAAGATCAGCACCATGGACAGCAGCCGAGAAGCACAGAGGGTAGCAACCAGCCAATCACTGCTGGCTCCACAAAGCCTGACCAGCCAATCACTGTTCTCCCGAAACTCAAAGGCCCTGTAGAGATCAAGGAAGGCTCTGGAACTGAAGACAATAGAGCACCTATTTTATCTGCACCAATACCTGGCCTATAGCCCCATTCATCTGTATGTTGCCTGCCCATAGCCCCATTCATCTGTATGTTGCCTGCCCATAGCCCCATTCATCTGTATGACTGCCTGACCCATAGCCCTATTCATATGTATGCCTGTCTGGCCCATAGCCCCATTCATCTGTATGACTGCCTGCCCATAGCCCCATTCATCTGTATGACTGCCTGGCCCATAGCCCTATTCATATGTATGACTGCCTGACCCTTAGCCCCATACATCTGTATGAATGCCTGGCCCATAGCCCCATTCATCTGTATGACTGCCTGACCCTTAGCCCCATTCATCTGTATGACTGCCTGGCCCATAGCACCATACATCTGTATGACTGTCTGGCCCATAGCCCTATTCATATGTATGACTGCCTGACCCTTAGCCCCATACATCTGTATGACTGCCTGGCCCATAGCACCATTCATCATTATGACTACCTGAGCCATAGCCCCATTCATCTGTATGACTGCCTGGCCCATAGCCCCATTCATCTGTATGACTGTCTAGCCCATAGCACCATTCATCTGTATGACTGCCTGACCCATAGCCCCATACATCTGTATGACTGTCTAGCCCATAGCCCCATTCATCTGTATGACTGCCTGGCCCATAGCCCCATTCATCTGTATGACTGTCTAGCCCATAGCACCATTCATCTGTATGACTGTCTGGCCCATTCCCCCTTCCATCCATATGACTGCCTGGCCCATAGCCCCATACATCTGTATGACTGCCTGACCCATAGCCCCATTCATCTGTATGACTGCCTGACCCATAGCCCATATATCTGTATGACCGTCTGGCCCAAAGCACCATTTATCATTATGACTACCTGAGCCATAGCCCCATTCATCTGTATGACTGTCTGGCCCATAGCCCCATACATCTGTATGACCGTCTGGCCCATAGCCCCCATACATTTGTATGACTGTCTGGCCCATATCCCCATTCATCTGTATGACTGTCTAGCCCATAGCACCATTCATCTGTATGACTGTCTAGCCCATAGCACCATTCATCTGTATGACTGTCTGGCCCATTCCCCCTTCCATCCATATGACTGCCTGGCCCATAGCCCCATACATCTGTATGACCATCTGGCCCATAGCCCCATTCATCTGTATGACTGCCTGACCCATAGCCCCATACATCTGTATGACTGCCTGACCCATAGCCCCATACATCTGTATCACTGCCTGGCCCAAAGCACCATTTATCATTATGACTACCTGAGCCATAGCCCCATTCATCTGTATGACTGTCTGGCCCATAGCCCCATACATCTGTATGACCGTCTGGCCCATAGCCCCATTCATCTGTATGACTACCTGACCCATAGCCCCATACATCTGTATGACCATCTGGCCCATAGCCCCATACATCTGTATTTGGCCGGCTGCAGGGTTTTGTGAGCCCCCCTTGTGTCACATCACATGCCCCAAAGAGAAATAGAATGAGGGAGCAAAGAAAGAGGAGAAAGAAAAAGAGACAAAAAGAAAAAAAGGGAGATAGCAGGGTAAAAATAGAGGACTAACGTGAGGAGAGGGAGAAAGAAAAGAAAAAGGAAATAAAATGGGAGAAATATATATATATATATATATATATATATATATAGAGAGAGAGAGAGAGGGCAGAGAGTGGGGAACAAAGAAAAAGTAAGTGGGAAAGAAAAGAGAAAGAAAGAAGAAAGGGAGGAGGAAGAGAAAAAGAAAGGGAGAGGAAAAAATATGAAAAAGATAGAAGGGAAAAGAAAAAGAGGGGCGTGACTGAAGCAATGAAGAGAGGGAATAGAAGGGGGATAGAGAAAAAGAGGAATACAGAAGAAATAATGAAAAAATGTATATGAGGTATAGAAAGAAGAAAATGTGTGACAGAGAGTGAAAGAAAATAGAAAGGAAGGAATGGGGAATGAAAGAATGAGAGGATAGTGAGATGGGACGTAAATAATTATGAAATAAAATGAGAGAGAAAAAATAAAAGGGAAGTAAGGAGAGATAGAAGGAGGAAGGAAGGAAGAAGAGAAATGAGGGAGGGAGGGAGGAAGAAGAGAAATGAGGGAGGGAGGAAGAAGAGAAATGAGGGAGGGAGGGAGGAAGGAAGGAATGCAGGGGAGAGAAAGACAGGGAGAAAGCAATGTAAGGAGGGAAGAAAAGCTGCCGAAGGGAGGAAGGAAGGAGTAAGGGAGGGGGAAAAAGATAGAAAGAGGGAAATGGACAAAAGAGGCAGAGAGGGAAGGGAATGAGGAAGGTAGAGAAAATATAAAGGGGGGAGGGGAGAAAGAAAGAACGAAAGAAAGAAAGAGGAAAAAGTTGAGAAAGAGTTTGGGAGAGAGAGAGCAAGGCAGTGTGGGAGGAAAAAAAGAAAGAGAAGAACACTGAGACAGGTGGAAAGGAAGGGAGAAAGATGAAGAAATACATTAAAGAAAGATTATCAAGAAGGGAGGGAAAAAGAAGCAAATGGAGAAATAAAAGAAGGAAGAGAGGCCAAGAAAAGGAAAGAAGGGACAGAGAGACAGAAAGAGAGACAGAGAAAAAGAGAATGGACAGCAGGCAGGGGCACAGAAGTGCAGCATGTATAGAAGAGGATAAGGCAGCCGATCTCAGGCACCATGTCTTGCACCTGGCACAGGCACTCAGCTCACCTCAATCCCCAGCGTGTATTCCTGGAGTGTCCCTACTTGCATTCTGGTGGCTGATCTACCTGCTGTCAATGTTTGGCTGATTCAATTGAGGCCCCCGGATGCCTTGTGTGTCATTCCTGCCGGCGGGACCACGCGCCCCTTTCACTCGCTGTTAAACCGGACCTTCAGCGTGATTTAATGAAAAGCCCAAACTCTTAAAAAACGCTTCCCCAGCATCTAAAATAGCCCTATACATCTATATGACTGCCTGGCCTATAGCCCCATACATCTGTATGACTGCCTGGCCTATAGCCCCATACATCTATATGACTGCCTGGCCTATAGCCCTATACATCTATATGACTGCCTGGCCTATAGCCCCATACATCTGTATCACTGCCTGGCCTATAGCCCCATACATCTATATGACTGCCTGGCCTATAGCCCTATACATCTATATGACTACCTGACCCATTCACCCATACATCTGTATGACTGGCTGGCCCATAGCCCCATGTATCTGTATGACTGCCTGGCCCATATCCCCATATATCTGTATGACTGCCTGGCCCATAGCCCCATATATCTGTATGACTGCCTGACCCATAGCCCCATACATCTGTATGACTGCCTGGCCTATAGCCCTATACATCTATATGACAGCCTGACCCATAGCCCCATACATCTGTATGATGGCCTGGCCTGTAGCCCCATTCATCTGTATGACTGGCTGGCCCATAGCCCCATGTATCTGTATGACTGCCTGGACCATAGCCCCGTATATCTGTATGGCTGCCTGGACCATAGCCCCATATATCTGTATGACTGCCTGGACCATAGCCCCATATATCTGTATGACTGCCTGGCCCATAGCCCCATATATCTGTATGACTGCCTGACCCATAGCCCCATACATCTGTATGACTGCCTGGCCTATAGCCCTATACATCTATATGACAGCCTGACCCATAGCCCCATACATCTGTATGATGGCCTGGCCTGTAGCCCCATTCATCTGTATGATGGCCTGGCCTGTAGCCCCATTCATCTGTATGACTGCCTGGACCATAACACTATTCACCAGTATGATTGCCTGACCGATACATCTGACACATCTCTATGATGGCCCATAGCAGTATTGGCCAGTTTATTATTGTCATCCTAGGGGCTAAAGGTTACAGGTTAAAGCTGCACCCGGGCCCTTATTTAATGTCGGCACCAGGGACAGTCAGGTTAAGTTATCCTTTGGGGGGGACATGCTAATCCCCTGATTTGTGTTGCAATAACATATTTTTCTAAAAAAAAAAAAAAAATACAAATCCACTTCAGCCATCATTAGGGTGAAAGGGGACAGCACCCTGCTTGTTACTGTCTAACACTGATGCAAGATTCAGGAGGAAGATGAAAGGAGGTGGGGTCCCCGTACTCTCTACATCCTGCACCTCTCCCCTTCTAGGACTGGCCCAGCCCTCATCTACCACTTGCTCACACTTGGCTGGGCAGCCGCTGGGCGATGTTGTCTTCCAGATCACTGCATGTCGCCCTGGCTGTGAGGAATCAGACACGTGGCAGCCTTGTGACCAGCACATCCCAGAGGCTGTGAGAGAAAGCTTATAGCTGGCAACTGCCATTACCATGGAAACTGGAGCTCTAAGCCATCAATTAGCAACTTAGACTGTCTCAGTACCAACTTAACCATGCCCTGGTAGTTTCAGGCATATTCTACCTATCTATCTATCTATCTAATATCTATGTAATAAACTATCTATCTATCTATCTATCTATCTATCTATCTATCTATCTATCCCATATCTATGTAATAAACCATCTATCTATCTATCCATCTCATACCTACCTATGTATGTTACAGGGAATCTGTAGAAGGGACAAATTGTAAAGAAACAGAGGGCATTTTTTGGCGTGTAAAATTTCCCCTTACATTGTATGTAAAGCCTAGGTGCATTGAATGTCGCGCCTAGCCATTCTATACAATGCCAAATATTCTTTATGCAAAGTGTTAGTACGATATCCAACACACAGGGAAAGTCTTGTCAAATCAGTTGGATCTTTTGTACTTTGGCACAATTGTCTTTTGGCATTGCACGGTATGTCTAGCAAATGTATAAAAGGACAAAACTCAGACTGCGCCATTGTCCTCTTTTTTTGCCGTTCCATGAAATTTCTAGGAAATTTGAGAAAGATAACTCGTTCATGCTTTGTCCTGGCACACACAAGGCATTCTCAATGATGCCTAGGCTTTATATTGGGCAGGGATCAAAGGCAATTCCTGCATCTTAATCGATCGATGGAACTTCATTCTACAGTGGCTTGTGAAAGTATTTTTCTTTTTTTTTTTATCTCACAACCTGGAATTAAAATAGATTTTTTTGTGCGTTTGCATCATTTCATTTAAAGAACACTCCTACAACTTTGAAAATTTGTTTTTTGTTTTATTGTGAAGCAAACAACACATAGGAAAACTTCTGTGTGCAGAACTATTTAATCCCCTGTCACAACTTTGTAGCGCCACCTTTTGCAGCAGTTACAGCTGTGACTTTCTTTGGGTGAGTTTTTATGAGCTTGCCACTGATTTTGACCATTCCTAAAGGCAAAACAGCTCCAGCTTCTTTAAGTTAGATGGTTTCTGCTGGAATCTAGAAACATATTCACCATTGAATTAAAGTCTGGGCTTTGCCATTCCAATACTGTACATTTACACAATACCCCCTCCGGTTTTCCACTCGAGTGTTGCTTTCGCAGTATGCTTTGGGTCATTGTCCTGTTAGGCGGTGAACCTCCAATAAAATCATAACAGACAGAAACAGGTTTTGCTCAAGAATATTCCTGTATTTAGCATAATCCATCTTTCCTTCGATTCAGCCCAGCCTCTCAGTCCCTGCTTCTGAAAAAACATCCCTTCAGCCTGATGCTGCCTCCACTATGTTTCACTCTGGGGATGGTGTACTTGGGGAGATGGGATGTGTTGGTTTTGCACTTTCGAGTTTTCTTTGGTTGCTGAAAAGTTACATTTTGGTCTCTCTAACCATTTCACCTTCTTCCATACATTAGGGGGGTCTCCCAAATGCCTTTTAGCAAACTTAACCTTCCTATTATTTCCTGTAAGTAAAGGCTTTTTTTCTTACCACTCTTTCATAAAGTACAGCTCTATGGAGTGTACAGCTTATTGAGGTCTTATGGAACTTGGGAACTCTGTGGTTACCTTTGGTCTTTGTGCTGCCTCTCTGGTTAATATCCTCATTGGCATTGGTTTGTTTTGCTATTTGATGATAATGGATTTGTTGATGCTCTTGTTGATGGATCTTGTACTTGAACTTGACTTGTACTTCTCAACAACTTTATAACTGACTTTGTTTGGAGAGCTCCTTGGACTTGATGGTGTTATTTGGTTAATGGTTCCCCTTGCTTAATGGTGTTGCAGCTCTGGTGCCTTTAGAAAAGGTGTGTTTGGGGGCATGGCCGGCTATGGGAGTGTGAGGACGTGTTCTATCTGGGCTCCCGCTGGCCGTCCCAATAAATCAAGCAATTAGCGGATCTACCCCCCTGAATCTTTTCAGCCTGACCATGGTGAAGAAGCGGAGGAGTGCCAAGACGCCTGTATCAGCATCTCACCGCAAAATCAGCGTCTACATGGAGAGGAGCGGCTCGTCTGGCTGGGAGGGCGCCTCTTCCAAAATGGCGCCGACCTCTGCAGCTGCTGCTGGACCTTCCCCCTGCCGTCGGGGGGGGGGTCGGGAGCGCCTAGATGTGGGGTCGCTCTCGCCGTCGGGGGCCCCTGCTTCCGTTCGTGATGCCAGGGCCAGGAGTTGCCCCCCTTTGTCTGCCCCGCACATGGAGAGCAACGGCCGGGTCTGCCGGGACACGTGCGCTGCCAGCGCCGGAGGTAGTGAAGAGCCTCCCCGTCGGCCGAAGTTAGCTGCCTCCTGGACCGAAGCGGGGAAGCCAGAGCGGCTGCTCTGCCACTCCAACACGTGTGGAGGTGAGAGGCGGGGGGAGAAGCCCCCCTGGGGGAAGCATGCACGAGAGTCGGTCCTGCAGCGGGGCCGCCAACGAGCCCAAGTATGTCCCAGCTGAGCTGCCCCAGCACTGATTGCCCTCCTTCGCCTCATAGTGGGGGACACCCTTGCAGGTCGGGGTCCCCAGCTGAATCCCCCTGCCGCTCTTCTACCATCACCTCCTCCTCACCATCCTGGCAGGAGCCGGCCGACCAGGTGTTTAGCCCTGGCCCAGATCTTGGATCAATGGAGGAATTTCCCCAGCTGCGGGTTGTATTAGCCCCCTCCTGTGTCCCCTCGGACTTAGCTGCAGCATCTTTACCCCCAAGCTCGCGAGGGGACTGGTGAGTGGGCAGAGCTTGGCAGGGGATGCCCCCTTCCCCCTTGCGGCAGCAAAGGAGCAATTCATCAGCCCCCACTTGGCCTCGTGACCGGCTTTTGGTGGAGAGGGAGGGGCCCGCAGCGACATCCTGGGGTGGCGGTGCGCCCTCAGACGCCTACATTGACACCTACTTGGGCCGGCCTCCTCTGCCCGTGGGCCCGGGCTGCCCCGGGGGTTCGACACCGCACAATGCTTCTGCTGTGGGAGCTGCACCCACGCTTCCGGATGGTGCCCCTCAAGCCACCTGGGCTCCCCCGACACTGATGCAGCCCCCTCTTGACCCTATCCTCGCAGCTCTGAAGGCGGAGCTTAAAATTTTGCCCACTAGAGATGACCCCTTGAATCCTTCATTCAGAGGGTGGAAAGCACATTTAAGAAGGACATCTCGGATCTGCAGCAGTCAGTGGGCAACATTGACACCAGAGTCGACTCGCTGGAGCAGTCCCAAACCGCGACTACCCAGAGGTTAGAGGTGCTGGAGAGGGACTTGACCCTTCAATGAGCTGTCGCACAGGCAGTGGTCCTACACCTGGACGACCTTGAAAATAGGAGTTGTCGCAATAATATTCGCGTCAGAGGTCTCCCAGAGGCGACGGGCCCAGACCAACTTCGGCCTACCATCATTGGCATTTTCAACGAAATACTCCGCTGTCCACCTAACACCGAGATAGTGATAGACCGCGTCCACAGAGCCCTTGGTCCCAGATCTTCCGACCTCGCTCATCCCCGTGATGTTTTATGTCGTCTTCATTACTATTCCGTGAAGGAGGACATCTTGGCGAAGGCTTGGGCACAAGGTTGGATCTGCTTTGATGGAGCCCCCCTGCAGCTGTTCCTAGATGTGTCGCGTAGGTCTCTTGTGATGAGACACCTCCTGAAACCTTTGCTATCCAAGATACGGGACTGCGGAGGCTCCTATCGTTGGGGCTACCCCTTTCATCTTTTGGTCCGTAAAAATCAGCGCACCTTCACCATGAAAACCCATGCTGATCTCCCAGGCCTGTTCACCTTCCCTGACTCCACCCCGGTAGAGGTCCCGGATTGGCTTGACATCTCTCTCCCCCTCGGCCCACCCCGACCTTCGGGGGGACAGCAGAGGATTCATCGGGCAAGGGGCGTGGCTGCGGCCCACAGAGGGCTGGACGGAGGTCCACCAAGAGACACCTGCCGCTTGGCCAATGAAGTTTAGGCGGGCTTTATTGCATCAGTGATATCTTTAAACGGAGTTTAGCTTTGCAGATTAATCTTTAAATTGTTTGTGCTTGTTCACTATGCTTCGGGCTCGTCGGGCTGTTCTTCATCTACTCAACTTGTTTGTTGAGTGAGTGGTCTGGATGTCCGCACTTAGGTGTTGCATACCTCTCCTCTAGACTGACCCTCCGCATCGGGCGCCTCTCCCGGATGCGTTATGGTTCATCACCTGGGACCAGTCCTGGCGAGCCTCGAACCTGCTTTCTATCTGATTATAACGTGTTCTGGTCTGGTTGGTTGGGTGCCCTGCCGCCCGTCTTGGCTCCGCGCATGCGGCATGCGGTATTCACGGCTTTGCACCTCCGGGTGGGCCCTGATGGGCGTACCTGGGGCCTCTGGTTGTGGGTTTTTGCCCCAGGCCTGTAAGGGTTCGTGAGCCTTCCCGGGCAGTGCTAGATATCAGCGAGGCTTTGGCCCCGTTTGACGCCGGTTGCCGGGTGGGCGGGGTTTGCCGGGTGGGCGGGGGGGCGCCTGGCCACCTGGATCTGCTCTTGCACATGTAAAGTCTAAATTCGATTGGTTCCTGGTCCCCCATAGGCATGTGCATCTCATATCGCGGCCTACTATCGGCTCGATTTCAATCTCTGACCATGCTCCTATCTCTATTACCCTGTCGATTCCTGACTCCCCCTCCCCCTCAGGACATTGGAAGCTCAACAGCTCCCTCCTTCAGGACCCCACGTTCAAGGCCGAAATTCGGTCGGCAATTACCGAATTCTTTTCTGTAAACACTCCAGATGTTTCACGAATGTCCCAGTGGGAGGCTCACAAGTGTGTGATTCGGGGCCTTCTAATTAGACGGGGTGCCTATCCTAAAAAGGAGAGAGAAAAACAGCTCACCTGCTGCAGGAGATTCGGAGTCTGGAGACTTGACATAAACAATCTTTAGATCCCGCACTGAGTGCAAAATTGGCTAAACTACGGTAAACCCTCCGGGATATAAGCTTTGTGAAGGTGAGGGGTCGTAGGTATTTCTACCAATTTAGCAATAAAAGTGGAAGGGCTCTGGCTAGAGCTTTGCGGGGGCAGCGGTCCAGAAACTTCATTCCCAGCATACTTGACCCAGAGAGTAACAGGCACTATAAAATAGGTGATATAGCCAAAACCTTTAGGAGCTTCTATGATGTCTTGTACATCCAGAAATCGGGCCTTCCCCGGCTCAAGCAGAGGGTGGCGGAGGCTCTCGAGGAGAAGATCGACATGGGGGAGTTCTTAAAGGCCATTAAGAACATGAAACCTGGAAAGGCTCCTGGCACAGATGGCTATAGCCTGGAATATTATAAGGAACTGGCGGGCACTCTGGGCCCCCACTTTATTTCATCTTTCGGCTCTTTGAGTACTGGCCTTCCCCCCCCAGGACACTCTTCGAGCTAGCATTGCCGTTGTCCCTAAGCCAGGCAAGGACCCAGCTCAGTGTGCTAGCTATAGGCCCATCTCCCTATTAAACTGTGACCTCAAGATATTCAATAAAATCCTGGCAGACAGAGTTGCCCCCCTCCTCCCGGACCTCATACATTGGGATCAGCTGGGCTTCGTTCCAAATCGTGAGGGGAGAAGTAATACTATAAGGGTTATGGGCGTGATCCATCATGCGCGACGGACGGGGGAGGCTGCGTTACTTCTCTCCACGGATGCCGAGAAGGCTTTTGACAGGGTGAGTTGGGCTTTCCTAGAAGAAACCCTTTAATACATCGGGCTGGGCGATAAGATGCTTAGCAGAATCTTGGCTTCGTACACCTGCCCCTCAGCATCCGTGGTGGTGAACGGCCTGCCTTCCCAGGCTTTCCATTTGTTTAATGGGACGCGGCAGGGCTGCCCACTTTCCCCTCTTATCTTCATCCTCTCACTGGAACCATTCTTACATTCGATTAGACAAAACGTAGACATCTCGGGAGTGAGGGTGGGCGGGACTGAGCACAAGGTCACGGCTTATGCCGATGACTTGATGTTCTTTGTCTCGAAACCGGAGATCACCTTGCCTAACCTTCTTGCCGAGCTTAGGAGTTTCCAGGAGGTCTCCAATTATAAGATCAACTACCAGAAGTCCTCTGCCCTAAACATTAGTGTCCCTGCGGCGAGACTGCGCCACATCGCAGAAAACTTTCATTTTAAGTGGGAGCAGGAGGCTGTTAATTATCTGGGTACACGTATCCCTTCCAAATTGCAAGAAATGTATTCATTAAATTTCCCTTCTCTGTTAAAGAGGGTGGAGGAAGACCTCTTGAAATGGAACAAGGGAGTTTTCTCTTGGTTCGGAAGGGTTAGTGTCATCAACATGAACATCCTTCCCAGGGTGCTATATCTATTCCAAACCCTCCCAATAGATATACCTACTACCTTCTTTAAGCAGCTTACAGGAATATGCACTAGGTTTGTCTGGGCTGGTCGCTCCCATCATTTAGCGGCTTCTCTTCTGACGATTCCTAAATCTAGGGGGGGACTGGGCCTGCCAGACTGGAGGTGTTACCATGCAGTGGCTCACCTTAGCCGGGTTATTGACTGGTGCCGCCATTCCGCTCTGAAACAGTGGGTTCAGATGGAACAAGATGCCTCTTCTTGCCTTCTCCCGGGTCTACCATGGGTTCCATTGAATAGACTCACGCAGCTGAACAGGCACCCTACAATTGGCCTGTCCAGGAGAGTGGTGGACAGACTTTTTCATAGGCTGGGTCTCTCCCCCTCTCCATCCCCCCTAACACCTGTTTTGGGGCACCCTGACTTTCCAGTGGAGATAGCTGGCGGTCCCTTCAGGGCCTGGATCAAGAGAACTGCTTTAGGAGACTCCATATGCAGGCTGACGGTGGTTGGAAGAGGCCAGAGGCCCTGGTTGGTGACCTCGCCCTCAGGCCTATCATGCAGTTGCAGACCCTCCAGCTTTTGCATTATCAGCGGTCGGTTGAATGCACAATTGATGCATCTAGGCCGCTAACACAATTTGAACAAACCTGTATGGGGTCCGGCCACTTTAAAGGGGCTTTGTCATACTCATATTCGTTACTGATTGAACCCCCAAGTGACTTTGCTCCTTAATACGTGAGGGGATGGGAGAGGGAATTGAACAGAACCTTTACGGATGAGCAAAAGCTAGCTATGATTCAGCTGGCACATAAGAGCTCTATCTCCTGTAAGTACCTGGAGACTACATTCAAAATTCTCTCTCGATGGTACCAGGTCCCAGCATTACTGGTGAATACGCTTCCCTCTTCCTCTCCCCTCTGTTGGAGGTGTTCGCGTTCTAGGGGGACTATGACACACGTCTTTTGGGAGTGCGAGAAGCTGTCTGGTTTCTGGGGAGGGGTAAGAAAGGTTGTCCGGAAATTGACGGATGTCGGCCTGGGTGAGGACCCCGCCTGCTACCTGCTTAACCTGGCCCCGGCCTCCATGAGATCCAGGTGCAAGTCCCTTCTCGCTCCCCTCCTGAACGCTGCCAGAACTTGCATTCCGGCTAAGTAGAGGTCCTCTGAGCCCCCAACAACGGCGCAGTGGCTGGCCGTCGTTCAGGATATTTGTAGGATGGAGGAACTCACTGCCTCGCTCAAGGGGACCCTGGAAAAACATAGGAGGACCTGGCAGGAATGGGACCGATTCACTTTATCTTCCAACTTTCTCCTCTATACGTAACATGGCCTTGATGGGATTCTCGAGGGATGGTTCTCCCTTTTATCTCCTTAACCCCCCTTTACCCTTCCCCCTCCGCTTTTCCCCCGGATGTTTCTGTTTTGTCTTCCCTCCCCTATCCCCCTCTGTTACTTGCCCCCCAATAGTTTTGTTATACCCTGTTGCTTAACCCAATAAAAAGAAGGTTGGGGGCATAGGTTGCAGATGCTATAGCATATCAACAAACAGGATTGCAGCGTAAAATACATGGAGCGGGGCTCAGTGTAGCCCTGCACATTATCTTGTGCTTTCGGTTCATGGAAATTGCAGTTGTGTGGTTACCCCTGCCCTACGGGCAGCCTGTTCTGATGTCTCTGTTTTTATCGTGGTTGCAATGTCTGTATTTAAGTGTCACTGTGTTGCCGAGCACTGTAATTTCTGCTTCCTTCAATAAAGGAAAAAAAAAAAAAGAAAAGGTGTGTTTATAATGACGGACCATGTGAAACTTACAGTACTGTAGAATGCACACAGGTGGACTTCCTTTGACTAAGCATGTGACACGTCAGAAGGTATGTGCTTCTAGCAGAACTTTTTAGTGGCTTCATAGCAAAGGGGGTGAATACATCTGCAGATGCCAATTTTCAGTTTTTTAATTCCAAAAATGTTTCATATATATATATTTCTCATTTCACTACAGCAGATTAGGCTATTTTGTGCAGATGCATAACACACAATTCAGATTAAAAATAACATTTAAATAAAGGTTGTAATGTAACAAAATAAAAGCCAAACAACTGTATATACTGCCTAGTATTTCTACACAATGCTGGTCTTCTACACATCCCCTTGATCTATCTCTCTCTCTTTCCATCCAATATCTGTCAATCTTAGATTCTGGAATTCAGATTGCTGCACATAAAAATGAATTTACCTTTTTGTAAGCCCTACCATAGTTGATTATCCAAGGGTGGTCTGCAAAGAGGAAGTGCCACTGTGATTCCTGCTGCTTTGCATTGTGGTTTATGTTGCTTGAGTCTAGGCAGCAGCGTGGCTGGGGTGCAGTGAAAGGAAGAAGCCTCCCAGGTGCTCCAAGATGGCCACAACCAGGGGAAAAATCGGCGGGGCAGCGTTTCAGCTTTGAATGGATGCAATGCTGACAATGATTCAGGGGAAAGTTTTTTTCAACTACGCAAGGCTGTTGGTCTGGTTTCATTTTTTTATTTCTTTAAAGTGGACCAAAACCCACCCCAGAGTATATGAGACCCCAGGGCAGGCATACTCTCTCCCCCCGGGGCATCAGGATGCCCCGCTGTGTGAACCCTCCCGGGTCGCCCGAAAACTCACCTTCTCTCCCAGTTCAACAGCGCATGCGCAAGCAGCGCCCACATTCCTGCTAACCCCTTAGCAGGGCGTGTGTCCACTCCAGGAATTTGTGAATGGCCGGTGCAGACACGCTCCCTGTTAAAGGGTAGTGGGGATACGGCTGCCAGCGCACTTAGATCTGCTCGCCTTAGATAAGCTCTATGAAAAAGGGGCGGATCCAAGCGCGTTGATGAGACGAGAGCCTGCGCATGCACTTTAGGACTGAGGAAGGGTGAGTGAAATCAGGTGATCTGGGGGGTTTCATACAGCGGTGCATCCCTGGTGCCTGGGGCTTTTGGTCCCCTTTAAGTGGTTTTAGATAAAAAAAATAGACAATGTGATGCCCAGCGGGACACCAGCCTTCTGTAAGCAGGCAACCCCCAATCTCCATCGCCGCTTCTGCCTATAGTCAAGCCCCCGTTTGCCAGGACGCTAGGTACGCCTCACTGGATACAGTTGCCCCCAGGTCTTAATAGGCGCAAAGGATGGCTGCTTACGGTGAAGGCCGAAGAACCACGAGGGCATCCCGAAGCCGAGGCCGTTCACAGGTAGTCAATCCGGAGGGTGCGTCAGAGTACAGGGATGAGACAGGTGCGTAGTCAGGGGTAGCCAAAGGGTCAAGCCGGGAGGTCAGAGATCGCGGGGTATCCAGAGGAGCAGGAAGGTTCATGGTCAGACAAAGCAGAGGTCGGTACAGGCAGCAGACAGGAATGGTCGATCAAGTCGGGTCGGAATCAGATAACAACTAACAGAATCACACCCTAATCACAAGCGACTATCACGGGCACTGAGTGCTGGGCTGACTCCATATTTATTGGGGAATCGACCAATGGCCACCCTGGGGGGGAGTGTATGTGCTGATTGGTGTAACTTACAACACTGTGAGTGATTGGACACACTATCCAGGGGCTGGTCAGTCTTGGCTGCAAGGCTGATCAGCCCCTGATTCCCATCAGGTGTGGAGCACTCTGTGCTGCCTGCCACTCGCAGCACAGCGCCTCCTAGTGGCGAAATTTACAGACTACGGGACGCGCGCCTGCACAGCTAGAGAGGGACGAGGGAGGCTGCCAGAGTGAGGCGCCGCGCTCCCAGCAGCAGGGGTGTCGCATCGCCCCGCGGACGCTCGCCGCCGGCCCCCTGGCAGAGGTAAGTCCCTTACAGACATATTTCTATTGAAATTGTTATGATGTAATATTAATTAGATCTAAATTAACACCTGCAAATAATTACCTTGTTGGGGCCAATACATATCAGGTCCATTTTATCAAGCACTGCTCGCAGCCAGACTGCGCCACATTTGCTGCACCACAAATGTTTTAGTAAATGTGTTTCTTGTGAAGCAGCAACATGCGGCAATATTTGCAGATAGTGCTTGATCAATCTATCCATCCCATATCTATCTATCTGGTGAGTATGGGGGCAGTGTAAGAGGAGGTTGTGGGGG
This sequence comes from Gastrophryne carolinensis, assembly GCA_027917425.1. Taxonomy (NCBI): domain Eukaryota; kingdom Metazoa; phylum Chordata; class Amphibia; order Anura; family Microhylidae; genus Gastrophryne; species Gastrophryne carolinensis. The sequence continues at coordinate 168,868,812 of CM051235.1, read as the reverse complement.
TAAAGGGGCACAACCGTCTATGGTGTCTTAACATCCTCTTATTTGGTGGCAAATGGAGACATACTGGGCAGCGAGCTCCACAGCTGAGTTCCTATTCTCCATGTAATGCCAGTTATTCATCTGTAGATAATGGCAGATGCATACAGGCTCTCAGTATGGCATTCTACTCAGGACAAGACAACCATATACTACAAGGGACTTGTGATACTGTTTTGTATTGCTGTTCAGATTTGGGTTAAAATTATATTCCACCAGAATTTTGCTGATCAGTTTGATTTTGGATTTAGACAACCTCCCTCAGTGCTGAGCCGCCAGCCTCTCGCCAGCATACTCCAGGCTGGCCATAGACGGGAACAGCCATCACTGAGGATGACAGACGGTGAGACATCTGCCCCTCTATGAACACATTGCTGAAATATGCCCAGTGTTTTCTTCTGATTTGCCAAATGTGGTACCAACAGAAGAGTGCAAGCTCCTCTGCAGCAAACCTATGTACTGCATAAATAAATGTGATGTCAGTGATAAGCCAGCTAGCCTTAGAATGTTCTGATGGTGGGCACACAGTGATACATGATTGGTGGCTATGTAGAGTCGGCTGATCAATTATCGGCCAGGCGTTGCTCTGGAAATACGCAGACGCAGCTTCTGGTAGATGCATGTCTGCTGGTTGTAGCATCCTCCTCCCCCTCCCTGGGGGGGGCTTCTGCATCATTCATGCCTCTGCCTCCCGTACAGCCCATCCACCACCTCTATTGTCTGACATGTCTGGGGAGCTGGACTCCGAACTGCCCCAGATTGACCCACGCATCCTCATCTTTCTCCTCTACATGGTCATCCTGCAGGAGCTGGTCAGTGGCTGGATGGAGTACAAGAAGCTGGCATGCAAGCCCAAGAAGAAGGCTGGACCCGTCTGGTCCTCCAGGTGAGTCACAGCCAGCATGCCGGCAATTCTCTGGCTACAAGCTGATTGCGGAGGACTACAAATACCAGCATTGCTGACTTGTGGACATTTCTTTATGCATGAGTATGACAACTGTATTGCTCATTAAGTGCAGAGACAGCCTGCAGCCCCCCGGATCCGCTTCCCCACCACCGAAATACTAACCTATATATTTGACTGTGTTTCCTAAAAATGTTACTGACAGCCTGGGGCATCAATACATGAACCAAAACAGGTTTACTATTGTTTATTATTTTTTAATTTTAAGTCCCTGTCTAGGCTATGAAAAATACAAAGCACACTTGCCTTCTAGTCCTCCAGGCTATTTCACACACTGCTGACTCCATTGCTGACAGCTTTCTCCAATGCCAGCTTGTTGCATCCCTGCTGCCAGTCACATTGGGTCAGTTTGGCAACAGGGGGTGTATCACATGACCTTTCCCAAGCGTCCACTGCTATTATGCATTTGCGTGCAGGGGGTTGGCTTAAAGGCACACTTTCTGTTGTTGTTGACAGAGCTCAACACGCAGGACTATGAGGGATCAAGCCTTCAGGATGACGAGTAAGTTAGGTTTAATTTTTTAATTTGACTGCACTGTACCTTTCATTTTAAGCAGATTAAAGTAGACCAAACCAGAATTTTAACTATCATGGCTTTTGGTTCTAGCCCTTGGGAAGCCGCTTTGTTTGAAACCCACTAGGTCGCCCAGTCTAAATCACCTTTCCACCTTTACCACGGCGCATGCGCAACCTCTTGCTCAATCAGCGCGCTCAGATACGCTCATATCAGCTCATCTAAGACTCGGCTCCTGCCGAGTCTAGCTGAGCAGAGCTGAGTGCGCCAGTGGGCACACTATTCTCTAACAGGGAACGTGCCCGTGCTAGCTATACACAAATGCCTGGTGCAGGCCTGCACCCTGCTAAAGGTATAGCAGGTGGCGGTCGCTGCTCGTACATGCACTGTTGGATCAAGGGACAAGGTGGAACAATAGCCAGGTGAGAAGTACCCCACTGGATCATACTTTATCTGTTACAAAGATATAAGCTAAATCCAGGCTGATCATCAATTGGGAAGCCCTGTTCAGTGAAGCCCAGAGCTTTATGACAAGGAAAAGGGTCATCTTTGTGGTGCATTCACTCACATACTTAACTAATTGACCAAGGTTTCAATATAAAGATTGTTGATTGAAAACTCTAGTGAGATTTCCAGCACATTGGAAGCTCAAAACAAGTTCAAAACAACCAGACTTTCAGAGCTGGACAAAACTAAATGTTCCCACTAGAACAAGGGTTCCCAACCACTAGTTTAAGTACCACTGGGGGTAATTAAGATACTATTGGCTGGTGGTGCCCAAACCTGATTTGTTCTATATATACAAAATTGCTCCAAAGTATGTTGGAAACTATGTGTGTGCATTTTGTTTTTTTTTTATTCACTGTGTTTTGTATGTTTTTACCCTCCCCCCGGAATTCTAGCCACCATACAGTTTCTGCCTTTGATTGTTAGAGTGATTTCCTCTCTGAATCCAGGAGGGCGCAGCATGTTTGACAAAATAAGATGGAAAATCAAGACGCCTCAGGCTCAAAAGCGTCATAATAGTATCCAGACATCAGGCCTGCCGCCCTACTGATCTGATAATCCCGGAGGATTTCCTCTAGAGCCACAGACCCCTCCGACAGACTGGCCTCATTCTATGCCATGCTGGCCAAGACCTCTTGCTCTGGCATTGTCTGTCTCAGGTTGGATGTTCCCTCCATCTTCTCTCTTTTCCATCTTCTCTTATTCCTTTTCTACATTCCCTGCATCTCACACTCATTTCTTCATTCTATCCTCATTAAATTTTCCTCCACCTCACTCTTATTTTTTACATTCCCTTTGCATTCCCTCCATCCACTCTCATTCCTATATTCCCTTCTTACGCCTTACCTCCATTCCCTCCATCCACTCTCATGCCCTTTTTAACGAAGTGTATTTTTATTTTGTTTCATTGTAGCTCTCGCCATCACAAGAGAAAACATAGGAGAAGCAGACAGGAGCATTCTGAGGCTTCTGCAGCTGCATCCCATGAGCATACATGAACAGTTAGATCCAGGTCCCCTTCTAGGGGAACAAGGGAGTCTCATTCCAGATGGAATCATAAATGTTTTTGGTCAAGAGCTAGATCTTCTAGACACCATAGGAGGCATCATATACCTTCTATGGAAAGTTGCTGAAAGGGTGGCAAAAGGCCAGGCAAGATTATCTGCTCAGAGTGTCTCAAAGAGACTACCCAAAAAGGAAGGAAATGGACACCCATGCAGCAGCTTCCCCTTCCACTTCTCATATGGAGGTCAGCAGAGATGCAGATGCTGCTCAAATAGAAGAACGGAGTGATTCCTCTATTATTGAAGGGGTCTTTAGTTTTGCTTTAGTGAAACCCTTTGTGCAGTCTGTCAGGGAAGTTATGCGCTGTCGGGAGCCCCAGCAAGAAGAGGATGTAGAGGAAATTTATTTCGCCCACCTCGCAAAAAATCCACTACTATTCCCTTTGTTAAACAAATAAAGTATATCACTAAACAAGAGTGGGAAGTAAGTAACAAAAAACAATCCCTAAAAAAACAGGCTTTGCAAACATTTGATGAGAGGGTTATATAATATATATATATATATATATATATATATATATATATATATATATATAGGCATGGATGCACCTCCAGTGGTTGACGCTTCCATTGATGCGTTACTTTGCCTATGGAGGATAGCCTGTCCTTTAAAGATGCCATTTACCGGAAATAGACTTGGATTTGAAGAATATTTCTGCTGTCCGTGGGAACACATGCAGACCCTTAGTGGCCTTGGCTTTATTGACAAGAGCACACAAGTGTGGGTAGAGAACATGGAGGAAGCAGTTAAATCCCAGATGGACCCAGAATCCATTATTACAGCCTTGCAGGAATTTAAGATGGTCACAGATTATGTCAGTGAGGCTGCTATCAATAGTCTGAGGGGCAACGTTCACCTCTGTAACAGTGAGGCGGACACTTTGGCTAAAACCCTGGTCTGCTGACCAGGTGTCAAATATTTTGTGGTCCAAGATTCTGTTTGATGGAGAAGTCTTATTTGGAAAAAAAGGGATAGTTCTATTTCCCGAATTTAGGGGGAAACTTAGGCTTAATCCCACAAGATAGGAAGAAGAGGCCAGTACGACCTTCAGATCCAAATCCCCAGAACTCAAGATTTAGAGAGACCAGATCACACAGACCAGGGAAACAATTTCAGAAAAACTCATCAGGACCATCCCTTTACCTAGGAAAGAGGTGAGTACACGAATGAGGGGGATGGGGTGAGCAAAAGATGTATTGGTATGTGGTTCTGTCAGGGTTAAAAGGTGGACATTTAACTTTAGTGTGTCGCCATGAAAAATGCGGCAGGAAAAGAAAATTTATGTTAAGTATTATATTTTCCTTAATTTCTCTCCTCCCTCCCTATTATTCCTTCCAATTTCATCACTTTTTAATCCCCTCCTCCTCTTAGTCATTTCCACATTCCCTCCTACTCAATCATATTTTCAGATTTACCAATTTCTCCCTCCTTATTTCTTTCTTTCAGTCTCGTTATTTTTTGAAATAACTTCACTTTTCTCTCTCTCTTATTCACACCCATCCATCTTTTTTGCTATCCCTTTCTCTTTCTTTCTCTCTCTCTGTTTTCCTTGTTCCATGTGTCCATGTTCTTCCATCTTCTTTTCTTTTCAATTTCTTTTTTTTTCCACATTTGACTCTCTCTCTCTGTGTTTCTGTACAACTCTCTTTTTTCCCACATTTGACTCATTCTGTCTCTCTTTCTTATTTCTCTCTACCTCTTTACTCTTTACTACTTTACTCCACTCTCTCTCGTTAGCATGCCTCCCCTTCCTTTCTTTTTCTGTGCTCCCTCCATCTGCCTTCTATCTTTTTTCCCAATTTAACTCAGCCTCCCTCTCTCTCTTTATTCCCACAATGCATAATCTCTCTCTCTTCTCTTTTCCTGCATTCTTTCCATCCCTCCCTTTTGCACATATCTTTCCCTCTCCTTTTTTTCTCCATCAATCTATTTGACATTCTATTTCAAATCTCTCTTATTTTCCTCTTTATTGTTCTTGTTCTAATTATTTTCCATCCATCTCTGGTCTGAGTGTGAATGGATGTTGCGCAGGGTGACATTTAACTAAAGGCAGACCCTGAAACGTGTTGTATTAAACCTAAGTGTTAGACATGCCAAAAACAGGGATGTGGGATTATGCCATATCCAATGGGAATCTACAATATTTCCAGGACTGCAACTATATTGGTGCCGGCACTCGGATAATTCAATAAGCTGATTAAAAAATGAGAACATGTCTTAAACTGATTACAGACAATGGCTTCCATTGTAGAAAGCCAGAGACTGCCACCAAATCCTTTGCGCTCAGTGCTGATTGCAACGAAATTGATGGAGCAAAACTACTCCAAGCTGGATACCTCTTCTGGCATTGAAAAAAATGGCAGGTCCCCTTTAAATGAATAACTGATATGAGATAAAACCAGGAGCCAACAAATGTCAAGAATGATTTGTCAGAACACAAGTATCATGTGTTCACAAAAAGACACCACCTATTAAAAGACATGAAAATCACATTTGACAGAGAAAATATATATAAAACTGCCATTAATGAGATGGGATAATAAATACCTATAGGTGCCATACAAAACACACTTCTATGTGAAAAAGGTACGTAAAACCCAAATGACCGGACAAGTGCATGGTGCATAAAAAGAAAAAAAAGCATAAATGACACACAAGAAACAAAAGTATCAAAAGAGTAGGTAATTAGGGTTGAGGGGACCTGACTCGCAAAGTGCGGGTCAGTGTCGAGCTTTCCCTAAACCTGGCCTGAATCCGAAAGGAGGATGATTGGCCTTCTTCCTGCCCTAGCAACCACAGCCATGCCCATTCCAGGCCAGACAGGACATGTGACCCCAGCGCACTCAGAGCGCATCTGCAGTAGAAAGGCTACTACAAGGTGCTATGTGCTGCTGCTGAGGGACAGATAGGGATTTTTTTTTTACCAAACCAATCCTTGTAAGGACATTTTTTAGTGCTAGTGGCTTGAGTGAGGGCTAGATAGGTTGTATTTAAGCACGATATTGTCCTTGTCAGAACATTTATTTAGGGACAGTGGTTGAGTGAGGGCTAGATAGGTTGTTTGTAAGCACGCTATTGTGAGGGTCATTTAGGTGAGGCCACCGCAGGCCCTTTTTTCTCTCCTTAAAAACAGTAGTTCAGTGTCCACTAGTTCAGGCCAGTTAGCTGTCACTGAAATTGAATAGCAAGTAATACGCTTGCTCAGACCATGTGGGTGTCATTGCAGTTTAATCTTAAGTAATAGTGATTATACCCTGGCTCAGGCTGCTGTGCTGTCATTGCAGTTTAATATCAAGTAATAGTGATTATACCCTTGCTCAGGCCACTTGACTGTCATTGCTGTTTAGTATCTAGTAATACTGGAGTATACCCTTGCTCAAACCACTTGTGTGTCCCTACTCTTTAATACCAATTATTAGTGGAGTATCCAATTCCCCAAACCACTTGGGTGTCACTGCTCTTTGATACCAATTGTTAGTGGAATATCCACTTGCTTAAACCACTTGGGTGTCGCTATTCTTTAATACCAACTGTTATGGAGTATCCACTTGTTTAGGCCTCTTGTGTGTCACTCTTTAACACCAATTGTTAGTGGAGTATCCACTTGGCAAACCACTTGGGTTCCCGATACTCTTTAATACCAATTGTTAGTTGAGTATCCACTTGCTCAAACCACTTGAGTGTCACAGCTCTGTAATGCCAATTGTCAGTGGAGTATCCACTTGTCCAAACCACTTGGGGGGTCACTGCACTTTAATACCAATTGTTAGTGTAGTATCCAACTTGTTCTGGCCACTCAAGGGTCATTGCTCTTTAATACCAATTGTTAGTGGAGTATCCACTTGCTAAAACCACTTGGGTGTCACTACTCTTTAATACCAAACACTATATTGGGAGAGTGTTAGCCCCAATGCAGTCCCCTATTGGGTCTCCAATTCCACCAATTCATACATGAACTGCCAATAATATAGCAAATAACAAGCAAGGAAATAAAGAATATACTTAGAAAAATTCACAATTTATTCAATTTGCACAAATATTAAAAACACATACATAGGCAGACGTGTATACAATTTAAAAGTCCCAAAAGCTACAGCAATATCTAAATATTTATCTTAGAAATAAAGTTCCTGTCATTAATATATACCCGTGCAAAAACAGCCCCCAGTAAGGCAGATATTCCACTCAATAGCACCAAAATAGCCTGTTAGGTAGAGAAATAGTATGGCCGTTCAACATACTGCTTCCTCAGGAAACTCTTTAATACCAATTGGTAGTGGAGTATCCACTTGCTCAAACCACTTGCGTGTCACTACTCTTTTAATACCAATTGTTAGTGGAGTATCCACTTATTCAGGCCACATGGGTGTCACTGCTCTTTAATACCAATTGTTAGGGCAGTATCCACTTGCTTAAGCTACTTGGGTGTGACTACTCTTTAATACCAATTGTTCGAGGAGTATATACTTGCACAGGTCATTGTGCTGTCACAGTTTAATATCAACAAGTTAAATCAACATTATTCAAATAGAACGTGTCCAAAGGCGGGCAACGAAAATGGTGGAAGGACTTAAACTTAAAACTTATCAGGAGAGACTTAAAGAATTTAATTTGTACAGTCTGGAGGAAAGAAGGGAGAGGGGGGACATGATTGAGACCTTTAAATATGTGAAAGGATTGAGTAAGGTTCAGGAGGGAAGTGTTTTTAAGAAGAAACTTAACGATAGAACAAGGGGGCACAACCTGAAGCTAGTCGGGGGGAAGATCAGGAGCAATGTTAGAAAATATTATTTTACAGAAAGAGTAGTAGGTGCTTGGAACAAACTTCCAGCAGAGGTAGTTGAAACATCAACAGTCACTGAATTTAAACATGCCTGGGATAAGCACACATCTATCCTAAGATAAAGAGTACATACAGTATACACATAAGGGCAGACTAGATGGACCGTATGGTCTCCTTCTGCCGTCAACCTTCTATGTTTCTATGTTTCTATGTTTCAATAATACTGGAGTATACCCTTGCTCAAAACACTTGACTGTTATTGAAGTTTAATATCAAGTAATAGTGAGTATACCCTTGGTCAGGCCACTGTGCTGCCAATACAGTTTAATGACAAGTAATACTAGAGCATAACCTTGCTCAGTCCACTTGGCTGCCATTCCAGTTTAATGTCAAGTAATACTGGAGTATACCCTCGCTCAGACAATGGTTCTGTCATTGCAGTTTAATATCAAGTAATACTGGAGTAAACCCTTGCTCATTGTGGTCTAATATCACTAAATGGCCCACTCATTGATGGTGAAGTGCTGTTGGTCTGCACTTCCATGCACCCGGCATTCTGTAGCAGGAACTCCACTTTTGCCTGCTGCTACTCTTTGCCACCTTTTCAAGCACATGTAAAGTTTATTTCCACCACATGAGAAGGTGGGTGGGAAGACCAAAGTTCCTCTACGGTGCAGATAGGTGAGCAGCAGCGGGGTGTGAATGCCGAAAGTGCGCACATGGCATGCACTTTATGCATAGCTGGCCAGGAAGCTTGAGCAGAAATGAAGAAATCAGCAAATAGGGGACAGGGACATGGCCGTGGTGGTGGTGCTGCTGCTGCTGCTGCTGGAGCTGTTGCTGCAGGGAGAGGAGTTGTTGGATTTGTGTCTTCTACACCTTCCTCTAGTGTAAGCAGGCACCAGGCTTTACAGCGAATTCTTGTAGGCCCCAATACCGCTGCCAGAATGGTGAGGCAAGATTAGGTTGAGGGCCATCCAACTGCCCCTGCCCCAGTTGCAGACATAGGGGTTCCCAGATGCCCAACAACTTGTGGACAGCAGACCATTGCAGGACATCTACGATGAGGATAAAACCCAAGTCCCGACTGCTGTGGCTTTCTGAAATTTGGAGGGTGAGAAGGAGGGTAGCAGGGAGGAGTGGGTGGAAGATGATCCAAGGATGACAAAGTCCTAGACCCAATGTGACTGACCTTGGAGGAACAGGTGGTGGCTACACAGCCTCAGGCAGCCAGCAGAAGAGGGAGAAACCATCACTGATCAGCCCCTTGCTACTACTGCCCACCACACCCAGGGACTGAGCACTGAAAAAGCTGGCACAAAGGATTTCACCAGAATGGCAACAGTGCACAGACTAAAGGTCTCTGGTCATTTGCACACTGTGCCAGGAGTCATTGAAGAGGAAACATTGTTAATAATCTCTGCAGGATGTCCATCATCAGGGACTTGCAAAGCAAACGGAAAAAATGTTGTTACTATTATTGTTTATTTTTATAGCGATATTGTATTCTGTGCCGCTATGCAAACTAAAAATTACAGTCGAGTGGGACACTGAAAAATCTACACCAGGTGTTTATATGAGCAGCCTGCCCCTGGAGGTGGCCTGAAAAGGACAACTAGCAGAGGTTTCTTTGTCCCTAGCTGTCCCTCAGTATGTGAGCCACCTGTTCATAAAAGTGCAATCAAATGGACAATTAGCTTTCGAAATTGACTCCCCCTTACTTATGAGAAACAGGATGTATATCTGATTAAAAAAAATATATTTTCTATATTTTAAAATTTCACATTTTTTCGTTTTGTATTATTATTTTAAGTACTTTTTTTATTCCATTTTGTGCAGGGCAATTGTCTAGGTGTTACCCCCCATTTGACCTCTGACACCCGTAGAAAAAATAATATTTTATTATATCCGGATAAAAATATCCAGATATTTTATTTTTTGTTTTCTGTAATTATTTGGAGTACTTTCCCAGCCCCATTTTGTGCAAGGCAATCGTCCAAGGCCCCCCCCCCCATTTGGCCTCCAACTGCCGTAAAAATATATATATATATATATATATATATATATATATATATATATATATATATATATTTTTTTTTTTTTTTTTTTTTTTTTTTTTCATTTATGTATTTATTTAATGTTTTTGTAATTGTTTTGAGTACTTGTGTTATGTAAGGTTATGTAGGGGAGGCCCCTCACTTCCATATTCAGTGTCATTGTCCTGGTGACCCTATTTGGGCCATTTTTCTATACTTGTCTATAATGTACACCTATATATCATCATTTTATTTATATATATATATATATATATATATATACTGCTCCAGTTACTTTCCAGAGACCTGACAACAACCAAAATTACTTTTAATATTATTAACATAACAATAACCCCAAATTATTATTTTTAAAAATCAGCTGACTGACAGCTCTGCACCCACCCATCCCTGTAGCATTGCTGATGGCGGTTTTGCTGCTCTAGACTTTCCGTCCAGTCCTGTGGTGGCTTTGGCTGCAGGTTTGCAAAAACATAGAAGTCTTGGCCAGGTGCAGGGGGGCCCCCACTGTCGCCGATAGCTTTGTTGCTGGCCCTGCGGCCCGTCAAACCAAAGACTGAAAATCCTCCCAGACTAGACCATAACCCAAACTATGGTGAAGACCCCCTGCGCAGGGCAAGTGGTGGGGTTCCCGGAGCGTGTGCCCCTTGCGCCCTCCTCATAATCTGGCCCTGCACACACACATATAATGGGAACTTTTGGTAGAATTTATATTGTGTATTCAATAATTGACATAAATATTTTATTAGGTGCCATTCGCTGGTTGATTTTTGGTGGCAGCTTGAAACCAGGTGGCACTTGGGGTGCACAGCCATCTCACGGTCTGGCTCGGCATCCATTAGTGCAATCTCCTAGCACAAATATATTGCGAGACAGGGGCAGGCCGCCCGGCACCCACCATGCGTCTGTGTTCTGCTGTTCAGTTAATATTTTAGTCATTGCCTTCTAATTAAATATCACACTATCCAAAGATACTAGGTTATCAAGATTCAAAATGTGATTTTATTTCCAAGCATATAAATAACGTAAATGCAATGCATTATTTGCAATAGATTGAGCATAGCAGCAATACCTCCCAAGTTCTGAAAGCCGTAAAGAGGGACATGAGAAGCAACATTTTTTACAATTAAAGGGAAACACCACCTAATTAAATAATAATAATACAGGCAAGCCCTCCACAAACACATTACTGCGAGGGGCTATAGTGAGAGGGATATCCCTCCATTCCAGCCAGTAAGGGGAATCCCTCCATTGCAACCAGTGAGGAGCATCCCTTCATTACAACTAGTGATGGGCATCCCTCCATTACAGCCAGTAAGGGGCATTCCTCATTACAGCCAGGGAGGGGCTTCCCTCGTTTCAACCAGTTTGGAGCATCCGTCCACTCCAGCCAATGAGGGGCATCCCACCATTCCAGCCAGTGAGGAGCATCCCTCATTACAGCCAGTGAGGGGCATCCCTCCATTCCATCCAGTGAGAGGCATCCCTCATTACCACCAGTGAGGGGCATCCTTCATTACAGCCAGTGAGGGGCATCCCTCCATTCCATCCAGAGAGGGGCATCCATCCGTTACAACCAGTGAGGGGCATCCATCCAATACAGCCAGTGAGAGGCATCCCTCATTACAACCAGTGAGGGGCATCCTTCATTACAGCTAGAAAGGGGCATCCCTCCATTCCAGCCAGTGAGGGGCATCCCTCCATTACAACCAGTGAGAGAAATCCCTCTAATACAACCAGTGAAGGGCATCCCTCCAATACAACCTCCCTCCATTCCAGCCAGTGAGGAGCATCCCTCATTCCAGCCAGTGAGGGGACATCCCTCGTCAGTGTTGGGCATCCCTAATATCAGCCAGCAAGGGGCATCCCTCATTACAACCAGTTTGGAGCATCCATCCATTCCAGCCAGTGCAGGGCATCCCTCATTACAGCCAGTGAGGGGCATCTCTCATTACAGCCAGTTAGGAGACAAAAATAGCTTCAAATAGGTTCAAAAGCATTAGTGTTGTAGGGGTAAAACATGGGCTGAGGTGTCTTGGCTGGGATTACAGTGGGGAATGGTGCAGGAGGAGGGGCTGGGGTAGACTTGGAGCTGAAGGCTGTGTTATAAGAGGAATTGGTAAAATTCGACACAGGCTCTGGGTGAGGTGGGCTGCATGCTGGGGGAGGGGGTGATAGCTTCAAGTCTATACAGCACATACACCAGGGGTTTTAATAGTGACATTACAATGACCAGGTGGGGAGTCCCTGCCATTGTTTCTCACTCACCTTTCCCCTCTTTTTCTACAGTTACACCCGGTCCTCCTCACGACCAACTATGTCGCCTCTGACCATGAACACAATCCGAAGAGACCGCACAAAAGACTACCGCAAGGCTGGCAGGATTTTCAGGAAAGCTTAATCTTCCAAACCAATGGACCTTCCTCCCACATTGTTGAGCCTTGCCCCAGATATCTTTTGGGGATTTTGGGTGTTACACCAGATGCTACGAGACCTCCAACACAAAGGAGAGACAGTGTTGTGGAGCTTTAGGTGGGGCCTGTATGGAAAAACTGAAGCAGGGCCACACAGCATACCCCAAAATATGAGGAGGGTTTAAATACCGCTGTGCGACTGCGTGATCAAGTGTATAAAAAATCCAGCACAGAAAAACAAATTGTTGACTCAAATGTATTTAAAAAAAATAATGTCAATGTTTTGGGGTCATTTTAGGGTCCTTTCATCTGGAGAAAACAACCCAACCAAGTAAAACCGAGATTTTCACTATTTGGTCCTTCCCCCTGGGGCACCAACATTTGGGGTGTCTCGCCTGTGTGAAACCCCATTGTTTCGGCTAGAGTGTGGCTAGAGCAGCTGCACTTGTGAGCGGCGCATTGCATCACGCAATCCCTTTAGCTTTGTGCGGCCACACACTGCGATTCAGTTGCAACGGGCACAGCCACGCATAGCCGATAATAATAATAATATGCGTGAGCTCGGGGGAAAGATAAGGTTTGCTGAGATTCAGGGGTTTCACAGAGCAGGGCATTCCAGTTTGCGATGCCCCGGTGGGAGGTAGCCTGCCCTGGAATCTAGGGTGGGTTTTGGTTCACTTTAAAAGGGGAAGTCCACATTCAGTGCTATATTTGAAGGTGCATTTTTGTGTGCCAAAATGATGTTCTCAAAGTGATGAGTTGATGTATCCCTTTTTTAAATTTTTTTCCTATGTTAGCAAATGTGTGTTTTATGAAATCAGTTTTGACTACCTGAAATCTGTTTCTATTGGCAACCGTACACCAAGATCTACAAGAAGAAAAAAGTGAGCCCTGTACACAGAGAACGTTGCTGCTGTATATGTCAGTGAGCTCCCTCATTTCATCAGCGGCCATAGCAGCAGTGTTCTGTGTGTGATCGGTTCACTTCTCTCTTCTTGTAGATTGTGTGTATGGTTGCTAACAACAACAGATTTCAGGTAGTAAAAACTGTTGCCATAAAACTCACAACTTAAAGGGTAAATCTATTTTCAATGGAATTTTTTTTTCGTGACAAAGGGATGTGCTCAATGTGCTGAGCTGATCTATTATTCTTTTATTTTTACCTATGTTAACAAATGTGTGGTTTATGGAAGCAGTTTTTTACTACCTGCAATCAGTTGCTTTTGGCACCAAGTCTGTACACCAAGAAGAGAAAAGTGAGACCTGTACACACAGAACACTGCTGCTATGACCACTGCTGATGTGAGGGAGCTCCCTCACACTTACACATTCCCAGCAGCAATGTTCTGTGCAAAATCTGCAATCTCTTGCTATTGGCAATATACACAAATCTGTACTTGGTGTACGTTGCCAATAGCAACAGATACAAACTACTTCCATAAAACACATATTTACTAACATTAGAAAAAAAATGCAAGATCAGCTCAGCAACATTAAGACATCATTTTGCCACACAAAAAAATACACTTTCAAAAATTAGAAAGTGAACTTACACTTGACTTTTTTTTTTACTATTCTGGGTTTTGATTCTTGCCCCTGGAGCACCCCCTATCGGGGATGTCCCGCTGTGTGAAACTCCCTAGGTCGTCCGATCATACTCACCCTTCCTCGGTCCTATGGCGCATGCGCAGACTCTCGTCCAGTTTGTGCACTCGGATCCACTCCTGCCCCTTCGTACAAGAACTTGTCTAAAGCGAGTAGATCCAAGCACACTGGCGGCCGTATCCCCCACTATGCTTTAACAGCGAGCGTGCCCGTGCCAGCTATTCACAAATGCTAAATGGATAGCGGGGATATGGCTGCTGCTTGTGCATGCACCGCTGTGTCAGGAAAGAGGGTGAGTTTTCTGGCGACCTGGGGGGTTTGACACTGAATCTAGATGCCCCGGGAGGAGTGAGTATGCCTTCTTATGGTCTACTTTGTGTAAATAAAAATACTAGATCAGCTCAGTACCTTGAGGACATCATTTTGGCGCACAAAAATATACACCAATATCCAATCAAAAGCATTCTTCAATGAAAAAGTCCACTTTTCACTGTAGTTCCTTGTGTATGGAGTTGCCCATTGAAGCCATGGGAGAGTTTTGTATTGAGCCCATGCCCACCTGCCTTTCAGGCTTCTCTTACTAGTGCTGTGGGTGAGATGTTTGGTGCAGGAACAGGTGGTAGATAAGTGGGGGGTCTCATGCCCTACAGATTTGATCTGTGCTGTTCCATTTAAATAGACATACACACATGCAAAATGGCGTCTGATGTCATGATGACATCATGGCATCATGGAATACCTGCAAACAAACTGAACTGAGCCAAAAATGACATGGAAATATGGTATAAACAAATGCTACAGAAGGGGTTTTGGGCTTCACTGTGTTTGCTGTGACGTATGGAAGGCCAGCGTTAGTTCGAATAAAATGAGCTTTCAGGGCTGATTCTGTGAGTTGATCACCCCAATTACCCCAGTGACCTGGAGATTTCCTTCCATGTTAAGTTGGGGAACACATGTGCCATATATTCCAAAATATCAACTACAATCACGGCTGGACAGGAGCACCTTGGGGCCACCAGAAAAAAAACATTTTTGGGGCCAACCTGAGAAAATTATCCTTGTGGCCCAGCCTTCAGCTAATACACAACTGGATTTTAATAATATATGATGCAAATAAATAAAACACTGTCCTAACCTTGATTCTCTTGTACTGCCCTAATGGTGGCCCCTCGTTAATGCCTGGGGCCTAATGGAGGATCCTCTGGTGGGCCAGTCTGACACCATTTACAATGTATCATATAATCTGTCTGAGAGTGGGAGTGTGTGTACATTATCTGTTCCTTCTAATAAATAATGACACATCCTGGGACACTGACACTGCAATGTCTGATCACACAGATTAGTCAAGGCACTTGTGTGTTTTATTCAGGCAGCTACAGTATTCTGCAATCAGAGACATAACTGAGCAGATGAAGAGGCAACTACATCAGGCCCTGGAGGTCAAGGGGTCCTATCATTGGTCCTCATCAACTGTATCACATTTGTACCCATATGGCATGATGTACAGAAAGAAAGCACATGCATCGGCTGTTTCAGTCTTTCGTTGTTTAATTACATCCAAATAAGGGGCATTAGCTCCTTAAAAGTTGACCAAAACCCAGGATTTTGACTATCCTGGGTTTTGGTACTTTCCTCCGATCGGGGGTGCCAGGCTGTGTCAACCCCCCCCCCCCCCCCCCCCCGATCGCTGCAGCCAATGCTCCTTTTCCTGGTCCCACGGCACATCTAAGAGCAGCGGCTCTGACGGCCGCATCCTCCGCTTCCCTCTAGTAATGCGCGTGCCAGGCATTTGTGAAAGGCTAGCGTGGGAACACTCCCTGTTAGAGGGAGGTGGAGGATGCGGCCATTAGAGCCGCTGCTCTTAGATGCACTGTGGGACCAGGAAAAGGTGAGTTAGCTTTGGCGTCCTAGGGGGTTTCACACTGTGGAGCGCCCCCGATCGGGGTGTCCACGGGGAATGGAACAAAACCCAGGATAGTCAAAACAATTGACTATTCTGGGTTTTGGTCCACTTTGAAGGCCTGCACCAGGGCCTTTCTGCCACTGTCTGCAGTGAAACAAGTATGAAATTGTTGTCCATCAGAAGAGCCAGACTGATGATTCTTGATCATCCAAAGTTATTCAATGGGGCCATTTGGTCAGGTCATAGAGAACAAATTAGTGTCAATTCAGCCCCAGGTAAGAGAAGTCACTATGTTTTAGGAGAAAAAATGTCATTCGCTTTCATTCTCTAACTTGGGGCTGATTCAGAAACCAGATGTATATTTCTACCTGGTGCTAAATCAGCCCCAAGTTCGACCAAAAAGTGAATGGGAATTTTCTCTCCTAAAACTGAATCAGCCCAACTGAAGTCTAAAGGCCCTTGGGATCCTGTGCTGAGCTAACAGTAGACAATAAACTATTCTAGCAATGAGAGAAAAAAACACCTGGTCAGGCAAGTAAAACAGACTGTCCCCTCGATTCAAAGAGCAAAAGTTAATTGATTTCGGATCGAGAATCGTAAGTTTGGGTGGGTGTTAGTCATTTTTTCCTGTTTTTTTGGCCACTTCCGACTCGCACGAGCCTACGTTCGAATGCGTATATGCTCTTAAGATCATCGCAAGTTCATTCCTAAATTTTAGGATCAAAACGTAAATTTAGGATCAAATCCTAAAACTTAGGATGAAAACGTAAAACTTAGGATAATCGAATGGGTTTAGGTGTGATTCAGAGAACAGTTTTCAAACCTCTAAATACGTTTTAAAAGAAAGCCACTGCCGACACCTTTTAGCAGCCGGATTGCTGTTCGTGAACAGGTTTTTTGGCTATGTGGAGGAGTCTGCGCGTCTTGAGCTCCAATGAACTGCATGTATCAGCATGGCCGAGGCCATAAATTGTATGGCAATGCATACCTGATTCATGTATGCCTTATAAAAGCATTTTAATGTGGACCTTAATTAGTCCTTTGCATGTAAACCTTTATTTTGCAATATATTTGCGTTAATTAAAGAAACTTATGTCCTTTTGTTATTTATTTTTAAATTGATGTACTAGAATAATATTTTTAGATTGCATTTATTGGTGTAGTTGTTTACCTTTGCTTTGTTTATTATTTAAGCACATCTTTGGTCAGATGCATCACACTTACTGAGGAGAGGAGAGCGGGATAAAGTGCAGGATGTGGGTTACTGCTGTATTTTGCACAGACACAGCAGAGCTGGGGGCACGGAAAGGTCAGAAATCAAAGAATGCAGAGCAACACAGTCACAAGGCCCTTTCTGTTTGCAGTCTGCCCGATAATACCTGAGCCGCCATCTTGGCTGTTTCTAGGCTCATAACATGCAGAAGTTGCTGGGTGTTTTTTTATATTTGAGAGCAATCTGTATGGAGAGGGTGTGGGTAACCACACACAAAATTTTAAGTTGTACCATTTGAAGCCAAAATATTAAAATTAAATCCACAAGTAAAAAATGCAAGTTAACTAAAAATTAAACAAAGTAAGATTTACTTATGCAAATGCATTCATTAATGGTTGGTTACTACAAAATGAATGAAATAAAGAAAAATAAAAGACCAAATATTTAGAATGCACTTTAATGAGGTAAGTTTGTAGTGCGCAGCCGCAAGATCAGAAGGATTTACGTCCAGACAAAAAAGGAAAAAGGGCAAAACCAATGTTGCAACCTGAGAAATGAAACGGAAAATTCAGGATGGAAA
Organism: Gastrophryne carolinensis; assembly: GCA_027917425.1. NCBI lineage: Eukaryota > Metazoa > Chordata > Amphibia > Anura > Microhylidae > Gastrophryne > Gastrophryne carolinensis. The sequence goes on along the minus strand of CM051235.1, from coordinate 168,851,174 downwards.
CTGACATAGGTCTGATTCCCGAACTGCCATACGAACGGACGTATATTTTAGGATAGAAACGTATTTGCTTATTGAATCACTCGCAAGTTCATACGAACGCACGAGCGTACGGGAAAAATAGGATGATCGGCACCCAAATCCAAGCTGTTACATGTTTCTTTGAATCGACCCTTGTAGCATGCTGCCTTGTTGGGCAGGGACAGACGTTCTGGCAGGCAGTAAACTGCACACTAATGGTTTCTATGTGAATATTGTGATTTATTAATTGGGGCTGTATGGGACCCACCTTTCTGGGCCTCAAACAGCCAAATCATTAGCACTGATTGCATAACTCTCTGTTACACCTACGCTACCCATAACATTCTCTATTGGTGCAATTTTTTTTTTTTTTGCAGAGAATATTGTGATGATTGACCACCCATGATAAAAACAAAAGGATACTTTTGTCCCCTGTAAATATCAGTAGCTTACCTACCATTGAGTCTCAGCATTCTCCTTCCTGCTATATCGGTCTACTTAGTGAGGAAATCACTTCCTCATTCAGCTTTCAGTCTCCACCCCGCAGTGGACCGAGAACAGAAACACCCCCCACTCCCTCCTCAGACATCCTGATTGGTTGCCTCTCTCTGCAGCAATGAAACCCCGCCCTCCACCCTCCTCTCTGGTCACACTATATGCTGGCAGTAATAACTAGAGGCACAACAATGCACTTTTTTTTTACTGTGATATATGTAAAGCACACAGTGTGCTTACATCATATCGCTGTTGCCACTCACTGTTTCTCCTAATTTTTTCTCTGCATCTCTAATGCTCTAATACTTTTACAAATAACTTAGGAACTACAGGGTTCTTTTCAAAATGGATTAAAATTCGGGACAGTGCAACATGTAGCCCGAGACAATGGGGCACCAATCGGAATTGCCTTTAGTATAACTTTAATTAATCAGATCAAGAAATCACTTGATTAGGGCTAAGGTCAATGGAACAACTAGTCTGATTTGGGAAGGTCCACTGTGTGTATCCCCACAGATTGGCGGTAAAGCTCACCCTTCTGGGGGGGTTCCCACTGCTGAGGCATGGCCAAGCAGCCAATCAGCAAGCTCAGCTGCATTCAGCTTCTCTTTGCCGCACTGACGTCAGTGAACATGCCGCCTCCCCGTTCGGCTCTAGCTGGGGGCGGACACACTGGCCATTCACAAATGCCTAGTGCGGGTTACACATCTAGCTTAAAGTATAATGCAGATGTGGCTCACGCAGGCGCATGCACCATAGGATCGGCCACTAGGTGAGTTAATGCAGTAATCGCCAGGGTTTCACACAGTGGGGCATCCCAAATCGGACATCAGCCAGCCCAGCAGTCTTTTAGAATCCAAGGTTGGATGATTCCCTCTCCCTGGGGCATCCTGAGGTGGAATTTGGTCCAATTTAAAGTGTCCAAAACCCAGGATTTTTGCTACCCCGGGTTTTGGTTCTTGCCCCCAGGGCACCCCAATGTGGTATGCCCTACTGTGTGAAATCCCCAGGTTGCCCACCCCAACTAGCATTTCCCGGCGCATGTGACGCGCTAATGCAAATTCATCTAGGCTTGTCTAAGCACTCAGCTCAGTCCAGCCGAGCGCGCTGGCGGATGCATCTGTGCTACCATCTAACAGGAAGCATGCCCGCACCAGCCATTCACATAGGCCTGGCACGGGTGGCGCCCTGCTAAAAGTATAGCAGAGAGCAGCCGCTGCTTACACATGCGCCGTTGGATTGGGGGAGAAGGTGAGTTTACTGGGTGATCTGGGGATTTCACACAGCGGGGGGAGGGAATCAAGTGGCCTGGTCTGAGTTTTGGTCCACTTTAAGGCTGTGGTCAAGGGCAAAAAGAGCTCCTTTAAAAACAAAGAATTTAAATGTAGTGTACAGACCAAAAGAACTTCTTAATGAATAGGTGGTGATATGCAAATCTTCTTTTTATCTCTACACAATCACCATATCGCAATAAGTAGCAGCTGAGTGTGCAATGCTTGAGTATAGCTTCATACTTTATTTACTTTATTTATTTAGTATATTAATGGCCACACACTTTCCGATCTGATTATGTAATTACACCAAAGCCTAACCATCTAGAATAGAATAGTTACTCTATAATCATTGGGAGTAATTTACAGAGAAGGGCCTCTATATTACAAGAATGGATTGAGATTGGACACCCAGGTTGTATTGTGTGTGTGGTGGTGTGCTGATTGTTGGATAAAAAGGCTCTGAGAAAACATCTTTATCCCATTCCGAGAAAATAAATAAATAACACTGGAGGGTGCGTCCTGATTTTCCAGGAATTTACCTGCGGCGGTCATGTCCTGCACGCCCTGCCAGGTGCGATAACGGCAAGGTGTCTGCCGCCCAGCCCGTGCGTCCTGCGTGATCCTGCCGGAAAACCTCCAAAGAAGCCAGGAAGAGAACGATAGCGATCACGACATCTGCAGAGCCGGCACATTGTCCACGACCTGTTTACACTCACAAGAGAAACTCCCAAAGATAATGCTCAACCATTAACCCAGAGCTCACTGAGCTGCTCCTATAGCTATAGTACTCATGCCGACTATACACTGCTAGGTCGGCCATACACCATACACACACCAGATAATCTCCATACAGTGTAATCCAAAAGGTTTTATTATCCCAAAAGGACATTATTTACATTCAGCTCAATTTAAAGTGGACCAACCACCCCAGATGTCGGCCCTGAAGTCTAGGGCCCCCGAGGGGAAGGACCAAATCCCGGGATAGCCAAAATCATAGTTTTTGATCCACTTCAACAAGCAAACTGAATTAAAAGGGTCTAAGATTCTTAAAGTGGACCAACACCCTGCAGGATCGACAGCGCGCTCAGAGCTGCTGAGCTATTACGGCGCTTAGACATGCATAGCTCAGCGGCTCCGAGCACGCTGATTGGACGAGCGGCCGCGCAGTCGGCGTAGGAGCGGGGTGAGGTGAGTTTTATTCGGAGATCTGAAGGGTTTCACATAGCGGGGCACCCCCGATTGGGGTGCCCCGGGGAAGTGGTCCAATACCCAGGATAGTCAAAATTCTGGGTGTTGGTCCACTTTAAGAAGTAGACATCTGAATTGTTAACCATTTATATTTTGTTATAAGGCAAGAAAACTCCCCCAATGTATCCTCCCCTACTGTAAGTTCCTTCTACATCCTCTCATATACCCTAATATATTATAAGCTCTTCCTGCTTCTGTTTTCTCCCTTATAGCCTAATAGATTGTAAGCTCTTCTCCTTCTGTATCCTCCCTTATACCCTAATAGAGTGTAACCTCTTCTTCTGTATAATCCCTTATATCCCAATAGAGTGTAAGCTCTTCTTTTGTATCCACACTTATACCCTAATAAATTGTAAGCTCTTATCTTATCTGTATCCTCAATTGGATTCTAATAGAGTGTAAGCTCTTCTTCTGTATCCTCCTCTATACCCTAATAGATTGTAAGCTCTTCTTCTGTATCCTCCTCTATACCCTAATAGATTGTACACTCTTCTTCTGTATCCCCCTTTATACCCTAATAAATTATATCCTCTCCTATACCCTAATAGAGTGTAAACTCTTTATCTATATCCTCTGTTATACCCTCATACAGAGTAAGCACTTCTTTTGTATCACCCTTAGATTCTAATAGAGTGTAAGTTCTTATCTGTATCCTCTCTTAGATCCTAATACATTGTAAGTTCTTCTGTATCCTCCTCTATATACCCTAATAAATTGTACACTCTACTTCTGTATCCACCCTTAGATCCTAATAGAGTGTAAGCTCTTCTTCTGCATCCCTCTTATACCCTAATAAATTGTATACTCTTCTTCTCTATCCTCTCTTATATCCAAATTGAGTGTAAGCTATTCTCCCTTCTGTAGCTTCCCTTATATCCTAATAGAGAGAGTTTAAGCTCTTCTTCTGTATCAACCCTTAGATCCTAACAGAGTGTAAGCGCTTCCCCCATTCTGTATCCTCCCTTATACCCACATAGGGCCTGATGCAGAGCCTCCCCCGATCTGAGCTTAAAACCTTCCGATTGTCCGGGGCTCCCGTTTGAATCGTGGCTCAAATGTGATGCAGAGCCTCCGTCGGAATGGCTCCCTAACTGATCCGTCTATTTGTCTTTACTCGGGAAGTTTTTTTTGCTCTCTCGGGTGCCTTCAATTTGATCGGGGCTTCCGTTTCCGTTCATACGGGCGGCCCGTTTTTCCCTGCTTTTTCCTAGGTTTTTGAACGTACCTGCTTGGTTTCCGTTGTATTTGACCTTCCATTTTGGTGATTTTTTCAAGTATACTTACATCTCCATGGCTCTTCAGTTGGCAATCGGGCTACACGCAAGCGCACATCCCTAAACCTCCATTGGAATATGCATATGGCACCAACTGCCAATTTGACGCATATATATATTGTCAAATTTATTTTTGGGTGTTCCTTCTTCCTTGCCATTAATGCATACCTTAATCTATTTGGTGTTCCTTCTTCCTTGCCTTTAATGTTTACCGTAATTGGTTGTGAGTTTTTCTGATTTTTTGTCCCATATCTAAACCTTTTGTGTCATGTAAATGTGTGATTATGTTGTGTGATTGTACATTTGCAGGAAAGACAACTCACAAAATCTGTTTATGTTTTTTTTAATCAAATTTTTTTTTTTTTGGTTTTGTGGTTTTGAGATTATTTTTTTGATAAAACAAAAGTAAAAAACTATTTAAATTTGAATTAAACATGTAAAAAATTAGGCCTCGGGGTCTTGTGGCTGTGTTTTTCTCTGATCTGTGAGTGAAAAACAACATTAGTTTAGCATTGTTTTTATGGTTTGGTTGGGCGTTGTTTTTTTGGAGCCCTTTTTAAACCGGACTTTCAGCGTGCTTTAATGAAAAGCCCAAACTCTAAAAAAACGATTCCGCAGCATCATCTGTAAAAAAAAGATACAAGGACCCACCATTAATCCACAAAATACATTAACAAGTTTCCTGGCCTAACTAAAGTCACTTTATTAACCTTTTGCTGCCTCACATTGCCCTAGTTCTTCTATCTGCATGTAGCCTAGTTTGTAGCTGCGTACATGGGTTAAACTAAGGTGGGCTTGTATTTAACGTGACAAACTAAGTTGTTTCAGACTATTCTTGCGCTTTGTTTTTTTTTATTATAAGGAATGTGTGCGCGCACATAAACGCACGCTTGCATACTCACATCCATGATGATGTCGTCCTGCTCCTGTGTAAAGATGGCATAGCTCCTGGTATAGCTCTGACGTTCCTCCGCAGTGACGTGCAGGACATCCCAAATTGGAATGCCCCAGAGACATGATGCCTGTAACCCAGCCCTGGATTTCTTCACACTGCAAAGGGCTGGGTTACATGGGTTTTGGCCTGCTTTAAAACATCATGACCAAATCAGGTTAGGATGGAATAACCCACCTCCTTTACATTATTATTAAAGTAACACAGGTTCCCTCACATAAAGCAGAACAAAACCCAGAGCGGCCACTGGTCTTCCCCCTGGAAATCCCAGATCGGGATGCCCCACTGTGTGAAACTCTTTTTACTGAGACTTTACTCAGAAATGGCAGACTCCCTCTCTTAAAGCGGAACAAGCCATGATTAGTTTAATGACCTTTGCAGGCGTATATTGTAGTGCCCTCCCAGTCTGATCAAGACAACGGAACCTCATCTTCAAGAGACCAAAGGCTCACTCCACCACAGAGCGAGTCCTCCTGGGGGCAGTATTGTAGGGCTCCTCTGCCTGTGAAGATGGGTGCAGGATTGGGGTCAGCAGCCAGGGGAGCAAAGGATGTGTATTGCAACAATAAAAAAGAGGGACAAAAAGGTGAGCGGGGTAGGGTTGGAGGAAAGGACATTTGTAATGAGCCTACATGCACATCCAACCTGTACACTCATTAAAAAAGTCTGGGGAATACTACTTACATAAGAGGGCAAGAACATGACGCAATAGGGTTCTATCACTTAACCCATTTAATTTAAGGTTAAAAAATTAGGCTAAAAATATACTAACCAAAGAATTACTAAATAGTGTGTTAAGGGAAAAAAAAAAAAAGACAGGGTGGGCAACCAATACAAGTTTCATACACATACCCAGTAAGGCGGGTGAGCTCAAATAGGTGCAGCCTGGTTTCTGCCATACTCAGCAGGACAAGACCGCGGAGCTGGCGCCGCTGATGTGCTCCAACAGAGGACTGCATATTATTAGTGCAAATACGGCTGCTCTGACTGCCCGTAAGTGAAGGCTCGGCGGCTCCGTTTGATTAGGCTGATTTCAATCGGAAATCAAGGCTCTGCATCACTGAAAAAAAATGGAACAATGGACGAGGCGTCCGTTTTGCCGGGAAACAGCCTCGTGCGAGCCGACAATCGGAAAGGCGGCTGAGCACACACCTGAGCGCATAAACGCACACTAAAATCAACGTAGCACCCTTTCCGGACCCGATCAAAGCCCAAAACCAACGGGAAAACGCACGGGAGAGCTGAACGGGGAGGCTCTGCATCAAGCCAATAGACTGTAAGCTCTTATACCCTAATAGAGTATAAGTTCTTCATCGGTATCCTCCCTTATACCCTAATAGAGTGTAAGCTCTTCTTCTGTATCCTCCCTTATACTCTCATAGACTGTAAGCTCTTCTTCTGTATCCTCTCTTGTATCCTAATAGAGTGTAAGCTCTTCTTCTGTATCCTCCCTTATATCCTAATAGATTGTAAGTTATTCTTCTGTATCTATCCTTATACCCTAATAGATTGTAAGCTCTTTCCCCTTTTGTATTGTCCTTTATACCCGAATAGGCTGTAAGCTCTTCCCCCTTCTGTAAACTCCCTTATATAAATTATGTGAAAGAAGCCTTTTATCGCCTGAAGCTGATTGCTCCTATTCTGGCTCTTGGAAACTCACCCGATTGCAGGATCCATGCCAGAATAGGAGTAACTGGCTGTGTGGAATAAAAGGTCAGTATAGTTTTTATTTTATTGGACAATGAGTTCAATGCTAAGCATAGTGCCCCAATAGCAGTGGTGGGTGCTGTCAGGTTTGTTCACCCATCTGATCGATAAATCACAGACAGATGACAGATATCTATAAAGGGCAACTGGGAGTAACCTGAGCGTCAGGAGCTCAGCCACCATAATATTTGTCTTTCTCTGACGTGTGTTTCGCCCTGTGCCTGACGCGCCGATCGACATAACCGTAGGGTCTCCTCTCCACCATGCTCAGCAGGAAATTCCCTTACGGAAAAAAAGGTTTTATTGACAATATTTGTAAAGTATACTATGTGGGAAGTCTGCCACCCCCCGTCTGGTGACTTGGAACACAACGTATCACCGGACAGAATGTCGCTACTGCATCAGCCAATAGGAGGGCTGCAGTGTCAGCGCTATCGCTGGCTAAGGAGTAATTAGTTATTATCTGTGTGTGGGCAACCCTCCAACACTCCTCTACCATGCCGAGCTCCCAGATCCCTGACACCTCTACAGTCCTGTTCTTTCTGCATTCACAGTTCCATAATCCAAATATAATGTGCTAAAATCATTCAATGTGAACAGCATTTTAGTAATGATCTCAGTGACAGCAATATAAACACCTTGGTGAGCTCTGTGAATAACTTATTGATGCTGATGACTGATGCTACAATATCTATCCTGCCTGAAAGAGACAAATGGGGACAACCAGGGAAAGAGGGACACCCCAAGTCAGTGGCAGTGGGGAGGTACACGCCAGTGACTGAACATGCAGTGCTTCTTTATAGGTAAGAAGGAAAAAATAGATATTGCACACAATGCTGCTTATCATCCATATAGTGCAGGAATGCTCAACCTGCAATCAGCCCTATGATCAGTTGCCACCCCCACTACCCCTAAGGAGTTGAAATGCGGAGCTTGCTCATAGTGCAGGTTGCTGGCCACTAGATGGAAGCCTCTTGCTAATTCCCAGGAAGCAGGAAGTGAGGCACTGATGGACTTCTCTGTAGAGGTGAGTGACACACATGTTCTACTAGTATGTTGGCGGTGTCTGGAGGTGCCTATGTAGATCATGTGTTTTTATTTGTAAGGTTGCAGGGGATATGGTATTGTGTGTTTATAAGCATTGCTGCAAACATGGCATATGAACAGTGAGCAACATAATGCAGGCATAGGCTGCCACCCACCATTGTGTCTGGAAGTCCTTATAGCTCAAATACAGGCAAAATGTTTTGGGTGGGAATGGGCTGAAGCCATTTTAGCGCTGTGTGACCTTTGATCGCTAACCTTGCTCCCATTTTGGGCTCTGCAGACAGGAAGTGCATTTAAACTCTGTATTCAATTGTTTGCTGCCCCAACTCACATCTGTTACCTCTTCTCTACTCATCTGTGCGGTTCCCAACTCACCCCTCCCTGTCTTATCTTGCCCACTTCTTCTCACATCAACTTTGTGTGTGTCTCTTCTTCTGTGTGTGTCTGTCTTAGTGTCTGTGTGGTCTTTGTGTCTCTTTTTCCTATATGTGTCTCTTACCATCTCTGTGTTTCTTTTGCTCTTTGTGTCTCTCTCCCTCTCACAGGCTCTCTTACCCTCTCCATGTCTCTCTCCATCTTGGTTGGTGTGTGTCTCCCCATGTGTATGCCTTTTTTTCATCTCTTTCATTTTTTCAAGATCCTGTTCTCCATCTCTCTTTTAGTCCCTCCCTCCCTCATTTGCTTTATGTCTCACTCATCTCTTTTTTTTTTCTGCCTTTCTCATGTTTTTCATTCTCTGCCTTTCCCTTCCTTTCTCTGTTATGCTTATGCTCTCATATATCTCCCTTTCTCACTCCTCTCTTGGCTTCTCTATTTCACTCCCTCTCTCACTTTCCACCCCCTCTCTCCCCCGTATTTTCGTCTTTTTTCACTCATCTCTTTCTCTCTTGCTTGCCCTTTTTCTCAGCTCCATTCTGGCTAATGATAGTAAATGGGGCAGTGACAGGCAAGCAATCATGAGACCTGTGTTACTCATGGTGGCGCTATTGGCTGTGGTCATGGCGGGTGATGGTGTTGGTGGTCAGTGCTGGCAGAGGAGCAGATTCAGCAGTGTGGTCTGGCTGCGCTCTCACCACAAGATGCGTCACTTCTGCCTACAGCTGTCAACCGGAATCCACCATCAGCTGTTTTTTTTCTGGAAAGATTTGGATTTTCTCTGCTGATCGTACCAAGCTGTGCAAAGTTCAGCTGGGTGAATCGGGGTCACTCTGCACAGCAGGGGGGGCAGTTCCCCCATAGCAAATGAAACCAGTAGAAGCACTCTGCTCCCGGAAACCATAGCTTCTTTAACGCACCTATCCTGACAGTGAAGCTGCATCACTGGAATCATAAACCAGGCTGCTGCTATAAGGCTTGGATGAGGGAAAAATGTTCAGTCCAGGGAATAGAGTAAGAAATGCTTACAATCTATTAGAGTATAGGGGTGGTACAGAACGAGGAAGCGCTTACAATCTGTTAGGGTAAAGGGAGGATACAGAAGGAGAAAGAGTTCACAATAGATTAGGGTATAAGAGAGGATACAGGAGGAGGAAGAGCTTACAATCTATGTATAAGGTAGAATACAGAAGAGAGAAGACCTTATAATCTATTAGGGTATAGGGGAGTATACAGAAGGAGGAAGACCTTACAATCTATTAGGGTATAAGGGAAGATACAGGTGGAGGAAGAGCTTACAATCTATTAGGTTATAAGGGTGAATACAGAAGAAGGAAGAGCTTACAATATATTAGGGTATAAGGGAGGATACAGAAGGAGGAAGAGTTCACAATCAATTGGGGTATAAGAGAGGATACAACAGGAGGATGACCTTACAATCTATTCAGGTATAAGGTAGAATACAGAAGAGAGAAGAGCTTACAATTTATTAGGGTATAGGGGAGGATACAGAAGGAGAAGAGCTTACAATCTATTAGGGTATAAGGGAGGATACAGAAGAGAGAAGAGCTTACAATGTATTAGGGTATAAGGGAGGATACAGAAGAGAGAAGAGCTTACAATGTATTAGGGTATAAGGGAGGATACAGAAGAGAGAAGAGCTTACAATGTATTAGGGTATAAGGGAGGATACAGAAGAGAGAAGAGCTTACAATCTATTAGGGTATAAGGGAGAATGCAGAAGAAGGAAGTGCTTACAATCTATTAGGGTATAAGGTAGAATACAGAAGAGAGAAGAGCTTACAATCTATTAGGGTATAGGGGAGGATACAGAAGAGAGAAGAGCTTACATTCTATTAGGGTATAAGGGAGAATGCAGAAGAAGGAAGAGCTTACAATCTATTAGGGTATAAGGTAGAATACAGAAGAGAGAAGAGCTTACAATCTATTAGGGTATAAGGGAGAATGCAGAAGAAGGAAGAGCTTACAATCTATTAGGGTATAAGGGAGGATACTGAAGGGGGAAGAGCTTACAATCTATTAGGGTATAAGGGAGGATACAGAAGGAGAAGAGCTTACAATCTATTAGGGTATAAGGGAGGGTACAGAAGAGAGAAGAGCTTACAATGTATTAGGGTATAAGGGAGGATAGAGAAGAGCTTACATTCTATTGGGGTATAAGGGAGAATGCAGAAGAAGGAAGAGCTTACAATCTATTAGGGTATAGGGAGGGATAAAGAAGAGAAAAGAGCTTACAATATATTGGGGTATAAGGGAGAATGCAGAAGAAGGAAGAGCTTACAATCTATTAGGGTATAGGGAGGGATAAAGAAGAGAAAAGAGCTTACAATATATTGGGGTATAAGGGAGAATGCAGAAGAAGGAAGAGCTTACAATCTATTAGGTTACAAGAGAGGATACAGAATTATTTACTATCAATTAATATATAAGGGGGATACATGAGGAGGAAGACCTTACATTCTATTAAGTTATAAAGGAGGACATGGACGATCTTACAATTTATTAGGGTATAAGGAGGAATAGAAGGAGGAAGAGCTTACAATCAATATGGGTATATGGGAGGATGCAGGATGGAGAAGAGCTTGCAATCTTTGGCAGCATGGCTGCAGTGTGCTGTGTGACTGGGTGACAGCCAGCACTTTCCCTGCACCAGTGATGGGTGATTGGGTTCATTGTCCCTGCAGGGTGACGGGAAGTTTCATCGCTCATTTTGTTCCTTTTAGTCACAGTCACTGTTGTTGACAATAACATGGTAATCATTATTCTCCTTATCCTTGCCCATAGACAGCTATGTGAGAACCAACTGCTCGTTGCAAAAACAATCAGATCTTTTGCAGCTCAACAGTCATGCCCTTGCAGTGATTCAGCAGCTCAATAAAAAAACAAAAGGGTACTTACCTTTTGTCCCTCACACCTGACTGGTGCTAGTCCACTGATCACTATCTCACCTGATCGTTGTATGCAAGCCCCGCCACGCCAATACATGGAGGCGAGTTAGATGACAGCTTGGGGTCACAGAGTGTTGCCACTACCTTTCTATTCATTGCAATAATAATAATACCAAAGCAGCCCCCTCCATTGCAGTGAATGGAGAGGGCATAGCCATGCCTGTGACTGATGGCAAGTGGTGGGCGCTGGTGAATAGAGTTCAGATCCTGAGGGGACATAGGAAGAGAGGATGTGGCGTGGGCTGTGATCCAGCGATCAGGTAAGTTATTGATCACTGAACTGGCACCAATCAGCTGCGTGAGACAAAAGGTAAGTGCTCGTTTTTTGTTTTTTATTTATCCGCTGAATGAGTTTAACACAAGAGAAATGTTGGCAGATTATCCTGTCTATGACGCGATCTGCAGGAGTTGGGAGCAGCAATATGGTCCACTGTAATGCAAAGAAGATTTAATAATTGGTAATGATCATGGACACATCTATGATCAAAATGACTATAAATTAATGAGTTAAATCACTTTACAAATATTTCATAGGAACGCCAAAACTGATCCTATTCCGCCCATTTGTCCCCATTAGGAAAAATGAGTTAACAATCATTAATGACAATCAAAGGCAGCCAGCTAATGATCATCTTAAAGTGGACCAACACCCAGGATTTTGACTATCCTGGGTGTGGGTCCACTTCCCCGGGGCACCCAGATCGGGGGTGCCCCGCTATGTGATTCCCCAGCTATGTGATACCCCCCAGAATGCCCAGATCAACTCACCTCACCCTGCTCCTACGGCGCATGCGTGGTCGCTCGTCCAATCAGCGCGCTCGGAACCGCTGTGGTATGCGCGTCAATGAGACATCTTGCCGCAGCGCCTCCGAGCACACTGGCGGCCGCAACTCGCGCTTCCCTCTAACAGGGAGCGCACCCGCACCGGCCATTCACAAATGGTACAAATTCCCTTCTAGAGAGAAGCGCGAGATGTGGCCGCAGCCCGCGCATGCGCCGTTGGACCGACAATCAGGTAAGTGCAGCGGGCGTCCTGGGGGGCTTTCACACAGCGGGGCATCCCGATTTTGGATGGGATCAGCCCGGGAGCCTCATATCTATTAATATTGTTTATTTATATAACACCAACATGCTCCGTAGTGTTTTACAAGGTATAATTACAGACAAGGTTACACATACTGTACAGAGACCAATACAAATATCTAGCAGCGTTGCACGAAAATTCACCCGACAGTGAATCTGCAATACATTGCTGTAGGTGCTCACACATACTGATACCTCCCAACTTGGAAAGAGGTACAACGGGATAGGCCCACTATGGAATTGGCCACGCCCCCTAGTCACACTCATGCCACTCCCCTAAACACCCCAAATTTCCCACCCATCTGCACCAGGTCACACCCAGCCTTCTCCAAAGACATTGAGTATACTCCCACATCTGATTGCAATACGGTTTCAGGTATTTTGATTCATTAGCAGAGGGAGTGGGAAATGAGAAAGCGAGTCAGACAACTAGCAAAATGTATTCAAGAAAAATATAGCTAATTTCAACTGCTTTGACTCATTACTATCTGGCATCATCAACATCAAAAATGACTTTAAACCGGACCAACGCAACAAATAGTGCTCATATGCATGAATGCATAGATTCCTGCACTTAAAAATGAATTTACCTTTTTCTAACTCCTGCTGTGGTAAATTTTAAAAACAAAATGGCGGCTCATGGACCAGCAAGCTGCCTGGAAACAGGAAGTGCTGCTGGGTTTCCTGTTTATGTGCATTGTCAGTTATATCAGTTGAATCCAGGCAGCAGCATGGCTGAGATGCTGGGAAAGGAAGCTCCAAAATGGCCGATACCACTAGAAAATGAGTTAGGCAGCTCTTTTAGCTTTGAGGGGATGGATGACCAAATGTAGGTGCTGATAATGCTTCAGTATCATGAGTGCAAATGGGGCATAGAAAGTTTGGGGAGTTTTCTTTTCCACCTCTGTCAGGCTGTTGGTCCGGTTTAACAATACATTTGAGGTGAGATATAAGAGTTACAACAATATAAACACTTTCAATAGGCAAATTAATCATTTATTGATGCAGATCTGCAATGAGAACAGCGAGAGACAGGGGGGCATGGACTCAAAAGAGGGACAGTTTGGAGGTATGCACACTACAATCTGATTGTACAGTCTTCATACAATCATACCAATTTCACCACAGCCCTTCTAATTGTTGGCTCTCTAGCTATCAGACCTTTAGTCAACCTGTTTTCTTTGTGTCAGTGGATCTCAAAGCATGGCCAAAGTTAGCCAGCCAGCAGCTTCCTCTTAGCATGCCCTTTGACCTCTCTCCAAGGACAATGGGGGGTCAGGGGCCTTCCTGTTAGAAATCCCTTATCAGGGCCAAGCTTTCATCATATTTAAGGATCTGCCTGTTATCCAGGAGCTGCTATCACTGCTTTTGCTGGATCAATCAGTTGCTTCCAAGATGGTCAACAAGGTGTGCTCCATGCGTCTGAGATTTAACCCTTTGCTGACAGCCACTCAAACAGCATGTGCAGTGCTATAACCTTATTAAAACCCAGTTGCATATGCTAGTTTCTTCAGTTCCTGAGAGCCAAAGGAGCTTGCAAGCTAATTTTTCCACCACTTTTTATTCCAAAACATGGGCAATATGATCACAATTCCTTATTAGCATAACTAATAAGGAATTAGCAGTGCAGAGGGAGGGGACATGCAAAGCAGGAATGGAGCCCAAGAACCCCAGTGCTGCAAGACAGGAGCGAGATTCCAGAAGCATGAAATGCCCCATGGGGCCAAGTGTATCCTTAATCAGCCATTAAAGATGAACAATGGCTGGTGATTATCCACAATCCTGTTAATTGTTCCTTTCCCACGGGGCATTCCGACTTGGGATGCCCTGCTGTGTGAAACCCCCTGGAACATATGTCACTGACCAATCCCCTTTAGTTGTGCGTAACCACACCAGCCATTCAGAAAAGCCCAGCACGGGTGTGCACATTATCCAGAATTAACCCATGCATGCACCATGGGATTGTGGGAAAGATAGGTTTCACAGTGATCCCAGTAGATTTCATACACTGGGGCATCACAATTTGGAGGAGGAGAGATTTTGTTATATTTTATATAATTGTTCATTTTCCAACCAATCAGATTCATGTTTAAGCTTCTAATCTACTGTTTACAATAAGGAGGAAGAGCTTACAACCTGAGTATAAGTAGGGATACATAAGGGGAAGAGCTTACAGTCTACTGGGGTATAAGGGAGGGAGGATACAGAATGAGAAGAACCTACAATCTATTGTGGTAAAAGGGAGGATACAGAAGGAGGAAGAGCTTACAGTATATTAAAGTATAGGGAAGGGTACAGAAGGGGGAAGAGCTTGCAATTTATTAGGGCATAAGGGACGATAGAAAATGAGGAAGAGCTTCAATCTATTAGGGTATAAGAGAGGATACAAAAGGGGAAAGAGCTTACAAATCTGTTAGATGTGCTCAAAATCTAATAGGCTATACCAGCTATAAGGGAGGATTGCAAAATGGGTATGAGCTTGCAATATATTAGGATATAATGACCTATTTCCACAGAACAATTTGCAAATGAAACAGAAAATTTGGAAAGCAAACACAATCAGGTGATAATTGATACACAGACATAAAATTTCTCGTCAGTCGCATATTGAGACATGAGGAAAGAGGAATTGGCCACAAGTAGGATGTGAATTACAAATCAGAAAGATCTCATAACCGATTGCTTTAACAATTAGCCGACAAATATTACGTTTGCTAATGTAAGTCGTCCACTCGTACACAAGTTCGCTTGTTCAACAAACAGTCGATTTATTTATCTGTCTGGCCCATAAGTGATGATACAGAATGGAGAGTAGATTGCAATCTATTAGGGTATAAGGGAGGCTACATTATGGATAAGAGCTTGCACTCTATTAAGGTATAAGGGGGGATACAGAATGGATAGGAGCTTGCACTCTATTATGGGAAAAGGGGAGGATACAGAATGGATAGAAGCTTGCAATCTATTAAAGTGTAGAGGAGGATACAGACTGCATAGGAGCTTACAGACTATTAGGGAGGATACAGAATGTATAGGAGCTTGCACTCTATTAGGGTATAGAGGAGGATACAAAATGGATTGGAGATTGCACTCTATTAGGGTATAGGGGAGGATACAGACTGGATTGGAGCTTGCAATCTATTAGGGTATAATGAAGAATAAATAATGAAAATGGGAAAGTGTAGAGGAGGATACAGACTGCATAGGAGCTTACAGACTATTAGGGAGGATACAGAATGTATAAGAGCTTGCACTCTATTAGGGTATAGGGGAGGATACAGACTGGATTGGAGCTTGCAATCTATTAGGGTATAATGAAGAATAAATAATGAAAATGGGAAAGTGTAGAGGAGGATACAGACTGCATAGGAGCTTACAGACTATTAGGGAGGACACAGAATGTATAAGAGCTTGCACTCTATTAGGGTATAGGGGAGGATACAGAATAAATAGGAGCTTGTACTCTATTAGGGTTTACGGGAGAATACAGAATAGACAGGCGCTTGCAATCTATTAGGGTATAATGGAGGCTACAGAATGGATAGGATATTGTAATATATTAAGGTATAGGGGAGGATACAGAATGAATAGGAGCTTGCACTCTATTAGGGTATAATGGAGGATACAGAATGAATAGGAGCTTGCACTCTATTAGGGTATAATGGAGGATACAGAATGGATAGGAGCAGTATGGCTGCAGTACGCTGTATGACGTGGTGAAGGGAGGCCCAGCACTTTCCCTGCACTAGGTGATCGGGTTCAGTCTTCATGCTCCTTTTGTACACAAGGGGCTGCTGCTGACATTAAACAGCCATTAACCATTATTCTCCTCATTATTGCCATAGGAAGACATAAACAACGCATAGATACTGACAATTTATGTGAGATCTAACTGCCTACTGCATAAAGTTGGCATAAAACCTGCACACATGTTGGCAGATTGTTCTGTCTATAAAATGATCTGTAGGAGTCGGGGCAGCAGTATGGTTCTCATTTGGTATCAGGGAAGAATAATACCAGTGGTGGGATCAGAATCTAACCTGTATGATCTAGACCTGGCATCCACATTGCAATTTGTATCTGACATGACCAGGGCAGTATTCTGATTGCTACAATGTAACTGTAAATAAATCAATTTGAAACATTCGTTCCACACAGTGGGACATCAGCTTTTGGAACACTTTAATACATAAAACAGTGCAAAAACTGTTTTTACAAGTGAGGGAAGGATATTTTATCAAAGCAGAACAAAATCTGGATCTAAAACATTCCAGGGGAGACCACTGGCCTTCCCCCGCTGTGTGACACCCCCCCCCACCCCCCGGGGCGACTGCATCCCCTTCATCGATTGGTGCTGCACACGCTCCCACCTTGGCGTTTAAATAGGCTGGAACCGGGGTATGTGCGCCGCTGGGGATGTGCACGTGCGCTGCTCTCACTCCCCATTAAAATCAATCACAGCCCTTTTCTCAGGGATGTGAACAAGGCAAAGGGCTCTGATTGGATGAGAGCCCGCACATGCGCCATTAAACTGAGGAGAGGTAAATTTTACCAGGTGAACTGGGGGGTATCACACAGTGGGACATACCAGTTCGGGATTCTCAGGGAGCGTGGAACAAAGTCAGAATCCCAGGTTTTGTTCTGCTTTAAAGTGGACCAAATCCTGTGATTTTCATTATCCCGAGTTTTGGTCTTGTCCTTGTTGGATACCGATTTTATAGAAACGGAAGTGGCCGCATCCCTGCTGCAGTGGGCTCCGATCCCAAATAGCTGGGCATGGGAACATGACGTGGGACCCCTGGAAATGTTAGTGTTTGCTGGGAGCTTGCAGAGGGTTCACACAGCGGGGAATCCCAAATCGGGATGCCCCAGGGAAACTTAATCCATTCTTTTAGACTGGCAAATTTGGTGGCCTCTTTAAAAGTAACAGCACCCTATGGGCTATGCAAAATAATTTGGCGATTGTTCTTTAAAAACTTAAAGGAGCACTATCGCTAAATTATGTAATGTTAAAAATCCATATAAACACGTCGGCTAATAAGAGGAGGGGTCACTTATACACCTGAACTGAATAAAACTTCTGCCAAGCTTGTGGTTTATTGTCAGATGGTAGGAATAACATCCAGGGGTGACCTGTTTAGTCTACGAGGGGTGACAGAACTTGTCACCCCTGAATTCCTCTTCCATCCATTAAAATAAAAGAATCAAGCCTGGCTGAATATTTCCTGATGCTAGATGTGTTAGTGACCTGTCCTCCCGCCATCCAGCATATTTACGTGGATTTTTATCATTGGGCCATTTTTTCGCGATAGTGCTCCTTTAAAGAGGAACATCAGACCTTTTCTGATGTTACTCTCTAAACATCCCTCCCTCACTGCCTTTTGGCACCCCCCCTTATTCGTACTCGCCCTTCGCAGTCCCTCTTCAAATGTCCCACACCACTCTTCAAAGCTTGCGGGATTTGCGCTGATTGCAGCCTATGCCGTGACACTGCGCATGTGCGAGATCTTAGGGGCTGCGCAGAGCATGACGGGGTGGCAAGATGGTACTGTCTCATACCTCCCAAGTGTTCCTGATTTGAAGGGACTGTCCCTCTTTTGAGTCTGTATCCTCCTGTCCATTATTGTTCTCATTTGTCCCTCTTTGAGGTGTAACATGCAGATCTGCATCAATAAATGATCAATAAATGATTCATTTGCCTGTAACTGTTACATCCTATCTCCTATCCATCCCACAATGAGTGGCCTAATTTAAAGTGGACCAACACCCAGCAGTATCCAATCTCTCCCCGTGTGAACCCCCCAGGACGCCCGCAAACCTTACCTGAATCTCGGCGCATGTGCGGGCCGCGGCCGCATCTCGCGCTTCCCTCTAACAGTGAGCGTGCCCGCGCCAGCCATTCACAAATGGCAGGCGCACTGCCTGTTAGAGGGAGCGCGACATGCGTCCGTCAGCGTGCTCGGAGCCGCTGAGACGTGCATGGCTTAGCGGCTCCGGGCGCGCTGATTGGACGAGCGGCCGCGCATGCGCCGTAGGAGCGGGGTGAGGTGAGTTGAAGCTAGCAACTTGAGGGGTTTCACATAGCAAGGCACCCCCTATCGGGTGCCCCGGGGAAGTGGACCAAATCCAGGATAGTCAAAATCCTGGGTGTTGGTCCACTTTAACAAAAGTCCCTCATTCCCACCCTGAAAAGTTGGTAGGCATGCTGTCTGTCGGAGATGGCACGGGACCGAGGGATGCTGAAGCGCCATGCGACCAGACAGGTACGTTTATAATAGTAAATTGTTAAACCGAAGGGGCAGGGGGGCTGAGCAAGCCAGGTTTGGGGAGTTTTTATTGACTCCCCAATACCTGCAATCTCTTAAAACAAAAAATCCTTACCTCATTGGAAAAAGTATTTACCTGTAAATATGTCCGATTGCAGGTACAGGTGAATTTTGGGGACATTTTTGAACAAAAACGTTTTAGCACTTAAAGTTATAAAGCTTATAAGGTGCAGGTTGTGTTTTACATCCAAAAACACCCAAAGTCAAACTTTCTTCACTAATTAGCATGACACCCAGTGGGAGCTCCCTTCCCTCCACAGGACAGGAAAGGATCACCTTACAGTCTTACAGGCATGTCCCAACACGTGATACCATGGCCAGCAGAGCATCCCCACCCCCAATTACACAATTTAGCCATGCTACTTGTTTTTCTTGTAGAAGATCAGGGCTGTCAGATTCTAGGCAAACTTAAACCGGACCTTCAGCGTGATTTAATGAAAAGCCCAAACTCTTAAAAAACGATTCCCCAGCATCTAAAATTAATATATTTTACATTTTTAGTCACTTACTTATTATTCTTTCCCCCACTGGGCTGCAACTCTGTTCAGGAATTTAGGATACGGGCGCTGCCATCTTGACTCAGAAGCATCACACTTACTGAGGAAAGGAGAGTGGGATAAGGTACAGGGGGGCGGGTTATAGCTGTGCTTTGCTCAGACAGAGCAGAGCTGGGGTCAGGTAACGGTCAGCAGTCCCAGAATGCAGAGCAGCACAGTCAGGAGGCACTTCCTGTTTGCAGGCTGCCTGATAAGATGGCGGCTTCCATAAGCCGCCATCTTGGATGTTTAAAGGCTCATAACATGCAGTAGATGCAGGTAGGATGATTTTTAATGTGGACAATCTGTATGTACAGGGTGTGGGAAACATATAAGATAGACTATTATTCAGAGTGAAGGTCCGCTTTAAGCCTATTTAATTGCCTTATGAACTATAGCTAGTCATCCACATGTGGTCGTATCCTTCACCTGTGGCAGACATACATGTAATTCTGGAGGCAAGAGAGTACCCACTAGATTGGAACATGATTAATCAATTAAAGAGGAACATCCGAGTTCCACTCATTCGGCATCCCAAATTGGGATGCCCCGCTGTGTGAAACTCCCTCAATCGCCCGTTTAACTCACCTTCTCCTAGAGCCTAGGCGTGCCTCTGCAACGCAGTCGCATCACCGCTCACCTCTAGTTGTGCGCGTGCCCGCTCCGGGCCTTCGGGGATGTGGCTGGCGGCGCACTCCGTTCGGCTTAGCTGTGAGCAGGGAGCAGAATGAAAGGATGTGCGAGTCTGTGCCATTGAAGCGAGAGAAAGGTGAGTGTATGGGGCAACCGGGGGGGGGGGGCACACAGTGGGGCATCCCATTTCGGTAAAGTAAAATTCCTGTCTGTTGTTCCTCTTTAAGTCTGTACCTTTCTTTATGCTTTATTGGACTGTAATCTACCTTATAGCCTAATAGATTGTAAGCTCTTTCCCTTGCTATAGTCTCCCTTGTACCCTAATTGATTGCAAGCTCTTCATTGAAAGATGTCCCATAAGAGGTAAGTATTCAGGGTCTGGGTTTCTGGGCTTGCAGCGGGCTACACATGGGATGCATCACTAATTGGAATGCCCCCCCCCCCCCCCAGGCACTCTGCACCGCCCTGCAGGGTGTGGGACCGCTTTCAGTATATTCCCTTATACTAAATAGATTGTTTACTCCCATCTATTGTCACTTTCTGTATTCTTCCTGATACCCCAATAAATTGTAAGCTCTTCTACCCTCTGTATTTTCCCTTATACCAGAATAAATTGTAAGCTCCCCCTCCTACTGTGTCCTCCTTTATACCCTAATAAAGTGTAAGTCCTTCTTTCCTCTGTATCCTCCCTTATACCCTAATAGATTGCAAGCTCTTCCTCCTTCTGTATCCTCCTTTATACCCTGATAGATTGTAAGCTCTTCTCCTTCTGTATCCTCACTTATACCCTAACATATTGCAAGCTCTTCCTCCTTCTGTATCCTCCCTTATACCCTAATAGGTTGTAAGCTCTTCCTCCTTCTGTATCCTCCCTTATACCCTAATAGATTGTAAGCTCTTCTCCTTCTGTATCCTCACTTATACCCTAATAGATTGTAAGCTCTTCTCCTTCTGTATCCTCACTTATACCTTAACAGATTGCAAGCTCTTCCTCCTTCTGTATCTTTCCTTATATCCTAATAGATTGTAAGCTCTTCTCCTTCTGTTTCCTCACTTATACCCTAATAGATTGTAAGCTCTTCTCCTTCTGTATCCTCACTTATACCCTAACAGATTGCAAGCTCTTCCTCCTTCTGTATCCTCCCTTATACCCTAATAGGTTGTAAGCTCTTCCTCCTTCTGTATCCTCACTTATACCCTAACAGATTGCAAGCTCTTCCTCCTTCTGTATCCTCCCTTATACCCTAATAGGTTGTAAGCTCTTCCTCCTTCTGTATCCTCACTTATACCCTAACAGATTGCAAGCTCTTCCTCCTTCTGTACCATCCCTTATACCCTAATAGATTGTAAGCTCTTCCTCCTTATGTATCCTCCCTTAGACCCTAATAGATTGTAAGCTCTTCCTCATTCTGAATCATTCCTTATACTGTAATAGATTGCAAGCTATTTCTCTTGTATATTCTTTATTAAACCCTAATAGATTGTAGGCTCATCCTCTTCTGTCTCTTCCCTTACAGCATTTAATCTGGACAGCAAGCTTGGAAAGCGCCCTATCCAATATCGGTCCAACCGTTTGATGTTAAGCCCTGGAAGATTGAGTGCTCTCAATAAAAGAAGAGATGTTAGCGGATCCTCCTACTCACCGCCTAGAGCAGGAAGAAATAAGGGGGATCAGGGACATAGAGTATTGTTCCTCCAAAAGTTCTCTCTCTCCTGTTTGGAGCCACAATGTGATTGGATGGAGTAATTTTCAAGTTTAAGGGCGATCCAACTGTCTTGCCCTCTACAGTCAATGGTTGGCGGTGTTTGGTAAAGCTTTACCTGTAACAAGCCTGACAGCCAGGATAATACAGACACTATGTTGTTACTAAGCATCAACAACTAATGATTCTGCAATAATGATGTAGAACAGTGGGTGAATGGGGCTTCCGACTTGACCCTTTAATTCTCTGCAGACAGGTCCAGTTGAGCGGGGCAGGCAGCGGCATTGTCCATGGACAGGATACAGGGTAGCGGGGATACGCCCAGCCCGGATTCCTCGCTCAGCAGGTCCGTGTTTCTGCCTCTTTCATCATGTCGGTTTCCTGTTTCCATGATGTTGGCAGAAAATAGTCACCTGTCGGACAAATTTAAACAGTCTACTATGCTGGGGCCCCATAACAGTTAAACAGTCTACTATGCTGGGGCTCTATAACAGTTAAACAGTCTACTGTGGTGGGCCCCCACAATAGTTAAACAGTCTACCATGCTGGGGCCCCATAACAGTTAAACAGTCTACTATGTTGGGGCCCCATAACAGTTAAACAGTCTGCTATGCTGGAGCACCATAACAGTTAAACAATCTACTATGCTGGGGTCCCATAACAGTTAGTCTACTATGCTGGGGCCCCATGACAGTTAAACAGTCTACTATGTTGGGGCACCATAACAGTTAAACAGTCTACTATGCTGGGGTCCCATAACAGTTAGTCTACTATGCTGGGGCCCGTAACAGTTAAACAGTCTACTATGCTGGGACCCCATAACAGTTAAACAGTCTACTATACTGGGGCCCCATAACAGTTAAACAGTTTACTATGCTGGGGCCCTATAACAGTTAAACAGTCTACTATGCTGGGGTCCCATAACAGTTAAACAGTCTACTATGCTGGGGCCCCATAACAGTTAAACAGTCTGCTATGCTGGGGTCCCATAACAGTTAAACAATCTACTATGCTGGGGCCCCATAACAGTTAGTCTACTATGCTGGGGCCCCATAACAGTTAAACAGTCTACTATGCTGGGGCCCCATAACAGTTAAACAGTCTACTATACTGGGGCCCCATAACAGTTAAACAGTTTACTATGCTGGGGCACCATAACAGTTAAACAGTCTACTATACTGGGGCCCCATAACAGTTAAACAGTTTACTATGCTGGGGCCCTATAACAGTTAAACAGTCTACTATGCTGGGGTCCCATAGCTGGGGCCCAATAACAGTTAAACAGTCTACTATGCTGGGGCCCCATAACAGTTAAACAGTCTACTATGCTGGGGCACCATAACAGTCTTTTATGGTGGGGCCCCATAACAGTTAAACAGTCTGCTATGCTGGGGTCCCATAACAGTTAAACAGTCTGCTATGCTGGGGTCCCATAACAGTTAGTCTACTATGCTGGGGCCCCATAACAGTTAAAGAGTCTGCTATGCTGGGGTCCCATAACAGTTAGTCTACTATGCTGGGGTCCCATAACAGTTAAACAGTCTACTATGCTGGGGCCCCATAACAGTTAAACAATCTACTATGCTGGGGCCCCATAACAGTTAGTCTACTATGCTGGGGCCCCATAACAGTTAAAGAGTCTGCTATGCTGGGGCCCCATAACAGTTAGTCTACTATGCTGGGGCCCCATAACAGTTAAACAGTCTACTATGCTGGGGCCCCATAACAGTTAAACAGTCTACTATACTGGGGCCCCATAACAGTTAAACAATCTACTATGCTGGGGCCCCATAACAGTTAGTCTACTATGCTGGGGCCCCATAACAGTTAAACAGTCTACTATGCTGGGGCTTTATAACAGTTAAACAGTCTACTATGCTGGGGTCCCATAACAGTTAAACAGTCTACTATGCTGGGGCTTTATAACAGTTAAACAGTCTACTATGCTGGGGCCCCATAACAGTTAAACAGTCTACTATGCTGGGGCTTTATAACAGTTAAACAGTCTACTATGCTGGGGTCCCATAACAGTTAAACAATCTACTATGCTGGGGCCCCATAACAGTTAAACAGTCTACTATGCTGGGGCTCTATAACAGTTAAACAGTCTACTATGCTGGGGTCCCATAACAGTTAAACAGTCTACTATGCTGGGGCCCCATAACAGTTAAACAGTCTACTATGCTGGGGCCCCATAACAGTTAAGCAGTCTACTATGCTGGGGCCCCATAACAGTTAAACAGTCTACTATGCTGGGGCCCCATAACAGTTAAACAGTCTACTATGCTGGGGTCCCATAACAGTTAAACAGTCTACTATGCTGGGGCACCATAACAGTTGATGGGCACAGTGACAAACGTTCTGTTTTGGTTTCTATTTTAAAACATTGAACCTCCATATAAAACAATGTATGCGTCCCTTGCCTTACTAAAAATAGACCATTCATACTATATGTGTATATGTATTTACATGCACAAAGGTGCAGGGTGTATAACAGCAGCCATAACAATGACACACTTCACATGAGAATAGGTCACAAGGTGCCCCTACCTAGAAACCCTTTCCCTGCCACACCTGGCATTCACATTAATTGCACCCCCCCTCCTCCTGTGTCTCCCACCCCACCCCACAATACAATAGAAAATAATACATTTATTTCCTGACACACTAACACAGCTCTTGAATAATCTTCCCTCCAACTATCTTCAGTTTTTGTTCCCCTTGTTCTATCATTTAGTTTATTCTTACCTATACCTTCCTCATTCCTGTCACCCAATCGCCAGCATCACCCCTCAGTTTCCACACACCTTACTGACATCACAGGTCGCACACACACCAGCAGGAAGCAACATGATGGCACCTGTTTTGTGTTATTATTTGTTTATCATCATCTTCCATAGCGCTGTACAATGTCTGTACTTTCCTAGAGTGCTTAGGAGATTACATTCTCTTTTAGGGTATAAGTGAGGCTACATAAGTAGGAAGAGCTTACAGCCTAGAAGGATATAAGGGAGGATACAGAAGGAGAAGAGCTTACAATCTATTAAGGTATAAGAGAGGATACAGAAGGAGAAGAGCTTACAATCTATTAGGGTATAAGGGAGGAAATGGAAGGAGAAGAGCTTACAATGTATTAGGGTATAAGGGAGGATACAGAAGTGGAAGAGCTTACAGTCTATTAGGGTATAAAAGAGGATACCGAAGGTGGAGAAGCTTACAAACTATTAGGGTATAAGAGAGGATACAGAAGGAGGAAGAGCTTACAGTCTATTGGGGAATATGGGGAAATACAGATGGAGAAGAGCTTACGATCTCTTATGGTATAAGGGAAGATACAGAAGGAGAAGAGCTTACAATCTATTAGGGTATAAGGGAGGAAATGGAAGGAGAAGAGCTTACAATCTGTTAGGGTATAAGGGAGGATACAGAAGTAGGAAGAGCTCACAGTCTATAAGGGTATAAGAGAGCATACAGAAGGAGGAAGAACTTACAGTCTATTAGGGTATATGGGAGAATACAGAAGGGGAAGAGCTTACAGTCTATTAGGGTATAAGAGAAGATACAGAAGGAGTGGATGCTTATCGTTTACAAGGGTATAAGGGAGGATACAGAAGGAGTGGGCGCTTACAGTCTATTAGGGTATAAGAGAGGATACAGAAGGAGGAAGAGCTTACAGTCTATTGGGGAATATGGGAAAATACAGATGGAGAAGAGCTTACGATCTCTTATGGTATAAGGGAAAATACAGATGGAGAAGAGCTTACAATCTATTAGGGTATAAGGGAGGATACAGAAGGAGAAGAGCTTACAGTCTATTAGGGTATAAGGATACAGAAGAGGGAAGAGCTTACAATTTATTAGGGTACAAGGGAGTATACAGAAGGAGAAGAGCTTACAATTTATTAGGGTATATGGGAGGATACAGAAGGAGGAAGAGCTTACAGTCTATTAGGGTATAAGGGAGGATACAGAAGGAGAAGAGCTTACAATTTATTAGGGTATATGGGAGGATACAGAAGGAGTGGGCGCTTACACTCTATTAGGGTATAAGGGAGGATACAGAAGGAGGAAGAGCTTACAATCTATTAGGGTATTATGTAGGATATAAAATCGGGAACAGCTTACAATTTATTAGGTTAAAAGAGAGGATACAGAAGGTCATCTGAGCCAGTATTTAAATGCCCTATTAGGACCCTACTTTGGCCCCAGGCCCCATAGCAGAGGTTGCTATGGCTGCAGTTACACAATGTTCTGGGCAGTTGCAGGCACTGGTGCTGCTGATCCAATGTGTGTCTGATCAGAATCAAGCAATCACTTTCCCCAACTGGGAGAAGAAATTGAAGACCATGGTGAGCAGATACAATGCTGGAACTGTCAGGCTGGTGGTGGATAGTGATTGGACACCGATTGCAATCTTTTCCAGGAAAAATTGGCGTCCTGCACTTTGCGCCGCTTTCATTGTTATGCATGCAGCTTCGCCGCCGAGTCTTGTTCACCATTAACCTTCACTCTGCCAGTAGCTGTGTCGGTGTATTGTGTTTTGTGTCAGAAATATGGGGACAGCCACTATTATAAACTATTCCCCTTGCTTGGCTCTCATCTTTATAATTTTCCAGCCGATCATATAAGCTCTTCCAGGATACGTTTATGCCTTGTGTATGAGTGGCTGCAGACTCTACACATATGCATTTATTGGAATCACTGAACCTTCTAGAGACTGCTCTAGGGTGCTACAGAAGCCTTAACAATATGCATTCATGAGGGTTAGGGATGGAGAACTTTCAGGTTTAGATCTGGTCCATCGGTGAAGCTCTGGGACATGGTCTGGGAGAGATATGCAGCAGAGCCCATTTTAAAGTGGACCTAAACCCTCACTGCCTAACCTTACCAAACGCCTCCGAAGAGCTCCATAATGCTTATATATTAACTCTGTCCTTGCGCTGTCCTACAGTAGACCCCCAAAGTGGCGGCACCATGCAAATCCTGCATGAGATGTGGGTGCCACAGCTGTGTCTGGGTCACCCTTTGGGCAGAGCAGCACCAGTAGGAGGTCATAGGAATGTCAGCACTGCAAGGCCCGGGGTTGTGTAAGGCCCCTGTGGATCAACACCCTCCCCGACACAAAGTTGCTATTTCAAGCAGCAGTCTTCTGTAACACAGCAGCAAGCCCTCTACTGTAACAGTTATGAGTTGTGTATAATACATAGGTGTAACTACTACCATAGAAGCCCATGCAGCTACAGTGGGTCAACAAGCTGCGAGCTCCCAGTCTTTAGCCTGGTAGTAAAGGAGGCCATTTGTGCCTAGTAGGTGGAAACTGATGGTGGGTTTGGACTAGGGCTGTTTCTAGGGATGGGTAAGCAGGGCAATCACCCTGGCCAATATGTATGTGGGGGGCACCTTTGTCCCAGCCATCCTGTTTTCTTCAGATTAGTCAGGACCACTGTGAGTAAGACCGGCCATATGCCGTGAATGGAGCACTACTTGCTGCTAAGGAAGAGGCACAGCATGCCACATACTGGTATAGAGCAGCAGTTGCACCATAGGATGGGTGAGGAGTCGGAAGATGTTTTTTCCAGCCCACACAGAACAATTTCACCTAGAAACTGCCCTGGTCTGGAGGACCCCTTTAACCAGTTAAAGAGGACCAAAACCCACAAGCATAGCCGCTGCCCGCTGTGTGAAACCCCCCAGGTCACCTGAAAACTCGCCTTCTTTTCCAGTCCAATGGCACATGCCCGAGCAGCGGCCACATCCCCGCCATCCCTTTAGCTGGGCATGTGCCAGCACAAGGCATTTGTGAATGTCCGGCGTGGCACGCTCCCTGTTAGAGGGTAGCGGGGGATGCAGGAACCAGCTCGCTCTTATTAGACAAGCTCTTGGACGAAGGGACTCAAGCGGATCTGAGCGCGCTGATTGGACGAGCGCCCGTGCATGCGTAGTAGAACCAGGAAGGCGTGAGTTTGGGCGATATGGGGGGTTTCACAAAGCGGGGCACCCCTATTGGGGGGAGAGAGGAGCAAGCCCCCTCGAGGCTATAAGACTATAAGGAGGGGTGCTATATCTCATTATGGGTAATCCCGAATTGGGATGCCCTACTGTGTGAAACCCCCCACATTGCCTGATCTACTCACTAGTCAGGCATCTCAGCGCTGCAGCCACATCCCTGGCTCATCTGTAGCTGTTCTGTACTAGTAACGTGGGCAAGTCCAGCTAAAGACAGGGGCGGAGATGCGCCAAGTCACCATTCTGGTGCGGTGAAGGAAATGGTGTTTTTGGGTGATCGAAGGGGGTACACACAGCAGGGCATCTCATATAGGGAGGAACAACACCGAGTAATTTTTGGGGGCGTTGTTCCTCTGTAACATGATTATTAGTACAACAATGAATTCATTATTTAAAAAAGGAATTACCAAAATATGCAAAAAATAAAAATTGTATGTACGATTTACATACATATACATATGATCTATCCATTTATCTATATAAAATATAATGTACACTCGTATATAAAAAGTGTACCTGTCACGTTATTTTTTTTTTTTTTAAAGCCTTCAGGCTTGAGAGGATCTACCAACCATACGCTGCAGAAGCAAACGCACAGTGCTAGTAGTCTCAAATCATCATATACGGCTTAACATATGTCTTTAATCTTTCCTTTTTGTAACAATTATATTACAACTCTGCAAATTTTGAACAAAACCAGGAAAAAAAAGACGCGATTTATAAAACCAGAAGAATGCGTATACGTTATTGGGCGTGTCTTGCAAACTCGGGTCACGCCTTCGCCTTCTCTCAGCCACTGGCAGCAGCGGGGGGCGTGTCTTGCGGGGGTTCTCTGCTATAAAAACCGGCGGGCTGCGCCGAGTCTCCTGCTGGACTGGTGACATCTGGGTTACTCGGGGCTTGTGCTGTGTCCCTGCTCATAAGGTAAGAATGGGGTGTCCCGGGAGGGAGAGTCGTGGTTCCCCACTATTAAGATGGAGGAGGTGCTGTTTCTAGTCGGTGGCTCTGTTTCTCCCCCTCTAGGCTTAGGGCGGCCATTAATTATGAGCCCCATTGTATTTACCTCCTCTTCGCTGGCCCGGGGGCATGTGGGCAGATATTGGAGGGAAACGTGGCCACAGCTTCCTGTATGTACAAAGTACCGCTCTATAGGTGGCGCCTTTATTGTTGGACGGGGGGGGGGGCAGCTTTATTTGTTTGTGTTATGTGTTTATTTCATGTGGTTAAAGCTCTCATGTGCAAAAGATGTTTATTTTATATCCTGCTGAATACTGTATTTGGGGAGTCCCCTTACATAACGTGGATGCTGCCATGTCCGTTATATAACAATGTATGGAGCTGCCCTCCCCTGTGATTTATGCACAAGTCAGCTGCTTGTCTGCACAATCGATATTAGATTGTAAGCTCCTTTGAGCCACAATGGCTGATGTACAGTTTCCCATGTGCTAAAGAATATTGACTGATGCAGACCTCCATTGTATTCCTCATTCACACTAAGTGCTTGTCCTGGAAGCTTGCATTTAGAATGTATGCATAGAATCCCTTTAACGCATTTGTATTTAATGTTTTCCTTTACGTTGTGACATCCATGCTGGTCAGTATACATGCAATAGAGCTTGCAATATTTAAGTTAAATTGACTGCTCCACATGCGCTCTAAATTAGCTAGATGTATTGCTTGCTATAGGGTTGTCTTTTGTAGTGCTGTACATGGTAGTTAAACCTGCTGTGCAGACTATTGATGTGAAGTTGCAAAGATGTGGTGTTTTAGCTGCTGCCTATATCTGAACATCTTAAGAGTGGGTGTTCTATGTTAATCTTTCAAAACTTAGATTGCAAGCTTCTTATTGTTGCCCTATAGCTTTGGACTAAAGGAGGGATGAGCTTTTGATTTTTTTTTTTTTTTGTACAAGGGTAGCAATGAGCTCAACTAGAGAATTTAACTTGGCACTGTGCTTTATAGAAGGTTTCAAGATGACCTAAAGAACACTTGTTTAATCTGTTAAATGTTTTTTGGCTTGCTACAGTTTTATACCATGTAGCTATGACGGTGAGCTTTTCTGCAGAGTCTGTATTTCCTTTGTTGAGGAGCTGCTGGCTACAATGGAGCAGAGTTGTTTACCAGCTCAGGTCCTGTTGTCCCTCCCCCCTCTGTACTAGAGATGGTTAATGCCCTGTCCCCTTCCCCCTATCTTGGTACCAGGAGGGGGCTGGCCACTGGCTGTCCTGTTGTAAAACTTGGAAGAACCAGCTAGTTCCAGTTTTTCCTTTCTGTCCTGGGTGGAGATAAAGCCTCATGTGATGGCTGCCTGTGCTGATTTGATTTTTATGGTAGTTATTAGCTAGCTTTAGTCTACCCTCCCCCCTACACTGACCTTCCACCTTTTTATCACCCAAAAGTTTGGGAATACTTAATGCTTCAATGTTCTTTGAAATTGCAGCAACTGAAAGAATGAACTGTCTTTGAGAGTTAACAATCAATTGCCTAAAACACCAAAAATGCTTATCCAAACAGTTTGATAAGTTTGGCTAAGCAGTTTTGGTCCCTGGTGGGTTTTCATGGTCTGCTGTGCTGTTACGCCAAAAGATAACATTTGGAGCTAACAATCTATTGCCAGATGAGAAAGCGGTATTGTGGTAGGGAATCCTGACTGAAGGGTGACTGACACCCAGTTGCAGGCAGGGCTGCTAACCTCTGGCCATAATGGTACATACTACACTGTCCTATGTGGCTGCCATATCTGTTCACCTGGTATGTCCTGGAGAAAAAAGCTAGGACGTGTTGGGCTGGTAGAGGGCATTTGGTCTTTCAGACACTGACTTGGCCAATGGTCTCTGTGCTTTGGCTGGACCTAATTTATTAGGTTTGGGTAGTTGGCATAAGGTTCCTTAGTGGTCTTGCATACAGGATTGCCTAGGCTGGCTGTTCCCACAACTGACCCTTACAGTTTAGTTTGGATAGCATCTGTAATGGTTGCTGGTAACACTGGAAGGACATGGTTAGAGGTAAAGTTTTAATCTAGGGGAGACGATTAGGACTGGGGCAATTTTTCTGTACTCTCCCTTAGTGCTGTGTAGATTTAAGTGAGCAATATTTTTGCATGGCTATCTAAATATCTGCATATACCTACTTAGTGCAGACTTGGCTAGGTCAGTACCTGACTGAACCTTAAATGTCATATGCTTTTTGCATTTGAGGTTGGGCCTGATGAGCTGGCTTTCCTGAAAGTGGTTTTCCACATTCCTTAGAATTGTCTGCAACTTCAAGTAGGGCTTGGCCACCAAGTTAGCCTTACCCAGGGGGGATTTCAGGCTTGACTGGTGTTATGAAGCCCTGTATTGCTCAGCCAGAAGCTTTTTTTTTTTTTTTTTTTTTGGGTGGGGTCAAGCAATGTTGGAGCAGTTGAATAAGGCTGAGCAACTTGAAGATCTTTCCTAAC
Organism: Gastrophryne carolinensis; assembly: GCA_027917425.1. Classification (NCBI taxonomy): domain Eukaryota; kingdom Metazoa; phylum Chordata; class Amphibia; order Anura; family Microhylidae; genus Gastrophryne; species Gastrophryne carolinensis. Next base: position 168,820,089 of record CM051235.1, on the reverse strand, counting down.
CACTTGGGTAACAACCTGCCTGCACCAGCCCACAGAGCTGTCTGGGTAGCACATTTATTTCGTAATGGGGAAACTGCCTTCATAGTGGATAAGCCTATAGTAAACATGGTACAACACACTGTTGCTTTCCTGGTGTATTTCAGTCCTATTTATCCTGAGACAAGGTTCATTATCTCTAAGGGCTATGGAGAAGTAAAACAGAATGTCTATAGTGCTCTATTGCCAATGAAGTCTTTCAGGAAACATCTGCTTCCCTAACTGTAATCTTTCTCGGCTTCTCGCAGATCAGCAACCGCCACCATGTCTGTGTCTCACAGTTCCAGACTCAACAAGGGGGTGAGGGACCAGTACATGAAGCTGCCCCAGGCAGGCATGGTCCAGGTCACCTATGTCTGGATAGATGGCACTGGAGAAGGTGTCCGCTGCAAGACTAAAACCCTGGACTATGAACCAAAATCTGTTGAAGGTAACATGCTGACTGCACCTCCCCCACTGACCTGTTGAAAGTCCTCATTCACACCAAACTCTTAAGTTCTGTTTTTTTTTTAAACTACAGCTGGCCATCTGGCCACTGCAGTTAACATTCCATAGATGCTTGACCCTGATGGGATTGTAGACCCTTATACGGACCATGCTGAGATCTGTGCAGCCTTTAAAGTAGACCAACACCCAGGATTTTCACTATCCTGGGTTTTGGTCCACTTCCGTGGGGCACCCCGATCATGAGAACCCCCGATTGCCCTAAATAACTTGCCTCACCCCACTCCTACATGAGCACTCATCCAATCAGAGCACTCAGAGCCGCTATGGTATGTACGGACAAGTGACAACCACAGCGGCTCTGAGCGCGCTGGAGGCTGCACACCCTGCTAGAAGGAAGCGTGAGATGTGGCATGCAGTTGGAACAGGGATAAGGTAAGGTTCTAGGCGTCCTGGGGGGTTTCACCCCGTGGGGCATCCCGATTTCGGATGCCCCATGGGGACTGATCTGATCGGCCTGGGAATCTTATAGATTCCCGGGCCATCCCCCCCCCCCCCCGGGTGTTGGTCCACTTTAAAACTGTCCATAATTTCCATATTTAATTTAGAACCTATTAATCCATAGAAAAACTTTGGTGCCAGACTGCCTGTTACAAGGTTTGGTTAAAATGTGAGCTGTAAAAATGTTGGCATCCCTCTTATTCTCTGCCAGGTTATAAACCACTTCTGAATGAAGCTGACATGAAAGATATAAGTACTGTCAAAGGAATATTCATGCCCCCACTGGCATCTCTCCTGTAACAGGAGTATAGGGGATTGTGTGCTCACATTTTAACTGCTTCCAGAAATAACTTGTCCCCTATGTTCCCAGGGCTAGCGGCAAGATGATGCAAGTCTAAGGTTTAAACTTGTCTAAACTCACAGCATTAACTACCTGAATGGCAATAATGAAAGATTTGTTGCAGATTTTTCAATATAGTAGCTGTACATCACATGACTTAAGTGCTAAATTAGACTAAATGCCATTGATTTCAAAACGGCTTGACAATCTTGCAACTAGGAGCCTTTTTAGAGTAGCAGTGGTGCAATGTTTAAAATGTAGGATGGTGAGCAGTGTTTGCCCAAGCCTTTCCTCGAGGCCAAAGGAGTTGTGTTTTCCAGATGCACAGGTGGCTTAAGGAATGCTTAGATGGCTATAGAGCTGCTCATGTAAAAATCCACATAACCGGTAGAGGGCTTAGGGGAACACTGAAGCCTGTTGCTCATGTCATTAAGGCTAATTGAAGTGGGGAGAAGCATTCGTCTTAACTGACCTTTCAGCCGGTTGTCCAATCCTAATGACGTGTAATGTAAACATACATCTATTGGCAGTGGCAGTCCTTGGTTTCCCCTTAGCTTTGCAATGGCTGCATGTGGAGTGGCTGGATTAGTAAAGCCAAACTGGCTGCACTGGTCAAAATGGGGTCTCCAGGGCATTTCTTTGTTTAAACTTTTCACTGACCTTCACTCTAAACGATCTATTTCAGAAATCCCAGAATGGAACTTCGATGGGTCAAGTACATACCAAGCTGAGGGCTCCAACAGTGACATGTACCTTGTTCCTGTCCAGATGTTCAGAGACCCCTTCTGCCTGGACCCCAACAAGCTGGTTATGTGTGAGGTCCTGAAGTACAACAGAAAGCCTGCAGGTATAGTTAACATTCATGCTGGTCTAGTACTTGGATAGAGTATAAATCCAGAATTAGTAAAATGGTGTAAGATCTGAAGTGTCACTTATTGCCACTATTGTAGTTGTGTAGCATAGTTATACAGTGATGCACACATACATCTGGCATATGTGGACCTTCTAAGAAATTCTGCATGAGACTACAATCTGAATAACACCTGTCCATGTTCACCTTGCTGATGGGGTGTGTAATCTACGTCAATGCACATTTAAGACGGAATCTTGGACCTCGCCCTTGCTCGGTGTACATTCTTTGAGTTTACTTTGGCTGAACTAATGACTAAGCACTATTGACTTTGTTTTCTCCTAGAAACCAACCTGCGTTACACGTGTCGGCAGATCATGGACATGGTTACTGATCACCATCCATGGTTTGGCATGGAACAAGAGTACACACTCCTCGGCATCAATGGACACCCATATGGCTGGCCTGAAAATGGCTTCCCTGGACCCCAAGGTTAGTCTGGCTTCTGCAGGTTTTTTGATTCAACCCCAGGTTAAATCAAATTTCTGAAGTTATGGATCTTGATGTGTAATGAGATAAAAATGTTAATCATTAGAACCAGTCATATAGTTGGATTGACTATACTACATAAAATGTGTAAACATGCTGGGCACTTGCATGCAGGATTACAACACACACTGTTCACCCAGATGAAACTATAATCAAAGTAGTAAAACATTATTGCACTTGACATCCATTACACTAAATATTAGGTCATAAGCATGCAAACCCTGACTAACCTTTCTAAACACAGAACATGTATCCTTCAATGCTCCCAGGTTCACCCTGGGCTGTGATAGAGCACCCAGCTTTTCCTCAGCACATTGGGTGGCAGGCACAGTGAGTAGGAGCGGCAGCTGTGGCACAGGACATTAGGGAAAGCTGTAGACTGATCACATCAGTGATTTGACACTGATCCGCAGCTGCAAATAGGTTCATGTAGTGTTACCATGCTACATGAACCCAGAAGTGAATTGGCAAAAGCGGCAGCATAGTCGGCTGTGTGCTGCGGCAGTATCTGGAGCTGCGCTGGGAAGGTAAGTCATCTGGGGGGGGTCTTGTCAGGTCAAAGTCTGACTGTTTTGCTAGGATGTATGATGTGTAATACAATAGGATACACCTTTGATGGCAGCCATGTAGGACATGTCCATGTTGGCCCAGTAAAACACAACAGAATTAAAACAGGACACATCCTGGGTAGAGCTTTGACTGATCATCTGTGAGCTGAGTTAACGGCCATCTGGCTCCTGCTTGCAGTCTTGGTAATGCTCTGTATTCATGGTTTTTAATCACCTGCCTGTTCTCATTAACAGCTGATGAGGCTTTTAGCAGAGTTGGTCTCCAAGCCTATTCCTAAGGGTTTCTTCATGTGGAAGACTAAAGTTTATGGGGAAGGGTTACATAGTAAAATTTTACTAACTTGCTGAAGTATGATACTGGCAAAATCATTAGTAATTTTAAACTTTATTTCCTGCAGGTCCCTATTACTGTGGAGTTGGTGCAGACAAAGTCTACGGAAGGGATATTGTGGAAAGCCATTACAAGGCCTGCTTATATGCTGGCATTAAGATCTGTGGCACCAATGCAGAAGTTATGCCATCACAGGTATGATCAGCATTACTATGTGAACAAGTGTTGCCAGGCTTGTTCTCTGAAGAGATTGATTCCCTCCCTGGGGCATCCAAAATCTGGATGCCCCACTGGGAAACCCCCAAGTTGCCCCATACACTTACCTTGTTTCCAGTCTAGAGGCGCTGCCTCTATTGCTCTAGCACCAGGCATTTGTGAATGATCGCCACAGGCATGCTCCCTGTTAGAAGGAAGTGATATGCATCCACTGGGGCACTGCAAGCACGCTGATTGGATGAGCGGCCATGCATGTGCCATAGGACCAGGAAGAGGAGTTAACTTCAGCAGGGTACCCCAGGGAAAGGACCAAAACCCAGAATGGTCAGAATCCTAGGTTTTGGTCCACTTTAAAGCTGATGCTGCTTTGGAGGCATTCCACAGATTAATAGTTATTGTAATGCATGTTAATCATGCCCCCTCAGACATTGCCTCTCAACTACCAGTAAATACAATTCCTGTAATCTCTGATCATTCACCTTATCAGTTTGGCCCTCCTGTTACATCCTTTCTATGAAGTGATGCCCTGAACTAGACCAGTTCATATAAATCTATACATTGTAATTTGAGCTTGCAATCTTAACAAACTTCCTAAGGCCGGTTTAGCTTGCTTGAGAATACATGGTCTTAAACAAGAATGCAATTGACCACCATATTGGCCAAAATCTTAAGCTATGTAGCAAAGCAGACATAAACATGTGATCTCCTTCTCTCCAACAGTGGGAGTTCCAAGTTGGCCCCTGTGAAGGCATCGATATGGGTGACCACCTCTGGATGGCTCGCTTCATTCTCCATAGGGTGTGTGAAGACTTTGGGGTTATTGCAACTCTGGACCCCAAACCCATGACCGGCAACTGGAACGGAGCTGGGTGTCACACAAACTACAGCACAGAGGAAATGAGAAAAGAAGGCGGGCTGAAGTGAGTATTAATGCGTAATTCAAGTATAGTAACTGAGCTAGATGGCCAGAGCAATTGTCTCTGACCTTTAAGGTGGACCAAAACCAGAATTTTGATTATCCTGGGTTTTGGTCCTTGCCCCTAGACACCCTGGTCAGGGATGGCTGATCTCGCTCAACCACCCCTGGTTCTACAGTGCATGCCCAGCCTCTTCTCGACTAATGGCTAGTGCTGCATAGTCTAATTGTGTTCCTGTTCAGGCCCATGCAACTTATGACTACAGTCTGTCTGTAGCTCCACAATAATTGGCATCAGGGCTGCACAACCTAGTTCTGGTAGGCTGCACTACAGCCACCTCAGAGGAGGCTCAGAAGTGGTGAGTATACAGCACCCATTTTTTTTAATGGTGGCAATATGCAGCGGGGCAGGCCAGGTCATGCTGGCCCACTAAGTAGTCCTGTGGAACTAAAGTCATTTTGACTGTCTGCTTTAACCATGCTTGGTCGAATGAATTCACCTTGTAATGTGTTGTCAGATTTTTGGGTATAGAGCACTTGGTAGGTATGCTGTTACACCCATCCTTACCATTACAAATCTGTTCATCCCTGATTCGTAGAACTTGCCCATATTTTACAAATGGGTGCCCCTGTACACATGTAATGTCAGTGTGGTAGACAGTGCCCAGGTTTCTAATTGTGGTCTTTATCTGTAGACATATTGAAGAGGCCATTGACAAACTTGGCAAGCGTCACAACTACCACATCTGTGTCTATGACCCACGTGGAGGAAAAGACAACTCCCGCCGCCTCACTGGACAGCATGAAACATCCAGCATTCATGAATTCTCTGCTGGTGTGGCCAACCGTGGTGCCAGCATCAGGATTCCTCGCCAGGTTGGACAGGAAGGCTTTGGCTACTTTGAAGATCGACGACCAGCTGCCAACTGTGACCCTTACGCTGTTACTGAGGCCCTCATCAGGACTACTATCCTGAACGAGAATGGCAGCGAGACTAAAGACTATTGTAAGGACTAAACCTAGGGCTGGTCCCACTTGACGACCTAGTCGCCCCATCTTCCATCTCAGGCTTTTAAAGGGGGGGTTGTCTGGCAGCCAAATTGTCTCTTGTCTAATTGTCTAATACAAGCCATTCCAGTCCCCTGGTCATTGGCAAATGCCTGCCATACAGAGGGAAACTTGAGCCCATGTCCAGAGACAACTTGGCTGAAACTAGCTTTTTTGCTAACACAAATGTTAACAGAATTTTAGTATAACTTTCTGAAGATGGCGTGCACTCACTGGCTTTAGGTTGGCAGGAATTCTGATGTCTTGCCAGTCATGGCACTTGTGAAATGTAAGTTTTACTGGGTGCCCTGGGAAGTCCACCTGCAGAGCAGTGAAGGAAAGCAATTATGTTTTTACAATCCCAGGATGCCTTACTAATGGGAAGACTAAGTAGCAATTGGGCACCCCTGGGTTGGGTGTAGGGCATTCTCAGGGGGTTATTGTGATACAGTGTATCAAAAGTATGTGACTACTTTATTCAAATAAACGGAACAAACCATGCTTGTTTTACTGACCTAAGTCTGACCTCATGCTGCACATGATTGGTGTAGGTGGCTCCTGCCACATGCAATGTACATCTAGATAACATAAGATTGTGCTACGTATTTGCCTTTTTGCATGTTTATGCAGTGGTCAGTCACACAATACCAACACCTCTGCTCCCTCCATTCTACATGCCACCTTAATCAGGTGCGGAAAGGAAGCATTGCTGTGGGAGCCTGGAAAGGGGTTTGTAGTCCTGTCTTGAGATTTCTCTTGGCAAAATGTTCATGTAAATGCCTTGATATACTCTTGTAAATGTACCACAAGCCGACTGAGAAACTTCAGACCTACTGCAACTTGCTAAAACTGGAATGTGAACTGCAAGAAAACTGTCAAGACTATAGAAACGAAAGCTTTAACCCTGTCCCAACATACAACTAACTTTAATTTGCAGGAAGCTACTCATGAAAATCAAGTAACATTGGCCCGGACAATGATCAGGTGAAGCACCATCTTCCCTCAATTCCCAGGGGCCTTGATTCTGACTGTAGTCTTCTGGTAGGTTAAAGTACTGTGGCACCAAAGAATAAAGCACAATGGGAGATCAGCTTCTCAGCCATGGGACCTAAAGCAGCAGGGGGATATTAAGATGTCACATCCCCCCCACCTTCTGTTGATTGGTCTATATTCACCACCAGATTGAAAACTAGGCTGAGGAACACCTAGTTGGCAGCCACGGCCCCATGCTATCCCTACCACCTACACCTCCCCAAATATGGTCTTGGAAGTGCTTTCCTGCTACCACCTACCTGCTTGGTATCCAATCCCATTCTTCCCACATCCCCCACCACCTGCTGGGTGCCATAAAATTCCAGGCCCCAATCCTCAGCCTCCTGCTACCATTTGGAGGCATCCCAGTTGGGGGATCCACCCCCCATGCAGGAGTGACCAGTTATGAAGTCACTTCTAACTGCAGGTTTAAAGTGGACTAAAACAATTTTGCTCCACTGCCCCAGGTATGTTACAGTTTGATTTTTGCATTCAGGGTGGCTTGGTATTCCTGTGATTAGTGATTTTTAATTTTTCCCCAGATATGCATTGTATGACACTGGCTTCTGACAGCATACCATTATATTTGTATACAGTACGTCCTGATCAAGATAAGATTCTTTACTCTTGGGTATTACTCCGCCAGATGGCACTGGACTGCAGAGGCAGCGAAATTGGCTCCTGACCTCCCACAAATCCCCAGAATTTCTCTGCAGTCTGGACTGCGAAGGACAAGAAGGCTCTCCTTGCAGGTGAGCAGGGCTATTAGCCTGCAGCCCTGTAGGACTATTCCCACTGTTCCATTATTGTGCCTCCCAGATTTGGCTGCGCTGGTCGGGTGATGGTAGGCAACACCGCTATCAGGTGCTTAGGAGCACTGCTCCACCGCAGTCCCCCACCAAAGGGTAGGCGGTATAGGCATATGGTGAGCCTCTATGGGATGCCCCTCCCGTGTTATTGCCCCTGTCTCGGTGGGCGCTACGTTAAGTGGCTGCTGCTCTCCCTTGTAGCTCTTGGGGGGGGGGGGGGGGGGTGTTGGTGCTTTACTTGGCTGGTGCGCTTGTTGCTTTTAGTTCAGTCTCTGCACTGACTTGGTTGCGTTTTTGAATATGCCGCCATGCTCCCACTGCGTTCCGCGATCGGTGGCATTACCTCAGGCGCTACTGTGCCTTCATTGGCTGCTTGTCACGTGTGCTGTTTGCGCTCTTGGGGGGGCAGGGCCTGTGGATGGCGCGTTCTGTGTCAGTCTCCGTGGCCTGCCCCTCGAGGTATACTCAACGCCTTTTTTTTTTTCTGGATTCTGTCTGTGGCTGGCGCCTACATGCCACGGTCTGTGAGTGCACTCGCAGGTGGTTTTTATTTTACCCTGTCATTTATGCATGTCACTTATGGGGTTCTCTTCGCATATGTCTTTCAGGTGGGTCAAACTCCATTGGTTTCTCCTGGCCCTACTCCTCTTAGGCTTTAAACTTTGTGAGGCCTAGTGTGCTAATTGCTCCCACTTCCCTAGTGGGCTATTGGGGCATCCCGGGTTGCTTTTATAGCGTGAATCCCTATCGGCCTATTGTGCCACTATAATCACCATATGGAGGCTTCTCAGGATAATATGCTCGGGGTTCCTTTTGGGACAAGCCTGGCTGTGTGTAGCTTGTGGGGTGTCCCCTACTAGTGCTGACAATGTGCGGGTCTGTGTACCTTGTGCCCAGCAGGTGCTTGCGCTGCAGCCTGGTTTACCAGCAGCCGGACTTGCACCACGTATGGCTTCACCTAATCCCACAAGCTTAAATTTGACTCCCATTGAGCTGCATACCGGTGGGGAATCGGCCTGTTGTGTCTGCTAGACTGGCTAGTGTTGAGAAGTTGCTTGCTAATACCATGGTGCATAAGGCCTCTGCTAAGGGGTGGCATTTGACGCCTGATGTCTCTTTTCCCTATGGAGGCTGAAGAGTTCTTTGAACTGTCTGGTTATACCCCCTTGGAGGAAGCGGAGTTGTTCTCTGACTCAGAGTCATCTGAGAGGCCCAGGGGTCATGATTCTGGCTCTGACCCCTGGGCCTCTCAGATGATACTGATAGGCTGTAGGCTCAGATTTTTGAGGTACTGTCTATCTCTCCCCTGGTTGCTGCTCCTAAGCAACACGGGGAATTGCAACACGGGGAATTGTTTCATGCTGCTGAGCCTCGTTTAGCATTTCCTGAGCAAACCCATTTTAATCTTGTGCTCAAGGAATGGGAGCATCCCAGGCTTCCCGGAGTCCCTAAGAGGTATCCCTTTCCTGCTGATGTGGTGAAGCGTTGGTCATCCCCTCCAGAGGTGGATGCCCCAGTCCTAGGGTTATTGAACACCTCCTTTTATGCATTCCCCTGATTCTACTACACTGTGGGATAGTGAGGACTGGCGTTCCATGCCTTTGCCTGTGTGGGGACAGCGCTGCGCCCGGTTTGTGCCTCTGCCATTACAGTGGTGGCTATTAGGACCCTGCTTAGAAGTGTCCTAGATGGTGCTCCTGATGTCTAGTGAGGAGTTTAATGCACGCTCTCGTGAGGTTTTTGTGACTTATGTTCTCTCTGCCTTGGATGATACCATTAGGATGTGTGGCAGAGTCTGTGCCCTAGTGGTGGCTATATGCTGCTCTGTTTGGCTGTGCCAGTGGGCAACTGACACCACTGCCAAGAAGGCTCTCACTGGTTTTCCCTTAAAAGGGCTGTGCCTATTTGGGGACCACCTGGCCCCCTTTTAGGGAGGCAGGTTACCCCCAGCGCAGGAGGCAGTCTCTGCCTTTTCGGGGCCCAGGCTCCTTTTCTTTCCCCTACTGTGGATCCAGACGGGGGGGGGGGGCGGGTCTCCTTTACTGGGGCCCGAGGAGACTTCTGGGGTTGGGGCAGAGGACGTGGATGTCCTGGGGCTCCAAGCCTTCTCCCAAGCCCACTCCGGCCCCAAAAGTTTCACAATTCTGCCCCCCCCCCCAAATTCAGCTAATCTGGATTGCGCAATGTTTGTTTAGGATTCAGAACTGGAATGGGTATTAGCTGCAGGTTCTATTTCTTCCAACATCGGGTCTTTGCATCTGGGGAAGACCAGAAGCTGCAGCCTATTTGGCCTTCCTGACTAAACATATCAGCCAGATCTGTGTTCCCTCCCTTGCAAGCACTGCCATGTGCCCCAATAGTATTTCACAAATATGGGATACTGCCATGGTCAGGAGAAATAGTAGCATCCATTTCTTGTTATGCCATAAAATGTAAGGCTAAACATTTTAGTGGAAGTATGCATTCTTCTGTACTAAATTGCCCATGGGCGGATATCAAGAATATTATCTCAAATGACCAGCCTGCTGGCCACATCCCCAGCTATCCCCTAGACCGTGAAGCACCTACCTAAATGGCTGGGCATGTTAGTGTGCCATAGCTGCAGGCAGTTTTTGAGCCTGTTAGACACCATTATGTTTATTAAAAGAGGATTCACTTTATTGTTGTGATTCTTAATAGGATGAACGTTACTAAAGGTGGCACCTTTTCAAGCTATAAGGAGGTTAAATGAGGATATTCGTCAGCAGTTTTCTATTACGGGGAAATCTAGCATTATATACAAATAGTATAATATACAGATACTATAAATAGATTTGCCTATTGAATCTGGTTAATGTATTGGTTGGCCTTGATATGTTCTCTTTTGAACCACTAGAGGGCAGCAGTGAATCACCTTTCCTTCCTGTATGAATTCTAATTTTATATATTAATGTGCCATAGCGTTGAGTTGTTGGACTATGATGCAACAACTTCGTCACTTACCCAAGCATGAGATTCTCCCACAATTTTAATAAATGGACTTTCATTTGCACGTGTGGGCCAGGGGAGTAAAGCTGATCTAGGTGTAGATCCATTTTGCAGAGAAATCCTTCTTGAACTTGAGTGTCTTGAGAGAGACTTTATGTAGGAATGCGACCACCAGAAGTGAATAAAGCTTTAAACTGGACCTTCACCATGATTTATTGAAAATCCCAAACCCTTATAAAACGATGCCCCAGCATCTAAAATTAATATATTTTTTTAGTCACTTATTCTTTCCCCCACTGGGCTGCAACTCTGTTCAGGACTTTAGGATACGGGTGCCGCCATCTTGACTCAGAAGCATCACACATACTGAGGAGAGCGGGATAAAGTACAGGGGGTGGGGTTATAGCTGTGCTTTGCTCAGACAGAGCAGAGCAGAGCTGGGGTCAGGAAAAGGTCAGCAATCCCAGAATGCAGAGCAGCACAGTCAGAAGGCACTTCCTGTTTGCAGGCTGCCTGATGTTCCATGAGCTGCCATCTTGGATGTTTAAAGGCTCATAACATGCAGTGGGTGCAGGTAGGATTATTTTTAATGAGAGCAATCTGTATGTACAGGGTGTGGGAAACATATAAGATAGACTCTTATTCAGAGTGAAGGTCCACTTTAACAATTCCTCCCAGACTCTTATTCAGAGTGAAGGTCCACTTTAACAATTCCTCCCAGCCTCCAGTTGTTTGTGCCCCTGCCTTGGGCAGGAGCCAGATCACCAGCTCCTGAACCTACGGGTTTCGGTAAGTATACCAGAACTGTGGGTGTTGTGCATTTCCCAACTCCAGAGGAAGCCTGCCAGGGATCTGGGATGCCTCCAGGGGATAGGACAGGGTTCCCTTCCCTGACCTTGGTACTCGGATGGGGGGGGGGGTAAGCTTTCTGTTACCCTTTTTCTAAGGATGTTATGTGGAGTGATCAGGGATTGCTGAGTCCCCCCCCCCCCAGTGAAGCCGAATAGGCAGCTGGGCTGAGGTGCAGGAGATCAGCTGCTAGGGCTGCATCAGCCCTTCTGGACACTCTCTCCCTTTCCAGCCAATACTGCGCGCATATGCGGGCGCTCGCGCCACTTATCATTTTGTATGGTAGTAAGGGGGAGAGTTCGCTCAGGGGACCATCTCCTCCCGGCACGTGATGTCACACCTAGGCACCGCTGCGATCCCTGCTCAGCGCACGTTCTCCCAAATAAAAGTGCACATGCATTCCCCATCTGAATCCTTTCTGGCCTCCCTCTTTTTTGCTATAGAAGGGTAAGAATTGAGCACAGTTTAGCTCTCCAATTAATTGTTTTAAGGGAGCTCACTGGAGGCGCTCTGATACCCTAATCCAGGCATGGCTGACCAGGCAGAGGAAATTTTGCTTGTCTCTGCCCCTTTTTCAACATCTATGGGAGATTGTGTATTGGATAAACGCACTCCGGATCCAAGTCAATGATGCTATTGGATAACATTACAGTATGTGCATGTTTTATAATGTGCCATTGGTGGAGTCGATCTATAGTAGTGCAGCAGTCAATGAGCCATGATCATCATCGGTCGGGCAGGTTACGTCGTACACTTATCAGCAGTCAGGTGAGGATGACACAGAGTGGATGATGTCATTATATAGCGGTATCTCTGTGTACAAGGAAATTATGAAGTATGCAGATTTTCTGGATCAGGGACAACGCACACATTCACTTATTATATGGAGTCTCGCTACTTCATGTGGGTTTACTGCCCCTCCAGCAGACTCCCAGCTGCCACACACTCTGCAAGACTCCATATTGGAAGCTTCTGTACTTATGCAGCTCCTCTTTCACCAAGTGGCTTTTATATGCCATATATCCCACGCTCATTACTTAAAGTTAAACCCTGACAGTGATACATTCTGCAGTTCACCCCAGGTGTCATCACCTACACCTGTCATTGATTTCACGCTGAAGTTGGGGTGAGGAGTCTTGTGGGGTCTGGCTCCCGGCAGCAGAGCTGAAGCATTTATGAAACCTGTCAAAAGGATGGGCAACATTGTGATAAACATAACTGCGCTACGCTCATTCCTTATCAATGGCGTCATTCCCTTTTAAAGGGGAGCAACACCCCCTTTGAACCTTGGCATAAAACCCTCCCTGAGCCCCTCACCTGCTCACGTACCTGCAGCAATGTGTCCTGCTCCACAGGTTTTTAAATAAACCGTATCGCTTCCATTCCAGGGCACCACCAGTTGCAACGCTTGGGTTAATCTCAGGTGTAGGCTGAGAAAAAGAAACTAGCCCCTCCCGGCCTATATAAGGCAGGCTGTGGCAGGATATCCTTCTTTTCTTGCAGTCGCATAGGGACCGTGAAGGATTTTTTAATTTTTAGTACAGCGCTGACCGTGAGCGGGGATCCAACTATGCCTGTCTCCCAGCCCCTCACCATCTGCAATGTTCCTGGGGACCCCCATTAGAGGCCTGAAGTCAGTACCCAAGCCGATAGCATGGGATTGTGCAGCGTGAGGGGAGTGCGCATGGGTCCGACTGGGTCTGAGCCCCAAGGATCAGGAACCCACTATCTGCACTGTATCTGATTGTTGGGTCTTGCATCGTGGCCCTGCTGTGTGCCCCCATTCCCTAACCCCTGGGTCATCACCCACTCTGGCCGCAGTCTGCCTTCCCTATGGCTGCTGGTGGTGGGCCTGAGCTAGGTGGCCAGGCTCCCTTGTGTGGTGTGTGTTTACTACTATATTTGCTGACACCCTGAGAGAAAGCCAGTGTTTGGGGGCAGGAGACCTCGCTGCGGGGGACGTGGCCACCACCCATGCGGCCTGCCTATTGTCAGATTCAGGCCGTCGTTGAGGGACGTGTCTTTGGCCGCTCTGGCTTTAGAGTGGAGGATGGGAGAAGAGGGCAGGGCGACCACATTTGCAAGATCCGTGGCTCGGCCCTTCTTCTCCTCACTAAAAGCACAAAGCATCGCCATCTTGTGTGGTGCCAGAGGTCCCTGCTGCATTCCAGGATCATCAATTGCCAGCTCCTGCACTGCCTCCCTGTTCCTGGCTTGAGGATCAGTTTCAGCACAGCCGCCGCCCCATGGTTTCCCTGGTCAGGTAGGGGCCAAAGTCTTTTAACTTATACTGATTCCTTTTGGAATCTGACATTGTTCATGTTGTTGCAGGGTGGGGGCCCGGAAGCTGCTGCATCCTTGGCTGGTGGGTTGATTTCAGCTGCAGGGAGGTTGCTTTTCCAGTAGCGCAGGCAGGCCTGACCAGTAACCCACAGGCAGGAGGATGTGGGGACCAGCGCTTCAGCTATATTGCTTAGCAGTTAGAGCAGCCATTTTACCATGTCTGAGGCATCAGAGGCATCAGGGTTTTGTATTTTAACAGAGAGTGGTGCCACGTGTTCCATGTGCCAAGCATGTCTGACCTCGGGCGAGGGACCTCTGTGCGCTGGGTGCACTACTGTCCTACGCCGCCTTATGCAGCTGTCAGGTGCCACGCCTCAGTTGGATGGTCCAGTTTCCCCTGTGTCTTCAGACTCATCAGAGCAGGATACCCCCTCCAGGGGTTGCCAGGTCCATATTTGTCTTAGGGACAGCCCACGGATGGGTTCCTCCTTTGGACGTCCTGGACAGGGTGGCTCGGTTGGAGAGCATGGTCAGAGGCCTTTGTCAGCAGTGAGCAGCATTTAGGAATTCACAATCTAGCTCCGGCCAGTTGGGGAGGGTGTTATCCGGCAGCGGATCCAGGAAGAAGGCGGGCCGTTGGTGGGGGGCACCAGGAAACCCTTCAGAAGGACCCAATGGAACAGATTGAGGAGCTTATTCAGGCACCTCTCTATTGCTCGGCCGAAGCGGCAGCTAAAAAGGGGTAAACCCTACAAGCGTCAGAAGGTCAGGCAGGATTTTCCCAGGCTTGTGAATAAGCTTCCATCTCTTCCTAAGGTACTGGACGCCAAGTACCCCTTTCCAGAGGAGGTGGTCAAGGTTTGGTCTTCGTCACCTGAGGTATATGAACTGGTGTCAGGTCTGGCTCGGCACACCCTTATGCCTACTTCAGATAGTGTGGCCTAGAGAGACCCAGCGGATAGAAGGTTAGACCAGCTGGCCAGGCATGTTTTCTCCATGGTGGGGTCGGCCATGCCGCCAGCTTCCGCCACGTCCGTGGCTGCTACGGCAGGCAAGGTCTGTATGGCGCTTGAAGACGCATTTGCGACATGGAGGTTCGCGTTCCTCTGCACTTTGCTTAAACTCCTTCGCTATGGAGGTCTTCAGATACATTGTGCCAGCTATGGACAACTTGGTGTGTCTGGTGGCTAGGGGGCTTGCTTTGCTGGTCAACTTGCGACACATGGTCTGGCTGAAAAAGTGGACGGCCAACACTACTTTGAAAAAGACACTTTGCAGGGTTGTCATTTTGGTGAGCCTCTGGTCCGGCTTTCACAGAAACAAAAACTGAGGACCTTGTTTTACAGGCCGATGAATTTTTGTCCCTTCTGGAAGTTCAGAGGCTCAACAGACTACAGATGCGTCAAGGAGTTTGGGGTAAGGGAACCCATAGGGGGAAACCTAGACCCCAATGGACCAGCCGGCCCTAGCACTCAGCCATGCCCTATCAGAGTTGAAGGGGTGCCCTCATCCAATCGGCTGGTCGGACGGCTTCTGCAATATGCACCAGTGTGGAGCAAACGGATATCCAACGCCTAGGTCCAAGAAGTTGTTTCTTCTGGATACAAGACCAAGTTCTGGACCAGGCCTCCACACAGGTTTGTGGCATCCAAGCCTTCCCGCGTCATGGAAAGGACGGCCATGTGATAGAGCTCTTGATGGACCAGGAAGTTGTAGTACCTGTGCCCCCTTCAGAGTGGGGCTGTGGCTTCTACACAATACTGTTCATTATCCCTAAGATGGACGGGTCCACGTCCCAAAAGTCTGAACAGCTACATTCGGGTGCAGAAGTTCTGCATGGAATCTCTAAGGTCGGTCCCTGCAACAGGGAGATTTTCTGGCCATGGTGGACATAAAGGATGCTTATCTGCATGTCCTGATCTTCCCTAGTCACCAACAATACCTGCGCTTTGCGGTGGGTGCCCGACATTTCCAATTGTGCCACTGCCGTTTGAACTATCCACTGTCCCATGAGTGTTCACGAAGTTCTTGGCAGTGGTGATGGCACTCCTGAGAAGGCAGGGTATGCACATCACCCCATACTTGGAAGCCTTGCTCATCCGAGCCCCATCTCTGGCAGAGGCAGGGATGTTCGGGAGGTCTTGTCCACGCTGGAACTTTTCGGTCGGTGATCAACTACCCCAAGTCCCAGGTGGTTCCCTCTATGGTGGCTCTTCAGGTCGCATTGAGGATGCCGCTGACAGCCAAACATTTCATGATCAGGTGGGGCATGCATCGCCTTGGCCTGATGGTGTCTACCATTGAGGCAGTCCCCTATGTTCCACTCTAGGCCTGTACAAATGCTGTTCCTATCGAAAAGGCACAGGACTGTGCAGACGTTGGACCGTAGCTTCATCTTGATGGGCAATGCCCGGCGGTCCCTGAATTGGTGGCTGGACCAGCAGTCCAGTGGGTCACCATGACCACAGACGTCAGTCTGACATGTTGGGGTGGTGTTCTGGACAATCAGACGGTTTTGGGTCTCTGGGACCAGCGAGGGTGCCGTCCTCCACTCATTGGGTTGGAACTAAGGGCAATTCTGCTGGTTCTTAGGCATTGCTCTGCCCAGCTCCAGGACCTTCCGGTCAGGGTACAGTCGGACAATTCCACGGCTGTGGCCTACATAAACCACCAGGGGGGGGGGGGTAATAGGAGCTGGCAGGCATTCCAGGAAGTAAGTCGCATAATGAGGTGGACAGAATGCCGCGTTCTGTTCATCTTGGTGGTTCACATTCCAGGGGTGGAGAATCTGCAGACCTGTTATTTAAGCAGGGAGATGGTGGACCATGGGGAATGGTCTCTTCACCAGGACGTGCTTCAAGTCCTCTGGGTGGGGAGGGCCGGAGGAGGATCTCTTCACATCTCGGCCCAATTGGAATGTCCAGAGATTCGAGTCCAGGGTCTGAGACCCCCTAGCTGTGGCAGTTGCCAGGGTACAGCCTATTCTATGCATTCCCACCACTGCCACTTCTGGGTTGGGTGTTAAGGAGGTCATCTGCAAGCAGATTCCTATCATCCTGAT
This sequence comes from Gastrophryne carolinensis, assembly GCA_027917425.1. Taxonomy (NCBI): domain Eukaryota; kingdom Metazoa; phylum Chordata; class Amphibia; order Anura; family Microhylidae; genus Gastrophryne; species Gastrophryne carolinensis. Next base: position 168,803,289 of record CM051235.1, on the reverse strand, counting down.
CAAACCACACTGGCCCAGAAGGGTGTGGTTTGTGGATCTGGTCGGCCTGGCAGTAGAGCCCCCGTAGGGACTCCCCAACTGCCCAGATCTTTAGCAACAGGGTCCTCTGCGACACACCGAATCTCAAGTGCTGGTTTGGCTGTTGAGACCAGCATATGAGAAGAGAGGGGTTTGTCCACCGCAGTAATTTGGACTTTGATTCGAGCACGGAAACATAGAATTTACTATAGGACTTGGAGGGCCTCCGGGTCTTGGTGCAAATCGAAGGGCCACCCTTGTAGGAGGTTCTCAGAGTCCAAAATGTTGGAGTTCCTCCAGCAAGGCCTGCATGTGGGCCAACGGCCCAGCATCCTTAGAGGACCAAAACCCACCCTAAAGTCTATGAGACTCCAAGGCAGGTTTACTTGTTCCCCCCAGAGCATTCCAATCGGGGGTGTCCTACTGTGTGAAACCCCCCAGGTCGCAATAATACCGTTTTGTGAGTACTCACCTTTAAAACGGGTATTATGAGTGTGCCATACACTCCACTTCGATCTTCATGACATGTGGGTAATCTCCAGTAGAGGGCGAACTTCTGCAGAGATGAATATGCAAAAAAGAAAGCCCCCTCCCGGTCCATATATACCTGGGACCTCCCACCAATTTCCCAGTGTACAAAAGCAGTAAGGGGACCAGGAAGAACCAATTATAACCTTAACAATCAAAACCAATGGTTCACCATATAAAAGCCCCAGAATACCTGAAAAAAAGGGGTGGGGCGAAGTGGAGTGTATGGCACACTCATAATACCCGTTTTAAAGGTGAGTACTCACAAAACGGTATTATTCTAAGTGTGCCATACACTCCACTTCGATCTTCATGACATGTGGGACATCCAATAGCAGTGTCCGTCATGGGTGGGAACCAGAAACAGTAAAGAATGTACCAACTCAAACCACTGCAGCTTGCAGAACCTTGCGGCCAAAAACAGCATCCGCTGAAGCCCACACATCAACCTTGTAAAACTTGGAAAAAGTATGAACGGAAGACCAAGTAGCAGCCTTACAAACTTGTTCAACAGAAGCCTTGTGCTGAAAAGCCCAGGACGCACCAACCGCACGAGTAGAGTGTGCAGTGACCTTAAAAGGGGGAGTCCTCCCCTTAGCAGAATATGCCCCAACAATGGCCTGACAAATCCATTTGCTAATCGTAGACTTAGCAGGCGCCAAACCTTTCCTGGGCCCGCAGGGCACACGAAAAAAGCGTCCGTCGTGCGGAAGGAAGAAGTAGTCACCAAATAGTACTTCACACAGCGAACAATATCCAAATTGTGCAGAACCCTCTCCTTGTCATTGTTAGGCTTAGGACACAAGGAAGGGAGAACAATATCCTGATTGAGGTGGAAAGCAGACACCACCTTAGGAAGAAAATCCGGCTTAAAACGAAAAACCACCTTATCCTGGTGTCTCTCAAAGTAAGGGGCCTGAATCGACAGAGCCGCCAACTCAGAGACACGCCGAACAGAGGTAATAGCCACCAAGAAAGCAACCTTCTGAGTGAGAACCGAAAGAGCAATATCCTGTAGCGGCTCAAAAGGAGGACCCTGCAGAGCCGAAAGAACCAAATTCAAATCCCAAACAGGAACCACAGCCTTCCGAGGGGGCCGCACATGCGCGACCCCTTGGAAAAAGGTCTTAACCAGCGGGTGTAAGGCAAAAGACCTCTGGAAGAAAACCGACAGAGCAGAAACCTGTCCTTTCAAAGTACTAAGCTGGAACCCAAGATCCAGATTATGCTGAAGAAACTCCAAAATCCTGGGTATCGAAAACACCCTGCAAGGCAAGGCCCTAGCCTCACACCAATCAATATAGGACCTCCAAGTCCTATAGTAAATGCCAGAAGAGGACCGCTTCCTAGCCCTAATCAAGGTCCGAACAACAGCCTCAGACAAACCTTCCTCTTTCAAAATGAAGGTTTCAGCAGCCAAGCCGTCAAAGCCAGCGTTTGTAAATTGGGGTAAAGTACTTGACCCTGAGATAGCAGATCCGGCAACAAGGGAAGCCGGTACTGATCTACGGCCAGCCTTAAACGTCTGCGTACCAAACCCTTCTTGGCCACCTTGGTGCCCCTTCTAGAACCAGTTTGCGAACTACCTTGCCCAGTATGGAGACGGGCGGAAACAGGTACAGAAACCCCAGATTCTTCCAAGATGGGGGTGTGAGCCTCCTGAGGACCCCACACCCCGCTGAACTGATTACTTTTCCAATAACCTCCCCAGCCCGACAGGCTGGCATCCGTGGTAACCGTCTCCCAACAAGGAACCAGAAAGGATCTGCCCTTCAACGGGTTGCTTGATTCCAGCCACCACCGAAGGGACTGCCGAACCCTGGGAGACATCCTGAAAGGTTGATCCAATGACTGCGGACACCTGTCCCAATGCGTCAATAGGTGAAGTTGAAGAGATCTCACGTGAAACTGTGCAAACGGTACCGCCTCGAAGGAGGATACCATCAAGCCCACCAGTTTCATCCCCTGTCGGATAGAGGGACAAGGACTGGCCAGAAGAAGGCGGATCAGACCCTGAATCCCCTGCACCTTGGTCTGGGGCAGAAACACTCTGGCCAGAATGGTATCCAGATTCATGCCCAGAAATGAAATCGCACGAGACGGAGAGAGAGATTTGGGGCGGTTGATCACCCACCCGAACCTCTCCAGGGTCGACACCACCTGGTGGGTGTCCAGCTCCGCCTGACGGAGGGAAGAAGCTGAGATCAACAGGTCGTCCAGATAAGGCACAATGCAAATGCCCTGAGCTCTGAGCAGAGCCATTATTCCCGCCAAGACCTTGGTGAAGACCCTCGGCGCAGAGGTCCGAAGGGAAGAGCTACCAACTGAAAATGTTGATCCTCCACCGCAAACCGGAGGAATCTCTGATGTGCCTGAAAAATCGGAACATGCAGATACGCATCCTTGATGTCTATGGATGTCATAAAATCCCCTTGGCGAAGGGAATTGATAGCCGAGCGCAGAGTCTCCATGTGGAACTTTTTTGGCTCTGATAAACCTGTTGAGAACCTTGAGATCTAGAATGGGTCTCACCGAACCCTCCTTTTTGGGAACCGTGAAAATGTTGGAGTAGTAACCCCTGCCTCTCTCCGACGGAGGCACCGGGCATATAACCCCCATGTCCAGAAGGTTTTTCACTGCTAACAGGAGCCCCTGTGCAGCCTGAGGGTCCGAGGGCACCCGAGACCTTAAGAATCTTGGGGGCGGCCAGTACTCGAACTCCAGTTTGTACCCGGAGGAGACCACTACCAAGATTCAATTTTCTGTGACCACCCGGGCCCAGACCTGGAAGAAGAGCCGCAGCCCCTTCATTGCTGAGCCGGTTTAACGATAGGCTTGGGCTTGGAACCCCAGGCAGCCGCAGGACGTGCCCGACCTCTGCCCCTGTTCCAGGACGAGCCCCTGACACCCGAGAAGGCCAAACCCCTAGCAGCTCTGGCCCCTCGAAAGGAAGGAGTGAACGAGCCAGCCCCCCGAAAGGGGCGGCGCTGTTTCTTCCACTGAGGTAACTTACCTCCTTTAGCAACAGCATCCAATTTATCTCCAAACAGCCGCGTACCCAAGAAGGGAAGAGCTGTGAACGACTTCTTGGCCCCAACGTCCGCCGTCCACTGGTGGAGCCAGACCAAGCTGCGCATAGCCACCAGTAAGGCTGAAGTCCTACTACACACGACAATAGAATCTTCCATAGCAGCCATGACAAAATCCATGAACAATTCGCATCTCTTAAGGATAGTGAACTCAGCGCAAGCTGGATCAAATTGAGCGTTATTCAGCCAGTCCCTGATAAGAGACCTGGTAGCAAGCGACACCAGGGCAGATGCACAAACAGGCCGCAGGGCCGAGCCCACGCTGGCAAATGCGTGGCATGCCATCTGATCAAGGCGCTTATCCTCACCATCCTTAAGGGAGGTGGCGTTAGGGGTGTTCAGCACAGAAGAGTTGGTCAAACCTAAAACTGGCGCGTCAACCTCGGGAGGAGAAGACCAGCGCTTAACCGCCTCCACCGGGAAAGGATACTTCTTATCCCATCCCTGAGGAACACCAGGAAGCCGACTGGGCCTCTCCTATTCTCTAAGGATCAGCACAACAAAGTGACCCTGGGTAGGGAATTCCAGACGGGGCTTGCGGACCCCAAAAAATTCCCCCTTCATGAGAGGGGGCGGTTCAATATCCAACAACTCCAATAGATGTGACAAAACAGTGGCCGTATCTACGGCATCCCCCAGCGCCTGCCCGACATCGGCATCCCCACGACTGAACATAGTCAGTCTCTGTTTCCTGATACAATTCCCCCTTCTAATGGGGAATAATCTGACAAATCAACGAAATCGTTGTCAACATCCCACAAGGGCTGGGCCGATGACAAATGTCTCTTTTTAGCCTGGGCCTTCTTGCCCACCGTGCTAGCAATAATTTTCTCGATGCTGGCCAACCTAGCCCAAACATCAGAGTGCGACTCCCCGCTGGCACCAATGTCACTTGGGGTACGGATAAGGCAGGGAGGGGAAGGCGATGAAGCAGGTACCAGACTGCCGCGTTATGGCCTTTTGTGCGCATGGTATACAGATCAGCACATTATCCCCCGTAAGGGATACCCCACACCCCACACATGGCCCGGATTGTCCCAGAGGGAGCCCGAGCCCAGTATCCCACGGAGCCTCCATATGGTGATTTTTGTGGTCAGACCGCAGGGAATTTACGCCTAAGCAACCCGGGATGCCCCTTAAAAGTCCCGGTGGGAGGATTTGAGGTGATCAAACTTACACTAGGGACCCCAGGACCAGGAGGAACCCCTTAATATGCACAAATACAATGCAATCTGTAACACACAAACAGGCAACATAAGTGCAATCCTACATATATAAGGCAATAACACATACATAATTGTATATATATATATATATATATATATATATATATATATATATAAATATATATATACATATCTATATCCCAGCTCCAGACATGCGTAACCAAAACAAATATACACACACACATGCCTGCAATCAGTGGGGGCCCCCCGCTAGAGAGGGGCCCCCACATAAGCTAAGGAAGTGGCCATCCGGCCCTTACCACCAGGAGCGCAGCTCAGAGACATCATCTAAAATGGCCCCCGAGAAGTGCCTCATGTAGAAAGACAGGAAGAGAAGGGGGAGTGCGGGCCAGCGCAGAACGCGCGCTTGCCAGGCCACGCCCCCCCTCCCAGCAACGCGGATCCCCAGGAGTGAGCCACAGAATCGCGCCAAAGAAGGGTGCGGGGCTACCGCGGCCGCGCCGAGAGCCCAGCCCTGCCCCCTCCCTGAACACAGCCTGAGGGGGAGAAGCTCCCCCAGGCTAAAGCAAAGCACCAGATATGGTCCCTGAAGTGAAAAACATCCTGTCAGTCACACACACACACACCGTGAAACTCACACACCCACACACACAGGGGCATAGGAGAATAAAACCGAATTAACGGCCAGGCAACCCCCCCCCCCCCTGGAGGGGAGTAAGGGACCCAGAAGGGGGGGAACCCAGCCAGAATCCGGCCCTAAGCATAGAGGGACGAGGAATCCCACACCAGGATCACCAAAACCTGGATAACCGCCTACCCCATAGTGAGGTCTCACGGTGGAGCAGTGCTCCTTCCGCACCCATAGGGTGCTGCCTACCTTCACCAGGACCCGCAGCCTAAGCTGGGAGGCTCAAATAGGGGCAATTTAGAAAGGGTCCTGGCAGCAATAGGGAAAATAAATGACCGGGCGTGAGCCCGCCTTACCTGTAAGTAAAGAAGTCTTCATCTTCTGTCTTGTCACCTTCCCTGCAGAGAAGGAACTGGGAAATTGGTTGGAGGTCCCAGGTATATATGGACCGGGAGGGGCTTTCTTTTTTGCATATTCATCTCTGCAGAAGTTTGTCCTCTACTGCAGATTACCCACATGTCATAAAGATCGAAGTGGAGTGTATGTCACACTTAGAATAAAACTCACTTTTGTTTCCCGGCCCAATGGCGTATGCACGAGCAGCAGTCTCATCCCCGCTATCCCTTTAGCAGGGCGAGTGCCTGTGCCAGGCATTTGTGAATGATCAGCGCGGGCATGTTCCCTGTTAGAGGATAGAGGGGCATGCGCTCGTCAGCACGCTGACTGTAGGCTGGGCATGCATTGTAGGACTGGGAAGAGGTGAGTTTGTTCAGGGAACCTGGGGGGCACCCCTGATCGCAGTGCCCCAGGGGCAAGGACCAAAACCAAGGACAGTCAAAATCCTGGGTTTTTGTCCATTTCAAAGGCCAGGTGTCGTCCTTGTCCATTTTTTGCCACTGGACCATCGCGGAGCATAGGTTAGTCCACATATTATGCAGGAAGCGGCGCATGTTCGGCTTCTGTGGTGGTCGATAGTCCCACCCTGGGATCTTAATCTGGTCCTTTCAGTGCTTCAGGAGCCCCCTTTGAACCCATGGTGGAGGCTTCTCATGCCGTTTACCTCCATCCGGTGGTTTTTGGAGTTGGCAGCTTTTGATCAGCTTACCCTTTTTGGTGCCGTATTTCATGTCAAGCAGTTATTATGTGCATTATGTGCAGGTTAGCGTTTCTCCCCTCCCAGGGATGTGGTTGTACTGCTTTTAATTAACTGAGGATAATCTGCCACAGCCTGCCCTATATTGACTGGGAGGAGCTATTTTTTTTCCCTTGCAGTCCCCGCCTATGGCTGAGATTAAGTAGGGGGGTCCAGGTGACCCTATTATGAAATTAGTGACCGTCCCTGAATCTGATTCTCCTGCTCCTCTAATATGCCCAACCCCCATTTTAGATCTAGTATGCAACCAACAATATCCCGACAGTGCAAATCACACATTGATTCGCTTAATAATAATGTTCTACAAATTATTGGCCTGGAAGAGCTATTTCACTTGCATTAGAGCTGCTCCCACAATATCTTTTTTTTTCAAAAATAACGGTTGTGCATCTTGTCCTTTGTTGTTTCGTTTTCAGAAGAGTTAATATGTAGTGAGGTGTTTTTTAGGTTCGTTTGAAGTCCAGCACTTGAGGGTCTCCTGCCAGAGCAGCACCTCTACAATGCTTACAGCGCTGGGCCCCTGTTACCTATACAGCACAACACTGTGTATGGGGGGAAGGTGAGGACAGGCAGGATCATGCAGGAAGCCCAGCAGACCTGTCAGACAGGATTCTCACACTCAGGATGGTATCCAAGGTGATGTCATGGCGTTACAATGCAGACACGAGGCTGGTTCAGTGCCAGCGCAGAGCATTGCACTCTACTTCCTGCCTGGGGCTGTCTGACATTAATATCATTATCAATGGGCAGCTACACTGCTTTAACGGAAGAGGAAATTAACTTTATAAATAACTCCTGCATGCCAAGCCTCTGACCTGGGACAGGTGTACACAGAGTAACTGCACACTGTACCCTCATGATCTCCTTCTGCTTATTGTGTTGTAGTAGTGTTCTTCCCCTAGTGTTCAGTGTGTGGTTATACACCAGCTGTCATGCTGCACACTGACCACTGGAGGGAGCACTCTGCCATCATGAGCTGTGTCTGTTTGTAGAGGTGTGCTCTCTCTAGTGTTCAGTGTGTGGTTATACACCAGCTGTCATGCTGCACACTGACCACTGGAGGGAGCACTCTGCCATCATGAGCTGTGCTCTCTCTAGTGTTCAGTGTGTGGTTATACACCAGCTGTCATGCTGCACACTGACCACTGGAGGGAGCACTCTGCCATCATGAGCTGTGCTCTCTCTAGTGTTCAGTGTGTGGTTATACACCAGCTGTCATGCTGCACACTGACCACTGGAGGGAGCACTCTGCCATCATGAGCTGTGCTCTCTCTAGTGTTCAGTGTGTGGTATTGTACCTGCTGTCATGCTGCACACTGACCACTGGAGGGAGCACACTGTCATCATGAGCTGTGTCTGTTTGTAGAGGTGTGCTCTCTCTAGTGTTCAGTGTGTGGTTATACACCAGCTGTCATGCTGCACACTGACCACTGGAGGGAGCACTCTGCCATTATGAGCTGTTTCTGTTTGTAGAGGTGTGCTCTCCCTCTAGTGTTCATTGTGTTGTATTATACTTGCTGTCATGCTGCACACTGACCACTGGAGGGAGCATTCTGCCATCATGAGCTGTTTCTGTTTAGTGTGTTGTAGGAGTGTGCTCCCTCTAGTGTTCTGATGTAGTCACGTTTATTTTACAGCAGATACATCTGATTAAGCACTTATTCACACCTGTCCGATACCACGTGTCTTTCAGATGCAACGGTACCGCTAAAATATCCATCAGTGGCACCTTTCACACCCCTTGTGGACGCAAAAATCCGGCTTCTGGCTGCAAATGCATCCCATTAAACAGGGATATTTCTAAATCGCAGACGCAAATGCAAACAAAAACAAGGACAAGACACACGAAGCAAAAAGAAATGCATGCGGCAAAAGTAACTAGACAGGTGTGAGCGTAGCTTAACCTAACCCTGCCCCGTGCTATTTTGGCTGGAGTTGGGCATTAAAAAACATATTAATAGGGCAAAAAATGTTTCTAAGGATCATCGTCATATTATAAATAAACAAATTCCGTTTACAGTATTACACCCACTGTCACATTGCAAACTGACCACTAGATGGAGCACACCGGCATGAGCACCATTAGCTTTGTGTGTTGTAGTAGTGTGTTCAGTGGTGTTTACTCTCATGTTGCGCACTGACTACTAGAGAAAGCACACTGCACCATTATGAGCTCCCTTTGCTTAAGGATGTTGTAGTGTTTAGTCTGTGGTATTACACCCACTGTCACATGACACATTGACCATTAGAGGGAGCATTCTGGACCAACATGAGCTCCTTAGGCTTAGTGTGTTGTAGGAGTGTGCTCTCTCTAGTATTCAGTGTGTGGTATTGCACCTGCTGTCACACTGCACACTGACCACTAGAGGGAGCGCACTGCCATCATGAGTAATGTTGGGTGAACTCCTAGAAGTTCAGGTTCGGCAAGTTCAGCAAAAATTTGAACAAAAGTTTGGTCCAGTTACCCGAACTTGAGCCTCTGTCAAGTGGCCCCCCAGAGGCAAAATCACGACCAAGACTGTAAAAAAGAAATGTGGGGGCACTGTGAACTAATGAGTGTGCAGCAGGACGCGGTCCCGCTATGCTGTTGGTGGTTGGTATTCTTTCCACTGTCAAATTGGCTACAACCAGGGTTTAGGAAGATGGCCGCTGCTCCCATGAGTGAGGACACTGGCAGCACTTCTAGCACCTGATACCATTGTCCTTACTCATGGGAGCGTCGGCCATCTTTCTGAAGCCCTGGCCGTAGCCTATTTGAAAGAACGCCAAACATCGCCTGAAGCTGCACACTTTAGGCTCAGGTCAAACACAGAACATTGAAACAGACTTCTGACTGAAGTCCCTGTTTGGGGATTGGGAACCCAAACCTGCACAATTCGGTATGACCCTGAACTTTGTGGTTCGGGTTTGCCCAACACTAACCATGAGCTCTTTCTGCGTTGTGTATAAGTTGGGCTGTGGAGTAAATAGGGATTAGCACAGTGAAGTCACAGAGACTTATCAGCACTGTAAGGTATTGTGTATGTGGGACATCCTGATTCCACTGCTCCCCAACCCTGCAGTGACGAGATTATGCCTATCCCCCAATGTGGTCTCTACTTAAAGTACTTACAACAAAAAGGTTGTTGGGTGCAGGCATACCCCAACTTAATTATGTAAAAGGCATTTGAGGCATACTGATCTGTCAGCAGAATGGCCTCTGATCTTCAGCTGGCAGGCGCAGAAGGGGAAGGGCATTGCACACCGTGTTCAGGTGTATCCCTGCCCGTCATGTGTTTGCATTCCATTCAGCTGTGTCCCATTTTCCACTGTTGCGCAATCAGCTGCATGAGCTAATGAACAAAACAACCTGGCCCGAGTCTCTGCGCTGCACCAGTAGGGCCTCCTTAATTCTCATCAGGTCCTAGAAGCCCGATTACTTGCAAACCATTCATGAGTGTTGGAAGTAATTTCCTCTTAAAGGAACAGCATCCCTATTATGCTCAGGAGGACTATGACAATGATCCGGCCATGGCACCTACAGCGCGGGAAATAGGTGAGTTGATCAGGCGACCCCCAGCATTTTACACAGAGGGGCATCCCAATTCAGGATCCCCATAAAGAGGTAGATCACCGCCCCAAGAGTCTCATAGACTCGCAAGGGGTGGTTGTTTCTCTTTAAGAAAGAACTTTCATATGGTTTTCCTACACCAGAGATGTCCATCTCTGGTCACCACAGACAGGAAGTCAGGTGAAAACCCCCAAAAATGGGGTCACCAACAGCACTTACCCAAAGGGGACTTGATCCAGTGCAGCTCAAGTTTCACACACTGCAAGTCTTCTTGACTTTGATCACCAGCTCCAGGGCATACTCCTGCTTCCAGACATGAGGGAGCAAGCTGACTGGAAGTAAGAACATCTAGACCAGCGGTCCCTAACCTTTCTTACCACGAGAGCCACATTTGGCACTGAAAGATGGCAGCAAGCCACCTTCAACATGAACAGATCGTAGAAGAGAGAAAGGAGCATGGATTCCCCCAGGGCCCTCAAAAATTAATAGATATAGTGCTCACTGGTACCCCAGCCCATTAAATACTTATCCACTAGAATCTGGCAAGCCAAGAGGCATGCCAACCTACCACAATCTGTATTCCATCAGCTTCCATCCTCTGTGCTTCACTGGAAATTGACACAAGTGTGCCTTAAAAGACTGGGGGAGCAGACATGTTTCTCTGCCTGTTCATCTCTGCATTAACCACAGGTAGGGTACTAGGGCCGGCGTCAGCACCCTCTGGGGGGGGGGCCCACTGACAGGGCTGGCCTTTGGGGGGTGCACGGCGGCAGACTGGGAGGGCACAGCCACAGCTGGTGCCCACATATCCTCGAATGGCGGGGGTTCCACACAATGGGGCATCTCGATTTAGATTCCAGGGGAGGAAGTGCTGGTTTCCTATTCCTGGAGCATCCCAATCTGTGAAACCCCTGGGGTCACTCGCATACCCACTATGCAAGCAATTCTACCCCTCAGTTTTGGTCCACTCTACAGGGGCATCTCAATTTGGGATGCCCCTGTTTGTGAAAGAACCCCCCTGGTTTGGCCGTTAACTCAGACTGGCGATCCCACAGTGTATTCACCAGTTTGAGGAAAATAATGACTCTAGTTTTGGTCCAAATACCATGGTCCTTAGGGGACATCCAGATTTGGGACGGCACCACAAAGGGGTCCACTGAGACCATACCGCCCAAGGGCCCACATAAATCTAGAGCCGGCCCTGTAAGGTACTGACCCTGGGCACCACGTAGCAATCCACAAGCCACACAGTAAGGGTATGAGCTACAGGTTGGGGTCCCCTGATCTAGACTGTCCCCAGTGCACCACAGGTCACCCTGCAAAATGACCTTTCCCTTGCCAAATCCTAAGCTGCTCGTATTGGGTGGAGATGAGGCTTGGCTCTAGGGAGCGCCCAAAGCTCTCCACCCTTTGTGAATCCACAGGTAAAGCAGAACAAAGCCCTCAGCAAAAGGTTCCAGGGACGGCTGCTGTCCTCCTGGGGCATCCCAAATCAGCTACATCTTGGCTCCCAGGAAACACCGACAGCCATATCCCAAGCATTTTTGGGCTTTGCGCGGCCTTTCAGATAAGCTGGGGGCAGAAGTGCACGCTGCTGGGGATGTGGCTGCTTCGAGTATTACATTTACACAGCACATGGCTCTGATTGGATGAGACACCATGCATGCGGTGACTGGGGAAAGGTGAGTTTGTATGGGTGATCTAAGGGGTTTCACTCAGTAAGGCATCCCAAATCGTGATGCCCCAGGGAAGGAACAAAACCCTGGGTAGTCAAAATCCCTGGTCCTCTGTCCAGTGTTGGGTAAATCTCTTCAACCTGCCTCCCTCCCGTGGCGTCATCTACTTTAAAGAGCGCTGGTGAAGCTGTTTGCAGAGTATTAAAGAGGAACTCCCCCCTCCCCCTCTTTATTATGCAGCAGCTGGGCATCCATGAACGTGCTTCCCTGCAGTGCAACGCCGCTGCTATAAAAAACAATCGTCCACCCGGATACTCGCCTCTTCCAGGTTATGCTCCCATGTGACAGCCATAGAAGGATCCCAGAAGAGGTTAGGACCTGTGCGGCCATTTTTTTTTTTTATAGCGGTGGTGATGCACAGTGGGGAAGCCTGATCTGGGCTGCCCCGCTGCTACATAATAAAGAGGGACTATGGTTATTTGACTATATGGTCAACTGACAATAAACCTGCCGTGGTGACTTTTCCTCTTATCTCAGTGCATTGCTATGTAATTATGGCTTGTAAATTCTAACCTCATCTTGGGATCTGGGTGACACTTCTGTTTCCTGTTTATCATGTACCAGGCACCGGACACACCCGGCCCGTGCCGCAGCCACCACATGATCAGGGCATTGCTGCCATGTAACACAATGTAACCAGCCCTGGATAAATAAACATGTACCCAGTCATACCACACCTGAGCTCCTCTCTGCCAACCAGCGAAGGTTAGGGGCATCTGTGGACAATATTCATTATTGACCTAAACAACCCTGACAACTCTGTGTCAGGCAGGGTCCTGGTCCACAGGGGCATTAAACTCACCTTAACTTCCCCAAGCCATCAATGAGCCCTACATACCACGTCATCAGTGAGCTAGTTCCTAGTGAAAGCATTGTTTGCTTCGCCGCAGTGTGCAGCTATTTACTGTCCTGCATCATACAGAGTGCCATGCTTTCAAAGTATTCTGAAATGTAGAGACATAAAAATTGTGATGCCCCTCAGATGATTGTTAAAGCAGACCAATCACTCCCCACTGCCACCCCTGGAGTACAAAATACTCCAGGGCCAGCCGGCTAAGTGTCCCTGGGGCAGAAATGCCCTGTAACCAGCGCAGTGCCCAATATGTTTGAGATTTTTTTTTAACATTTATGGCCATTGTATGCTTCTGCACACATAGCAATATTTCCTCCACATTTAACCCTTCTGTGCAGTGATACCTGGAGCGGTCACTCCATATATGCTGCGCCAGTCACCTTTATATCATGATTCAGTTGACACTCAGGGCTTTCCTGTTGAATTAACTTATGGTCTCTGTAAAACTGTGCTATGACTTAATGACCCACTGCTGCCCACACATTTGGCATGACCCTTCATTAGAAACGCACTACAGAATATGTTGACTATTAAATAGAATTCTCTTTAGTATGGTAGTGGCATTCCAGGAATAACAACCCTGAGAGAAATAAGCCAATGAAATATTAACGCTGCTGCTTTTACTGTGGTCATATTACAGGCCACCTGGTACAGATGGATTTCCCACCTAGATTCAGAATACCAATTCTTCTAACTACATGATCACAAAGCAAAGACTGTGTATCTGGGAGCTTATTTACAAGATCTGGTGCTGTTACCCATAGCAACCGCATCCCACATTCTGATTCATAATTTAACCAATCAGAGAGCAGATAGCTCCTATTCGCTCTACTGCTGAAATGTCATGGATTTACCCCCATTGGAATGATTTGCTCACAGTTGCACCAACACACCCACCCCCTTATAATTTGCCTGAACACCCCCCCCACCCCAGGGCCGGCTCCAGGTTTATGTGGGCCCTTGGGCGGCATGGCCTCAGTGGGGCCCTTTGTGGTGAAGAGTCGTGTCACATCACTGAGGGACGTCCCAAATCTGGATGCCCCCTAAGGATCATGCTATTTGGACCCAAACTCTAGTTTTGGTCTATTTTGAAGCGCACCAAACCCCTTTAAACCAGTTTGAGTTAATGGCCAAACCAGGGGGGGGGGAGGTTCTTTCACAAACAGACGCATTCCAAATTGAGATGCCCCTGTAAAGCTGACCAAAACCCAGGGGTGGAATTGCTTGCATAGTGGGTATGCCAGCGATCCCAGGGGGTTTCACACAGTAGGGTATCACAGATTGGAATGCTCTAGGGATAGGAAATCAGCTGGGGTGGGTAAGTTAAAAGCAGGAACAAAACCCAGCACTTCCTCCCATGGAATCTAAATCGAGATGCCCCGTTGTGTGGAACCCTGCCATTCGAGGAGATGTGGGCACCAGCTGTGGCAGTGCCACCCCAGTTAAGCATCGCCGCACACCACAAAAGCTGGCCTTGTCAGTGGGCCCCCCCGAGGGTTGGGGCCCCGGCAGCTGCCCCACCTTGCCGGGTGCTGGCCCTGCACCCTTCCTTGTGATTTGCCCCAGTACAACTATTCCTTTATGGTTTCCCGTGGCACTCCAGTACCCTCATGATTTGCCCCAGCACACCCATCCCCTTATGATTTGCCCCAGCACACCCAACCCCTTATGATTTGCCCCAGCACACCCATCCCCTTATGATTTCCTCCAGCACACCCAACCCCTTATGATTTCCCCCAGCACACCCAACCCCTTATGATTTCCCCCAGCACACCCAACCCTTTATGATTTTCTCCAGCACACCCAACCCCTTATGGTTTTCCCCAGCGCACCCATCCCCTTATGATTTTCCCTGCGATTTGCCCCAGCACAGCCCACCCTCTTTTTCTTTCCACCCTTCTCTAACCTTCCTATTGGGGATCTGCCCCAGTCACCCCGTTTGTCAGGCACAGCTGCTCGTTCTGCCCCCGCCTGTTATTACCCCGGGTCCTCTGCGCCTCCGCTGACAGCTGACGGCAGCAGGGGGCGGGGCTTGGAGCCGGTGACATCACGGGGCAGCTGGCGGCCGGGGATCAGTCAGGCTGGCGGCGGCCATGGGGAAGGTGCAGCTCTTTGAAATCAGCTTGTTGGAGAGTCGGGTGATCTTCAGTCCTGGCGAGGCGCTCTGCGGAACCGTCACCCTCCGGACCGGAGCCCCCCTCCACTACAAAGGTGGGTGCAACCCTCCTGCAGCACCCATGGGTGCCTCCTCTTCACCCCGCGACTCCTCTCCTTGTTAACCATGTGATCGCGTAGGCACTACAAGCCCCAGCATGTCTTGGACAGCTCGGGTGGCGCGTAGGGACCAGGGTGACTCAGCACCCCCCCTCTCTCATCTCTCCGAAGAGGTTCGGGTCCGGGCACCTTTGCCGTCCCATCCTGGGGGACGAAGTTTGCCTGGGTTTTTGTGTGTCTGTTTGATAATGTACCACAGTCTCCTGTAACATTGTGTGACAGCCTGGTACCAGACCCCTGTAATTTGGGGGTACTGCACTGGTAACATGGGGTCATACACTGGTCACCATCTCCTGTAACATTGGGGGGGTCAGGGTCTGGTCGCCATCTCCTGTAACATTGGGGGGGTCAGGGTCTGGTCACCATCTCCTGTAACATTGGGGGGGGGGTCAGGGTCTGGTCACCATCTCCTGTAACATTGGGGGGGGGTCAGGGTCTGGTCACCATCTCCTGTAACATTGGGGGGGGTCGGGGTCTGGTCACCATCTCCTGTAACATTGGGGGGGTCAGGGTCGGGTCACCATCTCCTGTAACATTGGGGGGGGGGCAGGGTTTGGTCACCATCCCCTGTAACATTGGGGGGGGGGGTCAGGGTCTGCTCACCATCTCCTTTAACATTGGGGGGGGGGTGTCAGGGTCTGGTCACCATCTCCTGTAACATTGGGGGGGGGGGGGGGTGTCAGGGTCTGGTCACCATCTCCTGTAACATTGGGGGGGGGGGTGTCAGGGTCTGGTCACCATCTCCTTTAACATTGGGGGGGGGGGGTGTCAGGGTCTGGTCACCGTCTCCTTTAACATTGGGGGGGGGTGTCAGGGTCTGGTCACCATCTCCTTTAACATTGGGGGGGGGTGTCAGGGTCTGGTCACCATCTCCTTTAACATTGGGGGGGGGGGTGTCAGGGTCTGGTCACCGTCTCCTTTAACATTGGGGGGGGGTGTCAGGGTCTGGTCACCATCTCCTGTAACATTGGGGGGGGGGGGTGTGTCAGGGTCTGGTCACCATCTCCTTTAACATTGGGGGGGGGGTGTCAGGGTCTGGTCACCGTCTCCTTTAACATTGGGGGGGGGTGTCAGGGTCTGGTCACCATCTCCTTTAACATTGGGGGGGGGGGTGTCAGGGTCTGGTCACCATCTCCTTTAACATTGGGGGGGGGGGGTGTCAGGGTCTGGTCACCGTCTCCTTTAACATTGGGGGGGGGGTGTCAGGGTCTGGTCACCATCTCCTTTAACATTGGGGGGGGAGGTGTCAGGGTCTGGTCACCATCTCCTTTAACATTGGGGGGGGGGTGTCAGGGTCTGGTCACCGTCTCCTTTAACATTGGGGGGGGGGTGTCAGGGTCTGGTCACCATCTCCTTTAACATTGGGGGGGGGGGGGGTGTCAGGGTCTGGTCACCATCTCCTGTAACATTGGGGGGGGGGGTGTCAGGGTCTGGTCACCATCTCCTGTAACATTGGGGGGGGGGTGTCAGGGTCTGGTCACCATCTCCTGTAACATTGGGGGGGGGGTGTCAGGGTCTGGTCACCATCTCCTGTAACATTGGGGGGGGGGGTGTCAGGGTCTGGTCACCATCTCCTGTAACATTGGGGGGGGGGTGTCAGGGTCTGGTCACCATCTCCTGTAACATTGGGGGGGGGGGTCAGGGTCTGGTCACCATCTCCTGTAACATTGGGGGGGGGTCAGGGTCTGGTCACCATCTCCTGTAACATTGGGGGGGGTCAGGGTCTGGTCACCATCTCCTGTAACATTGGGGGGGAGGGGGTCATGGTAAGGATCTCCTGTAAAATTGGGGAGGTCAGGATCTGATAGCGGTCTCCAGGAACATTGGGGGGATCAGGGTCTGGTAGCGGTCTCCTGTAACATCAGGGGGTGTCAGGGTCTGGTAGCGGTCTCCTGTAACACTGGGGGGGGGGTCAGGGTCTGGTAGCGGTCTCCTGTAACATTACAGGGAGTCTTCTGTAACATAAGAAACTGTCTCTAGGAGCAGTCCCCTTTCATGTTATGACATAATGCAGCCCCTAGTAACACCTCTTCTGTGGCATGCTAGCAGTCCCTGGTCGCGCTCTGCCGACAGCATAGCACCAAAATGGTCTACAAAAAGGTGCAGGCAAAGCGGTCTCTGGTGACACTCTATGGTAGCATGGCTCAGTCTCTGGTGACACTCTATGGTAGCATGGCACGGTCTCTGGTGACACATATATGGTAGCATGGCACAGTCTCTGGTGACACTCTATGGTAGCATGGCTCAGTCTCTGGTGACACTCTATGGTAGCATGGCTCAGTCTCTGGTGACACTCTATGGTAGCATGGCACGGTCTCTGGTGACACAGATATGGTAGCATGGTGCGGTTTCTGGTGACATTCTATGGTCGCATGGCTCAGTCTCTGGTGACACATATATGGTAGCATGGCGCAGTCTCTGGTGACACAGATATGGTAGCATGGTGCGGTTTTTGGTGACATTCTATGGTCGCATGGCTCAGTCTCTGGTGACACTCTATGGCAGCATGGCACAGTCTCTGGTGACACAGATATGGTAGCATGGTGCGGTTTCTGGTGACACTCTATGGTAGCATGGTGCGGTTTTTGGTGACATTCTATGGTCGCATGGCTCAGTCTCTGGTGACACTCTATGGTAGCATGGCACAGTCTCTGGTGACACAGATATGGTAGCATGGTGCGGTTTCTGGTGACATTCTATGGTCGCATGGCTCAGTCTCTGGTGACACAGATATGGTAGCATGGCACAGTCTCTGGTTACACTCTATGGTAGCATGGCTCAGTCTTTGGTGACACAGATATGGTAGCATGGCACAGTCTCTGGTGACACTCTATGGTAGCATGGCTCAGTCTTTGGTGACACAGATATGGTAGCATGGCGCGGTCTCTGGTGACACTCTATGGTAGCATGGCACAGTCTCTTGTGACACAGATATGGTAGCATGGCTCAGTCTCTGGTGACACTCTATGGTAGCATGGCTCAGTCTTTGGTGACACAGATATGGTAGCATGGCATGGTCTATGGTGACACAGATATGGTAGCTTGGCACGGTCTATGGCGAGGCACTCTATGGCAGCATGGCTCAGTCTCTGGTGACACAGATATGTTAGCATGGTGCGGTTTCTGGTGAAACTCTATGGTAGCATGGCTCAGTCTCTGGTGACACTCTATGGTAGCATGGCACAGTCTCTTGTGACACAGATATGGTAGCTTGGCACGGTCTATGGTGAGGCACTCTATGGCAGCATGGCTCAGTCTCTGGTGACACAGATATGGTAGCATGGTGTGGTTTCTGGTGACACTCTATGGTAGCATGGCTCAGTCTCTGGTGACACTCTATGGTAGCATGGCACAGTCTCTTGTGACACAGATATGGTAGCATGGCACAGTCTCTGGTGACACTCTATGGTAGCATGGCGCAGTCTCTGGTGACACTCTATGGTAGCATGGCACAGTCTCTGGTGACACAGATATGGTAGCATGGCACAGTCTCTTGTGACACTCTATGGTAGCATGGCTCAGTCTCTGGTGACACTCTATGGTAGCATTGCACGGTCTCTGGTGACACTCTATGGTAGCATGGCACGGTCTCTGGTGACACTCTATGGTAGCATGGCTCAGTCTCTGGTGACACTCTATGGTAGCATGGCACGGTCTCTGGTGATACTCTATGGTAGCATGGCACAGTCTCTGGTGACACAGATATGGTAGCATGGCACAGTCTCTGGTGACACTCTATGGTAGCATGGCTCAGTCTCTGGTGACACTCTATGGTAGCATGGCACAGTCTCTGGTGACACTCTATGGTAGCATGGCTCAGTCTTTGGTGACACAGATATGGTAGCATGGCGCGGTCTCTGGTGACACTCTATGGTAGCATGGCACAGTCTCTAGTGACACAGATATGGCAGCATGGCTCAGTCTCTGGTGACACACATATGGTAGCATGGCATGGTCTCTGGTGACACAGATATGGTAGCTTGGCATGGTCTATGGTGAGGCACTCTATGGTAGCATGGCGCGGTTTTTGGTGACACAGATATGGTAGCATGGCATGGTCTGTAGTGAGGCACTCTATGGTAGCATGGCACGGTCTCTGGTGACACAGATATGGTAGCATGGCGCGGTCTCTGGTGACACAGATATGGTAGCATGGCTCAGTCTCTGGTGACACAGATATGGTAGCATGGCTCAGTCTCTGGTGACACAGATATGGTAGCATGGCGCGGTCTATGGTGAGGCACTCAGTGGTAGCATGGCCCTGGTCTGGTAACCGTCTCCTGTTACCAGGGGGGCAGGGGGTCAGGGTCTGCTAACCATCTCCAGTAACACTGGGGGGGTCAGGGTCTGCTAACCGTCTCCTGTAACACTGGGGGGGGGGGGGGGTCAGGGTCTGCTAACCGTCTCCTGTAACAAACCGTCTCCTGTAACACTGCGGGGGGGGGGTCAGGGTCTGCTAACCGTCTCCTGTAACACTGGGGGGTCAGGGTCTGGTAGTGGTCTCCTGTAACTTTGGGAGGGTCAGGGTCTGCTAGCCATCCCCTGTAACACTGGGAGGGGGGGGGGGCAGGGTCTGGTCACCATCTCCTGTAACATGGGGGGTGGTCAGGGTCTGGTCACCATCTCCTGTAACATGGCCGGTGGTCAGGGTCTGGTTACCATCTCCTGTAACATTGAGGTGGGGGGGGTCTGGTCACCATCTCCTGTAACATTGGAGGGGGTCATGGTAAGGATCTCCTGTAAAATTGGGGAGGTCAGGGTCTGATAGCGGTCTCCTGTAACATTGGGGGGATCAGGGTCTGATAGTGGTCTCCTGTAAAATCAGGGGGGTGTCAGGGTCTGGTAGCGGTCTCCTGTAACATCAGGGGGGTGTCAGGGTCTGGTAGCGGTCTCCTGTAACACTGGGGGGGGGTCAGGGTCTGGTAGCGGTCTCCTGTAACATTACAGGGAGTCTTCTGTAACATAAGAAACTGTCTCTAGGAGCAGTCCCCTTTCATGTTATGACATAATGCAGCCCCTAGTAACACCTCTTCTGTGGCATGCTAGCAGTCCCTGGTGGCGCTCTGCCGACAGCATAGCACCAAAATGGTCTACAAAAAGGTGCAGGCAAAGCGGTCTCTGGTGACACTCTATGGTAGCATGGCTCAGTCTCTGGTGACACTCTATGGTAGCATGGCACAGTCTCTGGTGACACAGATATGGTAGCATGGCTCAGTCTCTGGTGACACTCTATGGTAGCATGGCTCAGTCTCTGGTGACACTCTATGGTAGCATGGCATGGTCTCTGGTGACACAGATATGGTAGCATGGCGCAGTCTCTGGTGACACAGATATGGTAGCATGGCACAGTCTCTGGTGACACTCTATGGCAGCATGGCACAGTCTCTGGTGACACAGATATGGTAGCATGGTGCGGTTTCTGGTGACATTCTATGGTCGCATGGCTCAGTCTCTGGTGACACTCTATGGTAGCATGGCTCAGTCTCTGGTGACACTCTATGGTCGCATGGCTCAGTCTCTGGTGACACTCTATGATCGCATGGCTCAGTCTCTGGTGACACTCTATGGTAGCATGGCACAGTCTGTGGTGACACAGATATGGTAGCATGGTGCGGTTTCTGGTGAAACTCTATGGTAGCATGGCTCAGTCTTTGGTGACACAGATATGGTAGCATGGCATGGTCTATGGTGACACAGATATGGTAGCATGGCATGGTCTATGGTGAGGCACTCTATGGCAGCATGGCACAGTCTCTGGTGACACAGATATGGTAGCATGGTGCGGTTTCTGGTGACATTCTATGGTCGCATGGCTCAGTCTCTGGTGACTCTATGGTAGCATGGCTCAGTCTCTGGTGACACAGATATGGCAGCATGGCTCAGTCTCTGGTGACACTCTATGGTAGCATGGCACAGTCTCTGGTGACACTCTATGGTAGCATGGCTCAGTCTCTGGTGACACAGATATGATAGCATGGCGCGGCCTCTGGTGACACAGATATGGTAGCATGGCATGGTCTATGGTGACACAGATATGGTAGCTTGGCACGGTCTATGGTGAGGCACTCTATGGCAGCATGCCTCAGTCTCTGGTGACACAGATATGGTAGCATGGCTCAGTCTCTGGTGACACTCTATGGTAGCATGGCTCAGTCTCTGGTGACACTCTATGGTAGCATGGCTCAGTCTCTGGTGACACTCTATGGTAGCATGGCTCAGTCTCTGGTGACACTCTATGGTAGCATGGCTCAGTCTCTGGTGACACTCTATGGTAGCATGGCTCAGTCTCTGGTGACACTCTATGGTAGCATGGCTCAGTCTTTGGTGACACAGATATGGTAGCATGGCATGGTCTATGGTGACACAGATATGGTAGCTTGGCACGGTCTATGGTGAGGCACTCTATGGCAGCATGGCTCAGTCTCTGGTGACACAGATATGGTAGTATGGTGCGGTTTCTGGTGACACTCTATGGTAGCATGGCGCGGTCTCTGGTGACACAGATATGGTAGCATGGCATGGTCTATGGTGAGGCACTGTATGGTAGCATGGCTCGGTCTCTGGTGACACAGATATGGCAGCATGGCATGGTCTCTGGTGACACAGATATGGTAGCTTGGCACGGTCTATGGTGAGGCACTCTATGGTAGCATGGCGCAGTTTCTGGTGACACAGATATGGTAGCATGGCATGGTCTGTGGTGAGGCACTCTATGGTAGCATGGCGCGGTCTCTGGTGACACAGATATGGTAGCATGGCATGGTCTGTGGTGAGGCACTCTATGGAAGCATGGCGCGGTCTCTGGTGACACAGATATGGTAGCATGGCATGGTCTGTGGTGAGGCACTCTATGGTAGCATGGCGCGGTCTCTGGTGACACAGATATGGCAGCATGGCACGGTCTCTGGTGACACAGATATGGCAGCATGGCACGGTCTCTGGTGACACACATATGGTAGCATGGCGCGGTCTCTGGTGACACAGATATGGCAGCATGGCCCGGTCTCTGGTGACACAGATATGGTATTTTGGCATGGTCCTATGGTGAGGCACTCTATGGTAGCATGGTGCGGTCTCTGGTGACGCTCTATGGTAGCATGGCACAGTCTCTGGTGACACAGATATGGCAGCATGGCTCAGTCTCTGGTGACGCTCTATGGTAGCATGGCACAGTCTCTGGTGACACAGATATGGTAGCATGGCGCGGTCTCTGGTGACACAGATATGGTAGCTTGGCACGGTCTATGGTACTCTATGGTAGCATAGCGCGGTTTCTGGTGACACAGATATGGTAGCATGGCATGGTCTATGGTGACACAGATATGGTAGCTTGGTGCGGTCTCTGGTGACACAGATATGGTAGCATGGCATGGTCTCTGGTGACACAGATAAGGTAGGTTGGCGCGGTCTCTGGTGACACAGATATGGTAGGTTGGCGCGGTCTCTGGTGACACAGATATGGTAGCTTGGCGCGGTCTTTGGTGAGGCACTCTATGGTAGCATGGTTTAGTCTCTGGTGACACTTTGGTGACACTTTCTTGTACTATGTTGCCAGTATCTGATAACTTTCTCTGGAGGCATGGCGGCAGCCTCTTGTAACAAGCACTAAGGTGTCTCGTATCACATGGTGGTCTCCGCTGGAGTTTCTCTATTTTTGCCCCCCACCATCATAAGAGCCTTACAAGTATTCCCTTCTCTGCTCTCCTGTAGGGTGACGCTGGAGCCTGGCCTCCCAGAACGTGCACAGTTAGCTGGTTGCCTGGAGCAAGTGCAGCCTCCTGGAACACTCTATGCTTATAAAGGGCACCTGTCCTGAAATGGAGTGCAACCTTAGAAATGCTCACCTGCGTCAGGTCAGTGGCTTGTAAGAAGGAACACCAGGTAGGAGGGCAGTGATGGCGGCTATAGGGCTCCTTCCACAGTGTGGTTCTTTCCAGCACCGGTCAGGTTGATGTTTCAGCTCTGTGTGGTTTTGGGTGAGTTATCTTATCACTTGGTGGTAATATATCCCCCCCCCCCCCTCACACACGCACACACTTATTCAGGGTTCCCCAATAATATTGAGCTGTACCCCCCACATTGTGGATCCAAGAAATTTGTGATGCTGACCACACGACTTACAATCTGTCTGATCAACTTTAACTAAAGAAAATCCAAACATGCAATCAAATGTAAGAGTTAACCTGTCTCTTAATGTGTACTGTTAATTCTGTTACAATTTGAAAATAAGAGTGATCAAATTAAAATAAAAATTCCCTGACTCTTACCCCGTATACCTGACTGACTGCTCTGAATGATCCATAATTCTGATCAGAATGAAATATTAGCAAGGTAAAAGTATGTGCGTTTGGGCACTATACATATGGCAAAACTATTGACGCAGATTTCACACAGGAAGTGATCCAAATTCTTTTTAATGACAAAACCATCACATTGGCCACAGATCTACAGAATAGTTTGATTTCATTTTGATAATTTGCTTAAATCGCCATTGATCAAATGTTCAGATCCCAAATGCTGGCCATACATGAGGTGATCTGAATGATCAGACCCCTGAAATAAAAGCAATATGTTACCAGCAATAAGTTTTAAGCAGAGACTATAGTGTGCGCTGTGTGCACAGGGCCTTCCACGCCCCTGCAAAATCTCGTCTGAACTTCTAGTTGTTCTTATTGGGAAGATTTCTACTCCATTTTAATCTTTCAGGCAGCAGAAAGTTTAGCTCACTGTATTGCTATGGGTGTTACTGGAGCAGGAAGTGACCGCAAAAAAAGTCAAGCTTCCCATTTTCTCCTCGATTCCCAACCAAGCCGAGGAAGCTGGTATGTAAGGGAGGCGCTCCCTAAACTCACCTGGCCATGTGCCGGCCTCTGGGGAGGTTATCGGATACCTGAGCAGAAACCAAACAGGTTTCAGCCTGATTGTCCCAGTCTCTGGGAAACCTCCAGACCAGCAGACCTGCCTGGCAGCACTTTCACAGGCTGTCCACCCGGCTGTGTGTGTTTTTTGTAGTATATGATTCCGTGATAAGTACAAACAGAAATGATCATTTTGATTAAAAAATGAATTACAATAAATTATAATAATGAAATTAGATTTGGTGGTTCACAGCCCCACCTACCGTATGTGGCAACAACCTTTGCTGTCAGGAGTAATTTTCTCACTTGCTTTTTGAATGATCAGATTGCTGGCATGAGCGCTTACCCTCTAATATCCCGTCTACAGCACCAGGGATCGGCTTTAGTTGCAGACAGTCTATACCGATGGTATTCCTGGTGGGAACTGTACCCCAGGCCCCAGTGCTGCAAGGCCCTGTAGGTGTTATAACTGCACATGTTGCTGTGCTCTAGCTTATTTGGGTACTGGTGATTGGTCGGGCAGTAAGATCGGTAAGATCTGGATTGTGTCCCATATACAGAATGCCGTCCACCTGATTGTATTGCCAACAGGTGCAGTTGAAAACCCAGAAACCATAAGGGCAGGAGAGAGTTCCGCCTATATGTTTTGTGCTGTTGTGACCACTGTCTGCTTCAAAGTTCCACTTCAGATCTGATTGTTCAGAGAATGAATGATCAGAATCTGTGGATTTTTGGCTAAAAGTCATTTTTTTCAGCATTGGAAAATGTTTTTTGTTTTTTACGAAGATATAATTTATATTCCAGTAATATTTTATCAATTATAGAGGATTTTCCCCTACTAAACTGTTATACCGTGCTGTATGTATCACCTTTCCTATGATGGGTAGTAAACAGGGCCCCATACAGCAACAATGTCTGGGCCTCCCATGTAACTTGTATGTGATGACTTAAATGTAAAATGTAACCTAAATGTAAAATCATGCACTTGGGTAGAAGGAATCCCTGCTCTGAGTATCGTATGGGCAGCACTGTGTTAGCCAGGACCTCGGAGGAGAGAGATTTAGGGGTACTGATTATTGATAGCTGCAAGATGAGTGGACAGTGTAGCCAGGCAGTGGGAAAAGCAAGCAGGATGCTCGGCTGCATAGCTCGAGGCATCACCAATAGGAAGAGGGAGGTTATGATGCCACTGTATAGAGCCCTGGTAAGGCCACAGTTAGAATACTGTGTGCAGTTCTGGAGACCTTACCTGCAAAAAGACATTATTCAAATAGAACGGCTCCAAAGGCGGGCAACGAAAATGGTGGAAGGACTTAAACTTAAAACTTATCAGGAGAGACTTAAAGAACTTAATTTGTACAGTCTGGAGGAAAGAAGGGAGATGGGGGACATGATTGAGACCTTTAAATATGTGCAAGGATTCAATAAGGTTCAGGAGGGAAGTGTTTTAAAGAAGAAACTTAATGATAGAACAAGGGGGCACAACCTGAAGCTAGTCGGGGGGAAGATCAGGAGCAATGTTAGAAAATATTATTTTACAGAAAGAGTAGTAGATGCTTGGAACAAACTTCCAGCAGAGGTAGTTGAAAAATCAACAGTCACTGAATTTAAACATGCCTGGGATAAGCACACATCTATCCCAAGATAAATAGTACATACAGTATACACATAAGGGCAGACTAGATGGACCGTATGGTCTCCTTCTGGCGTCAACCTTCTATGTTTCTATGACTTGGCCTCTAGTTTGACCCTCTTTGACCATATAGGAAACTAGATTTCAGACTGGGGCACAGCCATCAAATTATAGGTTATTGGAGGCCCAGACACAATAGGCTGTATCCATACCTGGGCCGTACCATAAAGTATATGTGACAGCTGGGCCCCTAGACTAAACTGGGCTTTAAAGAGACTCTAGGGTAGGCATACTCCTGGCTCCAGTCTGAGACTCCAGGGCAGGTCCCCCCCCCTACTTCCCTGTCCAACGATGCATGTGCGAGCAATGGCCGCATCCCCGTTATCCCTTTAGCATGGCGTTTGTGAATGGCCAGCGCAGGCACACTCCCTGTTAAAGGGTAGCGGGGCGGGGGGTGCGGCCAGCAGCACTCTGATGCGCTCACATTAGACGAGCTCCTGGATGAAGGGGCTCATGCTGATCGGAGTGTGCTGATTGGACAAGCGGCCATGCATGCGTCGTAGGACCGGGAAGATGTATGTTTGTTTGGGCGACCTGGGGGGTTTCACACACTCGCAATTGGGGTACATCGAGGGGCAAGGACCAAACCGAGGATAATAAAAATCCTGGGTTTTAGTCCAGTATTCAAAATACATAGAAAATTGACGTGGGAAGGTCAGCGGCCATTCCTAGAATCTTGATTCTAGCTGGACTAGGGCTTTAGGATTTCCTGAGCCTTCCGTTTCTGTCCTGAGCAGGCACATACACATGAGATTGTTTGTTTGTTTGTTTCCTCCCAATCTGTCAATGGTTGTTAGCTTGCAAGAGCACAGGTTTCCCCGCTCCCAACCTTTTAAGGTGCATTGAAAATTGTTGGCTCATCAAGCATAGACACGACTATAAAGGTGGGGGGGGGGGGTCTGCCTTAGGATGAGTCTGAGGCAGACAGTGAGTAGATACATTACTCCCATCCATCCTTTTTTACTGTGCAGCCATGCTTATTGAAAGTTTTGGCTAGGAGGCCAATTCTCCACTGCTGCTTCTTATCTGTGTCATGTGATTTGTTTTCCAGGGTACCGTGGGGTATTGGATGCAGCTTGTCTCCTCTTGCGACAAACCAAAGTGGGGTCTGGGGGGCTGCAGGTGAGTGTGGCCTCACCTGGCGCAGTGGTCTAGGGCCTGCTCACCTATGGCATAACCAGATGTAAGCATAATGGCTTACCCAGAGCTCCATAATCCTGCCTGTTTAATTTCATAAGAAATGAGCATCTGATCTGTCCTCCCCTCCCCCAGCCGCATCCATGTATGGGGCCCTTTTATAATCTCTGGTAACGCGATCCTGCGTCTGATTAGATTGTTACAGGATTACCCTCCATTTGCTTCCTGATGGGGGCGGGGCCAGGGATTTAAGGGTGACTGCAAAGCGACAGCTGTCACCGGGACTGCTTATGTGCTGTCTGTGCTCATGGCAGCTGGGTGTCTTCCTGAGAGTGTCCGCGAGGGATTATAAACTGGCCACCATCATTCCCTTGTGCTTGCACACACATAGGCTGCCGTGCCTATGTAAAACCCAAATCATTTTATCTGCAACAGTAATTCATCTGAGCTGCAATCCAGCCCACAGCCCTATTCATCTGTGCTGCTACATATTCCACAAGCCTAATTCATCTATCTGCAGTCCTATTCATCTGTGTAGCATCCTGACCAGCAACCCTTATTCAGGTGTGACACAACTTGACCTGTCGCCCAAATTCAGTTGTGCGACCCTTTTTCAGCCCTGATAAGATTCCTCCCCCCAATCCTCCCTAGACCTACAGACAAAGATTTTTATCCAGTTCAATCGAGATCATCTATCTTAGATGTGTTTCAGGAGGCAGTAGAGAAAGATTTGACCAGGCTAGCATTTAAAAGGGGGTGTGTAGTGATTCTGAATAGAGATGATTATGAGAAAGAGGCTCTTAGGCAGCTTAATGTTCCTTTTGACTTATTCGAGGTTACTTGCAGATCCCACAGAGAAATTTCAAATTGAACTTCAGGCTGTTTTAAATGAGGGATCATCCCTGGGAGTATTATCGAGACTAGATATTGAATCACTCTTTGTGGCCTCCCTCATTGAGCCGGTCTTTCATCATCTCCCCAAGATCCATAAACCACAGCGCCCCCCTCTGGGGCGTCCCATTGTGGCGGGTATTGGGGGGATGAATGAGAAGCTGGGGCAATGGGTGGAATGAATTAAAAATTAGAAGATATGTATTCAAATGTTATTGCTCACTCTTACTTTTGTTTGATATACCAACATGCGCTCCCCCTCACTCTGTGTCCGTTCCATTTTTGAGGACAGTGATATAATTCTTAATGTTTGTTCACTCCCCTGGTTTTTTCATGAGCAGTGTTCAGCTTTAATTATATAGGTATTGACTGCACCTGAGCGGCATCAGGGTCAGAGTGCATGTCTGGTCTATTTAAATACAACTTAAAGATTGACTGCGATGTCATGAGTAAGGACTGGTCAGTCCGAAACACGTAGACAAGGCATTTCAAGCCTCTGTATTGTATTTTATCGCTGTATGTTGGATGGACTTTTAACTTGGACCGAAGCGTTGAAAAATGTTACCGCTGGCTTTCTTCTACAATATATTTGCTGCAACTTGACCAGCGGGCCTAATCCAGCTGTGCCGCAACCCAGCCTGTGATTCTATTTCTGCATTGCTGCAACTTGACCAGTGGGCCTAATCCAGCTGTGCCGCAACCCAGCCTGTGATTTTATTTCTGCATTGCTGCAACTTGACCAGCGGGCCTAATCCAGCTGTGCCACAACCCAACCTGTGATTCTATTTCTGCATTGCTGCAACTTGACCAGCGGGCCTAATCCAGCTGTGCCACAACCCAACCTGTGATTCTATTTCTGCATTGCTGCAACTTGACCAGCGGGCCTAATCCAGCTGTGCCACAACCCAACCTGTGATTCTATTTCTGCATTGCTGCAACTTGACCAGTGGGCCTAATCCAGCTGTGCCACAACCCAACCTGTGATTCTATTTCTGCTTTGCTGTAACTTGACCAGCGGGCCTAATCCAGCTGTGCCACAACCCAACCTGTGATTCTATTTCTGCATTGCTGCAACTTGACCAGCGGGCCTAATCCAGCTGTGCCACAACCCAACCTGTGATTCTATTTCTGCATTGCTGCAACTTGACCAGCGGGCCTAATCCAGCTGTGCCACAACCCAACCTGTGATTCTATTTCTGCATTGCTGCAACTTGACCAGCGGGCCTAATCCAGCTGTGCCACAACCCAACCTGTGATTCTATTTCTGCATTGCTGCAACTTGACCAGCGGGCCTAATCCAGCTGTGCCACAACCCAACCTGTGATTCTATTTCTGCATTGCTGCAACTTGACCAGCGGGCCTAATCCAGCTGTGCCACAACCCAACCTGTGATTCTATTTCTGCTTTGCTGTAACTTGACCAGTGGGCCTAATCCAGCTGTGCCACAACCTGACCTTTGACCCTAGTTGTTCTTTGCTGCAACTTGACCAGTGAGCCTATTCCAGCTCAGCCACAACCCAACCTATGATTCTAGTTCTGCATTGCTGCAACTTGACCAGCGGGCCTAATCCAGCTGTGCCACAACCCAACCTGTGATTCTATTTCTGCATTGCTGCAACTTGACCAGTGGGCCTAATCCAGCTGTGCCGCAACCCAGCCTGTGATTCTATTTCTGCTTTGCTGCAACTTGACCAGCGGGCCTAATCCAGCTGTGCCACAACCCAACCTGTGATTCTATTTCTGCATTGCTGCAACTTGACCAGCGGGCCTAATCCAGCTGTGCCACAACCCAACCTGTGATTCTATTTCTGCATTGCTGCAACTTGACCAGTGGGCCTAATCCAGCTGTGCCACAACCCAACCTGTGATTCTATTTCTGCATTGCTGCAACTTGACCAGCGGGCCTAATCCAGCTGTGCCACAACCCAACCTGTGATTCTATTTCTGCATTGCTGCAACTTGACCAGCGGGCCTAATCCAGCTGTGCCACAACCCAACCTGTGATTCTATTTCTGCATTGCTGCAACTTGACCAGCGGGCCTAATCCAGCTGTGCCACAACCCAACCTGTGATTCTATTTCTGCATTGCTGCAACTTGACCAGTGGGCCTAATCCAGCTGTGCCACAACCTGACCTTTGACCCTAGTTGTTCTTTGCTGCAACTTGACCAGTGAGCCTATTCCAGCTCAGCCACAACCCAACCTATGATTCTAGTTCTGCATTGCTGCAACTTGACCAGCTTGACCTTAGTTTGACTGTGCCACAACTGGACCAGCAAAGCCTAATACAGTTCTTAAGTAATATGTTTTACAACCCCCAACTGAGCTGTGCTGCAGCCTGACCCACTACCCTATTCTATGGATGCTGCGGCACGCTTCCCCTATACTGCGTCGTATTATAGTGCCACTGGGGTTTTGCCAGTGTGCTCTTGGTTTAGTAAGTATAAGGGTCCCCTGATTACCCCCAGCCCTGGTGAAATCTGGCAGGCGGGTGAGCAGTCTCTGTGGAAAAGAAGAAAGTAGATTTGCAGTTGCCGGGGGTGATGTCCGCTTACTGCAGGCAATGCCTTTTACAAGTCTTTTGTATGTCGCTATGGAAGATGACAGAGATTTATAAAAAGTGTTATGAACTACAAGTTCCAGCATGTTCTGCAGCCAGCACAGCTCTTGTAATGCTGTGAAATCCCACAGCTACCATTTTCAAGTCTCACAAACTGCTCATTGTATTTACTTATGACTTGGCTCCCTCCTGAGCTCCTCCAACAAGTCACCATTTGTTCAACGGCCAAATATTTTAAGACTTTCCCAGAATTCTGTTTGTTCGCCGGCATGTTGTTGTGACCGCCCCATCCCTAAACACTCATTGCTCACCCCGGCAGCACGGTAAAGGGAACCTGCTGTGCCAGAAATACAGGTGCTGTCCTTGCTGACCTAAATGTGCTAAGTGCCTGGTCGTCCGGCTTCCCTCTGCCTTGTAACCAGCCTGCAGGTCAGAACAGAGCGGCACACCTCACCTGTGTTGGTAACTGTTTCTGCTGGTGGAGGACAGCCAGGCAGCCATCTTTTTTCACACCAGAACAAGCATGCTGTCATGTCGGAACCCCTAATGTTCCAGGTCAAAGGCTTATGTAGTACTGCTGGTGGAGGATCAGCATGACAGCAAGGCAGCCATCTTTTTTCACACCAGAACAAGCATGCTGTCATGTCTGAACCCCTAATGTTCCAGGTCAAAGGCTTATGTAGTACTGCAGGTGGAGGAGCAGCATGATGGCCAGGCAACCAGCAATACAGTGGTGCACCTGTCTTTAGCTCTTCATGTAGGAAACATGTTCAGCTCCTATTTTCGCTGTTCATTGTGCAGGAGGGCAGAGGGCGTGGGTGTTTTTCCTGTAATTAATTTTTAACGCCCTCAGATGGGCGTCCTTGAGATATATTTGTCCTTGTTTTTCCTCTAAGATAAAAGAGTACCTGTCATGAGAACAATACGGGGACTGCCATTGCTGAGCTACAAAAGCCCAGCTGTCATGCTGCTCCCCCAGCTGCCATACAGAGGCTGGCCATAGACGGGACACTCTTCATTCCAAAGATTCAACACACATTTCAGTGGCAGCAATAGAGGCCATTAAACGGTAAGAAAACAATGAAAGATCTAGCGCTAAAATGATTGCAAAGCGATGTCCGTGAATGAAGAGACGGTCACCACACCAAACAAGTACACAAAAGAGTAACTGCTCCCCCAGTAAATTCCTGTAGAGACCTGTTAATAGGGGCACAGAAGGGCTGCTGCACGGCCCTGGAAGTAAAGCAATAATCAATAGTCTCCAGCTCAATGTTGCAGGCCAGGGTGCAGTTGCAAATAAATCTAAAACTAAAAGTGTCGTGCAATCCTCCCTACACGTTTCAGAAATCTGAATGTCCCACTTAGTCATGTGACATTCTTTCACAAAAAGATTTTCGATGTGTCAATGAAACCATCTAAAAACGATCAGAAAAAATGCTGAAAAAGTTCTTAGTAGAAATAAAATAATTTGATGAATCATTCCCTGCTGCCTGAGACTCCAGGCCACGCATAATTGCTCCCCTCAACTGAGGGGTGCCCCGCTGTGCGAAACCTCCCAGCTCGAGCAGAAACTCACCTTCGTTCCCGGTCCAACGGCACATGCGTGAGCAACACCCACATTCCCGCTATCCCTTTAGCAGGGTGCTGGCCAGCGCAAGCACGCACACCTTTTCCTGGGGGGGGGGGGGGGGAGAGTTTACACACATACAAAGGGGGGTCCATGAGTTCGGGTACCCCAGGGGGAAGGAACAAAACCCAGTCAAATTCATGTTTTTTTTTTTGCTTTAAGGTATAATGGGGAGGATACAAGTTAAAGGGCTTACAATCTATCAGGGTGCACCCCCCCCCCCCCCTTAAATGTTGATAGGGGAACATCTGCCTCTTTAGCATCCATTAACACTCTGGGTGTGCATTAATCCACGGTCTCTCATGCTGCTGTTTAGGGGGCACACCAACAGGGGGTGTCTGACAGGTCTGGTATATTTTAAAAGTGAAACCTTATGCCTTCTTGCTTTGAAAGTGTTATGAGACCTGTGGCCTTACTATTTATAATAAATCACCCTCTTGGTTGGTACTTCGGGTAAAAAGGTTGAGAGCCAATGCTCTAACCATCTGAATACCAGAGCTCTCCACAGTCGGGATTTGCAGAGGCAAAAGGCTAAAGAGGTTCTGACTCTTCCTCATTTTATCCAAAACTATAGAAATAAGTCTTGCCTAATTCATCAGCTGGATCTTTTCAGACGGAAAGTAGATATCCATACATTTACTTGATTTACTGTACAGTACATTAGGGGATATAATATGCACCATAAAGGTTAGCAGGCTTAAGGTGATCCGTTGGGTGACCTGTCCTTTGCATTCCATTATGGACACTTGCTCTAAAGGATCTCCACACAGGGAGCGTTGGGTTTGGCAGAGGCCCCAATTCCGCTTGGGGAGCTCACCCCGGAGTCACCGCATGTTCAGTAATAGTTTGTACAGGCTTACCAAGCCTGTCGCTGAAATGAGTTGCAGCCAGGTTCCATGCCTAGTGGGTCTGTAGCCAGTGAACCTCTCTTAGATTTCCACCTACAAATGTGACCAGATTGTATCCATGACCTTGTGTCTGGGTGCGGTGTAACATTGCTCAGATTAGAAAACTCATCCTATCACTGATCTCCCCCGTTTTTTAGTTACAGGGATGCTTTGGGAATGGAGACGTATTTGGCTGTGGGTGATTTCTGCTCCCCATGTAAGGTGGAGACCTAACTGGGAGTTTAGGTTAAGGAGCTGTGGTTAGGTGTTGGCTTTAAAGGTTGCACTAGGAGATGGTATAGGGTTAGGGTGTTGCAGACAGCTTTGGGTTCAGAGTGGGGATGGTCAGGGTGTCCCAGTTGTTGGGTTAAGAGGTCACGTTAAAAGCTGGAGGGCCCATTAGAAGATGACATGAGGTCAGAGGTTGCTTGCAGCATAGTGTTGTCTTGGAGCTAGACTCCACTGTCATTCATACCTCACAATTAGAAACTAGCCACCTCCTGCCTCCTTCAACTTCCAAACGCCACCCACAACAGCCCCTCCCTTACCTCTTACACCACCAAAATGTGAGTACAAGCCCTGATCCTTTCCTGACTAGACTACTGTAACAATTTCCTTTGTGTCTACCTGCAACCAGACTGGCACCCCTCCAATCTATTTTTGACTCACCCGCCTCCCCTCTTTGTTTTTACGGTGCTGCTCCCCTCTGTCAGTCTCTCCCCTGACTGCCAATATGTGAAAGAATCTGTTTAACATTCTAACCCTAAACTACAAAGCTTTATTCAGTCAAGCTCCTGCCTGCATTTCCTCTAATCCAATTATACTCACCTAGATGCAGACCCCTCTCGGCCCAGGACCTCCACCTGTCTTCAAACGCGATTGCACCACTTCACTCCTCTGGAATGCCCTCCCCTATACTATTCACCACACTCCAAATGTGCCCTTAAACCTAATCTATTTGGAAAAGCCTATCCTCTAGTTTAAAGGGGAACAAAACATGGGATTTTGACTATCCAGGTTTTGTTCCTTGCCTCCCAGACATCCACATTTGGGATGCCCCCCAGTGTGAACCCCCCTTTCTTGCAAAAACTCACCTCTTCCCGGTCCAACGGCGCATGCATGGGCTCTCGTCCAATCAGAGCAGTTTGCTGAGCATATGTAATGTTCAGCAAGCGGTTCTGCTTATGGCAATTTTAAAACTCGAGTTTGGGATGAGGTTGAGCAGGTACTGTTGGGTTTACATTTATTTATATAGTATCATAAGGAACTGGGGAGTTGGTGGAGGTTAGCTTTAGAATCACATTGAGTGTCAGGGTTTGGTTTAGGAGATGGGGTTGGGCTTCCAGTATAGAGAGCATGGTTTGGGGTATTAGGTTTCTGGGTCATATTAGAAATTAGGTGTAAATGTCAGCTTTGTGTTCAGGGAAGTGATGTTGGAACTGGACTCCATATTGGGCTGCTGGGTGATAGCTGCTGGGTTTGGAAGTCCGATTAGCTGTTTGGGTCAGGTGTAGACGCATGAGGTCAGCTGTTTGCACCTGTTGGTCAATTGCTCATTAGGTGTTGCTTGGTTGTCATGCTGCTCCTCCAGCCACAGCAACCGTTTTTTGTTTAAAATACTTTTTTTCCGTGCAGCAGAAAGGGGATTTAGCACTTGGTGATGAGAGGTAATAGGGAGACCTTGTAATGGGAGACGCCCAGAGTGGGGGCGGCTGCTGTGACTCAGGTTTAGGCTGGGGGGGGGGGGGGGTGTGAGACATCTTTGTTTCCGGTTGGTGAACTGCTGTGGAAACAGGACTCCTGTGTGCAGTCACAGCCTGCCTGTCTATACAGCCCCCCTCCCCTATATCCTTTCAGCCTGAACTTGGCTGGGCATAGCATATGCTTATTACAGTTCAGCAGAAGCCTCTCCCAGTCCCTGCAGACCTGATGCTATAACAAGGCCCCACTCCAGGGTGCTTGGTGCCAAATGCTGGTGGCTGGCCCTTATAGTGAGACTTAGGAGGGGGGATGCCTTGCGTTGATAACCTAACACAATATAAAGCCCTGACCACACACAAAAAAAAAATATTCTAATATATTCTAATATATTTTCTTTTAGCTAGACGTTTTATATCTGTACAGCAGTAAAGGAAAAGCTGCCTGAGTTTCTGGTTTACTGGGAGAGTTAGATTCAAATCCAACAGCCACTGTTGGCATATCTAAAAGTTTCCATTATCTGGTGCCAAGATGATGTGCTCAAGGTGCTGAGCTTATCGGTTATGTTATTCTATATTATTATGATATATAATCTAATAATAATAATAATAATAATTTGTAACTCCATGTTATAAAATAAACTAGCAACAATGTGTTTACTTTAGCAGTGTACATTAAATGGTGTTGTGTAGTATGTATAGATCAAAAACCTCTTGACTCTGGCTTGCTAATCATCTGATTGGCTGAAGCAGAGACAAGTGTTACCCCATCCACATTAATTCAACCTCTTCAGATTGGGGGAGACACAATCTTGTGTTATTTTAGCTAAAGGGTTACTGCCAGCATTCGCAGCTGGAGAGGTGATTGCTGCTGCTTTGTTTATCCAAAGCTCACCTGTTAGAGGAAGAATTCTGGGATCTGTAGTCAAAGTATATGAAGAGCTTTACTAAATGGAAAGAAAGCCGCTCCTACTTTGGGATCACAGAGCCACAGGAATATAAGTAACTTGGAAACAACGTGCTCAGAAGAGGAAAACAATAGGGCAGAAAACTAAAATCCTGACAAAAAGGGAGTTTTCCTTTTTAACGTGTGCCTAAACCCAGACTATAGTATACAATTCTAGTCTGTGTTAAAACCTTACATAAGGAGCATCTCTATTTGGGATGCCCTGAAGGGTGAAACACCCTGGTTTCCACCTACTGTATAATGGCCTCCATCCTTCAACCCACAGAATGTGCATGGGCCCCTGGTTCATCTCTGACTGCTTTTCCATGAGATTGAGGGTTGAGTATATAAGGGAACCAAGGGATGTCCCTCGCAATATCTGTTAAAAAAGGCCCAATTTATTTGAATTTTGGTCTACTTTAACCGCTCAGAACAATATCGCTATGTCTCACAGGTGGAAAGTGGAGGGATCTGCTGCCACACTGTACTCATTGAGGGAACTGATTATGGTTGTAAATCTCTACTATTGCTGGTAACCCAGCCACCTGCATTTAAACATAACTATATGATAGCTTGGGAAAAGGAGCTAGGCATGACTAGGGATGAAGATAGTTGGCAGAGAATCTGGGACCAAACGAAAAAAGCTTCCAGCAACACAGTGGTACTGGAGAATGCTTATAAAGTATTGTTCAGATGGTATTATACCCCAGTCCGAATCCACAGATTCTCTGCTTCTACATCGCCACGGTGCTTTAGAGGATGTCAGGCCTTGGGGACCATGGCCCATATTTGGTGGTACTGCCCTATAGCTAAAGCTACTTGGGACAAAACGTATCGATGGCTAGCAGATGTTTTGCATGTCAACCGAGAGGGGGACATCTGGGAAGCTCTTATGCTACATAAAGCTAGTACCCTGAACAAATCAGAATGGAAATTGGCTCAGCATATTTTTGCGGCAGTCAAAACCACTATTGCTAGAAATTGGAAGTCCCCAAACATCCCTTGGCCGGAAATACAAAACAAAATATTAGACACCATGAGCAATGAAAAGATGACAGCCATAAAGAATGACACCTATAACAAATTCCTTAAAGTGGACCAACACCCAGGATTTTGACTATCCTGGGTTTTGGTCCACTTCGGCGGGGCACCCCGATCGGGGGTGCCCCGCTGTGTGAAACCCCCCAGAAAGCCCCAAAAACTCACCTCTCCCCGCTCCCACGTGACTGGACGGTCCAATCCCTGCCAACGTCCAGGCGGGGATCAGGAACGTCCAGGCGGCTGCCGCCGCCGCCGCCTCCCTCGCGTCACTTTCGGCGCGCGCGCGCCCCCGCCGGCCATTCGCAGACGGCCGGCGCGGGCGCGCGCACGCCTACAGGGGCGCGAGGGAGGCGGCGGCGGCCGGCCGCCGCCGAAGATAAGGTAGGTGATTTGGGGTGTTTGGGGGGGTTTCACCCCGCGGGACATCCCGATCTCGGATGTCCCGCGGGGTGGGAGGTGATCGGCCCGGGAATCTTATAGATTTCCGGGCCGATCACCTCTCGGTGTTGGTCCACTTTAAGATCTGGTCCCCCTGGATTGATTTTATAGGTCTAGCTCGAAACCAAACGGACCCGGTGCACCCAGTCTAGTAGACCTGTAAGAGGGAGAGTAAGAGCCCTCACCTGGCCAGAATTCTTCCTCCTTCCCCCTCATCCCCTTCTTTTTCTTTCTTTCTGCTCCCCCTCTTTCTTCTTTTCTTTCCTCAAATACTTCTAGTTAAATGTTAAGAGGTAGTAATGTTATGTGTATGGTATAAGCTGAAAAAATACTGGTCATACCAATGCTGTCTGCATAAGTTCTTCATGATACGTCATCAATAGCTGCGCTAGCATGATAAGGATATTTTTATTGGACAACATAGTATATAGTTCATATATGTCACAATATAATCATCATGGAGAATGTAGTTAGATGTTCTTTTAAGCCAATTTTATTGGTCTGTAACCTTAGCAAAGCATTTCCCATCTTTTGTATATTATGCACATTATATAGACTCTACCCAACAGGTGTACAATTGCCATATGTAACTTATGACTTCTGTAAAACTCAATAAAAAATTTTGGAAAAAAAAAAAAATCTCTACTATTGGTCTGATCATTCAGGGAACAACTGTGTTCCTCTCAATAGCCCTATTTCCACAGGAAGAGGGATCCACACTGCAGGGCATTTCAGAAGCCTCACCCTGCTCCAGCACTGGATGCTCTCCTCTAAGGGGGATCGGACGCAGGAGCATGCTGTCAATGATCCTTCTATTGGAGAAGCTGGTTGGTAAATGGTGCCCCCCCCCCCCATTCAGCAGAGATGTGGGCCTGGAACAGATAAGCCAGCAAGAGCTGTTGCACTATAAATCCAGCTTGTTGTAATCTTGTGCTAGAAGCAAGGAGGATCAGCAGACAGGTTTGTAAGTGTACCATTCGGTTTTTACAGTGGAGACCTGCTCAACTCTAACAGCGCCAACATTTTCTCAGGTAAAAGCATCTACACATAATAGAATTGCAATTGCAATAAGGTGTTGTTCTAAAACAGATTGGCTTGGGAAACGGAGCAGAGTTGAGCAGTTCTATGTAAAAGCAGAATGGCATGTTAAAAACGTGTCGCACTTCATTCTTCTTCCTTCCAGTAATGATAAGAAACAAGTTAAGTGGGATTTCTTCTAAAAAAAAAAAAGTGACCCCCTTCTCTCACTATATAGCAGGTTTTTATTTTAGACATTTTTGTGATAGTGCCTCTTTAAGAGCCAGTATCAGTTGTGTTGGCTCTCTTCTGCTTTCTTGTGAAACTAGTTTTGGTGTAAGCGATCGTTATCGGGGATTAATCATTACCTGGTAGGAGGTCTGACACATATTAATCCATTGAGTCATGAGAATTGCTTGCCCAATGTGGTCAGCCTCATGCATGTATTATCCACATCAGTCTGTTTTATACTATCTTCTGATCTTTTGGGGGGGTGGTTGGGGGACTTTATGGTTCCCAAGGTGTTTGACTAGCTGTTAAAGAGGACCAAACCCACTGAACTTGTGAAATACATTCGGCCAAAGCCCCTGTCAAGACCCCCCAGATTGCCCAGTAAAACTCCCCTTTTCCCAGTCCTATGGCACATGCTCTCCTCCAATCCGAGCTGTTTGCCGGGCAAACAACTTGGTTTGTGGCAATCGGGAGCACAGGCGGGTGCATCTCCGGCATTGGGCACGCCCCTGCCCCTAGCCTATCTGAATGGCAAGGGCAGGAGCACGCTCAGTCCATAGATGTCGGGGTGCCCAATGTTTACATTTGCAAGGGAGCCAAGAAGAAGGTTAGTTTTTCTGTGTCCCGAGGGGGTTTCACACAGCAGGGCATGCCGATCTGGGGGGGGGGGGGGGGGGCCAGCGGTCAGACCTGGAATCTTAGATTTGTTCCGCGGTAATACTAAACTTTCTAAGGAACATGTATCCTAAATAATTTATATCCCTAAATGTTCACAATGCTGTGCATGTGTATGTTAGTGCTTCTCATGGAATGCTCCCAGTGAGCGGCTGCGGATTATGGCACCCTGTCATTAGTTGCCATTTGATAAAAACCTTTACAAGCCTCTAGCTGCATGCCTCAGATATTTCTCAGTTGCTGGATGAGCCTTCCAGGCAGTAGCAGGTTTTCAGTACAACTTGAATTTGCACATTACACTTGTTCCACTGGGCATATTGAGATATCGAGATCTCCATGTGTCTAAAAGACGCAACCCCATCACCCTGGTTTTTATGTGATAGAGGAAGTTTAGGCTAATATTTAGGACTGTGTGTAGTGGAGGGGATATGTCAATGTTTACATGTTATACACTGAGGTGAAATAAGTGCATGTGTGCTATGGCAGAGAGAAATGGGTTAAAGGCTAGTGTGAGTCGACAGGGTTAAGGAAAGGACATTGTGCACTTGAGGAACGGGTTAATGCACAGTAGGTAGGTGGATTTTTGTACACTAATAATTTGGGAGGGAACGGGTTAATGTGTAATCAAATGTGAAAGTGGACCAAAACCTGTGCAAAAGACTCCAGGCCCATCCACCTGCCCACGCTGATTTGGGATGCTCGCTGTGACACCCTGCAAAACTCTCCCGTTCCGAGGCTCCCATGGCACATTCACAGCCACATCCTGACCTCTCTGGGGAGCCATTCAGATAGGCTGGGGACGGAAGCACTGCTCAGACTAGAAAGCGCCTGGGGATATGCTGGAAGCAGGTTAGTCGTGTCACCCGGCTAATAGGTGATCTCTAATTTGCTAGGTGAGTGCGACTATGGCAGGTAAAAGCATTTCTTTAATGAAAACTGAGCCAGCAGTATTGATCGGCCCTAGTGATTATTGATCAGCCCTAGTGAACACTTTCCCTTCTGCTCTGGGTCTCCCCATACATACATGCATGTCCTGCCCTGCTGCAGCCTGAATATCAAAGTCCCTAAGCAGTGCTGGTAAATGAAAGATGCAGCCCCCAACACCCAGCATGGGGAGAGCAGAACGTTGGCTAATTTAACCCATTGCCTGAAATATCAGTTTAACCCTTTAAGTGCCAGCCTACCTGGAGCATTCTTCATTCTCTGTTGCCAGACCCTTTTGCACTATTTTGCGCTCCACATGTTCAACTGTGATTTTTGAAGGGATTTCCCAGGGAAGTTATATATTCTTTTTTTTTCAGCAGAATCTGGCCTTCAACATGAAATTTCTTTTTTGTCATTTTTTAGGTGTATTAATATTTTGGGGTGAAATATGTGCAAAAAATAAAAAAAAAATCTATTTTTTTTTTACAATTTGTAGTGTTTTTTGTAATAAAAAAAAAGTAATTTTGTCAATAAAATCTTATTGCGTGTGAAATCCTAATTTCTCCCGGTTACAGCGGTATTGGTAGACACCCTTTCCTGCTCAGGAGACTCCCCCAAACTGAAACAGCGCTTTAGGAGATTTTCAGATAAAATACAAATGTGCTAAGCGCTAGGCGCACATTGCAGTTTTTCAAGAAAAACAACCCTTTACATTTGAAATACCCCCCACAAACTATATATTCTCTGGAAGTACATACCTCAAGTTTTCTAGGTGTACCAGGCTTGTTAACATGGGTGCAGTTTTCTGGAAGTAATTCCTCAATGAATTCTTTGGTACCACAGAGTTTCACTAAAAAAGAATAAAAAAGCAGAATCAAACTCATATTTTCCTAAAAAAAAAGAAATATGCAAACAAGAAAAAACAAGCCCAATCTGAAAAAGCAACATGCCCCGAACAGAACAATAACCAACATGCATAGCTACTGTCAAGGAAAGCGTTGTCAAACACCCCAAAGTAAAGCATGTGCGTAAGGGTAATTTCCTGCGTAAGGAAAATTTCAGCTCTGCAGACAAAATGCACACCTTGCACTTTTTCTACCAAAACTACCCTGTACATTTGGATGGATCCCTTACCAGTTCACAAAGGGTTAAGTGTAAAAAAAAAAAAAAAAAAAAAGAAGACACAGGGAGAAAAAATATATATATTTTTTAATACTTACTTCCCATCCAACCTCGGCCACTGTGTCCCACGCTGATCACTCTGGCTTCTGCTCTCTTGCTGCTGCTTGAAGCCTTTTATAGCTGCTGGGCGACAGAGCATAAGGGGTTAATTTAAAAAAAAGACATTTTTTTGGGGGGGATTTTTAAGGGTTAAAAACCCTTAAAAATCCCCCCCAAAAATGAAATGGGGGCCCCCCTTACCCAGCATTACCAGCCCGGGACCAGCTATGGGGGCTTGTAGGAACAGGGTGCAGGGGCCAGCTTTTGTGGCCCCCCACCCTGCAGCCTACAAGCCCACATACCCTGTGTGGGCCCAGGCTCTTCTGCCCCCCCCCCCGGGCTTTGGGGAGGCAGGTAATTGGGGGTGCAGGGGTTAATGGCAACTCACCCGCTAGCCGGTGACTTGCCAGCCCCCAGCCTTGTGAACTGGTATAGGGGTCTCGTGGACCCCTTACCAGTTCACAAAGGGTTAACAGTAAAAACACAGACATAAGAGAAAAAATTACATTTATTCTTCTTTTTTTTTTTTTATCTTTACTCACCTCCGATCCTCCTCTGTCCCCTGGCGATCTGCGATTGACAGCTGCGGGTGCTGGGTGGAGGGAGGCTGGGGGGGCGAGGGAGCCTTCTCCCCACCTCTCTCCTCCCAGCATCCGACAAGACTGATAGTCTCGGGTGCGGGTCTTAAGAAGCCGGGTGACGACATAGTGATGTCACCTGGGCCCGCCCCCCAAGGGGCGGGGCTAGCAGACTTGATCCAGGAAGTGAAGGGGAGGGCGATTTCTCGCCCTCTCCTCACCTCTGAAGAGCCTGGGGGGTGATCGGAGCCCCCCCCCCCCCCCCCCAGTGAAGAGGAGATCCAGCGAGAGGCAGCGCAACCGCAGGTAAGTAAATGTTGTTTTTTTTTTATTTGTTTTTTTTTTTACTGTTAGTGGCAGCGGCGCCCGAGGCGGAGGGGCGCTATTCCGGGTGTTCTCCTGGAGCCATCCGAGCCCCCACGGGGGATCGGATGGCACCAAATTAAAGAGGAGACCCGGCCGGATCCATAGAGGGGTTGGGTGAGCATTTTTTTTTACATTTTTT
Organism: Gastrophryne carolinensis; assembly: GCA_027917425.1. Taxonomy (NCBI): domain Eukaryota; kingdom Metazoa; phylum Chordata; class Amphibia; order Anura; family Microhylidae; genus Gastrophryne; species Gastrophryne carolinensis. The sequence goes on along the minus strand of CM051235.1, from coordinate 168,761,348 downwards.
TTTTTTTTTCTTTTTTTTTTAACCAGCAGCGGGAAAGTCAAGCACGTAACACCTACATGCTTGGCACTTAAGGCCCGGACAAGCCAGCCCGTAGGTGTTACGTGCTTGCCACTTAAAGGGTTAATCCATTGTGTGTGGAAAAAAAAAAATGATCGGCAGGAAAATGTTAGGTAAGAGAAATGTGGCACAGTGAAAGAGGTTAATGTGCAGCACGGGGAAAAAGAACTGTTCATAAGAGCTGAAAATGGAAGCGGCTACTGGGCATAGGTGGAAATTGGAAATGATTGCTTATCAGTCAGTGATAACGGGCGAAGTGTATTATACAGTGAAAGTGGACCAAAACCCAGGATGGTCTTTTCCTCCGGGGCGCTGTGTGAAACCAGATCGCCAATGCCAACTCACGTCTTCCTGGTCCTATAGCGCATTCGCGGCCGCAAGCTCTGAGCCACTGACGTCACGTCGCCTAAGCCTTCTCCATGGCCAGCGGCTCCGAGTGTTAACAGGGAGCGTGCCCGTGCTGGCCATTCATAAATGCCTTGTGCAGCATGCGCCCTGCTAGTGGGATAGCGGGGATGCCCCAGGGGGATGGAATTGATCGGCCCAGGAGATCGGTGTGGGTTTTCATCCACTTTAATGTGTATCTAAAAGGAGGGGTTAATTTACAGAGTATGCCTGTGCAGAAGAGCTTAGAAAAAAATGTGCCTCTGAAAGGAAAGATAGGAGGAAAGAGTCTAGCACAGTGCAAGGGTTAATGTGCAGAGGAACACCAAAGAAAGGTGTCAATTTTTATAGGGATAATGTGTTGTCAAAATGCCCGAGAGGGACAAGTAATAAAGATTGCTGAGTGGAGTGGCTGAGCAGGTTAAGGGGATCATTCACACAGCTGTTTACAAAGGTGAGGGAAGCAGGCCTGAGGAAGGCGTTTAATGTGCAGCCCAGTGGAGGGGGAAGGGGTTAAAGCGGTCCTTTACTCTGAATGAATAAGAGTCTATCTTATATGTTTCCCCCACCCTGTACATACAGATTCACATTAAAAATCATCCTACCTGCATCTACTGCATGTTATGAGCCTTTAAAGATCCAAGATGGCGGCTCATGTAACATCAGGCAGCCTGCAAACATGAAGTGCCTTCTGACTGTTCTGCTCTGCATTCTGGGATTGCTGACCTTTTCCTGGCTCCAGCTCTGCTCTCTGTGCAAAACACAGTTATAACCCGCCCTCCTGTACTTTATCCCGCTCTCCTCTCCTCAGTAAGTGTGATGCTTCTGAGTCAAGATGGCGGCGCCCGTATCCTAAAGTCCTGAACAGAGTTGCAGCCCAGTGGGGGAAAGAATAATAAGTGACTAAAAACCTTAAAAATATATTAAACCGGACCAACACACCGGTGTCGGTCCTGCTGTGTAGGGATTGTAAGAAGCGAGGGGGGGCATCCACAATGCTGGAGCCCCCCTTGCAGCAAAACACATAAATAACTTGTTTTACTCACCTGAATACCGAGCCAGCGGCGAGAACGGAGTCCCGTGATTGGCCGCCGGGCGGTCACGTGGGCAGGTCCTGCCGGTGGCCGGCACAGAAGACGCGACTGCGCCCACGTGACTGCCCAGCGGCCAATCGCGGGACTCCGTTCTTGCCGCTGGCTCTGTATTCAGGTGAGTAAAACAAGTTATTTATGTGTTTTGCTGCGAGGGGGGCTCCAACATTGGGGGGGGCTCCCTACACAGCGGGACCAACACCCGTTTAGGTAAAAACGGGTGTTGGTCCGGTTTAACTTTTAGATACTGGGGAACAGTTTTTTTTTTAGGGTTTGGGCTTTTCAATAAATCATGGTGAAGGTCCGGTTTAAGGGAGTATTTCTGCATCACAGCTAATCCCCCTTCTCTCTCTTTTCCTCCTCAGCCATCAAGGTAAACTGCTTGGGGTCATGCGGGGTGTCCAACAAGGCAAACGACACCTCCTGGAGTGTGGAGGAGCAGTACTTCAGCGGCACCTTCTCATTGGCAGATAAAGGTGGGTCTGTGTCAGTTTGTTGTTTGACATTGTGTGTGTTTGGGGGGCTGTCATCACCCCTATACCTGTGTTAAAAAAAGTTAATTGCCTGACTGCAGTGAGGCTCCTCTCGCTTTACATCTAATGATGTTGTGGGAAGTCTGGATTTCTTTAGGTTAGCAGAGAGAAAGGATGGCCAGGGGAACCTTTATAATTTGCTTTACACTTGTCCGCTTCCTATCCAAGGCCTGGGTGCTTCTTTCCTAAATACTTTCATGTAGTTTATCTTATAATTGTACGCTTCCTGCCTGTGCCAGCCACATAACCCCTCCCACCGAGGGTAGTATTAGCACCACTGTCCCTGCAGTGTTATAACTCTGCTTCGCATAACCGCTCATTGATTGGCTAGAAAGCACATTTGAGGGTGGTGCCTAGTAACTTGTGGGCTGAACATGGGCTAGCTAGGGCCAGTAAAATCCTGGGTTGATTTTGCCCCCTAGTCTACCCTGCTTGTAGGGGAAAGCAACACCATTTACCTGTCCTGTAGGAGGCAGTAACTCCTTATTCACAGAAGGTCCTGTAGTAGGTTACTTCTCACACCAGATGAACCTTTTATTGAGCTACCTCTAGGAAAAATAGTTTTTCAGCTGAATGAGATCAATTGGAGCTTCACAAGTTCAGCCAATAATTGCTCCTCTGCTGGAGTGTAACACACTAGAGTGGAGGATCATTGTGCTGGCTGGAGAAGCCAGAGCACAGATGTGACGCATACCTTGGTGACTGTTGCCAAGTTCTAGCCAATCACTTTGGACACCTTGTGCCACCTATTTATGGATTATCATTTTTGCTCTCTCTTTTCTAAGAATAGTTAACCTGAAGTACTGAGTGCTGTCCTGGAATGAAATGAATCATTTTCTTTTAAAGGGGCTGTAAAATCACATAAAGAAAAACCAAAAAGGCTCTTGCCTCCTCCTCCTGCCGCAGCTCCTGACCTCATGGTTTCCAAGAACGGAGCTAGTGTGATGCCTTCACCCAACGCTTCCGTTACAGTGACTCTGTATGCATGAAGGTGCAAGGCTATGGCTGACAGTGAGTGCTTATCATGGCCCAAGGAAGTCTGGGATGCATTCTCATGGTGCCTCTTGTTCTCAAAAACCAGGAGGAGGAGGTGTTTACAGTCAAGCTCCCCTTACCTGGGTGCTGTCTCCCAAAAATCACACTCTTCTTTCTGCATCCAGGAGGTATATGTATCCCAAAATCCGCCTGGGTGCAGCTTCATCGATTCATGAGGAGGCACAAGAGCAGTAGCTGTGGACTGGGTGGCGTCGGTCACCCCAGTGTCCGCAGCTGCTGATTGAGCATTGTGGAACAAGCGTTCTGCAATGCCCAATCGCTGAAGTGAATGTCCCGACCCTTAGGTGGTGAAGGTAGTCTGAAAGCTTCCTTGGATCAAATGGGTGGTTCACAGATCTAAGTTTCTCAGGGCACCCTGCCCTCCATACCATGCTGGCCACCCCCCTTTTGTACATCCTGGGACACTCATCCCCCTTGTGTAATTACCATACAAAATATAGGTGCATATATACAATATACAAGGGAGCCACACAGGCCCCATACTGAAGTGGTGCAGAGTCTGCATGTGTGGCTGGTGATAGCCTAGGAGGGGTTGAAGTTTGGTCATGATGTGGGCTGTGGGGGGGTTAATGTCTCTGTTGTGATAAGTCTTTGTAATAACTACGATGATATCTGTATTTTTCAGGAACTATTCAGCCGGGAGAACACTCCTTCCCATTCCAGTTTCTGTTACCAGGTAACGTCAGCTCTTGGCTGCCTGCCGTGTGGATTATGGGGCGTGGGGGCTGGGTGGAGTAGCCTGTCTGTTATTAAAGGTCAAGGATTCCACCTTTAGCCAAAAATAAAATGCTGCTTTCTAATCTAGTGGCTGTCAGAAGGCAGCCTCTTTAACCTACTTTTGTACATCGTTATTGCAGTAGAAGTGAGAATTAGTTACCAGAGATGTCTCCGGGGACCACACAGCACTCTGCTGGATTCCTCATGGCTTGCTAATAAGACCTCAGACACAGAGAGCCTATTGTACCAAGCATATTGAAAGCAGCCTCTGGGTATATTTCTTGTTAGCAAAAGCGACTCTCCTCTTACTGATGGGAAAGATGAGCAAGTGTGGGTATAAGGGTGATCCCTTTTCTGCACAGGGAGAGAGCTGGCCAGCCCTTATACTGAGATTTAGAGAAGGGATGGATAGCTTTCTGCAGGTTTAGATGGGATGCACATGACTGATCCTTCTCTGCACAGGGTCAGAGCTGTCCGGCCCTTAGGCTTTGTTCACACCTATCCAGATGTGTTTGCGTTTCTGCAGATCTGCAGAAAGTCATGTAATGCATCCTCTATGGTCCCTTTCAGACCTCTCCGTTTTGACAGAACGTGGCCAAAAATGTCCTGCTTCCTGGGTTTCAACCGAACTGCAAATGTAAAAAAACTGTTCAACTGCAAAAAGCAAAACGCACATGATCTGCAACTGCATAGTGTGAACGTAGCCTTATACTGAGATCTAGAGGGAGGGATGGGCAGCAGGGTCAGGATGAGGGCACATGGATGATCCTTCTTTGCACAGTGTCAGAACTGTGCTGCTCTTATACAGAGATTTAGAGGGAGGGATGGGTGGCTTTCTGCATGTTTGGCTGATCCCATTTAAATTGTCCCATACTGTCTATGCGTCATGCAATAATCTGGTGGTCTCTTCTTACAGAGTCGGCGCCCACCTCCTTCGAGGGGCCGTTTGGTAAGGTGATATACCAGGTGAAGGCGGTTATAGAAACAAAGAAACTCTCCAAAGATTACAAGACCAGTAAACAGTTCTACGTGCTGCGGCCTCTCGACCTAAACGAAATCCCTGATATAGGCGTGAGTACTGGGGATTCCGGAATCACCATATGGGATGTATAATGCATTATGTTGTTACTGCCCCCTAGGGGATTCTCAGCGGGCAGTTTGGATCTCCACATAGCTAGCTCTGAGCACCAATTACTCACCAGTGCGTCTCTGTGGAGATCTGCAAAACCTGGCCTGTTGCTGGCCTTTCAGGAGGGAGTTTGACACCGATGCATTATGATGTTGCTGCTTCGTAGAAAATGTTCCACATCATGGTGTTGCTTCCCCTTGTGGTTTCTTTATGGGAAAATAAAGGGAATGGACACTAACACTTTAGAAGGCACTATATAGAAACACATGACATTATGACGTCTGCCTAACTTACTCTATAGGAATATATAGAGCATTATGGTATCTATGCCCCTAGTGGTATTTTCTAAATGTCATATCGGGCAAATGCAAATGCAAAAAAAAGAAACGTACATTCCCAGCTCTCACTCCTCAGCAGCCGTCTTCCACTGATATAAAAACACATATACACACATGCTTACATACATAAATACATTACCAGCTTTCGCTGCCTGCCTCAGCAGTTGCCCCCTTAGCTGCTGCTACGTGGACCGGGAAGTGGCGGTGGCTGCGATTGTGCTGGGCGCCGGTAAGAAATGGGGGGGGGGGGGGGGAATTCTGCATACTGTCTATAATGGGGTTTCGGAGGGGGTATTTTAGCACACCATTTGGTTCAGAATATTTTTTCTATCTATATTCAAGATCCAAGCAAAGTATTGCATGTTCAAATTATTCATACAGTTCATTTTTTTTTTTCAGCAACTCAGCTGTGCTACCACTGCAAAGAAGTTTAACTACCTGTTGGTCAAATCGGGCCAACTGCTGCTAAGTGTGACGACTGACCTTAGGGGCTACATAGTGGGCCAAGTTATCAAAATCCACACTGAGCTGGAGAACAAGTCTGGCAGGGACACAGGGGTCATCGTAGCCTCACTCATCCAGGTGAGGGCGCCAGCGAGCATCAGCAGAAAATACTTTTCCTCTATTCATGCTGTGCCCTCTAGAGCTTAAGCATTGCAGGTTTGTCCAGAAAAACGTTTTTTTATATTTTGTTCTCCATTTTGAATGTAGAAAGTGACTTACCGATCGAAGCGCAGTGTCTATGACCTGCGGACCATCGCAGAGGTTGAAGGGGCTCCAGTGAAGGCTTGGAAGCATGCGGTTTGGAATGAGCAGATCCTTGTGCCGGCTTTACCCCAATCCATCCTGCAGGGCTGCAACCTCATTCAGATTGAATATTACCTTCAGGTGAGCAGTTGCCCCAGAAGGGGTACAGGGCCTTATTTTGCCCATACACTGGACAATCTGATTAATCAGCCGGCAGTTTGGCTGAATGATCATATTGAATTTAGTGTGTGTTTGGGTGTGTGTATTTTATTTATAATGAACTTGTTGTAGACAGAATTCTCATCACTTCTAGTCATATATAGTAGCTTCCAATTTATTGTAACACGTAGGGGCACAGACTGATATTTGAAGTTTGATTATCTGCCGTATGTGCATTAGTCACAAATATTTTATACGGTTCGACATTTGTGGCATCTACCTAATCAGACTTGGGTGAAATTAACCTTGCCACATGGGGCTCTCTGGCTCACCTGCTTTGTGTTCCCACCACCTCCACTGTGTCGAGAGCTCCAGGGCCTGGGAACCAGTTCACTGCCTAGTTTAACCCTATCATCACTGTATAATATTTAGCAAACGGGCATATGAATCCTGTACAGAAACCAGGGCCATTGGTTTGCACACAATTGCAATCGCATGTATTAAACCCCACGCCACGTCAAGGCGCCCCTATTGGTGGGATCTCTACTCCTATTTTTGAGTGCCCAAAATTGGGTCATGCAATGCAATTAAATATTTCAGAGCTACTCACCTGGGAAGCTGCCAGCCTCCCTTTAGAACACTCCACAGGCATTATAAAGTGCCCAGGCTACCGAACCCTGCTGCTACCAACCTGGGTCCACCGATGGTGACTAGGCCCTGCCATAGCTGATCCTAGTCCCGATGCTGTTGGCTAGGCACGGCTGGTCTGGGCAGCACTAGTGTGCCACTGTCAGGGGCCCACTGGAGGATCAGGAGCTGCAAGACTGGGGTAGGTGGCTTGCACAAGGCCCCTTTCTGCCATGGGCCCGGTAGCAGCGGTTGCCTCTATGGTATATACGCCCTTGGGTGTCCATGTGTATGTTCAGCATTACGGCTGTGGTGGCACATAGGTCAAACTAAAGTTTTTGGTCCGCAGTTTCTATAATTCCTAAGTTTACCCTACATAGCTCTGTTCATCCGAGCTGCTCCGTAAATGTGCACATTAATCCACCAATACACATCAACGCTACCTCTCTGGTCGTGAGCTTTCCCTGCCCTATGTATGGACTATTTTCCAGGACTTCTTTTCCTGTACAGTTCACCACTCTTCAATCCTTCATATGTTCAGAATTTACTATTTGGAATATAATCTTACATAGCTACAGAGTCAATCGGGCCACACAGGCCTGTGCCAGTTGGGGAAAATTCTCCTTCTATTTCTGGCCCGCTGTGACGCCTGCTGCTATTCTTACAGCTGAATACTTGTGATGCTGCTTCCTGTGCCCACCTCTTGTCTTTTAGACTGTAAGCTCCTGTGGGCAGGGCTCTCATTCCTACTGGATTATGGTGGCTGGTGGTGTGGTGGTCTGTGTATTGTCTGTTTGACCCTGGTTGTAATTGGTACTTTGTACAGCATGTGTGAGGATGATGCTATATTAATAAACAATAAACCTCATTAGGCTAAGAATTCTCTGCTTTTGTTGTACGCAGGTGTCTGTGAAAAACCCGGAGGCATCGGTCACGTTGCCCATCTACATCGGGAACATACCAATCAGTCAGACCCGTCTGGAGCTAAGGCCTTCCTTCTCACAGGCAGCAGCTCCCGTCATCCCCTCGGCGCCCCCTGTTGATGAGGCTGAGGGCGCCCAGCCAATGGACAATGTCTCTATCCCCACCAAGTGCCACTCCCAGCAGCAGCACAGTACTCCATTCTCCTACGCCCCTGACCTCAACTTTCCGCAGGCGGAAGGTCCGAACTCGCCCTCACACCCCACCCTCTGCCTATCCACAGGAGCCACTGTACCTTATTACGCAGAGGGGGCCGTAATTCCGGTGCCAACGGCCAGCAGACTGATTCTGCCACCGGAGTACAGCACATGGGGGTACCCCTATGGTAAGTTTTCTGTTGCTTGGTTATTTTACCTTGCTGTAGTCGCTCATTACCATAGTGGCTAGCCATAAACCTTACAATCTTTGTACAATCACCTTACTACCTTGGCATAACATTGTAATCAGTGTGAAACCATTGTATAATCTTTGTACAGTCAGATGGTTAGGTGTGTGGCTAGCTTTAGGGCAAGCTCTGCCATGCATTTTTGCTATTTGGCTGTCATGCTGCTCCACCGCTTTCTTATATAAATTGGGTGATTACTGATGAGCCTTCATGAATTTTTGGGCTACATACAACCACAATATTTGGATACGGCTCAACAATATCCTTAAAGCAGACCTTCATCATCATTTAATGAAAAGCCCAAACTCTTTAAAAAATATTCCCCAGCATCTAAAATGAATATATTTTAAGGTTTTAGTCGCTTACTTATTATTCTTTCACCCCCTGGGCTTCAACTCTGTTCAGGGCTCTAGGATATGGGCGCCGTCATCTTGCCTCAGGAGCATCACATATTGAGGAGAGGAGAGCGGCATAAAGTGCAGGGGGGCATAGATAGAGTATAGATAGAGCAGAACTGGGGTCAGGAAAAGGATAGCAATCCCAGAATGCAAAGCAGCATAGTCAGAAGGCACTTCCTGTTTGCAGGGAGCCTGCAGCTCCATGGAACGTCATCTTGGATGTTAAAAAGTTAAAAAAACACAATCGGTGCAGGTAGGATGATTTTTAATGTGGCCAATCTGTATATAGGGAATGGGAGAAACATATAAGATGGACTCTTATTCAGGGTGAAGGTCTGCTTTAATATCATGGCAGAGCTACTAGTTTGAACTAGTTCCTCCATATCCTATAAAATGATGGCTGGACCCAGAGTTTGAACTTCAGTTTCCCAATCAGTCTGCGCCCTGGGTGGAGCCTGGTTGGCTTGGGCCCATCTGAAAACGAGGGTCCCAGCCATCACATATAGGTTATGATGGGCCCAGACTCTTTACAGCCTGTATTGTGTCTGGACTTCCTATAACCGAAGTATGTGATGGCCGGGCCCCTAGTTTGAATATCAGGTGAGTACTGCAATGGGTGCAGCAACACCTTTGCACCCTCATCATATTTTTCTTCAGTCAGTAATTGTGTGGCAGCCACAAATGCAGGAATCTGCGGAAGGATTGCATGACCAGGGTCTGGGTCCCCTGCTGCTGGGCTTAGCTGTTCTGATGGCATCCCTTGCCTCTGATCTCTTCTTGGGATATTAAATCGATTCTGTGGCCTTCAGCCAAAACAAAAGATGACAAAAGAGTGAAAAATCCCTACATCGCTCCCGGACTTTAGACTACCCCACTGGCCACAGAGGCCTTTATGACCAGAAAGTGATATACTAGCGATAAAGGTGGTTTTGTATCTGCATAATCTGTGTGTCCTCATTACTCTTATACTTAAAAAGGAACAAAACCCATCCCTGTCCTGGGTGTTCTCTTGCTAGGATCATCTCAATATGGGATGCCCTGCTGTGTGTATTCCCCCAGACTGCCCAAAAAAAATCACCTTTTTCCAAGTATACAGCACGTCTTGTTTCACTAATATTCTTTACGCTTGGAATATCCGCCACAAGGTGGCGCAGTGGACTGCAGAAGAGACTTGTGGCGTCTCCCAGCCCTATAAAGGGATAGGAACCTCCCACAAATTTCCAGTTTCCTTCTGCAGTCTGGACTGCGAAGATAGAAGATGGCTCTCGTTCTGGACCCACTGCCTCCCAGCCTCGGCTGCCTGGTTCAGGTGAAGGTAGGACAGCGCCAGGGTCAGGTGCTGGAGGAGCGCTGCTCCAACCGCAATCCCTGTACCTACAAGGGTAGGCGGTTCAGGCTTATGGTGAGCCTTGTGGGATGCCCCTTCTTGCCTTTATTGTGGGCCTTCCCTTGCCCCCCCCCTCCACTGCCCCCCTTCCTCCCTAGCTAAGCATGCCTGGGTGCACCTACCGTTGCTCTTTCCCGTCTCGCTCTCTTCCTGGGGAGCTCTCCAGGGGGTGGGGGTTTAGGTGGTGGTGTTTCACATTGTATTTTATCTGCTTGTTACTTGTATTGTCCGCGCTTGCCGCCGCGCCGTTTTGTACGGCGCTCCGTGGCTGGCGGTGACATTCTCCTCATGTTTTACTGCGCTGTCATTGGCGCTGGGGGGGTCACGTGGAGTGCGATTCGTGCTCTTCGGGGGGGGCGGGTCCCGCGGATGGCGCTTTTTGTGTCATACCCTCGCAGCCTGCCCCTCAAGGTCCTTGCGGGCGCCATTTTGGTTGGAGTTTCTTCTCCTGACCTGCGGTATTGTGGCGCGCTGCTGGCCTGCCGGGGTGTGCGATCGGCTTCTTGGTCCGTGAGTCCCCTTCGGGGTTGTATTGTGCTCTTGTCACCACATTATGGGGATGTTATGTGTGGTTTCTTATGTCTTTCAGGCAGGATAAACGTGACTGTGGTTTCTCCCGGCCCTCTTCCCTTCCTTCTCCCACCTTCCCTAGCGGGGTTTTGGGGCATCCCAGGTGGCTCTTGCTAGCCTTAACCCTTTACTGGCCAGTGTGCCCACTCTAATCACCATATGGAGGCTTCCGGGGGTAATGTGCTTGGGGTTCCTTCGGGACAAACCTAGCTGTGTGCCGCGTGTGGGGTATCCCCTTTGAGTGACGTGTCGGGGTATGTGTGCCCTGCGCCCAGAAGGTATTTGCGCTGCAGTCTGGGTTGCCTGCTATGCTGCCCAGCTCTGCGCCCCCTTCTACATCACCTACCCCCCGCGCCTGCATTTGACCCCTAGTGCGGGACATGCTGGTGGGGAATCACATTATGACTTGGCCCGTGGGTAGCCAGCCTGGAAAGGTATATGGCTGGGCCGGTCCCTCGTAGGGCTTCTGGCAAGAAGCGGCATTTAACTCCCGCTGTTTCCCTTTTTCCTGTGGAGGATGAGGGACAGTTTTCTTTCCCTGGCCTGTACCCCCTAGACGAGGGGGAACTTTTCTCTGATTCTGAGTCCTCTGAGGAGCAGCAGGAGGTTTATGATGGTACTGGGTCTCCTTTTGGAGAAGACCCATGGTCTCCTGAGGATTCTGATGGGCTGTTGACTCACATTTTTGAAGTACTGTGTATTATACTTCCTATCCCGGCTGAAAGGCAGCAGGGTGAGCTTTTTCACACTGTTAAACAACGCTTGGAGTTCCCTGAGCAGATCCACTTCAATAATTTGGTGCTCAAGGAGTGGGAACGTCCTAGCAGATTGCCCGCGGTGCCTAAGGGCTACTTAAGTGCCTTCTGGATAATGCCTCGGATGCCAATAGGGGGGAAGAGTATAGATCTCTCCTGCTTTGCTATGAATTTGTGGCATTTATTCTTTCTGCTATGGATGATGCGGTCAGGATGTGTGGTAAGACTTCTGCCCTTTTGGTGGCTATACGCCGCTCTATTTGGCTGTGTCAGTGGGCGGCTGATAATGCTGCTAAGAAGGCTCTTACTGGCTTCCCCTTTACTGGGCTACGGCTCTTTGGGGAGCGTCTGGATCTGTTTGCCAAGGATGGTAGGCTGCCTCAACACAGGAGGCAGCCGCGGCCCTTTCGGGGGGCTGGTTCTTCCCTCCCCTCCTTCCGTGCTCCCAGGTCCGGTCGGGGTGCACCATTTGCCGGGGTAGAGGCCGTGGTTGCCCCGGTTTCTCATGGAGTCCCAAGTCCAAATCTTCCCCCAAGCCCCCTCAGGCATGAAGAGGCACCCTCACCCATCTGGGTGGGGGGACGATTGCAGCTCTTTGCTCAGGTTTGGAGACTGCGCGTCTCAGACCGGTGGATTCCGGAGGTGGTGTCCTCCGGGTACAAGATAGTTTGCAGCATGGCTGCCCCAAGATTCATGAGATCCCAGATGGTTCAAAATCCCTTGTCAGCTCAGGGCTTGCGGTCCAAAGCCTTTTGGGTTTGGGGGTCATTTGCCTGGTGCCCTTCCAGGAAAGGGGCAGAGGTTTTTATTCCAATCTGTTCACTGTTCCCAAAAAGGATGGGTCCCTGAGGCCCATCCTGGATTTGAAGCGCCTCAACAAATTCAAAGTCAGGTTCAAGCATTTTTGCATGGAGACTGCGCACGGCGGTCAGTACCTTGCGCCCGGGCGACTTCATGACGTCTGTGGACATCAAAGATGCCTTCATGTTCCTATCTTTCCGGGTCATCAGAGATTTCTTAGATTCGCTCTGGAGGATCAGCACTACCAATTTGTGGCCTTACTGATCGGTCTTACCTCAGCCCCTCGGGTCTTCACCAAGGTGCTGGCGGGTGTTATGGCTCTGTTGCGAACTCAGGGCATTTGCATCCTTCCTTATCTGGACGACATTCTGTTTGCGTCTCAGTCCTTCCATCAAGCCGAGCTGGATACCCAGATAGTGGTCTCCACGCTCGAGTCCTTCGGTTGGGTGATCAACGACCCCAAGTCTTCTCTGTCTCCGTCCTTGGTGACGTCCTTTCTGTGCATGACTCTGGATACATCTCAGGTCAAGGTTTTTCTGCCTCAGCAAAAGGTGGAGAGCCTGCAGATGCAGGCCCGGTCTCTAAATTCTTGCCCTCATCCCTCCATTCGGCAGGGGATGCAGTTGGTGGGCCTGATGGTGTCCTGTTTCGAGGCGGTCCCCTATGCTCAGTTTCACATGAGATCTCTTCAGTTGCACCTCTTGTCAGTTTGGCATCGGGACCCAGTCCTGGATCAGGAATTTGCTCTGTCCCCTCGTGTCAGTCTGTCCCTCTCGTGGTGGCTGGACTCAAGGAATCTCCTAGTGGGCAGGACCTTTCTGCCCCTGTGCTGGGAGACTGTCACCACAGATGCCAGTCTCACAGGTTGGGGGGGGGCTTTTGGAAGTCTCTGAAGTTCCAGGGTCAGTGGGGTCCTCAGGAGGCCCATGCCCCCATCAACATTCTGGAACTACGGGCGATAAGGTTGGTTCTTTCCCAGTTGACCCCACACTTTCGGGGTCGGGCTGTTCAGATACGCTCATCAGGGAGGGACTCGGGAGCAAGCGAGCCCTCAAGGAAATGTCCCTGATACTGTCCTGGGCGGAGGAGAATGTCCCCTGCATATCGGCTGTTTACATCCCGGCAGTGGAGAACCTGGAGGCAGACTGCTTGAGCAGGGGGATGTCTCGGCTGGGGGGTTGGTCCCTCAGCAACAGGACGTTTCTCTCCCTGTGCCACTGATGGGGTCTACCGGATGTGGACCTGTTTGCTTCACGTCACAATCACAAACTTCCATTTTTTTTGTCTCTCTGTCACAGGATCCTCTGGCCTTTGCCACGGATGCGCTAGCAATGCCTTGGAAGGGGTTTCGGCTCCTCTGTGTTCCCTCCGTTTCCTCTGCTGGGCAGGGTGCTGCGCAAGATAGCCCAGGAAGGGGTGCCAGCCATTCTGGTGGCCCCCTGTTGGCCAAGAAGGGTGTGGTTCGCAGACATCGTGCAGCTGGCAGTAGATCAGTACGTCCTGCCCAAGGATCCAGATCTGCTCACTCAGGGGTAGCTGTGCCATCCCAATTTACAAACGCTGGCTTTGACGGCTTGGCTGCTGAAACCTCCATCTTGTGGAAAAGGGGTTGCCTGTCTCTGTTGTTACCATGATTAGGGCTAGGAAGAAGTCCTCGTCCTTTATCTACTACAGGGTCTGGCATGCTTACATTGCCTGGTGTGAGTCCAGATCTCTTCCCTGTCGGGTTTTTTTTATTCCCTGGATTCTGGAGTTCTTGCTACATGGTTTGGATTTGGGACTTTTAACTTAGTACCCTCAAGGGTCATGTTTTAGCTCTGGCAATTTTTTTCCAAAAATCTTTTGCCAGCCACCGTTTGGTTAAGACTTTTTCCAGGGGGTTTCTCAAGTGCGTCCGCTGCGTAAGCCTATGTTACCAGTTTGGGATTTTGCTTTGCAGGGTCATCCCTTTGAGCTTCTCCGTGAGGCCGCTTTGCCCATTTTGACTCTTAAGGTAGCCTTTTTGGTGGCTATCACTTTTGTTAGGCGTGTTTCTGAGTTGGTGGCGCTTTCCATCAAACCTCCTTATTTTGAGCGACACCAGGACAAGGTAGTGTTTCTGTTTAAGCCTGATTTCTTGCCTAAGGTTGTGTCTGCTTTTCATCTCAATCAGGACATTGTCTTGCCTTCCTTGTGTCCTAATCCTGCTAATTCCAAGGAGAGGACTCTGCATTCTTTGGATGTGGTCAGGGTTCTGAAGTTTTACTTGGTCGCTACTGAATCTTTCAGGAAGACTGATGCTCTTTTTGTTCTTCCTTCTGGACCTAGGACCTAGTAAGTGGATCCGTCAGGCGGTGGTGCAAGCCTATTCTGCTGAGGGGAAGGAGCCTCCCTTCTGCCTTACTGCTCATTCCACTCGTGCTATTGGTGCCTCTTGGGCCTTTCAGCACCAGGCTTCTGTTGAACAAGTTTGTAAGGCCACAACTTGATTTTCTGTTCATACTTTTTCCAAGTTTTACAAGGTTGATGTTAGGGCCTCAGCTGATGCTGATTTTGGCGGCAAAGTTTTTCAGGTGGCAGTGGTTTAAACTGCCCGCTGTTGTTCATGGGGATCCCACCCTACTTTACGGACACTGCTTTTGGACGTCCCAAGCGTAAAGAATATTAGTGAAACAGGACGTGCTGTACACTTGGAAAAATACAATTTTGTGAGTACTCACCTGTAGAATTGATTTTGTAGTATACAGCACGTCCTGTTTCACCCCTCCCTTGTTATCATTTTCTTGGTTACCTCTGTATGGTGATTTGTTCAAATTTTTGGTTGGGGTTCCTTCATTTTTGTTCTCCCGGCTTCTTGTCTAACTGCTTTGTAACACTGGGAATTTGTGGGAGGTTCCTGTCCTTTTATAGGGTCGGGAGATGCCACAAGTCTCTTCTGCAGTCCACTGCGCCACCTTGTGGCGGATATCCCAAGCGTAAAGAATATTAGTGAAACAGGACGTGCTGTATACTACAAAATCAATTCTACAAGTGAGTACTCACAGAATTGTATTTTTCTTGTTCCTGCGGCACATGTGCGAATCGCTAAGCCATTTGCCTTCCATTCAGATTGATCTTGGTGCTCTGCGTGGTGCCTACCTGCAATAGCCATTCAGAAACGCCTGGTGTAGATATGTGCCCCAGCTAAAGGTTTAGCGGGGATGCTGCCACGGCCCAGAGGTGTGGTGTGGCATCTCTGGTTAGGTGAGTGTTCCAAGCAATCCCCAGAGTTTTACACAGCAGAGCATTCAGATTTGGGATGCTACATTAAGATGGAGACCACCAGCCCTAGAGTTTATGGAGGTGGTTGCTCCTCCTATGGCGAAACCTGCTAATGATGACTACTTGATTGATAATTGGTGAGCTGTAAAAACCATGATCAACTATGGAGAACCCTGCCTCGGAAGAATACTTGAGGGTTAATAACTGGTGAGCTGTAATAATCCTTATTATGAACTATGGGGAACCTTCTATTGAGGAATATTTGTGTGTGCATGTGACCTGAGGGTTAATAACCGTTCCTCCTTTTTCAGATGCTCCACCTTCCTATGAACAGAGCTGCAGCGAGGGCGCTGTCCGCAATGGAATCTGAGCGGCTTATATATCCTTCCGTAATGACAGCACTCCATTTTGTTCTTACTTCACCCCGAAGGGGGGGAAAAAGTCTTCTGCTCCCACCTTAAGCGACTGTTCCAGAAGCTAGAAGGAGTTTGGCGATGGCGGCATTCCTGCGCCCCCTAGTGGACATTTTATATACTACTCTATTTATAGAATATTTTAAGCACCCCTGATGCCTTATTATGAATGAACATTTAACCATCTCTAGGGGAAGGTGAGCTGGATGTCCTGGACGAATCATACAAATTTGTGCTTTTATTTTTCCGTTTTTTTAAAATATGGAATAATTTCAGGCCGGGTCCTTAATGCGGTTTTCAACCCCCTCCACTCTTAATCTATGTGGGTGGGACTGGTCCACCTACCTCTCTTCTACCCCGAGCTAACAATCAGACGAGTGTGGCTGAGGTTTACACAGGGCACTCAAGACAACAGACTTTTAAGATCCAGGCCAATGCTGGTGGGTCAATCGGGAACACTGACTGCATAGCAGTTTTGAAGATTCAGGCTGTGTATTCCCAGTTAAACCCCCACCTCACTGTCTTGCACAGAATCATGTGCCCCGAGAAAGCACAACTGCCTAGATGCACATGCAGTTTGCTTCCTGGAGTCTGAACTTCACTGGAATGTGGACGAGGAGCCGTTCTGTGGATGATTTTTCATTTGCCCTTGAAGCAGAATTGGCCCCAAGTCTCCTGTAATGTCTTTCTGTGTCTGGCTTCTTATTTTGTGTTTCAGTTTTTGTTGTTCTAAAACTGATGTGTTTTTATGCCTGTTTTTACTGCTGTTACCACCAAAAATCTCATTAAAATCTAAAATATTTTCTATGAATTTGAATTTTGGTAAGCGCCGTCTTATTTTGTCAATGTATGCAGTCCATCCCCGCTGTTCAATGCCTCCCCTCCAAGCTTCTGCCATGCCCATGCCTAACCATTTTTTTTACCAGTTTACTGAAACACATTAAAGTTATATAATGGACAAGAACATAAAGTCCAGACTTGTAACTTTTTCATTTGAGGGCTCTCTCAGAAGTGCTGCTGTGACAAGGTGCAGACAGCTGGCCACATTCCCGGGACGCTGTTCCCACGTGCGTTCCTGCTCCCAAGCGGGATCATGCACGGCCGAAGAGAAGCTGGGGATGCGGAGATGGAGTTGCAGGACCCGCTGGGATCAGGTAAGATTACGCCCCCTGGGGGGTTCGCACAGCAGGGCATCTGGTGCAGGCTAGTGGCCAGGCTAAGATTCCAGGGTTCAGCTGTGAGGGTTGTGACCCACTTTAAAGAGGAAATTCGGGGGCCCTGGAGTCTAAATCCCCATAATTGTTGCTCCTCCACTTTTTTTTTTTTTTTTTTTTTAAACGATTTGCGCTCACTTGACGTTGGTTAAAGGAAGTGCCATTTATTTCTGATGTCTTAAGTTGTCTAGCTGCATCCAATTTAGTAAAAGACAGAAAAAAGGTTACTGTCCTTAAAGGGCCCCATTTAATGTTTGCACCAGGGCCCTGTCGCATTTAGTTACGCCACTGTCTAAAAGACTCCAGGGGCATCGGAGTTCCACTCCTTGGGACATCCCGAATTAGAATGCCCTGCTATGTAAACCTCCCCCCCAAAGCCCTGATACACTAACCTTCCCCCGGAGCCCTCGCAGCATCTCTGCGCTGCGGCCGCATCCCTGTTCACCTCTAGGCATGCCACCTCTAGATGGTTGGCCCCACTCTCTCGTCAGCATATCAGGAGGGAGGCAAGTGAAAGCGAGCGTGCTGATAGGCTGAGTTTGCATCCTTGGGAGCGAAAGGAAAGTGAGTGTATGGGGCAAACTGAGGGGATGCCCCCTCCACCTGAGAGGAACAACCCACAGGAAATTCCTGTGTGTTGTTTCTCTTTAAAGAGTAATTCCACTTTCAATTGATTATTTTTAAAGTGTGTATTTTTGTGTGGAAAATGTTTTAAAGGTGCTGAACATTTTTAGTGTATTCTAATGTAAGCAAATGTGCATTTTATGGGAGCAGTTATCATATGTTATCAGACTTGGTGTACATTGCCAATAGCAACAGATTGCAGATAGTTGCTCAGAACACTGCTGCTGGGCATGGGTAAGTGTGAGTGAGCTCCCTCACCTCAGAAGTGGCCATAGTAGCCGTGTCAATGACAAGCTCAGAATGTTAATGTCCCACTGCAATCTTGCAGCTCAGCGAAGTCTCATAGGATTTTGGGTGACCCCATTGCATCCCATTCATGGGCACTGCACAGGTGTGAGATCAAGGGGCCACACGCAGTACTTGATGGGATGAAAAGATGGCACCCAAAGAATGCCTAAACGTAAAACCAGAGGGGGGGGGGCGCAGATCGGTGAGGTTGTGGGGGAGGTTTAATCTCCCCCCGATGTTTCACTTTAAGCTGCAGAAACAGAAAAAACCCATATAAGAAATTGCTACAATTTTGGGGTTTAAATCTACAGTTTGGCTCATCTTGAGAAAGAAAGCACTGGTGAACTCATCAAAAGACCAGAATGTAGGCATATCAATATCCAAATCCACCAGAAAGAGAAGACTGCATGAAAGTAAATAAAGAGGGGCCACTGCATGGTGCAAGCCACTCATAAGCCTCAAGAAAAGCCAGCACAGTCCTGGAATAACATTATTTGGACAGATGAATCCAAGATCAACTTCTACCAGAAGATGGGATGAAAAAAAAGTATGGTAAAGTCGTGGTACAGCTCATGATCCATGAATAGCACATCATGTGTAAAATACAGCAGAGGCAGTGTGATGGTTCGGGCATGCATGGGTCACTGGTGTTTATTGATGATGTATCAAAGGACAAAAGCACCCGGATTAATTCTGAGGTATTCAGAGACACACAATGTGCCCAAATCCTGCCAAAAAGGAGGAAACGCGGCATCTGGTGATGGCAATGGATAAATGTAACAACAGTTAGACTGTTAATACATAGGCCCGCGCTAACAAAAGAAAAGAATATATTATTAAATGTGAAAAATAAATAATGCTCAACGTGAACGTCCTTATCCCCAAAAGAACACAAATACCAATATATAATACAAAACACAGAGCAAAACAACTATACACAATGTAAATAGTCCCAAAGTTAGTCGTGCAACAATGCACGATTCAAAATATCCCACGGTGCATGTGCTTCACATCAAAATGTGCCAGGAAAATCCTCCACCGACAGTGCAAACTCTTACCAGCTGTAAGTCAGCAAAGCGCTTTAAAATGATGTCAGACAGCGTGGCTGCTGATTCCACCTCCAAATAAATGGTCATCAACCAAATCAAGTGATTCTTATATATAATATATAGCGCTGGTTCAATCAAAACATCTCCTCCGGTTCATATCCCCATTGGGCAAAATTCAATTGATAACATGAATAAGAAAACGAAAGAAAGCCAAAATAGTATAATTCTGTAAAAACGTATGGCTTTAATAGATAATCCAAATGCACTCACAAAAGTAGATAAGAAACAGCTCAGAAATACAATCGCAGTCTCACCGATCCAGGATTTAGATGGTCACCACAGGTAATTCAATGAGAAGATAAAAAGGCATTCCTGTTGACAATGGGTTAAAAGTCAAATAGGTCCAAAAAGCTTCCACCGCTCGCCACCGCCGACTATTTACGTTGTGTATAGTTGTTTTGCTCTGTGTTTTGTATTATATATTGGTGATGGCAATGGCCTATTCTTGTGTAAGAGCCCTCTTTATCCCCTATTTTATCCCCATTTCCCCCCACCATTCTGGGGTGGCTGCCCATTCCTTGTAGGTTCACCCTGGACCACATCCCCCCCCCCCCTCCATCTTACCATTACCCTGCAGGGGCAGAATCGAGGAAGAATGGCTAATAACTAGAGCTTAGAGCTTATTATAGGTTTTATGCCATACCTTTAAAGTGGACCATCACCCTCGGGTGATCGGCCCGGGAATCTATAAGATTCCCGGGCCGATCACCTCCCTACCCGCGGGACATCCCGATCTCGGTGAAACCACCCCAAAACCCCCTTACCTTAGCTTCGGCGGCGCCCGGCCGCCGCCGCCTCCCTCGCGCCCCTCTAGACGTGCCCGCGCCGGCCGTCTGTGAATGGCCGGCGCGGGGGCGCGCGCGTCAAGAGGGACGCGCGGGAGGCGGCGGAGGAGCCGCTTGTCCGCGGCTTGTCCGTCGGCGCGGGGAGAGGTGAGTTTTTCGGGGGGGTTTCACACAGCGGGGCACCCCGATCGGGGGTGCCCCACCGAAGTGGACCAAGACCCAGGATAGTCAAAATCCTGGGTGTTGGTCCACTTTAAAGTGGACCAACACCCTCCCCTGATCGGCCCGGGAATCTATAAGATTCCCGGACCGATCAGCTCCCTGACTGCGGGGCACCTGATCCTCGTTCCAGCGGTGCATGTGCGGGCCGCCGCCTCCCGCGCGTCCCTCTAGCAGGGCGCGCACCCGCGCCGGCTGTTTGTGAATGGTCGGCGCGGGCACGGTCCCTGTAAGAGGGACGCACGGGAGGCGGCGGCGGCCCGCGCTCAGCTTGTCCGTCGCTGCCTCTCCTTGTCCATCGGCGGCGATTGGACGAGCGAGTCACGTGGGAGCGGGGTCAGGTGAGTTTTCAGGGCTTTCTGGGGGTTTCACACAGCGGGGAACCCACGATCGGGGTGCCCCGCGAAAGTGGACCAATACCCAGGATAGTCAAAATCCTGGGTGTTGGTCCACTTTAAGCTTGCAAGGGCAGGGCACGCCTCCCTATTGTCTCCTGTGCTCACACTTGGTTTTAACCTGTGGCATCTAATTTTGTATTGTTCTCTGTACTATATGTTTTATCCTGTCTGTAATCATACCTTGTAAAGCGCTACGGAAGTTGGTGGCGCTATATAAATAAATAATAATAATACCCTCCACATTGTCATCAGTAAAGGATTATCCATAATCAATGTGGGTAGCAGCGCTTTATGCACATGAAGGAAGTATAATAGATGGGTGTGTGGAATTATATTCTGGTCCAGAACTGTGTTAGTGAATCTGGAGCTACCGTGTATCCAGTCTTTGAGATATCCCACCAATGTCGCGATATTATAGTGTTCTATGTTGGGAACGTTAATTCCTCTATTTGGGAGTGGGGGGAGGGGTTGTTGGAGGATTATCATACTGATTGCATGTCAATTCTTTCACAATATGAAGATTTTGAACATATGGAGAAGCTCTCTCTGACTGAGAGACATTCCAAGAGAGTTAATATGCTCTTCAAAAAGACTCAGAGGCTCGCTCTTTCAAGTGACCAAAGACCTATGGAACCAAATGGCTAGTAAATCCTCTCTAAGATAAAATACAGACAATCTATTTGCCTTTATCTATTACTATCAGCTGGATGACTAGCAAAACGTCTTCAATAAGTCCAGTTGTCTTTATTTATTTTTACCCAGTTGGATGTGCCACACCTCTTAAAACAGAATACAGCAAGTCAAGCTGTCCTGATTGCTGACAGCTGCAAAACTACTGAAATGTCTTCAAGAAAAATGCAACTCCAGTTGCCTTAATTTTTTTATTAGCGATATATCATGACCTGGATGGGAGAACCTTCAACAACACTGGAAAAATTATTGTTGGTTTGTCAGAATGACAACACTGGGCTCACCAAAACCAAAAATTGCCCAGTGAAGATCTCCCCCAAACATAAAAGGGAACCATGACCTGCTGCCATTCTGGGGGTGGGGTAGAGGTGTCCCAGGGGAGAACAGCATGACAAATTTCAAAGTAAGGTTGCCCAGGGACACAGAGCCATTACAATTGGATATATCTGATAGCCCAAGGCATGACTAGAGCTGTGGCTTCTTCCCATCTACAGGCATTCCGACTGGTGTCACAGTTCTGCACTAGTCATCATTGGGAAAAGGACAAATAAGTACTTTTCCTTTTATCTCAGACTTTTTTTATAGTATTTTAGGGCAGGATCCCCTGTCCAAACCCCCCTGGTGAACAAAAAATCCAATGCCTTGACTTGGAGAACACTGGAGAACATTTCTTTTACAGGGCCCGTTCCATGCTAATCCAGTGGCATTAGACGGGGCCGCTGGTCCAAGGAGCTTGCAGTTCCCTTTATTATTAAAGGGCACTAGGCATGGTGAAGCAAGCTTTATTTTCCTTGCATGGGGGTTCTGCGGAACCTGGGGCTGCTTTACCTCCTACCTGCTATGGGCAAGTGGTAGCTGCCCTAGTGGACCTCCACCAAAGTAGAAGTAGGGCCTAAGTGGAGCAAGTATTTTTTGAAGGTCTGCTTTTTCTTTTATGCTTTTTAGGAGGTAAATTCAAGAGGACAGACTAGAGTTCCGGTTTCCCACTCCCTAAAGTAGTGCTTAGACAGGTTAAACTTAGCCTGCGGGAAGATTCATGAGTCAGAAGAGTTCCAGGAATCTGAAGACCTCTCCTGTCCTGAGAGGGTTGCATTCCAGCACGATTCTTTTACTTTTGTTTTGGAGAAGGGTTCCTCACTGGAGCAACAGAGGGATGCCATTGTTATCATCATTCAGTTATTCGAGAAAACTTCTATTCCTGTTGCACCGAAAGAACCAGATGTCTATTAGGACAAAAGGGTCCATGAGGCCTTTCCATACTGGATCATGATCAAAGAATGGGAGTTTCCCTTCTATTCCTAAAATATTGGATATCCGTTACCCATCACCAGATACAACTCTTCAGATCTGGGCTCTTCTCAAAGTGGTAGACAAACCTGTTTGGTGAATTATACGCTGCTACTCACTATCAACTTTTACAGGAAACTGGATGCAGTCATTCGCCACCTGTTTGCTGGAGTTGGCACAGCCTTGCTGCCTACATCTGCCACTTCTCTGCTTTGTTTAGCAGGTAGAACCTGGAGGCGCAGGGAACGGGATCTCCAAAGGACCTGTGGGGCAGACGCTCAAAACTGTGTCAAGTTCAATGGGGTTACAATGGATGACATTATTGCTAATCTGCTCTGCAGGAGCCTTGCCCTGTCATTGGCTTTGTGTTTTGCACTGTGGCTCACGGGGCTGTGGAGTCAGTAAGCCAAAGCCAGACTCCTCAATTTTATTAGGACCTGACTCCAACTAATCTTCATAAATGGCCAATAATTAGAAATCGAAACATCAGGCTTTTTCTCTCCATTATATACATAATAGGGCTTTATAGAACATAAAGCATATTTATTGGAATACAAATTCAGTTTCAATGTTTTAATTGTTGGTTTAACACTTATGACAACAATTCAAGTTTGATATTTGTCAAGAGAAAGAGGGCCATCCCTTGAATCAAAACACAAAGGGTTCCCAACCAAATTGTTCATGCCAAGGTCTAGAAAAGTAACTTAATTTACTGTGTTCTAAGGAAGCACCATCGAGAAGTGGAACTGAAGGGCCAACAATCAAGCACAAACGTAGGAATAACAGATAGTAGGAATGAAGAAAAGGGGGGGTATAGTACCTAGGAAGATGTAGGGGGTAGGAAAGGTGGAAAGAGAATTAGGGAAAAGGGGTGTTGCACCCTGCCCAGGACCTGTTCAATTCAGAATTGTTTGGGGCATGTCGGGCCATGAATATTACCTTGGCTCCCAGATCATTACCTACCATGGCTCCCAGATCAACATAAAGTTATTGTGGGACTCATTAAGGATACTGGATAAACTTTAGTTTATAAAGAACTAATTTATCCAGTTGACTACTTCAGACAGGGGAGTTAATTGCTTTTTACAAGCACTAGTAATCATTTACTTGGCTGCCAAGAGCAGGTATACTAATAGTTTGTTCTATTCAATCGAAAGTTCAGTGTCCTTAAGATGTATTAATGCTGTCAATGGGTCTTAATATTCTTGTGAAAGATTTTGCTGGCTATCTTTTAGACCTGGCTCCAGAAACGTCCACCAGGTGTGGACAAACTTGCCCTCAACGTTACAACCTCTAAAGCATGTATTTGTACATCCTGCATACATCTTACAAAAGCGTGTGGGAACCAAATACTGACATTGGCAAGGGCCTAAGTCCTTTTCCCATCTCACTTTATATCTTGTTGCACGGGAGATCATTCAAGGCTGAGTACAGCTTAGAGATCGCACCTCTGGGGTATGGGTCTTTGATACATAGAACATCCACTTACGGAAGGGGGGGTTCAATTTTGACACGGGTAGTATCCAATGCCTGAATTGAAGATATTTAAAGTACTCACTCTCAGGACTATTGGGAATGGATCAGAAGAAAAACCCATATAACGTACCCAGGCCGTTGGGGTAGCATAAAGAACCTTGTGCCAAAGCCACACCTCTGCAACACTTACATCAAGAACAGTAAGAAGGCACGGAGAGCTCTGGAATGGGCATGGCGGATGAGATGAGCAAACCTTCTGACATTATCACCCATATGGTGCGCCGGTATATTATTTATCAGAGAAATCGGTCTGTAATTAGGAGGTTTGAGACCATCCCTGTCTGGCTTGGGGACCATACAGATGTCCGCTAGTACTGAACTAGGGCCTAGGGAAGTCTCTTTACAGAGGGCATTAAAAATGTTAGGTATTGCGCTAGGATTGTTGCAAGCTTCTTATAGTAGAGCCCTTTGAACCCTTCTGGGCCTGGAGTTTTGAAAGATTTCAGGGACTTTATTGCCAGAAGCATCTCCTGTGGTGTGATCAGGAAGTCTAAGTGATCTGTATGATTCTGGTTAGATCAATATTCTCAATGTTTCTATTCTAGCAGTATCTAGACTTTGGGGGGCTGACTACATGGCTGTACACAATCCTATACACATTCTCGTTATCATTCTTTGCTGCCCATCTTAAAATTTATGCAGAAGGGTCTGGATAATGAGTTGCAGCTAAGCACCCTTATATTGTACCAACAACCTTACAAGAAATAGTGCTCATATGCATCCTTTCCCAGTGCAATTACCTTTTTGTAACTGTGGAAAATTGTACAAACAAAATCGTGACCTATAGAGTGCTGCTGGGTTTCCTGCTGCATTGTGGAGCTATGTCAGTTGAATCTAGGCAACAGCACGGCTGGGATGCTGGAAAAGAAAGTTCCAAAATGGCTGCTATCAGGCGAAAATCAGTGAGGTGGCGTTTTAGCTTTGAGTGTATACGGGAGCAAACCGGTAGATGTCCTTTAGACCTTTATTAGCCCATTGGGTTCTCTATTCTATATGGTAGAACTCCAAAAGGCTGGGGTCAAACTATATAGAACGGGAAAGTGCTAATCTCACATGAATAATCACAGTATAATCATCTTGAGCGTATTGACCGGCTCAGTGAGCTCCACACACTTATTTTTATGTGAAATCTCAGAGACTTGCAACTGACAGTCCTCTGAATACAGCTTTTTGTCAATGGGGTCGAAAGAAAATATTGTCAATTTGTTCTAATTGATGTGGAACACAGAAATTGTTCTGCATTATATTAATTCTATTAAAGTTGTGGGGAGACTTTTGGGGATATGCCAAATACAGAAACACGTCATCTCCAACACCACTACCTTCTCTTCTAGGCCTCCAATATGGAGCCCTCTAATTCCTCTAGACTCCCTCAGAAAGATCACCAGGGGCTCCATTGTGTGAACAGTAAAAGGCAGCAACCCTGTCTGCCCCCCAGGGGCACTGAGACAAAATAATTTATCCTCATCCTCCACCAAATTGAACTTTTTTGTGTATCCAGTGAGATCATGACTGTTGATCCAGCTTTAGCGTGTGGAAATTGGAGGTTGGAGAACCGGTCGTCTAATATTGATCTCTGACTGAAATGGAATGATTCCTGTTTGAGCACAATTTATTAACCCAGAAAAACATTTATTCAGCCTGTTAGCTAACAATGTTGTGAATATTTCTGTACCTACATTATTAGTGAGATGGGGCTGTATGACTTACGTAGAAGGGAATCCTTGCCCTGTTTCTGAATTAGAACTATTAGGACCTCCTTCATTGAGCATGGCAATCCTCCCTTGTCTTGTGAGTTACACCCTTTACACAAAAAATGGCCCAAACTCGTTTTGTAGTATGAGGGCAGCCTGTCAAGACCTGCAGTTTTAGGCTGTGGTAGTTTAGAATTAGCAGGATTCCCTCAACAATGAAAGAAGCAAGTCCACTGTGGTGTCAAGTGTAGGAAGGTAGATCAAATCTTAATAGTCATGTAATTCTGGTGTGGAATATAATGAAGTGAATAAAGGAGCCTGCTATTGTCTGTGGGTGTCTCAAGATTGATCTAGATCAGGAAAGAACCCCTCAGGATGGCTATTGGAGAATTATCTGGCGTGGCCAAGTAAGCTAGTGCTGCTTTTATTGCCATGCTCAAATGAGAAGTATCGGGTGTCATGCTGGCATCTGAGGCCAAACTGTGTCCTTTATATGCCTCAGAATGCTGGATGGGAGGTTAAGAAGCCACACTGCCAGGTGGAGAGACGGTGCTATGGGGACCACACATCACGGGGCACGATATCTGTGACATGGAGTGCGTGTCCAGTTTCCCGCCACATCTTCTGGCTAGTTGATGGCACACTGGCATTCCTGACTGACAGGTCTCCGCACCTTGCTGGGCCTGAGTCAGGCTGTACTAGCAGATGTGCCGTGATCGAGCATCGGCTTCACAGTGCTTTTATTCTCCAACGGCGGGTTCAATTTATGCAGTAAGCACACCGCTGTGTTTCATGGAGGTTCCCCTATAAGGAGGTAGCAACTGTCCGGCCTACAGGATGTGAAGATGGTTATGTGCAGCCCACCATGGAGCTCTCCCAAAGATGCAGCCAGCCTCACAGTATGGCCACTCACCTGCCCCAGTCAAAAATACCACTTTTGTAAAAAGGTTTTCCCTCAGCTGTCCAAGACACCACACTCGCCCAAGGGTATTGCAACTGTACCTTTTTGCATTACGTTGGACAAGTTGTCTTAGACCATTGATTTTCTCCAACTATTTTTTTTTTGTTAATAAAATTATTTGGTGTTTTTTTTCACAGACCTGTTTTCAACTGCTTGGGTACTAGGAAACCTACGGGCATCCCGGGTCCTTTTACCTGTGGATAGGGAGTCACAGCTCTGTTCCTGTTCTAGTCCTGCTTTTCGGCTACTAGAATTACTCAATTGTAATGGCTCAATATCCTTGTATGGACAACTAAGAGAAAACCATTTTACAGGGTAAGCATAGTTGTACAAGTTGTATTTTTGATTTGCTCTCAGTAAGAGATCTGATTAACCGATTGGAGCCTCACTACTTTAGCTGGATCCTTGACACTAGTAGGACTTTTAATCTGAAAAACCTCCTTTGAGTTCAGTTCTGTGGAGCCACCAGCAGAGGGCAGCCTGCCCCCAGGAATGAGCCATTTAGGTAGCTTCAGGCATTCTGGAATAATAATAGTGAGAATTGGCACAGTGTAACAAATGCATCCAAAAACTGCTTTAAAGAAGAATTCCAAGAAGGATAGTAAAAGGGTGACAAAGAACAAACGCCTTTTCTCAAGAAGTTGTGATGTCCCTGCTAACCTTCTAGAGTAATATTACCACACAGCAGAATCCAGCTAAGAAATTGGTGCTTTCATCTGACAATCCTCCAGTAGCCTGCCCCTGCTATTGGAGGCTGAAGAACATTAACCTTGCCTATCCAGCCCTTATGATAGACAAAATGTGGCACATTAGCCCTGGTCCTCCAGATCGATAAATAAGCTTGGGGACATTAGCCCCACCCTTTATCTCCCTCATGTTTTGTAGACAGGTTGGATACAATTAGCCCACCATGGTCCAGCTCATTTTTTATAGGCTGGAAAACATTAACCCCCACCCCATCAGTATAACATCATCTCTATAATAAGACACATTGAGTATGATAGCAAATCAGGGGGTCAACGGTTGGAGCCTTGGAGAGCTGCAGGTTCTCTCATCATTCACTATCACCATGACAATCATTCTTTCCCACCCAATTGTCAAAGGTACAGGATTTGGATCACGGGCATGTTGGTTATTGTAGTACCATGACAGGTGGGACAGGGCAAGGTAAAGTCTGCCTTTTCAGCATTGCAGGAAACACTAATCCAATATCAGGACAAAGATTAGTGGCCTATAATTACTGGGGACAAAGTTTTACAGATAAAGCAAATTCATCCTTATGTGGGAAATGGAACTGTCCAGGCAAGGGTTAATGGACAACTCCCCTTTTGTCAGGTTTTTGGTGTTCTGCCTTAATGTTTTCCTCTTTTTGTAAAATAAATCAGTGTACTGGGCTTGTGCCCCTACGGTTTACAAGTTTCCTTTATTCCTGTGTGTCTGTGATACTGAAGTGGGAGCGGTTTTCCAGTTAGAAAAGGTAAAGCATCATGGGTACTGAATCTCCTATTTATGGTTTAGTCTGTGGCCCTGAGAGGGCAAATCCTGGGAGTAATATGAACCCTCAAAACAATTATCTACCTGTCAGTCAGAAGTATCTTTCACCCACTTTTTCTACATCATGACAGCAGCATTGGTGAGAAAAGCTGACCGAATGTGTCTGCTGTTAGGATACAGTGATGCATTATGAGTCCTTTTGGCTATTTCAAGTGACCTGCCCACAATCCCTTCTTGCCTGTGGAGAACAAACAGGAGCAATCTGTAAAATGGCACCAGCCCCTGTTTATTGTGTAACCCCCCCCCTTCCATAACACGAGCAGCCAAACACTTGTGCCTCATTAAGGTGAAAAACCCTTACCGTCATCTAGCACAAACAGCATTGTTGTCCGTTATAAGGGTGTCAATTTTTGATCCCAATAACACTGATAGATTTGGTTAAAGCTCAGCCCCAGCTATTTCTTTTTTCAATACTGAGAGGCAGGGCTTGGCTCCATTGGAGAGATTCAGCCAAATTTCTTGGTACAAGAGCCTATAATTTATGTTGGTGCCCACCTAGCCATCCCCCATGACACCCATGAGTTTCTAAAAGTAAAGGAACAACCACCCCCCTAGGGTGGTCACCCACTTTATGGGACATCCCGATTCGCCTGATCCACTAAACCAAACAGGGATGCGGCCTCACTACATTCAGATATTTTTCCCTGACCCTCTGGTCTGCAAAGAAAATCTGAATGAAATGTATGCAATGTGGAAACAAGAAATAGGTGAATATACGGGCAATCCCAGGGGGTACACACATCAGGGCATCCCAAATGGCAGAACAAACCCCAAGATAGTGAAAAGCTAGGTGCTCTTCAAATAGACTTTCAGTCTCCAGGGACCGAAGAGGAAGTGAGACCAGTGGGCAGTGGTTGTAACCATCACTACAAGCCCCTTGTGAGAACAGGTCCACACTAATATGGTAGCTACAAGTCGCCAGCTACAAGCCGCCAAAATGTTTTTGTGGTTCCTGGTGCTCCATCATGATTATATATCACAAGGTCCATACAGGGAGACACTTTCAGTGCAGGGAGATTTCTAGGCCGCAGCAATCTCCCTCATCAGCAGAGAGAAGAGTGATAAACAGGGTCACTCTGGGACATAGAAGCTGTGGTCTTTCCGTCATTAGCTGGAATCCTCCGCTTTACCGTCCGCTCCATCATCAGCCACTCTACCTGCAAGGCCATAATATGATCTCATTGCGACTGCCAAGAATCATAGCATGGTCCGACAACTCCAGCCAGGGTCCTGTTCATTTTACACACACATCAATCTGATGATAAAGTCGCCGCACGAGCTGACCAGGCAGGAAACCTTTTATACCACAGTGGTGGAAGCTCGGTGCAATCACCCCAAGGAGACTAGTTATGTCACTGGAGAGAATTTACTGGGGTATGCCCCTCTGCATCAGTTGCACAAGAGTCAAATGGGGGTTGATTTAACAGTAGTATAAAAGGTTCTCTTCCCTGGCTCCAGGCATTACTTTTGCAAGATACCAAGGAACAAGGTGGGGGGTACCTATGTCCTCGCTAACTACAGATGCAGGGAGGGGCACCATCAGAAAGACCGTGGGGGGCATAAGGAGAAGATAGGGTAAATATAGTAACATTTAACGTAATTAAATATTTCTGGTTTTGTGTGCTTTTTAAAAACCACTTTTGAACTAGTTAACATAGCCTGAATAAACTGACCAGTAGGTGCTCCTAGAAAAATTTCAGGAAATTCTGGTAAACCAGTATATCCAGATCATAGTAAGGGACACAGCAGTCGTAAGGTCACCATGAGCGGAGCTCTGCTTTAGACTCAAAAGGAAGTAGTTATACAGATTAAAAATAGCTCCTCATTTAGAATAGTTTTCTTGATTTTAAAGGACTAACCTACACCTGCACATTGGCTATACACATAGTGATCTGGAGATTAGATTAGTTTGATCACTTTGTTTAAAGCGGACCAAAATCCAGGATTTTGAATATCCTGGGTTTCGTCCCTGCCCCAGGAGGAACCCCCGATTCAGGTTGCACCACTGTGTGAACCCCCCCAGTAAACTCAACTTTCCACAGTCCTACAGCACATGCGGGCTCTCATCCATTCAGCCTGCTCGGCAGTCACATCCCCGCTATCCTCTAACAGGGCGCGTGCCCGTACCCTGTCTGGTGCAGGCGTGTACTCCGCTAAAGGCATAGTGGATGCTGGCCGTGGCTTGTGCATGAGCCATTGGATTGAGAAGATGGGTTTTATAGGGGACTTAGGGGGGTTTCACACAGCAGGGCATCCTGGATGTGGGTTTTCACAGACTCCAGGGCTGGTTTTGGTCCACATTAAGGATTTGTTAACACCTCTATGTTTCCTATAGGTTGCAAAGCAGTTAAAGTGCTGAGAAAACACTGCTATTGTTTTCAATGTTCTTTTTCACATATATGTGCTGTGGGTCAACAGTAGCCTAGGACAGCACACATATGTTTAAAGTGGACCAACACCCTGAGGTGATCGGCCCGGGAATCTATAAGATTCCCGGGCCGATCACCTCACACACCGCGGGACATCCGAGATCGGGATGTCCCGCGGGGTGAACCCCCCCTGAACACCCCAAATCCACCTACCTGGTCTTCGGCGGCGGACGGCCGCCGCCGCCTCCCTCGCGCCCCTCTAGGCGTGCGCGTGCCCGCGCTGGCCGTCTCTGAATGGCCGGCGCGGGCGCGCACACGTCAAGAGTGACGCGCGGGAGGCGCCGACGGGCAAGCTGCTTGTACGTTGCTGTCAATCAGCTTGTCCGTCGGCGCCGATTGGACGGCGCGGCCACGTGGGAGCGGGGAGAGGTGAGTTTTGGGGGCTTTCTGGGGGGTTTCACACAGCGGGGCACCCCCGATCGGGGCGCCCCGGGGAAGTGGACCAATACCCAGGATAGTCAAAATCCTGGGTGTTGGTCCACTTTAATGTGCTATACCTACATTGCGTTATTTCCCCTTTAAACAATATAAACAGCATAACCCCTCCTCCCACTGGACTATTAGCACCAGGCATAGGTGCTGGTAACCCAAAGCTCGGAGGCTGAACCGTCAGCCCCTGGCCCTGCAAACTTAACAGCCCCTAACTCCCAGGCTAGTGGGGTTGTGGGTAATCGGGTGGCGGGTACTCCGCAAGCCACCTGCATGCATGTCGGATGGGCTCCTACCCTTTGAACTATATAGATGTCCCTTAGACCCCTGGGGGCCCCCTACCCTTGGAACTGGTATAGGTGTCCCTTAGACCATTTACCTGTTCACAAGTAGTTAAAGATAACCAAAACCAGACCTAGCTTCTATAAGACGATAGTGCCAGTGAAATACCCACCTCTGGGGCATTCCGAAACTCCATCTGCCGCCCGATATTCTTACCTCAGCAGGCAGGTGGCAGTGTAAAGATTCTACTTTCACCATGCCAGCTTATTTAAACCATGGCCTTAGAGTCCCTAAGTCTTTCCAGTTACTAGTAGGATTTCACACAGCAGGGCATCCAAATTCAGGATGCCACACTGGAGAGGAACACCCAGGAAAGTGAGAAACCCACCTTCTCTCTGGCTCTCTCGCCGAACTAAATAACGGTGGACGCATTCTCACTTTTTGGGAGCTATGTGCATGCCCCAGCTTTTCAGATAGGCTGGGGTCAGGAGCATGTGCACTGCTGAAGATGCGGGCACTCGCCTAGCATTAAAGAGGAACAATGCACAGGGACTCCACCTTTCTCTGTGTTGTGCCTCCTGAACTGGAATGCCTTGCTGTGTGTATCCCCCGCGGGTCGCCCCATACACTCACCCTACGTTCGCTCCCGAGTTGGGCGAGTGCGCTGATTGGCTGAGCACGCCACTGAGCTAATCAGCAACCTGGAGGGTTAAGCAGCCGAGCGCGCAGAAGGGAGCCGCCAGCCGCACACCCCAGCCCACTCACCTTCTAGCCGTGGTGTGCCCACGCCACCCATTCAGAAAAGGATGGACCCAGGCACGCGTGCAGCTAGAAGTGAACTGGCATGCCAATCCCAATTCAGAATGGGAACTTGGCCTAAAAGACTCCAGGGCCTCCAATATTCCTCTTTAAATATGTATGGAAAACGGCTCTGGTTGGATGAGAGCTCGCACATGTGCCATAGTACCAGGGGAAAGGAGTTTTTCTGGGCGATCTGGGGGGTTTCACATAGTGGGGTATCCCAAATCAGGATGCCCACAGGGCAGGGAACAGAGCTCAGGATAGTCTAAATCTCAGGTTTAGTTCTGCTTTAAACCCAATAATGAGCCCATGTATAATACAGCGTCTGTCAGTCAGAAGCTTCCTTTAGCCATCTATCAATTTGTTTATCTGGGCCATCTGTGGTTGGGACACAGCAGCCAGTGTCGAAATCTTCCCAGTTTACATCTGCAAAGAGAAAGAAACCTTGTAACAAGTCTGATGAGGCCAATCACTATACTTGTTCGCGCCATCGCCTTTACATAAGCCAAGAAGCCGGTTCTTGTAGGAGCTGCTTCCCCTCAGCACCTAAACAACCCCTCTGGTTGTCCTCAGCTCCCTAGGGTGCAGAACTCACCTCTTCTGCTGGGTGTCCATCTGACACATTAGTGGTGATGTACTGTCCCTATATAAATATATATTTATATACACCATTGTGTAGATTCAGACTCACGTGTCATCTGCTGAACAAGTGGGAAGTTCACCTCGCTTTAAGCCATGGGTGCCACAGAGACAGTAGAGTGGTCACTGGCACATGAGCCATATTGTGCTGTTCAGCAGGGTCTGATCCTGATGCCAGTGTTGTTTCTGGCCCAGTAAAGGGGACCTAAAGGTCTAAGGGCTTATGAGGGATTGGCTTCCCCCATTCCAAAATCAGATGTCGTTCTACTAACAGCTTCTAGGAAAGCTAAAGATTGGGCAGAATACTCACCCATCCACGATCCCCCAGCCATGGAAGCTGCATTGATATTGGGTTGGCAGTCACATGGGACATGCAAGCAGACACAGGAATGGAGGTACCCAGTTTTCTGGGTATGCTTTGGACCTCCAGCTGATGTGTGCCACAGTTGAGGGGAACCCAGAGGCTGAGATAGATGCAGTGGTGTTGAAGGCCTCTATGGCTTTCTTTGGCCAGAGATCTGTTTTAATTTCGTTATGAATAGACCAAACCGGAAGTGAAGCAACAGCTCCACAAAAGGGTTAAAGACCTAATATTGAATAATCAACGGGGCCTTTAAACAGGAAGGCCTCGATTCAATAAAGGTAAAAAAAAATTCTCATGGTAGTAAAAGATTCAATTCATGACAAAAAAGCCTGAGACTTTCACTGTTACTGAATCACCAGCTAAGAAAACAATGAAAGTCAATGGCATTTTTTACTCTTAAAGGAGCACTATCGCGAAAAAATGGCCCAACAATAAAAATCCATATAAATATGCCGGATGGCGGGAGGACGGTTCACTTATACACCCGGTATTGAGAAATATCTAGCCAGGCTTGTTTTTTTTTAATTTTAATGGAAGCAAGAGGGCATCTCGGGTGACAGACTCTGTCACCCCCCATAGACTAAACTTGTAACCCCAGGATTTTATTCCTACCAGGAGAAAAAAACACAAGCTTGGCGGGAGTTTTATTTAGTTGGGATGTATAAGTGACCCCTTCCCTTATTAGCTAAAGTGTTTATATGGATTTTTATGGATATGGATATATGGATTTTTAATATTACACAATTTCACAATAGTGCTCCTTTAAAGCGGACCTTCACCCTGAATAAGAGTCTGTCTTATATGTTTCCCACACCCTGTACATACAGATTGCTCACATTAAAAATCATGCAATCATCTACTGCATGTTATGAGCCTTTAAACATCCAAGATGGCGGCTTATGGAAGCCGCCATCTTATCAGGCAGCCTGCAAACAGGAAGTGCCTCCTGACTGTGCTGCTCTGCATTCTGGGACTGCTGACCTTTACCTGACCCCAGCTCTGCTCTAACCCGCTCCCTGTACCTTATCCCACTCTCCTCTCCTCAGTGTGATGCTTCCGAGTCAAGATGGCGGCGCCCGTATCCTAAATTCCTGAACAAAGCTGCAGTCCAGTGGGGGAAAGAATAATAAGTAAGTGACTAAAAACGTAAAATATATTAATTTTAGATGCTGGGGAACCGTTTTTTAAGAGTTTGGGCTTTTCATTAAATCACGCTGAAGGTCCGGTTTAAGAAAAGTAGAAAACTTTACTTCTTTCTACACTGTAGTAAAAGCTGCCATTGACTTTCATTGTCTTTTTATCTAGTGATTCAGTAACAGTGACATTCTCAGGCTTTATTCTCATGAATTGAATTTTTTTTCTTCCTTTATTGAATCGAGGCAGAAGTATGTTCCTATTGGCCAGGATGCTTTTTGGGCTGTGTGTAGCAACCCAAGTACATATTTTATAAGAGGCATGAACGGTCATGAGAGCACCCCTAACCTCAAGGGCCCCAATGGGGTTGCTGTCTTGTCCTATGAAAACGAGTAGAAACGGGTCAAAGAGAATTGATCTGATCCAGACTTATGTCTCTCAAAGTCTATGCTGTCAGTAAGGCCTGATAACGTCACCTCACAGACAAGCTGAAGGCATGATGGCCATCATGGAAAATGCCCCTTGGCGCATGCTGCGTTTCCCGCCAGCTCTCAGCCATGATGAACCCACTTCCTCTGGCAGCCAGCTCTGAACAATGAGGAACCATGGCTGCCACTGCCATACGGAAGAACAACAGGCGCCATATTGTCGTACGGAGCGAGGAAGCAACAAAGCGCATGCGCCGCCTCCCCTTATCTCCCGTTCCCTCCAGAAGTTGTAGCCTGAACGAGTGACTGAGTGGGCGGGACTGTGTCGTCAGAGGCGACGGGGCGGGGCTACGCTCGGGGTCGGAGTCATGGCCACACTGGATGCTGAGGTGAGGAGGATGGCGGGGACAGTGTTGGGGTGCCGGCTGCAACCGACAGGCGACCGAAGGGGAGGTGGCGTGGGGGGAGCGAGTGGCCGGTCTACGGTCCTGCCACGTGTGTGATTGTCCCGCCCTTCCTGTGTCCCGACATGTGTGTCCCCCCCCTTACCCTGTTTGTCGCCCCACCTGTGTGTCCCCGCGCTCCTATGTGTGGCTCGCATTATCGTCCTGGCTGTGTACCCCCTGTCTCCTTCCACCTGAGGGTCTCCCGCCCTGTGTCTCACACCACCTGGGGTCCCCACACTCCTGTGTGTGTCCCCATTATCCTCCTAGGTGTGTGCCCCCTGTCTCCTTCCACCTGGGGTCCCCATCCTGTGTCTCACACCACCTGGGGTCCCCACACATCTGTGTGTGTCCCCATTATCCTCCTAGGTGTGTGCCCCCTGTCTCCTTCCACCTGAGGGTCTCCCACCCTGTGTCTCACACCACCTGGGGTCCCCACACTCCTGTGTGTGTCCCCATTATCCTCCTAGGTGTGTGCCCCCTGTCTCCTTCCACCTGAGGGTCTCCCGCCCTGTGTCTCACACCACCTGGGGTCCCCACACTCCTGTGTGTGTCCCCCATTATCCTCCTAGGTGTGTGCCCCCTGTCTCCTTCCACCTGGGGTCCCCATCCTGTGTCTCACACCACCTGGGGTCCCCACACATCTGTGTGTGTCCCCATTATCCTCCTAGGTGTGTGCCCCCTGTCTCCTTCCACCTGGGGTCCCCACACTCCTGTGTGTGTCCCCATTATCCTCCTAGGTGTGTGCCCCCTGTCTCCTTCCACCTGGGGTCCCCACACTCCTGTGTGTGTGTCCCCATTATCCTCCTAGGTGTGTGCCCCCTGTCTCCTTCCACCTGGGGTCCCCACACTCCTGTGTGTGTGTCCCCATTATCCTCCTAGGTGTGTGCCCCCTGTCTCCTTCCACCTGGGGTCCCCACACTCCTGTGCGTGTCCCCATTATCCTCCTAGGTGTGTGCCCCCTGTCTCCTTCCACCTGGGGTCCCCACACTCCTGTGTGTGTGTCCCCATTATCCTCCTAGGTGTGTGCCCCCTGTCTCCTTCCACCTGGGGTCCCCACACTCCTGTGCGTGTCCCCATTATCCTCCTAGGTGTGTGCCCCCTGTCTCCTTCCACCTGGGGTCCCCACACTCCTGTGTGTGTGTCCCCATTATCCTCCTAGGTGTGTGCCCCCTGTCTCCTTCCACCTGGGGTCCCCACACTCCTGTTATCCTCCTAGGTGTGTGCCCCCTGTCTCCTTCCACCTGGGGTCCCCACACTCCTGTGCGTGTCCCCATTATCCTCCTAGGTGTGTGCCCCCTGTCTCCTTCCACCTGAGGGTCTCCCACCCTGTGTCTCACACCACCTGGGGTCCCCACACTCCTGTGTGTGTGTCCCATTATCCTCCTAGGTGTGTGCCCCCTGTCTCCTTCCACCTGAGGGTCCCCCACCCTGTCCCCTGCCTTGGGGGTTTATGCGCTCCTGTGTGGCCCCCATTATCTTCTTGGCTGTGTGCCCCCTGTCTCCTTGCACCTGAGGGTCCCCCACCCTGTGTCTCACCCACCTGGTGTCCCCATTATCCTCCTGGCTGTGTGCCTCCTGTCTCCTTCCACCTAAGGGTTCCCCCCCCCGTGTCTCGCCCCACCTGGAGTCCCCACGCCCCTGTGTGTGTCCCCATTATCCTCCTGGCTGTGTGCCCCCTGTCTCCTTCCACCTAAGGGTCCCCACTCTGTGTCTCACCCACCTGGTGTCCCCATTATCCTCCTGGCTGTGGGCCTTCTGTCTCCTTCCACCTGAGGGTCCCCCACCCTGTGCCCTACCTTGGGGGATTCCTGTGTGGCCCCCATTATCCTCTTGGCTGTGTGCCCCCTGTCTCCTTCCACCTGAGGGTCCCCCACCCTGTGCCCTACCTTGGGGGATTCCTGTGTGGCCCCCATTATCCTCTTGGCTGTGTGCCCCCTGTCTCCTTCCACCTGAGGGTCCCCCACCCTGTGCCCCACCTTGGGGGTTCCTGCGCTCCTGTGTGTGGCCCCCATTATCCTCCTAGGTGTGTGCCCCCTGTCTCCTTCCACCTGAGGGTCCCGCACCCTGTGTCTCACCCCACCTGAGGGTCCCCCACCCTGTGCCCCACCTTGGGGGTTCCTGCGCTCTTGTGTGTGTGGCCCCCCATTATCCTCCTTGTTCTGGGCCCTCTGTCTCCTTCCACCTGTGGGTTCCCCACCTGGGGTTTCCTGCGCTCTTGTACGTGTCCCCATTAGTCTCCTGGCTGTGTGCCCCCTGTCTCCTTCCACCTGAGCGTCCCTGCGTTCCTGTCCCCCATCATCCTCCTGGCTGTTCGCCCCTGTCTTCTACTTGAGGGTCCCCCTCACCCTGGGTCTCGCTCCGCCTGGGGGTCTCCACACTGCCGTGTGTCACCCTTTATCCTCCTAGTTTTGTGTCCCCTTCCCCCTCTCCTTTAAACTTTGTGGCACATCCCTATTATTCTGTGTGTTGCTCCTTCCTGCCCCACCTTTACCCTCACCCCTCTCCACCTCAGGATCTCTCTGCTAGTCTCCCTCACTGTCCTTCTAGCTTTGTGTCCCTCTCTCTCGCTTTGGGCCCATTTACCCCCATCCCTAATTCCATACTATAGACCCTGTACCAGTTTCTGAGTGCCCCTTGTCTGTTCCCACCTGTCTTCCCCACCATCACTAAAATTTATATATATATATAATTTTTTTTTCTATCCACCTGTTTGGTGTCCCTTCTGTGCCTTGTTTTGTTTGCCCCCCCCCCCCCCCCAAATATGGTTTAAAGGAAAGTCATGAGTGCCTCTCACTGGTGCAGGATCCCCCTTACTTGTGCTGGTCACCACCTTTACTCCTTGTCCTAGCTAGGGAAGCATAGAGAGTTATGTGAAAAGCAGTCACACACAGATAAGATGCTCATGCTCCTAAGCGAGACCAGCAACTCAGATCATCCTGGAGAGCTCCCTGGTCCCGTCAGACACCCACAGGCCAAGGAGTGGTGGTGGGGCTTCACCGTGGCATGCCAGCTGAGAGGAGTGTGGCAGGCATTGGTGTGACGCTAGGTACAGCAGGTATCTTGTGGTGCCTGCTTTGCTGTTGGTGTAATTTTCACACAGGATAGCTGTGTGTAAACACAACGTGACTACACAGGTTCATGTAAAAAACATTTCCATACACTCAGCTAGCTTCATTAAAAAAAAAAAATGGTTCCTTCACACAATCCTGAGCCGTTTATGACTCGGGCAGTTCTTAAACTGGCCCCACACCTCAAATTATCTCCATTGGAGTTATTAGCATAGGGAAGTATAAGTCGACACTTCTGGTTCCCACATGTGAACCTGGCATCGGAGCAGTGAGTATACAGAAACCATCATGTTTGCCTTTTAGTCCAGTATATTCCTGGTTTGGGATGCCCCAAAGGAATCGTCAGGAAGTGCTGCTGAGCCCTCGCTTTTACTGCTCTTGGCACGTCCTTGTTGTATTCTAATTTGCATGCGTTAGTGTCAGTTTCTCCCCTATGTACATACTCTCCATAGGCTGGCAGGCAGGGGAAAACAATTGAGTTGTGGTAAGTGATGTTCAGGCATGGTTTCAGCAGCAATTCAGACTGTGGGGACATTCCAAACTGCAATTCCCCCTAGGAATTGCCAATACTGGACCAGAAGTCAAATTTGTCCCTTTAACCCGCTAATACAGTAACAAGAACTTTACTCGCCCCAAGTGAATCCTGATTTGTGATGCCGGACTGTGTGAAACCCCATCCAGTTACATTTCCCCAGCCCTACGGCACATGTGTGGGTGCTCAGCCAATCGGCACGCTCGGCTCCATTCGGCAGTATTGGCAAATGGAGCTGAGCACACCGGTGCCTGCACTCCCACTAGCCTGCACCGAACCAGAGTCTTATAGATTCCAGGGCCACAAAAAGATGGGATTTGCTCCACACAATTTAACTGAATCTCAGTGGGTGTTCCCCAGTACTAACACACTCTGTGCCCTCACACTCTGGCGGAGTTCTTGAGTAGGGATCTGGGATGCAAACTATTCACTGGTTACTAATGTTGCAATACATTTACTACATTGCAGTTTAGTCACTAAAACCATTGAAATGAAGTATTCAGGTCATGTAACAAACACTGTTTATCCTGCTCTCCGCTATTTTTTTGTTCTCAAGAACTTTGATACTAGAGTACAAACTGAAATAACCAAAACAATTTCAGGGCTCATAGACACTCGGTTAGATTTCACCTAGAAATAAGGTTGAATCTTGTTTCGCAGGGATCTGGTGATGAAAGTAAAATGTTTACTGTAAAGTCCCTGTCCAGGAATTAAAAGAAGTCTAAACTCTACTTTTGTCCCCTGCAGTTCCTCTGTGCAGCATTGCTGTTCTCATACTTACCGATGAGGGAGGACGAGTGATTCCATCTTACAGGTCCAGGCAGACATTGCAGCATCCATTAAATTGGCTTTACACCCCTCTAATACGCCTGCATAATTTATTGCAGTGGAGGGGGACATGCTGACCCTTCCTTTACAATGAATAGAGTAGATGTGTGGTGGCGTAAGCAAGGCCCCATGCTTCCAGTGATCAGATGGAATCGCTGGTTAAACAACCCTCAGGGTTAATGTGTCTTGGACAGAGAAGCAGAGGTGGGGGATAACCATCTTGTGTTCAAGTAGCGAAAGGGTTACTGGCAGCAATATCTGCTGGGGAGGTCATCAGCTTTGTTAGCCAAAGCTGTTGATGGGTTCACCTGTTACAGTGGAAGGATTCTGAAATTTGTAGTAAGATAGTATACAATAGGGATTCTCAGGGCCAGAAAAGCCACTCCCACTGAGAGCTACAGGAATATAAGAAACATGGAAACAGCATGCGGATTATTTTAACATTCTTATTAATTTACATAAATATGCACAGCAAATGGTGAGTTTTTACTGGGCGCTCTGAGACGGGGTTCACACAGCAGGTTAATCCAAAATCAGGATGCCCTGGGGGGCAAGGTACAACACCTGGGATAGTCCAAATGCTGGGTTTTGTTCCACTTTAAACTCCTCGGGATCTAGCGTTGCATGGTCACCCAAAAGATCCATAGATGTCCTAAAAAACCGAACCACAGGAAAAAATGTTACTTGTGGATTTATCTTTTTACTTTCTGTTGCAACCAGCCTTTGTATACCCTTGTATCCATCATTACTGTGATGTAAGCTTAACCATATTTGTGCCACGGTTGTCACCATGAGATGACCTCCGACAAGGCAGATTTTTCTTGGGCCTGCCTTACCACACCAGCTCTGTGCAACTCTAGGATATGTTACAAATATTGCTGGTTGGGCTTTTGCGTACATCATTTTATGCGTGCACATGTCCAGGTTATGCGGGTTAGTTTAGAGGCATATGGCACTTGGCAGCATTCTCTATAACATGCACGTTGCTGCCCTTTGTTGGTGGTATGGATTTGGGATCCCCGGGGATGCCGCAGACAATTAGACTGTAATAGGGCCGTAATGGCGAGATTAATCTGGCCTTGGGGGAGCCGTGCTGTATCCTGCAGGTGTCTGCTCCAGATGGAGGTGTCTGCCGGGAAAAGATAACATGTATTTACAGGCGGCTGCTTCATTTGGGTGGTCCTGAATGTTTTTTTTTCTCTAGTAGCCAATCTCTATAGATGCACAGAATACCTTCTTTTTAAATTCTTGACTATATTTTGACCATCCTGGGTTTTGGTCCTTGCCCTTAGGGAACCCCCATAGGGGATGCCCTGCTGTGCCAACCCCCGTCGCCTAAACTGACTCGCATTTCCAATCGGCGCTTGACTGTGCTGACCCATTCTCTGTTTAGCTCGTCTAAGGAGCTAAGTCTAGCAGAGCATTCCAGTGCCACATCCCTGCTACCCTCTAACAGGGAGCGTTCCTGCGCCAGCTGTTCTGGTGCCTGCCTGCCTAGTGCGTTCACGCGTCCTGCTAAAGGAATAGCAGGGATGTGGCACTGTTTGCGCATGCGCTGTTGATTCAGGGATGACGGCGAGTGTCTTTTTAGATTCTCGGGCTGATCTATGTCGGTTTTTGGCAGCAGATCCTTGAGAATGGCTTGCTATCTACAGAGAGGGATTGCACGCACTGACATTACTTTTAAGGGGACTCTGTCATTAAAGGGCTAGCATGCTATAGAGCCGCTTGGCTTGGGGTGTTCTGGTCTTTGTTTTTGATCCCAGCATCAAACAGTAAAACTCCAGGGCCAGTTGATTCCATCTCAACCGGTTTTGCATGGTGCATGTGTGGCTTTTGGCCAAACATTCCTGCTGTGTGTGTGGTTTCCTTACTTAAAAGTCTCGGGAGTGTGGATGGCCAGAGATGTCACTGGGTGCCGGAAACTTAGTGCTCACAGCAGAAATGCCAGATGTGAGCCACCAATCGCCATGGAAATGCCCAATCTAGGTGTGTCGGGTGAATTGGTGGGGGTGGGTACATACGGCAAGGCAGCCCATTTTGGGCAAAATCACAGGTTTTGTTCCTTGGTTGAGTCTCCTGTTATTTTCTATATGGCCATGTGGAAGCCAAACGTGCATGGCTGTAGATGCTGGGGCTGCAGGAGCATGACTAACTCCACAAAACTGGGAGAAGGTAAGCAGTAGGGCATCGTGCCCCAATGCACCCCCTGGTCTGAGGTCTGGTTGAAAGAAAATTGAACTTTTCCTTCCAATGTAGTAATTTGGTAGCACTGTTTTGGGTCAAAGAAGACCAAATCCCTGGTGGTGGTCTACAGCATGTTGTGTGATATCCCACAATGCATGTGCAGGCCTCCAGTAATATCCCTGATCTGCGCACTCACTGAATTGAGCAAACCTGAATGGTTGCCGCCAGGTGTGCATAGGCTGTAGGGAATGGGGTAACATGGGTCAGTGGCAATGCTGTAACAACTGAAGTGCAACTATTGCTGTAGCACTCTGTGGCATGTACACTCTGTTGCACCTATAGGTATATAAGCCTGCCTGGCATGGTGAGCAATGCAGCCAGAGCCCTACGCATGCACTTTGGGATCAAGGTTGATTACAGGAGAACCGAAGAAGTGAACTATAAACCTGGTGGGGGGCTGGTATAATCCAGGTTTTTGCTTCACTAGGTTCAATATCCACATCCATGTGTGTATGGGGGGGTGTCATGGAGAGCAACCCCAACTTAGTTCTAACTCTTCCTCAGTCTATCCAAAATTAAACCCCAAAGCTAGTCAAAGCTTTTCATGGACCCAGAGTGTGTTGCAGGTTCTTTGTTTTTGGAGGGGGGGGGGGTGTGTGAAGAAAAGGATGGGGCGCAATTCTGGACTCGGTTATGTGTCACAACCATATACATATAATTGCTGTGACTTGTGTGTGTTTGTACTCCTGCAGGCCACATAGTGTAGGCACTGTGCCTGATGGTGGTGCTGTTGTAACATGTTTCCCATTGACTCCGAATTGTGCAAACTTCCTGATCAAGAGGAAATGTTCTGATGCGGCTCCCAGATGTCAAACCTGCCCCCTTCTATTAAAGGGATTTTTAGCTGGTCCTGCAATAACGTCACGCATTTCAATAATCCTTGTGCTTGGCCAATTAAGAGGATCAACTTCTCTATTTGTTGTCAGGTCACATGGTCAGTTTTGACATTGCAAAAGCATGAGCTATACAAAAAAGACTAAAATATACATTAGTGTTCCCAAACACCCTCCTCAGGGAAATGGGTCAGGTATTCCTGATCTCCACATGGATGCACAGTTAGTAATTAGTGTAGCATTCAAGCTATAGGGCTGGCTGTTTGAAGATTAGCAAATCATGACTTGTTGGTGGCTCTTGAGAGGTTTGGGGAGCAAAGTTCTGGGTCACTTCACTCTTTATCATCCTGCTTTGTGGGAAAAGTATAGTGAAGGCCTCTTCCTTATGCAGCATAGCTATTGCACAAAGTAAGTTTTGTAAAGGCATTGTTGGGGGAGTTTGGTGCCCACACAGAGGCCAGACCTAAACCCCACCCAACACCCTTGGGAGGACTTAGAACACACAGTTAGCTTTTAGGTAACTTAGAACTTTTAACATTAAAGCAGTTCTT